>CM077669.1:324720490-325970490 GCA_039707655.1 Elymus sibiricus | reverse complement strand
ATTTTGTAAATTCACTGGGACGTGATTTTGATCTGAAATTTTTACACAGTATTGATATATAAATTTCCTAGATTTCCCTAATTTTTCAGAATTTTTAGAGACAGGGAAGTATGGATACACTACAGATCTTCACAGACTGTTCTGTTTTTGACAGATTCTGTTTTGCATGCATAGTTTGCTTGTTTTAGTGTTTTCATAGCTTATATTTAGTGATATAAATTATGGGAATTATATAATACAGTAGGTTTCATGTGGGAACAATTATTAATCTTGTCTTGACAGTACCTAAGTGAATGATCTATCTTTATTACACTAACCCTTCTCACGAATTTCCGTTAAGTTTTGTGTGATTGAAGTTTTCAAGTTTTGGGTGAGACACCGATATGAGGAGAATAAGGAGTGAAAAGAACCTAATCTTGGGGATGCCCAAGGCACCCCAAGGTAATATTCAAGTAAGATACAAGCAACTAAGCTTGGGGATGCCCCGGAAGGCATCCCCTCTTTCGTCTTCAACATTATCGGTTGCCTCACTTGGAGCTATATTTTTATTCGTCACATAATATGTGCTTTGCTTGGATCGTCATTATATTTTGTTACTTTCTGATTAGGTGTTATTTATATTCCTGTTTTTCAATAAAAGTTCCAAGAATTGCCTTTAGGATGCTTGTATTGCATGTTTGATGTGTGCTGTGTAAAAACAGAAACTTTTGCTGTAGTGTTTGAATTTTCATATTTTACTGGAAGGTGGAAAGTTTCTGAAATTTTTACACAGTATTTTCATATAAATTCCTTAGCATGTCCTAAATTTTCATAATTTTTTGAGTTATGGAAGTACACTGTTTTCATAAATTGCTACAGACTGTTCTGTTTGGACAGATTGCTGTCATAGTTTCGTTATCTACTTATCCTATAGTTTCCATAGCCTATATTGGTAGATATAAATTGTGGAGATGATAGTATACAGTACCTAATGTTTGAAAATTATTATGCAACTTGTCTTGGCAGTACATAAAGAGTTGATTTATTATTATGTGTACTAACCTATCTCACGAGTCCTTTTCAAGTTTTGTGTGGAAGATGTTTTTGAGAATAGGTGAAACCATGATATGAGAGGATTGAACGAGATACAAAAGCTCAAGCTTGGGGATGCCCAAGGCACCCCGAGTGAATATTTCAAGAAGTCTCAAGAATCTAAGCTTGGGGATGCTACGCATCCCACCTCTCTTCATCAACAATTATCGGTTAGCCTATGTTGAGCCAAAAAAATTATTCGTTCACATGATGCGTGCTATTCTTGGAGTGCTGTTTTTTCTTTTGCTTGCTGTTTGAATAAAATCATTGGATCTGAAATTTTGAATGATAGAGAATCCTCACATGGCTATTTAACTAATTGACTACGCATTGATCTTCACTTATATCTTTTTGGAGTAGTTTGTCATTCACTCTCGTGCTTCACTTACATCCTATGAGTATATGGTTGAATGAATTGAATATTATAAATCTGAAATTAAATATGCTTCATATACTTATCCCATGGGGAATAATGACTTCACACATAATAAGTATAGGTGGTAAAATTTATTGAAAGTTAGCAAACACCGCATTGGTCACTTGAACAATTCATGAAATAATATTGAAGGAAGAGAGATTCCACATATAAATATACTATCTTGGACATATTATATGATTGTGAGCTCATTAATTATTTTCAAACTTGGGCAAATTAGTTGAAATTGGACAAGGAAGACAACGTAATGAGTTATGTTTGGGTATATTTGTATAGAAGTTATATTGTTATGGATCCTCCAACATGTGGTGCTTGCTTCCACTTCATACTAGCCAAAACTTCCGCACCAAGTAGAAATACTACTTGTGCATCCAAACACCCTTAAACCAGTTTTGCCATGAGAGTCCACTATACCTACCTATGGATTGAGTAAGATCCTTCAAGTAAGTTGTCATCGGTGCAAAAAGCAATAAAAAATGCTCCTAAATATGTATGATCTTTTATTGTGAGGGAAAATAAGCGTTGTACGAATTTGTGATGGTAAAGAAATAAAAGCGACGGACTGCATAATAAAGGTTGCTATCACAAAGGGCAATACAACGCGACGTTCCTTTGCATTAAGGGTTTGCACATCCAAAAACAAAAAGCGCATGACAACCTTTGCTTCCCTCTGCGAAGGGCCTATCTTTTACTTTCTAGTACTTACCTTTATGCAAGAGTCATGGTGATCTCCACCACTTCCTATATTTCACCTTTTTCTCTTGGCAAGCGTCATGTGTTGGGGAATGATCTAGACATATATACCCACACAAATATATTTGATCATGAATTATTATTGTTGACAATTATCTATATGATAAATAAGTTGGGAGGCAAAACATTAAGCCCCTATCTTTCCCTGTGTTCGATGGATGCTATTTGTTCTAAAAATATGCTTTGAGTGTCAATAATCATGGAAGACTATATGATAGTTGAGTATGTGGAATTTGCTAAATCAAAGCTCTTACATAGACCCTTCCTAAAAATAAGATGAATTGCAATTGTTCGATGACTAGGAATATGGTTTGTTAGTTTTCAAGAAACTTTCTGGTCTATACTTTAACATGTGAATAGCTTGTTACTTGATCATGAGAAGTTTTATGAGATGAGCTACTGTTTATGGTTTATATTGATGCTAGAAAAAGTGATTGGAATTATCAGTGATCAAACTTGTGCACTTGCTAGAATTCACACTTCATAAATTTTTTCTTTTATCATTTACCTACTCGAGGACGAGGAGGAATTAAGCTTGGGGATGCTGATACGTCTCCAACGTAACTATAATTTATGAAGTATTCATGCCATGTTTGCAAAAATTTTATATGATTTTGGTATGATTTGATTAGAACTAACCCGGACTGACGCTGTTTTCAGCAGAGCTACCGTGGTGTTGTTTTTTGTGCAGAAATAAAAGTTCTCGGAATGGGCTGAAAATTTACGGAGAATATTTTTGGAAAATATAAAAAAATACTGGAGCAAAAATCTGGGCCAGGAAGTGACCGAGGAGGCCACAAGCCTGGGGCGCCCCCCTAGGGCGCGCCCCCTGGCTTGTGGGCCCCTCGAGCACTTTCCTGACGTGATTCCAACGCCAAGACCTCCTATAAATCGAGAAACCTCCAGAAATAAACCTAGATCGGAAGTTCCGCCGCCGCAAGTCTCCAGAGCCACGAAAGATCAATCTTGGCCCTCTCCGGCACCCTGCCGGAGGGGGTCACCTTCACCGGAGACCATGGAGGAGGAAGACGGAGGGGCCATCATCGCCATGGAGGCCAAGGACCAGAGGGAGAACCTTCCCCCACTCAGGGGGGAAGCCATGGAGGAGGAAGCACAAGGGGCAGACCCTCTCCCCCTCTCTCCCGGTGGTGCCGGAGTGCCACCGAGGGAACCATCGCCGCGGTGATCGTCTTCATCAACATCACCTTCTTCATCATCGTCCTCATGTCTTTTCAACGGTCCACTCTCCCGCATGCCGCTGTAATCCCCTACTTGAACATGGTGCTTTATGCCACATATTATGATCCAATGATGTGTTGCCATCCTATGATGTTTTGAGTAGATTACTTTTGTCCTTTGGGTTGATTGATGATCTAGGTTGGTTTGAGTTGTATGTTTTACTTTAGTGTTGTCCTATGGTGCCTTCCGTGCCACGCACACGTGAAGGATTCCCACTGTAGGGTGTTGCAATACGTTCATGATTCGCTTATAGTGGGTTGCTTGAGTGACAGAAGCATAAACCCGAGTAGGTGGGTTGTTGCGTATGGGATAAAGGGGACTTGATGCTTTAATGCTATGGTTGGGTTTTACCTTAATGATCTTTAGTAGTTGCGGATGCTTGCTAGAGTTCCAATCATAAGTGCATATGATCCAAGTAGAGAAAGTATGTTAGCTTATGCGTCTCCCTCATATAAAATTGCAATAATGACTACCGATCTTGTTAACAATTGCCTAGGACAATTCCGCACACCGACCCATCATTAGTCCACCCTCGCTATTTGTAATACATTGTAATATATTCTAACTTTATAATAACATCACCTATTTTTATATTTTAGTTCTCCGATATTATGCAAAGCTATCCTTTTCATACCCACAACGCAGTTTTATTTCTCGTTTCTAGTTGGAAGCAAACGTTCGGTGTACGTAGAGTCGTATCAGTGGCAGATAGGACTTGAGAGAATATTGATCTTACCTTTAGCTCCTTGTGGGTTCAACACTCCATACTTATCACTTCCACCTTTGGAAATTGCTACGATGATTCCTTGCACTTGGGGATTATCACCCGGCTCCACCTGGGCGGGTCTCACCACGGGGTTATATCCCCAACAGGCCCCAAGCGTCATTATGCACCGTGCTACCGGCTTAGGATTGACAAACTTCCACCTAACAATTGTTATTGTGCAGTAAACTTTAAATGTGGTCGAGTCAAATTTGACCGACTTGAGGAAAAACTTGGCTTTGCAACAAGATGCCCGACTTGAAGCTGACGCAAAATGGCGGCTCTCCTCAAAAGAGCTGGAAAAGACCAAGGCGGATTTTGAAGCCTACAAACAATCTGTTGAAGCTGAACAAGCCGCCTTGATCAAACGTGCAGAAGACGCCGAGGGCCAACTTAAACCCATTACTGAAGAATTGACCAGTCTTAAACGGCATGTAGCTCGGATGATCGAAGCTGTCTTTGGTAAGTATTGTTGACTATCTTATGAGCATTCTGTTCAAACAGTCTTATAAAAGACTCGCCCGACGACTTATGCACTTGAACTGTTTGTGGGCCGTCAAACTCGTAATCTTCCAGATGATAACTTATTGAAGCTGAAAGCTCTATATTCATTCACTGAGCAGTTGTACGCTGGAAGTCTTTTCACCATCAGGGCTGTTATGGGTGAAAAGGGCACGCCAAAGCTCATCAAAGACATGCTGAGATGCCTCTCAACGATTCCCAAGCAGTTTGAAGAGTTGAAAAAATCAGCCGCCTGTAAAGGCGCAATAGCTGCTTTGAGCCGGGCTTTGGCTTATGCACCAGAGCTTAACCCGGAAGAGATGGCTGGAGGGTTTCCACAGCTGAAAGACGACGGGACAGAATTCACGCAAGAGGACTACGCTCGTTGCTTCAAGGCGTCTCGAGCATTGGCCACTCGTCTAGCCGCAGAGGCTGATCTGAACGCATATCAGACGGCTTATGATGACAACAATGCGCGAGTTCGGCCGCCTACTTTTGAGCCGGTGGATCCGACTCCTCAGCATCGTAAGCATATCTTTGCCCCTGATGTTGACCTGTCTCCCATCTTGCATGATGAAGCTGAATTCCAGGCCTTAACCAATTGCAACTGGATGTGAACAACCTTCAGATCCAGGAGATAGAAGACCCGGCGCAGGATGACTCGACCATGCTTTAAGTGAGAAGTTGGCCCGGGGTACCCGGATGAAGCTAACCCGGACAAGCTAATTGCCAGGTTAGAACTTTGTGAAAAAACTTTGTTCCAAAATTTTGGGCTTCATGCAGCCTTGTAATAGCTTTAGGTAAGAACTGATTGCCTGTGGCGTGCCTTCGTGCACGTTTTAAGCTTTATCATCTTATATCCTGACTGCTTAGCCACTGCAATCTTTATCCATCATGTGTATGTTGGATGTGATCATATGCCTTGATGTTTCATGAGAGTAGAATCAGTATCAATTCACCAACTCCTGTGATGGCGGCTTATGGCCACACTCCTAGGCGAGTTAATAACTCAATACCTCAAAATCTTGAAAATATGGAAATAGGACCCGCTGGCGGGTCATGGCAGCAATAATATTTGACTAATGAGTAGTCATTCTAAAGATTAATAATCCCCTCATGAAAAATTCCTGCAAAAACAACAAACAGAAAATATAGACGTGTATACCTTCAGTTGTTGTAAGGCGGCTTTGAAGGCATAGCCCAAAAGAGATCAGCCCTTACATATTTTTGAGAAAACTCAAGATTTTTTCTTCAAAGAAGCTAGGCATTAATGCCTACATTCCCGTAAGCCGGCTCTCACGTGACATAAATCCGTCATTTTAACCTTAACAAGTTCAGGGTCTTAAAAAAGATTCACTGTTAAGAGTATGAACGGGCCACATAGCAGAGAGACTGCAGCGAACATGTGAGTTTGTCCTAGCTCTCTGTAAGCTGGCTCTCACGTGACATAAGCCGTCATTTTAACTTTGACTAGTTCAGGGTCTTGAAAAAGATTGACTGTCAAACGTTCGGCGGGTCACCTGGCGGAGTAGCAAGTTGCAAACACGCAGGTTTAACTCAAATATGGCTTTTAAGCCGGTCAAGAGGGTATGAAAGCTAAACCCAGTGGGTTGGAAGCCCCCAAGTGACCTTATGAATAATCAACTCTTTGCACACAAAAATGCTGCATGAAAACGGCAGAGGCCCCGAATTATGGGGATGCCGGCTTTATTATATTGAAAAAGGTATACACAATGACAGAGATATGTACATTGATGAGAGTCAATGACTCAAGTATAGTAAGGCCGAAGATGAGCAATATTCCACAGCCTGCTGGTCTCTTCTCCGGAAGTGCGTGACTTGTCGCTCTCCCGTATATCAATGAGGTAATATGACCCATTGTTGAGATTCTTGCTGACCACAAAAGGTCCCTCCCAGGGGGGTGACAACTTATGCATATCTGTCTGATCTTGAATCAAACGGAGCACTAAGTCGCCTTCTTGGAATGACCGGATTTTAACTCTGCGGCTTTGATAGCAACGCAGATCTTTGATAAATTGCTGATCGTGCGGCTGGAAGATCCCGCTCTTCATCCAAGGCATCCAATGCGACCTGACGCGCCATCTCATTATCAGTTTCAACGTAAGCCGCCACCCTGGGTGAGTCATGACGGATATCACTGGGGAGAACAGCTTCTGCGCCATAAACCATGAAGAAAGGCGTGTAGCCTATTGATCTGTTGGGGGTGGTTCTGATGCTCCAATGGACTTAAGGTAATTCCTCCACCCAACAACCCGGCGTTCGTTCCAAAGGAACCATAAGCCAAGGTTTGATCCCTCTCAAAATTTCCTGGTTAGCACGCTCTTCTTGACCATTAGACTGTGGATCAGCCACCAAGGAGACATCGAGGAGGATGTGTTCACTTTCACAAAACTCTTTCATAGCCCCCTTGGACAGATTTGTACCGTTGTCAGTAATGATACTGTGGGGGTAACCAAAACAAAAAATCAGCTTCTTGACAAACTGAACTGCCGTTGCCGCGTCGCACTTGCTGACCGGCTCCGCCTCAATCCACTTGCTAAACTTGTCAAACGCAACCAAAAGGTGGGTCTTCTTATCTTTAGACCTCTTAGAAGGTCCAACCATATCAAGCCCCTAGACCGCAAACGGCCAGGTGATCGGAATCATCCGCAACTCTTGAGCGGACACATGGGCTCGTCATCCAAATTTCTGAGACCCTTAACATTTGCTAACCAAGTCCTCTGCATCTGCATGAGCTGTTAGCCAGTAAAAACCGTGCCGAAAAGCTTTGGCCACCAGGGATTTTGACCCGACGTGATGACCACAATCGCCGGCATGTATCTCTTGCAAGATTTCACGGCCCTCCTCAGGAGAAACACATCGTTGAAAAACGCCAATCATGCTGCACCTGTGCAACTCGCCATTGACAATAGTCATGGACTTAGACCGCCTCATAATTTGCCGTGCCAAGGTCTCGTCCTCGGGTAACTCGCCATGAGTCAGATATGCTAAATAAGGCAGCGTCCAATCAGGAATAGCGCGGAGAGCCGCCACCAACTGTCCTTCCGGGTTAGGTATAGCAAGATCCTCCTCAGAAGGTAATTTGACCGATGGGTGATGCAGTACATCCAGAAACACATTAGGTGGCACTGGCTTATGCTGAGACCCCAGTCGTGACAATGCATCAGCCGCCTCATTCTTCCGATGATCAATGTGATCCACCTGATAACCCTTAAAGTGACCAGCAATGATATCAACCGCCTGGCGATAAGCTGCCATACGAGGGTCTTTAGAATCCCACGTGCCTGAAACCTGCTGAGCCACCAGATCTGAGTCGCCCAGACATCTGACCCGACTCAAATTAATCTCCTTGGCCACACGAAGCCCATGAAGCAAGGTTTCATACTCTGCTGCATTGTTAGTACAAGGAAACATTAACCTTAATACATAACAAAACTTATCACCTCGCGGGGAAGTCAAAACAACTCCAGCCCCTGAACCTTCCAACTGTCTGGATCCATCAAAGTGAATTGTCCAATATGTATTGTCCGGCTTCTCCTCAGGTGCTTGACACTCTGTCCAGTCATGGATAAAATCCACCAGGGCCTGAGACTTGACAGCTATTTGAGGCACATACCTTAAATTAAGAGGCCCAAGCTCAATTTCCCACTTAGCAATCTTGCCGGTGGCCTCTCTATTTTGAATAATATCTCCCAAAGGAGCAGAGCTGACTACCGTTATTGGATGTCCAAGGAAATAATGCTTCAGCTTGCGATTCGCTATGAACACTCCAAACACCAGCTTTTGCCAATGCGGGTATCTTTGCTTGGACTCTGTCAAAACCTCGCTGACGTAATAAACCGGCCGCTGGACTGGGTACTCTTTGCCTGCCTCCTTACGCTCCACAACAACTGCAGCACTGACGGCCTTGTTATTAGCTGCCACGTATAGGAGCAATGGCTCTATTTCCATGGGAGCTGCCAAGACCGGTGGCTCAACTAACTGTTTTTTGAGTGCCTCAAACGCATCATTGGCAGCATCACTCCAGACAAAATCATCTGTATTCTTCATCATCTGACACGAAGGGATGGTCTTCTGGCCAAGGCGGCTTATGAACCGGCTTAAAGCGGCAATACGACCCGCCAAGCGCTGGACGTCATTGATACACGCCGGCTTAGATAATGAGGTGATGGCCTTTATTTTATCCGGGTTAGCTTCAATGCCCCGCTCTGAGACCAAAAATCCCAGGAGCTTGCCTACATGCACACCAAAAACACACTTAGCCAGATTAAGCATCATCTTGTAAACCCGTAGGTTATTAAAAGTTTCCTTCAAATCATCAAGCAGAGTCTCTTTCTTCCTTGACTTGACCACAATATCGTCCACATAAGCATGAACGTTGCGTCCGATCTGACCATGAAGACAATTCTGTACACAGCGTTGGTAAGTCGCCTGAGCACTTTTGAGTCCAAAAGGCATGGATACGTAGCAGAAAGCTCCAAAAGGTGTGATGAAAGAAGTCTTCTCTTGGTCTTTAACTGCCATCTTGATCTGATGATAACCCGAATAAGCATCGAGGAAACATAAGCTCTTGCAACCCGCCGTTGCATCAATGATCTGGTCGATACGGGGAGAGCAAATGGATCAAACGGACACGCCTTGTTGAGATCTGTGTAATCTACACACATGCGCCACGTGCCGTTCTTTTTAAGTACGAGTACGGGGTTAGCCAACCATTCCGAGTGAAAAACTTCCACAATAAATCCAGCTGCCAAGAGCCGGGCTACCTCTTCTCCAATAGCTTTATGCCGCTCTTCATTGAAACGACGGAGGAATTGCTTGACTGGCTTAAACTTAGGATCCACATTAAGGTGGTGCTCAGCGAATTCTCTCGGTACACCTGGCATGTCAGAAAGTTTCCATGCAAAGATGTCCCGATTCTCACGGATGAATTCGATGAGCGCGCTTTCCTCTTTGGGGTCCATATTAGCCCCTATAGTAAACTGCTGTGATGAGTCGCCAAGAACGAAATCCACCAACTTTGTATCCTCTGCCACAAACTTCAGGGGCGGGTCAGACTCTGTGCTGGGCTTCTTCAACGGGGTCATATCCGCCGGGTCAACATTATCTTTATAAAATTTGAGCTCCGCCTCAGCACAACTTGACTCTTCATAAGCAGCATCGCCTTCCTCGCACTCAAGAGCAATTTTCCGATCACCATACACCATAATCGTCCCCTTCAGACCTAGCATCTTGAGCTGCAAGTAAACATAACAGGCCCGAGCAATGAACATGGCATAAAGCGGCCATCCAAACAGAGCATGATATGGACTCTTGATCTTGACCACTTCAAACCACAAGGTCTCCACCCTGTAATTGTACTCATCGCCAAAGGACACTTCCAGAGCAATTTTTCCTACTAGATAAGCCGACTTGCCAGGCACTACGCCGTGAAACACTGTGGACGACGGCTTGAGATCCTTGTTAGTCAGATTCATCGGGCGCAAAGTGTCGTAGTACAAAATGTTGATACTGCTGCCACCGTCCATCAGCACCTTGGTGAATTTGTAGCCTCCTACCTAAGTGGCTACCACAAGAGCCAAGTGCCCTGGGTTATCCACTCGTGGTGGATGATCCTCTCTGCTCCATGATATCGTTTGTTCAGACCACTTTAAATACTATGGAATAGCCGGTGTTGTCGCATGAACTGCCCTCTTGCGCACCTTCTGATCACGTTTATCCAAACTCATGGTGAAGACGTGATACTGGCCTCCATTAAGCTGCTTTGGGTTACTCTGTTACCCTGATTGATTGTTTTGCTGTTGATCGCCATTGCCGGACTGTTGATTGTGGCCACCATGACTGCCTTGACCCTGATAACCCGATCCTGAGCCGCCCACACCGAAACCTGACCCATGAGAGCCGGATCCTGATCCGCCAGGCGGTCCATTGCCGTTACCATGATGCTGGTTAAGGCTGTAATTCCGGAACTCCCGCATGATATAACAATCCTTCCAAGCATGGGTGGACGGCTTGTTGGGAAGACTGTGCTTCGGGCAGGGGTCATTGAGCATTGCTTCCATGTTAAAAGGCTTGCCCTTGCCAAAAGGCGGTTTACCGATACCCTTGGTGCGGTTGTTTCTAGTGTTGGTGTTGGGCACCAGATCTGACCCGCTGATACGTCTCCAACGTATCTATAATTTTTGATTATTCCATGCTATTATATTATCAGTTTTGGATGTTTTATATGCAATAATATGCTATTTTATACTATTTTTTGGGACTAACCTATTAACCTAGAGCCCAGTGCCAGTTTCTGTTTTTTTCCTTGTTTTTGAGTTTTACAGAAAAGGAATATCAAACGGAGTCCAAACGGAATAAAAATTTACGGTGATTTTTTAAGGACCAGAAGAGACCCACGGGGCATCGGAGTTGGGCTAGAAGAGCCACGAGGAAGCCACAAGCCTAGGGGGTGCGCCCCCCTAGGGCGTGCCCCCCTGGCTTGTCGTCGCCTCGTGGCCCCCTTGACTTGTTTCCGATGCCCAAATTTCTTATAAATACAGAAACCTCCAGAAAGAAACCTAGATCGGGAGTTCCTCCGCCGCAAGCCTCTATAGCCACGAAAAACCAATTGGGAGCCCGTTCCGGCACCCTACCGGAGGGGGAAACCATCACCGGAGGCCATATTCATCATCCCGGTGGTCTCCATGATGAGGAGGGAGTAGTTCACCCTCGGGGCTGAGGGTATGTAGCAGTAGCTATGTGTTTGATCTCTCTCTCATGTTCTTTAGATGACACGATCTTGATGTACCGCGAGCTTTATTAATATAGATGAATCATATGGAGTTTTCCCCTCTCTATCTTCTTGTGATGAATTGAGTTTTCCCTTTGAAGTTTTCTTATCGGATTGAGTCTTTAAAGGATTTGAGGACACTTGATGTATGTCTTGCGATGGGATATCCGTGGTGACAATGGGATGTTCTATTGATCCACTTGATGTATGTTTTGGTGATCAACTTGCGGGTTCCGTGACCTTGGGAATCTATGCATAGGGGTTGGCACACGTTTTCGTCTTGACTCTCTGGTAGAAACTTTGGGGCGCTCTTTGAAGTCCTTTGTGTTGGATTGAACATGATGAATCTGAAATTGTGTGATGCATATCGTATAATCAAGCCCATGGGTACCCGTGGTAACATTGGAGTATCTAGGTGACATTAGGGTTTTGGTTGATGTGTATCTTAAGGTGTTATTTTAGTACGGACTCTAGGGCTGTTCGTGACACTTATAGTGATAGCTCATAAGATTGATCGGAAAAGATAACTTTGAGGTGGTTTCGTACCCTACAATAATTTCTTCGTTTGTTCTCTGCTATTTCTGACTTTGGAGTGTACTCTTTGTCGCACGTGAGGGATTTACATATGATTCAACTATGTTAGTATTGTTGAGAGAACTTGCACTAGGGAAAGTATGAACCCTAGGCCTTGTTTTCAAGCATTGCAATACCGTTTTTGCTCACTTTTGTTACTTGCTACCTTGCTGTTTTTATATTTTCAGATTACAAAAACTTATATCTACCATCCATATTGCACTTGTATCACCATCTCTTCGCCGAACTAGTGCACCTATACAATTTGCCATTGTATTGGGTGTGTTGGGGACACAAGAGATTTCTTGTATTTGATTGCAGGGTTGTTTGAGATAGACCATCTTCATCCTACACCTCCCACGGATTGATAAACCTTAGGTCATCCACTTGAGGGAAAATTGCTACTGTCCTACAAAACTCTGCGCTTGGAGGCCCAACAAAGTCTACAAGAATAAAGTTGCATAGTAGACATTAAGCTCTTTTCTGGCGCCGTTGCCGGGGAGGTGAGTGCTTGAAGGTATATCTTTAGATCTTGCAATTGAATCTTTTAGTTTCCTGTTTTATCACTAGTTTAGTCTATAAAAGAAAACTACAAAAAAATGGAGTTTAGGTTGCATCATTTGTTTCGTCTCTATAATGTCTTTCGTGAAAATAAGGATTCCGAAAATTGTGCTCAATTGGTAGAGGAAGAAATTATGAAAATACTTAATGAGAATTACTTTAATGATGAGCATGATTGCAATGTTACTAGTATGAATTCTCTGAATATCCATGATGCTAATGATATGCAAAGCCACAAGCTTGGGGATGCTATGTTTGATGAAGATGATATTTTTAGTCCCCCAAGTTTTGATGAGCAAATTTATGATGATGATGGCATGCCTCCTATCTATGATTATTATGATGATGATATGTATGCTATAAAGAGTGATAGTAAACATGAAACTTGTGATCAAGATTTCAATATTCAAAGTGGTTATGTCAAACAAGTATCTCATGATAGTTATTTTGTTGAGTTTGCTCCCACTATTATGAATGAGAAGAAATATGCTTATGTGGAGAGTAATAAATTTTCTATGCTTGTGGATCATGAAGAGAATGATTTATGTGGTACTTATATTGTTGAATTCATTCATGATGCTACTGAAAATTATTATGAGAGAGGATCTTATGCTTCTACATATTGCAATAATATCAAGTTTCCTCTCTATGTGTTGAAAGTTTTGAAGTCATGCTTGTTTTGCCTTCCTATGCTAGTTGATTCTTGTTCCCATAAATTGTTTGCTCACAAAATCCCTGTGCATAGGAAGTGGGTTAGACTTAAATGTGCTAGTCATATGCTTCATGATGCTCCTGTTATGTTTCAATTCTTATCTTTTATGTGAGCATTATTGAAATCATCTTGCCTAGCTAAAAAGGCATTAAAGAAAAGCGCTTGTTGGGAGACAACCCAATATTTATACCTACTGTTTTCGTGTGTACACATGATCAAGATACTGTATAATCATGTTTATAGCTTTTGTTTCAATAAAGTGCCAAGTAAAGCCTTTGGGATAGTGTGGATGATAGTTGACTTGATTCTGTGCCAAAACAGAAACTTTTTCTCTCAGTCCAGGAATTTTGTAAATTCACTGGAACGTGATTTTGATCTGAATTTTTGACACATGATTGATATACAAATTTCCTAGATTTTCTAAGTTTTCAGAATTTTTAGAGACAGGGAAGTATGCTTACGCTACAGATCTTCACAGACTGTTCTGTTTTTGACAGATTCTGTTTTGCATGCATAGTTTGCTTGTTTTAGTGTTCCCATAGCTTATATTTAGTGGTATAAATTATGGGAATGGTAGAAGACAGTATCTATCATGTGGGAACAATTCTGAATCTTGTCTTGACAGTACCTAAGTGAATGATCTATCTTTATTATACTAACCCATCTCACGAAGTTCCGTTAAGTTTTGTGTGATTGAAGTTTTCAAGTTTTGGGTGAGACACCGATATGAGGAGAATAAGGAGTGACAAGAACCTAATCTTGGGGATGCCCAAGGCACCCCCAAGGTAACATCCAAGGAATACTCAAGCGCCTAAGCTTGGGTATGCCCCGGAAGGCATCCCCTCTTTCATCTTCAACACTATCGGTATATCTTACTTGGAGCTATATTTTTATTCGTCACATAATATGAGTTTTGCTTGGAGCGTCATTTTGTTTTGTTGTTCTCTGTTAGGTGTTATTTATAATCTTGTTTTTCAATAAAAAGTTCCAAGAATTGCCTTAGGATGCTTGCATTGCATGTTTGATGTGTGCTGTGTAAAAATAGAAACTTTTGTTGTAGTCTTTGAATTTTCATATTTTACTGGAACATGGAAAGTTTCTGAAATTTTTACACAGTATTGTCATATAAATTATTTAGCATGTCCTAAATTGTCATAATTGTTTGAGTTACATAAGTACACTTATTTCATAAATTTCTAGAGACTGTTCTGTTTGGACAGATTGCTGTCATAGTTTCGTTATCTACTTATCCTATAGTTTCCATAGCCTATATTGCTAGATATAAATTGTGGAGATGATAGTAAAAAGTAGATGATGTTTGAAATTATTATGCAACTTGTCTTGGCAGTACATAAAGAGTTGATTTATTATTATGTGTACTAACCTATCTCATGAGTTCTTTTCGAGTTTTGTGTGGATGAAGTTTTTGAGAATAGGTGAAACCATGATATGAGAGGATTGAACGAGATACAAAAGCTCAAGCTTGGGGATGCCCAAGGCACCCCAAGTAAATATTTCAATAATTCTCAAGCATCTAAGCTTGGGGATGCTACGCATCCCACCTCTCTTCATCAACAATTATCGGTTAGCCTATGTTGAGCCTAAATTTTTATTCGTTCACATGATGTGTGCTATTCTTGGAGTGCTATTTTTATTTTTCTTGCTGTTGAATAAAATACTTAATATCTGAAATTCTTAGATGAGAGAGTCTTCACATAGTTATTTAATTGTTGGCTACTCATTGATCTTCACTTATATCTTTTTGGAGTAGTTTGTCAATTTGCTCTAGTACTTCACTTATATCTTTTTAGAGCACAGCGGTGGTTTTATTTTATAGAAATTGTTGAACTCTCATGCTTCACTTATATTATTTTGAGAGTCTCTAAACAGCACGGTAATTTGCTTAGTTTATGAATTTAGTCCTAATATGATGGGCATCCAAGAGAGATATAATAAAAACTTTCATATAAAGTGCATTGAATACTATGAGAAGTTTGATTCCACATGATTGTTTTGAGATATAAAGATTGTGATATTAGAGACATGCTAGTGAGTAATTGTGGATTGGTAGAAATACTTGTGTTACAGTTTGTGATTCCCGTCGCATGCATGTATGGTGAACCGTTATGTGACGAAGTCGGACCATGATTTATTTATTGATTGCCCTCCTTTGTGTGGAGGTCGGGATCGCGCGATGGTTAACTCCTACCAACCCTTCCCTAGGAGCATGCATGCAGTACTTTGTTTTGATAACTAATAGACTTTTGCAATAAGTATGTGAGTTCTTTATGACTAATGTTGAGTCCATGGATTATACGCACTCTCATCCTTCCACCTTTGCTGGCCTCTCTAGTACCGCGCAACTTTCGCCGGTGCATTAAACCCACCATATACCTTCCTCAAAACAGCCACCATACCTACCTATTATGGCATTTCCATAGCCATTCCGAGATATATTGCCATGCAACTTCCACTGCTCCGTTTATGACACGCATCATCATTGTCATATTGCTTTGCATGATCATGTAGTTTACATCGTATTTGTGGCAAAGCCACCGTTCATATTTTTTATACATGTCACTCTTGAGTCATTGCACATCCCGGTACACCGCCGGAGGCATTCATATAGAGTCATATCTTGTTCAAGTATCGAGTTGTAATTCTTGAGTTGTAAGTAAATAAAAGTGTGATGATCATCATTATTAGAGCATTGTCCCATGTGAGGAAAGGATGATGGAAGCTATGATTCCCTCACAAGTTGGGATGAGTCTCCGGACTTTACAAAAAATAAAAGAGGCCAAAGAAGCCCACCAAAAAAAACAAAAAAATGAGAGAAAAGAGAGAAGGGGCAATGCTACTATTCCTTTTTCCACACTTGTGCTTCAAAGTAGCACCATGATCTTCATGATAGAGAGTATCCTATATTGTCACTTTCATATACTAGTGGGAATTTTTCATTATAGAACTTGGCTTGTATATTCCAATGATGGGCTTCCTCAAATTGCCGTAGGTCTTCGTGAGCAAGCGAGTTGGATGCACACCCACTTAGGTTCTTTTTGAGCTTTCATACACTTATAGCTCTAGTGCATCCGTTGCATGGCAATCCCTACTCACTCACATTGATATTTATTGATGGGCATCTCCATAGCCCGTTGATACGCCTAGTTCATGTGAGATTATCTCCTTCTTTTTTGTCTTCTCCACAACCACCATATTCTATTCCACCTATAGTGCTATGTCCATGGCTCACGCTCATGTATTGCATGAAAGTTGAAAAAGTTTGAGAATACTAAAGTATGAAAGAATTGCTTGGCCAAAACCAGGGTTGTGCATGATTTAATATTTTGTGTGATGAAGATGGAGCATAGCCAGACTATATGATTTTGTAGGGATAACTATCTTTGGCCATGTTATTTTGAGAAGACATGATTGCTTTATTAGTATGCTTGAAGTATTATTGTTTTTATGTCAGCATTAAACTTTTGTTTTGAATCTTATGGATCTGAATATTCATGCCACAATAAAGAAAATTACATGGATGAATATGTTAGGTAGCATTCCACATCAAAAATTCTGTTTTTATCATTTACCTACTCGAGGACGAGCAGGAATTAAGCTTCGGGATGCTTGATACGTCTCCAACGTATCTATAATTTTTGATTGTTCCATGCTATTATATTATCGGTTTTGGATGTTTTATATGCATTAATATGCTATTTTATACTATTTTTTGGGACTAACCTATTAACCTAGAGCCCAGTGCCAGTTTCTGTTTTTTTCCTTGTTTTTGAGTTTTACAGAAAAGGAATATCAAACGGAGTCCAAACGGAATAAAAATTTACAGTGATTTTTTATGGACCAGAAGAGACCCACGGGGCATCGGAGTTGGGCCAGAACAGCCATGAGGCAGCCACAAGCCTAGGGGGTGCCCCCCTAGGACGCACCCCCCTGGCTTGTCGTCGCCTCGTGGCCCCCCTTGACTTGTTTCCGACGCCCAAATTTCTTATAAATACAGAAACCTCCAGAAAGAAATCTAGATCGGGAGTTCCGGTGCCGCAAGCCTCTGTAGCCACGAAAAACCAATCGGGAGCCCGTTCCGGTACCCTGTTGGAGGGGGAAACCATCACCGGAGGCCATCTTCATCATCCCAGCAGTCTCCATGACGAGGAGGGAGTAGTTCACCCTCGGGGCTGAGGGTATGTACCAGTAGCTATGTGTTTGATCTCTCTCTCGTGTTCTTGAGATGACACGATCTTGATGTACCGCGAACTTTATTAATATAGATGAATCATATGGAGTTTTCCCCTCTCTATCTTCTTGTGATGAATTGAGTTTTCCCTTTGAAGTTTTCTTATCGGATTGAGTCTTTAAAGGATTTGAGGACACTTGATGTATGTCTTGTGATGGGATATCCGTGGTGACAATGGGATGTTCTATTGATCCACTTGATGTATGTTTTGGTGATCAACTTGCGGGTTCCGTGACCTTGGGAATCTATGCATAGGGGTTGGCACACGTTTTCGTCTTGACTCTCCGGTAGAAACTTTGGGGCGCTCTTTGAAGTCCTTTGTGTTGGATTGAACATGATGAATCTGAAATTGTGTGATGCATATCGTATAATCAAGCCCATGGGTACTCGTGGTGACATTGGAGTATCTAGGTGATATTAGGGTTTTGGTTGATGTGTATCTTAAGGTGTTATTTTAGTACGAACTCTAGGGCTGTTCGTAACTCTTATAGGGATAGCTCATAAGATTGATCGGAAAAGATAACTTTGAGGTGGTTTCGTACCCTACAATAATTTCTTCGTTTGTTCTCCGCTATTTGTGACTTTGGAGTGAACTCTTTGTCGCACGTGAGGGATTTACATATGATTCAACTATGTCAGTATTGTTGAGAGAACTTGCACTAGTGAAAGTATGAACCCTAGGCCTTGTTTTCAAGCATTGCAATACCGTTTTTGCTCACTTTTGTTACTTGCTACCTTGCTGTTTTTATATTTTCAGATTACAAAAACTTATATCTACCATCCATATTGTACTTGTATCACCATCTCTTCGCCGAACTAGTGCACCTATACAATTTGCCATTGTATTGGGTGTGTTGGGGACACAAGAGATTTCTTGTATTTGATTGCAGGGTTGTTTGAGAGAGACCATCTTCATCCTACACCTCCCACGGATTGATAAACCTTAGGTCATCCACTTGAGGGAAAATTGCTACTATCCTACAAAACTCTACGCTTGGAGGCCCAACAAAGTCTACAAGAATAAAGTTGCATAGTAGACATCACCTGCCATCTGGATGCTTCCGTTTACCACCATTTTCTGGGTTGTTTTTTCATGTCCCGCTCTGCTGCTGACCCTTCCCGTTGCCATTCTTCTTGCCCTTAGCAGATTTCTCATCATCAGAACCAGGTTCCTTCGTGCTGTCAGAATCTGCATATTTAGTGAGAGCCTCCATGTGCTCACCCATGTCCAGGCTAGAATGCTTGAGCCGTCCAAGCTTCTGCTTAAGGGGAAAAAGTGACAATTCTTCTCTAGAATCAAAACCGCCTGAGCCGCCGTGATATTATCAGACGAGTGGATAATGGTTGAGACCCGCTGGACCCAATGATGGGACGACTCATCCTCACGCTGTACACAATGATCCAAATCAACGATCGTCATAGGATGCTTGCACGTCGCTTGAAAATTCTTGATAAATCGTGCTTTCAACTCGGCCCAGGAATTAAAAGTATTGGGGGGCAGACCCTTTAACCACGTACGAGCCGGTCCTTCCAACATCATGATGAAGTACTTAGCATAGACTGCATCACTGACGTCTAACATCTCCATGGCTAGGTCATAACTCTCAATCCAGACTTCTGGAGGTAGATCAGCTATGTAGTTAGGCACTTTGCGCGGACCCTCAAAATCCTTTGGCAGGCGCTCGTTCCGTAGAGCCGGTGCTAAACACAGCACTCCAACATCCCTGGAAGTGACTCCGGCTCCCACCGAAGTTGAAGGGGTCACCGGGGGCGGCTCTTGGTAAGCCGCCGCGGCCGCCGCCTCACACTGAGCTCTGGAATTATCCATGATCGCCTGAGCATTGACAACGGGTGGGCCATCATGGGCAGGTTCCGACGTCGCTCGTAGCTAGAGACCACTAGCGACTCCATGCGCCGGCTATAACTGCGGCTTCGAAGAGGGGTTGAGTGCACACGACTTCGGCTGTACGTATACTTCTCCTGTTGGGCCACCGATGTCTGCAATAACTCAATGGCATTCCGTGCTTCTGCGGCAAAGGGTGTTCCGTCGGCGAGAGGGAGCGCATTGAGCCTGGCAGCTGCCGCTATCTTGTTCTCCACCGGGTTAGAATAATGACCAGGTGGTGTCAGAAAACGCTGCGGCGGGGTCTGATTCCTGCGGGGCGGGTCTGGCAGCTGATGCTAAGTCGTCGCCCGATTCCCAGGCACTTCCGCCGTTCGGGTCACGGTCAGAGGTGCGTTCGGTCCTGCCCCTGACGTGTTAAAAAGGTTTCTGGGCTCATACTGCTCAGGCAGGCGTGTGTGATGCCTCATCCGAAAAACTGCTTCCGAGGCTTGTTGATCCAGATTGAGGCGAAAAGCTTCAGCCCTCAGACGCTTCGACTCAGCATCCATCTGAGCATGCATTGCATTGATATCCTCCTCGGCCCTGGTCATCTGGTCTTTCAGCCTCGCGATCTCTACATTACGGCCTGCTTGATTTTCAGTTGTGACCTCGGTTCCCATCAGAGTTGTTAGCTCGTTCATCAGATCCAGCAAAACTTGAGCCGGCGGCCTGGCTGACCCGGACCCTGCTGCGCCGACAGCCGCTGCCCTAGCCGCCGTGCTCCTGGAACCCGGCACCGTTCCTGCCATGAAGATGGCGGCTTGGCTCGGCAGCTCATAAGGCTCCGGAATACTGTCGCCATCGAAGTAGCCCCCAAGCCCACCATCGTGAAGCTGGTAAATTGACTTCGCATCTCCGCTCGAGGATCCATCCTCCGAGCAGACGAGGGTTTCTCCTCCTGACACAGAATCTTCCGCGAGTTCCGCGCCTTGTGTGAAGCCGACGAAAATGTGCTTCCGGGCGGGTTGCGCATGCCAGGCTGACTCGACGAGGTTGGTGCAGATGTCGGCCCGGGCTTAGATCCGCCGATCATCCCGATGAAAATGTGAATTCCGCCAAAGGGGACCCGGTACCCGTACTCGATTGAGTCGGCCTCGGGGCCCCAGCTGGCGTCGTCGATGTAGAGCTTGCCGCGGCGACTCTTAGTCATCCTTCCCACGGCTTATCCCTCAATCCCTGGGAGCGAGCCCTTCGAGTAATCTAAACCACCACGCATCCGCCCCACTGTGGGCGCCAACTGTCGTGGTTTTATCACAGCAGATGTCCTAGTGAAAGGACTTAGGGGTGAAGCCATCGCTACGGCGGTTAACTTGAAGGGGTTGGTCGGGACGAAAGACACGGGTTTACCCAGGTTCGGCCCCTCTCAAAGGAGGTAAAAGCCTACGTCCTGCTTTGAGTTGTATTGATTCGGTATCGATTACAAGGGAGCGGATTCGCTTGACCTAGCTCTCGATCAATGGTTTCATACCCTAAGCCGCCCCGGGAACTCGCCTTTATATGTACAGGTCGAGGCCTTGGGCTTACAAGAATCCGGGCCGGGTTATATCTAGTAACCTACTTATCTCTAAACCAGCTTGCCTTCTCTGGCAAGCCATCTCCCGGCGGTTACGCCTCCGGGTCACACACCGCCTTCCGGCTCTGGGCCTCTGCCCGGCCCGTCTGGTAAGTTACCCCAGGCTTCTCTTGGTCTTCCGGCCTGTTTAAGGCCTTACTTCTAAGCCGCCAACTTCCTAACTCGGCCCCTCCAGGGCGGGTCATACCATGGTCTTATATCCCCAACAAAATTGCTCATGCATCATCTTTGGTTGCGCATTGCACTTCGTTTGTATGTTTATTTGGTGTTGTTTCTCTTTGGGTAGACCCGAGTGTCGAGCCTGAGTACGAGGATCCCAGAGAGTACAACTACGAGGACCCAGCTCTTTGTCCCTCTGAAGACCCAACACGCAAGATGATCATACCTGGATCCCGACACTATTTTTGCTATGCTAGGTGTCTCGCTTCTACCGTTATGTTTTGTTACCTACCACTTAAACTGTCAGCCTCCTAAATTGCCATGAAAGCCTCAAACCCCTCCACCTCCTAGCAAAACATTGTTTGGCTACGTTACCGCTGCTCAGCCCTTATCTTATAGCATTGCTAGTTGCATGTGCAAGCTTACCATGTGTCAACATGGATGTTTGGAGATATCACCTTATTTATTGTTATTTAAATTAATGCACATATATATATATATATATATATATATATATATCTGGCAACGGTGGAAGGCTTGGCCTTTTTCCCGGTGTTTTGTTCCACTTTTCCCGCACTAGTTCCGAGTACCGATGTTTTGCGCTCCTAACATGCTCGGGGTTGTTATGGGGCCCCCCTTGACCGTTCATTTTAGATTAAAACTTGTCTGGCAAGATCGAACTTTGGTACTACATTTGCTCAACAACTTAATAAAATTGCATAGGGCATAGCTACCTTGTGGATAATTAATCAACCCCCGGGCCAGTTCTCCTCATGAGTGTTGGTCCAACCTGTCAACCGCCGGTGGCCGCCAGGGGCAACTTTGTGATTGGCCTACCGAAAGATTGGACAATTCGTCATGTCCTGAGAATGAGATACGCGGCTCCTATCGGGATCGTCGACACGCCGGGCGGCCTTGTTGGATTTGTTTTACCTTTCTCGAACGTCTTGTGCGCGGGATTTCAAGGACACTTCGGGCTACCTCAAGGTTGAGATTTTCCAACGGAATTTCCAAGGAGATCACGGGTTTCGTGGTCGAGGTTATTCCCGCGGCGTGTGGCTAGTTTGTGATGGATGAGTTGGAGCACCCCTGCAGGGTTAAATCTTTTCGAGAAGCTGTGCCCGCGGTTAAGTGGCAACTTGGAAACTTTGTTTAACACCCGATCATAGCAAACTTAAAGTAAACTTAGATAAAATACACCAACCATGTGCGAAACCATGACTGTCTGTTCTCGTGAATTCCTGTTCCGAGAGAGAACATGGTGGGGTTATGTTTGAACGTAAGTAGGTGTTCAGGATCACTTCAAGGTCATGCAAGATTACAACCGTCATGTGTAGGCCACCATATTTACATTCATGTTCTCGTAAGTTAGCCAACAAATACATGCTTAGTGCTTGCTGCAACCTCACCACTTAACCATCCCTCACCTAATGGCTTACATAGTTTGGGTACCCGGGTTATGAGATTGCTGAGTCCTTGTGGCTCACAGATTACGACAATACAGGTACATGTGCTGACGAGTATGTGCCAGATGATGTGTCTCAGCTCCAGTGGGAGTATGACGAAGAAAGTAGGCGTATGTACGTTATGTATCCTGATGAGTAGGGGAGCTTCTTGGTGGTGATCCGGGAATAGCAAGACAGTTTATTATTGCTTCTTTTTCGTTTGATTTTGTCCGTAGCCGGACCCTGTCTTATGGATGATGTATGAATAATTGTTGTGGACTTGTAAGATAGCTTGTGGCGAGTGTAATCCAACTCATATACTCAACTCTTCCTACATGTATGCAATGTTTACTGTACTTGCGAAATGACTAGAGGCACTTCTATCCCCGTCGAGGCCCTCATGCCTTAATAGGGATAGGACCGCATCTTGGGCGTTACAAGTTGGTATCAGAGCCTGTACCGACCCAGGACCACCCTTGATTGATCGAACTTGCCCGAGTCGAGTCTATTAAAACTATTTTGAGTCTAGTTATATATCGGAGAGTAGGATTCTTTTTACTCCTCTTCTATGCTCTGGTGAGGAATCCTGACGTAGGAATTTTAATTCTACCATCTTCTCGCTCAAATTTTTTTTTAGGATCACGCGAGTATTTTGGAGCCTCTATGATACCGATGTGATGAGAATTCTATTCTTGGTGCCTCCCATACGTATGGATTGGACCCGGGGAGTAGAGCTCCAGGGGATTCTTGACACATTGCTATCGTTCAGTTTCCTTAGTACTTCAGGACGCCGATGTTCGAAATTGCTTCAATACTATTCGTGGTGCGAAGAGTGTGGCGGCACCCAGTATTGGGGAGCGGGATCACATGTACTGCCATGATTAGTATCGTTGTGATTACGAGGGTTTGAGGTAGATGAGTTTCCGAGACCTCTGGTTGTGTGTTGACGGATGTGATACATTGGAGAGTAGTGTTATTGCTAGGAGTTGAGTGATGGATAAAAACTCCCTGTATCTGTGGACCCGATTGCATAACCAAAGATTTCGAAAGTTCGTAGGTCAGAATTCAAGTATCAAATTATGCACAGATTCATGGCAAACATCAACACAACATGGCATTTTGAAGAAAACAAGCTTGTTCTTTTCGTTGTTGATTTTCCAACAACTCCGTTCAATCTCTTCTGGTAGCATGCTTTTCAATTCAATTGTGGTAGAAGTCGAATTTTTCTTCCTTGTTCTCCTCTTTTCTACGATCTAGCTTCTATTCTTTTGTTCCAGAGGCTTTGTGATGTTGCTCTATTCATCCCATCATCTCGGTTTGTCAAAATCATGTTCTTCCCTTGCTTATCTTATTTAACTGGAGTGTTGTGTCCTCTTTCAAGATCTTTCCATCTTATTAATTTACCCTCTCTTTCCTACCGAAGTGCTGCCCAAATTTCTTTTGAATTCTTGCTTCTTTCTCATATCATCCTTCTTCTCTTCATTTCACTCGTTTCTCAATGAAGCAACTAAGTTTTACCTCTGCATTTCCTCTTCCTCTTCCCCTTTTCATTCTAAGATCTCGGGTCGAGATCTCCTGTAAGTGGAGGCGAGTTGTAACAGTCCGAGACCGACGCTCTAGAAGATTCCCGATTTATTCCGTTGTCATCGTGCGATTCTTTTGTTTGTCGCATTCATCATCGCATCATTCGCATCATCTGCATAGCATCGGCATTCTTTCGACATGAGTTAATTCTTACCCTATATGTAAAACTTGTCAACATGAAATATGCTCATTTGTGTATGTGCTAGCCCCTGGTATTTTTGTATGCCATGATAGATCATCATAGGGGTGGTATTCTTGATGTCAACATGCCACTAAAATTCTGTTTTCACATGCCCAAATATTTCTAAGTGTTGAAATCTACTATTTTGTTGCCATGTTGTCTAGATGATTCCCATGTACATGTTGCCCCTTTGGAGTTGGCACAATGGCATGAATTGTTGTGCTTGTCATCCTCTGTAGATGTGTGCCAAGGTCTTGTGAATTAGGCTATTGCATCTTATATAAAACTTGCTGTCAACATGCCATTCTGTTAACAGTTCCATGTTTGCCCCTTGTTAAATTCCACAAAGTCTGTGAATCTGCTATTTTCAATATGTCATATTGTGAGGTTGGTAGCCATTCATATATGATAGAGGCGAAGTTGTCCCTGTCTTTCGATGAGATGGTGGCTATCGTTTTTGGAGGAGTAGACTTTGACGATCCGACTACGAACGTGCGAGGACGTTGCGCCTTAGCAATCGCTAAACCAACTCCGAGAGGTTATTGACCACGCCGGTGCACGATCAACCTGACCATGAGGGTCTGTTTACTGCAAGCAAACGAAGAACAAGCAAGAAACTAAGACTGCAATCTGGATATTGCGAATACAAGAGGAAATTTTATTGATGAAAGTGGGGTTCTGTGACGCCTTTGTCTGGTCGTGGAACACAAACGAAGAACGCGAAGTTGCAGCTATGGCGAACTTTCAATATAAACAAAACCCAAGTCTAAAACAATGCCCTAAGGGCTGTATATATGGGGGAATAGAGGGGGATTTCGTGGCCCCTTGGAGGAGGGGTCCGAAGCCAGCCCTAACTCTGTTTCCCCACACATACGGACTCTAAAAACAGCCTAATAAGTGGTATTTCAAAATTACATGGGCCTGGCCCAAAAATAAGGTGACGCAGCACCTATGTTTGCCTATGGACGAAATTTATGAAGTGGCATCTTGTATATTTCGTCCAAGCCTTCATACTCTCCTTATGGTGGCTTCAAAGTGCAAAAATAACCACTGGATACTCCATTGTTCTTTCCCGCGTGCACACCTTCTCGTCCATGCTTGATCCCGCTCCAATGGCCATCCTTCTTTTCCATGCTAGGTCCTTCATTCATAAGTAAAACAAAAGTATCTAATTTAGGCAGCATCATATGTTCATGAACATTAGAAGGATTCCCAAGAAACGAAAGTACCTGGTAATTCAATTGACGTGCGCGAGCTCTAGTAATTGGTCCAGTATGTAAAGCAACAGGGGCTGTGGGTGTTACAATGGTATTGATGTCCTCATCATCCTCCCCTTCTTGAAATGAAGTCGTCCTCGACGGAAGCTCATCTTCCTCACCCAAATAAGGCTTCAAATCTGCAATGTTAAAAGTGGGACTAACCCCAAAATCTACAGGCAGCTCAAGTTTATATGCACTATCATTTATTTATTCTAACACCTTAATAGGACCATCAGCACGTGGCATTAGCTTTGACTTGCGCAATTCAGGAAACCTATCCTTACGCAAATGTAACCAAACAAGATCTCCAGGTGCAAAGACATCATGTTTTCTACCCTTATCTCCAGCAAGTTTGTATTTAGCATATATACGCTCAATGTTCTCCTTAGTTAACTCATGCATCTTTAATATCAATTCAGCACATTCTTTAGCTTCAAAATTAACCTTCTCCGAAGATGGAAGAGGCAACAAATCAATAGGTGCACGAGGTAAAAAACCATACACTACTTCAAAAGGGCACATCTTAGTAGTAGAATGCAGCGAACGATTATAAGCAAATTCAATATGAGGCAAGCATTCTTCCCACATTTTCAGGTTATTCTTCAAAATAACCCTAAGCATAGTAGACAATGATCTATTCACTACTTCAGTTTGTCCATTAGTTTGGGGGTGACATGTAGTACTAAAAAGCAGTTTAATCCCCAACTTAGCCCATAAACATCTCCAAAAGTGGCTAAGAAATTTAGCATCACGATCTGAAACAATTGTATTTGGCACACCATGCAAGCGAATAATTTCATGAAAGAACAAATCAGCAACATTAGCAGCATCATCACTTTTGTGACATGGTATAAAGTGTGCCATTTTCGAAAATCTATCAACGACAACAAATATGCTATTCCTCCCCTTCTTTGTTCGAGGTAAACCTAAAACAAAGTCCATAGATATATCCTCCCAAGGAACACTAGGTACAGGCAAAGGCATATATAAACCATGAGGATTGAGTCGTGACTTAGCTTTTTGACATGTAGTGTAGCGAGCAACAAAACGCTCAACATCCCGTCTCATCTTTGGCCAAAAGAAATGTGTAGCAAGTACGTCCTCCGTCTTCTTCACGCCAAAGTGTCCCATTAATCCTCCTCCATGCGCCTCCTGTAACAACAAAAGACGAACGGAGCTAGCTGGAATGCATAGCTTGTTAGCACGGAACACAAGTCCATCATTAATGACGAACTTTTTCCATGTTCTCCCTTCTTTACAATTCTCCAACACATCCTTAAATTCAGCATCGTGCATATATTGATCTTTGATGGTCTCCAAACCAAATATTTTAAAGTCAAGTTGTGAAAGCATAGTATAACGACGAGACAATGCATCAGCAATAACATTTTCTTTACCCTTCTTGTGTTTAATGACATAAGGGAAAGTTTCAATGAATTCAACCCATTTAGCATGTCTACGGTTCAGTTTTGCTTGACTTTTAATATGTTTCAAAGATTCATGATCAGAATGTATAACAAATTCTTTGGGCCATAAATAATGTTGCCATGTTTCCAAAGTCCGAAGAAGAGCATATAATTCCTTATCATATGTAGAATAATTCAGACTAGGCCCACTTGATTTTTCAGAAAAGTATGCAACATGTTTACCATCTTGTAATAATACACCTCCTAATCCAATTCCACTAGCATCACATTCAAGCTCAAAAGTCTTATTAAAATCAGGAAGTTGGAGTAATGGAGCATGTGTTAACTTATCTTTCAACACCGTGAAGGCTTCTTCCTGTGTGGTACCCCAAACAAAAGGCACATCCTTCTTTGTAAGCTCATTTAGAGGTGCAGCAATGGTGTTGAAATCCCTAACAAAACGCCTATAGAAACCAGCGAGTCCAAGAAAACTCCTCACTGGTGTGACCATTTTGGGTTGCGGCCAACTCTCAATAGCTTCAATCTTGGCTTTATCAACTTCAATACCCTATGGAGTAACAACATAGCCAAGAAAAGATACTCGGTCGGTGCAAAAGGTGCACTTCCCAAAGTTACCAAACAAACATGCATCACGTATAGTAATGAAAACAACACATAAATGTTCCAAATGTTCCTCCAAAGATCTACTATAAATCAGTATATCATCAAAATAGACTACCACAAATCGTCCTATGAAAGCACGTAAAACCTCGTTCATTAATCTCATGAAAGTGCTAGGTGCATTAGTTAACCCAAAAGGCATGACTAACCACTCATATAATCCAAACTTAGTTTTAAATGTTGTTTTCCATTCATCTCCCAATTTCATACGAATTTGATGGTATCCACTACGCAAATCAACTTTGGAGAAAATTGTAGAGCCACTTAATTCATCAAGCATATCATCTAGCCTAGGAATAGGATGATGATAACGAATAGTAATATTATTAATGCCTCTACAATCAACACACATACGAGATGTACCATCCTTTTTCGGGACTAGAATAATAGGAACAGCACAAGGACTAAGAGATTCGCCTGTATAACCTTTGTCGAGCAGCTCCTGTACTTATCGCATAATCTCCTTCGTCTCCTCTAGATTGGTACGGTATGGTGCATGGTTGGGTAGCGATGCACCGGGAATTAAGTCAATCTGATGCTCAATCCCTCGAACAGGTGGTAATCCCGGTGGCACGTCTTGTGGAAAGACGTCAGCGAACTCCTGCAAAATGTTAGCGACTGCAGGAGGCAAAGAGGGAGGCATGTTCTCGAATGAAAATAAAATCTCTTTGCATACAAAAGCATAGCAAATAGATGTAGTGACATCCAAATCAGTAATATCAGATTTAGTGGCAAGTAAACAACCACTCTTCAGTTTTATTTCAGATGCAACACTAGATGACTGTTTATTAGGCTTATTATGTTTCTCAAATTCCTTTGCCACAATCTGATTTTCACTCTCACTTTGTTTCTGGTTTGCTTTACTAGCTCGAGCAATGTCATCTTTCATAATATGTTCAGGAGACATAGGAAGCAAAGTTATATTTTTATCCTTATGAACAAGTGTATACTGATTCGTCCTACCATGGTGTACAGAATTTTTATCAAATTGCCATGGTCTACCAAGTAAAACAGAGCATGCTTGCATGGGTACCACATCACAATCAACATAATCAGAATATGTAGCAATGCTAAAGTGCACACGAACAGTACGTGTTACCTTAACCTTGCCACTGTTGTTGAACCATTGGATGTAATAAGGATGAGGATGTGGTCTGGTGGTTAGAGACAGCTTCTCCACCATCTCCATGCTAGCCAAGTTGTTGCAACTCCCTCCATCGATGATGACGCGAACAGAACGCTCCTTCACAACTCCCTTTGTATGGAACAAGTTGTGCCTCTGATTTTGCTCATCCTGTGTAATCTGCACACTCAGAACACGTTGAGCAACTAAACTTTCATACCTGTCAGCGTAGTCAGCAGCCATGTAGTGTGTCTCTTCTTCAGTCTCCTCTACACCTTGTTCTTCACTCGCAATAAGAGCCAGGGTCCCCTCATCATAATCACTAGCGGAGTCATATCCACCATCCTCAGTAACAATCATCACACACTTGGAAGGGCATTCTCTCGCATAGTGACCTCCACCCTTGCAACGATGACATATAACCTCATGTGTTTTCCCTATGGATGCAATGGATGAAGAAGAGCTCTGTGCAGGCCCGAAAGGTGTGCTCCTCGCAGAGGGTGGGGCAGGGGCCTGTTTCCTGGTATCTCTATTGGAGTTGGTGGCTGAAGTAGGCGGTGCTACAGCAGGATGTGTGGAAGTAGATGGGGTACGTGGCGTCCATGATGAAGTGCGACCTGCAGAAAAATTAGTTTTGCCAATGCCTGTCGATCCTGCACTTCACGTTCAGCTTTGCAAGCAAGATGGAATAAATGAGTGATAGTATTATACTCTAATATAGTCTGAATATCTCTATTTAATCCACCCATAAAACGTGCAAGCATAGCTTCATTCTCCTCAACAATACCACATCTAATCATGCCAGTTTGCAATTCCTGATAATATTCCTCTACAGAATTTTTTCCTTGTCTTAACCGCTGCAAATTTTGAAGCAATTCACGTTCATAATATGGTGGAACCCAACGATTACGGATAGCAGTTTTCAAAGCAGCCCATGTAGTAGGGATATTATCATGATGTATTCTACAATGTTCAGACCACCAAACACAAGCAAAACTAGTGAAAGCACAAACAGCAGCACCAACACGTCTATCCTCAGGAAATTGTAAGCATGTCAAACATTGTTCTGTTTCTAACTCCCAAGTAAGATATATATCAGGAACATATCTACCCTCAAATGTTGGAATATTCAATTTTATCTTAGGGAGATGATCATGATCCCGTACCTGAGGTGGTGGTGCAGCCCTACCGTTGTGATGGTAAACATGCGGACGACCCGATGCTTGTGGTGGTGGTTGCCCCTGGGGCTGATCGGGAGCAACCTCTCCCTCATCATCGTAATCACCATCAGAATCCTCATTCTGCTCAACGACTATAGCAGCAGCAGCAGCCACAGAAGCTTGGGCAGTAGCAACAGTATCAATGGCACCAGAATATTGGCCTTGGTCTAGAGGCACACGTTGCGCTCGTCCCGCAAAATTTGGCCGTTGTTGGTGATGTTGTTGCTGAGGTACGACAGGTGCAGCTGGTGCTGGTAGACGTGCAAGCACCTCATTGAACTTAGCGTCCAGCTTGGTGTCGAATGTCTTCTCCAAAGCACCTAGCTTCTCCATGGCCTCTCCAAGGCAGGTCACAACGTCTTGTACCTGTTCAGCCATCATTTGCTGAAATTTATCATGGAGCTCCTTGTTCGTCATGCCGTCCCAGTTGATCTCGTCGGCTTGTGATCCTGTCATGGTTAGCAGCAATAGGAACACACAATATGAACCTATAGACTACTAGGAAGTGGTGGTGGTGGTGGTGGAGGTGGTGGTGTGTCACAAATCCGTCAGACGAATCTCAAATCCTTACCAGTTCTTACCCAGCAACAGGTGGTGATCGGCAACCGTTGTAGTCAAAAACTCTCAAAGCTTGGATAGAGCAATTGCCAGGTGGTGTCAACACACGACGTAGATGTAAGGGTAGCTGGGATGGCTTATATATGGTAGCAAAAAGGGTCAGCAATAATCAATTCAGAGATGCAAAGTTGAATAAACGCTCAATGACGGTACTGTGCTGGTCCTAGGATAGACCGTGCTAGAGACGCGAGCCTAGAACACCAACAAAATCACGACACTACACGTAATCAAGGGAAGAGCACACTCTGAATTTTTTTTATCGCCTCTTTTTTTTGGCGCCTCTTTTTTTTGCGCGCTCTTTTTTTTTGCTCAGAAAATCACTATAATGGCGACTGTCTCAAAACTCTTCCGAACGTCTAAAAACAGGATAGGCACGAAAAAAAAATTTGACTAATTTTTTTTTCTGGAGCGATTCGGGGTTGCGACGACCAAAAATCGCGACAAAAATCACTATGATGGCGAGTGTCTCAAAACGCTCCAAAAAGCCTAAAAATAGGATAGGGAAAAAATATTTTCACCCGCCGAAATTTTGTCCTAAAAAGTGCTCTGAAAAGCGCGCCAGACTCTTTTTTTTTTGTTTTTTTCCGACACCTACTCAGGCAAGGAAACGCGAAAATAAAATCAAACGAATCTCGAAATCAATCTGAATACGAAAGGAATTCGGATTAGAGGCGGATATAGGGTGGTGATATATGGGTGGTGGAACATGGATTGGTGGTGAATCTGTGATGGAAGTGGACTCGGATTAGCATGATGGCGGATATGTGGTGGTATATGGCAGCGGTGATGTATCTGGTGTGGTGGTGGGATATGGCAGCGATGAAGATGATACGTCGGTGGCGTGACAAACTGTGAACAGAACTCGAAACTCTAAAGAACTAGACGCTAAGACCAGCAACTTGACGAAGTTGTCCCTGTCTTTCGATGAGATGGTGGCTATCGTTTTTTGGAGGAGTAGACTTTGACGATCCGACTACGAACGTGCGAGGATGTCGTGCCTTAGCAATCGCTAAACCAACTCCGAGAGGTTATTAACCAAGCCGGTGCACGATCAACCTGACCACGAGGGTCTGTTTCCTGCAAGCAAACGAAGAACAAGCAAGAAACTAAGACTGCAATCTGGATACTGCGAATACAAGAGGAAAGCTTTATTGATGAAAGTGGGGTTCTGTGACGCATTTGTCTGGTCGTGGAACACAAACGAAGAATGCGAAGTTGCATCTATGGCGAACTTTCAATCTAAACAAAACCCAAGTCTAAAACGATGCCCTAAGGGCTGTATATATGGGGGAATAGAGGGGGATTTCGTGGCCCCTTGGAGGAGGGGTCCGAAGCCAGCCCTAACTCCGTTTCCCCACACATACGGACTCTAAAAACAGCCTAATAAGTGGTATTTCAAAATTACATGGGCCTGGCCCAAAAATAAGGTGACGCAGCACCTATGTTTGCCTATGGACGAAATTTATGAAGTGGCATCTTGTATATTTCGTCCAAGCCTTCATACTCTCCTTATGGTGGCTTCAAAGTGCAAAAATAACCACTGGATACTCCATTGTTCTTTCCCGCGTGCACACCTTCTCGTCCATGCTTGATCCCGCTCCAATGGCCATCCTTCTTGTCCATGCTAGGTCCTTCATTCATAAGTAAAACAAAAGTATCTAATTTAGGCAGCATCATATGTTCATGAATATTAGAAGGATTCCCAAGAAACGAAAGTACCTGGTAATTCAATTGACATGCGCGAGCTCTAGTAATTGGTCCAGTATGTATATCAGCACGGGCTGTTGGTATAACAATGGTATTGATGTCCTCATCAATATATGCATATTTGGATGTTGCCATAATGTAATTAATTGAAGTACATGTTGCCTTTTACCACCCTGTTAATTTTCATGCCATGAAAGTTCCTGTAGAATATATAAAAGTTGCTGTCAAGATGCTATCATGTTAACTCAGATTCTGTAAAACTGGAATTTTCACTAAGTCCCTAAAAACTGATTCAACATGCCATCTTGTGAGCATATTTGCCATTGATCTATGCTTCCTTTCATGTTGCTGTACATAGATGAATTGTTGTCCATGCTGTATACTTCATGTCCATGCCTTGGTTGTGATTTGAAACTTGTTGTAGCTCTGGTTATGTGTGTTGCAAGATGACATGTTGCTGTTTGTGGACAGATTGTGTGTTTGAATATTTTGTGACTTGTGGGAGTTATACTCCATGGTTTTGCATGATCTTTAGGTCTATTCTTGCTAGATTTTCATTTCCAATCCAGTGGCATCCTTGGAATACCAAGGAATAGCCCATGGCCCTCTTCATCTTTGTTTTTGTCTCCGTTAACGTTCGTACCTTGCCATGAGTGTATCGTGAGCTTCGTTACTCCGTTTGCAACCCTTATCTTATAGCGTTGCTAGTTGCAGGTGCAAGCTTACCATATGTCAACATGGATGTTTGGAGATATCACCTTATTCATTGTTATTTAAATTAATGCACATATATATATCTGGCAACGGTGGAAGGCTTGGCCTTTTGCCCGGTGTTTTGTTCCACTTTTGCCGCACTAGTTCCGAGTACTGGTGTTATGTTCCATATTTTGCGGTCCTAACATGCTTGGGGTTGTTATGGGGACCCCCTTGACCATTCGTTTTAGATTAAAATTTGTCTGGCAAGACCCAACTTTGGCACTACATTTGCTAAACAACTTAATAAAATTGCATAGGGCATAGCTACCCCGTGGATAATTAATCAATCCCCGGGCCAGTGCTCCTCATGAGTGTTGGTCCAACCTGTCAACCGCCGGTGGCCGCCAGGGGCAACTCTGTGACAGGCCTACCGGAAGTTTGGACAATCCGTCGTGTCCTGAGAACGAGATATGCGGCTCCTATCGGGATCGTCGACACGCCGGGCGGCCTTGCTGGATTTGTTTTACCTTTCTCGAACGTCTTGTGCGCGGGATTTCGAGGACACTTCGGGCTACCTCAAGGTTGAGATTTTCCAACGAAATTTCCAAGGAGATCACGGGTTTCGTGGTCGAGGTTATTCCCGCGGCGTGTGATTAGTTTGTGATGGATGAGTTGGAGCACCCCTACAGGGTTAAATCTTTTCGAGAAGCCGTGCCCGCGGTTATGTGGCAACTTGGAAACTTTGTTTAACACCCGGTCATAGCAAACTTAAAGTAAACTCAAATAAAATACACCAACTATGTGCGTAACCATGATTGTATCTTCTCGTGAATTTCTGTTCCTAGAGAGAACACAGTGGGGTTATGTTTGAACGTAAGTAGGTGTTCAGGATCACTTAGTGATCATGCAAGATGATGACCGTCATCCGTAGGCCACCATATTTACATTCATGTTCTTGTAAGTTAGCCACCAAATATATGCTTAGTGCTTGCTGCAACCTCACCACTTAACCATCCCTCACCTAATGGCTTACATAGTTTCTGTACCCGGGTTATGGGATTTCTGAGTCCCTGTGGCTCACAGATTACAACAATATAGGTACAGGTGTTGACGAGTACATGCCAGATGTTGTGTCTCAGCTCCGGTGGGAGTATGACGAAGAAATAGGTGTATGTACGTTACGTATCCTGATGAGTAGGGGAGCTTCTTGGTGGTGATCCGGGAATAGCAAGACAGTTTGTCGTTGCTTCTTTTTCGTTTGATTTCGTCCATAGCCGGACCCTGTCTTCTGGATGATGTATGAATAATTTGTGTGGACTTGTAAGATAGCTTGTGGCGAGTGTAAGCCAACTCATATACTCATCATTTCCTACATGTATGCAATGTTTACTATACTTGCGAAACGACTAGATGCGCTTCTATCCCCGTTGAGGTCCTCGTGCCTTAATAGGGATAGGACCGCATCTTGGGCGTTACACTGCCGCCGTACGTGTGGATACCTTGGAGGCATCACATCTGTGGTGCTTGTACGAACCGTTCGATGGATCCATGACGAACCATTCGAGGGATCCGCGAGGAGCTATTTGTGGGAGATCACTGCTCGTGGGAGATCGGCTACAGGAGGAGGAGGAGACTACACGCATGACCAACTCTACTTCCGCTGCGGTGACTGCGCGTCTAGTGGTAAACCCGATCCCGTGATCTATTTCTAGTAGCATGTTCTTGGGTGCGCGGTAGAAAATTTTTATTTGGCGCTAGCGTAGCGTACCGCGTGTTCCAACAGTGGTATCAGAGCCTCCGCTGTGTGGTGATAGATTCGGTGATTTGCATATGAGATATGTAGATTGATTCAGGTGCGGGTCGATGAGATCGGCCATGCACGTCAGTGTTGACGTTTGGTTTCTTGATCTTGCTTCCGTGATCGTGATGTAGAGGTCGTGACACGAATTACCCCTACCGGTCGGTTTCAGCCATCGGGGTAGAGAGTGGAACGTAAATCCAGATGCAGCACGCGAAGACCAATGAGATTGATCGAACCAGAGCAAAGATCGACACCGTGGAAATGTGATTTTCGCAGTGCTAAAATCTGTTGGAGGAGTCATAGTAAAACGGGCATAACTTTTGCATACGAACTCCGTTTTCGCTCCACAACCTGTCAAACTGAACAGCACGAAAAGATGCATTTTACCATTTTCGGTGATATTTTCGAGGTCAAAATCCTCTTGGAAAATAGAGTTTCAGACAGTTTTATTTTCGGCGGTAGAACGTCTGACTTGTGTTTGCATGGAATGCTTGTGATTTGGTAGAGCCCATGAATGTTGCTTGTAAATTATTAAATCATGACCTTCGTGTCATGAGTGCGGCAATCGGCTGGAGCCATATGATTGTCCCATTATTGTATTAATGACCTGCGTGTCAACATGAGATGCCTTGTAATGTAATTTACTCTCATAGCTATTAGTTTGTAATAGCATGGTATCTTATGTGACACTTGGAGGTACACCATGAGTGGAGATGGAGATCACCACAAGGGCAACCATGCATGGAGATGGAGATCGCCATGGGCATGCAGCGCGCGTGGAGATGGAGATCACCATGCGTTGATGAAAGGGGCTATACCATATCACACATATATACTGCATGTGAAAGTTTATCCCTTTTATGCGCCCTTCTTTTGCATGATAGATGTTTTAAGTAGGGTGATCCCTCAAAGAATGTCAATTAAAATTGCCTCCCCAATTGTTGCACCATCACATGTTAAGTATTTTTAGTGGTGGGCCTATAAAATTAGGGTGCTGCTAATTCTCCTTAATGTGGTGTGTTTGTGTCAGACACTTATGACAAAGCATTGGTTAACTTGTCGTGGCTATCAAAATAGTTTTGGGCCTCGAGGCATAAGAGTTGGCATGGCATGAGATGTCCCCAACAAACAAGAGTCGTATAGAGATACGATTAGCAAGTGTTGCTTACCGAGTGATCTAGTCTTCTAGCGGTGATGCAAAAGCTCACTAGTTGACATGTGGATCTTGGATCTTGAATCGCTAAGAATCAACGGAGGGTTGTTGATTTTAGTGGGAGTAATGTTCTTATTAAAATGTTGAAATCAATCCTAGAAAAGGATAAACTGAATGGAACAAACTTTAGCACCTGGTATAGAAATCTGAGAATTGTTCTCAGGCATGATAAAAAGGAACATGTTCTAGAGGAACCCCTTCCAGAGGAACCTGCCGAGGATGCTAATGCCACGACCAAGAATGCCCACCAGAATCTCGTTGATGAGTCAAACGAGATCAGCTGTCTCATGCTAGTTTCTATGGAGCCCGATCTGCAGCAGCATTTCGAAAACACTGAGACTTTCGATATGATTGAGAACCTCAAGAGCATGTTTTAGATGCAGGCAAGGACCGAAAGGTTTAACGTCTGGCGATCCTTAATGGATTGTAAGCTGAAAGAGGGTGATCCACTGAGCCCGCATGTGATCAAGATGATCGGGTACATGCAAGCTTTGGATCGGTTAGGCTTCCCACTTGGGGACAAATTTCTCACGGATACAATTTTGGCTTCTTTTCCGACTAACTATGGGGCGTTCATCTCGAACTTCCATATGCACAGCATGGAAAATAAGATCACTGAATTGCATGGGATGATAGAAGTGGCAGAGCAGGATATCAAGAAAGGCAGACATCAAGTGTTGATGGTGCAGAACATGGCAAAGTTCAAGAAGAGCTGGTCCAAGAAAAAGACTAAGCCAAAGGGCAAGGAGGCAACTCCTACTATCGCTGCGGCGCCCAAGTCCGGACCAAACACGGGGACCGTTTGCTTTCACTGCAAGGAAACCGGTCATTGGAAGAGGAACTGCAGCAAGTGGCTTGCCCAGATAGGCAAGAAGACTGAAAGTGTGACTTCTTCTTCAGGTACACTTGTTGTATATGTTATAGACAATTTTTCTTGCTGATATTTCTAGTAGCTCTTGGGTATATGATACCAGATCGGTTGTTCACATATGCAACTCGGTGCAGGGGCTAAGAAGGACTAGGAATGTTGCAAGGGGAGAAGTTGACATACGCGTCGGGAATAAAGCAAGAGTTGCTGCATTAGCCATCGGCACCATGCAACTTAATTTACCTTCAGGATTTGTAATGGAACTTGATAATTGTTATTATGTTCCTGCATTAAGTCAAAACATTATTTCGGCCTCATGTTTGATCAGGCAAGGTGATGAATTCAGTATTAAGGACAATGGTTGTTGTATTTTATTGAATAAAATGTTTTATGGCTTTGTGCCTGTTGTGAATGGGTTATTTATATTAGATCTTGAAGGTGAATCGGTCTATAACATAAATGTCAAGAGGCATAAGCCTAATGAGATAAATCCGACTTACATCTAGCATTGTCGACTAGGACACATTAGTCAAAAGCACATGAAGAAGCTCCATGATGATGGAATTCTGACTTCATTGATTTTGAATCATTTGACACATGTGAGTCTTGCCTACTTGGCAAGATAACTAAGACTCCTTTTGCAAAGAGTTGTGAGAGGGCGTCTGAGCTATTGGAACTTATACATAGTGATGTATGTGGACCAATGAGCGCGCAGCTAGAGGTTGTTTCCAATACTTCGTGACTTTTACCGACGACTTTAGTAGATAAGGATATGTCTATTTGATGAGGCACAAGTCAGAAACTTTTGAAAAGTTCAAGGAATTTCAGAATGAAGTGGAAAATCAACTTGATGTCTAATACGCAACTTTATTCTTGTAGACTTTGTTGGGCATCCAAGCGCAGAGTTTTGTAGGACAGTAGCAATTTTCCCTCAAGTGGATGACCTAAGGTTTATCAATCCGTGGGAGGTGTAGGATGAAGATGGTCTCTCTCAAACAACCCTGCAATCAAATACAAGAAATCTCTTGTGTCCCCAACACACCCAATACAATGGAAAATTGTATAGGTGCACTAGTTCGGCGAAGAGATGATGATACAAGTGCAATATGGATGGTAGATATAGGTTTTTGTAATCTGAAAATATAAAAAACAGCAAGGTAGCAAGTGACAAAAGTGAGCACAAATGGTATTGCAATGCTTGAAAACAAGGCCTAGGGTCCGTACTTTCGCTAGTGCAATCTCTCAACAATGCTAATATAATTGGATCACATAACCATCCCTCAACGTGCAACAAGGAATCACTCCAAAGTTCTTATCTAGCAGAGAACACAAGAAGAAATTGTTTGTAGGGTATGAAACCACCTTAAAGTTATTCTTTCCGATCGATCTATTCAAGAGTTCATACTAAAATAACATCAAGTTATCCTTTCCGTTCGATCTATCTAAGAGTTCATACTAGAATAACACCATATGATACGGATCAACCAACTCTAATGTCACCTAGATACTCCAATGTCACCACAAGTATCCATGAGTTTATTATACGATACGCATCAAACAATTTTAGATTCATAATACTCAATCCACACAAAGAACCTCAAAGAGTGCCCCAAGATTTGTATAGGAGAAAGTACGACAAGAACATGTATGAACCCCTATTCGTAGATTACCCCAATGTCACCGCGGGAATCCGCAAGTTGAGTACCAAAACATACATCAAGTGAATCAATTGAACACCCCATTTTCACCACGGGTATCCATATGCAAGACATATATCAAGTGTTCTCAAATCCAATATTCAATCCAACATAAGGATATCTCAAAGGGAAAGATTCAATTCATCACAACAAGGTAGCAAGGAATAGCATCATGTGATCCGACTATATTAACAAAGCCCGTGATACATCAAGATCGTGACATCTCAAAAACACGAGAGAGAGAGAGAGAGATTGAACACATAGCTACTGGTACATACCCTCAGCCCCGAGGGTGGACTACTCCCTCCTCGTCATGGCCTCCGCCGGGATGATGAAGATGGCCACCGGAGATGGATTCCCCTCTCCGGCAGGGTACTGGAACGTCTCCAAATTGGTTTTTCGTCGATACAGAGAGTTGCGGCGGCGGAGCGAGGAGTCTAGGGTTATTTCTGATGGTTTCTATGTTTATAGGATTTTTGGGCGTCGGTTTCACACCAAGATGGGCCACGAGGAGGGCACGATACACCAGGGCGCGCCTGGGCCCTCTAGCGCGCCCTGGTGGGTTGTGCCCACCTCGTGGCTCTTCTCCGGTGGTTCTTTGCTCCAATATTGCTTATTTCGTCCAAAAAAATCACTAAAATGTTTCGGGCGATTCCGAGAACTTTCATTTTCTGCACAAAAACAACACCATGGTAACTCTGCTGAAAACAGTGTCAGTCCGGGTTAGTTCTAAATAAATCATATAAAGTGCATCAAAACCATATAAAAGTATTGTAAACATAGATGAATATGGCATGAATGCTTCATAAATTATCGATACGTTGGAGACATATCACAACTCGGCAAGACAATCAAGCTTCTACGATCTGATCGTGGCGGTGAGTATATGAGCCAGGAGTTTGATGATCATCTGAAGAACCATGGAATAGTTCCACAACTTACTCCTCGAGGTACTCCACAGATAAATGGTGTGTCGGAATGGAGGAATCGGAGTCTGTTAGACATGGTCCGATCGATGATGAGTTGGTCGGATTTACCCTTGTCATTTTGGGGATATGCTCTAGAAACCGCAACTTTCACACTAAACAGGGTACCATCAAAGTCCGTAGATAAGACACCATATGAGATATGGACCGCAAAGAGACATAGCTTGTCTTTTCTAAAGATTTGGGGTTGTGAAACATATGTCAAGCGACTCCAGTCGGACAAGCTCACACCCAAGTCGGACAAGTGCATATTCGTGGGATATCCTAGGGAAACCTTGGGATATTACTTCTACAACCGTGAAGAGGGCAAAGTGTTTGTCGCTCGACATGGAGTTTTCCTTGAGAAAGAGTTTCTCAATCGGAAAGCTAGTGGGAGGTCGGTCCGACTCGAAGAAATTCAAGAGCCACACGAGGACGTTCCGACAGGTGATTCAATCACGTCGGAGTTAGTCAGGGAACCCGTAGTGAAATCGGCGCCAGTTCCACGTAGGTCGGAAAGGTTGCACAATATGCACGACGGCAATGTGTTGTTCTTGGAGAACAATGAACCGACCACGTATGCAGAAGCGATGGTGAGCCCTGATTCTGAGTTATGGCTTGACGCCATGAGATCCTAATTAAAGTCCATGGATGACAATCAGGTTTGGAACTTGGTTGATCCACCAGATGGCGTTCGAGCCATTGAGTGCAAATGGATCTTTAAGAAGAAAACTGATATGGATGGAAATGTTACAGTCCAGGAGGCTCGACTTGTCGCTAAAGGTTATCGAAAAGTTCAAGGAGTTGACTATGGTGAGACTTATTCACCGGTAGCGATGCCTAAATCTATTCGGATCATTCTTGCTATAGCTGCATATTTCGACTATGAGATATGGCAGATATGACACATTGTCGAGGTTCATCTAACAACTTTCCGCACACATGGGAGTTGGCATGTTCTACTAGGAGCCGCTACCGACTATCAACTTGGGTCGGTCCACGTGTACGTGAACCTATAGGGTCGCACACTTAAGGAATTGCAGCCCATTCGGATTGGATCCAAATGGAAAATGGACTAGACTCGTCGTGGGCCTCAAGTGTTGAGCCCACCTCGGAGGTCTGTATAAAGGGGAGTGGGCGCACCTTTCAGGGTTGATCTTTTATCTCCCGTCGACAGCCACCGCCACTCCCCACGCCACCATGCCGTGCGATCGGACCTAGCAGTCCGCCGCCCGATGCTGCTCCCATACGTGTGGATACCTTGGAGGCATCGCATCTGCGGTGCTTGGACGAACCATTCAAGGGATCCATGATGAACCATTTGAGGGATCCGCGAGGAGCTGTTCGTGGGAGATCACTGCTCATGGGAGATCGGCTACAGGAGGAGGAGATGAATCGGCTGATTGACTACATGCATCACCAACTCTACTTCCGCTGCGGTGACTGCGCGTCTAGTGGTATACCCAATCCCCAATCTATGTCCAGCAGCATGTTCTTGGGTGGGCGGTAGAAAATTTTTATTTGGCACTAGCGTAGCGTACCGCGTGTTCCAAGAGCTCGCTCCCCAGCTTCTATCTGGTAAGCAGTTGCAAAAGTTGTCCAACCAGGGCAACCGAAAATGGTGCGGTCTGACTCGTTGGTGACAAGACAATTGTAGCGTTCGGGCATCAACATCTTCATGAGGGTGCATTGGAACGTGATGGTTGCATCAAGCGGAACTCGTAACTTATCTAAGAAGTCACACCTTGCCCCGCAAGGGATGACCTGAGGAAAATTTGAAAAATAACGAGTTAGACAATTTCGGCCACAAACGCACCATATGAAACTCAATCAGAACATGTCGAACTAAATCATATATATATACCGTATTAGCTATGAAGTCCTTGGGAAGATCGATGAAGAAATTCCTATCCTTCTGGCATCTCAAAGCACCATAAGCCTTACACAGGGCATCCATTTCTTGCTATCAATATCGTTAATCAAAGTAAGCATAGATCATTAAACTAAATAACTAACACATCAAAATAGAACATATATGCACTAGTAATTAAGCATTTCAAGCACTAGTTCAAACATATAATAACATGCATAAAGTTAAACAGTCATTCATATACGAAATAGCTAATCTTACGTCCATCTCTAGCAAGCTCTCGGCCAGAGGGGCCGGCCTCGTGGTCGTCCCTGGTGGACCTATGACGACGCAGTAGCGACTGAACCTCCTCCTCCTCCTCATGCTCCTCCTCCTCCTCGAGCATATCCCAATCTATGAGATCCTCCTCTGTGCTCTTCTTCGCTGCATACTGAAGGAGCATCATCTTGTTGGTCTCTAAGAGTTTGTCATCTCTCGCAAGCTCCATCACTAATTTGTCGAACAATTGTTGCTCGGCCTGGAGGTTCTCCTTCTCCTCAGCCCTAGTGCATATCCTTATGTTCTCCGGTGCGAGGAACTGCACGTACTCATGGCAATTAGGGAAGTTTAGAATCGCTTTTTCCTTGTGATACTCAACCGCCTTTGCATCGTGGGCACGCGCCGCTAACTTTGGGGTGTCCCAGTGGCCAAGCTAGTGGACGACATTGTCCTTCGTGATGGTTGCATAGTACTTAGTACCCTTCTGCCGCACACCACAAAGCTTCAGAGCCATATGACTGTACCTGCAACACCTATATATATATATATATACAATATGTAGACAATGTAATTAAACTACAAAACTACACTAAAATCTAAAACTACAAAACTACACTAAAATCTGAAACTACAAAACTACACTAAAATCTGAAACTACACAACTACACTAAAAAACTGAAACTACACAACAACACTAAAAATCTGAAATGACACAAACTACACTAAAAATCTGGAACTACACAACTACACTAAATATTTGAACCACACAAACTACACTAAAAATCAGAAACTACACAACTACACTAAAAATCTGAAACTACACAAACTACACTAAAAATCTGAAACTACACAAACTACACTAAAAATCTGAAACTACACAAACTACACTAAATATCGAAAACTACACAAACTACACTAAAAATCCGAAACTACAAAACTACACTAAAATCTGAAACTACACAACTCCAGCACAAATCTGCACTACACAACTACACTAAAATCTGAAACTACAATTACTCACCTGCGATGGAGGCGATGGGACGGTGGTGGAGGCGCAGGGACGACGATGGCGGTGGAGGCGCGGGGATGGCGACGACTGTGGAGGCGCGGAGACGGTGACAGCGGTGGAGGCGCGGAGACGACGATGCCGGTGGTGGTGCGGAGACGGCGACGGCGAAGGTGGAGATGGAGACTGTGACGGCGGAGGTGGAGATGGAGAGGGAGACGGCGGCGATGTGGAGTCGGAGATGGCGACGGCAGCTGGGGGGCTTGGTCGTTGCCGGCGGCGGCGGTGGCTGGTTGGGATTGATTTGGGGGCGTTTGTGTGGGGATTAGATCCGGGTGTGTATATACGAGTGGTTGGATTTGACGGGCGGTGTGGTGTGTTTGATATCGTTGGACCACGTGGCCAACACCATTTCAGTTTATTATTATTTTATTTGCATCTTTTGTGAAGATATATATGTACAGAATTAAAATATTAGTTCAAAATATAATTCATATAGATGAACAACATAGATTTCGTTAATTAATCTAGCCTACTTACATACATTACAGAAGGATAATAAAAAATAAGAATTATAGTTTACTACTACTAGATCTAGACTAAGAACATTTTCAGTGTGATGACGACCACCAGAAGAAATGGTGTCTTCGATCCAGCTGGGAGAAATCAACCAAGCAGGTAACCGGCTAAAAGAGCATATCAAAGCATCTTGAATTTTTTTATTTGGCCTCGCATCACATCGTTCTGGAGTTGCATCTCGTCTATCTGTCGTCTCAAAGGTCCAATGGTGTAGTCGAGCAACTCGCTTACGTACTTTTGGACGAGATCAACCCATATCCATGTGAAGCAATATTTTCCCCCTATTTTCTGTGGATCACAATATATATATACACACATGCATATTGATGTGAGTGCCGCTAGAGGAGTTGAATTGTGCAAATTAGCTTATCAAGAACTCTCGCTCTGGATTCCATATCAATATGTACATACGTACATTTCCACGATTGGTGCAGATGTCGAACTCTCGCTCTGGATTCCATTCCGTGTGCGACATATGCTTATCAAGAAGGCGACGACAGCCGCAAAGCTGCACAGGGCCGGTATCTTCGGCGCTGGTGGAGTAGCTGCTGGATTAAACAGAAGTCGCGCTGCTATGGCAGGATGATTCGTCAGACTGCATTGGCCATGGCGAGCTCATGGTGTAGCCAACAGGACCAGACGGGAGCTCGGCCAGGGCGTCGGAGTCCCAAACTTTCGACACGCTCCGCCGACATGGGTCCATAACTAAGAGGAGCTAAACTTAATGTATTTTCAGAGGCTTCCAACTCTACAGTTTATATAGGCAAAACTTAATGCTGGCATTCACGAACAGGGAACACCAGAGCTATATAATATATCTATGGCGTTTTAGGACATATGATGCCAGCAATGTATTCCGACTGGTCAGCTCAGAAGGGCCCACTTTCTGGTGGTGTTCCACTTGATGTCCATGCCAGCACTAACTGCACAACGCCAGCGTACCATTTTGTCCAACGCCATCGCTCTTTGAAAATATTAGTGCTGGCGTTAGTGGAAAATGGCATGCCACCAACAAGAGTTGTGGCTAGCCATTTCTCTACTAGTGATTGCAACATAGGCTAACATGATCATTGCAACTTAGGATCAACATGTTGCTTATAATTCAAAGGTTAGTTCAAATTCAAATTTTGCCTTAATTAAACATCATATCACATCACATTCAAACATCACATCGCATCACCATGCATTAACTTTAATTATACATTAATGTCGGCCACAGAGGCCGACGATAGTTCATAAGTCTGCCATGCATTAACTAAAAACATTAAAACTAAAACTAAAAACGAGGAGGCGCGCTGCCCTAGGCGTCCTCGTCGTCATCGGAGCCGATGAGGTGGACGAGGGGAACGCCGTCTCCCAGTCGGTGGCGACGTCGCCCGTTGGTGGCTCCACCGCCGCTGCCTAGGCTTCAGCACGGCGCTCCTCCTCCTCTGCCTCGGCGTCCTTCTCGAAATACTTGAGCTGCTGACCCTCGCGACGCTCCGCCCGCAGGTGCTGTTATCGCCAATACTCCATGTAGACCCGCTCCTGCTCCGGCGTCGCCCGCATCCAAATGGGTGGCACGCTCACCCACTCGTGCACCACCCCCTCCCAGACGTACTCCTAGGCTTGAGGGCGGTCGGCGCCGGCTCGAGCTTGGCGGGGGACGACGGGGCCAGCGTCGACACGACACAGTCGCCAGCAGCGGAGAGCGCAATGGCCTCCGCCATCTGCGCCTGGTAAGCCGCCTCCTCCTCCTCCTTGCGCCGCTCTTCCTCCTCGCTTTCACGGAGGAAGGCTGCTAGCGCCTCCTGGTATGCAGCCTCCGCCTCCTGGTATTCATCGCGCACGACGAGGGGCGGCGGGGTGCCAGCTCACATGTCATGGACGCCACGCCGGTGCTGCTCCTCGTGCTCAAACGCAAACCAGACCTCCCAATCCGGAGAGTCTGCCGCGTAGGCCGGGTTGAGCCGCTGCTCAGGCGTGAGCTGCTGCCGCCGGCGCCTCACCTCCTCCGCATGCGCCCGCGCTGACCGTGGCATCGCCGGCACTAGGATCCTCTCTAGATCCAAGTGCTAGTCATGTGGCAGGATCACGTCGGCGTAGGGCAAAGGGATGCGATGCTCCCAGTGCCACCTCGCCTGGTGCACTGGGACACTAATCCACTGCCAAGGCGGATGGGAAGACGATGATGGGGGTAGCGCGCGCCAAGGGATGGCGGAGGCCTTGCCCTTCTTGCCGGAGCTCGAGCCGACCCCTGAGAAGATGCCCATGGTGGCTACTAGCTAGGGTTTGTCGCCGGCGGGCTAGGATTTGTCGCCAGCGGGCTGGGGTTTGTAGATCCTGCCGGGGGTGGAGGGGGCAGGCTTGGCCTTGGAAGTGTGGAAGCTACTGTGGACTGGACGGTCCATGGGTTTCCACTTAAAGAAGGATGACGACCCGAACATGGCTGGCTGACGACTGGGGCCTGCCACACATGCGCCTTTACTTTGAGTTGTGGGGGTAGTTTGAAGGCTGCCACGCGTCCTTGAGGTGGACGAGGAGAAAGCGCGTGCACGTCCGTTCGGCGTTCATGTGGCCGGAAATGGGATGGGCCGGACTCACTTGGCAGGTCCAACGGGTAACAGAGTCTAGCGTGGCCCAACTCGTCAGCACTTAACATTCAAACTATTGACCCAACGACATCCTCCGCCGTGACTATTTGTGAGGGTTTCGGACAAGGGAGTGGGGAAAAGTGAGCAAATGTTAAGAGCATGGGGATGAATGAGTGCATATAAGGAACCTGGGGAACAGATGTAAAAAATCCTTTTATTTAAATTAAACACATGTGCCGCTCTGATGAAAATGCGGTATGAATATGTATTGCTATCTTCCCTACACATGTCGTAAGGGCATGACTTGTTGTCCAATTTTGGTGTGGACCCACATATCAGACATTAGGTGATCACCATCTTATATTAGTGGCAACATTGGTTTGGTTAGGCTCGTCCTATAATTCCGGGTATCAAAGTAGGAATACATGAAAAATCTGGTAACTACGGTGATTTTCTTCGGGTTTTGTTGTTGAGTCCCTTTATGTCGCGGGCCCTTGATGGTTGGCTCTTGTGGGCTGACTCAATGAGTCATACATAGGAGTAAACCACATCAATGCGTAACCTGTTTGCGTCATTCTTCTAACTATGTACAACCGCACTGGGTGGAAACCAAGCAAAGGCGCATGTCATCTAGCTGGTCCCCCACTATGACACACGCAAATGTCACAGGAGCATCATCTATTCCACCCACTGATGTTGACTTGCCCATGAAGCCACCCCCTCTATTGGGTTGTTGGCAAAGCCCAACACTTCAATTAGGCACAACCCAACCTAGACCCGATGCCAACCAAAAAGAAATATCAATCACGCTTCATAACTAATTCTTTATCAGAAACTAGCACGAATGCCGCTAGAGGATGATGGTGTATAAATGTGAATTTATCAGCGTCTTCAAAAATAACATGAGCACCATCAACCTAACTCATGCTTTGCGTCCATATTTTCTTCTCCAAGTGGTTATTATGTTAGCATGGTGGTCCCTAGAATAATTCTTGTTTCGTTGCCCGACAGACACAAAGACCGACTATAACCGGGAAGTTAAGAAAGCCATGGGCGACGCGTATATTAAACATCCCTTCTGTGAATTATCATCAAATGTCGCTATCATGCATAAGAATAGATGATCCATTACAACATGAATCCAACCGCTCTAATAGTGTAGCTTGAATACAAATGAAGGAGTGGGCGAAGCAGCCGAGGATAAATGGTTCCAGATGCGTAGAACGACCGGATGCCAAGAAAACTAATGGGAGAAGTAGCAAGCAGCCAACCAATATTCTGGGTAGCACGAAACCCGGAGCACCCTCCATAGAGACATGCCCAATGCACATGTGAAAGCGACACAACTTGTAATCTCATATAAGAAGCCACCAACTGCAACCAGGTAGTCAACATGTTAAATAGCGCGGTCTGAACACAAACGAAGGAGAGGATGAATAAGCCAAGGATAGTTGGTTCCTAATACGCGACACATCTCCATGCCAAGGAAACTATTGAGATAAATAACATGCATCCAACCAACTCCGTGTAGGACAAATCCACGAGAAGACTCCACAATGACATGGTCAACGCAGATGTGAACGCGACGTGATACGTCTTCAATATATCTATAATTTTTAATTGTTCCATGCTACTATATTATCATTCTTGGATACATTATATGCATTTATATCCTATTTTATATCATTTTTGTGAACTAACCTATTAACCTAGTCCCCAGTGTCACTTGCTATTTTCTGCTTGTTTTTTGGCCTTTCAGGAATACTGTACCAAACGAAGTCCAAATGCCCCGAAAGTTTTTGATGATTTTTCTAGACACAAATAAGACCTGGAAGCTTCGGAGAAATACTGGAGGCCACACGAGGTGGCGCCAAGCCAACAGGGCGCACCCAGGGGGGTGGCCGCGCCCTGATGGCTTGGGACCACCTACCGATGCCTCCTGACCTAATTCCAACTCTATATATTCTCTAAAATCGGGAAAACACCCGAGAGCTAGACAAAATACTATTTTCGCCGCCACAAGTCTTTGTTCTGACGGGAGGCCATCTGGAGCCCTATTCTGGTGCCTTGTCGGAGGGGGGATCGATCATGTAGGGCCTCTACATCAACCTTGCTGCCTCCATGATGATGTGTGAGTAGTTTACAACAGACCTACGGGTCCATAGCTAGTACCTAGATGGCTCTGTCTCTCTATGATCTTCAATACAAAGTTCACCGTGATCCCCGTGGTGACCTATCCGATGTAATCCTTCTTTGCGTTATGTTTGTTGGGATCCTATGGATTGTGAGTTCATGTTAAGATTATTCATGAAAATATATTGAGTCTTTACTAACTTCTTATATACATGATTTTTATAGCTTCATATTGCTTTCCGACCTATCGGTTTGGTTTGGCCAACTAGATTGGTTTATCTTCAGCGGGAGTGGTGCGTGTGATGGGTTTAATCTTGCGGTGCTCAATCCTCGTGACAGAAGGGGACATGACACGTATTGTATTACTGCGATTAAGGGGAGAACGATGGGGTTTGTTCATATTGATTGGATTTACTTTGTCTACATCATGTCATCTTGCTGCAAGCATTACTCTTTTTTTACTTAATACTGTAGATGCATGTTGGATAGCGGTCGATGGGTGGAGTAATAGTAGTAGATGTAGGCAGGTCCAGTCTACCTTTTTATGGGTGTTATGCCTATATACATGATCATTGCCATGAATAAATATTACATAACTATGCGATTTTCTATCAATTTCCCAAGAGTAATTTGTTTACCCACCGCATGCTTTTCTTCGCGAGAGAAGCCTCTACCGAAAACTATGGCCCCCGGATCTCCACAAAATATATTATTACAAAAACACCAAAAATATTTATGCCATTTATTTACTGTTATTTTATTTTATATTTATATTATCTATCTATCACTACTTATCCCTTGCAAGTAACTAGTTCAAGCGGCTTGACAACCCTCTTGCCCGCGTTGGGTGCAAGTGTGTGCTCTTTTGTGTGTAGGTGCTGAAGATGGGAATTTGTGTGGTTCTCCTATTGGTTCGATAACCTTGGTTCCCATTGAGGGAATACTTATCTCTACTGTGCTGCATCTCATCTCCTCTTCGGGGAAAACCCAACGCGGTTTACAAGTAGCAGGACGAATTTCTGGCGCCGTTGCCGGGGAGTATCACCAAATTCTTATCAAGTACCTCCGCATAAATTATCATTCACTTGTTCTAATTTTTATTTTCTGTTATATATTACTCTATATAAATATAAAAAATATAAAATATTTCTACTTGCTAGTTTGCTTGCTTCGTCACTATATCTAGACCACCTACTAATGTTTCTCTGGATTTTGAAGTTCTATACTTTAAACAAAAGCAAGGGGATAATCTGAAAGATGTATGGTACAATATAATAGAGTCCCATCGTAATGCTACTATAAAAAATTATATGAAGATCCTTCTTTGTAACTTTTATGTAGGACTCGGGATGCCCCATAGGCAAGCTCTAGACTTTGCTGCCAAAGGAAATTTTATTGAGATGGATTCTAGTGCTGCTTATGAGATAGTAGAAGGGATGGTAGGAAGTCCTCCGTTACCTAAAATATCTTATTTTACACATGAAGGAATCAAATATTAGAGAAACTAGGGGATTTGCAGAAAGACATAAGTGCGATACAAAAAGGTAATGAACCTATCAAAACTTTAGGCCCTAGTCTTCATCGCATGAATTCTTTCCTTACCACCGCCAATAAAAAGATTGAGTCCTTAGGGAAATTGGTAACCCCACTTTCAGAGTCTACAAGTAAATGGAAGGAACCTCCGGGGTCTGAAAAGGGCCTTGCTAAGGTAGCTAAAGTTTACGACAACAAGTATAACACTTGATACTATGCATTATGCCTAGCTACGGGCATAAAACGATATCGCTTATTGGGAGGCAACCTAATAGTTATCTTTAAATTTTTGTTTTTTACTTTCTGTCTTGGTGTGTTTACATGATCATTGCTACTCTAATGATTGTGTTTTTTTGTTTTAATTTGTGGTTGTGCCAAGTAAAGCCTTTGGGATTGATTTGGAAGATAGTAGAATTGATGCGGTGCAAAAACAGAAATTTTTCGCCCAGTGCAGAATTTCTCTGATTTTACTGGAATGTATTTTTTATCAGAATATTTTACACAGTATTGGTATACAAATTCCTAGGATGTCCTAATTTTTGAGAATTTTTGGAGTTACAGAAGTATGGTGTTTGTTCACGTCATTATAGACTGTTCTGTTTTAGACAAATTTTGTTTTTACTTGCATAGTTTGCTTGTTTTGATGATGCTATGGATTGTATCGGGGGAGGGGGTATAAGCCACAGAGAAGTTAGAATACAGTACCTTATGCAATAATAAAATATGAATCAATTTATAACAGTACCTAATGTTTTTTATTTACCTATCATAGTAACGGAGCTCACGAGTTTCTGTTGAATTTTGTGTGCTGAAGTTTTCAAGTTTTGGGTGCGATCACGATGGATGAAGGAATAAGGAGCGACAAGATCCTAAGATTGAGGATTCCCTAGGCACCCCAAGGTAAAATTCTAGGAAGACTCAAGTGTCCAAACTTGGGGATGGCCCGGAAGGCATCCCCGGGGCATCCCCTCTTTCGTTTCCATTCCATCGGTATGTCACTTGGAGCTATATTTTTATTCATCACATGATATGTGTTTTTCTTGGAGCGTCGTGTATTATAGTTTGCTTTATTTTTAGTTTGCCATAGTAATTGTTTGCTGGACACACATATTTAAGAGAGACACATGTTCATCATGATTTGTTAGAATACTCTATGTGCTTCATTTATATCTTTTTAGCTAAGCAGTTGCTCTAATGCTTCACTTATATCTTTTAGAGCACGGTGGCGTGTAGATTTTATAGAAATAATTGAACTCTCGTGCTTTACTTAAACTTGTTTGAGAGTCTAATAAATAGTAATGGTAATTTGCATGGGTTATAAGACTAGTCCAAAAAGGATAGGTATTCATTGAGTGTATAATCAAAACCTTCAGTTGAGACTCTAATAAATAGTAACGGTAATTTTCCACAATAATTTTTTAGCTAAGCAGTTGCTCGAGTGCTTCACCATATAAGAGAGATTGTGGGTTAATGATATTGATGCAGTAATATGAAATGGCATGAGTACATGGTTGTTTGTTAGTAGAAATATCATTAGTTAAAGCATGTTACTTTTTGCTCATCTAAATATTGGTTATGGCATGATGATGATGTCTGAGCATTCCTATTCCTCGTTGAAATCCTAGTGCTGTTCAGGTCGGAGGAGCACGATGGTTAAGTCCTCCCAACCTCCTCCCTAGAGGTATGCGGTAGTACTTTGCTTCGAGAGAGATAATAAGGCTTCGCAATAAGTATATGAATTTTTTATGACTAATGTGAATCCATGGATGTACGCACACTCACCTTTTCGCATATTGCTAACCTCTTCAGTACTGTGCATTGCCCGTTCTCACCTCGAGGATAGGTGTAGCTTTCGTCGGTGCATCCAAACCCCATGATATGATACGCTCTATCACACATAAGCCTCCTTATATCTTCCTCAAAACAGCTACCATACCTACCTATTATGGCATTTCCATAGCCATTCCGAGATATATTTCCATTCAACTTCCACTGTTACATCACATGACTTGTGTGTTCATCATTATATTTCTTTGCATGATCATGTAGCTGACATAGTATTTGTGGCACATCCACCGTTCATGATTGTTTACAAGTTACGCTAGATCATTGCACATCCTGGTACACTGCCAGAGGCATTCATATATAATAATTTCTTTTTCATCATTCAGTTGTTATATTGATTTGTAAGTAAATAAAAGTGTGATGATCATCATTATTAGAGCATTTTCACAATGAGGAAAGGATGATCAAGTAATGATTCCCCCACAAGTCGGGATGAGCTCCGGACAAAAAATGAAAAAATGGGGGAGGCCAAATGAGCCCAAGAAGAAAAAGAAAAAAAGGGAGAAAAAGAAAAATAAAAATAAAAAGAAAGAAAGAAAATAATAATAAATGGGATAAAAAGAGAGAAGGGACTTTGGTACTATCGTTTACCACACTTGTGCCTCAAAATGGCACCATGTTCATCATATAGAGAGTCTCTCGAGTTCTCATTTTCATATGCTAGTGGGATTTTTTCATTATAGAACTTGGTTTGTATATTCCGATGATGGGCTTCCTCAAACACCCGAGGTCTTCACAAGAAAGCAAGTTGGATGCATACCCACTTAGCTTCCATTGAGCTTCCATACACTTATAGCTCTAGTGCATCTGATGCATGGGATTCCCTAATCCTCGCATTGATATCTACTGATGGGCATCTCCATAGCCCGTTGATACGCCTAGTTGATGCGAGACTTTATTTACACTTTGACTCCTTTTGATATCTGTAACCATATTCTATTCCACCCATATACTATATCCATGGTTCACGCTCATGTATTGAGTGAGGTTGAAAATGGTAAAGCGCGTTAGAAGTACGATCCAGTTGCCTGACTTGACACCGTGGTGCTCATGATTTGTACTTATGTGGTGAAGACGGAGTCATGCCACGCTAATATAATAAAATGAGTGGGGAGTAACGTTCTTTAAGGATCTACATTTTGAAAGTTAATGATTATGTTACTTATGTTTATGGATATTACTATATTGATGTTTATTAGTTCATCGTTTCTCAAAGATCATACCTAAAAGGGATTACATGTTGGGTAGCATGTCACATCAAAAATTCTGTTTTTATCATTTACCTACTCGAGGATGAGCAGGAATTAAGCTTGGGGATGCAGATAAGTCTCTGACATGACTTGTGTGTTCATCACTATATTTCTTTGCATGATCATGTAGCTGAGATAGTATTTGTGGCACATCCACCATTCATCATTGTTTACATGTTACGCTAGATCATTGCACATCCTGGTACACTGCCAGAGGCATTCATATAGAGTTATTTCTTTTTCATCATTGAGTTTTTATATTGATTTGTAAGTAAATAAAACTGTGATGATCATCATTATTAGAGCATTTTCACAAAGAGGAAAGGATGGTGGAGTAATGATTCCCCACAAGTCGGGATGAGCTCCGGACGAAAAATAAAAAAATGGGGGAGGCCAAATGAGCCCACCAAGAAAAAGAAAAAAAGGGAGAAAAAGAAAAAGAAAAAGAAAAAGAAAAAGAAAAAGAAAAAGAAAGAAAAAAAGAAGAAAAAGAAAAAAATAATAAATGGGAGAAAAGAGAGAAGGGACTTTGTTACTATCCTTTACCAAACTTGTGCCTGAAATTGTCACCATGTTCTTCATATAGAGAGTCTCCTGAGTTGTCATTTTCATATGCTGGGATTTTTTTCATTATAGAACTTGTCTTGTATATTCCGATGACGGGCTTCCTCAAATGCCCGAGGTCTTCATGAGCAAGCAAGTAGGATGCACACCCACTTTGCTTCCGCTGAGCTTCCATACACTTATAGCTCTAGTGCATCCGTTGCATGGCAATCCCTAGTCCTTGCATTGATATCTATTGGTGGGCATCTCCATAGCCCGTTGATAGGCCTAGTTGATGCGAGACTTTATTTCCACTTTGACTCCTTTTGATATCTATCACCATATTATATTCCATGCATATGCTATATCCATGGTTCACGCTTGATACGTCTCCAATGTATCTATAATTTTTTATTGTTCCATGCTATTATATTATCTGTTTTGGATGTTTTATATGCATTAATATGTTATTTTATATTATTTTTGGGACTAACCTATTAATCTAGAGCCTAGTGCCAGTTTCTGATTTTTCCTTGTTTTTGAGTATTGCAGATAAGTAATATTAAAAGGAGTCCAAACGGAATAAAATCTTCGGAATGATTTTTCTTGGACCAGAAGAAACCTGCCAGACTTGGAGATGAAGGCAGGGGACCTGCCGGGAGGCGATGCGCCCCCTGGCTTGTGGCCCCCCAGCAGGTCTCCTAACCCTATTCTTCGGCCTATAAATTCCCAAATATTCCCCCAATACCAGAAAGAGCCACAAAAATACTTTTCCGCTGCCGGAAGCCTCTGTTCCCGTGAGATCCCATCTTGGAGCCTTTTCCGGTAATCTGCCGGAGGGGGATTCGATCATGGAGGGCATCTACATCAACTCCATTGCCCCTCCGATGATGCGTGAGTAGTTCACCACAGACCTTTGGGTCCATAGCTAGTAGCTAGATGGCTTCTTCTCTCTCTTTGTTCTTCAATACCATGTTCTTCATGATCTTTATGGAGATCTATCCGATGTAATACTCTTTTGCGGTGTGTTTGTCGAGATCCGATGAATTGTGGGTTTATGATCAGCTTATCTATGAATATTATTTGAATCTTCTCTGAATTCTTATATGCATGATTTCATATCTTTGCAAGTCTCTTCGAGTTATTGGTTTGGTTTGGCCAACTAGATTGGTAATTCTTGCAATGGGAGAAGTGCTTAGTTTTGGGTTCAATCTTGCGGTGTCCTCACCCAGTGACAAAGTAGGGGTAGTGAGGCACGTATTTGTATTGTTGCCATCGAGGATTAAAAGATGGGGTTTTCATCATATTGGTTGAGTTTATCCCTCTACATCATGTCATCTTACCTAATGCGTTACTCTGTTCTTCATGAACTTAATACTCTAGATGCAGGCAGGAGTCGGTCGATGTGTGGAGTAATAGTAGTAGATGCAGAATCGTTTCGGTCTACTTGACACGGACGTGATGCCTATATGCATAATCATTGCCTTGGATATCGTCATAACTATGCGCTTTTCTATCAATTGCTCGACAGTAATTTGTTCACCCACCGTATTATTTTCCTTCATGAGAGAAGCCTCTAGTGAAACCTATGGCCCCCGGGTCTATTTTCCATATTATATTTTCAGATCTATAAACCAAAAATACAAAAAATACTTTTCTGCATTCTTTTTACTTTTTTTTTACTTTTCGTTTTAGCAATCTTTTATATCTATCTCTATCAGATCTCATCCTTGCAAATAACCGTGAAGGGATTGACAACCCCTTTTAGCGTTGGGTGCAAGAGTTTGATTGTTTGTGTAGGTGCGAAGATTGGGGACTTGCTCGTATCTCCTACTGTATTGATACCTTGGTTCTCAACAACTGAGGGAAATACTTATCTACTTTGCTGCATCACCCTTTCCTCTTCAAGGGAAAACCAACGCAAGCTCAAGAAGTAGCAAGAAGGATTTCTGGCGCCGTTGCCGGGGAGATCTACATCAAGCCTACCAAGTACCCATCACAAAGTCATCTCTTGCATTTACTTTATTTGCTATTTGCCTCTTGTTTTCCTCTCCCCCACTTCTAAAACGATTTTCAGAAAAAACCAAAAAGATTTGCCTTTTTATTCGCCCTTCTTCCGTTCGCCTTTTCGTTTGCTTTTTGTTTGCTTGTGTGCTAGATTGCTTGCTTTGTCACGATGACTCAAGAGAATACCAAGTTGTGTGACTTATCCAATACTAATAATAATGATTTTATTAGTACTCCGATTGCTCCCACCACTAGTGCGGAATCTTATGAAATTAATGCCGCTTTGCTTAATCTTGTTATGAAAGAACAATTTTCCGGCCTTCCTAGTGAAGATGCCGCATCCCATCTAAATACTTTTCATTGAGTTGTGTGATATGCAAAAGAAGAAAGATGTGGATAATGATATTGTTAAATTAAAGCTATTTCCGTTCTCACTACGAGATCGTGCTAAAACTTGGTTTTCATCTTTGCCTAAAAATAGTATTGATTCATGGAATAAGTGTAAAGATGCTTTTATTTCCATGTACTTTCCGCCCGCTAAGATCATCTCCCTTAGGAACGATATAATGAATTTTAAGCAACTTGATCATGAGCATGTTGCACAATCTTGGGAGAGGATGAAACTTATGACTAGAAATTGCCCCGCGCATGGTTTGAGTTTATGGATGATTATACAATTTTTTTATGCAGGATTGAATTTTGCATCTAGAAATTTCTTAGATTCCGCCGCGGGTGGTACTTTTATGGAAATCACATTAGGAGAAGCTACTAAACTCCAAGATAATATTATGGCAAATTACTCTCAAAGGCATACCGAAAGATATCCTACTAGTAAAAACGTGCACGCTATTGAAGAGATAAATACTTTGAGTGAAAAGATGGATGAATTAATGAAATTGTTTGCTAGTAAGAGTGCTCCTATTGATCCTAATGATATGCCTTTGTCTTCTTTGATTGGAAATAATAATGAATTTATGGATGTGAATTTTGTTGGTAGGAACAATTTTGGTAATAACGCGTATAGAGGTAATTTCAATCCTGGGCCGTTTCCTAGTAATTCCTCTAATAATTATGGTAATTCCTACAACAATTCTTATGGAAATTATAATAATATTCCCTCTGATCTTGAGAATAATATTAAAGAATTTATTAGTTCGCAAAAGGGTTTTAATGCTATGATTGAAGAAAAAATGCTCAAGATTGATGATTTGGCTAGGAACGTTGATAGAATTTCTCTTCAGATTGATTCTTTGAAAATTAGATCTACTCCACCCAAGCATGATATTAATGAGTCTTTAAAATATATGAGAATTTCTATTGATGAGTGTAAGGAAAGAACCGCTAGAATGCGTGCTAAGCGTGAATGGCTTGAAAAAGTGTGTTCTCGTGATAATATTGATGAAGATCTTAAAGTGATTGATGTGACTCCTATTGAATCTTTGTTTTCTAATATAAATCTTGATAAAGATGGGACTGGAGATAAGTCAACTTTAGTTAAAAGGCGTCCCAATGATTCGGAGTTTATAGATCTTAATGCTAAGATTGATAAAAGTGGGATTGAAGAGGTCAAAACTTTAAATAGCAATGAACCCACTCTTTTGGACTTCAAGGACTTTAATTATGATAGTTGTTCTTTGATTGATTGTATTTCCTTGTTGCAATCCATGTTGAATTCTCCACATGCTTATAATCAAAATAAAGCTTTTACTAAACATATCGTGGATGCTATGATGAAATCTTTTGAAGAAAAACTTGAGTTGGAAGTTTCTATACCTAGAAAACTTTATGATGAGTGGGAACCTACTATTAATATTAAAATTAAAGATTATGATTGCCATGTTTTGTGTGATTTGGGTGCTAGCGTTTCCACGATTCCGAAAACTTTATGTGATGTGCTAGGTTTCCATGAATTTGATAACTGCTCTTTAAATTTGCATCTAGCGGATTCCACCATTAAGAAACCTATGGGAAGGATTAATGATGTTATTATTGTTGCAAATAGGAATTATGTGCTCGTAGATTTCATTGTTCTTGATATAGATTGCAATCCTACTTGTCCTATTATTCTTGGTAGACCTTTCCTTAGAACGATTGGTGCAATTATTGATATGAAAGAAGGAAACATTAGATTCCAATTTCTATTAAGGAAAGGCATGGAACACTTTCCTAGAAAGAAAATCAAATTACCTTATGAATCTATTATGAGAGCTACTTATGGATTGCATACCAAAGATGACAATACCTAGATCTATTGCGTTATGCCTAGCTAGGGGCGTTAAACAATAGCGCTTGTTGGGAGGCAACCCAATTTTATTTTTATGCTTTTGTTTTTGCTTCTGTTTTTGAGTTCTTTACACATTATTACCTATGTAGTAATTGTGTTTTCTTGTTTTAATTAGTGTTTGAGCCAAGTAAGACCTTTGGGATGGTCTACGGTGTTTGTGATTTGATTTTGCTGAAAAAACAGAAACTTTTGCTCTCATTCCAGGAATTTTGTAAATTCACTGGAACGAGATTTGGATCTGAAATTTTTACACAAGATTGATATATAAATTTACCTGATTTTCCTAATTTTTCAGAATTTTTGGAGTTACAGAAGTATTCGAAGTCTATAGATTGCTACAGACTGTTCTGTTTTAGACAGATTCTGTTTTCTTTGTGTTGTTTGCTTATTTTGATGTATCTATGGGTTATATCGGGGGGTATGAACCATGGAGAAGTTGGAATACAGTAGATATTACACCAATATAAATAAAGAATGAGTTCACAACAGTACCTAAAGTGGTGATTTATTTTTCTTATAGTAACGGATCTCACGAGTTTTCTGTTGTGTTTTGTGTTGTGAAGTTTTCAAGTTTTGGGTAAAGATTTGATGGACTATGGAATAAGGAGTGGCAAGAGCCTAAGCTTGGGGATGCCCAAGGAACCCCAAGCCATATTAAAGGATACCAAAGAGCCTAAGCTTGGGGATGCCCCGGAAGGCATCCCCTCTTTCGTCTTCAATCCATCGGTAAATTTACTTGAGGCTATATTTTTATTCACCACATGATATGTGTTTTGCTTGGAGCGTCTTGTATGATATGAGTCTTTGCTTTTTAGTTTGCCACAATCATCCTTGCTGCACACATATTTTTAGGGGGACACGCATTAATCGTGAATTTATTAGAATACTCTATGTGCTTCACTTATATCTTTTGAGCTAGGCAATGTTGCTCTAAGTGCTTCACTTTTATCTTTTTTAGAGCACGGTGGTGTTTTATTTTATAGAAATAATTGAACTCTCGTACCTCACTTATATTATTTTGAGAGTCTTTAAACAGCATGGTAATTGGTTTAGGTTATGAGTTTAGTCCTAATATAATGGGCATCCAAGAGGGATATAATAGAAACTTTCATATTAAGTGCATTGGATACTATGAGAAGTTTGATTCCTTCCATATAGTTTTGAGATATAAAGATGGTGATATGAGAGTCATGCTAGTGAGTAATTGTGGAATGGTAGAAATACTTGTGTTAAAGTTTGTGATTCCCGTAGCATGCACGTATGGTGAACCGTTATGTAACGAAGTCGGAGAATGATTTGTTTAATGATTGTCATCCTTTGTGTGAGGGTCGGGAGCGCGCGATGGTTAACTCCTACCAACCTCTCCCCTAGGAGCATGCGTCTAATACTTTGCTTCGATAACTAATAGACTTTTGCAATAAGTATGTGAGTTCTTTATGACTAATGTTGAGTCCATGGATTATACGCACTCTCACCCTTCCACCTTTGCTAGCCTCTCTAGTACCGCGCAACTTTCGCCGGTGCATTAAAACCACCTTCCTCAAAACAGCGACCATATACCCTTCCTCAAAACAGCCACCATACCTACCTATTATGGCATTTCCATAGCCATTCCGAGATATACTGCCATGCAACTCCCACCGTTCCGTTTTTCATGACACGCACCATCATTTTCATATTGCTTTGCATGATCGTAAGTTAGCTAGCATGATGTTTTCATGGCTTGTCCGTTTTTTGATGTCATTTGCTAGGCTAGATCGTTGCACATCCCGGTACTCCACCGGAAGCATTCATATAGAGTCATATTTTGTTCTAGGTATCGAGTTGTAATTCTTGAGTTGTAAGTAAATAAAAGTGTGATGATCTTCATTATTAGAGCATTGTCCCGTGAGAGAAAAGGATGATGGAAGCTATGATTACCTCACAAGTTGGGATGAGTCTCCGGACTTTACAAATAATAAAAGAGGCCAATGAAGCCCAAATAAAAAAAAGAGGCCAAAGATGCCCACCAAAATAAAAATAAAATGAGAGAAAGAGAGAAGGGACAATGCTACTATCTTTTTCCACACTTGTGCTTCAAAGTAGCACCATGATCTTCATGATAGAGACTCTCCTATTTTGTCACTTTCATATAACTAGTGGAATTTTTCATCATTATGCACAACCACTTAGTTTCTTTTTGAGCTTTCATACACTTATAGCTCTAGTGCATCCGTTGCATGGCAATCCCTACTCACTCACATTGATATCTATTGATGGGCATCTCCATAGCCCGTTGATACGCCTAGTTGATGTGAGACTATCTTCTCCTTTTTCCTCGCAACCTCCACCATATTCTATTCCACCTATAGTGCTATATCCAAGGCTCACGCTCATGTATTGCGTGAGAGTTCAAAAGGTTTGAGAACATAAAAGGTCTGAAACAATTGCTTGACTTGTCATCGGGGTTGTGCATGATTTAAATACTTTGTGTGGGGAAGATGGAGCATAGCCACACCATATGATTTTGTAGGGATAGCTTTCTGAGGCCATGTTATTTCAAAAGGACACAATTGCCTTGTTAGTATGCTTGAAGTATTACTATTTTTATGTCAATATTAAACTTTTGTTTTGAATCTTGCGGATCTGAATATTCATGCCACAATAAAGAATATTACATGGATAAATATGTTAGGTAGCATTCCACATCAAAAAATTTGTTTTTATCATTTACCTACTCGAGGACGAGCAGGAATTAAGCTTAGGGATGCTTGATACGTCTCCAACGTATCTATAATTTTTTATTGTTCCATGCTATTATATTATCTGTTTTGGATGTTTTATATGCATTAATATGCTATTTTATATTATTTTTGGGACTAACCTATTAATCTAGAGACTAGTGCCAGTTTCTGTTTTTTCCTTGTTTTTGAGTATTGCAGATAAAGAATATTAAACGGAGTCCAAACGGAATAAAATCTTCAGAATGATTTTTCTTGGACCAGAAAAAACCTGCCAGACTTGGAGATGAAGGCAGGAGACCTGGCGGGAGGTGACAAGCCACCAGGGGGCGCCCTAGGGGGGGGGCGCCCCCTGGCTTGTGGCCCCCCAGCAGGTCTCCTAACCCTATTCTTCGGCCTATAAATTCCCAAATATTCCCCTAATACCAGAAAGAGCCACAAAAATACTTTTCCGCCGTCGAAAGCCTCTGTTCCCGTGAGATTCCATCTTGGAGCCTTTTCCGGTAATCTACCGGAGGGGGATTCGATCACGGAGGGCATCTACATCAACTCCATTGCCCCTCCGATGATGCGTGAGTAGTTCACCACAGACCTTCGGGTCCATAGCTAGTAGCTAGATGGCTTCTTCTCTCTCTTTGTTCTTCAATACCATGTTCTTCATGATCTTCATGGAGATCTATCCGATGTAATACTCTTTTGCGGTGTGTTTGTCGAGATCCGATGAATTGTGGGTTTATGATCAGCTTATCTATGAATATTATTTGAATCTTCTCTGAATTCTTATATGCATGATTTCATATCTTTGCAAGTCTCTTCGAGTTATTGGTTTGGTTTGGCCAACTAGATTGGTAATTCTTGCAATGGGAGAAGTGCTTAGTTTTGGGTTCAATCTTGCGGTGTCCTCACCCAGTGACAAAGTAGGGGTAGTGAGGCACGTATTTGTATTGTTGCCATCGAGGATTAAAAGATGGGGTTTTCATCATATTGGTTGAGTTTATCCCTCTACATCATGTCATCTTACCTAATGCGTTACTCTGTTCTTCATGAACTTAATACTCTAGATGCAGGCAGGAGTCGGTCGATGTGTGGAGTAATAGTAGTAGATGCAGAATCGTTTCGGTCTACTTGACACGGACGTGATGCCTATATGCATAATCATTGCCTTGGATATCGTCATAACTATGCGCTTTTCTATCAATTGCTCGACAGTAATTTGTTCACCCACCGTATTATTTTCCTTCATGAGAGAAGCCTCTAGTGAAACCTATGGCCCCCGGGTCTATTTTCCATATTATATTTTCAGATCTATAAACCAAAAAATACTTTGCTGCATTCTTTTTACTTTTGTTTTACTTTTCGTTTTAGCAATCTTTTATATCTATCTCTATCAGATCTCATCCTTGCAAATAACCGTGAAGGGATTGACAACCCCTTTTAGCGTTGGGTGCAAGAGTTTGATTGTTTGTGTAGGTGCGAAGATTGGGGACTTGCTTGTATCTCCTACTGGATTGATACCTTGGTTCTCAACAACTGAGGGAAATACTTATCTACTTTGCTGCATCACCCTTTCCTCTTCAAGGGAAAATCAACGCAAGATCAAGAAGTAGCAACGCTCATGTATTGAGTCAGGTTGAAAATGCTGAAGCGCGTTAGAAGTACGATCCAATTGCCTGACTTGACACCATGGTGCTCATGATTTGTACTTATGTGGTGAAGACGGAGCCATGCCATGCTAATATGATAAAATGAGTGGGGAGTAACGTTCTTTAAGGATCTGTATTTTCAAAGTGAATGATTATGTTACTTATGTTTTTGGATATTACTATATTGATGTTTATTAGTTCATCGTTTCTCAAAGATCATACCTTAAAGAGATTACATGTTGGGTAGCAGGTTGCATCAAAAATTCTATTTTTATCATTTACCTACTCGATGACGAGCAGGAATTAAGCTTGGGGATGCAGATACGTCTCCAACATATCCATAATTTTTGATTGGTTTTATCAACATAATTTTTTATATGGCCCTGAAATTTTTTGATGATTTTTTTCTGGACAAAAATAAAACCTGGAAGCTTCAGAGAGAGACCGGAGGCCACACAATGTGGCGCCAAGCCAACAGGGCGCGCCCAGGGGGGTGGCTGCGCCCTGATGGATTGGGAAAACCTCCCGACGCCTCGTGACCTAATTCCAACTCTATATATTCTCTAAAATCGGGAAAACACACAAGAGCCAGCCAAAATACTTTTTCTGCGACCACAAGTCCCTGTTCCGATGGGAGGCCATTTGGAGCCCTATTACGGTGCCCAGCCGGAGGGGGGAACGATCATGGAGGGCCTGTACATCAACCCTGCTGCCTCCATGATGATGTGTGAGTTGTTTACCACAGACCTACGGGTCCATAGCTAGTACCTAGATCTCTCTCTCTCTCTCTCTCTCTCTCTCTGATCTTCAATACAAAGTTCACCGCGATTCCCGCGGTGATCTATCCGGTGTAATCCTTCTTTGCGTTGTGTTTGTTTGGATCCGATGAATTATGGATTTATGTTCAGATTATTCATGAAAATATATTGAGTCTTTACTGAATTCTTATATGCATGATTGTTATTGCTTCGTATTGTTCTCCGATCTATCGGTTTGGTTTGGCCAACTAGATTTATTTATATTCAGCGGGAGTGGTGCATTGTGATGGGTTTAATCTTGCGGTGCTCAATCCTCGTGATAGAACGGGACATGACACGTATTGTATTACCTCCATTAAGGGTAAAACGATGGGGTTATTCATATTGATTGGATTTACTTTGTTTATATCATGTCATCTTGCTCCAAGCATTACTCTATTTTTACTTAATACTCTAGATGCATGCTGGATAGAGGTCGATGGATGGAGTAATAGTAGTAGATGTAGGCAGGAGTCGGTCTACTTGCTTATGGACATGATGCCTATATACATGATCATTGCCATGAATAATTATTACATAACTATGCGCTTTTCTATCAATTGCCCAACAGTAATTTGTTTACCCACTGTATGCTTTCTTCGAGAGAGAAGCCTCTAGCGAAAACTATGGCCCCCAGGTCTCCACAATATATATTATTACAAAACACCAAAACACTGCTGCCATTTATTTATTGTTATTTTATTTTATATTATATATCTATCACTGCTTATCACTTGCAAGTAACGAGTTCAAGGTGCTTGACAACCCTGTTGCCCGCGTTGGGTACCAGTGCGTACTCTTTTGTGTGTAGGTGCTGAAGAGGGGAATTTGCATGGTCCTCCTTGTGGTTCAATAACCTTGGTTCTCACTGAGGGAAATGCTTATCTCTATTGTGCTGCATCTCCTCTCCTTTTCGAGGAAAATCCCAATGTAGTTTACAGGTAGCATGACGCAACTTCCACTCTCATATAAGAGGACCCCTCCAACCTAATCCATCTACCAAATAACACACACCAAAAACAATGACAAGAGCGATCCCTCCAATCTCAAGATCAAGTGCCCATGAGCCAAACTCAAGGAGGCGATGCTCACAAGCAGCAAGCGTCTGCACTAGATGGTCCGTAGGAGATATGCCCTAGAGGCAATAATATAAGTTACTGTTTATCTCCATGTTCATAATTGCAATGGTCCTTGAGTCTGTATTTCCAAGAGGCTTAGATGAAAACCCCTGTGCATGTATGGAATAATAAACAGTAATATATATCCGAGTCATGCCTCTACGACTAGCTCAAGTGTTGCTTGATGGACACATTTTCCTAATCATGGGCATGAGAATTCTGACAACTTTGAGAACACAATGTTGGGCGAACATTTTTATTGAAATGATTCAAAATGTTGTTATGCTATGAGATGCATTCATCAGAACTTAATGGTTTATAACACAGAGAAAGTTAACATTTGCGTAATTTCTTAGACCATGAGAGTATATCGAGTTCCTTCATACTTGCTTCATGAACTTTGGGGTTTTTCAAATTTAATCTATAATAGGGTGGCAATTACGACAACTTACGGGTCCACTAAAAAGTATGACAAGGGACTAGGTAGCTCAAAATTTGGATTTGCTCCTCTGTCAATGTAGAGGTATTCTTTGGGCCCTCTCGGTCTCATGGTATACATTATTGTCTAGCTAGACACAATGTGATTTGGTAACAGGGATGTCGGAATGTAGGAACGGGAAAAGAGAACAAAACCAGTAACAAGGAAACTGGCGTAGTTAACAAGTAGTTGATTCACGGGGGTGCAGATAAATCCCAACTCATTTTTTTGTAACATATCGCGAAGCAACATGAACAACACACGGGAACTAAAGGTTCACTTGAATATCCATTCATGTGAGTATATGGGTTAATATGAATGTCCAAGGTTCCGCTATTGACTATTGATCGGAGGAGTTATGATCATGCATATATTTCACCAAACCTACAGGGTCACACGCTTAAGGGTCATCTGTTTGTTGAGTGCTACAAGGTTAGGAGCTCGATATAAAGTGACAGAAAAGTTTTATAGACACAAAATGTTTTAGAGAGAAAACCGGATGTGTTTCAAAGTAACCGGAAAAGTTTCGGGTAACACCAACAATCCAGAAATGTCTCAAAATGCGTCTGGAATTTTTTGGAGGGTACTGGAATTTTCCAGACAGCTCCAAAGGGGGTTGTGGGGGACAACACCCTCCTTTTCTTGGGGGTTGTTTTTGGGAGGTGCACCGAAAGGAGGCATCCCCCTTTTTGGTGGGATGGTGTTGGGAGGGGCCCCCAATGGAGGGGGCAGCCCCCTTCATTGTTCGGACAAGGTGGGGGGGGATTTGTGGGCAAGCTCCCCCCTTTTGTGGGGTGATGCTAGTGAAAGGGGGTTGGGGGTTGGGCAGACACTTCCTTGCCTTCCCATCCCCTCCTTATCCTATAAATGGAGGAGGAGAGGAGCTCTGCATACACACTCCAAGTTGAGGTTTGAGCTCTCACCAAATGGCATGCAATGATCTGCCTTCTCTCTCTCTCTCTCTCTCTCTCTCTCTCTCTCTCTCTCTCTGGCTACTACATGAAATAGTTTCGTAGCATAATAAGGCTGACGATTAGTGTTGAATGGCGAAGCACTGCTATATCTATGACACTGCATGTGTGCAACCTGGTAGAGATGTCATATGTTTGATCTTCTATTCGAGGGAGGAAAAGTTATCGCGGTTGGGAGGTTGTAAAATCCTAGTTGTGGGAATCTGCTTCGACGATCATCACCAACCCTTCTTCCACAACTGCTACTAGTTGGTAACAATCATATCAAACCTTGTATGCATCTTCATAGTTGTCCTAGGATAGTGCGTAGGACTGAATATTTTGTTTTCTACTGTGTTATCCTACATAGTCCACGATGGCGGCCTGTGGCCCAACACCGAGGTATGCCTCTGAATGGTGCTGCTGGCCGTCAAGAAGAAAGGCCTCTTCAATGCTAACTTCATCTCCTAGTTATACGAGGCCCTTGTCACCTTCATCGACAAGTTCACCACCTTCAAGGAACTCACCAACTACCATGCCGTATGCCTTCAGCCGATACGCTCAGGTTCCGTGTTGCCCGCTACCCACACCGGCCTCTACATCGTATGCCTCTTCCACACACTGGAGGCACTACAACTACTCATCGTCGCACCGCAGAACTTCCACGTCAAGGTCATGCTCGCCGTGCAGGTCCTCTCCCAACAAGACATCATCGGCCTAATCACCTATGTGTACGAGCAAGTTGTGTACAACGACCATCACGTGGAAAAAGACGCCGCTAGGAAATTGGCCTTCTTTGACCATAGGTCAAGCTTGAGGACATTGTTGAGAAAGCACATTGATCTCCTTGCCAAGTCCGGTGCCCCTCATCGGGCAGTCAGCGGCCCAATGTGGTGAGGCCAAAAGGAAACTATTGATGAGTGGCTACAACTCCAATCTTGCTTTGTTGATAGAGGGCGAGAACACTTGGACCCGAAAACCACTGAGCGTTCGCCCACCCGATGATCCCAGGGTGGTTTTCGTAATTCATCACAACATATACCTCATTTAACTCATGCCTATTCAATGAATATTTCATGAAAGTTCAATTTAGGTAGAACAATTAGGATCTGAAAGTGATCCAATATCAACTGAGTCCATCGGAAAGTATGGTTTTGATGATAGTCTAACTGCTCAAGTCCTTAGAGATATTGTTCCAAAAACCCCAGTCACACTCTCATTTTACACTATGTCCAAAACCCTAAAGTCTATCTTGGTCCGACCAAACCTTACACATCCAGATTCATCGAGATACTTGACATAGTCCTTACCTAAATCCTAGCACCCCGGTCCCACCGAACCAATCCTTTGGTCCCACTGAAGAGCACTCACAAACCTTCTGTTGCCTACTATAATTCAGTTGGAATTTCTGATCGATTTCAGTCGGTGACACCAAAGTGTTGAAAGTGCTTAGGTCAGCATGCCTCAGTCTCACCGAAAATCCTAAAGTCCAAACCTTTTGTACATGTCGTCCCGACAAAGTTGTTTCAGCCGGTCCCGAGAGGGCCCCGAATCTATGGGTTACTTTGTTAGTCCCTGGACCAATAGCTGACACACACAGTCAACAATGAAATACCAAGAATACATCACATGTGATAGGATTACATCACGGATCCCGTCTCTCTTACATACATAACTGCTCGGCTCAGGGCTGGCTTACAATAACAATGCAATAGTTTAGTAATATCTAGTCTCGTGGCATTCATCCACTCACAATCAAGAGTTAAGTGTAGTGTTGTAACCTTAGTTCGTACCATTCATTCGATACAGTAAACCTGGAACATGATATGCTGCAACCACATTGGTCAATGTATTGAATGTATTGGCAAGCATCACCAGGATTGGCTTTGCAGAAATAACCATGTATTGGGTGTAAGGATGGTTTCCATTTTGCACAAAATAATTTTCTTTTATAAGTGGTCTACTCTATTAGATGGACTTCCTACATGTCTGCATCACACAATTATGTGTAAAGCATATATACATGGGCCAATGACATCACACAATTTCCCTAGACCAGCTCCACAGGCTAACCATGATCTCACACCAGGCACCTAGTTTAGTCAATATTCCCTTATTCACCGCATCAAATTTGAATTAAGAAGAGGTGATGACATCAAGCTAACAATTCTTAGTAGAATTTCTCAAGTTGTCCCTAACCAGGGACATGACTAATCATGGTCACATTTGACATTCTGTAGAGGTTTGTGTACTGATGACCCACAAGTATAGGGAATCAGTTGTAGTCCTTTCGATAAGTAAGAGTGACGAACCTAACGAGGAGCAAAAGGAAATGACAAGCAGGTTTTACCAAGCTATTCTTTGCAAGTGCTGTAAGTAACAGTGATAGATAGTTTTTTAGCAAGATAATTCGTATCAAGTAACAACTAACAGTAGTAACAAAGCTGCAGCAAGGTGGCCCGCTCCTTTTTATATCAAAGGACAAGCTTGAACATTCTCTTATAGGAAGTAAAGTGCTCTCAAGGACACATGTGAATTACCGTCTAGTCACGTTCATCATGTTTAGTTGATGCACGTTCGTTACTTTGATAACTTGATATGTGGGTGGACCGGTGCTAGGGTGTTGTTCTTACTTGAACAAAAAAACCACTTATGATTACCCCCTCTCACATGCATCTGCAACTATGAAAGAAGAATTAAGAGAAATCTAACCATAGCTTGAAACATATGGATCCAAATCAGCCCCTTACGGAATAACGCATAACCTAGGGTTTAAGCTTTTGTCACTCTCGCAACCCATCATCTACTTATTACTCAACAATGCCTTCCCTTAGGCCTTAGTATGGTGAAGTTTCATGTAGTCGAAGTTCACATGACACCACTAAAGGAAGCAACATCATACATATCATCCAAATAATGAACGAATACCAACTTGACATAATTACTTATAACAAGACTTCTCCCATGTCCAAGAGAACAAAAGTAACTACTCACAAAGCATGTTCATGTTCAAGATCCGAGGTGTATTGAATATCATTAAGGATCTAAACATATAATCTTCCACCAAACAAACCAACTAGCATCAACTACAAGACGTAATCAACACTACTAGCAACCACATGTACCAATCTGAGGTTTTGAGACAAAGATTGAATACAAGAGATGAACTAGAGTTTGAGATGAGATGGGGCTGAAGAATATATTGATGAATATTGCTCCTCCCATGATGAAGGAAGTGTTGGTGATGCCGGTGGCTTCAATTTCCCCCTCCCGGAGAGAAGTTTCCCCTACAGAATTGCTCCACCGGAGAGCAAAAGTGCTCTTGGCCAGGTTCCGCCTCGAGACGGCGGCGCTTCGTCCCAAAAGTATACTTATGATGTTTTCTAGGTCAAAACCCTTCATATAGAAGAATATGGACACCGAAGGCCGCCTGTGGGATCCATAAAGCATCAGGGCGTGCCCAGAGGGTGGCCGCGCCCTGTTGCCTTGTTGGTAGGTGGTGGGCCCCCTCTAGTAGTTCTTTACTCCAGTATTTTTTATATACTCTATAAAAAATCCCTGTAAAGTTTCAGGTCATTTGGAGTTCAGTAAAATAGGTATCTCTGCTATAGATTTTTCAGGTCTAGAGTTCCAGCTGCCGGTAATGTTGCGCCCCATGTGAATCTTGCAAATTAAGAGAGAAAAGGCATTAGAATTGTATTATAAAGGGGAATAATGACCAAAAGCAGTATAAATAATAGTAGGAAAGTATGATGCAAAATGGACGTATCAACTCCCCCAAGCTTAGACCTCACTTGTCCTTAAGTGAAAGCTAAACTCGATAATCATGACAACTGATAACCCACAAGTGTAGGGGATCGCAACAGTCTTCACGGGTAGGATTTCACCCTAATTTATTGATTCAACACATGGGGAGCCAAAGAATATTTATTGTCCTTGACAGTTGAGTTGTCAATTCAACCGCACCGAGGATATCTCTCTGCAGCAAAGATTTAGTAGCATGGCAAATAGTAATAGCAAAAGTAACAGAAATAGTGACAGTAGCAGTTTTGTAGCAAGTGTGACAGTAACAATAGCAATAGTAACTTGGCAAGATTTAGTATATGTAACGCGTAGGCACGTGGATCGGTTATGCATAATGATTTAGATGACATTGATCATATAACAGTTACACACTAGGGCGACACAAAACTAGCTCCAATTCATCAATGTAATGTAGGCATGTATTCCGTATATAGTCATACGTGCTTGCGATAAGAACTTGCATGACATCTTTTGTCCTACCATCCCGTGGCAGCGGGGTCCTATTGGAAACTAAGGGATATTAACGCCTCCTTTTAATAGAGATCCGGAACAAAGCATTAACGCATGGTGAATACATGAACTCCTCAAACTACGGCAATCACCGGAAAGAATCCCAATTATTGTCACCTTGGGGTATGCGGATCATGACACGTAATAGGTACATATAACTTGCAAGATAGGATCCAAGTCACTCTTATATTCATGAAAACATAATAGGTTCAGATCTGAAATCATGGCACCCGGGCCCTAGTGACAAGCATTAAGCTTAGTAAAGTCATAGTAACATCAATCTCAGAACATAGTGGATACTAGGGATCAAGCCCTATCAAACTTAACTCAATTACATGATCAATTCCATCCAATCCTACCACTGTCCAGCAAGCCTACAAAGGAATTACTCACTCCCGGTGGTGAGCATCATGCGGTGTTGATGGAGAAGGGTTGGTGATGACGATGGCGATGATGTCCCCTCTACGGACCCCAAAACAGGCTCCAGATCAACTCCTCGAGGAAGAACAGGAGGTGGCGGCGGCTCCGTCTCGTGAAACGCGATGAAATCTTCTCTCTAATTTTTTTCTCCGCGTATGTGCATTTATGGAGTTGGAATTAGGGTCGGAGGGGCCACGAGGGCCCCACAAGCCATCTGGCCGCGCCCATAGGGGGCACGGCCGATTGCGTGGTGCCCTTCTGTTCCACCCCCTTCGGCAGCTCTTCACTCCAAAATTCCTTATATATTCCAAAAATATCCAAAAAAAATTTCGTCCAATTCCGAGAACTTTTATTTCTGCACAAAAATAACACCAAGGTAGTTCTGCTGAAAACAGCATCAGTCCGGGCTAGTTTCATTCAAATCATGCAAATTAGAGGAAAAAACCAGAGCAAAGGTGCTTGGAAATTTAGATACGTTTCAGACGTATCAACTCCCCCAAGCTTAACTCATTGCTTGTCCTCAAGCAATTCAGTTGATAAACTGAAAGTGATAAAGAAAACTTTTACAAACTCTTTTGTTCTCCTTATTATACACATGCTTAGCTAGTGCTCAAGTTTTTAGCATAAATCATAGATAGACACGTCGATGACAACAAATAGATAATATATTAACTCATGGCAAAACATAACGAGCTAGAAAGCAATAATAAAACATCTCCTATGACAACAATTTATCAAACCCCTCATAATACAATATGGTGACATGGTATTTCGCTAGCCCTTTTTGAGACCACAAAACATAAATGCAGAGCACCTCTGAGATCCAAGCAGCGACTAAACATTATAATTCAGGGTAGAAAAGATCCAATCATGCTCATATCCAACATTAACTAAACTAAATGTATAAGAATGACAATAGTGCTCTCGGGTCTGGTGCTTTTAGTAAGAGGGTGATGACTCAACATAAAAGTAAATAGATAGGCCCTTCGCAGAGGGAAGCATTGATTTGCAGAGGTGCCAGAGCTCGAAGCTTAAAACAAGGGTGAAAGTATAATTTTTGAGCGGTGCACTTTTCTGGTCAACGTTACGACAAAGATTTTCAACATTTTCCATGCTAAACTCATTATTGGCGGTTCCCAAACAGAATAGTAGAGTTTACTCCTATCCACCATCCAAACACATTCCATGGCTGGCCGAATCCACGGTTGCCCTGCAAACAATCAACTGTCCCAAGGAGTTGGTGTAATTTATTTTGATTATGTGGGACTGGGCATCCCTCTTACCATCCTCTCTCGTGCAATGACGGCGAATAAATGACCGTCCTGAGAATAACTTGCTTAGCATGGAAAATATTGACTGCCCATCGCTCCATGAGCGAAACAAGTGCACAAAAATGGATGTTTATTTGAATATTTAGAGATGGCACATGCAAATTTACTTGGAACGGTAGGGTAATACCGCATATAGGTAGGTATGGTGGACTCATGTGGAAGAACTTGGTTTAAGGATTTGGATGCACAACCAACATTTCCGCTTAGTACAGGCGAACGCTAGGAATAGGTTGAGAAGCGACCAGCTAGTGATCAACAACTGTCATGAACAGGCATTTTGAATAATTAACATTGGATGTAGCGTGAGTAGGATATGAACAGTCTGAATTTAAACATCATGAAGTCTATATTGGTTTTGATTCAGTATCATGTTTGCACATGGGCCAAGTCAAACCGCTTGAATTTCTCAGAGGGAAATACCATGCTACCATACCATATTATAACCATTTTAATGCATGTTGACACACAAGATAAATAATTATTAACTCCTAGCTATTTAGGCATGGCATGAGAAGCTATAATCTCTAATTTTCATCACGAACATGTTTACTCATGATATACTGAATCAGGATCAAACTAGCTAAACATATTTACAAAAACAGAAAACAAGAAGAGTTCATACCAGCTTCCTTTGCCACAGTCACTTCATCAAATATCGTTATTATTGCCTTTCACTTGCACGATCGAACGGTGTGATAATAATAATAGTGCAAGAATGTCGTGGACTAAGCTGGAATCTGTAGGGCAGTTTAAGACAAAGGAGAAGACAAGGTAAAATTGGCTCTCTGTTAGATCATCAATAATGCATATGAGACCCACTCAACATTTTCATCGTGGTCTTCTCCTTTCGACAACTCAAAGAAAGAAAAAAATTCAGAGAAACCCACTGAAATATTTTTGGATTTTTTGTTTTTTCTTAAGAAAGCAACGAAACTAAAGGAAAAACAAGAACGAGAAAATTATTTACACGGGAAAGCTCCCAACAAGCAAAGGAAATCTTTTTGGGTTTTCGTTTTAGTACTATAGCTAAAGAAACGAGGAAAAGAAAAGAACCGAAAAGAAGTGTGAAATATTTTTGGATTTCCAAAGTTTTTCAAACACACAAAAAGAAAGCAGAAAATAAAGCTAACATTTATATACAAACAAAGAGGATGAACACCGACAATTTTTATGAAGTGTGAGAACCTGAATGTAATGTCGGTGAGAAATACGTACTCCCCCAAGCTTAGGCTTTTGCCTAGCTTGGTAATCACCACTGGTAGTAGCCGTCAGGTCCAGGAAAGTACTTCCGCCGAGGTACCCGAGACTCCCATGCCTGGGCCTCGGCCTCCGTAGCAGCAAGCTCGTTGCGGTAAGCAATGATGTCCTCTGGCATTATTCTGTATCTGTTCCTGGCATGATAGTTAAACAAAGAAGGTGCATGCAAAGGAATAATATCACAAGTCTTCTTGCTAAAAACTAGGTTGTAACAACGGGGTTGTAGTGATTCGGGTTTCCAGAGAAACTGGTGTTCCTCCATAGATAGATGGTCGAGGTGCTCCTCAGGCAACAAATAATCAGTAGGGCGTATTGCCACCTCAAAGCGCCTAGCCAAGCGCGCAGCATAAATACCACCATGAATTTTACCTTTAGTTCGGTTAAGATGCAAGCGGCGTGCAACAATAGCTCCTAGGTTGTAAGCATTATCACCATAAAGTGCACAGCGTAAAATAGCAAGGGTGGGGGCGCTGAGGCCACCACCCTGCTCCATAGCAGTTATGCATTTTCCTATAACCAGAGAAAAATAATGCACAGATGGAAAATGCAAACTAATGGCTCTGGAATGTGAAACGCCCCTGGTTTCCCCTACAGTTAAGGTATGAATAAAGTCCTCAAACTCCTCAGCTTTAGGTTCACGCACTCCCCCATCAGAGGGAAGTAGAGATATTTCACAAAATTCATGCAGAGGTAACTCGTAGTTGTCGGCGTATAGAGCAAAGCGTACCATGGGAGCACCGGGCGTATTAACAAAGTAAAACTTTTGCATGAAGGAATTAGTAAGGAGATAGTGTCGGTCACACCTATCTGCGAAGAAGCTGGTTAGCCCGGCATTTGTAACAAATTGCATGAACTCTTCACAAAAACCCGCTTCACTCATGAAGGGTATATGTGGCCATTCATAGGGCCTAACTTCCGCATTCCGAGGGAGGTTGATATCGCTATCCTGAATCCTCCTAGAAACTCCCTTGGGGCTCCGGCTTGAAGAAGCTTTCCTTAGAAAGTTCATTCTCCTAAGAACAAATTTCTGAAATTTTTGGGCCACAAAATTATGTCAATAAAAATTTGCAAGATTGATAGCAACTACTCATATGGATGCCCAGAGGACATATCAAGCATTCCCACTACTTGGAACTCAAAGAATTAGACATGCAAGCTTATTTTTTGTAGCACCATGTGTAGAAACTTATGCAAAATATAAACCACTAAAACAAAAACTAATTGGAGGAATTGGAGAGTCACATACCAAGGAACAATTCCTCAAAACACTTTCGGAAACGGAGTTCCGAGCAAAGAGATCGAAAATTTCACTTTCTGGGTGAAGAACCCGGGAGAGAGATGGCTAGAGAATTTTTTCTAGAGGTAGGAGAAGGAGTGGGAAGAAGAGATAAGGCAGGGGGTCCTGTGGGCCCCACAAGCAAACCGGCCGCGCACGGGGCGCGGCCTGTTGCATGGTGGCCCAGTGGCATGCCGCCCTGCAGTAATTTTTAAACCAATTTTTTTATTTATTCCAGAAAAATTCATGTTAAAATTTTGTGGAAATCGGAGACTTTTTATTTTTGAGGTATTTTTCATGCACGGGAAAAATAGAAAACATGAATTTCATGGAATTTTATTTTTATTTTTACTAAGAAAATAGAATATAAACTTGTGATAGAGAGAGTTGTGAATATTCAATTCATCAATCTCATGTCTTTCGAAAAGAATTCATTAATAAGGTTGATCAAGTCTTATTAATAAACGTTTTCGATTAACATGAAACCGAAGAATCTTCATATGTCACTAGGTTACCTCAATTGGGATTTTTATCTCCCCAACAATAAGATTATAATATTTCTTCTTCGTAGTAGTAGGGAGAGGAATTGTAATATCTCCAATGATAATCGTGGGAAAAGGATCAATGACATTAATATTATTAACCAAAGTTTGGTTCCTCAGAAAATGGACGGTATGTTGCTTGAAATTGATATGAAAGGTGACCTTGCTTTTATTCCAATCTATAACAACCCCTGCAGTATTTAGAAAAGGTCTACCAAGGATGATCAACATATTGTCGTCCTCCGGCATATCAAGAATAACAAAGTCTGTTAAGATAGTAACATTTGCAACCACGATGGGAACATCCTCGCAAATTCCAATAGGTAAAGCAGTGAATTTATCGGCCATTTGAAAAGATATCTCAGTAGGTGTGAGTTTACTCAATTCAAGCCTTTTATAAAGGGAGAAAGGCATAACACTAACACCGGCCCCTAAATCACATAAAGTAGTTTTAACATAATTCCTTTTAATAGAGCAAGGTATTATGGGTATACCCGGATCCCCCAACTTCTTAGGTACTCCACCATCAAAATAATAATTAGCAAGCATGGTGGAAATATTAGTTTCAGGTATCTTTCTTTTATTAGTGATAATATCTTTCATATACTTAGCACATGGAGGCATTTTCAATATATCAGTCAAGTGAGTGCGTAAATGGACAGGTTTAATCATTTCAGCAAAGCTGTAAGTGCATCTAGTACCCCTTAGTGATTTTGGTGTATTGAAGACTTATAGGTTAAGGGACTGATGCGTTTGCAAGTGTGCACAGGCTCTATAAGTCGCTGAGGAGTTTGATATATACGAAGAATGTCGACCCCTAAAAATGAATGTCTTCAGCTGAAGACTTTGGTATTCCCTGAAGACTTTGATATTTCCCTGAAGACTTTGGAAATGAAGAAATTGGTGTGACCTTGAAAATATTGATACGAGGACTATGAAGCGTGAGGACTTTTGTTTTCGTAGTTTCATTTCCTTACTTTGAGTCATAGGAAACACCGCACTGTTAAAGGGGGTCGAGGTAATACTAAGGAAGAATTTCTAAGTGGAGCTCATCTCAAAGCCTACACATACCCAAAACCTTCGAGTGAAGCCTTTGGAAATCTCTTACAGTTCAGATAATTTCTTCAGTGATAGAGACGAAGTTCTTTTGTTCTCTGAGGAATTTTTTCTGACTGAGGAGTTAGGATTTCGCCTGTGCGAATTGCCTACCGTGAGGAATATGATAGCCCTGAGGAATTTGAGAGTTCAAATCTCTGACCGTTGATGTGCCTTGCGCCAGCTGTCCAAATATCTTATCCACATAACGGTCATATCATTAGGGGCATTTATGTCATATCATGTCGGGTTGCACCCTGGCTATAAATAGCTGCCCCCCACAACCACTAGTTGGTTGGATGCTCCGAGAGAGATTGACACGTGTCATTTGAGAGCAACCCATCCTCTGAGGACGTTGAGAGAAAATCATCAGTGAGGAAAAACCCAAAACCCAAACCACCAAAACACAAAGTGATTGAGCATCACTGAAGAGATTGTTCCTGTGTGGAGCCGATGCTTTTTACCTTTGAATACTGTGCATCTTCCAGACGGTTAGGCGTCATGGTCTAGAGCATCCAAGAGGAAATTGTGGATCGCCGGGTGACCGAGTTTGTGAGGGTTTGGAAGTCTACCCTGAAGACTTACCACGAGTGTTGGGCGAGATCTGTGTGACCTTAGCTCAAGGAGAATACGGTAAGGACTGTGTGTCCTGGGACTGTGTATCCTTTGGTTTAAATACCAAGCCGCTCCGAACCAGACGTATGACTGTCACAACAGTTGGAATTGGGTCATCAAATCCTTTTCTTCATCGAGCTCCTGGTTCTATTTCCTCAACCCTTTCATTTCCTTGAATTACTTGTTGATGAAATTGATCGTTACTGTTTGAAGAATTGGACCGAAGACTTTCTCAATTTCCTCATCTCAAATTCTTCAGTCACTTTGTCTTCTGCCTGCTTATCCTGTTCAAGCTATTCATGCTCTATGTATGTTTCATTTCATCATGATGACTATGCTACAGTTATGTTTCGCATGCACTTGAGTACTTATTCCGCTGCTCGTAGTTCGTCACTTAGCAAATTCCTCAACTAGTAATTCCTCGGTGACGAATTTATAAAAATCGCCTATTCACCCCCCATCTAGTCGATATAACGCACTTTCAAAAGTGCTCAAAATCTTCCTCATCTTTACATTTAGTGGCTTTACGAGGGAATGTCATAGGTTTTTGAACCCATGGCTCTCTTTCCCTTCCATGTTTCCTAGCAACAAAGTCTCTCTTATCATAACGTTTATTTTTAGAAGGTGGGTTATCAAGATCCTCAGTAGGTTCAATTTCTACATCATTATCATTTTCTTTGTTATTATCTGGTTGAGCATCTATATGAGCATCATCATCATTATTATCATTTTCATTATCACTAGGTGTATGATCACTACCAGACTGAGTCTCAGCATCAAAAAGAGAAACTTCATTGTTTTTCTCAACAGGTTTTTCTATAACAGGTTCACTAGGGGCATGCAAGTTCCTATCATTTTTATTTTTCTTCTTCTTAGATGAACTAGGTGTATCTTCATTAATTTTCTGAGAATCTTGTTCAATTCTTTTAGGGTGACCTTCAGGATAAAGAGATTCTTGGGTCATTCTACCTCCTCTAGTCACTACTCTAATCGCATGATCAATTATATTATTCATTTCAGCAAGCAAATCATTTTGTGATTTAGCGACTTGGTCCAGTTGAGTGTGGACCATAGAAGCATGTGTGCCTAAACCTTTCACCTCATTTGCAATTCTAAACATCAAGTCACTTAAGCGATCTATCATCATAGCATTACCTTGCAATTGATTCTTAACATATTTGTTGAAATGTTCTTGCTTAACAACGTAATTATCAAATTCATCCAAGCATTGTTTAGGAGTCCTAGTATAAGGTATATCACTTTTATTAATGGAACGGAGAGAGTTTACCTTTACTACCTGTGTCGAGGTATCAAGTCCATGTATTTCTTCAATAGGTGGTAATTTCTTGACATCCTCAGTTATAATACCTTTTTCTTTCATAGATCTTTTTTGCTTCTTGCATATCTTCGGGACTGGGAAATAGAATACCTCTCTTCTTTTGAATAGGTTCTGAAGGTGGTTCAGGGAGTGTCCAATTATCGGCATTTTGCATTATGTTGTTCAATAATTCTTCGGCTTGTCCAATAGTTCTTTCCCTGAAAACACAACCAGCACAACTATCTAGGAAATCCCTAGAAGCATCAGTTAGTCCATTATAAAAATATCAAGTATTTCATTCCTCTCAAGTGAACAATCAGGCAAAGCTCATAGTAACCGGAGAAGCCTCCGCCAATCTTGAGGGAGATTCTCTTCTTCAATTTGAGAAAAGTTAAATATTTCCTGTAAGGCAGCTTGTTTCTTGTGAGCAGGAAAATATTTTGCAGAAAAGTGTTGAAGCATATCCTGGGGACTACGTATGCAACCAGGAGTAAGCGATAAGAACCATTCCTTGGCCTCGCCTTTTAGCGAGAAAGTAAGAAGATTAAGGATATAATAGTAGCAAATCTTTTCTTCATTGGTAAACAGAGCAACAATATCATTCAGTTTCATAAGGTGTTCGACAAAAGTTTCATTTTCATAACCATGGAAAGGATGAGACTCTACTATAGGAATTAACTCAGGGTCTACAGAGAACTCATAGTCCCTATCAGTAACAAATATAGGAGAAGTAGCAAATTTAGGATCACGTTTCATTTTCTCCATCATAGATTTTTCTTTTAGTTTGCATAATAGTTTCTTCGTATCATCTCTATTTTCACAAGCAAGAATGTCCCTAGCTACCTCATCATCCATAACATAACCTTCAGGTACAAAAGGCAATTCATATCTATTAGGTGAGCGAGGGGTAATAGGTGATTCAATGTCTTCCTCAATTTCAGCATTCTCAAGTTCTCTAGCTTTAGCAATATGAGCATCAAGTAATTCATTCAGTGGCACAGGTTCAGTTTCAACATGTGTAGCAATAGTTTAATCATTAATTTCAGAAGTAGAATCATCAAGTTCATGTGACATATCAGGACGATCAACAGGTGGTGGTGTAACAAGCTGATTCAAAACAGAAGGTGAATCAAAAGCAGAGCTAGATGGCAGTTCCTTACCTTCTCTCGTGCGAGAGGGGACGATCTTAGTTCGGTTGTCTTTCAGATTTCTCATAGTATCAATTGGATATGCTCCAGTTAACACAATAAATAGAGATATGCTTCCCGGCAACGGTGCCAGAAAATGGTCTTGATAACCCACAAGTGTAGGGGATCGCAACAGTCTTCACGGGTAGTATTTCACCCTAATTTATTGATTCGACACAAGGGGAGCCAAAGAATATTTATTGGCCTTGACAGTTGAGTTGTCAATTCAACCGCACCGAGGATATCTCTCTACAACCAAATATTTAGTAGCACGACAAATAGTAGTAACAAAAGTAATAGTAATAGTGACAGTAGCAGTTTTGTAGCAAGTGTGACAGTAACAATAGCAATAGTAACTTGGCAAGATTCAGTATATGTAACGCGTAGGCACGTGGATCGGTGATGGATAATGATTTAGATGACATTGATCATATAACAGTTACACACTAGGGCGACACAGAACTAGCTCCAATTCATCAATGTAATGTAGGCATGTATTCCGTATATAGTCATACGTGCTTGCGATAAGAACTTGCATGACATCTTTTGTCCTACCCTCCCGTGGCAGCGGGGTCCTATTGGAAACTAAGGGATATTAAGGCCTTCTTTTAATAGAGAAGCGGAACAAAGAATTAACACATGGTGAATACATGAACTCCTCAAACTACGGCAATCACCGGAAAGAATCCCAATTATTGTCCGCTTGGGGTATGCGGATCATGACACGTAATCGGTACATATAACTGGCAAGATAGTATCCAAATCACTCTTATATTCTTGAAAACATAATAGGTTCAGATCTGAAATCATGGCACTCGGGCCCTAGTGACAAGCATTAAGCATAGCAAAGTCATAGTAACATCAATCTCAGAACATAGTGGATACTAGGGATCAAGCCCTATCAAACTAAAGTCGATTACACGATCAATTCCATCCAATCCCACCCCTGTCCAGACATCCTACAAAGGAATTACTCACTCCCAGTGGTGAGCATCATGGCGGTGTCGATGGAGATGGGTTGGTGATGACGACAGCGATGATTTCTCCTCTCTGGAGCCCAAAACAGGCTCCAGATCAGCCCTCCGGAGGAAGAATGGGAGGTGGCGGCGGCTCCATCTCGTGAAACGCGATGAAATCTTCTCTCCGATTTTTTTCTCCGTGGATGTGAATTTATGGAGATGGAATTAGGGTTGGAGGGGCTGTCGTGGGAACGATTCCGACAATAGAGAGGGGTAGGATAACGGAGCATGATCTATCGAGATGCAAATGGGTCACACGGTGGTTTTAGCGAGTTCGGGCCTCTCACGGTGGTGATAACAGCCCTACGTCTCGTGCGCTCAGGAGCTTCTGTCATGTGGAATGTATGAGTTACAGGGGGTCTGAACCCTTGTGCCAAAGGGGAGGGGTGGCTTATATAGAGTGCGCTGCCCCTCATGAATACCCGGCAACCAAGGGCTCGATCGTGGTAATAAAGGCATGCGTTACTGATAACGTATGTAATAAATGCTACTTATGGAGTCTAGTCGAACGCCTGCCCGTTGGCCTCCCTGGAGTGGCTTCTGGTCTTCTACAGTCGATTGTCTTCTGGTTCTTCCGAGTGAAAGGCAACTGTCGAGTGGAGGAAGAAACCTCCGAGTTTATGTTCTGTTGAGTGACTCATGTACCATGGTGATTTCAGTCAGAGTCTTCTTTGTGATCTTTAGGTTCTTCAATGTAATGTCCTTAGGTAGGGTATGTAGGTCAGGCCTGTGACCCTACCCTAGGTACATATCCCCATCATTAGCCCCCGAATAGATCGGGGTTCGAGTGAAAAGGGATCGATGCAGGATCTCATAAGACACAAAAATTCTGAGTGCATTTTAGGGCTTCACAGAAGTCTGCGTCGATTGGAATCTTTGTCATTCACCCTGATCGATTCTGTCTTGATATGTGTTTTCTTTTGATGCATACTTGCTTGTTTTCCCTTCGAGTAGAGCAGGTCTTAGTCGAGTGGTTTCTGGTCTAGTTGGGGCACGCTGGGTGCACCCACTGGGTGTAGTCCCCGAGACCGCTGTCGAATGGCGGTGACATTGGCAGGGGTCTTAGATTTGCTTTGATAGTCGCTTGTCACTTGACAGGCCGGACCTGGTCGAGTGATAGTAGGTCCAGTGGGGGCACGCTGAGTGCACCCACTAGGTGTAGTCCCCGAGACCGCCGTCGAGTGCTTGCATCGGCGGGGGTCTGATAGTGACAATGTTTGCATGTTTGATTTCCAATCCTTTGCTTGGCTAAGTTTGTTTGGTTTCCGAGTGAGATGGATGCTCATTACTCGGAAGAATTTTGAACTTAGGCAAAAACTGGTTCGCAACTAAGTTTTCGAGTGAAAGTGTTGCCTGTCACTCGGAACAACCTTTCACTTAAGCGAGGTCTGACTCGCGGCTAAGTCCCCGAGTGAGAGGAGTGCTCGTCACTCGGGAGAGTTTTTAACTTAGGCGAAAACTGGTTCGCAACTTAGTTTCCGAGTGAAAGTGTTGCCTGTCACTCGGAACAGCCTTTAACTTAAGCGAGGTCTGACTCGCGGCTAAGTCCCCGAGCGAGAGAAGTGCTCGTCACTCGGGAGAGTTTCTAACTTAGACGAAGACTGGTTTGCAGCTAAGTTTCCGAGTGAATGGGATGCTATTCACTCGGCAGGGTTTTTAACTTAGACAAAAACTTGTTCACAGCTACGCCCCCGAGTGTGGATGATGTCCTCACTCGGAATGGTTTTTAACTTAGGTGATACGGAATCACAGCTAAGCCCCCGAGTGTGGATGATGTCCTCACTCGGTGTGGTTTTTAACTTAGGCGATACGGAATCGAAGCTAAGCCCTCGAGTGTGGATGATGTCCTCACTCGGAGTGGTTTTTAACTTAGGCGATACGGAATCGCAGCTAAGCCCCCAAGTGTGGATGATGTCCTCACTCGGAATGGTTTTTAACTTAGGTGATACGGAATCACAGCTAAGCCCCCGAGTGTGGATGATGTCCTCACTCGGTGTGGTTTTTAACTTAGGCGATACAGAATCGCAGCTAAGCCCCCGAGTGTGGATGATCTCCTCACTCGGAATGGTTTTTAACTTAGGTGATACGGAATCATAGCTAAGCCCCCGAGTGTGGATGATGTCCTCACTCGGTGTGGTTTTTAACTTAGGCAATACGGAATCGCAGCTAAGCCCTCGAGTGTGGATGATGTCCTCAGTCGGAATGGTTTTTAACTTAGGTGATACGGAATCACAGCTAAGCCCCCGAGTGTGGATGATGTCCTCACTCGGTGTGGTTTTTTTAACTTAGGCGAAGTCAGGTTCGCAGCTAAGCCCCCGAGTGTGGAGGATGTCCGCACTCGGAGTAGTTTTTGACTTAGGCGAAGTCAGGTTCGCAGCTAAGCCCCTGAGTGTGAAGGATGTCCGCACTCGGAGTAGTTTTTGACTTAGGCGATACGGAGTCGCAGCTAAGCTGAGCGATGGCGCGTGAGGCGGCCGAGTGATGAAGACGTGCCACACGGAGTGGCGTTGCGCGGGGCATCTGGGTTTAGGTAGACGAGTCCGGCTGAGTGGCGACGCGCGGGGCGGCCAAGTCATGTATGTCGAGGAGGCGTCCGACCCAATGACGGCACGCGGGGCGGCCGTATCCAGTACGTCATCGAGGGGGCGTCCGAACACGTGACGACGCGCGGGGCGACCGAGTCGAGCATGTCGTCGCGGAGGCATCCGAACAAGTGAAAACACACGAATGATCGTTGCGGTGACTGAACCTGAGTAGCGACGAAGATGGCGCACAGATGCGTCGAGTGATCGCGTAACCTGTGTATGAAAAATAGCACAAGCCAACATAAAAATTTATCAAAGTAATTTGATCTTTGCTGAAATAATTTGTGTAAATAACACCCATAGACACCCGCTGGGTGTGCCAGGTGCTTGTTGGTTCGGAACCAAAAAGAGTGAAGGATCCGACTGTACTTGTGCAAGTGAAGGATCCGACTGAACTCGTTTGAGTACTGGACCCAAAAGAAGTGGAAGTGAAGTGTTCCGACATAAAAATAAACAACCGAGCGCAGAGGTACACTCGGTGGCGTGGCCTCCGAGTAAACGTCATGTGCGACTTCCTCGACACTCGGTAATGCGGAAATAACTATTTAATTGAATGCAGCGTTTGAAGAATGACTTAGCTGTCTGACGGCGCGGGAGCGGCCGAGTGACGAAGGAGCGTCCAGTTGAGTAACGGTGCGCGGAGCGACCGAGTGACGAAGGAGTGTCCAGCTGAGGGACGGCGCGCGCGGGGCGACCGAGTGACGAAGGAGCGTCCAGTTGAGTAACGGTGTGCGGAGCGACCGAGTGACGAAGGAGCGTCCAGTTGAGTGACGGCGCGCGGAGCGGCCGGGTGATGATGACGTGCCGCACGGAGTGGCGATGCGCGGGGCATCCGAGTGAAGTAGATGTCTCTGGCTGAGTGGCGACCCGCGGGGCGGCCAAGCGATGTAAACGTGTCCAGCACAGTGGCGATGCGTGGGGCATCCCAGTGAGGTAGATACGTCTCACTGAGTGGCGACGGACGGGGCAGTCAAGTAACGGCGTGCGGGGCGGCCGAGTCGAGAATGTTGTCGCGGAGGCGTCCGACCAGGTGACGGCGCGCGGGGCGGCCGAGTCTAGCATGTCATCGAGGAGGCGTCCGAACAAGTGACGGCGCGCGGGGCGACCGAGTCGAGCATGTCGTCGAGAATGGCACACAGAGGTGTCCAGGTAACCTGTGTATGAAAGATAACACAAGCTAACATAAAAAATTCTCGAAGGAATTTGATGTTTGTTGAAATGATTCGTGTAAATTAGTGTGTCAGGTGTTTGCTGGTCCGGAACCAGCAAGAGTCTAAAGAGTGAAGGATCCGACTGAACTTGTGAAAGTGAAGGATCTGACATGAAGATAAAGAACCGAGCGCAGAGGTACACTCGGTGGCATGGCCTCCGAGTGAACGTCATATGTGACTTACTTGACACTCGGTAATGCATAGATAATTATTTAATTGAATGCAACATGTGAAGAATGACTTAGCTGTCTGACAACGCGTGGGGCGGTCGAGCGAAGTAGACACGTCCGGCTGAGTGGCGATGCGCGGGGTGGCCAAGTGACGAAAACGTGTCTTGCCGAGTGGCGATGCGCGGAGATGATGAGTGATGACGACGCGTCTAGTAGAGTGACGGCGCGCGGGGCGGCCGAGTGACGATGGAGCGTCCGGCGGAGTGGCGATGCGCGGAGCTGCCAAGTGACGAAGACGTGTCTCGCCGAGTGGCGATGCGCGGAGCTGCCGAGTGATGACGACGCGTCCAGTAGAGTGACGGCGCGTGGGGCGGCCGAGTGACGATGGAGCGTCCGGCTGAGTGGCGATGTGCGGAGCTGCCAAGTGACGAAGACGTGTCTCGCCGAGTGGCGATGCGCGGAGCTGCCGAATGATAACGACGCGTCCAGTAGAGTGACGGCGCGCGGGGCGGCCGAGTGACGATGGAGCGTCCGACTGAGTGGCGATGTGCGGGGCTGCCGAGTGACGAAGACGTGTCTCGCCGAGTGGCGATGCGCGGAGCTGCCGAGTGATGACGACGTGTCCAGTAGAGTGACGGCGCGCGGAGCGGCGAGTGACGTGGAGCGTCCGGCTGAGTGGCGATGCGCGGAGCTGCCGAGTGATGACGACGCGTCCAGTAGAGTGACGGCGCGCGGCGCGGCCGAGTGACGATGGAGCGTCCGGCTGAGTGGCGATGCGCGGAGCTGCCGAGTGACAAAGACGTGTCTCGTCGAGTGGTGATGCGCGGAGCTGCCGAGTGATGACGACGCGGCCAGTAGACTGACGGTGCGCGGGGCTGCCGAGTGACAAAGACGTGTCTCGCCGAGTGGCGATGCGCGGAGCTGTCGAGTGATGACGACGCGTCCAGTAGAGTGACGGCGCGCGGGGCGGCCGAGTGATGATGGAGCGTCCGGAGCTAAGCGATGACGCGTGAGGCGACCGAGTGGCGATGATAGCGCGTACAGCTGAGCGATGGCGCGTGAGGCGACCGAGTGGCGATGACGACGTGTACAGTTGAGCGATGGCGCGTGAGGCGACCGTGTGGCGATGACGACGTGTACAGCTGAGCGATGGCACGCCGCAACTGCCGCCGTCGTGACCGCTTTCCACCGTGATGCTCTGTTAGAATTAACAGCAAATACTTACTAATTAGATGTAATTGTATGGCTAACCGACGCATCGAAGGAGTTTTCCACGTCCAAGGCATTGAAGAGGCTGCCCCCACGTCCAATGCATTGAAGAGGTTGCCCATGTTCTGGACCAGCCCGCAGAATCTGCATGCAAGAAACGTTAGCGCTAATCACGTAATAATTAAAGCCAGCTCTGCATGGGAGTTTCCTTCTTCCACGGTCCATTCGCTGCTTGTCGTGGCTCGTGGGGCTGGCTGGAACCGATCTTACGGCCCCGTTAAGCAACGAACTCGCCGGGAAGATGGTCGGCGACGGCGGACGACACCGTTATTAGTGCGCGGGAGCACGACATTGGCGTCGCAGACGAGGCCGGAGACGGCGGACGGCCCCGGTAGTCGTGCGCAGCAGCGCGACGTTGTTGGCGCGGAGGAGGCCGAAGACGGCGGCGGGCGGACGGTGGAGCCTCATCGTCCGGGAGCCGAGCCAACGATCAATGGTTGCAGCCTTGCAGGTAAGGGCGGTGCTTGTCCGAGTGAATTTCCGAAGTGCCCCTGAGCGCAAGATTCGTCCGAGTGAACTGGCGAACCGCTCAGTCGGACGCGTCTCCCGCGGCGCGGAGGCCGCTATCGATTAGTCGACTGGGCGGAGGAGTCCCGCACTGTCGGTTGCTGTGTCTCGCTGCTCGAGGAGTCGGACCGTCGGTTGGGGCCGCAAGGAAGGTGAAGAGGACGCTACGATGCATTGATGGAGTTGCCCACCGCCAGCACCGGTATGCTATAACTCTTGCAAAATTGACTTGAACGCTTGATCCATGTAATGGCAGTTTCTTTCTCTTGGCCATGCACTGATTGACATTGATTCGGCAATCAAAGCACTTTCCTTTCTTTTCCTTCAGTTTCCTAACGTGCATGCAATTGGGTTACGCGAGCAGAGTAGCCTGCATGCATGCGTGACAAACGCGAGCCCAGCCGCCGAGCGATCGACACCGGCGGGAGGAGGTGGCCATGCGTGGGGAGCTCGCCGACGGTGGTGTACACGAGGCCGGAGATGACTGGACGGACCGTGCCGGTCTCCGTGTCTAAGAGCTCGCCGACGGCGTCACACACGAGGCCGGAGGCGACGGGACGGACCACGCCGGTGGTTGTGTGAAGGAGCACGACGGCGGCGTCATACACGAGGCCGGAGACGGCGGGACGGACGGCGCCGGTGGCCGTGTGAAGGAGCTCGCCGACGGCGTCATTCAGAGGTCGAAGACGACGGGACGGACCTCGCCGGCGGCCATTTTTGTGGACGCCATTGACGATGATCCTGTAAGAAGACAAGAAACATGAGGAACGACGTGTCATGCTCTCTTCTTCTCTGTTTCATGCTTAATCACGCATGTGTGTGCCTGATCCTACAGGAGGAAAAGACCGACTTATTGTTAGACAATTTATTGTAAAAAGGCTAGATGGAATAGGTACTTCCCTGATCTCTCTGTTTGTACGAAAGGCGCAATGGCCAGAACTCCGGTGGCCAATTTCTCTGCCGATGGTTGTTGGTCCGCTGTCGAAGATTGACGAAAAAACCATTTGCACCATGGCTCGATAGACGCCATGCCCCACGGTGGGCGTCAACTGTCGTGGGAACGATTCCGACAATAGAGAGGGGTAGGATAACGGAGCATGATCTATCGAGATGCAAATGGGTGACACGGTGGTTTTAGCGAGTTCGGGCCTCTCACGGTGAAGATAACAGCCCTACGTCTCGTACGCTCAGGAGCTTCTGTCGTGTGGAATGTATGAGTTACAGGGGGTCTGAACCCTTGTGCCAAAGGGGAGGGGTGGCTTATATAGAGTGCGCTGCCCCTCATGAATACCTGGCAACCAAGGGCTCGATCGTGGTAATAAAGGCATGCGTTACTCATAACGTATGTAATAAATGCTACTTATGGAGTCTAGTCGAACGCCTGCCCGTTGGCCTCCCTGGAGTGGCTTCTGGTCTTCTACGGTCGATTGACTTCTGGTTCTTCCGAGTGAAAGGCAACTGTCGAGTGGAGGAAGAAACCTCCGAGTGGATGTTCTGTCGAGTGACTCATGTACCATGGTGATTTCAGTCGGAGTCTTCTTTGTGATCTTTAGGTTCTTCAATGTAATGTCCTTAGGTAGGGTATGTAGGTCAGGCCTATGACCCTACCCTAGGTACATATCCCCATCAGGGGCCACGAGGGCCCCACAAGCCATATGGCCATGCCCCTAGGGGGCGCGGCCGGTTGCGTGGTGGCCTTCTGGTCCACCCCCTCCGGCAGTTCTCCGCTCCAAAATTCCTTATATATTCCAGAAAAAATCCACAAAAAGTTTCGTCCAATTCCGAGAACTTTTATTTCTACACAAAAATAACACCAAGGTAGTTTTGCTGAAAACAGCGTCAACCCGGATTAGTTTCATTCAAATCATACAAATTAGGGGACAAAACTAGAGCAAAAGTGTTTGGAAAAGTATATACGTTTGAGACGTATCAACAACATGCTTAGAGAGAGAGGTGTCAGTAAAAATAAAATACGGATATGAAAGCATCATGATCATTATCATAACAACAACATAATATCATAAAACATCTCATGAATAAGTAACAATCTATCCACATGCTCAAGTATGAATCATAAACTTTATTCAAAACTAACAAACTATGTTCTCAATCATTGAGACAATTGCAATCCATCATATTTTCAGAAAAAGTCTATGTAAGAGCTTTTTTAGCAAGTTCACATACTCAACTATCATTTAGTCTTCTATGATTGATGAAACTCAAAGAATATGTGTGAAGGAAAAAATTTCAATCACACACATAGGACGATAGGGGTTTATAGTTTGTCACCACCCAACCGCTTATCTTAGGGATAATATCACCAATAATAACACATGATCACCTACATCTAGCTGGATATGTGTGTTTGGATCTTTCCCCACCACATGATGCTTGCCAAGTAGAGAATAATAAGAATGGAATATGAATTAACATTATTGACTCTTGCCTAAAAGTAAATACAGAAAAGTAAAAGATAGGCCCTTCACAGAGGGAAGCAGAGGTTGTCATGCGTTTATCATTTTGATGTGCAAGCTCTTAAATGGAAAGGAACGTCACTTTATATTGCCCCTTATGTTAGCAAACTTTATTATGTAGTCCGTAGCTTTTATTTCTTTGCCATCACAAGTTCGTAAAAACCTTATTTTCCCTTCCAATAAAAGATCATACATATTTAGAAGCAAACTTTTATTGCTTTTGCATCGATGACAACTTAGTTGAAGGATGTTATTCAATCCATAGGTAGATATGGTGGACTCTTACGGCAAGAAACTGGGTTTAGGGTTTATTGGACGCACAAGTAGTATCTCTACTCGGTGCAAATTTTTGGCTAGCAAAAGGATAGGAGCAAGCACTACTTGTTGGAGGATCCATGACAATATAACTTCTATGTGAATATAATCAAACATAACTCATTACGTTGTGTTCCTTGTCCAACGTCAACTAGTTGATCATGCAAAGAATATTTAATGGGGGCTCACAATCATAAAAGATGTCCAAGATTGTATATTTATTGTGAGACCTCTCTTTCATGATTACTTTTTCATGAATTGCATCAATGACTAATGCTATGTTTGTTAACTTCCAACAAATATTACCAATTATACTCTTTTGATGTGAAGTCATTACTCCCCATGGGATTAGCATATGATCTTTTTTATTCCTTTTTATTGCTATTATTGATGCAAGAAAGTAAAGCGAACAAACTCAAACTAATCTTTATTATATAACTCACGCACTAGATTACATAGATAGATCACAAAGCAAACACTCGAAACTATACCATACTAAAACTTTATTTATCTAAATCACGAAATAGCTAAGGATCGAACTAAGATAGATGATGACGATGATAAAAAGTGGTGGTGATACGATACCGGCAAACCTTCCCCAAGCTTTGAACAAGCTAAGGGTGGTGCCCATACCCGTGTACTCAAGTTTCCTTCTTGGGTGATGGTGGTGATTAAGTGGTGGGCTTGATGTTCTTGGGAATGATACCCCTGAAAATTTCATCTTTAAGCTTGTCAACCTCCCTCTTGAGGTCAAGGTTTTACTTGCGAAGCTTGTTTGTAATGGTCAAAGCATCGTCCATCAAGGGAAGTATTTTGTCTGTAGAAGAGGAAGCAACATCCACCTGTGAACGGCGATGAGGGGTAAATCGTGAGCTAGATGGTGTAACCTTGTTCGTCAAGCTTGACTTTTTGAACTCCACATGCATATCTCCTGGTTGAGGCAAAGGTTCCTCCTCTTGTTCCTCACTTGAAGAATCCATCCTTTTTAGGCCGGACTCCTCTTCCTCCGCAGTCCATCCATAGGGATCAAGATCCGCATAGACCTTGGGATCCGCCATATGGTGTGAAACTTAGCTCTCCCCATCTGAATCTTCAGACGACATAGTGCTTCTAGATCTGCCAGAAAATAGCCCAAAACAAGAATAGAGGGTAAACCTGCGATACGGTGGTCAAAACATCAATGAGTATATATAATGATTTTTTCTTCATGCAGGACAAGTCTACAAAAAGAAAACAAAGTTGGGAAGTCACACGAGGGTCCCACAAGGCAACCTGGCGCGCCCAGGGGTAGGGCATGCCCTATTGCCTTGTGACCTCCTCGTGGGTCCCCTCGGTTGGTTCTTATTTTTGTAATTTTTCTAATATTCCAAAACAGACAAACATATTTTTTATGGAATTTTTGGAGTCGGTTTACTTACTGTATCACGTACCTGCCCTTTTTCAGGGTTCTGGAGTGTTCTGGAAGGCCTCTTTTCTGTGCTCCTCCGGTGTCATTGTTTGAATAACATTGGTTTCCTTGTTAATGTGTGTACCTGAAATATAACGTTTAATTCTTTGCCCATTATCTACCTGAGGATTTGTTTCTTCCGCGTAATTGATTTTGATGGCTCCGGAGAAATACACCTCCTCGATAATATAGGGTCCTTCCCATTTGGAGAAGAGTTTTCCTGCAAAGAATCTAAAACGAGAATTGTATAGTAGAACATGATCACCAATGTTAAATCCTCGTTTTTGTATTCTCTTGTTATGCCATCTTTTAACTTTTTATTTAAATAACTTGGCATTTTCATTAGCTTGCATCCTCCATTCATCTAAAGAGTTAATATCAAATAACCTCTTTTCACCGGCAAGTTTGAAATCATAATTAAGTTCTTTAATGGCCCAATAAGCCTCATGTTCTAACTCAAGAGGTAAGTGACAAGCTTTTCAATAGACCATCTAATATGGAGACATGCCCATAGGATTTTTATAAGCGGTTTTATATGCCAACAATGAACCATCAAGTTTCTTAGACCAATTCTTTCTAGATCTATTAATGGTCTTTTAAAAAATTAACTTTATTTCTCTATTGCTTAATTCAACTTGACCACTAGATTGAGGATGATAAGAAGAGGCAATTCTATGATTGACATCATATTTAGCTAAGAGTTTACGAAATGCACCATGAATAAAATTTGAACCACCACCTGTCATTAAATATCTAGGGACTCCAAACCCCAGAAAAATAACTTCGTTAACTATTTTAATAGAGGTGGTATGATCAACACTACTAGTTGGAATAGCTTCTACCCACTTAGTAACATAATCAACAGCAACTAGAATATGAGTATATCAATTAGAGGAAGGAAAATGTCCCATATAATCAATGCCCTAAACATCAAATGGTTCGATAACAAGTGAATAATTCATTGGCATTCCCTGACGTCTACCAATATTACCAATTCTTTGACATTCATCACAAGAAAGGACAAACTTACGTGCATCCTTGAAGAGAGTAGACCAATAAAAACCAGACTGTAATACCTTATATGCGGTTCTGTCTCCTGCATGGTGTCCTCCATATGCCTCGGAATGACACTATCGTAGTATTTGTTCCTATTCATGCTCAGGTACACAACGTCTAATAATACCATCTACTGTTTCTTTATATAGATGTGGGTCATCCCAAAAGTAATGTCTTAAATCAAAGAAGAACTTTTCTTTTTTTGGTAAGTGAAATTTGGTGGTATATATTTAGCAATAATGTAATTAGCATAGTCTGCATACCAAGGAGTAATACGGGAAGGATTGATAACAGCAAAAGATTGGTAAGAGGCCTAGAAATCTTAGAGAAATCCTTAATAAACCGTCTATAAAAGCCAGCATGACCAAGAAAACCTCTTATGCCTTTTATATCTTTAGGACATGGGATTTTCTCAATTTCATCAACTTTAGCTTTATCCACCTCAGTACCTCGTTCGGAAATTTTATGCCCAAGTACTATACCTTCATTCACCATAAAGTGGCATTTCTCCCAATTCAAGACGATATTAGTTTCCTCACATCTCTGCAAAACTCGATCAAGGTTGCTTAAGCAACCATCAAAAGAAGTACCGTAAATGGAAAAATCATCCATGAATACCTCAACAATCATTTCACCAAAATCGGAGAATATAGCCATCATACATCTTTGAAAGGTAGCAGGTGCATTGCATAAACCAAAAGGCATACGTCTATAAGCATAAGTTCCAAAAGGACAAGTAAAAGTAGTTTTCTCTTGATCTTCTTTTGACACATGTATTTGAGAAAAACCAGAATATCCATCAAGAAAAAAAAGTGTGCATGCATAGACAATCTTTCTAACATTTGATCAATAAAAGGCAAGGGGTAATGATCTTTTCTAGGCACTTTGTTTAATTTCCTGAAATCAATTACCATCCTATAACCAGTTACAACTCTTTGTGGGATAAGTTCACTTTTATCATTAGGAACAACAGTTATACCTCCTTTCTTAGGAACACAATGAACATGACTTAACCATCTACTATCAGCTATGGGATAAATTATACCTGCCTCCAGAAGCTTTATTATTTCAGTTCTTACCACCTCTTTCATTTTTGGATTAAGACGACGTTGATGATCAACGACGGGTTTAGCATCCAGCTCCATATTAATCTTGTGCTGGCACAACGTAGGGCTAATGCCCTTAAGATCATCGAGAGTATATCCAATAGCAGCTCAATGCTTCTCCAGAGTTTTAAGTAATCTCTTTTCTTCATGCTGTGAAAGGTTAGCACTAATAATAACATGATATGTCTCATTTTCATCAAGATAAGCATATTTTAATGTATCAGGTAGTTTTTTCAATTCAAACACGCGAACACCCTTAGGTGGAAGAGGATCCCCTAGAGTGTCAACACGTAGATTATGTTTAAGAATATGTGTTTGTTTGAAGAATATCTCATCTATTTCATTTCTTTCATTCATATGTATGTCATTTTAATGGTCTAGCAAATATTGTTCTAACGGATAAGTAGGAGGCATGGCAATAGAAGCAAGACAAATAATTTCATCTTTACTAGATGTCGAGGTATGAAAATTTATGGGACTGGCAAGGCCCCTTTGCAGTTCTCCTAGGGGAATTGATGTGCACAAAGAGTGGAAACAACAGTCAACGCAGCGAATTTACCCAGGTTCGGGCCACCGTGAGGTGGAAAACCCTACTCCTGCTTTGGTAGATTATAAGTGTTTGCCCAAATTACAGGGAGCGCGGATTGCCGGCAAGGGTGCATAGGAACGCAGCTACTATGTGCAAATGGACAGGGAGTCAACCTTTGCAAATATTGCCATGGACCTCCTTTTGTGCCGTACGCCTAGCTACCTCTTATTCCTTCGCCGCGCCATCAGGATGTGTGTCAATACACGTGGATTAATCCTCCAGAGTTGTCATGTTCGCCGACAAGCTCTACCTAACCGGCTGCCCGCTCGACACCTCACTGATAAGTGACAATCAGGCTGACGAGGTGGAGCGGTGGCCTGGCAGTGGGAGCCTGCCGGCACGGAGCTTACCGGGTCTTCTCCTGCTGGCAACTTGGTCTTCACTTGGTTGTGCCTTGAGCACAGTTATCCTTCGGCAAGGCTTGTCGGGCGAGATACTGCTGTTGTCTCTACGCAAGTCAGGGTACTAAAGGACCCATTCCTTAGTACACTGACAAGAGCCCCCGGGCCTGGGCCACACTTGCGTCCGTGTCATTGTTGGGCTAGGCCCAAAACAGTGCACAGACACACGTGACAGGGAGTTACTGCATTGTAACGATGCCATTTACTGTCTACCCACGATGCACATTAAATGCGGGACGTGGAAGAGGTGGAGAGAAATGGCGCCTGGGTCATGCGCCTAAAAAGGCGCGGCCACGACAGGCAGAGAGAGCCAGCCTCTGCGCCTTCTGCCTTATAAAAGGGGCGTTCACAGAGGCGCTGCTCATCTCAACCCAGCCATTCCCCATCGCACCACCACTGTCGTCTTCAACCTTGCGCGAAACAGAGCATCCCCTCCGCTTTGCCATTTTCACACGGTTCCGCCACCAATCCCCCCAAGCTCGCCATGGCGCCTAAGAGGTCCAAGTAGGCCACCGATCCGGCCAAGGAGAAGAAGGCCAAGAATTCCCTCGATGCCGACGTGGAGGCGAGGAAGGAAGCCATCGTGGCGGTGTAGAGATCTTGTGTTGTCTTCTATATGTCTGTGATGGCCGGCAGCAACCTCGTCGAGCGGTACACATACATGTGAGGGAAGAAGACCACGACGCACCCAGCGTTGGTTGTGCTTCCCAGCAACAACAACCTGGTGCAGAGAAGTACTCGTTCTTCACGGCGTACTTCTACTGCAGGTTGTTCCCCCTTTCTCTGCCTTCTTTACTGATCTCATGCTGACGTGCGGCTTCAAGCTCTTGGATTTCACCCCAAACGCCATCACCACACTGCCAGTCTTCGCATACATGTGTGAAATTTTTGTTGGTGTGGAGCCCAATGTGGCCTTGTTCCGGCAGTACTGTTATCCGTGCATCGAAGGGGGTGTACCCTGCTGGCAACTTGCACCAGAAGTGTTACTTGGATTCCCAGGGACAACCACAAGCAGGTGTACCCTATCGGCAACTTCCACCAGAAGTGGGATGAGTGGCACGAAGAGTGGTGCTACATCGAGGAGAAGGAGTACCCGGAGTTTTGCAAGCCCCGAATGGAGTTGCCGGTCCACAACAAGGAATGGAGCTACCTTAACGCCCACGACAACAAGTTCTCCATTACTGTCACCCGAATCCTCCGCTTGAAGGCTGCTGGCCTCACTATTGAGATGGTGTGCTCGGATTTTCTTGGTCGCTGCATTGCTCCTGTGCAAGAACGGGGGCGCTTCGCGTGGGAGTTCGTCAACATGGCGGACATCGTGCGGTTGCACCCTGGCTTGCACTCCAATCTGATGGTGATGGAGAATGCCTGCCTTTGCCATCAGCTCTTCTGCGTCAACGACAAGTTCAAGTTGTCGGCGTCCATCATCCCGCTCTGCAACAACTCTGCCAAGGACTCTATCCTGGAGATGATGCTGGCTTGCAACACACACGGGGTTGATCCCACGTGGCAAGCGCCGACACCAGAGGTGGTGCTGGAAGGGTTTGACAACCTGCCGGAGAAGGTCATCCGGGAAGAGGGCCAACTCACCCACAAGACCATCGATGAGGAGGTTGAGTAGATCAGCCAGCGGGCCAAGGAAGCGGCCTTGACGGCAGGCGGCAGTGGCTCTGGTCATGCCATGACCGACGATGAAGGAGGCACCAGTGTCGAGGAAGAGGAGGAGGGCGAGGACGAAGCGTGGGCAATAGACTTTCCGGAGGGTCCTACTAGGGGCGAGGAACACGACGGTACCTAGGAGCAGGAGGTTGAGGAGCCCCCGACTCCTGTTGCTCCAAAGAAGAGATCCTGCCCTCTCCGGAAGGCAACCACCGGAGAACTGGTTTGCCGGCCGTCGCCGGCCCATGAAGAGGAGGAGGAGGATCCTACTACAAATGTCGCTCTTCCGTGATGACCCACAGGTATAGGGTATAAATCATAGACCTTTCAATAAGTAAGAGTGTCAAACCCAACGAGGAGCAGAAGGTAATGATAAGCAGTTTTCAGCAAGGTATTCTCTGCAAGTGGTGTGAGTAACAATGATAGATAGCTTGGTAGCAAGATAATTCATAACAAGTGAAAGTAACAATGGTAGCGAGCGTGCAGCAAGATAGCCCAATCCTTTTTATAGAAAAGGAAAGGCCTGAACGTACTCTTATATGAAGCAAGCGCTCCCGAGGACACATGGGAATTTCTGTCTAGTCATTTTCATAAATTTGAGATGATTCATGTCCGTTACTTTGATAATTTGATATCTGGGTGGACCGGTGCTAAGGTGATGTTCTTACTTGAACAAGCAACCCACTTATGATTACCCCCTCTCACAAGCAGCCACAACTACTAAAGAAGAATTAAAATAGATCTAAACATAGCATTAAACATGTGCATCCAAATCATCCCCTTATGAAGCAACGCATAAACTGGGGTTTAAGCTTCTGTCACTCTCGCAACCCATCATCTACTTATTACTCCACAATGCCTTTCCTTAGGGCCATAACATGGTGAGGTGTCGTGTAGTCGACGTTCACACGACACCACTAACAGAAGCAACGACATACACATCATCAAAATATCTAATGAATACCAACTTCACATGATTACTTATAACAAGACTTCTCCCATGCCCCCAGGAACAAAAGTAACTACTCACACATCATCAACATGTTCAAGATCAGAGGTATAATAATGGTGATCAAGGATCTGAACATAATATCTTCCACCAAGTAAACCAACAAACATCAATATGAGATGTAATCAACACTACTAGTAACCCACATGTACCAACCTGAGGATTTGAGACAAAGATTGAATACAAGAGATGAACTAGGGTTTGAGATGAGATGGTTCTGGTGAAGATGTTAATGAAGATTGGTCCTCCCACGAAGCAGGAAGCGTTGGTGATGACGATGGCTTCGATCTCCCCTCTAGGAGGAAAGTTTCCCCAGCAGAATCTCTCTGTCGGAGAGCAAAAGGGCCTTTGTCCAGGTTTCCTCTACGAAACGGTGATGCTTCATCCCAAAAGTATCTTCTCGATTTTTTCTAGGGTAAAACACACCATATAGGAGAAGAGGGGGGGTGGGGTCGGGAGACCTGTTGGGCACCCAAAAGCTAACAGGGCGCACCCTGATGGCTTGTGGCCAGAAGGTTGCCCCTTCTAGTATATTTTTGGTCCAATAATCTTATATATTCCGTAAAAATTCTCTGTGAAGTTTTAGATCATTTGGAGTCTAGTGAAATTTCAGCCATTTTCTGTATTTTCAGGTCCAGAGTTGCAGTTTCCAGTGGTTTCCCTCTTTGTGATGTACCTTGCATATTCAAAGAAAAAAGCATAAGAATTGTATCATAATGAGGAATAATGGACAAGAATAGCATAAATATAAATAAGAATTCATGATGCAAAATGGACGTATCAACTTCCCCAAGCTTAGACCTCGCTTGTCCTCAAGCAAAAGCCGAACTCGATAATAATTACCACATAATTTGAGAGGGAGGTGTCGATAAAAACAGAATACAGACATAAGAGCATCATGAATATTAACATAGCAGCAAGTTTTTCATCATATAACTTCTCATAAACGAGTAACAATCTATCCACAATTGTTGAGGTATGAAGCATAAACTTTATTAGCAATCAACAAACTACGTTCTTAGTCATTGAGACAATCACAATTCATCATATTTCAGAGAAGAGTCTATGTAAGAGCTTTCATTCTAGAATTTTCACATACTCAACTATCATTTAGTCTTCTATGATTGCTGACACTCATTGCATATTTTTGGAGCTAATGTTTCCATCAGACACATAGGAAGATGAGGGCTTTATCATCTTTTCCACCCAACTCAATTACCTCAAGGATAATGTCAACAATAATGAATCATGATCACCTACATCCAACTGGATATATATATATATATATATATATATATATATATATATATAGATATAGATATATCTAGATCTTTCCTCAAGACATAACGCTTGCCAACTAGAGAGTTAATAGGTAGGAATAGGGATACACATTATTGACTCGAGCATAAAAGTATATATATGAAAGCAAAAGATATGCCCTTCATAGAGGGTAGCAGAGTTTGTCATGCGCTCTTTTATTTTGGATGTGTAAACTCTTAATGGAAAGGAACGTCACTTTATATTGCCCCTTATGATAGCAAACTTTATTATGCAGTATGTCGCTTTTATTTCTTTGGCATCAGAAGATCATACAAAGTTTCTTTTCCCTTACAATAAAAGATCATACATATTTAAGATCAATTTTTATTGCTTCGCGCACCGATGACAACTTACTTGAAGGATCTTATTCAATCCATAGGTTGGTATAGTGGACTCTCATGGAAAGAAACTGGGTTTAAGGGAAAACAAACTTTGTACGATCTAAAGCAAGCAGTATCTCTACTTAGTGCGGAAATTTTTTGGCTAGCAAAAGATCTAAAGCAAGCACCACATGTTAAACGATCCCTGACAATATAACTTCTATTTGAATGTAAACAAACATGATCATTATGTTGTCTTCCATGTCCAACATCAACATTTGATCATCATATAATATTTGGTGGGGGCTCACAATCATAAAAGATGTCCAAGATAGTGTATTTGTATGTGAATGTCCTCTCCTCTATCATAATCTTGCATAGATTGTATCAATGACTAATACTATGTTTGTTTATTCCTAATATCTTTTATCTAACATACTTCTTCTATGTGAGGTCATTACTCCCCATGGGATTAGCATATGATTTTTCTATTTCTTTTATTCCATTGCTATGATTGATGCATGAGAGTGAAGCAAGCAAACTCAAACTAATCTTTATTATATAACTCTCATACTCGATTACAAGGATAGGCAGATCTCAAAGCAAAAATTCTAAGCAAAGTAAATCTGAAATTTTATTTCTCTAAATCCCGACATAACTAAGGATCGAACTAAGATAGATGATAATGGTAAAAGTGGTGGTGATACGATACCGGGGTACCTCCCCCAAGCTTGGAACAAGCTAAGGGAGCTTCCCATACCCATATACTCAAGTGTCCTTCTTGGGTGATGGTGGTGGTAATGTAGTAGGCTTGTCCTTTGCGATGGTTAGTAGGACAACCCTTAACTACCTCACCTCATGGAGTAGCTGCTGGATCATTGCAGTGTTCTTTTGCACTTACACCATAATATGTTTATTCTCTGGTCACCAAGAGGTTTTTCCTGCATCACTTTCACTTGGACGAGAGATGTCCCAATTGGATGGTATATGTGAGCGAGAAATATTCTCAACTCCATAATTATGAATCAAATTGTGAAAGTTGTTTGCATGTAACCTGCCGAGGGTCCTCCTCAGGGTAGATTCACCTTGTGCTTCCTAAGCTAGCTGAGCTCTCCTCCCCATTGTTGGGCAAGGGTTCACAGAAGTCGAGATGCCTGCTAGCGTCCCACGTTCGGAACCAGGGGATGCACTTCCATAGAGTCCATAGGTTCCTCTCCTGAGATAACTTCCTCAGACCCTTCTCGTTGAAGTTCCATCTGCAATAGCCAAGCTTGGCCATCAATGTTGTTGGAGGAGGACGAAGACATAGATTTCGCACCTTGAGAAATCTGTCAGAAAAACAGTGTGAAACAAGAACAGAGGATAAACTTGCGATACGGTAGTCAAAACATACAGGATTATGTATAATGAATTTTTCTAGGTCAGAAAACGTGTCTAGGAAGAAAACGGAGTCCGGGAGGCACACGATGGCCCCACAAGCTATCTGGGTGTACCCAGGGGGTGGGCACGCCCTATTGGCTTGTGCCTCCCTCGTGGGTCCCCCTGACTCGTTTTTCTTTTTGGAATTTCTCTAAAATACCAAAACCAATAGAACATTTTTTTTGAATTTTTGGAGTTGGTTTACTTACCGCATCACATACCTACCCATTTTCAGCTTTCTGGAGTGTTCCGGAAGGTCTCTCTGATGTGTTCTTCTAGAGTCATAACTTGAATAATATTAGTCTCAACATTGATGAGCGTACCTAAGATATAGTGTTTAATTCTTTGCCCATGTACCACTCTCGGATTTTTGCCTTCGAAGCTATTAATCTTGACAGCACCGGAGCGATAGACCTCCTCGACGACATAAGGACCTTCCCATTTGGAGAGAAGTTTACCTGCAAAAAATCTGAAATGAGAACCATTTTTGGATTCTCTTGTCATGCCATCTTTTAACATTTTCTTTAAACACCTTGGTATTTTCATAAGCTGGTGCCCTCCATCCATCTAACTAGCTAATATCAAATAACCTCTTTTCACTGGCAAGTTTAAAATCATAATTAAGTTCTTTAATTGCCCAATAATCTTTATGTTCTAACTCTAGAGGTAAATGACATGCTTTTCCGTAGACCATTTCATATGGGGACATTCCCATAGGGTTTTTATAAGCCGTACTATAAGCCCATAAAGCATCATCAAGTTTCTTAGACCAATTCTTTCTAGATCTATTAACAGTCTTTTGCAAGATTAATTTTATTTCTCGGTTGCTCAATTCAACTTGACCGCTAGACTGAGGATGATAAGGTGATGCAATCCTATGGTTAACATCGTATTTAGCTAGAAGTTTACGGAAAGCACCATGAATAAAATGTGAACCACCATCAGTCATTAAATATCTAGGGACTCCAGACCTTGGGAAAATAAAATCTTTAAGCATTTTAATAGAAATGTTATGATCAACACTACTAGTTGTGTAAGTGCATCTAGTGCCCCTTAGTGATTTTGGTGTATTGAAGACTTATAGGTTAAGGGACTAATGTGTGTGTGTGTACACATGCTCTATAAGTCGCTGAGGAGTTTGATATATATGAAAAATGTCGACCCCTAAAAATGAATGTCTTCAGCTAAAGACTTTGATATTCCCTGAAGACTTTGAAGAATGAAGAAATTGGTGTGACCTTGAAGATATTGACTCGAGGACTATGAAGCGTGAAGCCTTTTGTTTTCGTAGTTTCATTTCCTTTCTTTGAGTCATAGGAAACACCGTACTGTTAAAGGGGGTCGAGGTAATACTAAGGAATTATTTCCAAGTGGTGCTCATCTCAAAAGACTCAACATACCCAATCCTTCGAGTGAAGCCTTTGCAAATCTCTTACAAATCAGTCAAGTTCTTCAGTCACAGAGACGATGTTCTTCAGGTCTCTGAGGAAATTGGTCTGACTGAGTCACTAGTGCGAATTGCCTACCATGAGGAATATGATAAGCTCTGACGAATTTGACAGTTCAAATTCCGACCGTTGCTCTGCTTTGCGCCAGCTGTCCAGATAATCTTATCCACATAGCAGTCATATCATAGGGGGCATTTATGTCTTATCATGTCGAGTTGCACGCTGGCTATAAATAACCATCCCCCACCACCAATAGTTGGTTGGCTGCTCCGAGATAGATTGACACTTGTCATTTGAGAGCAACCCATCCTCTGGGAATTTGAGAGAAAATCATCAGTGAGGAAAACTCCAAAACCCAAACCACCAAAAACCCAAAGTGATTGCGCATCACTTAAGAGATTGTTCCTGTGTGGAATCGATGCTTTTTACATTTGAAGACTGTGTATCTTCTAGAGGGTTAGGCGTCATGGTCTAGAGCATCCAGCAGTCAATTGTGGATCGCTGGGTGACCGAGTTTGTGAGGGTTTGGAAGTCTACCCTGAAGACTTACCACGAGTGTTGGGAGAGGTCTGTGTGACCTTAGCTCAAGGAGAATACGTTAAGGATTGTGCATCCTGGGACTGTGTGTCATTTGGTTTAAATACCAAGCCGCTCCGAACCAGACGTACGACTGTCACAGCAGTTGGAACTGGGTCATCAAATCCTTGTCTTCATCGAGCTACTGGTTCTATTTCCTCAACCCTTCCATTTCCTTGAAGTACTTGTTAATGAAACTAATCATTACTGTTTGAAGAATTTGACTGACGACTTTCTCAATTTCCTCATCTCAAATTCTTCAGTCACGTTATCTTTTGCCTGCTTATCCTGTTCACGCTACTTATGCTCTGTGTATGCTTCATTTCATCATGATGACTATGCTACTTCTATGTTTCGCATGCACTTGAATACTTATTCCACTGCTAGTATTTCATCACTTAGAAAGTTCCTCATCTAGTAATTCCTCAGTGACGAATTTGTACAAATTGCCTATTCACCCCCGCTCTAGTCGATATAACGCACTTTCAATTGGTATCAGAGCAAGGTACTCCCTTGTTCTGTGTGATTTTGGTTTAACCACCTGGAGTTTTAGTTATGTCGACTGCAGGCATGATCAAGGTCTCAGCTGGGTGTCCTACCTTTGATGGGACGGACTACCCCTACTGGAAGAACAAGATGCGCATGCATCTTGAGGCAAGTGACAACGATCTTTGGTATGTTGTGGAAAATGGTGTTCCCCGCGTCACTCCGACCGTCACTGCTGCTGATGTGAAGAGATTCAAGCAACTCGACTCTCAAGCGAAGAATATCATATGTGGCCATCTGAGCAAAGGTCAGTATGGCAGAGTGAGTGCTTTGGAGACTGCTAAGCTTATCTGGGATAGACTGTCCATAGTAAATGAAGGTGTTTCAACTCAACGTGACTCTCGAGTTGATGTTCTTCGCAATCTCTTCAACCACTTCAAAAGACTCGACAACGAAAATGTACAACAAATTTTCGATCGTCTCACTAATATCTCCAATGAGCTCCAAGCTCTTGGTGCACTGACATCACCGACCATGAGGTGGTGAAGAAACTGCTGAGATCTCTTGATTCCTCATTCGATACACTCGCTTTGATGATTCAAGAACGTGGAGACTACAAGTCCCTAGATCCCGCTGATATTCTTGAGAGACTCAATACTCATGAATTCCAACTAGCTGAGAAGAGAGACCTCTACGGGCCAAGCTATGGAAGACCTCGTGCTTTGAAGGCTAAGGCAATTTCCTCATCCGAAGGCGAAGAATCTGACATTAGCCTTGGTGATCCTGAAGAACTGAGTAAGGAGCTTGCAATGCTTGGGAGGAAATTCCAAAATTTCTCAAGTAGAGGTCGGTTTGGAAAATCATCAAGAAGTGGCATGAAGAACTCAGAATCTTCATCAAGCGATTACAAGAAGAGAACTTGTCACAAATGCACGAAATCTGGCCACTATACTGCTGACTGTCCACTCCGAGAAAAAGAATCAAAGAAGAAGAAATACAAGGATGATAGTTATGATGACTCGAAGAAAAAGAAAAAATCTTCAAAGTCCTCAAAGTCCTCATCTTCAAAGTCCTCATCGCACTTTTTGGCAAGGAAATGGATTCTGAAGAAGAATCTGAAGAATATGAGGAAGAGGAAGAATCTGAAGAGGAGTCTGACTCTGGTGTGGCGAGCCTAGCTCTCGCTACTGCTTTCTTCGGCAAGTCCATCTTCAATGATGAAGAAAATGGCAACTCCAACGACTCTGAAGTCAGCAACGACAACTACGCTCCCACCTATTTCTTCATGGCAAAAGGTGCCAAGGTACTTAAATCCCATTCCTCCTCTGAATCAAGTTGTGGTGAATATGAGGATTTCATGAAACCTAGCTATTCCAAACTAGCTAATATTGCCACTAAACAACAAAGTGCCACTGAAAAGGTTCAAAAACTGCTAGACAAAAGCGATGACCTGTTGAATGAAGAAATGGATCGCACTCAAACTCTGACTAAGGGACTTCAAAGTCTTTAGTGTAAGTTTGACAACCTTCAAAGTCGTCATGACGCTCTCTTAGTCAATCATGAGAAGCTTTCTTATGAATTTCTTCAAAGAAAGCAAGATCTTGATAAACTAAGGGTGTCTCATGAAGATCTTCAAAGGGATAACGATTCTTTGCTTGCTCAACAGATCAGTACCACCCAGGAAGATTTCGTTCCACCTTGCTCGAAATGCATCGAACGTGAAACTGCTCATTCTTCACCTGAAAGTTCAAATGCTTTTATTGCTGCAAATTCTTCAACTATTTCTGTCGTCACAAATTCCTCATCTGAGGATACCACAAGTGTCACTAATGAAAATGCAGGGTTGAAGGAATTGTATGTGACAGGCATATACAAAAGCCTCCAAGGGCATCAAACCCTTTGTGATGTGCTTAAAAAGCAGATTCTGGACAGGACCCTAGGAAAGAGGGTATTGCCTTTGAGAGGAAACTCAATGTTGATGGATCCTACTGGAAACCTGAGCAGTACCCCAAAACTTCATGGGTTGCTGCAAAAGGACCTCCTGTAGATCCATCCACTTTATCTGGTTTTACTTGTGAATCTTCATATTCCTCTGATGAGTCATTTGACACCAACTATAAACTGTTCATAAATCAGAATGGTAAAGTATTTGCCAGATATGTTGGTAGTAACTGTAGGAACGGTCCTCCGATGAAGAAAATTTGGGTCCCCAAAAGGTACCTTCAAAATCTTCAAGTGAATGTCATCATGACACCACCAGTAAAGAACAGGAACCCCAGATCAAATTCTTCATTTGGACCAAAGTCCTCACAAGGACCAAAGTCGTCACATGGACCAAATTCCTCATATGGTCAAAAATCATATCATTCTCGTGCTAATGCTTCTGTTTCGCAGGGAAAATCTAAGGGTCATGAATATGTTCATTATTCTTCATATCATTATGTTCATAAGTCCTCGAAGAATTTCTCTGCTTATTCATATGAGTACTCTAACCCCCCTCCTGTGAAACGAAGTGCACTTGCTTCAATGCCACCATTCTCATATGGAGCGCGCAGAATGATGAACTCTTTACCACCCCTTCAGATGTGGGTGGTGAAGAAAGTGAACTAATCTCCTATGCAGGTTCAGGTCTCCAGACGAACTTAAGCGTCTGATGAATTTGCTAGAGACCTGAAGAAATGCTTGAAAGGACGCAAGCTAAATCACTAAGAAATGAATCATTCATTTCTCACGTCCTCACATCACTTTGCTTACTATACTATGTGATGAAATTCAATCTGATGAATTTGATGTCATATTCTTCACTCTGAAGTATATTTGTTCGTAAGTGGTACTAATTCATCTGCAGGATGAGCCACCCAAAGCTTCTGAGTGGGTCCTAGACAGTGGCTGCACCAACCACATGACTAGTGACAAGAGTCTATTGATGGGCATTCCACTTGCTCCATCACATCTGAAGCATATCACCTACGCTAACAAAGGAGAAAGCAAGGTATTGGGTCTAGGTAAGGTTGCAATATTGAAGGATCGACACATGGATAAAGTGATGCTTCTCGAATCCCTTGGATTCAACGTCATGTCTGTCTCAATGCTTTGTGATCTTGATATGGTTGTCATCTTTGGCAAATACTGTTGTGTTGTCATCATGGAATCTGACAAATCCAAAGTCTTCGAAGGATTTAGGAGAGGAGACTAGAATATTGTTGATTTCTCTACAGGTCCACAGCCGGCCACATGTCTACTTGCAAAAGCTTCAGAAGGCTGGTTATGGCATCGACGAAATGGACACGCTGGCATAAGGAACTTGCACATGCTCGCGAAGAAAAAACATGTCATTGGTATTGAGGGTGTCAAATTCCTCAAGGATCACTTGTGTGGGGCTTGTGAATCTGGAAAGATGACCAGATCCAAGCATCCATCCAAGACCATCATGACTACCACTCATCCTTTTGAATTGCTTCATATGGATCTCTTTGGTCCCACTCACTATGCCACACTAATAAATACTCCATGCTTATATGGCTTTGTTATTGTTGATGATTTCTTTTGCTATACTTGGGTGCACATTATCCTGTACAAATCTGAAGTGCAGAATGTCTTCAAACGATTTTCTTCAAGGGCCTCGACGAATTTCGGCGTCAAGATCAAGCATATCAGGAGTGATAATGGGACTGAGTTCAAGAACACTGGTCTTGATGATTATCTTGATGAACTTGGTATTACTCATGAGCTATCTGCCCCTTATACTCCTCAGTAGAATGGCATTGTGGAGCACAAGAATAGGACTCTTGTTCAAGAGCACCATTCTTGATGAATACAAGACCCCTCGTTGTTTCTGGCCTAAGGCAATCAATACTGCTTGCCACATCATCAACAGGGTATATCTTCACAAATTCCTCAAGAAAACTTCATATGAACTCCTCACTGACAAGAAACCCAATGTGAGTTATTTCAAAGTCTTCGGTGCTAAATGCTGGATTATAGATCCTCACCACAGTTCCAAATTTGCACCGAAAGCACATGAAGGTTTTATGCTTGGTTACGGAAAGGACTCGCACACCTACAGAGTCTTCAACACCTATCACAACAAGGTTGTTGAAACTATAGATGTGCAGTTCAATGAAACTAATGGCTCGCAAAGAGAGCACCTACCTCTTGTGCTAGATGAAATGCCTCCTGAGGAATCCATTAGGTTCAAGGACACTAAAGACGTGATCCCTACTGAAGAAAAACTACTCTCTGAAGAAGTTGTACCAACCGTTGAAGATATTCATGCTGATACACCTGAAGAAAACGACACTGCAGGAAATGCTCGATGACATCAATGCACCAGGTCCTCTCACTCACTCAAGAGCTTCTCATTTGTCTAACTTTTGTGGGCACTTTGCTTTTGTCTCTATCACAGAGCCCACCAAAGTTGATGAAGCATTCTCGGAGCCTGAGTGGATTCAAGCCATGCAAGAGGAATTGCATCAATTCAAGCTCAACAATGTGTGGGAACTTGTCAAACGTCCAGATCCTCGCAAGCACAATGTCATAGGTACCAAATGGATCTACCGCAACAAACAAGATGAACTTGGTCAGGTAGTGAGGAATAAGGCCCGTCTTGTGGCACAGGGCTACACACAGGTTGAGGGAATTGACTTTCATGAAACTTTTGCACCTGTTGCTAGACTTGAAGCTATTCGCATATTACTTGCTTATGCTAACCATCACAATATCATCTTATATCAAATGGATGTGAAAAGTGCATTACTCAATGGTAAGCTTGAGGAAGAAGTATATGTTGCTCAACCCCCAGGTTTTGAAGATCCTAAACATCCGGACAAAGTCTGCAGACTCAACAAGGCTCTCTATGGCCTCAAGCAAGCCCCTCGGGCGTGGTATGACACTCTGAAGGAATTCCTCATGAAGAAAGGCTTCAAACCCGGTTCACTTGACCCAACTCTTTTCACAAAAGCATATGATGATGAATTATTTGTGTGCCAAATATATGTGGACAATATTATCTTTGGATGTACTGACAAACATTACAGTGACGAATTTTCTTATATGATGAGTGAATAATATCAAATGTCTATAATGGGAGAGCTCAAATTCTTCCTAGGGCTTCAAATTCATCAGCAACGCAATGACATCTTCATCTCTCAAGAGAAATACCTCAAGGATGTCCTGAAGAAATTCGGCATGCAGGATTGCAAAGGCGTCAAGATTCCTATGCCCACTACTGGTCAACTCTGCACTGAAGAAAATGATAAAGATTTCGATCAGAAGGTATATCGCTCCATGATTGGCTCTTTATTGTATCTATGTGCATCTAGGCCAGATATTATGCTTAGTGTTTGCATGTGTACCCGTTTTCAAGCAACACCGAAGGAATCACACCATAAGCCTGTGAAACATATTCTTCGATATCTAGCTCACACACCAACACTAGGATTATGGTACCCCAAGGGCTCAGATCTTGACCTCATTGGATAATCTGATTCTAATTATGCTGGTGATCATGTGGACCGCAAGTCAACATCAGGCACATGTCATTTCCTTGGACGATCCTTAGTCTGTTGGTCCTCGAAGAAGCAGAACTGCGTGTCACTGTCTACTGCTAAAGCTGAGTACCTTGTTGCTGGTTCCTATTGTGCTCAATTACTGTGGATGAAGCAAACCCTCAAGGACTACGGCATCAACATGAAGAATGTCACTCTCTACTGCGACAACGAGAGTGCCATCAAGATTGCTTACAACCCAGTTCAGCACTCAAAGACCAAGCACATCCAGATTCGTCATCATTTTCTTCGTGACCATGTGATGAAGGGCGATATCTTCATTGACCACGTGAAGACTGAGGAACAACTGGCTGATATCGTCACAAAGCCCTTGGATGAGAAGAGATTTTGCAAGTTACGGTGTGAGCTAAATATCTTAGAATCTTTTAATGTTCTTTGAAAGGACACACATCCCAACACTTATGCAAAATTGATGACTTTGATGTGCAACACACAAAGTAATATTTTTCTTCAATCAATGAAGACTAACACTCTAATCGTGAGAAATTAATGAAGAATTTGATTCTCAGGACCCTACGACAATTGTACGCGGTGTCTGAAATCATCATTCTTATACAGTGGGTCACGCCACCAACCACAGTTGAAACTCTTCAAGTTGAGTTTTTCATCATTTTGCAAATTCTTCAAATTTTCAAATTCTTCAAGTTTGCAGAATCCTCAAAAACTACAAATTCTTCAAACATTTCAACTGATATTCTTCATGAGAGTTTTCTTTGATGATTATATGTATATATTTGAGTTTTTCAATGTCCTCAACAACATTCACTTATAGCTAATTCTTCAAGTTGATTTTCTTCTAACTGAATGTGATCGGACGCGTTCCCCCTCTATGCTAAACTCAACCCAGTCTGTTCACAAATTCTTCATATGGGTTTTACCTTGAAACCCGTTCAAATTCTTCATTGTTTCCTTGTCAGCTGAAGAATTTGCGTACGAAACTTTAAAATTTTCAATTTCAATTTTTTTGGCGGTTGCCGCTCAAACCGATTCCTATTCCCATGACTGGATAACCCACGATTCCCCACTAACTCCCCCTCTCAGTACGTGGGTGACACATGTCACGTGGAGAGCAAGGGTCAGGGGTATACTAGTCCAAAATCTTCGGACCAGTTAGTTTTTACTGCGGCTATAAATATCCCCTCCCTTCCACTTGCTCGAGTTACTCCTCACTTTCATCTCTCCCAAGCTCAAGACCTAGCACCGCCGCTAACCTCATTGTCGCCGGAGAGGAAGAGCTTCGCTGCCTCGACCTCGCCGTCGTCGTACTCGCATCGGCTGCGGAAGTCTTCACTCCGCCACCGCTGTAGCTGTCTGCCTCTGCCAAGATAGGGCGTGGGAGATCCGGACTGATGAACTCCTCCATTTCACTTCTCAGTTCGTCATGTTCATCGCATACGGTAAATAAAATCTAGTTTTATTGCCATTTTTTATCCCAATGATTTTCACAAAATCCTCAAAAAGTGTTTATTCTTCAGCAATCCATCCCTTAAGCACCAAACAAATTCCTTCTCTTGATTTATTTCGCTAAGTTATGATTTTCATCAAGATTCCTCAATTGTGTGGATCTTCAAATCTACACAACTCTGGAACCCAAGTCAAGAACACTTAGTGAAATTCTTCAAGTCATATATGGTCAAATTTCTCAAACTTGATACTTTTGCAAAATTTCTGAGAACGCATATGACCTCTTCAAATTCTTCGCACCTATACTCTATTCACAGGTACAAAATGTCAGCTGATGAATCTCTAGGTTCTCATCAACTTAATTCATTTGCAGCGTTCCTCGAAGAGAAATTGCACACTTAGTCCGAATCCTCAAAAGCACAAAATCCTCAGCCGAAGAAAATGACTGAGGACAAAAGACTTCAGAAAGGAGGAAAGCGACCTGAAGTGCAGACTACCTTTGAAATACCTGATGATTTGTATGATGAATATTGTACACCAGATGAAGCCACTCATGGAAAAGAAACTCAAAAGTAGCACAAGATCCGTATCCAGAGAATTGAGAGGAGATGTGCACGAGAATGAAGAGAATAACGGTATGTCATTCAAAAATACATGAAGAAATTTGCTATTAAACCTCCATGCAACAGACCTCCTTTTGCTGAAGGACAAGAAGCTGATCCCACAAGTCTTAAAACTGGTGAAGACTTTCCTCATGAATGGGAAAACCAACAAGCCAAGCTGGCAAGAAAAGCAAAAGAGGCTCTGAAGAAATTCAATGAGAACTCTGCTGCTGCTGTCGCTGCTGGGGTCTCTGCAAGTGCCACTGCCTCAAAGAAATCTATGGTGAAGAAATCAGCAGTGAAGCCAATGTCCTCAGCACCAAATTCTTCAGCTCCAAGTTCATCACAGCAAATACCTCAGGGAACTTCATGAAGGGCGGCTGCAAAAACCTCAGTAGCTGCACAATCCTAAGCCGATGCTACGAAGTCCTCAACTCCAGTACATCTAGCAACATGTCAAAGGACTGCAGGTTTTTCTATTGCTTCAGGGGCCTCTGCAATCTCATCAGCCCAAACACATTCGTCAAGCAGTCTCACTTCGTTGAAGATAAAAGTTACTGCTGGACGAGGCAGGAGGCCAAGTCCTCACGGAAAGAAAGTTGTATTTCAAGTTCCCTCAGGGTCTAAGGATGATGATGCTGATGATGAATAACTGGCTGCTATTGTCAAAAACAAGCAAGAGAGAGTGGCTCAAGCAAAGGGGACTCAAATTCCTCTCATGCTGGACCCAAAGATTGTGTTGGATTTCATTGACTTGTGGCACCAGGATCCAAATACTCCCATTGATGACTTGAAGCTTCCACCTAGCCCAAGTCATGTCCTCGCTGCTTTCATTGGTGAGGAAAAGTGGAAGTTTGAGTAGGCCAGAAGGGCCAAGAAAGCTCAACTGAACAAGGAACGATTTATGAAGGACAATGTCCTCAACCTGACGCCAAATCAACTTGTCTCTGTTCAAAGGGATATCAAAGGCCTCAGTAAAAAATACAATAGTCACTACTCCAATTGGCAAGGAGCCAAGGGCAAATTCATCAAAATGGCTGAGAAAGTCATCAAGGACCACAACTCAAGGGTTGCAGCTTCCTCGCAACCACAAAATCCTCAGGCAAGCTCTTCCGCCCAGCCTACTGAAGAAACTACTAGTGCAGCTGGAGAAATCCCAGCCGCTGAAGAAATTCCCAGGGCAACTCCCAATGTTGCGCCTGAAGAAACTGTTGCTCCTTCACATCCTGCTCCCCCAACAGAATCCACAAAGGTGAAGAACTTGACTATTCCTTCTGTATCAGAAGCGAAGAAGACCAAAGCTGCGGAGATGGAAGCGGCTCAGAAAAGGAAAGCATCAGCGACTGCAGATTCTTCAGCCGCAAAAAGATTGAAGACTCTGCCCAGTTCTTCAATAGAACCGATTGATGTTACTCCTCTGTCATTTGTTCCAGCATATGAACTTGTCCCATTTGGTGAAGAGTATCGAATTCCAGATGATGAAGCTGATGAAAATCAATCTGCTGCTTCAGAACCAATTGATGAAGAAATGCAGATCGATGAAACTGCTTCAACACCAATGGTATCATCTCCCCATCCTCAGTTAACCGCTGAAGAGGCTGGAGTTGAAGAAATGGAAGAAGATGTGGACATTGGATCCACCACTCCTGTTATACATGATGAATTTTGGGAAGCAGCATGATACGTCTCCAACGTATCTATAATTTTTGATTGTTCCATGCTATTATATTATCTGGTTTGGATGTTTTATATGCATTAATATGCTATTTTATATTATTCTTTGGGACTAACCTATTAACCTAGAGCCCAGTGCCAGTTTCTGTTTTTTCCTTGTTTTTGAGTATTGCAGATAAGGAATATCAAATGGAGTCCAAACGGAATAAAATCTTCGCGATGATTTTTCTTGGACCAGAAGAAACCTACCAGACTTGGAGAGGGGGGCACGAGACCTGCCGGGAGACGACAAGCCTGCAGGGCGCGCCCTAGGGGGGGGCGCCCCCCTGGCTTGTGGCCCCCCTGCAGGCCTACTAAACCTAATCTTCCTCCTATAAATTCCCAAATATTCCGCCAATACCAAAAAGAGTCACGATAATAATTTTCCGCCGCTGGAAGCCTCTGTTCCCGTCAGATCCCATCTTGGAGCCTTTTCCGGTAATCTGCCAGAGGGGGATTCGATCACGGAGGGCATCTACATCAACTCCATTGCCCCTCCGATGATGCGTGAGTAGTTCACCTCAGACCTTCGGGTCCATAGCTAGTAGCTAGATGGCTTCTTCTCTCTCTATGTTCTTCAATACCATGTTCTTCATGATCTTCATGGAGATCTATCCGATGTAATACTCTTTTGCGGTGTGTTTGTCGAGATCCGATGAATTGTGGGTTTATGATCAGATTATCTATGAATATTATTTGAATCTTCTCTGAATTCTTATATGCATTATTTCATATCTTTGCAAGTCTCTTCGAGTTATTGGTTTGGTTTGGCCAACTAGATTGGTAATTCTTGCAATGGGAGAAGTGCTTAGTTTTGGGTTCAATCTTGCGGTGTCCTCACCCAGTGACAAAGTAGGGGTAGCGAGGCACGTATTTGTATTGTTGTCATCAAGGGTAAAAAGATGGGGTTTTCATCATATTGCTTGAGTTTATCCCTCTACATCATGTCATCTTACTTAATGCGTTACTCTGTTCATCATGAACTTAATACTCTAGATGCCGGCAGGAGTCGGTCGATGTGTGGAGTAATAGTAGTAGATGCAGAATTGTTTCAGTCTACTTGACACGGACGTGATGCCTATATGCATAATCATTGCCTTGGATATCGTCATAACTGTGCGCTTTTCTATCAATTGCTCGACAGTAATTTGTTCACCCACAGTATTATTTTCCTTCAAGAGAGAAGCCTCTAGTGAAACCTATGGCCCCCGGGTCTATTTTCCATATTATATTTTCAGATCTATAAACCAAAAATACCAAAAATACTTTGCTGCAATCTTTTTACTTTTGTTTTACTTTTCGTTTTAGTAATCTTTTATATCTATCTCTATCGGATCTCATCCTTGCAAGTAACCGTGAAGGGATTGACAACCCCTTTATAGCGTTGGGTGCAAGTGTTTGATTGTTTGTGTAGGTGCAAAGATTGGGGCCTTGCTTGTACCTCCTACTGGATTGATACCTTGGTTCTCAACAATTGAGGGAAATACTTATCTACTTTGCTGCATCACCCTTTCCTCTTCAAGGGAAAACCAGCGCTAGCTCAAGAAGTAGCAAGAAGGATTTCTGGCGCCGTTGCCGGGGAGGATACATAGCAAGTCAAGACATCAAGCCTACCAAGTACCCATCACAAACTCATCTCTTGCATTTACATTATTTTCCATTTGCCTCTCGTTTTCCTCTCCCCCACTTCTAAAACGGTTTTAAAAAAAAAAAAAACGATTTGCCTTTTTATTCGCCCTATTTCCGTTCGTCTTTTCGTTTGCTTTTTGTTTGCTTGTGTGGTAGATTGCTTGCTTTGTCACGATGACTCAAGAGAATACCAAGTTGTGTGACTTCTCCAATACTAATAATAATGATTTTATTAGAACTCCGATTGCTCCCGCCACTAGTGCGGAATCTTATGAAATTAATGCCGCTTTGCTTAATCTTGTTATGAAAGAACAATTTTCCGGCCTTCCTAGTGAAGATGCCGCATCCCATCTAAATACTTTCGTTGAGTTGTGTGATATGCAAAAGAAGAAAGATGTGGATAATGATATTGTTAAATTGAAGCTATTTCTGTTCTCACTACGAGATCGTGCTAAAACTTGGTTTTCATCTTTGCCTAAAAATAGTATTGATTCATGGAATAAGTGTAAAGATGCTTTTATTTCCAAGTACTTTCCGCCCGCTAAGATCATCTCCCTTAGGAACGATATAATGAATTTTAAGCAACTTGATCATGAGCATGTTGCACAATCTTGGGAGAGGATGAAACTAATGATTAGAAATTGCCCCGCACATGGTTTGAGTTTATGGATGATTATACAAATTTTTTATGCGGGATTGAATTTTGCTTCTATAAATTTTTTAGATTCCGCCGCGGGTGGTACTTTTATGGAAATCACATTAGGAGAAGCTACTAAACTCCTAAATAATATTATGGCGAATTACTCTCAATGGCATACCGAAAGATCTCCTACTAGTAAAAAAGTGCATGCTATTGAAGAAATAAATACTTCTAGTGAAAAGATGGATGAATTAGTGAAATTGTTTGCTAGTAAGAGTGCTCCTATTGATCCTATGCCTTTGTCTTCATTGATTGGAAATAATAATGAATCTATGGATGTGAATTTTTTTGGTAGGAACAATTTTGGTAATAACGCGTATAGAGGTAATTTCAACCCTAGGCCGTTTCCTAGTAATTGCTCTAATAATTATGGTAATTACTACAACAATCCTTATGGAAATTATAATAAGATGCCCTCTGATCTTGAGAATAATATTAAAGAATTTATTAGTTCGCAAAAGGTTTTCAATGCTTCGATTGAAGAAAAATTGCTCAAGATTGATGATTTGGCTAGGAACTTTAATAGAATTTTGCTTGAGATTGATTTTTTGAAAATTAGATCTACTCCACCCAAGCGTGATATTAATGAGTCCTTAAAAGCTATGAGAACTTCTATTGATGAGTGTAAGGAAAGAACCGCTAGAATGCGTGCTAAGCGTGAATGGCTTGAAAAAGTGTGTTCTTGTGATAATAATGATGAAGATCTTAAAGTGATTGACATGAATCCTATTGAATATTTGTTTTCTAATACAAATCTTGATAAATATGGGACTGGAGATAAGTCAACTTTAGCTAAAAGTTGTCCCAATGATTCGGAGTTTATAGATCTTAATGCTAAAATTTATAAAACTGGGATTGAAGAGGTCAAAACTTTAAATAGCAATGAACCCACTCTTTTGGATTTCAAGGAATTTAATTATGATAGTTGTTCTTTGATTGATTGTATTTCCTTGTTGCAATCCATGTTGAATTCTCCGCATGCTTATAATCAAAATAAAGCTTTTACTAAACATATCGTTGATGCTATGATGAAATCTTTTGAAGAAAAACTTGAGTTGAAAGTTTCTATACCTAGAAAGCTTTATGATGAGTGGGAACCTACTATTAAGATTAAAATTAAGGATTATGAGTGCCATGTTTTGTGTGATTTGGGTGCTAGCGTTTCCACGATTCCGAAAACTTTATGTGATGTGCTAGGTTTCCATGAACTTGATGATTGCTCTTTAAATTTGCATCTAGCGGATTCCACTATTAAGAAACCTATGGGAAGGATTAATGATGTTCTTATTGTTGCAAATAGGAATTATGTGCCCATAGATTTCATTGTTCTTGATATAGATTGCAATCCTACATGTCCTATTATTCTTGGTAGACCCTTCCTTAGAACGATCGGAGCAATTATTGACATGAAAGAAGGAAACATTAGATTCCAATTTCCGTTAAGGAAAGGCATAGAACACTTTCCTAGAAAGAAAATTAAATTACTTTATGAATCTATTATGAGAGCTACTTATGGATTGCATACCAAAGATGACAATACCTAGATCTATTGCGTTATGCCTAGCTAGGGGCGTTAAACAATAGCGCTTGTTGGGAGGCAACCCAATTTTATTTTATGTCTTTATTTTTGTTTGTTTTTGTTTCTGTTATTGAGTGTTTTACACATTATTACGTCTGTAGTAATTGTGTTTTATGTTTTTAATTAGTGTTTGATCCAAGTAAGACCTTTGGGATGGTCTACGGTGATTGTTGATTTGATTTTATTGAAAAACAGAAACTTTTGCGCTCAGTCCAGGAATTTTATAAATTCACCAGAGCGTCGAATGAGTCTGAAATTTTTACAAAAGATTTATATACAAATTTCCCAGATTTTCCTAATTTTTCAGAATTTTTGGAGTTACATAAGTATTCGAAATTTACAGATTGCTACAGACTGTTCTGTTTTTGACAGATTCTGTTTTCTTTGTCTTGTTTGCTTATTTTGATGTATCTATGGGTTGTATCGGGGGGTATGAACCATGGAGAAGTTGGAATACAGTAGATATTACACCAATATAACTAAAGAATGAGTTCACAACAGTGCCAAAAGTGGTGATTTATTTTTCTTATACTAACGGATCTCACGAGTTTTCTGTTGAGTTTTGTGTTGTGAAGTTTTCAAGTTTTGGGTAAAGATTTGAAGGACTATGGAATAAGGAGTGGCAAGAGACAAAGCTTGGGGATGCCCAAGGCACCCCAAGGAATATTCAAGGATACCAAAGAGCCTAATCTTGGGGATGCCCCGGAAGGCATCCCCTCTTTCGTCTTCAATCCATCGGTAAATTTACTTGAGGCTATATTTTTATTCACCACATGATATGTGTTTTGCTTGGAGCGTCTTGTATGATATGAGTCTTTGCTTTTTAATTTTCCACAATCATCCTTGCTGCACACATCTTTTGATAGGGACATGCATTAATAGTGAATTTATTAGAATACTCTATGTGCTTCACTTATATCTTTTGAGCTAGGCAATTTTGCTCTAGTGCTTCACTTATATCTTTTTAGAGCACGGTGGCGTTTTATTTTATAGAAATAATTGAACTCTCGTACCTCACTTATATTATTTTGAGAGTCTTTAAACAGCATGGTAATTGGTTTAGGTTATGAATTTAGTCCTAATATAATGGGCATCCAAGAGGGATATAATAAAAACTTTCATATAAAGTGCATTGAATACTATGAGAAGTTTGATTCCTTGCATATTGTTTTGAGATACAAAGATGGTGATATTAGAGTCATGCTAGTGAGTAATTGTGGATTGGTAGAAATACTTGTGTTAAGGTTTGTGATTCCCGTAGCATGCACGTATGGTGAACCATTATGTAATGAAGTCGGAGCATGATTTGTTTAATGATTGTCATCCTTTGTGTGAGGGTCGGGAGCGCACGATGGTTAACTCCTACCAACCTCTCCCCTAGGAGCATGCGTCTAATACTTTGCTTCTATAACTAATAGACTTTTTCAATAAGTATGTGAGTTCTTTATGACTAATGTGAGTCCATGGATTATACGCACTCTCACCCTTTCACCATTGCTAGCCTCTCTAGTACCGCGCAACTTTCGCCGGTGCATTAAACCCACCTTCTCAAAACAGCCACCATATACCTTCCTCAAAACAGCCACCATACCTACCTATTATGGCATTTCCATAGCCATTCCAAGATATATTGCCATGCAACTTCCATCGTTCCGTTTATTATGACACGCACCATCATTTTGATATTGCTTTGCATGATCGTAAGATAGCTAGCATGATGTTTTCATGGCTTGTCCGTTTTTTGATGTCATTTGCTATGCTAGATCGTTGCACCTCCTGGTACACCACCGGAAGCATTCATATAGAGTCATATTTTGTTCTATATCGAGTTGTAATTCTTGAGTTGTAAGTAAATAAAAGTGTGATGATCATCATTAGAGCATTGTCCCATGAGAGGAAAGGATGATGGAAGCTATGATTCCCTCACAAGTTGGGATGAGTCTCTGGACTTTACAAATAATAAAAGAGGCCAATGAAGCCCAAATAAAAAAAGAGGCCAAAGATGCCCACCAAAAAAAATGAGAGAAAAGAGAGAAGGGACAATGCTACTATCCTTTTTCCACACTTGTGCTTCAAAGTAGCACCATGATCTTCATGATAGAGAGTCTCCTAATTTGTCACTTTCATATACTAGTGGGAATTTTTCATTATATAACTTGGCTTGTATATTCCAATGATGGGCTTCCTCATATTGCCCTAGGTCTTCGTGAGCAAGCGAGTTGGATGCATGCCCACTTAGTTTCTTTTTGAGCTTTCATACACTTATAGCTCTAGTGCATCCATTGCATGGCAATCCCTACTCACTCACATTGATATCTATTGATGAGCATCTCCATAGCCCGTTGAGACGCCTAGTTGATGTGAGACTATCTTCTGCTTTTCCTCACAACCTCCACCATATTCTATTCTACCTATAGTGCTATATCTATGGCTCACGCTCATGTATTGTGTGAAAGTTGAAAATGTTTGAGAACATAAAAGGTGTGAAACAATTGCTTGACTTGTCATCGGGGTTGTCCATGATTTAAATACTTTGTGTGGGGAAGATGGAGCATAGCCAGACCACATGATTTTGTAGGGATAACTTTTTTTGGCCATGTTATTTTGAAAGGACACAATTGCTTTGTTAGTATGCTTGAAGTATTATTGTTTTTATGTCAATATTAAGCTTTTGTTTTGAATCTTACGGATCTGAACATTCATGCCACAATAAAGAACATTACATTGATAAATATGTTAGGTAGCATTCCACATAAAAAATTCTGTTTTTATCATTTACCTACTCGAGGACGAGCAGGAATTAAGCTTGGGGATGCTTGATACGTCTCCAACGTATCTATAATTTTTGATTGTTACATGCTATTATATTATCTGGTTTGGATGTTTTATATGCATTAATATGCTATTTTATATTATTCTTTGGGACTAACCTATTAACCTAGAGCCCAGTGCCAGTTTCTGTTTTTTCCTTGTTTTTGAGTATTGCAGATAAGGAATATCAAACGGAGTCCAAACGGAATAAAATCTTCGCGATGATTTTTCTTGGACCAGAAGAAACCTACCAGACTTGGAGAGGGGGGCACGAGACCAGCCGGGAGACCACAAGCCTGCAGGGCGCGCCCCCCTAGCTTGTGGCCCCCCTGCAGGCCTCCTAACCCTAATCTTCCTCCTATAAATTCCCAAATATTCCCCCAATACCAAAAAGAGCCACGATAATACTTTTCCGCCGCCGGAAGCCTCTATTCCCGTGAGATCCCATCTTGGAGCCTTTTCCGGTAATCTGCCAGAGGGGGATTCGATCACGGAGGGCATCTACATCAACTCCATTGCCCCTCCGATGATGCGTGAGTAGTTCACCTCAGACCTTCGGGTCCATAGCTAGTAGCTAGATGGCTTCTTCTCTCTCTATGTTCTTCAATACCATGTTCTTCATGATCTTCATGGAGATCTATCCGATGTAATACTCTTTTGCGGTGTGTTTGTCGAGATCCGATGAATTGTGGGTTTATGATCAGATTATCTTTGAATATTATTTGAATCTTCTCTGAATTCTTATATGCATAATTTCATATCTTTGCAAGTCTCTTCGAGTTATTGGTTTGGTTTGGCCAACTAGATTGGTAATTCTTGCAATGGGAGAAGTGCTTAGTTTTGGGTTCAATCTTGCGGTGTCCTCACCCAGTGACAATGTAGGGGTAGCGAGGCACGTATTTGTATTGTTTCCATCAAGGGTAAAAAGATGGGGTTTTCATCATATTGCTTGAGTTTATCCCTCTACATCATGTCATCTTACTTAATGCGTTACTCTGTTCTTCATGAACTTAATACTCTAGATGCAGGCTGGAGTCGGTCGATGTGTGGAGTAATAGTAGTAGATGCAGAATCGTTTCGGTCTAGTTGACACGGACGTGATGCCTATATGCATAATCATTGCCTTGGATATCGTCATAACTATGCGCTTTTCTATCAATTGCTCGACAGTAATTTGTTCACCCACCGTATTATTTTCCTTCAAGAGAGAAGCCTCTAGCGAAACCTATGGCCCCTGGGTCTATTTTCCATATTATATTTTCAGATCTATAAACCAAAAATACCAAAAATACTTTGCTACAATCTTTTTACTTTTGTTTTACTTTTCGTTTTAGTAATCTTTTATATCTATCTCTATCGGATCTCATCCTTGCAAGTAACCGTGAAGGGATTGACAACCCCTTTATAGCGTTGGGTGCAAGTGTTTGATTGTTTGTGCAGGTGCAAAGATTGGGGCCTTGCTTGTACCTCCTACTGGATTGATACCTTGGTTCTCAACAACTGAGGGAAATACTTATCTACTTTGCTGCATCACCCTTTCCTCTTCAAGGGAAAACCAACGCAAGCTCAAGAAGTAGCACAGCACACCCAAATTCACCAATGGCCACCCCTCTTGTATAGATTCCTCAGTCCCCTGCTCAAACTGAAGAAATTCAAACATGGTCTGTAGAACATCATACCCCTCTCAAATCACTCAATGAAGAAATTCCAGCTGCATCAGCTGATGAAAATGCTGTCCCAAGTGCACATGAGGATCCTGGAGTGCAAATTCCTCAGACTGATGAAATTGCAATTGTGCCAAGGGAGGTTAGGAGACGTTTGAAACCTAATCTTCAGCCCAAGCCTGCACTGCCTTTCAAAAGGCGACCCAAATTCCTCAGGGAGAACTTCTATGATGAACACCATTTCTTCACTGGTGTAAATCCATATGACTCTTCGAGGATTCGTCAAAAGCGATTTTGGACTGCAACTCAAGCCAACTTCTATAGTGCCATGTTGTTTCAGAAGGACAAGGTTTTTCAGCACTATCAAATTCCTCATGCTGACATGCAAACCATTCCTTGCTTCATCCCAGTACTTAATGTTCTTCATGATGCTGGTCTGCTGCCTTTCGGCATTGATATTTGTGATTGGAATGAAGAACTCATTCTTCAGTTCTATGCTACACTTCATATCTCACGTGATGCACAAGACATCAACTCCTAGGTACTTGACTGGATGACTAAGAACACCCACTATACTGCAACAGCAACTGAATTACTTCGAGCAGTTCCAATCAGTATTCCCTCAGTTGATGCCAGATGCCTCTATGAAGAACCTGAACTTCCAAATCATCTCATGCAAGTACTCATGAAGCCTTTGGCTCACGGTCAAGCACCCAGAACCTCTTTTCTGGTGAAGGATTTGCTGTATGTGCCCCGCACCGTGTACCGCATCATGACCAAAACCCTCAGACCTATAAAAGGTCACAACAATGAAGAGGAAGATGTGGTAGGCATGATGAAGAATCTGCTGTTCAACATTATTCACGGGATTCCTATAAATCTTCATGATTTCTTCATGAGGACATTGGCCAACATTGCTCTGTCTCCGTTTGAACTGAAGCCATATGCTCCTTGGATCATGAAATTCATCAGAGCGAGATCCTCAATTCCTTATGAAGCTAATTTTCAAAATCATTTCAGTTACCTGCCCCCGATTGAAGTCCTCAAGAACACATTTTCCTCAACTCATGGGAAGGGCAAATCTGTTATTGATGAAGGATCTCGTCCTCTAAATGGTCAATTTCGTCCTGCTGCTTCTTATTCAACCAATGATGACACATCATCACAAGACTCAGCAGCTAGAGGCACTGCTCAAAAGCCCCTTGAAAAAGCTCCAAGGATGATGACTGATCGTGCGCTTCTCCTCAGTCTTCATCAAAAGGTCGATCACAATCACAAGTGGGTCAAACGGAAGTTTGGTGCAATTCTTCGTGATATGACTATCACGCATAATGCAGTGAGGAAGAATCACTACTATCTGCATGAAGTCTTCGACCACACTTGGGCCACTCTTCAGCATCTGTATACCCGTGAAGAACATGCAGAGATGGAATTTCAGCGGGATTTTGATTGGTCCTATCCTCCCAAGAAGAAATACAAGAAGCTTCTAGTTCCTTAGCTGGTTACAAGTTCATTTTCTTCGTCGCGCGGGACAGATTCCAATGAGGATATTGACGACACTGCTGCGGGGCCTGCGTCGACAAACGACCCCAACAACGCTGCCGCTCCTCCACCACCTTCACGATGAAATTCTTTGGGAGCGTTAGTCCAAAGATTCGTCCCTTTTGGTTACTTGATGACAAAGGGGGAGAAATTTGAGAGTTAGTCTTGAAGCGGGTCTCATTATATGGGCTATTTTTCTTTAAGTTACAACTCTCGCTCTTTTGAAGTGTTTGTTGGTTGAGTTGTAAACGTAAGTCCGATGGTGGTCTGATGCTTTTGAACTACTTTCTACATGCTTATTTCCTCAAGTATCTTAATGCACGCATGCTGAATTTCCTCAGACACCATTTTGCATCATGTATTTCAATTTCCTCATGATATATGTTAAATGCGTGTATGGATTACAAGATATAGGGGGAGATCTCCAAGATTTTATCCTGCCATGTGCATTTGCCGTCACAAGCAAATTCCTATTATATGCACATCTTTAGGGGGAGTTCCTCTATATCTTGCAATGAAATTCCTCAAACTCAGTACTTACACTTCATATGTTTATCCCCGTTGAAAACTTAACTTGTTTGTCATCAATCACCAAAAAGGGGGAGATTGTAAGTGCATCTTGTGCCCCTTGGTGATTTTGGTGTATTGAAGACTTATAGGTTAAGGGACTAATATGTGTGTGAGTGTACACAGGCTCTATAAGTCGCTGAGGAGTTTGATATATATGAAAAATGCCGACCCCTAAAAATGAATGTCTTCAGCTGAAGACTTTGATATTCCTTGAAGACTTTGAAGAATGAAGAAATTGTTGTGACCTTGAAGATATTGACTCGAGGACTATGAAGAGCGAAGACTTTTGTTTTCGTAGTTTCATTTCCTTTCTTTGAGTCATAGGAAACACCGTACTATTAAAGGGGGTCGAGGTAATACTAAGGAAGAATTTCCAAGTGGTGCTCATCTCAAAAGCCTCAACATACCCAATCCTTCGAGTGAAGCCTTTGGAAATCTCTTACAGCTCACTCAAGTTCTTCAGTGACAGAGATGATGTTCTTCTGGTCTCTGAGGAAATTGGTCTGACTGAGGAGTTAGGATTTTGCGAGTGCGAATTGCCTACCGTGAGGAATATGATAAGCTCTGAGGAATTTGACAGTTCAAATTCCGACCGTTGATGTGCTTTGCGCTAGCTGTCCAGATAATCTTATCCACATAACGGTCATATCATTGGGCGCATTTATGTCTTATCACCCTGGCTATATATAGCCGCCCCCCCACAAACAATAGTTGGTTGGCTGCTCCGAGAGAGATTGACACTTGTCATTTGAGAGCAACCCATCCTCTAAGGACTTTGAGAGAAAATCATCAGTGAGGAAAAACCCAAAACCCAAACCACCAAAACCCAAAGTGATTGAGCATCACTGAAGAGATTGTTCCTGTGTGGAACCAACGCTTTTTACCTTTGAAGACTGTCTATCTTCCAGACGGTTAGGCGTCATGGTCTAGAGCATCCAACAGTCAATTGTGGATTGCCGGGTGACTGAGTTTGTGAGGGTTTGGAAGTCTACCCTGAAGACTTACCACGAGTGTTGGGCGAGGTCTGTGTGACCTTAGCTCAAGGAGAATACGGTAAGGACTGTGTGTCCTGGGACTGTGTGTCCTTTGGTTTAAATACCAAGCCGCTTTGAACCAGACGTATGACTGTCACAGCAGTTAGAACTGGGTCATCAAATCCTTGTCTTCATCGAGCTACTGGTTCTATTTCCTCAACCCTTCCATTTTCTCGAAGTACTTGTTGATGAAACTGATCGTTACAGTTCGAAGAATTTGACTGAAGACTTTCTCAATTTCCTCATCTCAAATTCTTTAGTCATGTTATCTTTTCCCTGCTTATCCTGTTCATGCTACTTATGCTCTGTGTATGCTTCATTTCATAATGATGACTATGCTACTGCTATGTTTCGCATGCACTTGAGTACTTATTCTTCTGCTAGTATTTCGTCACTTAGCAAATTCCTCATCTAGTAATTCCTCAATGATGAATTTGTAAAAATCGTCTATTAACCCCCCCTCTAGTCGATATAACGCACTTTCAAGTTGGAATAGCTTCTACACACTTAGTAACGTAATCAATAACAACTAGAATATGAGTATACCCATTAGAGGAAGGAAAAGGTCCCATATAATCAAAGCCCCAGACATCAAATGGTTCAATAGAAAGTGAATAATTCATAGGCATTTCCTGACGTCTACCAATGTTACCAATTCTTTGACATTCATCACAAGAAAGGACTTACTTACAAGCATCCTTGAAAAGAGTAGGCCGATAGAAACCAGATAGTAGTACCTTGTGTGCAGTTCTGTCACCAGCATGGTGCCCTCCGTAGGCCTCGAAATGACACTTTCGTAGGATATGTCCCTGTTCATGCTCAGGTACACAACGTCTAATAACACCATCCACTCCTTCTTTATAAAGATGTGGGTCATCCCAAAAGTACAGCACCAACAACATAATCACTAGCATCACACATAATTTCGAAAGGTAAATTCAAATCAGGTGGTTGAACAATAGGTGCAGAAATCAAGGCTTTCTTAAGTATTTCAAAGGCGTCTACACAATCATCATAAAAAACAAATGGAATATCCTTTTGAAGAAGATAAGTTAGTGGCCTAGAAATCCTTAATAAAACGCCTATAAAACCACCATGACCAAGAAAACTTCTTATACCATTAATATCCTTAGGACACGACATTTTCTCTATTGCATTAACTTTAGATTTGTCTACCACATCAATGCCTTGTTCAGAGATTTTTAGGCCCAAGTACTATACCTTCATTCACCATAAAGTGGCACTTCTCCCAATTAAAGACAAGATTAGTTTCTTAACATCTCTGCAAAACACGATCGAGGTTGCTCAGGCAATCATCAAAAGATGTCCCGTAAACAGATAAATCATCCATGAAAACCTCAACAACATTTTCACAAAAATCAGAGAATATAGCAGTCATACATCTTTGAAAGGTAACAGGTGCATTGCATAAACCAAAAGGCATACGTCTAAGCATAAGTTCCAAAAGGGCATGTGAAAGTAGTTTTCTCTTGCTCTTGTTTTGACACTGGTATTTGAGAGAAACCAGAATATCCATCAAGAAAACAAAAGTGTGTGTGCTCAGATAACCTTTCTAACATTTGTTCGATAAAAGGCAAGGGGTAATGATCTTCTCTAGTAGCTTTGTTTAATTTCCTAAAATCAATTACCATCCTATAACCAGTTATGATTCTTTGTGGGATAAGTTCATTTTTATCATTAGGAACAACAGTTATACCTCCTTTCTTAGGAACACAGTGAACAAGACTTACCCACCTACTATCAACAATAGGATAAATTATACTTGCCTCCAGCAGCTTTAGTATTTCAGTTCTTACCACTTCCTTCATCTTAGGATTTAAGCAGCGTTGATGATCAATGGCAGGTTTAGCATCCGGATCCATATTAATCTTGTGCTGAGATAGAGTGGGGCTAATGCCCTTAAGATCAACAAGAGTCTATTCAATAGCAGCCATGTGCTTCTTCAGAGTTTTAAGTAATCTCTTTTTTTCATGCTCTGAAAGGTTAGCACTAATAATAACAGGATATATCTTCTTTTCATCCAGATAAGCATATTTCAAAGTATCACGCAATGTCTTTAGCTCGAACACGGGATCTCCCTTAGGTGGAGGAGGATCCCCTAAAAATATCAACAGGCAAGTTGTGTTTAAGAATAGGTGTTTGCCTAAGAAATATATCATCTATGTCATTTCTTTCATTCATATGCATATCATTCTCATGGTCTAGCAAATATTGTTCTAATGGATCAGTAGGAGGCACGACAGTAGAAGCAAGACCAATTATTTCATCCTTACTAGGTAATTCTTTTTCATATTATTTTCTGCCGAACTTAGAGAAATTAAATTCATGAGACACATCACCAAAGCTTACTTTGACTTTCTCTGTAAAACAATTAATTTCTGCATTAAGAGTATTCAAGAAAGGTCTACCAAAAATAATGGGACAAAAGCAATCTGGTTTTGAGTCAAGTACCAAGAAATCAGTAGGGTACTTAATTTTTCCACACAAGACTTCAACATCTCTAACAATCCCAAGTGGTGAAATAGTGTCTCTATTTGCAAGTTTAATGGTGACATCTATATCTTCAATCACAGAGGGTGTTATGTCATTCACAATTTCTTGATATAAAGGAAAAGGTATAGCACTAACACTAGCACCCATGTCACACAAGCCATGATAACAATGATCTTCAATTTTAACAGAAACAACAGGCATGCCAACAACTGGTTTATTTTTGTCAAACTCATCATGAGGATTTCTAGCAGGTTTTTTAATTCTACCAGCTTCATCACAAAAGTAAATAACCTGACCATCAATATTACCAACTAGGAGATCTTTAACCATAGCAATATTAGGATCAACATTTATTTGTTCATAGGGTTCGGGTGTTCTAATATAACTTTTATTAACCACAATTGCGGCTTTAGCATGTTCCTTAATACTAAAGGAAAAGGAGGTTTCTCAATGTAAGCAGTAGGCACAACTGGATAAACATGATCAACAATTGTTTCCTCTTGAACTTTAACAGTTTCGTCTAAATATTTTTCAATAGGTGGATGATATTTAAACCACTTCTCCTTAGGGAAATCAACATGAGTAGCAAATGATTCACAGAAAGAAGCTACTATCTTAGAGTCAAGCCCATATTTATTGCTAAACTCATGGAAAGTATCAGTTTCCATAAAAGATATAACACAATCAAACTTAAGCTTTATACCCGAGTCTTTACCTTTGTAGAATTCCCAATCTTCAGAGTTGTGTTAATTCTTGCCAGAAGATCCCATTTGAATTCAATAGTCCTCTTCATGTAGGAACCAGTAGAAGAAGAATCGAGTAGTAATTGAGCATCATGAGAAAGTCGAGCATAAATTTTTTGTATAATCATTTCTCTTGTCATCTCATGGTTGGGGAAAGTGTGCATCATAGATTTAAGCCTCCCCCAAGCTTGAGCGATGCTTTCTCCTTTACGAGGCCAAACATTATATATAAAGTTCCGATCTCGATGGACTAGATGCATAGGATAAAACTTCTGATGAAATTCCAGCTTCAAGCGATTCCAGTCCCGTGATCCAATATCATCGAATAGCCTGTACGGCGTCAATGATTTTCCCTTCCAAGATAAAGGGAAAACCTTCTTCTTAACTTTGTCTTCAGATAAACCTGCAAGCTTAAATAATCCACAAATCTCATCTACATATATGAAGTCGTAATTAGGACGAGTTGTACCGTCATAAGGATTAGTTAGCAGTTTCTCTATCATACTTGAAGGAATCTCATAATAAATATTTTCAGTAGGTTCATTAGGTTGAGAGGCAAACTTTTCCACTTCCATTCGAGGCGAAGATGCCCCGAACAAGGCACTCAAAGGGTGACCGTCCATAGTAACAAGCAACCGTAAATTTCAGCACTTAACAAAAATGTTTCCTTACCAAGTTCCGCTTACCAAAGGTGCTTCACTCCTAGGCAAAGGCGCCAAAAAATAGTCTTGAAGACCCACAAGTATAGGGGATCAATCGTAGTCCTTTCGATATGTAAGAGTGTCGAACCCAACAAGGAGCAAAAGGAAATGATAAGCAGTTTTCAGCAAGGTATTCTCTGCAAGTGTTGTGAGTAACAATGATAGATAGTTTTGTAGCAAGATAATTCGTAATAAGTGACAAGTAAAAATAGTAGCAAGTGTGCAGCAAGATAGCCCAATCCTTTTTATAGCAAAGGAAAAGCCTGGAAGTTCTGTTATATGAAGCAAGCGCTCCCAAGGACATATGGGAATTTCTGTCTAGTCATGTTCATCATGTTCAGTTGATTCGCGTTCGTTACTTTGATAATTTGATATGTGGGTGGACCAGTGCTAAGGTTCTCTCCTTACTTCAAAAAGCAACCCACTTATGATTACCCCCTCTCGCAAGAAACCGCAACTATGAAAGAAGAATTAAGATAAATCTAACCATAGCATGAAACGTGTGGATCCAAATCAGGCCCTTACGAAGCAACACATAAACTGGGGTTTAAGCTTCTGTCACTCTCACAAACCATCATCTACTTGTTACTCCACAATGCATTGCCTTAGGCCCATAACATGGTGAATTATTGTATAGTTGACATTCACACCACACCACTAAGAGAAGCAACAACATACACATCATCAAAATATCGAACGGATACCAACTTCACATGATTACTTATAACAAGACTTCTCCCATGTCCTCAGGAACAAAAGTAACTACTCACACATCGTAAACATGTTCAAGATCAGAGGTATAATAATGGTGATCAAGGATCTGAACATAATATCTTCCACCAAGTAAACCAACAAGCATCAACTACGAGATGTAATCAACACTACTAGTAACCCACATGTACCAATCTGAGGTTTTGAGACAAAGATTGAATACAAGAGATGAATTAGGTTTTGAGATGAGATGGTGCTGGTGAAGACGTTGATGAAGATTGGTCCTCCCACGAAGGAGGAAGCGTTGGTGATGACGATGGCTTTGATCTCCCCCTCCTAGAGGGAAGTTTCACCAGCTGAATCTCTCTGCCGGAGAGCAAAAGGGTCTTTGCCCAGGTTTCCGCCTCGATACGGTGGCTCTTCGTCCCCAAAAGTATCTTCTCGATTTTTTCTAGGGTAAAACACACCATATAGGAGAAGAGGGGGGGGGGTCGGGAGACCTGCTGAGCCCCCACAAGCTAAGAGGTCGCACACAGGCGGTGGGCGTGCCCTGTTGGCTTGTGGCCAGAAGGTGGCCCCCTTTGCTATATTTTTGGCCCAATAATTCTTATATATTCAATAAAAATTCTCTGTGAAGTTTCAGGTCATTTAGAGTCCAGTGAATTTTCAGCCATTTTCTTGATTTTCAGGTCCCGAATTCCAGTTTCCAGTGATTTCCCTCTTTGTGATGTACCTTGCATATTCAAAGAGAAAAAGCATAAGAATTGTATCATAATGAGGAATAATGGACAAGAATATCATAAATATCAATAAGAATTTATAATGCAAAATGGATGTTTCAGTCCGCGGTGGACGCGACGCACTGTCTCGAAGCATCCGATAGCGGCCTCCGCCAAGGCGACAGGGTCTTTCCACACTGTTGCGCCTTCGGCCCGCGCTAAGACTCCTACTCCGCCGCCCGTTCCTGCTACCGTCCAGAAGTCCGTATGGGACCTATCAATCTTTAGCAGCTCAGAGGATGAGGAGGAAGAGTAAGTGTCTGCGCTTGTGTTTGATTAATCTTGAATCGTTGATGCTTCTATTTCTGTTAATCTCGCTGTTTGGCGTCTTGTAGGGACCAAGAAACCTTGGCCCAGTGGGCGGCCAAGAAGTCCAAGCCTATGCTCGCCATGAAGGGGACGACAAGCTCTGCGCCGGAGGTGGACGTTGTCGTCAACAGGCCCCAACGCAGCCCGCAACGTCGCCCCCAACGGGGAAGTACCTTCTAGTACCCGCTGGCCAGCGCTGGCGCAGGTGCCGCCACTTCTTTTGTTCCCTTTGTAGATGGGAGCGGAGTGCCAGGAGGAGGAGCACCTAAGGGTGGACCTCCCTGAGGCGGCTCGGACGCACTCTACTCCGAAGAGGAGTTCTGCGGCAAGGGCTTCTGCTGATGAGCATGTCCGAACTGAGGACGTGCCGGCAGGCGAAGCTGCCGGCAGCGATGCAACGACAACAGATGTTGCCCGAGAAGGGGATGCCCCTTCTAGACAAGTACCCACAAGTGAACCTCTTGCCATTGAAGTTTTTCTTCTGTCTTGTTTCTTTTCTTCTTCTTGAACTTCATCTGAATTTGATTTTCTGCTTCCTTCTCCTAAACTTCTAGACCCGCCCGAACTGATGAGATGGACATGGACATCAACATTGGGGAGATCGCCAAGGAGGCGGCTGCTGAGGCAAGCCAGATTGCGGCTGAGGAGGAGGCCACCAGGAGAGCTACGGAGGAGGCCGGCAAGAAGGACACTAAGGAGGTCGTTCCGGAGGCGTCCATGGATACTCAACACAACTCTGTCTCAGGAGCCCCGACAAGGGCATGTTCATTGAGGCGGAGGCAAATGGCAAGGCTACGCACACTAGTGCAGGCACCTACTATACAAATGGTTTTTTACCCCTTTCCGTGACGTAGTTTCAAACCGTCACCTTGCATGTGTGGGCGATAGGGGGGGTCTATCGCACATGACACGAAAAACCCGTTGGCGATGCCTGCTCGTAGTCACACATGATAGGCAAAATGATGTCGTGTGCGATTGGAAGGACTATCACAAACAGGTATTTAGGAGAAATCATGTGAGATGTGCATACCATCCCACACAGTGAATCCCAAACATCCGTTTCCGTTCATATTGTACATCACACACAATTTTCTGCTTAACATCGTCTATGTTAGGGGTGGCCATCACGCACGGTGCCTAGAAGAAACTGTTTGGCATAGGGCTATCCATCACACACACATTTTATGTGAAAACGTTTGCGAATGGGTTTTCTAACACACAAAGTTTGCACCCGGAAATCGTGTGTGATTGTTCACTGATCCAACACGTCAATTTTCCAGCAAGCGTGTGGGTTTGTTGAGGTCATCGCTGATGGTGTTCTATGACAAACCGTCTGCAATATTAAACCCCAATAATCAGGCTAATTGCTCTATTATTTATAATCCAGCTAGTAAACAAATTGATACATCAGATCAAGCACACAATATATTTTATTTCGTATTACGGCAACCAGGATTTCATAATTGAAATACATTAGAGTACAACATCATATAGGCACACACTACATACCTACCCAATTACACGACAGGACCGAGTTTCACATGCAACATCTAAAACCTTTGGAAAATAGCATCATATACTATAAATAGACAGATGAATCTCGTCTAGAAAACTGTTGAAGCAGAAGGCAAATATTGAGCCTTCATTGATGTCGAAGGTTCTTTCAACTTTATGCTAGTGCCTGTGGATGGTTTCCCGCCCATCCTTCATCCTCTTGAGGAAGACTTCAAATTATACCGTGGGTGCTGTATGAATACATTCCTCGCCTCTTGACCATAAAGGTGGTTTGAGACGTACTCATCGATGAACTGCTTTGGAAAGGACTGGAAACAAAGATATGCGTAAATTTCATTTCTAAAAATTGAAATGTCACAAAGGGAAAAAAGACAAGGTAAAAGAGATAGTACCATCCTATAGTTCACTGATGTCTTCTTCATTGTGCAGACAAATAGCTTGTTGTTTTTCGTCGCAAGTTTGTTTATCTTAACAATCTTTCTGAGTTTCTTGATTTGACTGATATTCATGAACACATCATTTCCCCACATGCAAAATAGGTCGAACAGTGGGTCTAAACCTCTTACGGCAGGACCTACATGTGCAAGACCAAATTATTGTTAGAAACCTAAATATTAGAATGGTTCCTGCAATTGCACAATAATGTGCCATTAGCCAAAGGATCATGAAAGTGCAAACCTCGATGGTAAACCTCAGTGTCTCCCATTGTTCCCCCTGTAACGTGTTTAAGAATAGATATTGATCAGTAAAATCTGTTAATGAAAGATAAACGCATTGCATATCCAACATATGAATTCAAGCCACATGGAAAAGACAAGCGTGCTAAGAACTATGAAATATAGCAATTGTATGTTTCACTTGCATAGCAAAACAAAATTGTACCAACAATAATTGAACATGACATTGCAGATGATCACCAAAACAACTGAACCAAACAGTTAACTGAGCATGACATTGCACAATACAACATAGTAGTAGAAAATCAGATTGCATAGTAGCATTACATTGCATATTTCACTATAGTTTCTTAAGGAAAGGCAGGAGTAGCACATGCAGTAGGTAAAACAAACATGCGTAACAGGCGTACCTAGCTGAACACAGGCCATTAGTAATTAAGCTTAAAAAACAAGATATTCCTCGTCGTTGGAGATATCGATAACGATGGGCTTGGACGAGGGCGAGGCCTCCACATCGTGGGTGCCCACCTCGTAGTGGTGAGTTGCCTCAGCCTGTCCGGGCACCAACCTGCCTGCTATGGAGTTGAGGAAAGCACGGGCACACTGAGAAAACAACACGGAGTCGTCGTCGAAGGCAACAACGGAGCCTTGGAGAAAACACAACAAGCTGTTGTTCGTAGCAGCCAACCGCGTGGCGGCGTCGGCGCGCGAGGTGTCGATGGTGGCCTCGACGTCTAGATGCTGCTCTAAGATCTGGGGGTCAGCACGCATGGGAGCCATCGGGGACTCATCCGCGCGTGCGGTCGCGATTTGCTTCTCCGCTGCCAGGTGCTCCCTGAGATCCTGGCTATACTGCGTGCACCATGTCTTTCGGCGGTGATTATGTGGGGGGTGGTCCGATGATTTTGGTGGACTGTGTCGCGCCGGAGGTCGGGCCATGTGGAATGGAGGACGAGGGGGTGGAGGAGGGAGGGGGTATGGGGAAGGTTTGGATTACATGACCATGACTAGATGGATGAGGCCGAGCAGCACGAAGGAGCGTCGCCGGCGAGGAGGCGGCGCTGCAAGCAAGATGTGAAGGTTTGAACTTAGGAAATGAAGGGGGGAGCAGGGGGAATGGGAGGCTTTTGGTTGGTACGAGGGGCGGGGGAGGTAGATATTTGTGTGGCAGCCCAAAATTTCGTTCGATGCGGCGAAAAAGTAGCACGCACAGTCACATCGGACACAGTACCTTTACCGTAACTGTGTGCGATATTCAACAACACAAACGTATGCTATAGTTTATCCCGTGTGTGATGAGACTGAATGTGGAAATTTTGGTCTCCAAGCTTCCGACGTAAGATATCGGATAGTACATTGCACACGGTACTTGCATTTCATGTTCATTTGGAAGAGAAAATGGGGATACGGCGGCAAATTTTGGTCCGAATTTCCCTCGTTACATTGGTCATTGCTTAGTTTAACAAAACTTGCTAATTTGAGTAGTACTACACAAAAGAGCCTACAGCACTTCCCGCACTTACTTAATCAAGCACTAATAAACATTAGTTAATTGACTTAAACATTACTCTAACAAAACACCATCGCTCTAGACAGAGACTAATATTTCGCCTGGCATTCGTCGATCTCTGCCGCCTCCTCGATGACCAGCTCCCGCTTGACGAACTCCGGGGAAAGGAGATCCATCGCCACATACTCCAGGATCTCGCAGTCTTCCATCTCTTTGGATAAGGCCGCCATGAGCCGGGCGTGGGCGGCCTTGCTCCGGGCATGGACGGCCACAATCTTGGCTAGGGAGGCCGCCGACGAACGGACGCCTGCTCGAGCACACTCATCGATTACCAACTCAACGGAGGTGGGTTGTCGACCGGTGTCGGAGAAGGCAGATGTGATTTGTGCAGCGACAGACACGAGATGGGCATGGGCGGCCTCGAGATGGGACTGGGCGTCCGCCATCAGGGCTACGACGACCGCCGAGGAACTGATAGCTGATGTGCCGTTCTCGCCATTTTCTATCCCCGTCGCGGTTGTTGCTGCCGCCCTCTCAGCTGCAGCTACTGACCTTTCGGTTGCTACAGCCGCTCTGTCGGAGGTAGCGGCCGCGTTCAAGCATGTTGAGAGCACGCTCATGGCTGATGCGGCCGCGCTCGGGCCGTAGTCGGTTGCCGAAGTTGCCCACACGACGGGGATCCACGTCCCCATCTTTCACCGGCGACGATTGAAAAGTAAAATGGTCTAGGGAGTCAGTGCGGTAAATTGGCCGGCGGTGTACTACAGCCGACGAAGCTTCCGGCCTAAGCCATGCATTACGAGGATTGGCCCAAGATATTTTGTACTACATCACACACGATTCATGAACGTCAACTGTTTGTGAAAGACTTATTTTTCAAAATGTTTTTAAAACAAAAAATGAGGTTAATTCGACAAAGGACGGTGTTTGGATTGCAATAAGATTTATGTGCAGTGAACACTGACCAATAGCTGTGTCGTGCTAAAATATGGAATTATTCAAGGTCTGTTTGCCATTTTTATAAATTAATTGAGTTTTCTAGACATTTAATGTGTATAATTTAAATTTGAACTATCGTCCCAATGTCCGTGCATCAAAATGGGATGAAAAGTCATATTAGTGTCCATCGCTTCATCTTTAGGTCACGGGCAATAAATGGGATTGAACTTCAAACATCTCGGCATCTTGGCTCGGCCACAAACGTTGAGAAACTTAGTTTTTAAATTACTGTAAATCCAAAATGCGTCAGAAATTCTAAAAACATGGCATGTTGTCATGACATGGCACATATGTGCCATGGTAAAAAAATTGTACAACATGGGACAATTTTAGCCACAAGTCCCTTACAATGCAGAGCTTCTCACTTCAATCTTTGAGGTCCCGATAAGGAAAACGTCACCTTACGTAGGCAAAACGACATCCGCTCATTGTCTCGCCATGAACTTTTGTTAGAGGGAACTCGCACCAGTAAGAGTGTCTTGCTAAAATATGGAATGGTTCTTTTCTCATTTTCATACGTTAATTGAGTTCTCTAGGCATACAATGTGGATAATTAAAATTTGAACTAAAATCACAAGGTCCGGTGCATCAAAATGGGTTGAAAAATCATATAAGTGTCCATGGCTACTTTGGGCCCCATGCAAAATATGGGAATGGATTTCAAACATCTTGGGGTCTTGGCTCGGCCACATACATTGAGAAACTTGGTTTTACATTCATGTATAAATCGAAAACTCGTCAGAAATTCAGGGAACTTGGCATGGTGTCATCGCATGGCTCATATGTGTCCTGATGATAAATTGTCCAATTTGGGACAAGTTTTGGCACAAGCCCTTACAAACCTCAGCTACTCACGGGAAGCTAGCTTTTGTGGTTTTGATAAGGAACGCATCACCTTATGTGGTCGAATCGACATCCGCTGCCTCTTCTCGTCTTGAACTATATATTTCTAGAGGCAACATATGCCAACATGAGTGTCGTTCCAAAATATGAAAGTATACATGGTTCGTTTGGGCTTTTTATACATTAATTGACTTTTATATGCATTATTTAACGTCCATTATTCAACTTTGAACTACATTCACAAGGTACGGTGCATCAAAATGGGTTGAAAACCGTATAAGTGTGCATGCATCTTTAGGATCCCATGCAATATATGGGAATGAATTTCAAACATCTCGCGGTCTTGGCTCGGCCATACAAACATTGAGAAACACGGGTTTTAAATCCTGTGTAAATCAAAAACAAGTCAGAAAATTCATGAAACTTGGCATGGGGTCATAATATGCATGGCTCATATGTGCCCTGGTAAAATAATGTCCAATTTGGGACAAGTTTTGGCACAAGCCCCGCACAAACCAAATATTAATTATCACGTGAAGCTTTGTTGTTTCGATATGGAATGTGTCACCTTATGTGGGCGAATCGACATCCGCTGCCTCTTCTCGTCTTGAACTATTTCTATGGGCAACATATACCAAAATGAGAGTGTCGTACCAAAATATGAAATATACATGGTTCGTTTGTCCTTTTTATACATTATTTGACTTTTATATCCATTATTTAACGTGCATACTTCAAATCCAAACTACAATCAGAAGGTCCGGTGCATCAAAATGGGTTGAAAACCATATTAGTGTGCATGCATCTTTAGGTCCCATGCAAGACATATGAATGAATTTCAAACATCTCGGGGTCTTGGCTCGGCCACAAAAACATTGAGAAACTATAGGGTGTTAAATCATGTAAATCAAAAACTCGTCAGGAGATTCTTGAAACTTGGCATGGTTTCATGAAATGGCACATAAAGGCATCACAACATTTTGTTTTCCTATCTGAGACTCGCTTTTTAATATATATTTTCTTTTAGAGCCAACATTGAGAATATTAGTTAAATTATAGTAAATCTAGAACTCACACAAAATTCAAGAAATTTGGCATGGCGTCATTATATAGCACAAATATGCTGTGGTATTTTTTGTATCATTAATAGCAAACAAAAGCTTTTTGGAGCAAAGAACTATCAAGTTTCCACGCAAACGGTTGCATCATTTTCAAACCGTCGGCGTTCTACTGCCCTTTACGTGCTGCCAAGCGTCGCACTCTTTTATTGGCTAGGGCTTAGGAGGTGCCGTGCGAGCAGCTGCTCGAGTTGACAGGAGGCGTGCGAGCTGGCATCCGTCGCGCAGGCTCACCGGGAGGCGTGCGGGCCGTACGTCGAAGACTCACCGGGAATCGAGCCCTTTGACCTCCGTATCCGCCCTCCTCTCTTCCAACCTGTCCATCAATGGTGCTCGAGCCGTTGTTTAATAGGCGGCTTTACTACCCACTCACTCACAATCCTCCATATATCTTCGCCTCACATTCCCTCCATCTTCAGACCTCCACGGCGACCTACGCCATGCTACAGAAGGATCATATGCCACTAGTCTTCTGGTTTGGTGAAGTTGACACCGAGCCGGAAGATATAGAACATGAAGACGAATGGGATGCCATGGACATGGCCCTGGAAGAGTTGCATGCCGCAGCGGATGCTGCCCCGACGCACTCGCCATCAACCATCACCGCGCCCGTGCTAGCAACCATCCCTATGGCATTGACGGGCTGGTCGCCCAGCATCATCGCATCGCTGGAAACCGCGGGTGTCAGGGATGTCCCCGCCGACTCGCTTGAGCTCATGTACATGCAAGCGCCAGCGCCTCCTCCTGCCCCTGTGCTCGTGCGCGCCCTTGCACACGCCACGCCGGTCCTAGTGCGCGTGCCCGCACCGACGGCGCCTGACCCCTTGCGCGCGCCCGCACCCACCGCGCCCGTGCCCGTACGCGCGCCTGCACCCGTCACCGCCCCCTCAGCGGATTGGGCCGCCGCCGTCGACAGCTTTCTCGTAGCGCCGCTAGTCGCCGCCCCCCGGCCCCGCACCCGTCGATCGCGCGACGACCGCCTCTTTGATTGTGAAGGCCATAACATTCTGCTCTCGGTTGAAGAACTGTACAACTGCGCCACGGAGCACGAGAATGCCGCAGCAGGAGGCCGCCGCCACCGCAACTAGTTTTCTTTATATTTTATCTCGATTGTATGAATGTAAAGTGAAAGCTTAACTGAATGAAATCTATGGTTTGATGAACTAAGTATTTATCTCTGAATTCACGTAGCAAATAAAAAACCATCAAAGTTTTATCTGAATGAACACACATCACAAACGGTTCAGGTTGAATACCCGTTTGAAGATCGACAACTATATTTCCTTCGCCCGTAAGCCAAGTCAAAATATTGGCGCGAAGGATTGGTCCAATGCGTCATCGCAAAAGTTTCTCGAATATGATCCGTGTGCCTAGTACAGACAATCCGAGAAGATTTTCATCTATCATACTGGGTAAATTGCCATGTGTAAAATCGGAAACATTGGCATCTGTCGATCTATTAACACTAGCATTTGTCAACATTTTAGCAGTGGCATTTGGCAAGTATTGCAGAAACAAAATCACAATTAGGGTGTAATTTTGCAACAGAATTTCACTTTAAACATGGATTTCATTCATACATTAAGCACTAGTCTTTGTACAATACAGTTCAACTCGACAGCTGAACCAAACGAACTTTTCCCCAATTATTGCCAACCACGTACTGAATTAGCTAGTTCAACTATATACTAGCTAATTAAAGTATGTGGTACAGTTCAACCATATCTATAGTTAGATGAACTGAACAAAATAGCCCCTAAATACTAGTACTACGGAGGGGCTTTATACTGCTTCCAGCAGAATCAAGCATGCTCAGTAAGAGCAAGTGGAGGAGGGGCCTGCCGACGAGTTGGCGGAGACGTGTCCGTTGCCTGCCAGTGGTGCCCTCCGACACTCATGACGCCCCTCCTCGAAAGCGACGGGACTCTGCGTAGATCTCCGCATTCCGCGCCGCCGCTGCGGCTTCTCCTCCGGCCACGGCATTGGTGAGCTTCTTCGCGTGCGCGACCTGGCGCTCCACCTCCTTCTCTAGGAAGTAGATGTAGCGCGCAAGGGTTTCGACGCAGAAGACCGGCGGTGGGCCTTTGGCGGACTCCACCTCCCGCATTTGGGCCTTGGTGGCGGCGCGGGTTATGACCCCGCAGCCTGACGGCGGGGTCGTGGCAAAGACGGATGACGGTGGGGTGGCGGCCCCGGCGGCGGAAGGCGTGGTGGCAGCCACCGGCAGCAGCTGCCTTCGGGCAGCGGTGGTGGAGCGTGTAGTTGGTGGCGTGCGCACACCAACCAGGGACGCCACATGCACTACACGCTTCAGAGGACTGCCGCGCCAACGCAATGAAGCCTCCCAGCTGGAGCTGTCCTCTGGCGGTGTGGCTGGGCGACGACGAACGGCCGGTGCCATTGGCGATTGGGGGAGAAGCAAACTAGACAAGCTACGGGGAGGGGGGGATGAAGGCAATGTGGAGTCACCGGCCGTGAGGGTTTATATAGCAGGCCGGCAAGCATTGGGGATTTCACCGAGCATGGCGGGAAGCTAGAGCCGTAGGACGGTTTTGCGCGCGTAACCTGCGTGGTTCTGAGCGGGAACGGGATAATCGAGCGGGCGCGTGGCCAAAACCCAAAAGTGATGCCGAAGCATGCACTGGAATACTCGGGCGGCAACGCGGTGACAAGACGTGAGAGAGGAGGACGGACTGATGTGGAGGCACACGCGTCAAAATAATAAAACGTCTGCGATATTAATACAGGCAAACGACACTTCCCCACGTAGCGTATGTAATGATCTCATCCATCGCTAACAATTACTTGGCAGCAATCGTTTTCCCACAACACACACAGCTTGTCAGTATGAATCGTTTGTGTTATTTCTGGTGTTCGCACACGATTCTCATTACTCACTTGTTTGCTGTATATCGCACACATCATGTTATGCCGAGTCGTTTGTGTTCTGCTATATCAGCGCACACAGTTTATCCGAGTGAACTGTATGCCGTACTTCGCACACGTATGTCGTTTTGGTAACCATTTCTGTTATCTTATCTAATCACAAACGGTTCATAAGAAAAAACAGTCTGCCGTAGATCGCACCCGCAACTACTTTCTGAATCGTATTTGATGGATCCACCTTCGCACACAGTTCGTGCCATTAGCGACGGAGCTTGCACTACACCATTTGTGATTCATGCATCGCACACAATTTCGTCGAAGGGTCTCTGATTGATGTGTTGTGTTTGGACCATTCTGTAGTAGTGTGCCGGCCCATCGACATCCGAGGCGCCTCCACCCAGCAGACCTCAAGGTTAGCAATCTGTAGTTCGTCAGCGCTCCCGGTAAGGCAATCCTCAAAGCCTTCACTGAGGGGGAAACTCTTGATGGCGATGTCACCACAGCTGGAGGAGTGGTCACCGATCCGTTCGGCGGCAGTGATGAGGCTAAGGAGCACAGCGTCCTTCTCTCCATCTGCAATAGCTTCCAGTAGATGTAAACCTACTATGGCAGTTGCTCGGAGAGGCTGGACTGTCAGGAAGCCATTCTTGCTGAAGCAGAGGCTGACTTACAACGATGCCTCACCGAGACGCGGTCCTGGTTCATAGAGTGCTGTCAAGATCTCACCATCCGCCAAGCCCAGCTCACCAAGCTGTACAAGAATTTGTCCTGAAGAAGGCTGAGGTGGAGGCATCGGTGGAGGAGGCCGAGCAAAGGATCCCAACCGCTGACGTAGACCTTATAGCGCAAGGCTGAGCTCGACTCACATGAGAAGAACCTTGTCAGTCGAGAAGTGACCATTGCCGCCAAGGTTGAAACTCAGTTGGCATGGCAGATTCAGGAGCTGGAGCAAAAGCACAAGGATGCCATCAAGGCGCAAGCCACAGAGCATGCCGACAGGCTTCAGAAGGCCGTCAAGGTTGCTGAAGCTGCTGAGGCCGCTAGGGCTGAATTGGAGGGCATAGTGTGGTAGCTGGAGTTCAACCTTGCCGCATCCAGCATGGAAATCTTGGAGCTGGAGGAGAGTGTGTGGAAGGCAGCCGATACCCTAGGGGAGCTATTGCTACTTGTAAACTGCGTTGGCATTTTCCCCGAAGAGGAGAGGAGATGGATCATAGTAGAGATAAGTATTTCCCTTAGTGAGAACAAAGGTTATCGAACCAATAGCAGGACCACACAAATTCTGGTCTTTAGCACCTACACACAAAAGAGCACGCACTTGCACCCAACATGGGCAAGAGGGTTTTCAAGCCCCTTGAACTCGTTACTTGCAAGCGATAAGTCGTGATAGCTAGATAATATAAATATAAAATAAAATAACAATAAATAAATGGGTGCAATATTTTTGTTGTTTTTGTAATAATATATTTTGTGAAGACCTGGGGGCCATAGTTTTCGCTAGAGGCCTCTCTCTCGAAGAAAGCATACGGTGGGTAAACAAATTATTGTTGGGCTATTGATAGAAAAGCACATAGTTATGCAATATTTATTCATGACAATGATCATGTATATAGGCATCACGTCCATAAACAAGTAGACCGACTCCTACCTGCATCTACTACTATTACTCCACCAATCTACAGCTATCCATCATGCATCTAGAGTATTAAGTAAAAACAAAGTAATGCTTGGAGCAAGATGACATGATGTAGACAAATTAAATCCAACCATTACGAATAAAACCCATCATTTTCCCCTTAATGGCAGTAATAAAATACGTGTCATGTCCCCTTCTTTCACGAGGATCGAGCACCGCAAGATTAAACCCATCACAATGCACCAGTCCCGCTAAAGATAAATAAATCTAGTTGGCCAAACCAAATAGATAGATCGGAGAGCAATACGAAGCTATAACAATCATGCATATAAGAATTCAGTAAAGACTCAATATACTTTCATGAATAATCTGAACATAAACCCACAATCCATCGGATCCCAACAAACACACCACAAAGAAGGATTACATCGATAGATCACCGCGGGAATCGCAGTGAACTTTGTATTGAAAATTATAGGGAGAGAGCCACCTAGGTACTAGCTATGGACCCGTAGGTCTATGGTAAACTACTCACACATCATCATGGAGGCAGCAAGGTTGATGTAGAAGCCCTCCGTGATCGATCCCCCCTCCGATAGGGCACCGGAACAGGGCTCCAGATGGCCTCCCGTAGGAACAGAGACTTGCGGTGGCGGAAAAAGTATTTTGGCTGGCTCTCGGGTGTTTTCCTAATTTCAGACAATATATAGAGTTGGAATTAGGTCAGGAGGCGTCGGGAGGTGGTCCCAAGCAATCAGGGCGCGACCACCACCCTGGGTGCACCCTTTAGGCCTGGTGCCACCTCATGTGGCCTCCGTTCTCTCTCCAAAGCTTCCAGGTCTTATTTTTGTCTAGAAAAAATCATCAAAAAGTTTCGGGGCATTTGGACTTCATTTGGTACAGTATTCCTGAAAGGCCAAAAACAAGCAGAAAATAACAACTGGCATTGGGCACTAGGTTAATAGGTTAGTTCACAAAAATGATATGAAATAGCACATAAATGCATATAAAGTATCCAAGAATGATAATATAGTAGCATGGAACAATAAAAAATTATAGATACGTTGGAGACGTATCAGCATCCCCAAGCTTAATTCCTGCTCTTCCTCGAGTAGGTAAATGATAAAAACAGAATTTTTGATGCGACATGCTACCCAACGTGTAATCTCTTTTAGGTATGATCTTTGAGAAATGATGAACTAATAAACATCAATATAGTAATATCCATAAACTTAAGCAACATGATTATTAACTTTCAAAATATATGATCCTTAAAGAATGTTACTCCCCACTCATTCTATCATATTACCATGGCATGACTCCATCATCACCACATAAGTACAAATCATGAGCACCATGGTGTCAAGTCAAGCATTTGGATCGTACTTCTAACGCACTTCATCATTTTCAACCTCACTCAATACATGAGCGTGAACCATGGATATAGCATATGGGTGGAATAGAATATGGTGGTAGATATAAAAAGGAGTCAAAGTGTAAAGAAAGTCTTGCATCAACCAGGCGTATCAACCTTCTATGGAGATGCCCATCAATATATAAATATATCAATGCGAGGAGTAGGGATTGCCATGCAACGGATGCACTAGAGCTATAAGTGTATGAAAGCTCAACGGAAGCTAAGTGGGTGTGCATCCAACTTTCTTGCTCATGAAGACCTCGAGCATTTGAGGAAGCCCGCCATCGGAATATACAAGCCAAGTCCTATAATGAAAAAGTCCCACTAGCATATGAAAATGACAACTCAGGAGACTCTCTATATGAAGAACATGGTGCCACTTTGAGGCACAAGCGTGGTAAAGGATAGTAGTAAAGTCCCTTCTCTATTTTTCTCTCATTTATTTCTTTTTTTCTCTTTTTTCCTTTTTTTCATTCTTTTTCTTTTTTTCTTTTTTATTGGTGGGCTCATTTGGCCTCCCCCATTTTTTCATTTTTCTTCCAGAGCTCGTCCCGACTTGTGGGGGAATCATTACTCCATCATCCTTTCCTCACTGGGACAATGCTCAAATAACGATAACCATCACACTTTTATTTACTTACAACTCAATATAACAACTGAATGACGAAAAAGAAATGACTCTATATGAATACCAATGGCATTGTACCAGGAGGTGCAATGATCTAGCGTAACATGTAAACAATGATGAACGGTGGTTGTGCCACAAATACTATGTCAACTACATGATCATGCAAATCAATATAATGATGGACACACAAGTCATCTGATGGTGGAAGTTGCATGGAAGTATATCTCGGAATGGCTATGGAAATGGCATAATAGGTAGGTATGGTGGATGTTTTGAGGAACATATAAGGAGGCTTATGTGCGATAGAGCGTATCATATCACGGGGTTTGGATGTACCGGCGAAAGCTGCACCGATCCTCGAGGTGAGAATGGGCAATGCATGGTAACGAAGAGGCTAGCATTATATGGAAAGGTGAGTGTGCGTACATCCATGGACTCACATTAGTCATAAAGAACTCATATAGTTCTTGCAAAGCCTTATTAGCTCCCTTGAATCAAAGTACTACTGCATACTCCTAGGGAGGAGGTTGGTAGGAGTTAACCATCGCTCACCTCCGACCCGAACAACACAAGGATTTCAACGAGGAATAAGAATGATCACACATCATCATCATGCCATAATTAATATTTAGATGAATAACAAGTAACACGCTTTAACTACCAATATTTATACTAACCAACAATGATGTACTCATGCCCTTTCATATTACTACATTAATATCAATAACCCACAATCTCTCTTATATGGTGAGCTACATGAAGGTTTTGATTATACAGTCAATGAATACCTATCCTTTTTTGGACTAAACTTATAACCCATGCAAATTACCATTACAATTTATTAGACTCTCAAACAAGTTTAAGTGAAGCATGAGAGTTCAATTATTTCTATAAAATCTACATGCCACCGTGCTCTAAAAGATATAAGTGAAGCACTAGAGCAACTGCTTAGCTCAAAAGATATAAGTGAAGCACATAGAGTATTATAACGAATTATGATGAACATGTGTCTCTCTCAAATAGGTGTGTCCAGAAAACAATGATTTTTGCAAACTAAAAATAAAGAAAACTATAACACACGACGCTCCAAGCAAAACACATATCATGTGATGAATAAAATATAGCTCCAAGTGACATACCGATGGAATGGAGACAAAAAGGGGATGCCTTCCAGGGCATCCCCAAGCTTAGACGCTTGAGTCTTCCTAGAATTTTACCTTGGGATGCCTTGGGAATCCCCAAGCTTAGGCGCTTGCCGCTCCTTATTCCTTCATCCATCGTGATCGCACCCAAAACATGAAAACTTCAGCACACAAAACTCAACAGAAAACTCGTGAGATCCGTTAGTATTATTGGTAAATCAAAAACTTTAGGTACTTTTACAAATTTATTCATATTTTATTATTGCATAAGGTACTGTATTATAACTTCTCCATGGCTTATACCCGCCGATACAATCCATAGCATCATCAAAACAAGCAAACTATGCAAGCAAAACATAGAATCTGTCTAAAACAGAACAATCTGTAATGATTTGCACAAACACCATACTTGTATAACTCCAAATAATATGAAAAATTAAGAAAAATTCTATAATTTGTATACCAATACTTCTTAAAAAATCCAGACCAAAAAGACATTCCATTAAAATCAGAGAAATTATGCACTAGACGCAAAAGTTTTTGTTTTTTGCACCGCATCAATTCTACTATCTTCCAAATCAATCCCAAAGGCTTTACTTGACACAAACTAATTAAAAGATAAAAACACAATCATTACAGTAGACATAATCATGTAAACAAACCAAGACAGAATGTAAAAGGAAAAAAATTAAGATAACTATTGGGTTGCCTCCCAACAAGCGCTATCGTTTTATGCCCCTAGCTAGTCATAATGCATAGTATCAAGTGTTGTCATCCTTGACAGTTGGGCCATAGGTGTCCCTCATAATAGATTCATAAGGTGGTCTAATTCTCTTTCTCGGTAAGTGTTCCATCCATATCTTTATGGGGATTTGGAATCTTATGTTTACCTCCTTCATGTCATTAATAGCACCTATAGTTCATAGGAAAGGCCTACCAAGTATTATTGGACAAGACAGATTGCATTCAATATCAAGAACAATGAAATACGGGCACATAATTTCTATTAGGAAGAATGAGCACATAATTTATTCTACCTGATGGTTCCTTAATAGTGGAATCCGCTATGTGCAAGTTAAGGGAACATTCATTTATATCGGTGAAACGTAGCACATCACATGAAGATTTTGATATAGTGGAAACGCAAGAGCCAAGGTTAGAGAAAGCATTGCATTCATATTATTTAAGCTTTATTTTAATAGTAGGTTCCGACTCATCATGCAACTTCCTAGGAATAGAAACTTCTAACTCAAGTTTTTTTTCTTCATGAGCCTTTAGCATAGCTTCTACGATATGTTTAGTAAAGACCTTGTTTTGTTCATAGGCATTGGGTGAGCTCATTATGAATTGAAGCAAGGAAATACATTCTACTAAAGAGAAATTATCATAATTAAAGTCCTTATGATCAAAGATAGTGGGTACATCACTAGCTAAAGTTTTGACCTCTCCAAACCCACTTTTTTCATTCTTGTCGTTACGATCATCACCCTCCGAGCAAATGGGACGCCTTCTACTTAAAGTTGACTCATCTCCAGTCCCTTTATCATTTATTTTCATATTTCTAAACAAAGATTCAATGGGAGAAGTACCAATCATTTTAATATCTTCATCCTGATTACGGTAAAAACAGGGAGGAAGCGCGTTTTCTATGAATTCTCGCTTAGCTCTCAACCTAGCAGTCCTCTCCTTACTTTAATTAATAGATATTTGTATGGGTTTAATAGACACATTAATATCATGCTTGGGTGGCAATTATTTCTAGCCATATCGTAAACATTATGCAATTGTTCTTCTAACATAGTGTTGAAAATATTTTGAGAACTAATAAATTCTTTAACGGTGTTCCCAAGATCAGTAGGTATCCTATTTTTTGATGTATTTCCATAGGAATTACCATAAGAGTTCCCATAATTATTGTTGGAGATATGCCCTAGAGGCAATCATATATGATGATATTTCCTATGTGTTTATGAATAAAGATAGTCCTTGGATATTATCATTGATGTGTATTAACAAGTAGTGACTTGTTTGTGAGACTATGCATTGTATGATGATTGTCCTAAAAGGTCCCTAGTCGAAAGGGTTGTGTGGACGCTCAGCCTGTTAGACTAGCATGCGACACGGTGGATGGCCCGGTCTCACTGACCATGTAGCATTGGATGTTAGCCGGATAATATGGACTCATAAAGATCTGGTCGGCTTCGACGTAGTCGGATCCGGGTCGAGATAAGGTCTGAGTTGGACAGACCCGACTATGAGATGTGGCGATAGGTCATTTGTGAGTCTCTAGTACAACATACGTTCTATGTCCTAAGACCTGGGATGACGCATGTACTCGGGATGGTGACAGACCTGCTTTGGGCCGACCAAATGCTACTCCATGACTAGGTAGTTACAAAGGTTGGTTTCAGGCTTATCCAGACTCATGCTTGGAGATATGGTTGAGCAAGCTGGGATTTGCCCCTCCAATCAGGAGAGATATACTCTGGTCCCCTCGGGTGATCCGACCTGGATAAGCATGGTCATGCGATGAGGATAATGAGATAATCCGAAGTGTTGGTCGGATTCACTGGAACGAGAAAGAGGTCGTGCTGCAACAAGGATGACCATGTCGCCTTGAGCAAGACAACATATATTGTGTGGCAAAGGCAACAAAAGTGTGATGTACAGGTTCGCTTAACCAGCTCCATTGGACACTTGGAGTCGGCACGCTTTGCTAGAGGCCGCTACCGACTAGCCGAGCCGGATGTGATCAAACTCGCGACCAAGTGAACAAGAACCTCAGAGGTCGCGCGCTTAAGGGAAGGAGCTACTTGTGGGCTTTAGGATCCGTGAGAGGCCCAAGTGTTGAGCCCATGATGGATGCCTATATATAGTGGAGGTGTGGAACACCCATTCAATTGATCGCTTTGGCGCCGTCATTAGGGCTTTGCATGTGTTGCAAGTAGCCACCTCCACTCGCCCCGACTGTCTGATCGGACCTAGCAGTCCGCCGCACGGTGTTCCTTCTACATGCGCGGATACCATTAGAGGCGGTGCACTTGTGCCGCTCCGGCGAACCTTTACATGCGATCCAGTGACCGGCAGTTCGAAGGAGATCAGACGAGGAGGAGACGGACCTCGCGGACGCGCAGCCCCAACTCTACTTTCGCTGCACGGCACTGCGCTTCTAGTGATGACGATCTGTGATCCATCTCCGTAGCATGTTCTTGGTTGTTGTGCGCATAGGAAATTTTATTTTGCATGCGATGCACCTACGGTAGAACCCAACAATTATTAGAGGAATTACTGGGATACGGCCTACCATTGAAAGTACGTCTATAAGAATTATTGTCAAAATTATTTTGCGAGACAAAGTTCACATCAATAGCATCATTATTTTTCTCAATCAAAGTAGACAATGGCATATCATTAGGATCAACTTGAGCATTCTTTTTTGCAATCATATTCATAAGAGCATCCATTTTATCAATCAAAGTAGTAATTTCTTCGACATAATTTACCTTCTTAACAGTTGGAGCTCGGTGTGCCATTGAGAATAATTTGTCATGATATTGGCCATAAGTTTTCTAGCCTCTCCTAATGTTACCTCCATAAAGGTACCACCTGCATCATAGTTTAAGCCATAAAGGTATCACCTGCAACATAATTATTAAAGGTTTCTAGACACAAAGTTCAGTCCAGCATAGAAATTTTGTGTAATCATCCCTAAGTTTAAGCCATGTGTAGGACAATTTCTAATCATCATTTTCATTTTATCCCATGATTGTGCAACATGTTCTTGCTCATGTTGTTTAAAATCATAATTTGGTTTCAGAGAGATATAATTTTAGCGGGAGGAAAATACTTGACAATGAAATCATCCTTACACTTATCCCATGTTCCAATACTATTGCGAGGCAAGGATGAAAGCCAAGTTTTAGCTTTATGTCTTAGTGAGAAAGGAAATAATTTCAATTTAACCACATCATTATGCATGTAATTTTTCTTTTGCATATCACATAATTCAACAAAGGTATTAAGATGCGAAGCGGGATCCTCATTAGGACTTCCCGAAAATTGTTCTTTCATAACAAGATTTAGCAAAGTGGCATTAATATCATAAAACACCGCACTACTGGCGGGTGGAATAACAAGATTTACTAATAAAATAATTATTATTAGTATTTGAGAAATCACACAACTTAGTAGTATCTTGAGACATGGTGACGAAACAAGTAAACTAGCAAGCAAGCAAGTGAATTAGATAGTAAACTAGATTACTAAGCAAACAAGCAAATAGAAATATTTTTGTATTTTTGATTTTTATATAAAGTAAAATATAACAGCAAATAAAAAGTATAACAAGTGAATGATAATTTGTGTGAAGGTACTTGATAAGATTTTTGGTGATACTCCCCGGCAACGGCGCCAGAAAAATTATTCCTGCTACTTGTAAACTACGTTAGGATTTTCCCCATAGAGGAGAGGAGATGCAGCACAATAGAGATAAGTATTTCTCTCAGTGAGAACTAAGGTTATCGAACCGATAGGAGGAGCACGCAAATTCCCGTCTTCAGCACCTACACACAAAACAACACGCACTTGCACCCAACGAGGACAAGAGGGTTGTCAAGTCCCTTGAACTCGTTACTTGCAAGAAATTACTAGTCATAGATAGATAATATGAATATAAAATAAAATAATAGTAAATAAATGGCAGCAATATTTATGGTGTTTTTGTAATAATATATTTTGTGAAGACCTGGGGGCCATAGTTTTCGCTAGAGGCTTCTCTCTCCAAGAAAGCATACGATGGGTAAACAAATTACTGTTGGGCAATGGATAGAAAAGCGATAGTTATGCAATATTTATTCAGGAAATGATCATGTATGTAGGCACCACGTCCATAAACAAGTAGACCGACTACTGCCTGCATCTAGTACTATTACTCCACCCATCGACCACTATCCAGCATGCATCTACAGTATTAAGTAAAAATAGAGTAATGCTTGGAGCAAGATGACATGATGTAGACAAAGTAAATCCAATCAATATGAATAAATCCCATCATTTTCCCCTTAATGAGAATAATACAATACATGTCATGTCCCCTTCTATCACGAGGATTGAGCACCACAAGATTAAATCCATCACAACGCACCACTCCCGCTGAAGATAAATAAATCTAGTTGGCCAAACCAAACCAATAGATCGGAGAGCAATACGAAGCTATAACAATCATGCATATAAGAATTCAGTAAAGATTCAATTTATTTTCATGAATAATCTAAACATAAACCCACAATTCATTGGATCCCAACAAACACACAGCAAAGAAGGATTACATCAGATAGATCACCGCGGGAATCGCGGTGAACTTTGTATTGAAGATCATAGAGAGAGATAGCCTTCTAGGTACAAGCTATGGACCCATAGGGTTGTGGTAAACTACTCACACATCATCGTGGAGGCTGCAAGGTTGATGTAGAGGCTCTCCGCGATCGATTCCCCCTCCGATAGGGCACCGAAACAGAGCTCCAGATGGCCTCCTGTCGGAGTAGAGACTTGCGGCGATGGAAAAAGTATTTTGGCTGGCTCTCGGGTGTGTTCCCAATTTTAGAGAATATATAGAGTTATAATTAGGTCAGGAGGCGTTGAGAGGTGATCCCAAGCCATCAAGGCACGGCCACCCCCCTGGGCGCGCCCTCTTGGCTTGGCGCCACCTTGTGTGGCCTCCGGTCTCTCTCTCTGAAGCTTCTAGGTCTTATTTTTGTCCATAAAAAATCATCAAAAAGTTTCGGGGCATTTGGACTTCGTCTGGTACAATATTCCCGAAAGGCCAAAAACAAGCTGAAAATAGCAACTGGCACTGGGCACAAGGCAAAGGCCGAAAACAAAAATGATTTGAAATAGCATACAAATGCATAGAAAGTATCCAAGAATGATAATATAGTAGCATGGAACAATAAAAAAATATTCGACAAGACCAAGAGCTCTCCGTTGCTGCCGACTCCATTGCTGACCTGAAGTTGAAGCTGAGCTCATTGGAGGAGCACCTTGAGGGCGCCAGGACCAAGGAGAGGGCCTTGCTCGAAGAGCTCCAGAACGAAAAGGAACTGCTCGCCTCTGTCGCTCACTGTTCCAATGAATTGAAGAAGAACTTAGAGCTTTGGATGAAGCAGCTTGTGAACATTGCTGACAGGCTCTCCACCCAGCTAGCTGCCATGGGCCTAGAGAAGTGGAGGGTCTCTAGCGACCGCAGGGAAGTAGAGAGCGTCAGGTTGTCCATCTTCTTCGAGGGACACATCGGGCCGCTGGAGAAGTATGAGGAGGACCGGGCTGATAACTTCATCATGGAATCCCGCGAGCTCTGCCGCGACGTAATCCACAAGATACTGGTGAAGGTCGTACTCTGCAATCACAGAGTTGACATATCCAAGGCCTTCTCCGAGCTACCGAATGATGCCGACACCAGTGCTGCTGAAGCTCTTGTTGCGCCTATCTCCGAGAGGGTTGGTTCTGTCAAAGTGAAGGAGTGAACCCCTCTCGCTTCATCCTTGCCGCCAGTGTCGCGCATGTATCAAAGACAAATTTCTTGAATTAGCACTGCACTTTTGTTTATGGATGTAATATATTCTAGTTGTTTGAACGAATGGCCACTTTTCCTTGTACTTGATTCCATACTTGTATGTTTCTGAACCCTACGCTTGCCGGAAACACTTGCCGGTGTGCACATTCTTGTCGAGAGCGCTTTAGGAATATGTCCTTAGGAGCTTGCCAAAAATGCTTCTGCTGGCAAGATTACCTTGTCGTCCTTAGGGCAGCTACCTTGGTTGTTTAGTGGACTCGAAATAAGCTAGGAGCGCAACAAATTCCGACAAGGGTCCTTCGCGTGCAGGTTTTCCCATACAAATGTTGGAATCGTTCAAGGAAAGACACAACTACTACAAAGAATTTGAAGTTTTTTAACTTAGCTTTTCTTTGTTGTACTTCTTGTCGTGAGATCGTAAACTTGAATGTCACTTGGGTATCCGTACCATCACTCTCCCCGAGAACACTTGCACATGAGGGTCCCTTCTGTCCTTTGAGAAAAAGAAAGAAGAGAAAAGAGGAGGCTAGGAACCTTACCGGTTCATCAACCATTTCACACAAGTTAAAATGAACACAACATTTCATACAATCATACATAATTTAAATATTTACTTTGACAAAAAGTTATAGAAGACTTAGCTTTATTGATTATGCACAGGGTCTTCGCCTGGTTTTGTACGAAGGTTTACATGCCTTGCCGACAGACTCATATGAAAGGGGCTTGCCGGGGGGCGACAAACGTGCCTTATGGATAGAACTTGCGAAGATGTTTTATATTCCACAAATTTTGCAATGGAGTGCCATCTTCGGTCTCTAGGCAAACTGCGCCAGGCCTAGTGACTCTTTCTACCCGGTAAGGGCCTTCCCACTTTGGCGTCAACTTGTTGCTTTCCTTCGCGGACTGGATCCGTTGAAGGACAAGGTCGCCTTCTCCAACACTCCTGGCATGAACCTTGCGGCTATGGCAGCGGCCCAAGGCTTGCTGGTAGCTTGCGGCATGCACACCAGCCTAGAGATGATTCTCCCCGAGGAGCGTTGCATCATCTTGCCGCAACTGCTCTTGCTTAGCTTCATCAAAAGCTTGCAGTCGAGGTGATCCATATGTGAGTTCTATGGGGAGGACCGCTTCTGCACCATAGACTAGGGAGAAGGGTGTCTCATCGTTAGCTCGATTTGGTGTCGTCCTGAGTGACTAAAGAACTGCCGGCAACTCATCAATCTAGCGCCTCCTGGACTTGTGCAGGTTGTCGAACGTTCTTGTCTTGAGCCCACGCAACACTTCAGCATTTGCTCTTTCCACTTTGTTGCTGCATCTTGGATGAGCGATAGAGGCAAAGATCTTTCTTCCAAGGGTCTTGCATGTTGGAAATATGCCCTAGAGGCAATAATAAAGTAGTTATTCTTATATTTCCTTGTTCATGATAATCGTTTATTATCCATGTTATAATTGTATTTATTGGAAACTCAAATACATGTGTGGGTATATAGACAACAACATGTCCCTAGTAGTCCTCTACCGGACTAGCTCGTTGATCAAAGATGGCCATGGTTTCCTAGTCATAGACATGAGTTGTCATTTGATAACGGGATCATATCATTAGGAGAATGATGTGATGGACAAGACCCAAACTATGAACGTAGCATATGATCATGTCAAGTTAATTGCTATCGTTTTCTCCATGTCAAGTATCTGTTCCTATGACCATGAGATCATAAAACTCCCTGACATCGGAGGAGTACGTTGTGTGTATCAAACGTCGCAACATAACTGGGTGACTATAAAGATGCTCTACAGGTGTGTCCGAGGGTGTGCCTGTTGAGTTGGCATGGATCAAGACTGGGATTTGTTGCTCCATATGACGGAGAGGTATCTCAGGGCCCACTCGGTAATACAACATCATAACAAGCTTGCAAGCAATGTGACTTAGGAGTTAGCCGCGGGATCTTGTATTACGAAACGAGAAAAGAGACTTGCCGGTAATGAGATTGAACTAGGTATGGAGATACCGACGATCGAATCTCGGGCAAGTAACATACCGATGAACAAAGGGAACTATGTACGGCATTGACTGAATCCTTGACATCGTGGTTCGACCGATAAAGATATTTGTAGAATATCCAGGAACCAATATCGACATCCAGGTCCAGCTATTGGTTATTGACCATGGAGGTGTCTCAGTCATGTCTGCATAGTTCTCGAACCCTTAGGGTCTACACACTTAATGTTTGGTGACGATATAAGTATAGTCGAGTTGTTATGTTGGTGACCAAAGGTTGTTTGGAGTCCCGGATGAGATCCTGGATGTGACGAGGAACTCCGGAATGGTCCGGAGGTGAAGATTGATATATAGGACGAAGAGTATCGGAGTCCGGAAGTGTTCCGGGGTGTACCGGGGATTCGACGGAGTACCGAAAGGGGTTTCGGGGGGGCCCGGCAAGTGTTGAGGGGGCTCATGGGCCAAGGAAAGGGGGCGCACCAGCCCACTAGGGGGGCTAGGCACCACCCAAACCCTAGCCCGAGTCGGCCAAGAGGTGGGGTGCACCCCTAGGACCGCCGGCCCCCTTTACTTGGGAGGCAAGGCGCCTTGGAGGGGGGCACCCCAAGCCTAGCCGCACCCTTGTGGCCACGGGACCCTAGGGGAAACCCTAGGGCGCCCCACCCTCCTCTCTCCCCCCTATATATAGAGAGGGAGAGAGAGGGCAGCCACACCACAACGTGCTACCGTGCTGCCCCTCCTCTCCCTCGTAGCTCTTCTCCTCTCCATAGTCGCATGGCGAAGCCCTCCTGAGATTCCTCCTCCACCACCTCACCACGCCGTCGTGCTGGTGGTGGACTCGAGCTACAACTTCACCATCGCTCACTGGATCGAGGAGGTGAAGGCGTCATCAAGCCGTACATGTGTGGAGCGCGGAGGTGTCGTCCATTCGGCACTTGATCGGGAGTTCACGGGACGGATCGTGATTGGACTGCGAAGACGATCGACTACATCAACCGCGTTTCTTAACGCTTCCTCTTTGCGATCTACAAGGGTATGTAGATGCAATCTCTCCTCTCGTAGATGTTCATCTCCTAGATCGATCTTGGTGAGCGTAGGAAATTTTTGTTTCCGATGCAACGTTCCCCAATAGTGGCATCATGAGCTAGGCCTTTGCGTAGATGACATCACGAGTAGAACACAAAGGAGTTTGTGGGCGTTGATATTCAGATTGCTTTCTTCCTTGGTCTTTTCTTGATTCAGCGGTATTGTGGGATGAAGTGGCCCGGATGAACTTTACATGTTCACGTACATGAGACCGGTTCCATTGATTGACATGTGACTTTGTCGCATAAGATGGCTGGCGGGTGTCCGTCTCTCCCACCTTAGTTGAATCGGATTCGACGAAGGCGGTCCTTGTTGAAGATTAAGTAGCAACTTGTATATCACCGTTGTGGTTTTGTGTAGGTAAGAATCGTTCTTGCTAGATACCCATAGCAGCCACGTAAAACATGCAACAACAAATTAGAGGACGTCTAACTTGTTTTTGCAGGGTATGTTGTGATATGATATGGCCAAAGACATGATGAAATATATTTGATATATGATATGATCATGTTTTGTTATAGTTTATATCGACTTGCATGTCGATGCATGAGGCAACCGGCAGGAGCCATAGGGTTGTCTTTAATTAGTGTATAACATGTGTGTCAATCATTAAGCGCTATTTAATGCTTTACTTTATCGCTAAACGGTAGCAATAGTAGTAGAAGCATGGTTGGCATGACAACCTCGATGGCAACACGATGATGGAGATCATGGTGTCATGCCGATGACGATGGAAATCATGCCGGCGCTTTGAAGATGGAGATCAAAAGCACAAGTTCATGGCCATATCAGGTCACTTATGATTTGCATGTGATGTTAATCCTTTTATGAATCTTATTTTGCTTAGGACGACGATAGCATTATAAGGTGATCCCTCACTAAAATTTCAAGATAAAAGTGTGTTCTCCCCGAGTGTGCACCGTTGCGAAAGTTCCTCGTTTCGAAGCACCACGTGATGATCGTGTGTGATAGACTCTACGTTCACATACAATGGGTGCAAGCTAGTTTTGCACATGCGGAACACTCGGGTTAAACTTGACGAGCCTAGCATGTACAAACATGGCCTCGGAACACAAGAGACCGAAAGGCCGAACATGAGTCATATAGTAGATATGATCAACATGGAGATGTTCACCATTGAAACCACCTCATCTCACGTGATGATCAGACTTGGGTTGGTGAATTTGGATCATGTAGCACTCGGATGACCGGAGGGATGTCAATTTGAGTGGGAGTTTTAAGAAGTATGATTAACTAAACTCATTATCTTGAACAATAGTCTAAGTTGTCTTTGCAAAATTATGTTGTAGATCAATGGCTCACACAGTAGCTCCCCTGAATTTCAATGTGTTCCTAGAGAAAGCCAAGCTAAAAGATGATGGAAGTAACTTTGTAGACTGGGCCCGTAATCTGAGGATTATCCTCATGGCTGCCCAAAAGGCTTATGTCCTTGATGCACCGATTGGTGACCAACCCACTCCATCATCTGTGGACGTTATGAATGCCTGGCAGACGCATGTTGACGACTACTCAATAGTTCAGTGTGCTATGTTGTATGGCTTAGAACCGGGACTTCAAAGACGTTTTGAACGTCATGGAGCATAGGAGATGTTCCAGGAGTTGAAGTTTATTTTTGAGAAGAATGCCCGGATCGAGAGGTATGAGACCTCCGATAAGTTCTATGCTTGCAAGATGGAGGAGAACGGGTCTGTCAGTGAGCACATACTCAGAATGTCTGGGTATTACAACCGTCTGGCTGAGTTGGGAGTTGTGCTCCCGCCAGAGGCGATCCCTGACAGAGTTCTTCAATCACTACCACCTAGCTACAAAAGCTTTGTGCTGAACTATAACATGCAAGGGATGAACAAATCAGTCGCCGAGCTGTTTGCGATGCTGAAAGTCGCTGAGGGAGACATCCAGAAGGAGCATCTAGTGTTGATAGTCAATAAAACCACTAGTTTCAAGAAAAATGGCAAGGGCAAGAAGGGTAACTCCAAGAAGAGTAGCAAAGCAGTTGCCCCTCCCGTGAAGAAACCCAAGGCTGGACCCAAGCCAGAAACTGAGTGCTTCTATTGCAAGGGAACTGTCCACTGGAAGCGGAATTGCCCCAAGTATCTGGCCGACAAGAAGGCGGCCAACGCCAAATAAGGTATATATGATATACATGTTATTGATGTGTAGGTTACCAACTCTCGTTGTAGTGCCTGGGTATTTGATACCGGTTCGGTTGCTCACATTTGCAACTCAAAACAGGAACTACGGAATAGACGGAGGCTGGCAAAGGACAAAGTGACGATGCGTGTGGGAAATGGTTCCAAGGTTGATGTGATCTCCGTTGGCACGCTCGCTCTTTGATTACCATCGGGATTAGTGATGAACCTGAATAATTGTTATTTAGTGCCTACGTTGAGCATGAACATTATATCTGGATCTTGTTTAATGCGAGACAGTTACTCATCTAAATCAGAGAATAATGGTTGTTCTATTTATATGGTAATATCTTTTATGGTCACGCACCAATTGTGAGGGGTTTATTCTTATTGAATCTCGATAGTGATGATACACATGTTCATAACATTGATGCCAAAAGATGTAGAGTTGATAATGATAGTACCACTTTCTTCTGGCACTACCGCTTAGGTCATATTGGTGTAAAACACATGAAGAAACTCCATGCTGATGGACTTTTGGAGTCACATGATTTTGAATCACCTGACACATGTGAACCATGCCTCATGGGCAAGATGACCAAGACCCCATTCTCCAGAACAATGGAACGGGCAAGTGACTTGTTGGAAATCATACATACTGATGTGTGCGGTCCGATGAGCATTGAGGCGCACGGTGGATATCGTTACTTTCTAACCTTCACCGATGACTTAAGTAGATATGGGTATATTTACTTAATGAAACACAAGTCGGAAACGTTTGAAAAGTTCAAGAAATTTCAGAGTGAAGTTGAGAATCTTCGCAACAAGAAGATTAAATTCCTACGATTTGATCAAGGGGGAGAATATCTGAGTTATGAGTTTGGCAATCACTTAAGACAATGTGGAATTGTTTCACAGTTGACGCTGCCTGGAACACCATAGCGTAATGGTGTGTCTGAATGTCGTAATAGAACCTTATTGGATATGGTGCATTCTATGATGTCTCTTGCCGATCTGCCACTATCATTTTGGGGTTATGCGTTAGAGACAGCTGCATTCACTTTAAGTACGGCACCATCTAAATCTGTTGAGACGACACTGTACGAACTGTGGTTTGGCAAGAAACCAAAGTTGTCATTTATTAAAGTTTGGGGATGCGATGCTTATGTCAAAAAGCTTCAGCCAGAAAAGCTCGAACCCAAAGCGGCCAAATGCGTCTTCATAGGATACCCAAAAGAGACGGTTGGTTATACCTTCTATCTCAGAGCTGAAGGCAAACTGTTTGTCGCTAAGAACGGGTCATTTCTCGAGAAAGAGTTTCTCTTGAAAGAATTGAGAGGGAGGAAGATAGAACTTGATGAGGTTGTTGAACCTTTACTTTAACCAGAGAGTAGCGCGGCGCAGAAAGATGTTTCTGTGGATCCTACATCAGTTGAAGAGAAAGTTAATGATGGTGATCATGAAGCTTCGGATCAAGTTACTATTGAACATCGTAGGTCGACAAGGACACGTACTCCTCCTGAATGGTACGGTAACCCTGTCTTAGAGGTCATGTTGTTGGACAACGATGAACCTTCGAGCTATGAAGAAGCGATGGTGGGCCCGGATTCCGACAAATGGTTAGAGGCCATGAAATCCGAGATGGGATCCGTGTATGAAAACAAAGTACGGACTTTGGAAGTATTACTTAAAGGGCGAAAGGCCATTCAGAATATGTGGATCTTTAATAAGAAGATGGACGCGGACGATAATATCACCATCTATAAAGCTCGACTTGTGGCAAAGGTTTTTTCACAAGTTCAAGGAGTTGACTACGATGAGACTTTCTCACCCGTAGCGATGCTTAAGTCCGTCAGAATCATGTTAGCAATAGCTGCATTTTTCGATTATGAAATTTGGCAGATGGATGTCAAAACAACGTTCCTTAACATTTTCCTTAAGGAAGAGTTGTATATGATGCAACCAGAAGGTTTTGTCGATCCAGAGAATGCTGACAAAGTTTGCAAACTCCAGCGATCCATTTATGGGCTGGTGCAAGCATCTCGGAGTTGGAATCTTTGCTTTGATGAGGTGATCAAAGTGTTTGGGTTTATACAAGTTTACAGAGAAGCTTGTATTTACAAGAAAGTGAGTGGGAGCTCTATAGTGTTACTAATATTATATGTGGATGACATATTGCTGATTGGAAACAATATAAATTTTTGGAAAGCGTGAAGGAATATTTGAACAAAAGTTTTTCAATGAAGGACCTAGGAGAAGCTGCTTTCATATTAGGAATCAAGATCTATAGAGATATATCGAGACGCTTAATAGGACTTTCACAGAGCACATACCTTGATAAAGTTTTGAAGAAGTTCAAAATGGATCAGTCCAAGAAGGGGCTCTTGCCTGCATTGCAAGGTGTGAAGTTGAGTAAGAATCAACGACCAGTGACTACAGAGGATAGAGAAAAGATGAGTGTCATCCCCTATGCTTCTGCCATAGGCTCTATCATGTATGCAATGTTGTGCACATGACCAGATGTCAGCCTTGCCATAAGTATGACCGGAAGGTTTCAAAGTGATCCAGGAGTGGAACACTGGACGGCGGTCAAGAATATCCTTAAGTACCTGAAAAGGACTAAGGAAATGTTTCAGGTTTATGCTGGTGATCAAGAGCTCATCGTAAAGGGTTATGTCGATGCAAGTTTTTACACTAATCCCGATGAACCTAAGTCTCAAACTGGATACGTATATATTCTCAATGGGGGAGCGGTAAGCTAGTGCAGTTCCAAGCAAAGCGTGGTAGCTGATTCTACATGTGAAGCAGAGTACATAGCTGCCTCAGAGGAGGCAAAGGAAGGTGTCTGGATGAAGCAGTTCATGACAGATCTTGGAGTTGTGCCCAGTGCACTAGACCCGATGACTCTGTTCTATGACAACATTGGCGCCATTGCTCTAGCCAAGGAACCAAGGTTTCACAAGAGGACCAGACACATAAAGCGACGCTTCAATTCCATCCGCGATGCGATCAAGGAGGAGGACATAAACATTTGCATAGTGCACACGGATCTGAATGTTGCAGATCTGTTGACTAAACCTCTTACATGGGCAAAACATGATCAACACCAGAACTCTATGGGTGTTAGATTCATTACCATGCAATACTAGAATATTGACTCTAGTGCAAGTGGGAGACTATTGGAAATATGCCCTAGAGGCAATCATAAAGTAGTTATTATTATATTTCCTTGTTCATGATAATCGTTTATTATCCATGCTATAATCACTGGTGCAGCGACGTGCTATACAAAGGGTTTTTAACCCCTTACCGCGACGTAGTTCTAAGCCGTCGCCTTGCATGTGTGGGCGATAGGGGGGTCCATCCCACACGACACCGCAAACCCGTCGGTGCTGGTGGCAAACGAATGCAAACAATCTGTAAATATAATCGTGTGCGGTGCAGGAACAAAACGCACACATAATATTTTCGGCGTACGTGTGGGATTTGGGATCAATCACACAAGTCCAAGACGAGTGAAACGCATCTAATTGCTCATGGAAAACAAACGGAGTTTGACCTTTGACCGTTTGCGAAATGTTAACTTATCCACACGGGCCATTGTAGAGACTGTGTGTGATATCTTCATCATCGCACACGAGATTTCTCTGGGAACTGTGTACCATGTATAACATCATCGGACACGTTTCCCGAAAAATGTATGCGTGGGATCGTCTTTGCATCGGGCACGGTTTCCTGTTGGCTCACGTGTGAGATACGGTGCTATCGCAAACGATGGAGTAGCTCCTACGCACACGTACAAGTGTTGCAAACCGTTTGCGATTTCTTATGTATCACCGACTTTTTAGATTATATCTCGTGTGCTTTTCCTGTGGATCACAGGTGGTTGCACTATGAGTTGCGTGTGCTTTCCATTCTGGACCGCACACGCTTAGTTGCTTGAACCGTGTGCGCTGAAATTGTCAGGTTATTGTAAAATATCGCATTTAATTCACTCTGCAAATAGCAAAGTCACCACAATATGCAATCGACAAATAGTGTCCACAAGCAGAAGATTCATCATAACTCACGACAATATATGCAATTGAGAAAATGCTAGCTAAATTCTACAGCTGTTAAACCGACATATCTAGTACATAATCATAGTGTACGAAATACGAAGACATGATCACATGGAAAATAATGCATCCATGTGTATATGTTTAGCTGATAACACTATATGAATGCGTACTTATTTTTAGGAGATTTGATTCCGGAAATCTTCGATGTCTTTAGAGGGCTTGATATAGTGTTTCACAAACAAGGTGCTGATAAATTTCCTAACAGAAAACAATTCATCAGCGGCGAGCGGTTCAGAAGTCATCAGTGCCAAGATCAGCTGCATGGCTTTTAGATCAGAATGTGACATACGTGTGGAGTAGAATATAGTAATTAAGAAGCAGACTTACAGGTTTTATCCTGTCAGCATCGACACCACATTCAGCATGTCTGCATAGGTTCATCATGTGTGCACAAACGTAGTATCCACATAGGCTGGTACCTTGTTGTTGCTGAGGACACTGGAATTTTTTGTACAATATTAGTCATGTATTTGCCCTGTTAGGAACAACCTAACCGGTGTAAATTTTTTTTTTCTATGGAGAGAAATAGAAAGAGCTTTACTTAGAAACTTGAACATCTGACTAGCATTTTCTGAAAATAACGGATTTCGTTGTCTTACCGGAGAAACGATCACGTGCTGTAGAGGTAGTTTGCGGTTGAACCTTACCCTCCCTAAAGTTATGTTATTTGGAAATACACTACAAATGAAGATCAATTTTCACACACTCAATTCTGAAACCAAATATGAACATAACGCATTAACATCAAAGAATTCAATACCTATCCATGAAATCCTGAAGAAGACTCAGATCCTGAGGTGCATTTAAATCTCTGAGAGAATCCATGTAGTAAACTGTGTTGCGTTTTGGAAAAATGACCACCAAGATCCAGTGACCTCTACAGTTTAAGAAAACCATGAACGTACAAACTATGTCTAAAACTGAAAGACGATCAGTGTATGTGTGGTTGTATATTTATACTTACTGTTCATGATATGGCCACATGAAGAATTCTCCTATCTGTAAGTCGAACAAGATCTTGGCGACAAAATCAATGGAAGCCGTGCGTGAGTCATTATCTTGTAACAAAATGCCATTTGCTAAATCAGGATCTATGAAATACGCATGCACCCTTGTTGTTCTTTGTGTCGCCAATCCCCAGAGAGGAATACAGTACAGTTAGCTTTTTTGTCATTTACAGCCTTGTATGGAGAAGATGATCAGAGTTTGTGAAGTACTTACAACATCAAGCATTTGACAAGAGTGGCAGCAAGCTCATCGAAGTTGAAGAAGAGATGCAAGTCATCGAATTCCATAATGATGGTACCTGGAATGTGAGAGAAATGCCATTGGTCGTGGTGCAATTCCACAATGTTAGTATCTTCTCCTTCTGACATTCTGTCCATGCAATATTTATGTAACTTGCGAGCACTAGAATTGCACTCGTCCCAGAAATCGCCAACAAGGAATGGCTGGCCATGTTTGTACTTGTGTTTCTCAAATCTGTCTACTTCCATACTAGAAAGTTGATTTTGAAGGTCTGCTTCAGACATGTGGCCAGAACCGGGATTACCGAGCCCTTCGAAAACCTTATAGTTAATTTAGGTACAGTCGATGATTGTTTGTAGAAGGAGGCTCTTGGTCCCATCCCTCCTCGCTCTTTGGAGGCCCAACTTCCTGTGTGCAACTGTGCCCACTTCTGTCTTCTTAGGTGAAGCACTTCTTGCTTGATGTCTTGTTTCATCAACGACATGCTGCTAAGAAGCGTGTGAAGGTACGATGGACTGCTGAACAGATGATGCCGTTGTGACAGACTGCTGAGCTATAGTGCCAGAGTTGACGGACAGCTAACCAACCGTTGAAGCTATTCTGGGCTTTTGAGCAGCTGGTGCCAACATGTCGGTGTGTTGATGCGGCTGTGACAACATGTTGGTTTGCTGAGCAGGCTGTGCCGACACATCGGTATGCTTATCAGGCGGCTGCGAACTGCTGGACTAATGAGCAGGTGGTTCCTGACTTTCGGAGTGCTTAGCAGGCGGTCCCGGATTTTCGGCCTTCTTACCAGGTGGTTCCAGACATTCAGACTCCTTAGCACGCGGTTCGGTCGGCTTTATCTGGTGAGCATGCCGTGCCAATGTGTCTGCACTTTCTGATTCAATGGCCAGCATCTGAACCGATGAAACATCTTCAGCAGTTGTAGGCCTTGCCACAGGCTGCTCAGGATAGGACGATGACCTGGTCTCTATGGCAGGAAGTCGGTAGGGCTGATCATAGGTTGATGCCTCGGACATCTGATTCCCAAGAGTATGTTCATCGGGGGACTCACGCAAGATCTGCAGTGGCGAGATGAGAGTCACCGGTTCGAGGGCGACATTGGTTGCTTTTGGGGGGGCTGGATGGGTCTCATCCAGGAAGTATACTTCTTTCCGTGGCCACTGGATATGATTTAACCGTGTTTCTTCCAAGGTCCTCTGCTCATCAGGGTCCCCAAGGACATTCTTCAGGGCAAAATAACTGAATCCAAGCTTTATTTCAGTCACGTAGCACTTCACACAACCCAGCTTCAATGGCACATTGTCCAACAAGAGACCCCCATCAAAGTCAAGGTTGTAAACCCACGCTGTTGCACATTTTAAAGTACCTTCATAATGTGTAAGCACGGCCCTCACTCTCTCCCCTTGTCCATATAAATCAGATATGGCACCATCATGTCCAGCTGCAGCATCATTGTCGCTGGGGTCAGTTGATGCATAGCTAGTCTTGTGCGGTGTTGCCATACAATAAGTGGCATCATCCATGCTGACATCCCCTTGCGTCTCCTGGCTATCTCTCAGCCTTTGTGTCTTCTCCTGCATATATGACTCCTCAACTTCCTTTCGAACTACAGGATACATGTCCCTCTTAATCTTTTCGTGCAAGTCTCTCTACTTATAATCACTCCTAGCTTTTTTCATGCCGAGACTCTCTTCTTTGCTTAGTGAGAAAGCCCTCATGTGTGGGACATTGACCCCAATACCCCTAGCACGGCCAGGGGGCTCTGTGGTAGTCAGAGCCTCGGACAGAATGTCACATGGCCCTGAGTTCCTGTACAACCTTCCAGTGTTTTTGGAAGCCTTTGCCATCACATCATACAGTTCTTGGTCTGCTGAGTTTTCAAAGTAATAAGAACTGTCTCCATGCCTCTTTGCATGTTCCCACAAGTAGTCCCTAGCGCAAGTGCCCCTAATTTCACTAAAGGCCGGTTTGCCACCCGCAGCTACTGCTTCTGTGTCCTCCTGCTCCCATATCAGTTTCATGTCGTAGTATCCTGCCACACCCATACGGTGGGTGTGTGTGTTTTTCTTCTGAAGTTCTAATTGCATGGCACTCTTCTTAATAAACTCTTCACTGGGCCTGACCCTTTTAAATTCTGTCCAATCTTCCTTTGTAGTTTGGGGGTACAAGGGGATTGGGTCCTTGCCTTGACTCAAGAACTTCTTGTACAACACATGCTTCCAGTTTCTCCAAGCATCCATGGCCTTCTTCAGTGCAGCGTGTTCCACCTGCTCTCTCCACTCCTCAGGAACGTTGAAGTGCGCCATGATCTCACGGACTATCCTCTGCCGTGTTTCTGTACCAGCCTTCCAAAACCCCGGCAGATTAATGTTGAGCCTTGCCCTGCCAACAAATCCACAAACACTCCTAAACCTCGTGCGTGCTTTATCTGGTTTAGTTGGAGCCCAAGACTTCAAATCGATGTCAGTTACTTCGTATACACCTTTAGGCTGGTGTGTGGGCGTTCTTGGAGCGCTTTTCCGGCTCTTGACTGGATGGGTGATTGTGGCAGCTCTATGCCGTTCATCATTTCTTGGTAAACGATCATCTGTTGCAGACATGTTGGCTTCGGACTCAGATGAAGATACATCGCCAAACGTATGACTGTCGTCGCTTCTAATAGACATCTACAGAGTACACATGCGACATTTAGAAAAGGGGGATAAATATAAAAAAATGTAACAACTTGGAAGCTAGCTGTCTAAACATGGCATGTGATCATTTGGAAATGTACGGCTAATCTATTCATTTAGTGTGACTCATGCGCACATGATATGTAATTCGACAATAACTAATTGGAAAAAATACAGCTTATTTGTTAGAAGGTAGATGATGAATATAAATACACTCTCCATTATTTTATAATCATTTTGGGGACAAACCGAACCAAATAGGAAAAGGGGTCACAAGATAATAGACCTCACCGCGATGAAGGGCAGCAATTGACCGGTTTTTTTGTTTGCAAATCCGGCAGGAGAGGCGAGGGTATAGGATCGATATGCTCGACGGCGGCTAGCGAGCAAATGAAGAAGGCGAGGCGTGGGCAGCCACGTGTTCGGACCGGCAGTGAAGGGTAGGGTTGACGCCGAGAAGCGGGTACACGGCCGGGTTGAGCACGACGGCGCCGGAAAGGGTTCTGGTGTGGATCTGGGGGACGGGAGGGGGCGGGAGCTAGCTGTCGATGGACTTTGGGTAGAATACGCGGACAGATGAGCGAAACGGGGGAGGGCGCGGGTTTGGGGGGAGGGGAGGGGGGCATGTTGGCGGCTTCGGTGAAAAGGGTGAAAAAAGATCGTCGTGCACCCCGCGGAAAAAACATTGCAAACGGTTTCATATTGTAACCCGTGTGCACAAGCATCACAAACCTGTTCAAAATGAAAACCTAAAAACTTTGAAATGTAGACGTGACCTCATCGTTTTGTCTCGAAATTTTTCCCACGGTACGCAGCTATCGTTGTACCCTAATATTGATTTTCTGGCGCATTTCTGGGCTCGCCTGCTATATTTAAGCCAGTTTTTGCATTTACGGGGCATTTATTGCATATAAATCAAATCCCAACTTCAACAGCGTGTGTTGATGAGAGGTATAAGGACCGCCGTTCGATCTGGGTGAATCCTACGGTGCAGACGCACGATCCGTGTGGTTTGGGTTTTGTCCAATCAGAAAGCAGGACTCACGTTGCGCGCATTATGTTTCATAGGCCATGGTTTAGAAAGCAGACGGTTCTAGTGAACGAACCGTGTGCTATTTGTCCATGCAGAACAATCATATTTTCATTTCAAATGAATTTGGGACTTCATCATTTCGCCTCGAATTATTTTCATCCGCAGACAATCAAGTATTAGCCCCTGTATTGATTTCCGACCGCATTTTCATGACTAGTTTGCTAATTTGAAGACATTTTTCCACCAACATGGGGCTTGTTAGTAATTTAATTGGAGGAAATGCAGATGTATTACAAAAATTACAAAAATGGGTGTGTCACCGTGGCATGGTGTGAAGACCCCGTGGGAAAAATTGGTAATGTCTGGCGGAAGTTGTGATGGCCTGCCCTTTGAAAACGAATGCATCTCACACAAAGGATCATGGTTTACGAAAAGTAGAGTTGGCATTTCGGACTCCAATCGGTGTCAACCTCATCCTTTCGCCTTGGTTGTTTCCATGGTATGCAAACATCATTGTACTCCTAATATTGATCTTCTGGTGGATTACATGTCTCGTTTGCTATATCTAAGTCATATTTTGCAGTTACCATGTTAATTAGTTCTTATAAATAAAATATATCAACATGAATTACATGTGGATGGTGGCAAAGAATCTCTTACAAATCATTTGTGTGTCACTTTGCGTGATTTTCGTCATTATGCAAAGAATGAGAAGAATTGTCAAGCATTTCGGATGGGAGATGTGTCCACCTAAATAAATGTCAGTAATTTAATTACAGGAAATGCAGATGGACTCAGAAAATCACGAAAATCGGTGTGTCATCGTGGCGTCATCTCGAGACACCGTGGAAAAAAATGGTAAAATTTGGCACAAGCTACAATGATCGCTAATTGGAAACCATTGCATCTGAGTAGAAGGATCATAGTTCCAAGGGGAGAAGTGGCAAATCGAAATCCAATCGACGGTGTCTTCATCACCTCTCCTCCAAATTTTATCCCACGGTAGTCAATCATAATTATACGTCAGGTTTGATTTTCTGGTGCATTTATGGGCTCGTTCGATATTTTTCACCATTTTTTATCATTTACGGGGCATTTATTGTATATAAATCAAATCCCAACTTCAACAGCGTGTGTTAACGAGAGGTATAAGGACCGCCGTTCGATCTGGGTGAATCCTATGTTGCAGACGCACGATCCGCGTGGTTTGGGTTTTGTCCAATCAGAAAGCAGGACTCACATTGTGCGCATTAGGTTTCATAGGCCGCGGTTTAGAAAGCACACGGTTCTAGTGAACGAACCGTGTGCTATTTGTCCATGCAGAATAGTCATATTTTCATTTCAAATGAATTTGGGACTTCATCATTTCGACTCGAATTATTTTCATCCGCAGACAATCAACTATTAGTCCCTGTATTGATTTCCGGCCGCATTTTCATGACTTGTTTGCTAATTTGAAGACATTTTTCCACCAACAAGGGGCTTGTTAGTAATTTAATTGTAGAAAATGCAGATGTATTACGAAAATTACAAAAATGGTTGTGTCACCATGGCATGGTGTGAAGACCCCGTGGGAAAAATTGGTAATGTCTGGTGGAAGTTGTGATGGCCTGCCCTTTGAAAACGAATGCATCTCACACAAAGGATCATGGTTTACGAAAAGTAGAGTTGGCATTCAGACTCCAATCGGTGTCAACCTCATCCTTTCGCCTTGGTTTTTTCCATGGTACGAAAACATCATTGTACTCCTAATATTGATCTTCTGGTGGATTACATGTCTCGTTTGCTATATCTAAGTCATATTTTGCAGTTACCATATTAATTAGTTCTTATAAATAAAATATCCCAACATGAATTACGTGTGGATGGTGGCAAAGAATCTCTTAAAAATCATTTGTGTGTCACTTTGCATGATTTTCGTCATTGTGCAATGAATGAGAAGAATTGTCAAGCATTTTGGACGGGAGATGTGTCCACCTAAATAAATGTCATTAATTTAATTACAGGAAATGCAGATGGACTCAGAAAATCACGAAAATCGGTGTGTCATCGTGGCGTCATCTCGAGACACCGTGGAAAAAATTTGGTAAAATTTGGCACAAGCTACAATGATCTCTAATTGGAAACCATAGCATCTGAGTAGAAGGATCATAGTTCCAAGGGGAGAAGTGGAAAATCGAACTCCAATCGACGGTGTCTTCATCGCCTCTCCTCCAAATTTTATTCCACGGTAGTCAATCATAATTATACGTCAGGTTTGATTTTCTGGCGCATTTATGGGCTCGTTTGATATTTTTCAGTATTTTTTATCATTTACGGGGCATTTATTGCATATAAATCAAATCCCAACTTCAATAGCGTGTGTTGACGAGAGGTATAAGGACCGCCGTTCGATCTGGGTGAATCCTACAGTACCGACGCACGATCCGTGTGGTTTGGGTTTTGTCCAATCAGAAAGCAGGACTCACGTTGCGTGCATTAGGTTTCATAGGCCGCGGTTTAGAAAGCACACGGTTCTAGTGAACGAACCGTGTGTGATTTGTAAACCAAACTGCACATGTTCAGTTCGTACATACCGGAGTGAGATGAACTGAGCGTTCTAGCTATATACAGTACATGCGAAACTAGATCAACATAAGGCCGTGCATACCTCGCAATACAGTACATGCCAAACTTATAACAAAACGAACTCAGTACACATCCCTCACAATTCAGTACATGCAACAATTCAGTACATTAGACATAATGACTAGTTTTTTGAATCAATTTCCATGTACATGGGGTGATCGCGATCATTAGGTTGACCCCTAATGAACTTAGGATTTCTGATGATTTTACGCTTCTCCTCTTTTAAGTCGCATGGCTCCTCAGGTGGCAACTCATCATATTGATTGTACTCCTCCTCATCACCAACATTCTCGACGCCTAGTACCCTCCTCTTCCCATACATCACTACATGGCAGTGCATATGCAAGAGGTCTGGCACAAAGAAAATCTAGGTAGCATCGCTGGCAAGAATAAATGGGTCGTTGTGATATGCCATAACTCTGCGGTCAACATATGTCTTCCTGCTGTAAGCATCAAACTTTACGCTACTAAGAGGGACCCATCTGCACTTGAATAATGCCACCTTCATTTGCACATAGTCAAGCTCCCAAATCTCTTCAATGGTTCCATAGTACACCTTTTTATCATCTTCCTCTACCGTTAGGCATTCTATTCAAACAGAGTTGTTCTGATACGAGGTCTTAGCATCACGTTCCTCAGTGTAGAACGTGTTGCCATTTATGTTGTACGCTTGGTACTTCATAATCGTCATTGATGGCTTTTGTGCCAACCACGTTGCAAGGTCTTCTTGGGGTCCGTTTGTCAAATGATCCTTCAGCCATCTTATATAGTCCCTATTGTGTGCATTTGTCTCGGCAGCTGGTGATAGCACATTGGGTAAGTTGCTTCATCGTATATCCTCCATGTGTTCTGCAACATGAGCGTCGAGTATCGGGTTGTTAAGCAGTACCGTCAAATGGGCTTGATCGACCATATCTCTAGGTGCACAAAACTGCGAGCGAGCTAGGACCGGCTTACCAGCCAGCCTTCCCTCATGGCGAGAGAGGGGCACACCTATAGGTCTAAGTTTCGTGTATTCGGTGCAAAACTCAACCACCTCCTCCGCGGTATAACCTTGTAGGATGCTTGCCTCTGGATGACATCGGTTCCGACAATAGCGCTTCAATATTCCCATGTATCACTCAAAGGGATACATGTTGCGAAGAAACACATGACCACAATACTTCATCTCGTCCACAAGGTGCACAGTGAGATGGACCATGACATCAAAGAATGACGGTGGGAAGAACATCTCTAAGTTTGACAATATCCTTGCAATATCAGCTTGCATATTATCCAGCTCTTCAACATCTACCACCTTCTGCCATAGTTTGTTGAACAAATCATAGAGATCAATCAATGTGTTTCTTATATTTGTGTCCATCATATTCCTTATGGCCACCGGGAGGATTTGTGTCAACATTACGTGGCAATCATGTGACTTCATGTGAGACAACTTCTTTTTATCCAAGCTGTCATCCATGAGACTTCTGATGTTTGCGGAGTAGGAAGAGGGTGTTTTAATTGACAACAAAAATGCGAAGAACTCTTTTACTTCTGCTGCAGTGAAATTGTAACTCTGGTGTTGGTGGAGCAATTTGTCATCATCTTCTGCTTCTTTCATGTGTTATGATTGATCACCAAGCATATCGAGTCGTGAACCATCACCATCCTTTCTTTTGCCTTTAATCTTGAGAAGAGTACCAAGGATGCTTTCACAGACATTCTTCTCTATGTGCATGACATCAATGCAATGACGTACACTTAGGAACTCCCGGTAAGGTAATTCCCAGAACACTGGTTTCTTCTTAAACACTTGGTCCCTAGATGTTAATTTTGACGTCGAACCGGATGCCTTGCCAAGAACAACCTTAATTTCTTTAACCATGATATGGACTTCTTTCCCATCATAGGGTCTTAGGCCCATTCCTTTCTCTATCGTACCATCAAATTCAGCAGTCATTTTTTGCTAAGTGTGATTTCTCCTTAAGAACCTACGATGACGCAAATACACGGTTTTGCGCGAGTTGGAAAGAAATCTACTCTCTGTCCTATCCATGCATGTGACACACCCTACTGGTCCCTTTGTTTTCTGCCCCGAACTGCTGCCTAATGCCGGCATATCTTGAATGGTGTGCAGCAGCAACACATGTAGTCGGAAAAACTCCTTTGCGTTGGCATCATAACAGCTCACACCAGACCTCCACAATGTCTACAGTTCTTCTACCAGTAGCTGAAAGTAAATGTCGATATCATTTCCAGGTTGCTTTGGGCCTTGGATAATCATCGACATAATGATGTATTTTTTTCTTCATACACAACCAAGGAGGAAGGTTATATATGCATAGAAGCACCGGCCAAGTGTTGTGTTTGGTGTTCATATCGCCAAATGGATTAAATCCATCAGTACACTCCCATAGCCATATATTTCTTGGATCCTTTGCAAAATCTTTAAACCTGTCAGCGATTTGTTCCCACTGAGCCCCATCTTTCGGGTGCCTCATATACTTATCCGCAGTTCGCTCATCATGATGCCACTGCAACCTCTTTGCCTCTCTAGGGTTTGCAAACAAACGCTTTAACCTTGGAATTATAGGCAAGTACTAAACAACCTTGAACGGGATTCTTGTCTCTATCTCTTCGTCCATTTTGTACTTGTCTTGTGCTCTCCCGCGCTTGTATCGTGCGTGCTTGCATATGCGACATGAACGCAAATCTTTGTAATCACCGCGGTACAACATACAATCATTCACACAAGCATGTATCTTCTGGAATTCAAGTTCCAATGGACAAACAATTTTCTTCGCTTCGTTCGTGCTTTTGGGGAGCACATTATCTTCTGGAAGAATGTCTTTGAAAAGACTCAACAACTGTGTGAAGGCCTTGTTTGATAGACCGCTTTTTGCTTTAAATCTGAGAAGCGTCAGTGTGACACTCAACTTGGAATATTTATTTTTGCAACCTGGATACAAATCTTTCTTGGAGGCCGCATCAATGCTTGGCAGCTCCTTGTACCCGGCTATATCTTTATCTGGGCCCTGGAAATCTGCAATCATAGCAGCAAAATCTGGCAAATCAACAAGGTCGGTGTTGTCTGCTTCACACTCTTGGTTTTTCTTTGGGTTTTTTGGCATGCCAGTCTTCTGTCTGTAGCTTGACGTCTGAGCCCCAAGGTTAAATTCATCACCCATGCGACTCTGATCGGGGTTTGGCACCTCGCCGACAGGCAGGTTATTACCTTCATCCATAACCGGCTCTTCACCATGTTTAGTCCATCTTGTGTATCCACCCATGAATGCCATTTTGTATAAGGGTAACTCGACCTCATCAATTGGAATTGACACCGTATTGCTACAATCCTTGCATGGACAGAGGACGTAATATTCTTTGCAAATTCTCTTCTTTGTATGTCCAGCCAAAGCCAAGAACTCCTTCACGCCATCCCTTTACCTTGAGCTTGTCCGATCCCCCATCCATTCAGATCGTTCCATCTGCACACGTTGCATCCTTAATGGATGCACAAAGATGGGTGAATAAATCACAAGATTTATTTTCAAAATTTATGGAGGGCACTGCATAATGTTACCCAGCCGTGCAATGACACTAATGAACCAGTCAATTTACACGCATCACCAGTAGTGCCATTATATGAATTTAATACCTTAATTAGTCCACTCAAGGAAAAGAATACATTAATTAATTAGCAGGGCACGGCGATACAGCAGGGTCGAGGAGCAGAGCTTAGCGGGGCATCTGCCTGTAGTCTGGGCTCCACTATCCCGCCTACGACCGCGAGGGACGTGCTCCAGTCACGCCGGCGCCGACCATGAGGATTGAGTTCCTCCTATATCTCCCACCGCCGACCAAGGATCGACCTCCTGTCACGCCGCCACTGCTGAGTGAGCATTGACCTCCTATAACGCCGCCACCGCAGACCGACCAAGGATGGACTCCCTATAACACCGACACCGGATTGACCTCCTATCCGTCAGCCGCTGCCTCGGTCGCCACCGACATCTCTATCAACATAACGTTTTTTTTGGGTTTCCGAAGAGCGGCTGTTTACCGCACCCATATGTACCGGGAAGCACATCACAAATGGTCATGTTACGGAAACCGTGTATCACGCACGTTCCATCTCACACGATTTGATTTGGGAAACCGTGTGCCGTATACAACAGAATATGATAAATAGTTCACCCGACCGTTATCTTCAGATCCCCATAGTTTCCCCGTCTTCCCCAAATCCCAAAATAGCTTCCAAATCCCTAGCGCCCAAATTCCCTAGTGTGGCGCTGACATTGGGGAAATGCAGACGAGTGGTGCTGATGGTTTCAGTGCGGCTGCACTGGTTCGTACAGTCGCTCTTGGCAGCACCATTGTCGGCGCAACCACGACGGCGGTCATCGCTGAGCACTTGCCTAAGGTCACCAGGAGGCCGGTGTACTGTGGATCCAAATCATCTTGTCAGGTCCCAATCATTCCTCATCTTTTTAGCATGACACACACAGAGGAAATCGATCAAATGTTGGATCCAGAGTTTGACTCCAGCAGACTCCCACAACATGAGTTCGATTCCAAGTTTTGCGCCACCGAGAAGTACCAAAAGCTGAGTTGTGTGCACGGACACCCTCCCGCTCGACGTGTACGCACGGAGGGATTCGACATTGGCAGACGGTTTCTCGGTTGCCCCTTAGAGGTTAGTGATAAGTTCATCCCTTAAGTTTAGTTAATGCCCCCACTCATCCTGATTATTTAACATTCGCAGGGATATGAGGCTTGTGCCTTTGTTAACTGGCTGGATGATGAATGGCATGGCAGGGCGCGGAGTGTTATAACCAAGCTTGCAGAAGATAACGTAAAGCTAAAGAAGAAACTGACTACTCTGGAGTGTACAATCACTACGATGAAGCAAGGAAGAATCAATCACAGGCAACAAATGAAAGCAAGAGACAAGAAGGAACTAGCATTTGTAGTTGTAGTTGCCGCATTATCCATCTTCTATGCACTGTTTGCATTGATCATTAGGGGTTTCGTTTGATTATTAATGGCTACATCAATAAGTAGAGCTCATCTATTGCTTACCAACTGTCCTATGTTAAATGCTTACTATTTCACACCCGTTGTGTTTCATATAAGCGTGTGTGTAGTTAAATAATGCATCTAGCGAATCGTGTGAACTCCTCAAATGTACACATGTGAAACATTTGGCATATTGAGAACTGCACAATAGCGGGAATTTAGAGCGACGGGCCGGGTGCACACAATTGCGATTGATTATATCAGAATTCTAACTGCCTGCCAAGGCGCCAATATAATCCGTCAATCCCCCGCTTCAATTGCCATTACTCTTGTCTTCACACCATGCTTCAGTTGCCACCATCTTCATCGTCCCGGCCGGCCACTCTACACTTCCACGCACTCTGCAATCTCGCTTTCTCGACGGTTGCTTAATTACGTAGCGCAGCGATGTCGAGCAACAGCGAGGAGGATAGTTCAGCCAGTCTAGGGTCAACCACAGAATCATCGCGCTCGTCTTCCATGAGTCCAGCATCAAGCCCTGACCTCCATTTTATCCGTCTCATGGAAGGGACCGCCGCCAGAGTCATCGGACGACGACCAGACGAATGAGGAGCCACCGAAGGAGGAAGAGGACGACAATAATGAGGAGGAGGAGGAATGGTCGGACAAGGAGGAGGACGACGAGGAGCATCTGAAGGACGAAGAAGACGACGACGATGATGAGGAGGAGGAATGGTCAAACAAGGAGGACGATGACGAGGACATCAACGACGATGGCGATGAAAATCCAGCTGTCAGCGGCAAGAAGCGTCCACGTCAAGACGATGGCGCGGGGCCATCTAACAACAACAAGAAGAAGTAAAACAGACTGTAATCCTTAAATCTGTTGCCGTTTGCTCATATTTATTCCTTAACTCTATCTACCTTCTCGATCTCATCGCAAACGGTTAAGAATACAAATTCGTCAGTGATCATTAACAATATCGCACACATTTGGTTTCTTGAATTGTGTGCCATGTCGAGCACACAATTCAGAACAACAAATCGTATGTGTTGTCCAGAACTATAGCACACAGTTCTGATTATCGAACTGTTTGCAGCCTATCACACACACCTTGTTACGCTGCACCGTTTGTGTTCTTACGTATCATCGCAAACAGTTCATATGAGGGACCTGTATGCCGTACATCACACACATCTATATTTGATTAACCATTTGTGCCATTATGCCTCATCACAAACAGTTCTTAAAAGTCAACAGTCTGCCGTAGATCGCACACGCAAATATTTTTTGAATCATATTTGATGGATCCTACATCGCACACAGTTCATGTCATTGGCGACGGAGCTTGAACTATAACATTTGCGATTCATGCATCGCACACAGTTTCGTCGAAGGGTCTCTGATTGCAGTGTCGCGTTAGCAGCATCCTGCAGTAGTGAATTGTATTTATTGGAAACTCAAATACATGTGTGGGTATATAGACAAAAACATGTCCCTAGTGGTCCTCAACCGGACTAGCTCATTGATCAAAGATGGCCATGGGTTCCTGGTCATAGACATGAGTTGTCATTTGATAATGGGATCACATCATTAGGAGAATGATGTGATGGACAAGACCCAAACTATGAACGTAGCATATGATCTTGTCAAGTTTATTGCTATCGTTTTCTGCATGTCAAGTATCTGTTCCTATGACCATGAGATAATACAACTCACTGACACCGGAGGAGTACCTTGTGTGTATCAAACATCGCAACGTAACTGGGTGACTATAAAGATGCTCTACAGGTGTCTCTGAGGGTGCCTTTTGTGTTGGCATGGATCAAGACTGGGATTTGTTGCTCCGTATGACGGAGAGGTATCTCAGGGCCCACTCGGTAATACAACATCATAATAAGCTTGCAAGCAATGTGACTAAGGAGTTAGCCACGGGATCTTGTATTACGGAACGAGTAAAGAGACCTGCCGGTAATGAGATTGAACTAGGTATGGAGATACCGACGATCGAATCTCGGGCAAGTAACATACTGATGAACAAAGGGAACTGCGTACGGGATTGATTGAATCCTTGACATCATGGTTCGACCGATAAAGATCTTCGTAGAATATGTAGGAACCAGTATGGACATCTAGGTCCCGCTATTGGTTATTGACCGTGGAGGTGTCTCGGTCATGTCTGCATAGTTCTCGAACCCGTAGGGTCTACACACTTAACGTTTGGTGACGATATAAGTATAATCGAGTTGTTATGTTGGTGACCGAAGGTTGTTCGTAGTCCCGGATGATATCCCGGACGTGACAAGGAACTCCGGAATGGTCCGGAGGTGAAGGTTGATATATAGGACGAAGGGTATCGGAGTCCGGAAGTGTTCCGGGGTGTACCGGGAATTCGACGGAGTACCGAAAGGGGTTTCGGGGGGCCCCGGCAAGTGTTGGGGGGCCTCATGGGCCAAGGAGAGGGGACGCACCAGCCCACTAGGGGGGCTGGGCGCCGTCCAAACCCTAGCCCGAGTCGGCCAAGAGGTGGGGCGCACCCCTAGGGCGCCGACCCCCTTTACTTGGGAGGCAAGGTGCCTTGGGGGGGCACCCCAACCCTAGCCGCCGGCCCCTAGGGGAAAACCTAGGGTGCCCCACCCTCCTCCCTTCCCCCTATATATAGAGAGGGAGAGAGAGTGCAGCCGCACCACAACGTGCTACGGCGCTGCCCCTCCTCTCCCTCGTAGTTGTTCTCCTCTCCATAGTCGCACGGCGAAGCCCTGATGAGATTCCTCCACCACCACCTCACCACGCCGTCGTGCTGCCGGAGGACTCGAACTACTACTTCACCATCGCTCGCTGGATCGAGGAGGTGAAGGCGTCATCAAGACGTACGTGTGTTGAACGCAGAGGTGTCGTCCGTTCGGCTCTTGATCAGGAGTTCGCGGAACGGATCGTGATTGGATCGCGAAGACGTTCGACTACATCAACCGTGTTTCTTAACACTTCCGCTTAGCGATATACAAGGGTATGTAGATGCAATCTCTCCTCTCATAGATGTTCATCTCCTAGATCGATCTTGGTGAGCGTAGGAAAATTTTTGTTTCCCGTGCAACGTTCCCCAACATTGCAGTATTGCATGAAGGTGCGGCTCGTGAACTAGGTACCATTGTCGGTGATGATCCTGTTGGGTACTCCAAAACGTCATACAATTCCCTTGAAGAACTTGATGGCTGACTGTGTTGTCACCTTCCTTACGGACTCTACTTATGGCCACTTCGTGAACTTGTCGATTGCTAGGTACAAGAACTCGAAGCCCCTGGTAGTACGGGAGAAGGGGCCGAGAATGTTGAGCCCGCAGACCGAGGATGGCCAGTAAAGGGGTATTTTCTAGAGGGCTTGGGCTGGTTGATGTATTTGCTTGGCATGGAATGGACATGCTTGACATGTTGTTACCACAACCACTGCATCTTGAACGGCTGTCGGCCAGTACAAACCTTGTAGGAACGCATTGCCGACAAGAGCACGGGACCTAATATGGGAACCGCACACCCCTTGATGTATCTCCGCCAATAGCTTCTATCCATCTTCCCGGCAAATACACTTCAATTTCACCCCATTTGGTCACTTTTTGTGTAATATGATGTCCACAAATTGATACATGGTTGAATGTCGGGCTACTCTTTCAACTTCTTCTTACTCTTCGCGAAGTTCTCATGTTTGGAGGTACTGGACTATCTGTTGCGTCCATGCCAGAGCCTGTGGCTCGACGACAAGGACTAAATTCATTTCTTCCGTCGTGGGATCACTTGCTTTAAGAGTAAGGGCCTCAGGCCCTGCCAGAGTTTGCTGCTCATCGGCTCGCGTTCTATTGCTTCCGGCAACCTTTTAGCCGGCGACTTGCAGGAGCTCTGCTAGAAAATAATCACCGGAGCTTTCTTTTCTTTTATTTGATTGCCGCAATGATGGTGTAATAGAAGGTTCATTTAGATGGAGCACAAAAGTTCATGGTTCCACAGGTAGCTTCTGGGCAGCACACTTGGATAGGTCATCAACAATGTTGTTTTCTGCTCGGGAAACATGCTCAGTTTGTAGACTATCAAAGTGCTCTTCCAACTTCCTCACTTCATCTACATATGCTTCCATCAAAGATCTTTGGTAATCTTTGTCGACTTGACGCACAACTAACTGCGAGTCACCTCAAATGATCAACTTCCTTATGCCCAGATCAACTCCAATGTGCAGGCGGCAAGCAATCCTTCATACTAGTAGTGTTGTTGGTGGCTTTCTCCCACAAGAAGTGCATCTGGATCACGTATTGTGGTCCTCTCTGGTGGGTACGACAAGCAGCACTCTGGCACCGGTGCCTTGCAGCAAAAAGGCTACATCAAAGTACATAACCCACTCTTAGCTTGATTCCTTGTCGGGGAGAGAAGTCTCTTGAATCTCTTCGTCTTGCATTAGTGTCCATTCTATAATGAACTCTGCCAAGGACTTGCTTTGAATAGTTGATGTGATTTCAAACTTCAAATCAAACTGGCCAGCTCCAACGCCCACTCTACTATCCTGCATGTAGCGACCCAACCCGAAATGGTCAAGTCTCTGTGTATCTGTACCATCCCAAGATCATGCTGGCACACACAGTACATCAATGTATATATCAAAGTTCAATCACACCTGCTTTATTACACCAGAATCTCATATAGAGTCTTTATTGCAAATTAAATTTGGCTGAAGGCCAACTCATGAGATAAAACTACGACGGAAGACGTAGAAGATAGCGAGTCCATCCGACTCCAAGGGCATATCACCGAGCGTAGAACGTGTCCTCACTCCTGGTCAGAATAATACTCTACAACATGAGACCTTGCAGCCGTGTAGGTCAGAATTTTGAATATGCCGGCAAGTCACAAGAGAGAACCGACAAAATAAGCATCTATACTATATGCAAATATGGTCGGTGGGGCTCTAAGTTTATAAGTTTTGCGAAAAGCAGATTTTTTTCCTACAACAAAGAGGCAGATGCAAATATTACTACAAAGTTGGTTGTTAAATGAGATGGTTCCGCCAACCAATTCTCATGTCCCAATTTTTTTTAATAATCCCACTCATTAATAACTTATTTGTGTTGAGACTGGCTGATAGTATCATCTCCGGTGCTCATGATGTCCGTAACCGAGGACACGGCTAATCGATTAGGTTGTAACCCTCTTCAGAGGTTTGCGCACTTTCCCCACAAGATTCGATCCCTCCGTTGTCGTCCTCACGCTGCCTGTTGTTTGAGGACTGGATGACCAAAACATGATCTTTCACCGAGCTTCTCAAACAAACGTCAGTGCCCTCCAATCCTACCATTCTACTACATCTCGTAGCACTGATCCAGCCCGAGTCACTCGATGATCAACCAAGCCAGAGCCCATAGGGACTTGCGGTTGCATAGGTAAGCTTTTCGGCCTTGAAGTATCCATCCATCTCTTTGTGCCTGGGTGGCATTCTGTCGGGATGATCACAGGTAGATACAAGGATTCCCGAGCATAACCATCACTAGTAGAAAACGGACCTTTTGTCCGCAGCTTTAGTCCCGGTCGGGTTTTGAACCGGCACTAATGTGACCATTAGTCCCGGTTCGGGACGGGCATCATTAGTCGCGGTTCGTTCCGGACCTTTAGTCCCGGTTCGTAACACGAACCGGGACTAATGTGGTGGTGGCAGGCTGGTGTCAGCTGGGGCCCCCACGAGCCCCTTTAGTCCCGGTTGGTATCACCAACCAGGACTACAGGCCCCCCCTTTAGTCCCGGTTCGTAACACGAACCGGGACTAAAGGGTGGTGGCAGGCTGGTGTCAGCTGGGGCCCCCACGAGCCCCTTTAGTCCCGGTTGGTAACAGCAACCGGGACTAAAGGCCCCCCTTTAGTCCCGGTTGGAGATACCAACCGGGACTAAAGATCCCCTATATCTATTCGGCCAGCCCGATCACAGTACTCCTCCCTTTTTTTCCCCCTTCTTCCCCTCCTTTGTTCTTCCTCTTCCTCGAGCTCATCCTCCATTTTTGCCAAAATTTGTCAAGATTTGGAGGCACCCCATCCATCCAAGTGTTCACAAAGGTTAGCAACTTTGTCCTTTCATCTCATTGCTAGATTAGCTCTTGCAATGCTCTATAAGTATAGTGATTTGTGGGTTTTAGTTTGGGAGTATTTATATGTGGTAGTTCATTTGATTTATATGCAATTTGAGCTCAAATTAACTTCTTACTTTGCATGTGTAGGTGTGGTTTACTTAGTGCCTTCCCGTCCCTGTCCTAACCACCGTCGATCGCCCGCACCGTCCCGTCGCCGTCACCACACCTTGGTGAGCCTCTTGTTCGTTCTTATACTTTTTATAAAAAAAAACTTATTTGTATGATTTAGATAGTTAATTGTATAATTTTCTTACATGTATGATTGTTTGTTATACATAGTGCCATGACTTTGATATCCGTCCCCGTCGGCCCTCGTCCGGTTTATGATTCGGATGTGGTATATATATTCTCTTTTATAACTATTTGTTGCATTTCGCGTTTATGACAATTATGCCCATCAAGTTGACATAGATATTTTTATCTAGGAGGTATGTGAACCGGAAATTGCAACCGACATAGATATTCTTGTCAAGAAGTTAAATTTAGTTGAAAAAGAAAACGAGTATTTGAAAGAAAAATTGAAAAGAGTTGAAGAAGAGAAGATGAAACTGGAGTTGTATGTTGCCGATGTCGTCGATGATCACAAGATCAAGATGGATGCAATGCGCTTGAAGATTAGAAAATTTAAAAAATATGCCATTGATAGTGAGGCTTGGTATCACTATGCTGTTGGATCAATTGTTACCTTAGTTGCGATCTTGATCGCATTTGTTGTTGCATTTAAATGCTTTAGCTAGAGAGTTTGTATGTTGCTTTATGAGAACAAGTGTGTATGAACTTTATGTATGAACTTGTATTAATTTGGTCTTTTCGGTGTTGTGTAATGAAGATGAGCTGGCAATGGATATACGATGACCGATGCTCTCCCCAGTTCATTAATGGCGTGCATACTTTTCTGGTTGCGGCTGAGGCAAACAAGCGGGCGGATGGTTTTATGTATTGTCCATGTGCTGGCTGTAAGAATGATCGAAATTACTCTAACTCAAGAACCATTCACGTCCACCTGTTTGAGTCCGGTTTCATGTCCGGCTATAACTGTTGGACCAAGCACGAAGAAAGAGGGGTCCTAATGGAAGAGAATGAAGAAGAAGAGGATGATGACAACTATCCTGGCCATGGGTTCCATGAATACGATGGTACAACAATGGGGGAAGAAGCTGAGCCGGCAATGCAGGAAGGAGCTGAAGAAGAGGCATTAGATGAGCCCGCTGATGATCTTGGTCGGGCCATTGCCGATGCAAATAGAAACTGTGCAAGTGAAAAGGAGAAGCTGAAGTTGTAGCGCATGTTAGAGGATCACAAGAAATTGTTGTACCCAAATTGCGAAGATGACAAGAAAAAGCTGGGTACCACACTGGAATTGCTGCAATGGAAGGCAGAGAATGGTGTACCTGACAAGGCATTTGAAAAGTTGCTGAAAATAATGAAGAATAAGCTACCAAAGGACAACGAATTGCCCGACAGTACGTACGAAGCAAAGAAGGCCGTCTGCCCTCTAGGATTAGAGCTGCAGAAGATACATGCATGCCCTAATGACTGCATCCTCTACCGCGGTGAGTACGAGGATTTGAATGCATGCCCGGTATGCTGTGCATTGCGCTATAAGATCGGCCACAATGACCCTAGTGATGTTGCGAGCGAGCGCCCCAGGAAGAAGATTCCTGCCAAGGTGATGTGGTATGCTCCTATAATACCACAGTTGAAACGTTTGTTCCAAAACAAAGAGCATGCCAAGTTGATGCGATGGCACAAAGATGACCGTAAGAAAGACGGGAAGTTGAGAGTACCCGCTGACGGATCACAGTGGAGAAAAATCGAGATAAAGTGGAAGGACTTTGCAGATGACGGAAGGAACGTATGGTTTGGTTTAAGTGCAGATGGCATCAATCCTTTTGGGGAGCAGAGCAGCAATCATAGCACCTGGCCTGTGACTCTATGTATCTATAACCTTCCTCCTTGGTTGTGCATGAAGCGGAAGTTCATTATGATGCCAGTGCTCATCCAAGGCCCCAAGCAACCCGGCAACGACATTGATGTGTACCTAAGGCCATTAGTCGAAGAACTTTTAGAGCTGTGGAATGGAAAAGGTGTACGTGCGTGGGATGAGCACAAACAGCAGGAATTTGACCTGCGAGTGTTGCTGTTTGTAACCATCAATGATTGGCCTGCTCTCAATAACCTTTCAGGACAGACAAACAAGGGATACCACTCATGCACGCACTGTTTAGATGATACCGACAGTATATATTTGGATAAATGTAAGAAGAATGTGTACCTGGGGCATCGTCGATTTCTTCAGAGCAGGCATCCCGTAAGAAAGAAAGGCAAGCATTTCAAAGGTGAGGCAGATCACCGGAAGAAGCCTCGCCACCGTACTAGTGATGATATACTTGATGGTCAAGGATTTAAAAGTAATCTTTGGAAAGGGTCCTGGCGGACAATCTGTTCCGAATGACGCTGACGGACGCGCACCCATGTGGAAGAAGAAATCTATATTTTGGGACCTACCCTATTGGAAAGACCTAGAGGTCCGCTCTGCAATCGACGTGATGCACGTGACGAAGAATCTTTGCGTGAACCTGCTAAGCTTCTTGGGCGTGTATGGGAAGACAAAAGATACACCGGAGGCACGGGAGGACCAGCAACGTATGCACGGAGAAGACGGCATGGATCCAAAGCAGTTTCAGGGTCATGCCAGTGACGCTCTTACCAAAGAAGAGAAGGAAATCTTCTTCGAATGCCTGCTCAGTATGAAGGTCCCGTCTGGCTTCTCATCGAATATAAAGGGAATAATAAATATGGCAGAGAAAAAGTTCCAGAACCTAAAGTCTCATGACTGCCACGTGATTATGACGCAACTGCTTTCGGTTGCATTGAGGGGGCTTCTACCGGAAAACGTTCGATTAGCCATTGTGAAGCTATGTGCATTCCTCAATGCAATCTCTCAGAAGGTAATCAATCCAGAAATCTTACCAAGGTTAGAGAATGATTTGGTGCAATGTCTTGTCAGTTTTGAGTTGGTGTTCCCACCATCCTTCTTCAATATCATGACGCACGTCCTAGTTCACCTAGTCGAGGAGATTGCCATTCTGGGTCCTGTATTTCTACACAATATGTTCCCCTTTGAGAGGTTCATGGGAGTCTTAAAAAATTTGTTCGTAATCGTGCTAGGCCAGAAGGAAGCATCTCCAAGGGCCATGAAACAGAGGAGGTCATTGAGTTTTGTGTTGACTTTATTCCTGACATTAAGCCGATTGGTGTTCCTGAATCGCAGCATGAGGGCAGACTGGGTGGAAAAGGCACGCTAGGAAAGAATTCAGTAATATGCCGGGACGGGCATTCTTTGGCGCAAGCACACTACACAGTTCTACAAAGTTCCGCCTTGGTGGCTCCGTATATCGAGCAACACAAGAATATTCTACGCTCCAAACACCCGGAGCAGTCTGACGACTGGATTACACATGAACAAACTATGACTTTCGCCGGTTGGTTGCAGACACGTCTCATGCATGACGACACTGTTGCAGATGACCTGTACTTGCTATCCAAGTTACCATCTTCGACTATATTGACTTTCAAAGGGTACGAGATAAATGGGAATACATTTTACATGATCGCCCAAGATAAAAAGAGCGCCAACCAAAACAGTGGTGTCCGCTTTGATGCAGCAAACACCAATAGGCCAAAGGACACATATTATGGTTACATAGAGGAGATATGGGAACTTGACTATGGACTTGGTTTGAAGGTCCCTTTGTTTCGGTGCAAATGGGTCAATCTGAGAGGAGGCGGGGTAAAGGAAGACCCACAGTATGGAATGACAACAGTGGATCTCTACAATCTTGGGTACGCAGACGAACCATTCGTCCTAGCCAATGATGTGGCGCAGGTTTTCTATGTGAAGGACATGTCTACCAAGCCGAGAAAAAGAAAAGATAAGGAAGCGAATACATCATACGATGAGCCAAAGCGCCACATAGTTCTTTCAGGCAAAAGAAACATCGTGGGAGTGGAGGACAAGACAGACATGTCAAAAGATTATGAAAAGTTTCATGAAATTGCTCCCTTCACAGTGAATGTTGACCCGAGCATCAAGTTAAACGATGAAGATTGACCATGGTTACGGCACAAAGGGACACACGCGAAGAAAAAGTTTTATATCCAAAGATCCCACTCTGGGATGTGACCGGCTTCTCTAGTTAATTAGTTTCCGGACTTATATATCTGGAAAGTCCCACTTTGGACAAACCGGAGGGAATCTTTGTAATAGAACTCCGACTTATGTGTTTTGGCATTTGAAACGCGAAGAAATATTATGTCCAAAGCCACGTCATCAATTTTCAACCCTTTCTGACTTCATTTGCTATTTTTCATGCATTTACTGATTTTTTTGAGCTAAATGACCCTGAAATTGAAAAGCACTACAAATCACAATCAGAAAAGGTTGAAAGTTGGCATGGTATCATCATTTCACCCACATAGCATGTGCTAAAAAGTTGACAGGGTTACGACAAAAACTGGATGCACTTCGTGTACAAAATGGACAATCTCTTTCGAAGTATCACGCTTTACAAAGGCATTTCATTTTTTTTAAATAATCTAAGAATTAAAAAAAATTGAATATAATGATAAAATACACTAATATTAAACAGCAGAAAAAAGAATCACTGAAAAATCTTTTTTTAAAATAAAGTTATTCACAAACTAGTGATTCACACAAATTTCAAATAATTCAAATTTGAAAACTACTGGCACTAACAGAAAGTTTATAATTTTTTTACCTAAAGCAAAAAGATTCACTCAGAAACTCTAAATAAAGCAAAAAACAACCAAGAAACAAAAGAAAATAAATATAGAAGAAAACAAAAAAAACTGAAAAGTAAAAAAAAAAGCCCGCCTACTGGGCCGCCACGGCCTGCATACGACTAGACACCCACTAGTTGGGCCAGGATGCAGGCCCGCAAGGCCCAGTATGGCCCACAGGGCAGGAAAGAACGGTAGGCCTTGTAGGCCTGCTTTAGAGAGGAGCTCGAATGAGCTACCGCGCCGGGGTTTATAAACCAGTGCGAGCGCCCTTCGCTGGGCGAGGTGGGACTAAACATCCACCACACTGCGCCGTGCCTGGAACAGGCCTTTAGTCGCGGTTGGAGCCACCAACCGCGACTAAAGGGGGGCCTGTAGTCGCGGTTGGAGCCACCAACTGCGACTAAAGGTGAATTTCATCCAGTCCAAGCGGCGGGAAGTGAGACCTTTAGTCGCGGTTGGTGGCTCCAACCGCGACTAAAGGTGGCCTTTAGTCGCGGTTGGAACCACCAACCGTGACTAAAGGCTCTCACATAACGCCACTTACGAAAAATTCACCATCCTCTCCATTCTCTCGACGCCAAACACAGACGACGACGCCAGGCTGCTGCGCGCCGCCGCCTGCCCCGATCGACGCCGTCGCCGCCCCCGACGCCGGCCGCCCGTCCCTCCTCGTCGACCCCTACTCCGGACTCGCCCTTCCTCGCCGATCCCCGACGGCGCCGCCGGCCCCCGCGCGCGCGCCCGCTCCTCATTGCGCCGCCTGCCCCGACGCCGTCGCTGCCCCCGATTCGCCTCGCCTCGCCGTCGCCCCGCTGTGAGCTCAGTTCCTCCCTCTCCCCCCCTCCCTCGCCCCCTGCCGCCATGGCCGGCCGCCCGTCCCCGAGCCCCCCCCCCACACACACATGCATGAACACACACACACACACATTTTCTATTTAGATGTTTTAGTTATTTTTCACTAGTATATATGTATGTATGAATGCATGTTAGATGGATATAATTAGTGTTTAATTAGTATAGATTTTTTTTATATAATGTTTTTTTCTGTTTTTTAATGGATGTATAGAAGTATGCTTAATTAGTGTTTCTTTTTCTGTTTTTTAATTTTTTATACTTTTAGTTATAGAAATGTTAGATGAATGTTTTTTAGTTTTTTATACTTTTAGTTATAGCTAGATAAATGTTAGATATAAAAACGTTGAGGAATTTTGACATTTGATCCAATGTATAGCAATTAGTATTTGCAAAAGTTGCATATTTTAATGTTGTATTTGCAATAGATTTTCTTAGTCCTTTAAGGGATTAATTATCAGGAATGCCCCCATTATGGATGTGCACAAGTTGATCCAATTTCTTTCTGATCTCATGCATCTACCTTTCGGATCTCTGAATACTAAATTGTTTTATCTTTCTTCTGGATTAGTTAAATAAAAGCTATGGACAATACCGGCAGAGAAGGAGAAGAGGCTGTGTTCGACATCATACGCTCCACGAGCCCAGATGATCATGATGACGGCTCGCAATATCTGAACCCTTCGGGTGAGGGTATGATATTTGATGAAGATGAACGAATAGATGAAGGTGACGACAGCGATGTTGACGAAGAAAATGTTCTTCAAATAACAATGACCGGCGAGGTATATTTAATATATAAGCCATCCGGTGATCATTACATGTCTTAATTGATTTGTATGTATTAACGAATCGATCTTTCTTCTTTTAGGCCTCCGGATCGAGCAAATCTTGTACAAGCGACAGGGTAGTTCGAGGCCCGGCCAAAAAGTTGGACAAAGGCGTAAAGTTCAACATCGATTCCATCAAAACATCAACTGGCGAACCGCTTGAACCTAAGAAAAATGCGACCACGTTCAAGAATCAATGCGGAGTTATTGTCAGGGACCAAATCCCGATCTCCGTTCAAGAATGGAGAAAGCCAGCAAAGGGAGATCGAGCAGGAGTTACTTTTGTCGACGAAAGAGCAAAAGATGTGCTTTGGACTACGCTCATGGAACATTTCACCCTACCAGATAATTTGACAGATGTAGATCTGAAGAAAGTCAGAAACTATGCTCTGAAAAAGATGGCGATCGCATTCAACACCTTCAAGAAAAATGCATGGGCTAAGTACGTCAAATCAAAAAAGAAGACTCCAGAATTCACGGGAGCACTGGTGAAGGCAAAAGATCACTGGGACGCTTTTGTGAAGTTCAAGGAATCGGAAGAAGCTAAGGAACTGTCGAGGAAAAACAAGATTAATGCTGCGAAAAAGAAGTGGCACCATCGTCTGGGGCCAGGTGGCTACCAGGTGGCCCTGCCTAAGTGGCATCAATCTGAGCAAGAGATGATTAGTAAACGGGTCAGTCCAGTTACATTGACATGGCCCCCCAGGTGCAGGACATGGTTTTATGCGCATGGGGGGAAGTTGGACCCAGAGACAGGGCTGGTTATGGTGAAGGCAAGTCTTAAAGAAGCGACAGACGAAATACTTATTGCAATAGAAGAAGCTCGATCGGGGGTGTTCACGCCCAACAGAGATAACGACGAGCTTACGCGCGCCCTGAAGAATCCTGAACACCCGGGAAGAACACGAGGCAAAGGCGTTGTTCCGTGGTATGAGGGGTTTGCGGATTGGAACGATGACTATAGAAGCCGTGCGAGAAAGAAGAAGCATGAGGAGCAGAAGAAGAAGGAGGAAGCACTCCGCCTTGAAGGCCTAATATCCTCGCACCTGGAGTTGGAACGATTTGTCAGGCGGCAGCAGGAGCAGATCGACTCACTCAGCCAGGAAAGGGCGTCTCAGCGGCAGCATGAGCAGATCGATCCAGCATTGGATAGCACCGTCCCATCTATGCCGAGAAGCAGCGTGGGTTCCTCCCCGGCCGATATCGATAATGCACTGCTAGCTAGCTACCCTGTGGATGATATCAAAGACAGGACTAACTGTGAGCTACACATGAAAGTGAAGAACTTATCCATGAAAGTGGCGGACGGCTATGCTTTAGCAAATCCCCCTGAAGCAACCTTCCATTGCAATCCCATTCCAGCTGGCTATGCTCGTGTCGGGGTTGATGAAGTGATGTCAGGATATCACGATCTACAACTTGACATTCTTGGAGGTGACGAGGAGAGAACACTGGGAGAGGCCATACATCGTATCATTCTATGGAAAAAGGATTGCATCGTCTTTCCAAGGCCACCGACTCCTCCTTCTCCAAGTCCTCCGCCGCTTCAGTCGACTCCTCCTCCTCCAAGTCCGGCACCGCATCAGCCGACTCCTCCTCCAAGTCCGGCACGGCGTCAGCCAACACCTCCTCCTCCAAGTCAGCCGACTCAGCGTGCTCCGCCTAAGCAACAGCGGAAGAGAGAGGCCGCAGCTACGACGGCTAGCGGTACAACAGACAAGAAATTCAAACATGGTCCAAGCCTCAAGCCTCTTCCGAAGTTGTCTTACCACCTGACTCAGGAGGAACTCGACGACGCATGTGATGCCCAATTGAAGGCTCATTTTGCACCGAAACCGCCTGCGCCGCCAAAGGAGAAAGTACATGAGCATGTATCATAACACTTTATTGATATGGCTCGACCGGCTGACAATCAGAAGGACTCCGACTATGTGCGGTCTATCAAGAAGTCATATTCTGTAGGGCAAAAGGAGTCGAGCTCGAGCTCGAGCCAAGCAGTTGGCAAAAAAAGTGGGAAAACTGTTCCCCAGCTGGGAGAACAAGCAGTGCAATCGACCCCCCCGCTCATTGTACAAACACATGTGAGTACCGCCGATCGGCCGGCAATAACCGACGATCTTAGAAGGCAGGCTAAAGAGGCCGGTGTCACTGTTGAACAACTCCTAGGCCTTGAGGAAATCCCCGGGATTACAGAGGAGGAAGTAAAATACCAATATGTCCGTGGCAAACCTCTGGTCAAGCCTGACGATGTCAAGCTTCTACCAACGAGAATGTATAATTTGCATACGTGGTACATGCAAAAAACAGCAAATACCAATGAAGAGTCCCTCATGGTGAAAGTCAAGCCAGAGCATTACTTCCATGGAAAAGATGTGTGGATTGATTTTTCAGAGTTGTTTCAGTTATTCCAACAAGACGCACTGGACAAATCTATCGTCAGTTGCTATTGTCTGTAAGTGATTTCTTTCTGTAATTTAAGTCTCTAGCTAGCTAGCTAGATGTGCTCTCGTTCATTAACTGTAATTATCCTCACTATATTCTTTTCTGTGGTATTATGCAGAATGAAGATGTATGAAATGAAAAAAACTAGATGCTATGGAGTTGGGTTCATTGACCCAAATACGATTAATCAGGCGATATGGGAAGATCAATATTCGAGAGAAGACACAGAGAGATTCCTGCTAGAGTTTTTGAAGCAACTAAACACCCAACCAAAAATACTACTTCCTTACAACTTCGGGTGAGTGTTACTATATCTTGTACTACAGATTCTATTTTTTGCTTACTAGATGTTAATAAGTGTAGTTGATGAGTTATGCACATGCCCGCTTATTTATAAAAAACGTGTGCGCATGCAGTTTCCACTGGATCTTGTTAATCATTGAAGTTGACAAGGGAAAAGTTGAAGTACTAGACTCACTATATAAGGATCCATCCGAATACGCAACCGTGAAGGGGATGTTCGACAGGTAATTTCAATCATTATCGCACTATGTCTGCCTCCTTACTTCATTTCCTGATATCAACTAGTTAATAACTCCTTTATTCATTTTCTTTGCCGGCGGGCAGGGCTTGGAAAAAGTTCATCGAAGAGGTCCCCGGCCAATGGAAACAACAGCTGAAATGGGTGCGACCCAAGGTAATTAAGTAGTACTAGCTAGCTACGTCCGTGTATCTCTTTAATTCTAGTTTCAATACCATTATCATGCTTGACTAATTATTACCTGATTGAATTTTATTCTCGTAAAGTGCATGAGGCAGGAGAAGGGGAATAGTTCATGCGCATACTACGTTTGCGAGAATATTCGCATGATCACGTCTGAAAGGAGCATAGATGAAAAAACTCTTTAGGTACGTTTCCCAGAACACTATCCATAATTTTTTTTATCATGATCTAGCTAATATATATACACACAAGTAATATATTCATCTTGATCTCCTGATTATAGATGATAGAGATGCGGGGCCAGCTCCTACCAACGGCTCGCGTACGAGCAATTCAAGAGGAAATAGCTGGATTTCTGGTCGGCCAGGTCATAGATCCCAAAGGAGAATACCATTACAAGATCAAGCAGTAATGCTCTGCATATGTAATGATCCGCAAATTGTAGGAGAAATTGTATATACCAAATTGTATATACCAAATTGTATATATATATATGTATGTGAATGGTCGTCGTACGAGAAATTCGATTTATATATATATGCACAACGTGTACAGTATGTAGTAGCGTAATATATGTTTGAAATGAAAAATAACTAAATGGAAAACACAAAATTAAAAGGAAAAATAAACCAAAATTAAAAGAATTAAATACTTTTAGTGGAGCCTTTAGTCCCGGTTGGTAACACCAACCGGGACTAAAGGTCCCCCAGCGCACGGCCCCGGCAGGCGCCACGTGGTGGGCCTTTAGTGCCGGGCCGTGATGAACCGGGACTAAAGGGGGGGGGCCTTTAGTCCCCCCCTTTAGTGCCAGTTGTAGAACCGGCACTAAAGGGCCTTACAAACCGGGATTAAAGGCCCGTTTTCTACTAGTGCATGATATATATCAGGCTGCCATATACAAAACCTATCCACCTAGAGGTATATTGAGTCCTTGAAACCTTGAGGTCTTGATCATTATGCAGGTCTTGAAATACTTAACCTCACAAAACTCATGAATCTCACAACCAAACCCCATCTACTAAAGCGTAGCAATAATAGATTAACGTTTCCCAGGGCAATAGTGTCAAGGGTTTGTGGGGGTACGTACCACATGCTACTACTCAAGAACCAAGTTTCCAATTACCTATTTTGCATGCATGGTGGAACAGTTGAATCTAATGCAATAAAAATCATGGGTAAAAATATGATCAATTGACTTGCCTTGCTGACGATCTTCAAACTCAACCGACTTTAAGTAGCAAGCTTCGCACTCCGTGTGATCTAACGAGGCAAGAAAATCATACAATAAGCAAGGATATACACAAGCCAGATAGCAGCAAGTAAATCCTAAGTATTCAACACAAGATCACTCAAAAGAAACAAGCACCAAAAACCATGTAAAGTTTGAGAAAACTCAAGATCAATAGCAAAGCAAAACACAAAAGACTGTCTGGTCCAAAATAATTTCTTAACAGGAACTAAAACAATTAAAACTGAAGTTAACATAAAGTATTTTCATCAAAATTTTATTAGCAAAAAGAAACAATTAAAAAGGTTTTATAAAACAAAAGTTATGGCCTATTTAAAATAGAAATTAAATCTGATCAGATCAAAAATTTGTAAAAACAAAAATATTTTTATTTGTCCTCTGGATAGTTATAGAAACCAGTAGCAAACATAATTACTCAAAAACCACTTATTAAATAAAAGCTATGCCCAAAATAGTGTTTCAATCAAATCTATTTGAATTCAATATTTAAAAGTTCAAAAATATTTTTTTGTTAGTTCCACGGGATAGATGGGATTTTTGTGAATCTGTAGTAAAAAGAATCACTAAATTCGGAGTTGTGAAACTAAAGACACAAAAACAACAAAACTGAATCTAAATCTGAAAACTGAAAACATTATATTGCGGGCACATGACATGTGGCGTGATATGAGTGGCTACGAGGTGTTTGTTGGGAGACTAAGAAGAGGATGACCGAAATCTACAGAGTTCACGCGACGGCAGCTAAAAAAAAATACCGCAAGGCGGTTCGATCTAAACCGAAAGAAAACCAATCTAAACCAATCTAGTAGGAAAAACCTAACACTTCAATCGATCTAAAAAACGTGCGAGCGTACAGAGCTAAGCGAGGCTTACAGAGAGGTAGTGGCCGTACGCAGAGAAGTGGGCGTGGGTAGCGGCGGAGCTCTGGTCGTTGGCATTGGCGCTGGTGATGTCCGGTGGATGCGGGAGGTCGAGGGCGACTGCTTTTTGGCGTTGGTGGAGGTCGGTGATGATGTAGGTGAGCGGGGCATCGTCGAGAACGCCGCGCTCCCGCATGACGAGCGAGGTTGGTGCCGCATCTATAGGCAGGGAGGAGCGATGAGTTCATGTCCATCAGATTCGCGACGAAGCGAGGAGCCTACGGGCAGAAGTAGAGAGGTCGAGGGGGACTTACGGCGTCGAAATCGACCGGTGAACTGTCTCGGCTCTTGCGAGATCCAAACAGCGAGGGCGTCGGTTTGAGCTGGCTTCGGGCATTGGGGTTTGGGGAAATCGGTCAAGGGGATTGCTTGGTATTTATAGGACACAAAACATGGGCGAGGGGAAGGCTAGAGATAAGATTTTTGCACGATGTTGAACCGGACTCGGTTCCTATTCGTGCGTGAACAGAACTCGTTCAGTTTCGTGGGGAGGAGGAAGAAAGAGAGGTGGGCCCTAGCACTCAGAGAGAGAGAGAGAGAGAGGAGAGATCTCCCGTGCGTGAGGTGGTGGTGCTAGGAGGAGCGCTTGCTCTCGAGTACCTAGGGTTGGCTACCCTCTCTAGCGCTAGGCTGGCCTGGGCACTGGCCTGGCGTGCGTTGGAGTTTTTTTCAACACAAACAAAACAAAGAAGAAAATATATTAAAAATTGAAATAAAAATAGGGTATTATGTACCAAAACGACGAGAAAAATAAATCTTAAAACATGGGCTATTTTTCAGAGGCAAAATAAAATCTTTATAAAAAAAAATTATATAATTCCAATAAAATCCAAATTTGACATTCAAATATTTTTGGCATTATTTCTTCTGACTTTTGGGGTGTCATGTTACCTCCTCTCATACCTTTTGATCAAGGTATTTTGCCCTGATCCCAAAAAAGGAAGTTCCAGTTTCCCCCAATGACTTTAGACCAATTTCACTGCTCAATGGTGTTCTTAAAATAATCACCAAGCTGTTGGCTAACAGACTACAAAGAGTTATTCTTAAGATGGTCCATATTAACCAATATGGGTTTCTCAAAGATAGACTGATACAGGACTGTCTTGGTTGGGCATATGAATATATACATCAATGTCACAAGTCCAAAGAAGAGATACTAGTGATTAAACTAGACTTTGAGAAAGCATTTGATACTGTTGAGCACTAGGCTATTATTGATATACTCAGAGCAAAGGGTTTTGGAGAAAAGTGGATTTCCTGGAAGCAATTACTTTTCACATCTGCCTCCTGTGCTATGATGTTGAATGGAGTCCCTGGAAAGAAATTCTACTGTAGAAGAGGAGTTAGACAGGGTGATCCACTGTCCCCATTAATTTTTGTCTTGGCTGCTGATCTTTTACAATCAATTCTTAATAAGGCCATGAGACTTAATTTAATTACTCCACCACTTCAAGTCAATTCCTGCCCTGCTTTTCCAATATTGCAGAATGCAGATGATACACTGGTTCTTATGCAAGCTAATGCTAGGCAATTGATATGTCTCAAAGCTCTGTTAAACACATTTGCATCAGCCACTGGACTAAAAGTCAATTATGGAAAATCAATCATGGTGCCTATAAACATTGAAGAAGACAGAATACATCTTTTCACCAACACACTGCAACGTGCTAGAGGACAATTCCCTTTTACCTACCTGGGCTTGCCTTTGGGAATCTATAAGCCAACTGTGGAACAATGTATGCCCCTAGTCAATAGAGTTGCGAAAAGATTGACTGGTATTTCCACCTTTATGACTCAGGTTGGTAGATTGCTTTTGGTCAAATCAGTGCTTGCATCATTGTCAGTATTCTTCATGTTTTGCTTGAACATACCTATCACCATCAAGAAGCAGATCAATAAATATTTGAGACATTGTCTCTGGAGAAGCCCTGACTTGGAAGATCACAGACCAGCTTTAGTGGCATGGCACATAGTATGCAGACCTAAAAGTCAAGGAGGATTGGGAATCATGGATATCTACACACAAAACAAGACTTTGCTCATGAAAAATTTCCATAAGTTCTTCAACAGACATGATATTCCATGGGTTAATTTAATTTGGGAAACATATTATAGTAATGGACAACTCCCAGGAGATAATAAAGTGGGCTCTTTTTGGTGGAAATCAAACCTGGCACTCATTGACCATTTCAAAGCAACTGCGAGATGTAATGTGGGGGATGGTAAAAGTGCCTTGTTCTGGGATGATATGTGGCATCAGTTTGTTTTGAAACACAAATTCCACCATCTTCACTCTTTTGCAAAGAATACAAACTTAAATGTCTAGCAAGTAATCACCACTGAATATCTCCAAGACCTCTTCTACATACCATTGACTACACAATCTTATGAGGAATTCTTGGAACTGGAAAACATCTACATCACATTAAGACAATCTGAATATTTGGATGCAGTAGATACATGGAGCTACATATGGGGAAATGAATTCTACTCCTCCCTCAAGGCTTACAATGTGCTAATTGCTGTTACATGATAGAGTCAATACAAGGAATTTGTTAAGAAGGAAAAGCTTTGAGCTTGAGGCATACAATTGTGCAGTGAGAGACTGTCAACATGAAGAAACACTACATCATCTTTTTTGGGGATGTCCTTTTGCCATTCAATGTTGGGATTTCATCTGTCCCACAAGAACACATAACTTGTCAGTGTTAGAAGCTTATCAAGATCTAAAGGACAAGCTCAATTATCCCTTCTTTATGGAAATCATCATTCTAGGATCATGGGCTATATGGATATCAAGGAATAATAAGATATTTGAGAATATAACACCTTCATTTCAAGGCTGGAAATTCATCTTCGTGGAAGAACTCAAGCTGCTAAAATACAGGATGAAGAGAAAACATGCACATCAATTTGCTGCTTGGTTGGAGAACTTATTGTAATTGATACCTTAGGAGTAGATTAGTTTTATTTTTTTAGCTTCTTTCTGTTTTGTTGTTCTTTTAGTTTTTTTCTTTCTTTTTTCTTAGGCTTATCTCAAGCCTTGCAGACAGTTTGTAGACTACTGTTTTAATTTTATAAAAATTGCAGTGGGGTTTTACCCTACTGTTTATAGTTAAAAAAAAGATATTTTGCCCGGGATTTGTGAACATATTTCGAATGCCAAATTGAAATGAAATCAAATTAAAATTGAAAATTCAAAAATGCATAGATGCTTAGCTATAATTGTAAAACATTCCAAATTGAAAATTTGGGATGTTACACTGCCAGTTGCATCTGGATTTCTCAAGATGCGTTGCAAAGGAAAGCGAGTGACGACGGTGATGGGGTTAATTGTGTGGCTTCCAGGAGGCCATGAGGAGCCCAAAGAGCAACTTTTTTACACACGAATATCTTGATCTAGCCCCCCATAGAAGAGTGCTGACAAAATAAACTGGGCACTGCACCACCTTCTTCTTCTTCAAAACTTGCTGGTTTGGCTTTTGCGATGTACTTGTGTTGGCGGCACCTTGGCTTGTAGGATAAGAATCTCCCTTGCCGGCTGCCGGCTCTGGGTCTGCTGCCTCTTCATATTCAGCTTCCCTATGTGCCATTAATGCAGCGCTATCCACTTGATTTGTTTCCGCAAAATACAGCAGCAACGGCTCTTGTGGCTTAGGCGCAACTAGTATTGGCATTGAGGACAAGTATTTTTTTTTTGAAATCTTGCAGCGTTTCCGCCACTTCCCGAATCTATTTTAAAGGACCAGCCTTTTTCCAAATTTTGAAAAATGGCATGCCGCGCTCAGTAGACTTAGAAATAAACCTGCTTAGAGCGGCAACACAAACCGCCAAGCGGCATGCATCTTTGACGCGCTTCAGTGCTTCCAACTGCTCAATAGCTCTCATCTTGTTGGGATTGGCTTCAATTCCATGCTGAGAAACAAAGAACATGAGAAGCATCCGGATGTGATGCCAAACACACACTTCTCAGTGTTGATCTTCAAGTTGATCTTGTGCAAGTTTACAAATGTCTCTTCTAAGTCTTGGATTAGTGTAGCCTTGTCCTTGGTCTTGACCACTATATCATCCATATAGGCTTCCATCTACATGTGTAGCTAAGGCTCGAAACAAATCTGGACAGCTCTTGCAAATTTTGAACCAACACTTTTTAATCCGAGAGGCATACACTTAAAGCAGTATGTGCCACATGAAGTAATAAAGGCGGTTTTCTCTTCATCTTCCATGGCCATAAAGATCTGATGATAACCAGAATAGGCGTCAAGAAAGGAAAGGAGGTCACAACCGGTAGTGGAGTCCACTATTTTATCAATGCGCAGAAAGGGAGGGGTCTTTTGAACAAGCTATATTTGGATTAGTAAAGTCGATACAAAGCCTCCACTTTCCATTTTCCTTCCGCACTACCAAAGGATTTGCTAACCACGTTGGGTGGATCACTCCCGTAATAGGGTTTTATATACCCAAACGATCAGAAAATTAAATATTAAAACATGGGCTAATTTTGAGAGGCAAAATAAAATCTTTATGAAAATCATTTTTTAGATAATTCCAATAAAATCCAAATATGACATTCAAATATTTTTCGCATTATTTCTTCTGACTTTTGGGGTGTCATTTTACCTCCCCTCATACCTTTTGATCAAGGTATTTTGTCAAGGATTTTTGAATATAATTCGAATGCCAAATTAAAATGAAATCAAATTCGTATTGAAAATTCAAAAGCCACATTCCGTTTCAATCAAAATGCATAGATGCTTAGCTATAATTGTAAAACATTCCAAATTGAAAATTTGGGATGTTACAAACCTCACCTTAAAATGAATCTTGCCCTCGAGATTCGGGTTGGCTAGAAAATAGATGCGGGTGGTCTTGACTAAGGTCTTCTTCTTGTTGCCAGGTGGCTTCTTCCTTAGTGTGGTGAGTCCACAGAAACCTTACAAAACTTGATGATCTTGCTGCGGGTAACTCTATTGGCAGTCTCGAGAATCCTGATGGGCTTCTCCTCATAAGTCAGATCACTCTCCATCTATATGGCCTCTAGGGGTACTGTGTCTCTCAAAGGAATATTAGCCATCTCAGCATGGCATTTCCTCAGCTAGGAAACATGAAAGACATTGTGAACTCCTGACAATCCTTCTGGCAATTCCATCTTGTAAGAAACATCTCCTCTGCGTTCAATAATCTTGTAGGGGCCTACGAATCTGGGTGCTAACTTTCATTTAACACCAAACCTCTTGATTCCTCGAAGTGGAGACACACAGACATATGCTTGGTCTCCCACTTCGTACATTACTTCCTTGCGTTTACTATCAGCATAACTCTTATGTCTAGACTAGGCTATCTTGAGTCTATCACGAATCAGGTTGGCCTTCTCTTCAGAATCTCGGATAAGATCGGGACCAAAAAGTTCTGCATCTTCTTCCGTATAGAGCTTCGAAAGGGGCCATCTTCAGACTAGCCTAATAGCTGTTGTTGTATGAGAAGTCTGCGTAGGGTAAGTTATCGTCCTAGCTAGCTCCGTAGTCTAGCGCACAAGCTCTCAACATGTCCTCCAGAATCTGGTTGACTCTCTCATTTTGTCCATCATAGATGGTAAATACACAGATGAGTCTCATCTAGAAAACTGTTAAAGCGGAAGGCGAATATTGAGCCTTCAATGATGTTGAAGGTTCTCGCAACTTTAGGCCAGTGCCTGTGGATGAATGCCCGCCCATCCTTCGTCCTCTTGAGGAAGACTTCAAGATTATACCGTGGGTATTGTATGAATACCTTCCTTGCCTCTTGATCATACAGGTGGTTTGAGACGTAATCATCGATGAACTGTCTTGAGAAGGACTGAAAACAAACATACGCATAAATATCTTTTCTAAAATTTGAAATGGCGCAAAGGGAAAAGGACAAGGTGAATGAGATGGTACCATCCTATAGTTGACTGATGTCTTCTTCATTGTGCAAACAAACATCTTGTTGTTTTTCGTAGCTAGTTTCTTTATCTTAACAACCTTTCTGAGTTTCTTGGTTTGACTAATATTCAAGGACACCTCATTTCCCCACATGCAAAAAGGGTCGAAGAGTGGGTCTAAACCTCTTACAGTAGGATCTACATGTGCAAGAACAAATTATTAAAAACATTAATATTACAATGGTTCCTGCATTTTCACAATAATGTGCTATTAGCCAAACGACCATGGATGTGCAAACTTTGATGGTAAACTTCAGTGTCCGCCATTGTTTCCCCCTACAACATATTTAAGACAAATATTGATCAGATTATAAGTGATATTTGGCATACTATCAGTGAAATATGTTAATGGAAAATAAACACATTGCGGATCCAACAGATTAATTTGAGCCACATGGAAAAGCCAGTTATCTAAACCAAGCGTTATAAGAACTAGGAAATATAGCAATTCTATATGTTTCACATGTATTAAGACATCTAAATTCGATTTATTCATCACATGCATAACAATACAAAATTGTACCAACAACAATCGAACAACACATTGCAGAATTGAACTAAATAGTTAAATGATCACCACAACAAATGAACGAAACAGTTAACTAAGCACCACATTGCAAAATAGAACATACTAAAAGGTCAGGTTGCAGTAGCATTACATTGGACATTTCACTAGAATTTCTAAATGAATAGCAGTAGCGGCACACGCAACAGGTAAACGAAACATGCTTAACCTGCGTAGCTAGGTGAACATAGGTCGTTAGTGATAAAGCTAAGAAAAACAAGCTATTCCTCATCGTCGGAGATATCGATGATGATGGGCTCCTTTAACTTGGAAGAGGGCCAAGCCTCGACACCGTGGTTGCACCCCTCATAGTGGTGAGTGGCCTGATCCTGCCCTGGCACCAACATGCCAGCTCTGGAGTTGAGGTAAGCACGGGCACGCTGAGAAAACACATCGAAGTCTTCGTCGAACGCACCGGCAGTGCCCTCGATAAAAGACCACGAGCTATCGTTTATAGCAACCAACCGCGTGGCTGCGTCAGTGCACGAGGAGTCGACGGTGGCCTCGACGGTGAGGTGCTCCTCCAAGATCTAGGGGTCAGCACACATGGAATCCATCGCTGCCTCATCTACGCGTGCAGCCGCGATTTGCTTCTCCGCTGCGAAGTGCTCTTTGAGATCCTGGCTATACTGCTTGCACCATGGCTTTCGGTGGCAATTATTTGGAGGATGGGGCAGTGATTTCGGTGGAAGGTGTCACACCGGTGGTCGGGCCATTTGGGATGGAGGAGGAGGGGGTGAGGGGGTATTGGGGCAGTGTCGATTACCTGACTAGATGGACGAGGCCGAGCAGCAGGAAGGAGCGTCGTCGGCGAGGAGGCGGCGCTGCAAGCAAGCAGTGAAGGTTTGAACTAGGAAAGGTAGAGAAAAAGGGGGAAATGTGGCTTTTGATTGGTACCGGGGAGTTAGGGAGGTAGATATTTCCACGGCAGCCCAAAATTTTCATTCGGTGCAGCGAAAAACTGGCGCAGAAAGCACCATCGGACACGGTACCTTATTTAGAACCGTGTGCGATATCAAAACATCACAAACGAAGCCTGTGTTATACCCCGTGTGTGATTAACTTGAACGTATAAATTTTCAGAATAGTTCTCGATATCAACACATCACAAACGAAGCTTGTGCTATACCCCGTGTGTGATGAACTTGGACGTGCAAATGTTTGTCTCCAAGCTTCCGACGTAAGATTGGGTACTACATATTACACAGTTCGTGCCAAAAAATTGTGTGTTATGAACTTCAATTTCATTTTCAATTGGAAGATGGAATGGGGATATGGCGGCAAATGTTTGGTCCGAATTTCCCTGGTTACAGTGGTCATCCACGTCGTCGAATAATTTAATATCAATTGCTAATTTGGGTACTACACAAAAGAGCCTACACCACAGCCCGCACTTACTTAATCGAGCAATTAAACAGAGTTGGTTGACCTAAACATTACTCTAACAAAAGACCAGCGCTCTAAACAAAGACTAATGTTCCGCCTGACGCTAATCGATCTCCGCCGCATCCTCCATGACCAGCTCGTGCTCGACGACCTCCAGGGGAAGGGGCTCCATGGCATCCATCGCCACATACTCTGCAAGCATCTCGCAGTCCGCGTGTGCCATCTCTTTGGAAAAGGCCGCCACGAGTCTGGTGTGGGCGGTCGCGGGCCGGGTATTGACAGCCTCCATCTCGGCAAGGGAGGCCGCTGATGAATGGACGGCTGCTCGAGCGCTCTCGGTGATTGCCAACTCTTCGGACGTAGGTTGCCGACCATTGTCGGAGATGGCCGCTGCTATTTGTGCGGCGACCGACATGAGCTAGGCATGGGCGGCCTCGGTATAGGCGTGGGCGGCCATCAGGATGTTACTGCCGCCATCTCAGTTGCAGCAGTTGCCCTTTCAGCGGCTGCAACCGCCCTGTTGGAGATTGCGGTCGCGCTCAAGGATGTTGTGAGCGCGTTCATGGCTGATGCAGTCGCGCTCGGGCCGGAGTGGGTCACCGAAGTTGCCCTCACGACGCGGATCCACGTCCCCATCTTTCACCGATGATGCTTGAACAGTACAGTGGTCTAGGGGAACAAGTGTGACTGTGTGCTTGACGCGCCGCCGATGGAGTGAAGCTTCCGGACTATGCCATATATGAGAATCGTCCCAAGATATTTTTATACTACATCACACACATTTCATGATCACGAACTGTTTGCGATGTATTTGATTTTCATATTGCTTTGAAACGAAAAATGAAGTTACATCGGCAATTGAAGGTGTTTGGATGGCAATAAAATTTATCTGCAGTGAACGTGCAACTATAGGAGTGTCTATTAAATATGGAATTATTCAGGGTTGTTTAGGCCCTTTTAAACATTAAAAGAGTTTTTTAGACATTTCATGTGCATACTTCAAATTTGAACTACAGTTAAGCACATACTAGAGTGCACCTGAATGGGTTGAAAATCATCTATGTGTCACTGGATACATGTTTTGGTCCAATGCAATAAATGGAAATTAAACGAATTCCAAACCTCTCGGTATTTTGGCTCGGTCGTAAACTTTGAGAAGCCGTGTTTTCAAATTCTAGTAAATCCAAATATCACAAAAAATTCATGAAACTTTGCATGGTGTCATGTCATGGCTCATGTGTGTCGTGGTAAAAAAAATGCCCACTTCGGGACAAGTTTTGGCACAAACCTCTTACAAACCGAAGATTCTCACAAGAAGTCATGTGGTTCCGATAGAGAAAGTTCACATTTTATGTGCGAAACAACAACCAATGTCTCTTCTCGCCTTGAATTTATTTCTAGAGTCTCCATAGAGCAACATGAATGTGTCGTGTTAAACAATGGAATATTAGAGAGTTCGTTTGTCCTTTTTAGTACATTAATTGAGTTTTCTAGGCATGTAATGTGCATAATTCAAATTTGAACTACAATCACACCGTCCAGCACATGAAAATAGGTCAAAAAATCATATAAGTTACCCTAGCTGCATGTTTAGGTCCCACGCAAAAAATGGGAATGAATTGCAAACATATCATCGTCTTGCCTCGACCCTAAACACTAAGAAACTTAGTTTTTAAATTCATGTAAATGCAAACCTCGACAAAAATTCATGAAATTTGGGCATGGTGTCATCAATTGCCTTGTTGTGTGGGTTGTGGTAAAAAAATTGCCCTAGTTTGGACAGGTGTTGGCACAAAGCCTCTTACAAACCAGCGATTCTCACAAGAAAGTCATGTGTTCTGATAGGGAAAGTTCACCTTTTATGTGCGAAACAACATCCGCATTCTCTTCTAGGGTCACCATAGAGCAACATGACAGTCATGCTAAACTATGGATTTTTTCCAGGGTTCGTGAGACCTATTTAATACATTAATTGAGTTTTCTAGCCGTTTAATGTGCATAATTCAAATTTGAACTACAATCACAAGGTCCAGCGCATGAAAAATAGGTTGAAAAAATCATATGCCTTTCCCTGGATGCATGTTTAGGTTCCACACAAGATATGGAATTGGATTTCTAACATATCATTGTGTGTTGGCTCGGCCACAAACATTGAGATACTTGGTTTTCAAATTCCCGTAAATCCAAAACTCGTCAGAAATTCATGAAACTTGGCATGGTGTCGTGAAAAGGGCACACAAATGCCGTGGTAAAAAATTGTCAAAATTGGCATGTTCTTGCACAATCCCCTTACAAATCGGAGCTCCTCACAAGAAGCTTTGTGGTTTTTATAGGGAACATTATATATGCATGTCACACATGCGGGCAAAAAGACATCCGATGCCTCTTCTCTCTTGATTTTTTTATAGAAACAACACAGACATGCATGTGCGAAGTGCAAAAATATGAATAAATTAAGGGATCATCTGGCTTTTAAAATACATTAATTGAGTTTTCGGTGCATTATTTAATGTGCATAATTGAAATTTGATCTACAATCACAAGGTTCGGGGCAGCAAAATGGGTTGAAAAATCATATATGTGTCCCTGGATGCATGTGTTAGGTCACATGCAAGAAATGAGAACGAATTTCAAACATCTCAGCATGTTGGCTTGACCACAAACATCGAGAAACTTGGTTTTAAATTTTCGTAAATCCAAAACTCTGTTAGAAATTCATGAAACTAGGAATGGTTTCATGAAAAGGCACACATATGCCATGGTAAAAAATAATACCAACTTGGACATGTTTTGTCACAAGCCTCATTCAAACCGGAGCTTCTCACACAATAAGCTACATGGTTCCGATAGGGAAAATATGCATGCCACATCTGCGGGTGAAACGACATCCGATGCCTCTTCTCTCCTTGATATTTTTCTAGAAACAACATAAAGCAATAGGTGTGTGATGCAAAAATATGAAATTATTAAGGGTTCGTATGCCTTTTTTATACACTAATTGAGTTTTATGTGCTACAATCACAAGGTCTATGTTGGGCAGGGCCTCGTCATATAAAGCACAAATATGATGTGGTATGTTTTAGTGTCCACTTTGAGAGAAAGAGCAAGCATTATTAATAGCCAACAAAGGAATTTTGGAACAAAAAATTGTCACGTTACCGTCGCAAACGGGCGTATTATTTATAATTTGTGGACGTTCTACAGACCATTTACGTGCTGCCACGTGTCACTCTCTATATTGGCAAGGAGGTAGCGTGCGGACAGGTGTTTGAGTAGACGGGTGGCGTGCGATCAGTGTCCTCCGCACGCTCATCAGGGAGGTGTGTCCTTTGCCAGTCATGAAAGACGTTTCAGACTTAATACCCGTATGCACACCGAGGGCAATGGTTCCTTCCCTACTAAGCCAAGCGAAAATCTGGCGCGAAGGAATTTTTTCAGTGCGTCCTCGCAAACGGTTGTGAATGATGACCCGTGTGCCCTTCCCAATGCTACACCTTGTACTGGTGCTAACTGCTAAGGTTGCCATGTATGTAAAATAATCTAACGTGTGAAGGTAATTAAGAGGAGAGATATGAGTTTGGTGACCACATGAAGAAACAATGCCAAGCGTGTGAACCTTGGCACCACACTTAAATGAAGGAAACTCACCAATGCATGCAAGAGTTTAGTTGCTAAATCATTAAATGAAGGGACCTTACAACAATGCATTGTAGACTTGGGTAAATCTTCATTTGTTAAATTGGAAACACTGTCATTTGTCAAATTTTGTAGGAACAAAACCACTATTACGGTGCACTTTTGCAACTGAAATTCAGCAAACATAGATTTAATTCATAGATTAAGCATTGGTCTTTGTACAAAATAGTTCAACTCGATAGCTGAATCGAACAAAGTTTTCACCATTTGTTGCCAACCACGTACTAAAATAGCTAGTTCAACTATATATACTAGCTAATTTAAAGTAGGTGGGATAGTTCAACCATATCTATAGTTAGATGAACTGAACAAAATAGCCCCTAAATACTACTCCGGAGGGGCTTTGTGCTACTGCCAGCAGCCTTCTCCTCTACCGAGCGCGTTCAGTAAGAGGGAGAGGAGGAGTTTCCTACCAACGAGCTAGAGGAGTCAAATTCGTCGGCTGACGCTACTGCCCTCCGCCGCTCCTGACGTGCCTCCTCGAAGCGGCAGGACTCGGTGTAGAGCTCCTCATTGCGCACCACAGCTACGGCGTCTGCTGCGGCCACGGCGGCGGTGGGCCTCTTTGCATGCTCGACCTGGCGCTCCTCCTCCTCATGTAGGAAGTTAATGTAGCGCACTAGGACGCTGACGCAAAACCCGAGCGGCTGGGCTTCGGCGGCGGCCTCCTCCTCCCGCCTTCGGGCCATGGTGTCGGAGCGGGTGATGGCCCTAGCGGCTGACCGTGAGGTGGCTGCCAAGGCAGATGCTGGTGTGGTGGCGGCCAAGGAGTGTGCTAGTGGGGTGGCCAAAACGGCGACCGACGATGGGGTGGGGGCCACAGCGGTCGCCGGCAGTAGCTGCCTTCGGGCAAAGGTGGAGGAGCGTGTGGTGGGTGCCATGCACACAGCCAACAAGGATGCCACACGCACTACACGCTTCCAGGTACTGCGTCGCCGACGTGGTGCAGCCTCCCAGCTTGAGCTGCCCTCTGGCGGAGTGGCAGAGCGATGACGACGGACAGGTGGCATTGGCGATTGGGGGTGAAGCAAACTTGGGATGCTACGGGCAGGGAGGGGATGAATGCGATGTGGAGTCATCGGCCGTGAGGGTTTATAAAGCAGGCGGGCAAGGCGAGCCATGCAGGAAGCTTGCATGCGTTCCTATGCAGTTGCGCAGGAACGGGAAGCCCAAAAGAAACGATGCGCGCTCCCGAAGCATTGGGTGTTTGGGAGATTTCGGCGAGCCGGGCGGGAAGCCTGCACGGGAACCTGCGCGCTCCCGAAGCGTGCACTGGAATCCTCGGGCATCAGCACGGTGACAAGACGGGCTAGGGGTGGGAGAAATCACAAGTACACAAACGGTTAATAATAAAAAACTGTTTGCATTTTACTACAAAGCAAACGGTCGTTCTGTACGCACCGTCGTGAATTAATCTATGCGTGAGGCGGTTGATGCGGCCGTGGGGCGCTGTGCTCGCGTCCGTGCGTGCTCGCTCTGCCGACGTCCACGTGCGAATGATCACGTATGTTCGGGGCGCCATATGCATGCGTTTGCGCCGCTCCCGGCGCCACCATGTAGTTAAGCGTTGCAAAAACTGCCATGCGAACGTGCCGAAATTCCAGGCCATCTGACGCAATTTATTCCCGCGACCATTTACCTTCGTCTCTTCCACCTTTTGACCGTGCCACACAACACAAGAAGCACACCCACGATCTCTTCATCGCTTCAACCTTCCCGTGCGGATCCAATGGCGGCAGTTCGCCAAAATTGTGAAAGTGGACACCCACATCAGGAAAACAGACCTCTCGGTGGTGTACACCAACGACCCGGTCGTGGTGGTGAATTCCATGAACACGTTGGATCAGCTGCTTGCTGAGGATGATAAGTACAAAGAGGTTGGCTTCGACCGCGAGTACACCGGCGGTCGTGCCGGGCATGATCAGTAGGTTGCTATCGCCCAGTTGTGCGTGCGCCATCACTTGCTCATCTACCACTACTTCCTGGCCACAAGGCCTTGCGAGTGTTTCACCAGGTTTGTCAATAGCCCCCACTACAAGTTCGCAATGGTGGACACCACCAATGATCTAAAGGTGCTCAAGACTTCGGGCTTGTCCTGCGAGAAGCTTGTCAACATCCAAGGTCAGTACAGGGTCTGGGGCGGCGAGAAGAAGAAGCAGAAGGACTCCCTGGTTGACCTCGCCGCGGCCATCATCGACCCCTACTACAAAGACAAGAAGGCTCAGTGCCACAAGGACAAGTCTGCCTGGCACAAGGCCTGGGTGAACGAACTGGATGAAGAACACATCAAGTACGCGGCCAAGGACGCATACACAAGCTACGAGATGTACATGAGGATCATTGACATGAGGAAGTGCCTCCTTCCTGCAAACGGCAAGGGATAGCCACAAGCAGAGCAGTGTCGGCAACCGTCGTCAGAAGAATAGTATGATTTGGTGATCGTCTAGTTCTTGTAAATTTATATTGAGGAATGTACATGTGTTGTGTAGTCACTTCTGTAACTAGATGTTCAAGTTGGTTATGCAACAATAATGTTGGTGTTCTGTAGATAGAGCATATAGATGTTGTACAAACAGAGAAAATCACATCTCATATAATTATTAGCAGCAACCGTCTGCCCACAACACACACAGGTTTTCAGGATGAATCGTTTGCGTTATTATTGGTCTTCCCACACAATTCTGATGAATGAATTGTTTGCCTGGTATCACACAACACACACGGTTGTCAGGATGCATCGTTTGGGTTACTATTGGCCTTCCCAGACAATTCTGATGAATGAACTCTTTGCCGGGTATCACACACGCCTTCTTAGGCTAACTCAATTGTGTTCTGCTGGATCAGCGCAAACAGTTTGTCTGAGTGAACTGTATGCCGCACTACGCACACATATGTAGTTTGTTAATCGTTTCTGTTATATTCCATAATCACAAACAATTCATAAGAACAAATTGTATGCGACGCATCACACACACAACTATTTTTTGAATCGTATTTGATGGTTCCTCCATCGCACATGGTTTTCGTCATTGGCGGCGAAGCTTGAACTATACAGTTTGCGATTGATGGATCGCACACAGTTTTGTCGAAGGGTCTCTGATTGATGTGTCGTCTTTGGACCATCCTGCAGTAGTGATAGTTCAACTCATGAGGTCATAGCTATCTGGATGCATAGGCTACAACATTTCCCTCTTGCATGAGCGCTCCTTCAAGTCCTTGATGTGAAGTGTCAAAATATACCTGAAAGTCCTTACAAATGTTTGGAAAAATCAGCACCGGGGCTGCCACCAAACGTTTCTTCAACTCCTGAAAACTGGCTTCACATTCCTCAGTCCAAATGTACTTGGTCTCTTCCTTCAACAGCTCTATCATGGGCGTTGCAATTTTCGAGAAGTTCTCGATAAACCTCCGATAATATCCTGCCAATCCGAGAAAATTGCGGATCTCCTTAACTGAGGTGGGTGCCTTCCATTCTGTGACTGCTGCAACTTTGGAAGGATCCACTGCTGCTCCTTCTCCAGAAATAATGTGTCCGAGAAATCTGACTTCCTTCAACCAAAATTCACATTTGCTGAACTTGGCATACAACTGATGTTCTCGGAGTTTCTCCGGAACTAAACGCAAGTGTTCCTTGTGTTCTTCCTCGCTCTTGGAGAATATAAATATATCATCGATGAACACCATGACAAACTTATCCAGATATTCCATAAATACCTTGTTCATCATACTCATAAAATATGCAGGAGCATTAGTCAAACCAAATGACATGACCGTATACTCATATATACCATACCTTGTGGTGAAAGTAGTTTTGGCTATATCCTGTTCACGAATTTTCAACTATTGATACCCTGATCGAAGATCGATCTTGGAGAATACTTTGGCTCCAACTAGCTGATCAAGAAAATCGTTTATCATCGGCAGAGGGTACTTGTTCTTGACAGTCACCTCGTTCAGTGCACGATAATCAACTACCATCCTCAAGGTTTTATCCTTCTTCTCTACCAAGAGAACTGGGGCTCCCCAAGGTGATGAGCTTGGGCAAATATAACCTTTATTTAACAGCTACTTAATCTGTTTCTTGATTTCCTCCAAATCATTAGCGGGCATCCGATAGGTTCTCATGGATATTGGGGTTGTCCCTGGTAATAACTCAATCAGGAACCTGGCAAGTCCTCCAGAAATACATCGGGGAAGTCTTGTACAACTGGCACTTCCTCCTGGACTACTCCCATAAGGGAATTTACCCGAGTACTCTTTGATATGTGCCTGGATACATACCTAATCCTCTTCTGCTCCGGGGTGGTGAGCAAAATCGACCTACAGGCATAGTCGATGTTTCCTTCATACTTGATCAGCCAATCCTTGCCTAGGATTACATCGACTCCTTAGGACTCTAATACGATGAGATCGGTAGGGAATTCATGGTTTCCAATGTTGAGGTTCATAGTGTGACATCCTAGTCCTGTCGTCATCTCGGCTCCTATGGAACTGACCTGAAGGGGTCTACTAAGGGTTCTAGTGGGCAAACCATACTTTTCCACAACTACCCTTGATATGAATGAATGTGTTGGGCTAGAATCAAAAAGTACCAGTATTGTTCGTGAATTTAACAAAAACTTACCAACCACAGTCTCTGGCTGATCATAAATCTCCTCCACATCAATGTGGTTCACCTGGACGCGGGGAAAATGGTTGGGCTTCTTGGCTCCAGAGCTTCCATTACCATTACCGCTTCCATTTCCTTTGCCATTGCTCGGCTTAGCATCAGGGCATTTGTTGGCATAATGTCCAGTCTGCTTGCAGTTGAAACAGGTGATGGTGCTCAGGTCCCTCATTACTGGAGCTGAACGATGCTGAGTACCATTTCCTCCATTGCCATTCTTTTGGTTGTTGGTGTTGGAATGGTTGCTGCCATTTCCTCCATGAGTATGGCCTCCATGGTTGTGGTGATTGTGTCCTCCTATTCCGGTATTCCCTGTGTAAGGGGTGTAACGGGGCTTCTGCTAAGCTCCTGAGTTGTACTTTCCCTGTCCATACTTCCGCTTGTGGTTCTCCATCTGCTGATGCTTTCCCTCCAGAATAAGCGCCTTGTCTACCAGCTCCTAGTAGTTGTTGAAGGTAGGCACCATCAACTGAATGCTCAGTTCATCATTGAGTCCCTCCATGAACTTCTCTTGCTTGGCTGCATCATCAGCCACATCTCCGTGAGCATATCTGGCCAACATGCTGAATTCATCCATGTACTGAGCCACACAATCCTTCGCCTGGCGTAAGTTGCAAAACTCACGCTTCTTCAAGCTCATGGCTCTTGCTGAGACATGTGATGTGCGGAAGGCCTCCTTGAACTGCTCCCAAGTCACAACGGCAATGGGATAAGTGGTGGTGTAGTTCTACCACCAAGAAGCTGCTGGTCCTTCTAGTTGGTCTGCGGCAAATCGCACCTTCTCCGCTTTAGTGCATCCAGCGGGGATCAGCTCTCTTTCCATCTTACGGAGTCAATCGTCTGCCACAATGGGCTCAGTGCTGCTGGAAAAGGTTGGTGGATTCAGCCTCAAGAAACGGGTGAGGTTGTCGACCTAGGGTAGAGGGTTGTTGTTGTTGTTGGCTTGGTTCTGAATCAGCAATTGCAACAGTGCATTCTGCTGTTGAGTGAGCTCCGGTGGGAAGTTGGTTCCGGGGTCACGTCTCGGAGGCATCTGATGTTTTAGAGTGATGAGAATTAGAATAGAACAAGGGTCTAAAGAGAAATAACACTACCCATATGCATCCAACAATCATTAACACACCAAACATTCATTTATTCAACTCAAACATGGTTCAACCTCGAGATACAAGACTTACGATAAACAAAACATCGGCCTAAACGATCAATGAGAAAATAAAGATAACATGGTGGTCATGACTGAGTGTCCTCCTCAGAAATCCATGGTGGTGCGTCCTCCAGTGGTGCCTTCCTTGTAGTCGTCATCGTTGCTCACAAAGGGGCCCTTGTCGTCATCCGGCTGAAGGTTTTCTCCCCGGTCCATTTTCTCCTCCAGGGATGCGACATAAATCTTCAAGTTCTTGATCCTCTCCAAAAGGTCCTTGACTTCATCTTCATGCTCGTAGTGGGATTCACGCGCTTCATCCTCCACTACTACCAAATGGTCCAAAGATGACACATCAATCAGAGACACTTAGTGGAAACTGTGTGCGATCCATCAATCGCAAATGGTATAGTTCAAGCTCCGTCGCTAATGACACGAACTGTGTGCGATGGCGGATCCATCAAATATGATTCAGAAAATAGTTGCGTGTGTGATGCTCGGCATACAGTTGGTGCTTATGAACTGTTTGTGATTAGACAAGATAACACAAATGGTTCTCAAAATACATATGTGTGTGAAGTACGGCATACAGTTCATTCAGACAAACTGTTTGCCATGATCGAGCTAGAACACAAACGAGTTACCATAACAAGGTGTCTGTGATACCAGGCAAACTATTCATTCATCAGAATTGTGTGGGAAGACCAATAATAACCCAAACGATTCATACTGACAAGCTGTGCATTGTTGGTAGACGGTTGCTGCCAAACAATTGTCAGCGATGGATGAAATCATTACCGACGCTTCGTTGGGAAGTGTCGTTTGCCTGTATTAATATCGTAGACGTTTATAATTATGGCCGTGTGCCTGCGCATCACCCCGTCCTCCTCTCTCGCGTCTTGTCACCGCGTTGCCGCCCGAGGATTCCAGTGCACGCTTCGGCACCGCTTTTGGCCACGCGTCCGCTCGATGAGCCCGTTCCCGCGCACATCCGCATAGGTTACCACGCACAAAACCATCCTACGGCTCTAGCTTCCTGCCCGGCTCGGTGAAATCCCCAATGCTTGCCGGCCTGCTATATAAACACTCATGGCCGACGACTCCACATTGCCTTCATCCCCTCCCTCCTCGTAGCTTGTCTAGTTTGATTCTCCCCCAATCGCCAATGGCACCGGCCGTTCGTCGTCGCCCAGCCACTCCGCCAGAGGACAGCTCCAGCTGGGAGGCTTCACCGCGTCGGCGCGGCAGTCCTCTGAAGCGTGTGGTGCACGTGGCATCCCTGGTGGGTGTGCGCACGCCACCAACTACACGCTTAACCACCGCTGCCCGAAGGGAGCTGCTGCCGGTGACCGCCGTGGCCGCCAACACGCCGGCAGCCGCCACCCCACCGTCGTCCGTCTTTGCCACGACCCCGCCGTCAGGCGGCGGGGTCATCACCCGCTCCGCCACCAAGGCCCGAATACGGGAGGTGGAGGCCGCCAAAGGCCCGCCGCCGGGCTTCTGCTTTGCAACCCTTGCGCGCTACATCTACTTCCAAGAGAAGGAGGTGGAGCTCCAAGTCGCGCATGCGAAGAAGCTCACCGATGCCGTGGCCGCAGGAGAAGCCACAGCGGTGGCGCGGAATGCGGAGATCTACGCCGAGTCCCGTCGCTTCAAGGAGGGGTGTCTTGAGCGCCGGAGGGCAGCACTGGCAGGTAATGGACATGACCCCAGCAACTCGTTAGTAGGCTCCTCCTCCACTTGCTCTTTCTGAGCGCACTTGATTCAGCTGGAAGTGGTACAATGCCCCTCCGTAGTACTAGTATTTAGGGGCTATTTTGTTCAGTTCATCTAACTACAGATATGGTTGAACTGTACCACGTACTTTAAATTAGCTAGTATATATAGTTGAATTAGCTATTTCAGTATGTGGTTGGCAACAATTGGGGAAAAGTTTGTTCGATTCAGCTGTCGAGTTGAACTATTTTGTACAAAGACCGATGGTTAATCTATGAATGAAATCCATGTTTGCTGAATTTCAATTGCACAAGTGCACCGTAATAGTGATTTTGTTCCTACGAAATTCGACAAATGCCAGTGCTACAATGTTGACAAATGCCAATGTTACTAGATCGACACATGCCAATGCTTCCGATTTGACACATGGCAATTTACCCAATATGATAGATGCAAATCTTCCTGGACTGTCTGTACTAGGCACACGGGTCATATTAGAGAAACGTTTGTGATGATGCATTGCACCAATCCTGCGCGCCAATATTTTCACTTGGCTTACGGGCGAAGGAAAGATAGCTGTCGATCTATATACGGGTATTCAACCTGATCCGTTTGTGATGAGTGTTTATTCAGAGAAAACGATGATGGATTTTTCTTTGGTATGTGAATTCAGAGATAAATACTTAGTTCATCAAACCATAGATTTCATTCCGTCAAGCTTTGACTTTACATTCATACAATCGAGATACAATATAAAGAAAACTAGTTGTAGCTACGGCGTCCTGCGGCGGCGTTCTCGTGCTCTGGGGCGAAGTTGTACAGTTCTTCAAACGAGACTAGAATGTTATGGACTTCACAATCAAAGAGCTGGTCGTCGCGCGATCGAGGGGCGCGGGGCCGGGGGGCGGCGACTAGCGGCGCTGTGAGCAAGCTGTCGACGGCGGTGTCCCAATCTGCTGAGGGGCCCGTGATGGGTGCAGGCGCGTGCACGGGGTGGGGCACCATGAGTGCGGGCACGCGCACTGGTACCGGTGTGGCGTGTGCAGGGGCGCGCACGAGCACGAGCGAGGGAGGAGGCGCTGGCGCTTGCACGTACACGAGCTCGCGCGGGTCCACGGGGACGTCCCTGATGCCCGCGGTTTCCAGTGCTGCGATGATGCTCGGTGACCAGCCCATCAATGCCACGGGGATGGCTGCTGGCGCGGGCGCGGGGATGGTTGCTGGCGAGTGCGTCGGGGCAGCATCCATTGTGGCATGCAACTCTTCTAGGGCCATGTTCATGGCGTCCCATTCATCTTTATGTTCTATCTCTTCCGGCTCGGTGTCAACTTCACCAAACTGGAAGACTAGTGGCATATGATCCTTGTGCACCATGGCGTAGGTCGCCGTGGAGGTCTGAATGATGGAGGGGAATGGGAGGCGATGATGTAGAGAGGATTGTGAGTGAGTGGGCAGTAAAGCCGCCTATTAAACAACGGCTCGAGCGCCATTGATTGACAGGTTGGAAGCGAGGAGGGCAGATACGGTGGTCAAAGGGCTCGCTTCCCGGTGAGCCTGCGGCGTACAGCCCGCACGCTCCCGGTGAGCGTGGGCAGCGGAGGCCAACTCGCATGCCTCATGTCAACTCTCGCATATGCTCACATGGCACCTCCTAAGCCTAGCCAATAGAAGAGTGCGACGCTTCGCAGCACGTAATGGAAGTAGAACGCCCACGGTTTGAAAATAATGCAACTATTTCCGTGGTAACATGACAGTTCTTTGTTCCAAAAGAATTTGTTAGCTATTAATGTGTCCGTCTTTTTCCAAAATGGACACGAAAAATACCACAACATATTTTTGCTATATCATGACGGCATGCCCAATTTCTTGAATTTTTTGTCAGTTCTAGATTTACTATGATTTAACGTAATATTCTCAATGTTGGCTCTAAAAGAAAAAATATAATAAAAATGAGTCTGAAATAGGAAAACAAAATGATAGGACGCCATTATCTGCCATGTTCATGACATGAAGCCAAGTTTCATGAATCTTCTGACGAGTTTTTTGATTTACATGATTTAAAACCCGAGTTTATCAATGTTTCTCTCGCCTAGCCAAGTCCCCCAGATGATTGAAATTCATTCCCATATCTTGCATGGGACCTAAAGATGCATGCACACTAATATGGTTTTCTAACCATTTTGATGCACTGGACCTTATGTTAGTAGTTCAATTTTGAATTATGCATATTAAATAATGCATATAAAAGTCAATTAATGTATAAAAAGTCCAAACAAACCATGTATAATTTCATATTTTGGCATGACACTCATTTTGGTATATGTTGCCTCTGGAAATATATAGTTCAAGATGAGAAGGTGCAGCGGATGTCGATTCGCCCACAAAAGGTGACGTGTTCCATATCGAACCCACAAAAGCTTCCCGTGAGAAGCTTAGGTTTGGTAGAGGCTTGTGCCAAAACTTGTCCCAAATTGGATATTATTTTACTAAGTCACATATGAGACATGCATGTCATGACACCATGCCAAGTTTCATGACTTTTCTCATGAGTTCTTGATTTATACATGATTTAAAACCCGAGTTTCTCAATGTATGTGTGCCCGAGCCAAGATCGTGTGAGATGTTTGAAATTCATTCCCATATCTTGCATGGGATCCTAAAGATGCATGTACACTTATATTATTTTCAACCCATTTTGATGCATCAGACCTTGTGATTGTAGTTAAAATTTGAATTATGCACGTTAAATAATGCATATAAAAGTCAATTAATGTATAAAAAGGCCAAACAAACCATGTATATTTTTCATATTTTTGTAACGACACTCATTTTGGTATATGTTGCCTCTAGAAATATATAGTTCAAGACGAGAAGATGCAACGGATGTCGATTCGCCCACATAACGTGACGCGTTCCATATCAAAACCACAAAAGCTTCCCGTGAGAAGCTCAGGTTTGTAAGGGGCTTGTTGCAAAACTTGTCCCAAATCGGACATTTTTTCACCAGGGCGCGTATGAGCCATGTCATGACACCATGCCAAGTTTCATGAAATTATGACGAGTTTTTGATTTATACATGAATGTAGAATCAAGCTTCTCAATGTATGTGGCCAAGCCAAGACCACGAGATGTTTGAAATCCATTCACATATATTGCATGGGGCCCAAAGTAGCCATGGACAATTATATGTTTTTTCAACCCATTTTGATGCACCAGACCTTGTGATTTTGTTCAAATTTTAATTATCCAGATTAAATGCCTAGAGAGCTCAATTAACGTATGAAAATGCAAAAAGAACCCTAAATAATTCCATATTTTAGCAAGACACTCTTACTGGTCTACGTTGCCTCTAACAAAAGTTCAAGGCGAGAAGATGAGCGGATGTCGTTTTGCCGACGTAATTAAGGTGACGTGTTCCTTATCGGAACCACAACGCTTGCAGTGAGAAGCTCCGGTTTGTAAGGGACTTGTGCCTATAATTGTCCCAACTTGGACAATTTTTTTTCAATGGCACATATGTGCCATGTCATGACAACATGCCAAGTTTTTAGAATTTCTTACGCGTTTTGGATTTACAGTAATTTAAAAACCAAGTTTCTCAACGTTGGAGGCCGAGCCAAGACCCCGATATGTTTGAAATTCATTCCCATTTCTTGCCCGTGACCTAAAGTTGAAGCCATGGAAACTAATATGATTTTCATCCCATTTTGAAGCACCGGACATTGGTACGATAGTTCAAATTTGAATTATACGCATTAAATGCCTAGAAAACTCAATTACTGCATAAAAATGCCAAACGGACCCTGAATAATTCCATACTTTAGCACGACCTAGCTATTGGTAAGTGTTCACTGGAGATAAATCTTATTGCAATCCAAACACCGTCCTTTGTTGAAGTAACCTCATTTTTTGTTTTAAAACATTTTGAAAATCAAGTCTTGCACAAACAGTTCATGTTCATGAATCGTGCGTGATGCAGTACAAAACATCTTGGGCCAATCCTCATAAAGTCATAATGCATGGCTTAGGACGGAAGCTTCGTCAGCTACAGTACACCGCCGGCTAGTTTACCGCACGGACTCGCCAGAGCATTTTACTTTTCAATCGTCGCCGGTGAAAGATGGGGACGTGGATCCCCGTTGTAAGGGAAACATCGGCAACCCACTCCGGCCCGAGCATCGCCGCATCAGCCATGAGCGCGCTCTCAAGATGCTTGAATGCGGCCGCTACCTCCGATAGGGCAGCTACAGCAACCGAAAGGGCAGATGCTGCAACTGAGAGGGCGGGAGCAACAACCACGATGGGGATAGCAAATGGCGAGAATGGAACATCAGCTGTCAGTTTCTCGGCGGTTGTCGTAGCCTTGATGGCAGACGCCCAGTCCCATCTCGAGGCCGCCCACGCCCATCTCGTGTTGGTCACTGCACAAATCACATCTGCCTTCTCCAACACCGGTCGACAACCCACGTCCGATGAGTTGGTAATCGCTGAGTGTGCTCGAGCAGGCGTCTGTTCGTCGGCAGCTTCCCTAGCCAAGATTGTGTCTATCCATGCCCGGAGCAAGGCCGCCCACGCCCGGCTCATGGCGGCCTTATCCCAAGTGATGGTGGAGGAAGACTGCGAGATGCTGGAGTATGTGGCGACGGATCCCATGGATCTCCTTACCCCGGAGGTCGTCGAGCGGGAGCCGGTCATCGAGGAGGCGGCGGATATCGACGAATGCTAGGCGGAATATTAGTCTCTGTCTAGCGCGATGGTCTTTTGTTAGAGTAATGTTTAGGTCAACTAACTAATGTTTATTAGTTGCTTGATTAAGTAAGTGCGGGCAGTGTTGTAGGCTCTTTTGTGTAGTACTCAAATTTGCAAGTGTTGTTAAATCAAGCAATGACGTCGATGACCAATGTAACGAGGGAAATTCGGACCAAAATTTGCCTCCGTATCCCCATTTTCTCTTCAAAATGAAAATGAAGTGCAAGTACCGTGTGCAATGTAGTATCCGATATCTTACGCCGGAAGCTTGGAGACCAAAATTTCCACATCTAGTCTCATCACACACGGGATCAACTATAGGATTTGTTTGTGTTGCTGAATATCTCACACAGTTATGGTAAAGGGACTGTGTCCGATGTGACTGTGCGCGCTACTTTTTCGCCCCACCGAACGAAATTTTGGGCTGCCGTGCAAATATCTACCTCCCCCGCCCCTCGTACCAACAAAAGCCACACCCCCTGCTTCCCCCTTCCTTTCCTAAGTTCAAACCCGCACAACTTGCTTGCAGTGCCGCCTCCTCATCGGCGACGCTCCTTCCTGCTGCTTGCCCTCCTCCATCTAGTCAGGTAATCCACACCTTCCGCACACCCCTCCCCCTCCACCCCCTCCTCCTCCATTCCACATGCCCCGACCGCCGGCGCGACACATTCCACCAAAATCACCGGCCCACCCCCCACATAATCGCCGTTGAAAGACATGGTGCACCTAGTATAGCCAGGATCTCAAGGAGCACCTGGCAGCGGAGAAGCAAATCGTGACCGCTCGCGCGGATGAGGCCGCGATGGCTGCCATGCGCGCCGACCCTCAGATCTTGGAGCAGCACATAATCATCAAGGCCACCGTCGATGTCTCGCGTGCGGACGCCGCCACGCGGTTGTCTGCTTTGAACAACAACTCGGTGTTTTTTCTCGAGAGATCCGCTTTTGCCTTCGACGACGACTACAAGTTGTTTTCTCAGCGTGCCCGTTCTTTCCTCAACTCTAGAGCCGGCAAGTTTGTGCCCAGACATGCTGAGGCCACTGACCACTACGAGGAGGGCACCCATGATGTGGAGGCCTCGCCCTCTTCCAAGCCCATCATTATCGATATCTCCGACAATGAGGAATAGCTTGTTTTTTAGCTTAATTACTAATGACCCGTGTTCAGGTAGCTACGCCTATTAAGCATGTTTGCTTTACCTGTTGCAGGTGCTGCTCCCGCCTTTCCTTAAGAAATTCTAGTGAAATATGCAAGTAATGCTACTATGCAATCTGACCTTCTAGTATGTTCTATTGTCCAATGTGATGCTCAGTTAACTGTTTGGTTCATTTGTTTTGGTGATCATCTGCAATGTCATGTTCAATTATTATTGGTACAATTTTATATTGTTATGCATGTGAAACATACAATTGGTATATTTCATAGTTCTTAGCACGCTTGGCTTTTCCATGTGGCTTGAATTAATATCACTACTAGAAAAATGGCTATAGCCAATATCCCAAGTAATGGCGCACCATGGGTGTGGTGCGCCACTGCTATATAGCAATGGCGCACCAGAAACACGTGCGCCATTGTTATTTTTTTAGTAGTGGCGCACCACCTGAGCAGTGTGCCATTGCTATTTTTTTTCCACCCCCCACCCCCACCAGACATAGCAATGGCGCACCACACCTAGGTGCGCCACTACTATGCTACATAGTAATGGCGCACCTTGGTGTGGTGCGCCATTGTTATGTCTGGTGAGGGTGTGGGCCTGCGTGTGTGAGAGACATTAGTAATGGCGCACCCTCCCTGGTGCGCCATTACTAATGTCTCTCACACACACAAACACACCCCACGACATACACACACCCACCCACACCCCCCCCCCCCCCCCGTGGATCGCCTTTTCGGTTTAAAAAAAATAAAAGAAAATGATAAAAGATTCAAAAAAATTCAAAAAAATAGATGCCCATGTGTTATGTGTTCTAGTTGTTACGAAAATTAACAAACATGAATTTTGAATTTTTTTGCAAAAAAAAACCCGCCGTGTTTCGGTAAAATGGCCGTAACTTTTGCATACGACCTCCGATGAAAAAGTTTTTTATATGAGAAAGATACTACTTGAAAAGTTACATCCGAATTTGACTTGCTCTGCCCATTATCGATTTTTTAGAATCCTCAAAAACCTAACAGAAAAAACGTTACAGCCATTGTTAGATCTGGAGGCAAAATAATACAAAAATTTAAAAAAATTAGCAATGGCGCACCAGTGCATAGTGCGCCACTACTATTTTCCCACCTTCAAAATTCAAAAAAATTTAAAAATAGTAATGGCGCACCACACCCAGGTGCGCCATTACTAAGGTACATAGTAATGGCGCACCACACCGAGGTGCGCCATTACTATGGGTACATAGTAATGGCGCACCTCGGTGTGGTGCGCCATTACTATGTAACACATGGCACACCACGTACGCACCCACCCACCCCTCTCCTTCCTCTCTGCTTATCCCCTTCCTCCTCCCTTCTCCTTCCCCATTTCTGTTTCCCCTTCCCCTTCCCCTTCCTCCTCCCTTCTCCTCCCTGCTCCGGTGACCGAGCCACAGGAGCGCCGCCGCCCGTCGCGCCTTCCCTTCCCCTTCCCCTTCTTCCTCCCTTCCCCTTCATTCTTCTCCTCCTCTCCTCCTCTCCTCCACTCCATCTCCTCCTCTCCGGCGACCTACTCCTCCTCACGGTGCTCCTCCTAACGGTGCTCCTCCTCACGGTGCTCCTCCTCACGGTGCTCCTCCTCCAGTGACCTCTTCCTCACGGTGCTCCTCCTCCGGCGACCTCCTCCTCCCACCTCTCCTCCTCACGGTACTCCTCCTCCGGCGACCTCCTCCTCCCACCTCTCCTCCTCACGGTGCTCCTCCTTCTTCTCCTGCTCATGGTCCTCCTCCTCTCCGGCGACCTCCTCCTCCCTCCTCTCCTCCTCACGGTCTCTCCTCCCTCCTCCTCTACTTCCGGCCACATGTGGAGCTCCCTCGGCACAAAGAACGTAAAAGATCCAGGTCAAGAACGAAATTTGAAAAAAATTCAACCAAAAAAAACGAGCCAAAATAATGAGCCAGATCTAGATCCAGATCCAAATTCAAAATTCAAAAATAGCAATGGCGCACGGTGGGGGTTAGACGGTGCGCCACTACTATTTTCCCTTCTACAAAATTCAAAAAAAAAGTTACCAGTGGCGCACCTGTAGCAATAGTAATGGCGCACCAGAGGTGCGCCACTGTTACCTGCAATACTAATGGCGCACCAGAGGTGCGCCATTAGTATTTGTTACTAATGGCGTGGTAATAGTGGCGCACCTATAGTGCGCCATTAATGGCAGAAATAGGTGCGCCACTAACAGCCTTTTTTCTAGTAGTGTATGTTGGATTTGCAATGTGTTTATTTTTCATTAACATATTTTACTGATAGCACACCAAATCTCACTTAAAACCTGATCAATATCTATCTTAAATGCGTTACACGGGGAACAATGGGACACACTGAAGTTTACCATCGAGGTTTGCACTTTCATGATCCTTTGGCTAATAGTACATTATTGTGCAATTGCAGGAGCCATTATAATATTTAGGTTTCTAATAATAATTTGGTCTTGCACATGTAGGTCCTGCTGTAAGAGGTTTAGACCCACTGTTCGACCCATTTTGCATGTGGGGAAATGATGTGTTCATGAATATCAGTCAAATCAAGAAACTTAGAAAGATTGTTAAGATAAAGAAACTTGCGACAAAAAAACAACAAGCTGTTTGTCTGCACAATGAAGAAGACATCAGTGAACTATAGGATGGTACCATCTCTTTTACCTTGTCTTTTCTCCCTTTGTGACATTACAATTTTTCGAAATGAAATTTATGCATATCTTTGTTTGTAGTCCTTTCCAAAGCAGTTCATCGATGAGTACGTCTCAAACCACCTGTATGGTCAAGAGGTGAGGAAGGTATTCATACAGCACCCACGGTATAATCTTGAAGTCTTCCTCAAGAGGATGAAAGATGGGAGGGCAACCATCCACATGCACTGTCATAAAGTTGCAAGGACCTTCGACATCAGCGAAGGCTCAATATTTGCCTTCCACTTCAACAGTTTTCTAGATGAGATTCATCTGTCGATTTACCGTATATGATGCTATTTTCCAAAGGTTTTAGATGTTGCATGTGAAACAAGGTCCTGTTGTGTAATTGGGTAGCTAGGTAGTATATGCCTATATGATGTTGTACCCTGATGTATTCCAATTATGAAATCCTGGTTGCCGTAATATGAAATGAAATATATTGTGTGCTTGATATGAAGTGTCAATTTGTCTACTAGATGGATTATAAATGATAGAGCAATTAGTCTGATTATTGTGGTTTCATATTGCAAACGGTTTTTCATAGAACACCGAGGGCGATTACCTCACCAAACCCACACGGTTCCTGGAAATTTGGCGTGTTGGATTAGTGAAAACTCACACACGACTTCCGGCCGTAAACTGTGTCCGTTAGAAGACAGATTCGCAAACGTTTTCACATAAAACGTTTGTGTGATGGACAGCCCTATGCCAAACAGTTTCTTCTAGGAACCGTGCGTGATGGCCACCCCTAACACAGACGATGTTATGCAGAAAATTGTGTGTTATGTAGAATGCGAACAAAAACTTACGTTTGGGATTCACTGTGTGGGATGCTAAGCACATCTCACACGACTTCCCAAAAATATCTATTTGTGATGGCCCCTCCAATCGCACACGACATATTTTTGCTCATCGTGTGTGACCGGGCGCATCCATCGCCGACGGTTTTTTCGTGTCGTGTGGGATAGCCCCCCCTATCGCCCATACATGCAAGGCGACGGTTTGAGACTACGTCACGGAAAGGGGTTAACAACCGTTTGTATAGCAGGCACCTGCACTAGTGCTCTAGTTCAAGTTCACGGAACATCACCTGTCTGACCGTCTTCGTGCTTCTGCGCAGCTGAATCTCCAAAGTCCTGATGTGGATCTCCATGTCTTGGACGAATGAAAGGATGGAGTTGTCATTCACGGTGCATATGATCTCTCCATCTGCACCCCTGTGGGAGATCATGGTGAGGTTTGATCCGGTGGGATCGCCTCTATACTCTTCCCTGATGCGTCCAAGTGCACAATGAACTACCATGTTCCTCCCGAGAATCCAAGTGCGGTACACAAACTTGAATTCGATGGGCTCCGTGTCAAGTACGAAGGTCCTCCCGGGTATGTGCACCTCCATCCTATATCGTGCGTCTGTCAAAAGAGCCATGATAGGAGTCCCGGTGATAGTAGGCAGAGCAATCCTCAACTCCCTGTGATCTGCACCAGTTCCTTGCCGAAAGGCATCATCTCCTTAGGCTGGCAAAACTCCATGATCAGTACTGGGGTGAAGGTGGCCATCTAAAATATTGAAAATCGGAGAAGAGTCAGAAATGAACAGATGAGGATATAGGAATTTTAGAACATAAGTAAAAATGATTTATTCCTAAGGCTTTTCTAATCCTAGTGGTTACTTCCTATGGTCAGCGTGTGCTCTGATACCATAGCTATAGCAACCCGACCCGAAACAGTCAAGTATGTGTGTATCTATACCATCCCAAGATCATACTGGCACACGGTACATCAATGTATATATCAAAGTTCAATCACACCTGCTTTATTACATCGGAATCTCATATAGAGTCTTTATTACAAAGTAAATTTGGCGGAAGCCCAACTCATGAGATAAAACTACTGCGGAAGACGTAGAAGATAGGGAGTCCATCCGACTCCAAGGGCATATCACCGAGCATAGAACGTGTCCTCACTCCTGGTCAGAATAATACTCTGCAACATGAGACGTTGCAGCCATGTAGGTCAGCATTTTTAATATGCCGGCAAGTCACAAGAGAGAACCGATAAAATAAGGATCTTTACTATATGCAAATATGGCTGGTGGGGCTCTAAGTTTATTAGTTTTGCGAAAATCAGATTTTTTTCCAACAACAAAGATGTAGATGCAAATATTACTAAAAAGTTGGTTGTTAAATGAGATGGTTCGGCCAACCAATTCTCATCTCCCAAACTTTTTATAATAATCCCACTCATTAATAACTTATTTGTGTTGAGACTGGATGATAGTATCATATCTGATGCTCATGATGTCCGTAACCAGGGACACGGCTAATTGATTAGGTTGTAACCCTCTGCAGAGGTTTGCGCACTTTCCCCGCAAGATTCGATCCCTCCATTGTCGTTCTCGCACTGCCTGTTGTTTGAGGACCGGATGACTCAAACATGATCTTTCACCAAGCTTCTTGAACCACCGCCAGTTCCCATCCAATCCTACCATTCTTCTACATCTCGTAGCACTGAACCAGCCCGAGTCACTCAATGATCAACCAAGCCAGAGCCCATAGTGACTTGCGGTTGCACACGTAAGATTTCCGGCCTTGAAGTATCCATCCATCTCTTTGTGCCTGGGTGGCATTCCATCGGGATGATCACAGGTAGATACAAGGATTCCCGAGCATAACCATGATAGATATCAGGCTGCCAGATGCAAAACCAATCCACCCAGAGGTATATTGAGTCCTTGAAATCTATAAGTCTTGTACATCATGCAGGTTGTGAAATACTTATCCTCACAACATTCATGAATCTCACAACCAAACCCCGTCTACTAAAGTGTAGCAGTAATAGATTAATGTTTCCTAGGGCAATAGTGTCAAGGGTTTGTGGCGGTACCTACCACATGATACTACTCAAGAACCAAGTTTCCAATTACCTACTTTGCATGCATGGTGTAACAAGTTGAATCTAATGCAATAAAAATCATGGGTAAAAATATGATCAAATGACTTGCCTTGCCGACGATCTTCAAACTCAAGCGACTCTAACTAGCAAGCTTTGCACTCCGTGTGATCTAATGGGACAAGCAAATCATAAAATAAGCAAGCATATACACAAGCAAGATAGCAGCAAGTAAATCGTAAGTATTCAACAAATGATCACTCAAAAGAAACTAGCACCAAAAACCATGTAAAGTTTGAGAAAACTCAAGATCAGTAGCAAGGCGAAAAACAAAAGACTTTTTTGTCCAAAATAATTTCTTAACAGAAACTAAAACAATTAAAACTAAAGTTAACAGAATGTATTTTCATCAAAATTTTATTAGCAAAAATAATCAATTAAAAAGGTTTTATAAAACAAAAGTTATGGCCTATTTAAAATAGATCTTAAATCTGATCAGATCAAAAATTTAGTAAAACAAAAATATTTTTATTTGTCCTATGGATAGATATAACATATAGAAATCAGTAGCAAAAAGAATTACTCAAAAACCACTTTTTAAATAAAAGTTATGCCCAAAATAGTGTTTCAATCAAATCTGTTTGAACTCAAAATTTAAAAGATAAAAATATTTTTTTTATTTGTTCCACGGGATTGATGGGATTTTTTGAATCCGTAGCAAAAAGAATCACTAAATTCGGAGTTGTAAAACTGAAGATATAAAATTAACAAAACTGAATCTAAATATGAAAACTGAAATCATTATATTGCGGGCATATGACATGTGGCGCGATATGAGTGGCTGCGAGGTGTTTGATGGGAGACTGAAACGCCCATTTTGCATCATGATTTCCTACTGTTATTTATAATGTTTTGATGTATAATAATACTTTAGGGAGTGATTCTAATGCCTTTTCTCTCATAATATGCAAGGTTTACAGAAAGAGGGAGAATACTAGCAGCTGGAATTCTAGACCTGAAAAAGCACATCAGAGATACCTATTCTGCACAGCTCCAAATAAGTTGAAACTTCACAGAGAATTATTTTGGAATATATAAAAAATACTGGAGCAAATAACTACCAGAGGGGGCCCACCTAGTGAGCACAAGACACCAGGGCGCGCCAGGCCCCCCAGGCACGGCCTGGTGGGTTGTTCCCAGCACGGCCCACCTCCGGTGCCCATCTTCTGGTATTCAAGGTCTTTCGACCTAGAAAAAATAAGGAGAGGACTTTTGGGACGGAGCGCCGCCGCCTCAATTCGGAACATGGGCAGGAGCACTTTTGCCCTCCGGCGGAGCGATTCCGCCGGGGGAACTTCCCTCCCGGAGGGGGAAATCGAAGCCATTGTCATCACCAACACCCCTGTCATCTTTGGGATGCCAATCTTCATCAACATCTTCAAGAGCACCATCTCCTCTTAAACCCTAGTTCATCTCTGTGTGTTCAAATTATTGTACCGGAACCTCAGATTGGTACCTGTGGGTGACTAGTAGTGTTGATTACATCTTGTAGTTGATTACTATATGGTTTATTTGGTGGAAGATTATATGTTCAGATCCATTATGCTATTCAATACCCCTCTGATCTTGAGCATGAATATTATTTGTGAGTAGTTACCTTTGTTCTTGCGATCACGGGAGAAGTCATGTTGCAAGTAATCATGTGAATTTGATATGTGTTTGATATTTTGATGATATGTATGTTGTGATTCCCTTAGTGGTGTCATGTTAACGTCGACTACATGAAACTTCACCATCCTTCGGCCTAAGGGAATGCATTGTGGAGTGGTTATTAGATGATGGGTTGCTAGAGTGACAGTAACTTAAACCCTAGTTTATGCGCTACTTCGTAAGGAGCTGATTTGGATCCCAACGTTTAATGCTATGGTTAGATTTTATATTAATACTTTTCTCGTAGTTGCGGATTCTTGCGAGGGTGTTAATCATAAGTGGGTGGTTTGTTCAAGTAAGAACAGAACCCAAGCACCAGTCCACCCACATATCAAATTATCAAAGTAGAGAACGTGAATCAAACCAACATGATAAAAGTGACTAGATGAAATTCCCGTGTACCCTCAAGAATACTTTGCCTATTATACGATACTGTTCTGGCCTGTCCTTTGCCACAAAAGGATTGAGCTACCTTGCTGCACTTTATTTACCATTACCGTTACTTGGTTGTTACCAATTATCTTGCTATCAAACTATCTATTACCTACAATTTCAGTGCTAGCTTGCAGAAATTACCTTGCTGAAAACCGCTTGTCATTTCCTTCTGCTCCTCGTTGGGTTCGACACTCTTACTTATCGAAAGGAGTACGATTGACCCCCTATACTTTTGGGTCGTCAAGACTGTTTTCTGGCGCCGTTGCCGGGGAGTGAAGCGCTCTTGGTAAGTGGAAATCGTTAAGGAAAAACTTATACTACATGCTGAAATTTATTGTCACTTGCTACTATGGATAACAATCCTTTGAGGGGTTTGTTTGGAGTTTCTTCGCCTCGACCAAAACCACAATTAGTTGCCCCTCAACCTACTACACCTACTGAAAATATTGGTTATGAAATTCATTCGGGTATGGTAGAACAACTACTAGCTAATCCTTATGCAGGAGATGGAACTGAACATCGTGATATGCACCTAATACATGTGAGTGAAATTTGTGGATTATTTAAGCTTGCAGGTTTACCCGGAGATGAAGTTAATAAGAAGGTCTTCCCTTTATCTTTGAAGGGAAAAGCATTGACATGGTATAGGTTATGTGATGATATTGGATCATGGAACTGGAATCGATTGCAATTAGAATTCCATCAAAGTTTTATCCTATGGATCTAGTTCATCGTGATCGGAATTATATATATAATTTTTGGCCTCGTGAAGGAGAAAGCATCGCTCTAGCTTGGGGGAGGCTTAAGTCAATGTTATATTCATGCCCCAATCATGATATCCCGAGAGAAATTATTATTCAGAATTTTTATGCTCGTCTTTCTCATAATGATCAATCCATGCTCGATACTTCTTGTACTGGTTCTTTTATTAAGAAGACTATTGAATTCAAGGGATCTCTTAGAAAGAATTAAACGCAACTCTGAAGATTGAGAACTCGATGAAGGTAATAAGTCAGGTATAAAGCTTAAGTTTGATTGTGTTAAATCTTTTATGAATACCGATGCTTTTCGCAAGAATAGCACTAAATATGGACTTGACTCTGAGATAGTAGCCTCTTTCTGTGAATCATTTGCTACTCATGTTGATCTCCCTAAGCAGAAGTGGTTTAAATATCATCCCCCTATTAAAGAAGAAATTAAAGAACTGGTAAAAGCCAAAGATGAAACCATCATTTACAATGTTAATCCAGTTGTGCCTACTGCTTATATTGAAAAACCACCTTTCCCTCTAAGAATAAAGGAACATGCTAAGGTATCAACTGTGGTTCGCAAGAGTAATATTAAAGCACCTATACCATGTAAGCAAATTAAAGTAGAACCTAGTATTGCTATGGTTAAAGATCTCTTGGTAGAAAATATGGATGTGCATGTTATTTACTTCTGTGATGAAGCTGCTAGAATTGCTAAACCCGATGAAAAAGATAAACATAGACCCATAGTGGGCATGCCTGTTATCTCGGTCAAAATAGGAGATCATTGCTATCATGGTTTATGTGATTTGGGTGCTAGTGTGAATGCTATTCCTTTTACCTTATACCAAGAAATTATGAATGATATAGCACCTGCTGAAATAGAAGACATTGATGTTACTATTAAACTTGCTAATAGAGACACCATCACACCACTTGGGATTTTTAGAGATGTTGAAGTCTTGTGTGGGAAAGTGAAATATCATACTGATTTTCTAGTTCTTGGTTCCCCACAAGATGACTTTTGTCCCATTATCTTTGGTAGACCTTTCTTGAACACCGTTAATGCTAAGATAGATTGTGAAAAACAAACTGTCGGTGTTAGTTTTGGTGATGTGTCTCATGAGTTTAATTTTTCCAAGTTTAGTAGACAACCTCGTGATAGAGAATTATCTAGTAAGGATAAAATAATTGGTCTTGCTTCTATTGCCGTACCTCCTACCAATCCATTAGAAAAATATCTGCTAGACCATGAAAATGATATGCACTTGCATGAAAGTAATGAAATAGATAAATTTTCTTTGAACAACAGCCTCTCCTAAAACACAATTTTGCCTGAAACCCTTGGAGGTCCTCCTCCACCTAAATGTGATCCTGTGTTTGAATTAAAACAATTGCCTGATACTTTAAAGTATGCTTATCTTGATGAGAAAAAGATATATCATGTTATTATTAGTGCTAGCCTTTCAGAACATGAAGAAGAAAGATTATTAAAAATTCCAAGGAAGCACCGGGCTGCTATTGCATATACTGTTGATGATCTTAAGGGCATTAGTCCCACTCTATGTCAGCACAAGATTAATATGGAACCTGATGCTAAACCCGTTGTTGATCATCAACGGCGATTGAATCCTAAGATGAAAGAAGAGGTAAGAGCTGAAATATTAAAGCTTCTGGAAGCAGGTATAATCTATGCCATAGCTGATAGTAGGTGGGTAAGTCCCGTTCATTGTGTCCCTAAGAAAGGAGGTATTACTGTTGTTCCTAATGATAAAAATAAACTTATTCCACAAAGAATTGTCACTGGCTATAGAATGGTAATTGATTTTAGAAAATTAAATAAAGCTACTAGAAAAGATCATTACCCTCTGCCCTTCATTGATCAAATGCTAGAAATATTATCTAAGCACACACACTTTTGTTTTCTAGATGGATATTCTGGTTTCTCTCAAATACCTGTATCACAATCTGATCAAGAGAAAACCACCTTTACTTGTCCTTTTGGAACCTATGCTTATAGACGTATGCCTTTTGGTTTATGTAATGCACCTTCTACCTTTCAAAGATGTATGACTGCTATATTCTCTGTTTTTGTGAAAAGATTGTGGAGGTTTTCATGGATAATTTTTCTGTTTACGGAACTTATTTTGATGATTGCTTAAGCACCCTTGATAGAGTTTTTGCAGAGATGTGAACAAACCAATCTTGTCTTGAATTGGGAGAAGTGCCACTTTATGGTTAATGAAGGTATTGTCTTGGGGCATAGAATATTGGAACGAGGTATTGAGGTGGATAAAGCTAAAGTTGATTCAATTGAGAAAATGCCATGGCCTAAAGATATTAAAGGAACAAATCCTACGGAAATGTCATTCCGAAACTTATGGAGGACATCATGTGGGAGATAGAACTGCTCACAAGGTATTGCAATCTGGTTTTTATTGACCTACTCTCTTCAAGGATGCCCGTAAGTTTGTCTTGTCTTGTGATGAGTGTCAAAGAATTGGTAATATCGGTAAGCATCAGGAAATGCCTATGAATTATTCACTTGTTGTTGAACCATTTGATGTTTGGGGTTTTGATTATATGGGACCTTTCCTTCCTCTAATGGTTACACTCAGATTTTGGTTGCTGTTGATTATGTCACTAAGTGGGTAGAAGTTATTCCAACTAGTAGTGCTGATCACAACACATCCATTAAAATGCTTAAAGAAGTTATCTTCCCGATGTTTGGAGTCCCTAGATATTTAATGACTGATGGTGGTTCACACTTTATTCATGGTGCTTTCCGTAAGATGCTTGCTAAATATGATGTTAACCATAGAATTGCATCACCCTATCATCCTCAATCTAGTGGTCAAGTTGAACTTAGCAATAGAGAAATAAAATTAATATTACAAAAAGCTGTCAATAGGTCTCGAAAGAATTGGTCTAAGAAACTAGATGATGCACTTTGGGCCTACAGAATAGCTTATAAAAATCCTATGGGTATGTATCCAAACAAAATGGTATATGGAAAAGCTTGTCATTTGCCTCTAGAGTTAGAACATAAAGCATTTTGGGCGATTAAATAACTCAATTATGATTTCAAACTTGCCGGTGAGAAGAGGTTATTTGATATTATCTCACTAGATGAATGGAGAACCCAAGCTTATGAAAATCCCAAACTATTCAAAGAAAAAGTAAAAAGATGGCATGACAAAAGGATCCAAAAGCGGGAATTCAAAGTGGGAGACTATTTTCTTTTGTACAACTCTCGTTTAAGATTTTTGTAGGTAAGCTTCTCTCCAAATGGGAAGGACCATATATTATCGAAGAGGTTTATCATTTTGGAGCTATCAAGATCAATAATGCCGAAGGTACTAACCCGAAGGTGGTCAATGGACAAAGAATTAAACACTATATCTCAGGTATGCCTATTAATGTTGAAAGCAATGTTATACAAACCATGACACCGGAGGAACACATAAAAGAAACCTTCCAGAACACTCCAGAATTCTCAAAAGAGGAGGTACGTGATACGGTAAGTAAACGGACTCCGAAAAATCCGCAAAATATTTCCTGTCAGTTTTGGAATATTACAAAAATTAGGAAAAAAATAAATAAACGGGAAAGCAACCGGGGTGAGCACAATACACTAGGGCGCACCAGCCCTACCAGGTGCGCCCTCGTGGGTTGTGCCCACCTCGGACACCTTCCCTACTTTGTTTTCCTTCCATATTCTTGCTTCCCAAGATAAAAAAATTCTTTATATATACCCCCGATTTTTTTGACCACTTCATCACAGAAAAATCCCTTGTTCTTCTTTCGTGTTGTTTTCTTGGCAGATTTAAAAATATGTCGTCTCAAGATTCAGAGGGGGAGAGCTATGTTGCTGATTATATTGCAAACCCTAAGATCTATGGAGAAGTGGAAGATTATGGATGGACCACGGATGAGGAGGAAGATGCTAACATGAAGGAAACAAAGGATGATAGCTCTGAGGAAGAGGATGACCCATTGCCTCAACCCGGAGACATCATGTGGAATTCAAGAAGTCAAGCCTCCCTAAAGGATACAAACCTGAGGTTCAATTTATTCCATCTCGTTTTCTGCAGGAGAGCAAGGCGGCATTATGCAAAAAGATATTAAAACTTGAGTTACAGAATGATGATCTAAGGGAGGAATATTTTATGCTCAAATATAAATTGAAGAAGAAGGCTACTTCATCACCACCACCTTCATCATCTTCACCACCAAAGGAGACTTGAACACACGGGTATGGGCACTCCCCTTGGCTTGAGCCAAGCTTGGGGGAGGTACCCCGGTATCATATCACCATCAATTTTATTCACCTTTACCTATTTTCGTTCGATCCTTAGCTTTTTCGTGATTTAGTTGAATAAAAGTTTAGTATGATCTATTTTCGAGTTCTAGTTTCATGATCTATCTATCTATGTAATCGAGTGAGAGTTATATAATAAAGCTTAGTTTGAGCTTTTGCTTCTTTACTTTCTTGTTGCAATCAAAATGAAAAGGAAATAAATGGAAAAGAATCATATGCTAATCCTATGGTAAGTAATGATAGTACATAAGGAAAAGTATAAGTGGTAAAGTTTATTGGAGATTGGCAAACATAGCATTGGTCAATGATGCAATTCATGAAAGAATTAATAAGGGAAGAGAAGATTCACATGCAAATACACTATCTTGGACATCTTTTATGATTGTGAGCCCCATTAAATATTATATGTCAAAATTATTGACGTTGGACAAGGAAGACAACATAATGATTTATGTTTGTTCATATTCACATAGAAGTTATATTGTCAAAGATCCTTCAACATGTGGTGCTTTCTCAATATCTTTGCTAGCCCAAAATTCCGCACTAAGTAGAGATACTACTTGTGCATCGAAAAACCCAAAACCCAAATTCATGTTTTGAGAGTCCAGCATACCTACCTACGGATCGAGTAAGATCCTTCAAGTAAGTTGTCATCGGTGCACAAAGGCAATAAAAAATTGCTTCTAAATGTGTTTGCTCAATTGTGTAAGAGAAAATTGAGCATTGTACAAACTTATAATGGCAAAGTAATAAAAGCAACGTTCCATAATAAAGGTTGCTATCATAGGGGGCAATATAGCATGACGTTCTTTTACATTAAGGGATTGGGCATACAAACCAAAGAGCGCATGACAACCTCTGCTTCCCTCTGCGAAGGGCCTATCTTTTACTTTTATGTATTTACTTTTATGCAACAGTCAAAGTATTCTTCCCTATTCCTTTTTGCTTTTTCTTTTTGCAAGCATGATGTGGTGAGGAAAGATATAGGCACATATATCCAGTTGGATGTGAGTGAGCATGAGTTATTATTGTTGACATCACCCTTGAGGTGAGTACGTTGGGAGGCGAAACTATAAGCCCCTATCTTTTGATGTGTCCGGTTGAAACTTTTTGCTCATTGGTATGCGGTGAGTGTTAGCAATCATAGAAGACTAAATGATGGTTGAGTACGTGGACTTGCCAAAAGGCTCCGACACGAGACCCTTCCTGCAAATTTGATGAATTGTAGTTGCAAAGTTGACTGAGAACATAGTTTGTTGGTTTTCAATAAGGTTTATGCTTTATAATTCTATGTTGTGATGAATTGTTACTTGTTCATGAGAAGTTATATGATGAAGTTATATAAAAAGTTATATGAATAAGTTCTATGATAAAGTTTGCCGCCGTTATAATAATAAGCATGATGCTACTATGTCCGTATTTTTTTATCGACACCTCTCTCTCAAACCATGTGGACATACTTTTCAATATCGGCTTTCGCTTGAGGACAAGCGAGGTCTAAGCTTGGGGAGTTGATACGTCCATTTTGCATATGATTTCCTACTGTTATTTATAATGTTTTGATGTATAATAATGCTTTAGGGAGTGATTCTAATGCCTTTTCTTTCATAATATGCAAGGTTTACACAAAGAGGGAGAATACCGGCAGCTGGAATTCTGGACCTGAAAAGGCACATTAGAGATACCTATTTTGCACATCTCCAAATAAGCTGAAACTTCATGGAGAATTATTTTGGAATATATAAAAAATACTGGAGCAAGTAGCTACCAGAGGGGGGCCACATGGTGAGCACAAGATACCAGGGCGCGCCAGGCCCCCCATGCGCGCCCTGGTGGGTTGTGCCCAGCACGGCCCACCTCCGGTGCCCATCTTCTGGTATTTAAGGTCTTTTGACCTAGAAAAAATAAGGAGATGACTTTCAGGACGGAGCGCCGGCGTCTCGAGGTGGAACTTGGGCAGGAGCACTTTCACCCTCTGGCGGAGCGATTCCGTCGGGGAACCTCCCTCCTGGAGGGGGAAATCGAAGCCATCATCATCACCAACTCCCCTCTCATATTTGGGAGGCCAATCTTCATCAACATCTTCAACAACACCATTTTCTCTCAAGCCCTAGTTCATCTCTTGTGTTCAATCTTTGTACCGGAACCTCAGATTGGTACCTGTGGGTGACTAGTAGTGTTGATTACATCTTGTAGTTGATTACTATATGGTTTATTTGGTGGAAGATTATATGTTCAGATCCATTATGCTATTCAATACCCCTCTGATTGTCGGTGCACTAGGATATGGGTATCCAGTGCCCCTGACTTATGCATAGGCAGAAGTAGCAAAACCCGTCAGGAAAAGCTACCGCACCACCAAGGAAGCATTCAAGAACCAGGCCCCGGTAGCAACAACCTGCGGAGGGCCAAGCAAACACCAGCACAATGGCCCAGGTGAGGCCCAAAGCACGCCAGCCGCGTCCCCCGAGCCTTCCGGGGACCGAGGCGCGCACGTCTCAGGCTCTCACTAAGCACGTGGCGAAGCACCGGAAGGCAGATTACACCCAGTTGACACCCCTCCAGCAGCGTGTCAAGACCCTAAGCAACGGCCAGCTAGGCGGTGGCAAGAGCTTGCCGGGGATGCACCCCCGAGCGCCACCTAGTCTAGTAATCATGGTATTTTGTCCTAAATGCCAGAGTTAGGTATGAAAGCTCTGCTAAGCTATCTAATCGATAGATAATGACTGTTTTGCCATTGTGGTTGCCCCTTGCACTATAAAAGGAGGCCCAAGGCAACCTAGCTCAGGATTCGGACTTTTGGAAACTTGTACTCATGTAGCAGCTCTCCCCCGATGGCTGCCTTTGCCGGGATTGAGTGCTGCGTGTTCTTCGTGTTCCTACAATCAATCCACCAAAAGCAGGAGTAGGGTTTTATGCTTAGCAGCGGCCCGAACCTGGGTAAAAATGCCAGCGTCCTGATCGTCGTGCTGTCTCATGCTCTCCGCTCTTTGTGCAATGTGACCCCCCTTGCCGAACCACAAAGGGACCTCTGGTCCCATAGGTGATCATGTGCATCCGTGCCCCGACATCTTTGGCGCGCCAGGTAGGGGGCGTGCATAATTTGCACGAACCCGAGTTCGTGAATAGTGAGTCGATCTTCATCATCCTCATCTTCATCCATGGCTCCCAAGAAGAAACCCAGCACGGCCGTGCATCCCTCCACTTCAAAGGATCCTTCGTATGCAGCCACAGACGTTGTGGGTGTTGCGACAGCTGCGAATGAGACGGGCATCGTGGGCGACACGGCTGGTGCAGGCAGCGCCACCATCGTGTCCCCCGCGGTAGCGGCTGAAGGAGGGAATGATGGAGAAGAGCAACAGCAACAACATCCTAGCAAGCATGCCCCTGGTGCCGCGGGCAGAGGAGACGACCAATCACTGCCTCCCCGCCGCGCGGATGGCCGTGGTCATCACGGTGGCACACGATCCGGAGCAAGCCGCGACCCCCCGTCTGCGCCCGTCACCAACGCGGCTACTGGACGCACGCCTCGTCCAGAGCAAGACGGAGTGCCGAGCGGAGCCGCGAACCCGTGGACTTGGCCTCCCCCACGTCAGACCGCCCCGGCGCATGGCACGTGGCGTCAAGGTCACGGCAACGCACCTATTGGTCCCACCGGGAGCCGGGCGACGTCGCGGTCCGCCTCTTTCGCCATGCCAGACATAGCGGCGGAAGCGATGGCGCGAGCTCAGTTACTGCTAAACTTCCCGCCGGCGGCTGACAAGTTGGATGAGTGGAGAGACACCATCCAGAGCTTAATATCCTTCGACGAAGCCGGCAAATCTCAGCATGCAGAACCATCACGACCCGCGCGTATGGCTACGGCGGCCCGGGCCGGCGATCGTGTCGAGGGGGCCACACCCACAGTGCAGTCCCCTTCGCGACAGCAAGCCCAGGAGCAACCGCGACGAGCTTCGCATGCCGATGAGTTCGACGAAGCATCTATGGCCTCGTCCGGCCCACGCGATCGTTGGGACCAGCGGCGTGTCCTGGAGGATTGGCGGAAAGGAGACACGCGCATCACCATCGAGCGACGTCGAGAAGCGCACCGTCAGTCTGACAGGCGCAATGGCCCAAGCGCTGGCGACCCCGCACCTAGTGCTGGCGGGTACCTGCCTTACGAGGTGGGGTGCCCTGCTTTCACTCGCGAGCTGCGGCAAGTCCGCTGACCATCCGCCCAAGCTTTCAAACCAGAGCTGACGGAGAAGTATGATGGAAAGCTAAACCCGGCGGAGTTCTTGGGCATCTATACGATAGCCGTTCAGGCTATCGGGGAAGAGACGGGAAGGTGCTCACGAACTATTTCCCTTTGGCACTTAAGCCAAATGTGAGATCATGGCTGATGCACCTACCGGAAAACTCCATATCATCTTGGGCTGATCTGTGCAACGAGTTCGTCGGTGCCTTCACAGGCGGCCATCAGGAGCCAGGACAGCCCAGCGATTTGCGAGTCCTGCTGCAAAAAGAAGGGGAGACTTTGCGGAAGTACATTCAGAGATTCAGTCGAGTACACCGCAACATCCCAGAAATACACCCCACTGCCATAATTGCCGCATTCCATTCGAACGTGGGCAACAGGAGGATGCGGGCCAAGATGAATGTGAAACTCCCCAAGACTGTTAATGAGCTGTACACGATGGCAGACAAGTGTGCCCGTGCTAAGGAAGGAAGGCGACTCCCCGGAGAGGAAGCTGGCGTCGAAGTCGACTCAAACGATGACGACGACACCCCCGGCTCAATAGGGAGGAACCGAAAGTGCAACAAGTTCAAGGTTCTCACCTCATCAAGTTCTCAATTTGTACCGGTGCAATCTCTCTTCCTAAGCAATTGCTTCAACGGTGGTTTCTGTTGAGTGGGCCATATCCCACAGGTTTTTCCCTAGGATCTTACCTGGCTCTTCTAATCCTTTCCGGAGATGTTCTCAAGTTCTTGTCAATATGACGTTAGAATGATTTTCATCAGTCATATTCCTTCTCGAAGATCGTTTCTAAATCATTTTCATCGTTGCCTCAACATTTCCTTATTCATTATTCCGGAGTGTTTTAGTAATTCATGATGTTGTTTCTCGTCATCATTCTCAGCATTGAAGACCGAAGAAGTGTTTATCTTAAATGTCATTCCACTCTCTTGAAGATTCTTGGTTTCAGCTGTTGCTATCCTCTCGAATTGTGGTTGATCATGAGTAATTCCTTCCATATCTATCCGGAGCGTTTCAGAGTTATTCTTCATTTCTCGAACCTCCCAAGGCCATCATTTCAGAAGATTTCTTCTCAATTGTTGTCTCTTCGTTCGCATCTCTGTTATTCCAGTGCTTCGTTCAAGTTTTCTGTTAGGTGGATCATGATCTCTTCATTCTCATGTATCTTCATTCATTCATGGTATCCTCATTCATTTGTGAATTCTTACCGGCGTTTCGTTGAAGACTTCTTCAAGTTTGTGTTCTTATCTCTCATCAATCTCTGCAAGAAGAATAAGTGGTGTGCCAAATCCATTGCTTGGTGAAGGATAAGCATAACATAATTCTTATTCTTATTTAGTCAAGGTGTTTTCAATCTTCTTCCGGAGTTGTTCATGTTATCAAATTCTCGATTTCAAAAGTTCTCATCTTTCTTTTCCGGAGTTTCAAGTTTTCTCAAGTATCTCATCCCGAAGCTTCATCTAAATCTTTGCAAGGCCTCATTCTTGTAATTTGGCAACCTTCAATTCTTTTCTATCATCCTATTGTTCCGAAGTTCTTTCAGATGGTTCTTCATGGTGGTGTTGTCATTTTCTTCCCCGTTCGTTTCTTTCCTATGATCTAGCTTGTATTCTTTTGTTCCGGTGGCATTGTTATGTTGCTCTCTTCGATCCATCATATCGTTTTGGCAAGATCTTGTCCCTTCCCTTCTTATTCATTTAAACAGAGTGTTCTGCCCCTATTCAAGTTTATTCCATCTTGTCTAGTTTTTACATCTGTTGCTACCGAAGTGCTGCCCAAATTTCTTGTGAATTCTAGCTTGTTCCTCATGTCGTTCTTCATCTCTTTGCAACCTTCAAGTTCCGTTGGTTTCACTCATTTGTCAATGAAGCAATTAAGTTTTACCTCTTCCTCTTGCTCTTTCTCTTCCCCTTCTCATTCTAAGATCTCGGGTCGAGAAATCTTGTAAGTGGAGGAGAGTTGTAACAGCCCGGGACCGACATTCTAGAAGATTCCCCTTTTATTCCGCTGTCATCGTGTGTTTCGTTTGGTTGTCGCATTCATCATCGCATCATTCACACCATCGGCATAGCATCGTCACTCGTTTTCGAAAACTTGCATCCGTTCGTAGCTGCCGGTTCTTTCCGTTCTTGTCATTGACCGTTTTGAGTCCAACCACACACGCACGCACCCGCGGCATCGTTAAAATATTGTTTTTAAAAATGCGTATAAAATATTCCCGGATTGGGTCAAAACTTGGCATGCGGTCTTGTTATATTGTAGGTCGGCCGCCTGCCAAATTTCGTCGCAATCAGAGGTCGTTTGATGCCCGAACGGTCGACCGTAGCGGCACCGTCATCGGTTTAATTGTCGGACATTTTCACAGTTTAAAACTTTGTCACGGGCCTCGCATTTCCCTCTGTCCTCAACCCTTACCACTCTCCACAGCCCACCTAACCCACCTCATGCCTAACCATCGCCGGAACCGTCCGATTTCGATCGAAGGGTCGAAAATTGATAAAAAAAGCCACCAAAACTCCAACCCTAACCCCCCTTTCCAATTTAAACAGCCCCACCCAGTCATTTTCGGACCTAAACCCTAGCCCTAGCCCTCCACGGAGCTCCAGCCGCCGCCACCTCGGGATCCGCGCCTCCCTAGGCGCTGGCCGCCAATTGGCAGCCAGCCGGTGGGCCGCGCCGCCGCCAGCCGCTGCTCCCGGCCAATCCCCTCGTGCCACGTCACCCCGTGCAGCCTCCCCTCCGCCGCGGCCTGCCCGTCCCGGCCGAGGCCCGCCTCCGGCCGAACCGGGCCCGCGCAGGCCCGCGTGCTCTCGCAACCGCCGCCCGACCGCGGCTCCCTCGCCCAGCTCCTCCCGAGCGCCGCCGTGACCCCGCCGCCCGCCGCATCCCGCCGCGCCGCCACGCCTCGCTCTGCCCCGCCGCCGGACTTTGCCGAAGCTGCGCGCGCCGCCCCATCCTCGTTGCGCTGCAGCGCCGCCGTGCCGCCTCCGTCGCTCGCGTCGCCACCTGCCGCCGCTGCATGGACGCGCAGCTCCCCGCCTTGAGCTCGCCGGCGCCTCGCTCCGGCAGCCTCCGGCTCGCCGTCGACGTCCGCGGCCGGATCCGGGGTCCCAAGGCCCGGATCTGCCCGACCCCGGCCGCCCCGACCCTCGTCGGCGCTCGCCACGGCCACCCAGCCGCCGGTGGCCATGGCCTCGGTCAACCGTCGCCGAGACGGCCCCGACCCGGATCTGCCACGAGCCCACCATCCAAGCAGGAACCCGAACCGCTCCGTCCCAGATCCGCCTCATCCAGATTTTCGTCCGGGGTAATTTTGACTAAGTCCTTTTTCAGCTGCAAAATATAACATAGTTGCATATTTAGGGGGCTGTAACTTTGTGTACGTGTCTTCGATGAAAATGTTCTTGATATGGAAAATCATCTACAGAATGTGTACTTCACCATGGATGCATTTCCACACATATTAGGAACCATATACATGCTCAAAACTCTGTTGCAAAAGTGCATCATGTCGTTAGGTGCAAATCTGTTATTTTGTTCGATTTGGTGTGGATGATTGCAAGTAAACCGTAGGTCTTACCATGTGGTTTCTTCATGAGATGTGTTCTATAATATGTTTAATTTGATGACATGCCTCTGGTTGCTAGGTAGAACATCATTATCATGTTTATTTCTTGCTCTCAAGTTGCTATCGTGTTAAATCTGAAATCTGTTAACGTTAATTTCAATTTTGCGGCGTTCGTATTAAGCAATCCATGACCCGTATGAACATGTGCCAATGGTATGTTTTGTAGTGTGTAATGTCTTATTGCTGTTAGTGTCCTTGCCATACTCATAGAGGGTTGTTATGCTATTGTTATTGCCATGTCAACATGCCTAGTCAAACTGCAGTTTTGGGAGTTAGTTAAATTTCACTGTGTGAAACTGTTATTTTGTTGCCATGTTGCCATGTGATTTGCTATTGATCTAGGAGTCTTTTGTGGCTGCCACCAAGGAGTCTTTTGTTAAGAATGTTGTTGCCTATCATGTTGTGTCAATAGTTTGCATGAATAGGTTTAGCATCATAATTAATTCTGTTGTTCAAAATGTCAATCTGTTAAAAACTGCTGCACATGTCTACTCTAATTTTCACCAAGTCTGAGAATCTGTTTTCTTCATAATGCCATGTTGTGATGATGCTAGCCACGTTTCTATGCATAATTAGACCTTGCCACCATGGTATGAATTGTAGTGCATCATGTCCTCTACCATGCTGTTAAGTTTCATGCCAAGATATGACCTGTAGCATATAGTTTTATTTTTGCCAATATGCCTTCGTGATAAAACTGCTCTGTCAAAACTGTTATTTTCAATAAGTCCTAATCTGCTATATTTTATTGCCATGTTGTGAGCTTCCTACCATGTGATCCATGACTCTTTTGAGTATGATATGTGAAGATGAAATGAAGTGTGTGTTATATGATACTGCCCCATGCTTAGTTTGTGCATTTTAGAATCTTGTAGCTTGTTGTTTTCATGCGTGCAATATGCCATGTTGCTGTTTTGGACAGATTTGCACTAAAACTTGTGTTGGTTGTTGTGGTTGACCCGTAGCTCCGTTTGGTCATGCCATATATGAAACTTGCTTAGATTTTCATGTAGTATCATAGTATCTTGCTGCATTCATGATTTGAAATGTTTGTGGTTGTCATTTTCACGCATTTTGCATTCATGTCATGTTCATCTTGTGAAGGTCATATCTTTTAGACCGTAGCTCCGTTTGAGATGTTCCATATATGTAAATCGACTAAAATGACGTGTAGAATTGCATGGTATACTTTATTTTCCTTTTTAATAAATATAAAACATGATTAGTTCAGATCTGGACCAATTTCGAAATTAACATATGGGGTCGTTTCGGAAATGATATATGTTGTTTCCGGCCTCATTTAAGATGCCTAGATAGTGTAGTTTCATTATGCTTCACCTCTTGCCATGTTTAACAAAATTTCATATTGTCGTATACCTAACGAGAGTGAACTAAGTAATTCGAATGTGGAGTTTCGTCAACATGCAACCCGTTGCATATTGAGCTTCACTTAATGTGTAGAAGTTGATTGTTGTGCTTTGCCATGTCTTGCATAATTAAACTGGACATGCATCATATTTGTTTGCGCATCATGTCATGCATATGTTGTGGTGTTTTCATGTGTTGATTGTTGTTTCCGGATTGCTTCTTCTCGATAGAGTTCCGAAAGCGTTCGGAGTGTGAGGATTCGTTTGACTACATTGGTTCGTCTTCTTCATGGACTCGATCTTCTTCCAAGCGGGATCTCAGGCAAGATGATCATTTCCCTGGATACCATTACTATCATTGCCATGCTAGATGTCTCGTTTCTATCGCTTGTCTCGCTACCTACCACTTGTATGTCAAGCCTCCCAAATTGCCATGAAAAGCCTCTAACCTCTCCACATCCCATCAAAACATTGTTTGGCTATGTTACTGCTTGCTCAGCCCTTCTTATAGCGTTGCTAGTTGCAGGTGCAATGTTTCCATGTGCCAACATGGATGTTTTTGTTATATCACAATATTATTGCTATTTAATTTAATGCACATATATACTTGGTAAAAGGTGGAAGGCTTGGCCCAACATTGGTACTACATTTGCCTAATAACTAATAAACCTGCATAGGGAGTAATTAACATGAGGATCTTTAATCAACAACCCGGGCCAGTGCTCCTCATGAGTGTTGGTCCAAAACAGAGTCACTTGCGGGGCCACCCGGGGCAACTCGGGGGATTTCTATCTGGCCACCGTACGTACTGCTCATCCGGTCATGTCCTGAGAACGAGATACGCGGCTCCTATCGGGTTCGTCGACATGTCGGGCGGCCTTGCTGGATTTGTTTTACCTTTCTCGGACGTCTTGTACGAAGAATTCCGAGAATACTTTAGGTTATCTCGAGGTTGCGGTTTTCCAACGGAATTGCCTAGGAAATCATGGGATACGTGGTCGAGGTTATTCCCGCGGCGTGTGGTTAGTTTGTGATGGATGAGTTGGAGCACCCTTGCAGGGTTAAATCTTTCGGAAAGCCGTGCCCTCGGTTACGTGGCAACTTGGAAACTTTGTTTAACACCCGGTCATAGCAAACTTGAAGTAAACTCAAATAAAATACACCAACTGTGTGCGTAACCGTGATTGTCTCTTCTCGTGAACTTCTGATCCAAGAGAGAACACGGTGGGGTTATGTTTGTTCGCAAGTAGGTGTTCAGGATCTCTTAGAGATCATTACTAGTTCACGTCCGTTTATTCGACAATCATCCCCCTTTATTCTTGTACTCGTAAGTTAGCCACTCAAATAAATGCTTAGTGCTTGCTGCAGCCTCACCACTTAACCATACCTCACCCATTAAGCTTTAATAGTCTTGACACCCTTGGAAATGAGGTTGTTGAGTCCCCGTGGTTCACAGATTACTACAACAACAGTTGCAGGTACAGGTAATGCCATGATTTGACGTGAGCGCGATGCTTGTTTGATTTGGAGTTCTTCTTCTTCTTCGATCTAGGATGGGTTCCAGGCCGGCAGCCTGGGATTGCTAGGATGGATGTCATTTTATCGTTTGTTTTCATCCGTAGTCGGACCCTGCTCTTCTGTATGATGTTTGGATATGTTCTTGTATTGATGTGATATTGATGTAGGTTGTGGCGAGTGTAAGCCAATTCCATATACTCATCTCTTCTTTACATGTACTTGTAATGATATCCATTCTTGCGAAGCGACGAGATGCGCTTCTATCCCTGTCGAGGCCCTCGTGCCAAAATAAGGATAGGATCGCATCTTGGGCGTGACATCACGGGCATGGCGGTCTTGGGCGTCTTGCTTCTGGCGGCAAAGCTCTCTGGTACGTCCTCAACGGGTGTGCTGCTCTTTGCAGTGCGCTTCCCGGAGTCCTTGCTAGAGGTCTTGCCGTTCTTCTGCCCCCCCACCCAGGAGCTTTGTCGGCAGGAGCAAGAGCCTTGCCAGCTGATGCTTATACTGCCTCCCGGTAGAGCTTGTCAGCATAGAGAACTGCGTCTTCCTTGTCAGAGTGAATGGTGATGACGTGCATCGGCCCCGGCATCATCAAGGTGTTGTATGCGTAATACGACGCCGCCATGAATTTCGCCAGTGCCGGGAGGCCTAGGAGTCCATTGTATTGCAACGATATCTTGACGATGTCCAAGACAATCTTTTCTATCCTGAAGTTGAGCACGCTGCCGAACAACACAGGCAAGGTAATCTTCCCCTTCAGCTGGCTTCTCCCATGGTTGATCCCCTTGAAAGTACCTGTCTGCTTGATGTCCTCATCGGGAATGTGGAGCCTCTTGATCACCCCTGGGAGATCTAGTTCAAGCCGGACCCACCATCAACCAGTATGTTTGTCACCTTGAGGTTGCATATTGTTGGTGAAACCAACAACGGCAAGCACCCCGACCACATCAGGGCGATCAGGGTGGTCCTCGGCATCAAAGGTGATGGCCGTGTTAGACCACTTGAGTGGCTTCCGCGCTTCCATTGCCAGTTCTGCTGCATTGATCTTTCGGGCCCACTTTTTGAGCTGTCGGTGAGAGGAGTGCAAAGATGCACCTCTGCCAATGCACATGGCCGTTGTGGCCTTCTGGAACTCTTGTCCATCAGATCCTTCTTCATGCTCCTCCTCCTCCTCATCATCATCATCTGAAAGCACATTTGCTCCCTTGGTGGTTTTGGTAATTAATAACAACATATAAGTCATTGAACTAATGTTTCCACTAAGTATATTTTAGGAAATGTTCAATGATAGGATTGGCAAAAGGATTGTGGAGATTGTGGAATACCCCAAGATGCAAGGAAATAGGTTGGCAAAGCTTCAAGGAAGAAGACTCTACATTTTACATTTGTGAGAAATCACTTTGAGTCCATAGGAAAGCCAATACTATTAAAAGGGGGTAAGGTTTTGTTGGTGAACAAAATGCTCATACGTGCACAAGTGATAGTCACCAAAAACACCCACAAGCTCTCCCACCAAAGTCTGTCCAAAGCCATATACTCAAAATCGGTGCAACCAACATTCCATCCCGGTGCCACCGATTCTAAACCTCAGACAGACTCAGCCAAACCCTAGCCACTTCGGTGCAACCGATTCAATCCCGGTGCCACCGAGTTTAGGTTACCAACTTTCTGTTATGCAAATTCACAATATCGGTACCACCGAGATTGTTGGATCGGCGTCACCGAGATTGGGAATCTGACAGTTGGTCACCTTATCGGTGCAACCGAGTTTCCTATATCGGTCTCACCGAGATTCAAAAGTTGCCACCTTTTGGTCACTTCGGTACCACCCAGATTTACACATCGGTGTCACCGAGTTGGTCATTTTGTGTGTAACGGTTGGATTTTTGGGGATGCCTATATATACCCCTCCACCACTACCTACTCGAGAGAGAAGCACTCAGAACTATTCCATACTTGCCCCATCCAGTTTTCTGAGAGAGAGCCACCTACCCTTGTGTTGAGGTCAAGATCTTCCACTCCAACCATATGGATCTTGATTTCTAGCCTCCCCAATTTGCTTTTCACCAATCCCATCTCTTCCACCAAGCCAAATCTGTGAGAGAGTGATTGTGTGTTGAGGAGTCTATCATCTTGAAGCACAAGAGCAAGGAGTTCATCGACATTACCGAGCCTATTACCTTTTGGAGGGTGGTGCCTCCTAGATTGGTTAGGTGTCGCTTGGGAGCCTCCTACTTCGTGTTGTGTAGTTGAACCAAGAAGTTTGTAAGGGCAAGGAGATCGCCTACTTCGTGAAGATCTACCCATAGTGAGGCTAGTCCTTCGTGGACGGAAGCCGTTATGGAATAGTCAAGGTTACTACTTCGTGGACCCTTATGGGTGGAGCCCTCCGTGGACTCTCGCGACCGTTACCCTCCGTGGATTGAAGACTCCATAAACGTGAACGTACGATAGCACCACCTATCGGAAGCACGGGAAAAAATCATCGTGTCTACAATTGCGTTTGATCTTCCTACCCTATCCTTTACTACTCATGCTTCTTGTTACTTTCCGCTGCTATACTCTTAGGCATGCATGTGTAGGGTGTACTTGACTTGCCATGAAATGCTAAAATTGCCAACTCTAAAATTTGGGAAAAGGCAAAACTTTTATTTGGTCAAGTAGTCTAATCACCCCCCCCCCCCCTCTAGACATACTTTCGGTCCTACAAGTGGTATCAGAGCATTGGTCTCCATTGCATTGGTCTCACAACCTAGGAGAGTATGGCGTCTAGTGAGGGTAATTATCACCGTAGAGGTCCGTACTTTGATGGCACTAATTTTGCTAGTTGGAAGCACAAAATGAAAATGCATATTCTTGGTCATAACCCCGCCGTTTGGGCTGTTGTTCATGTTGGCTTGGAAGGTGAATTCTTTGGAGATGGAAAGGAACCGGATCGTGAAGCGACCGCGGAAGAATTGAAGATGTTGCAATACAACGCTCAAGCATGCGACATTCTATTCAACTGCCTATGCCCAGAAGAATTCAACAAAATCAGCCGTCTTGAGAATGCAAAAGAGATTTGGGATACTTTGGTTGATATGCACGAAGGAACCGAGTCCGTGAGAGAATCCAAGTTGGATGTTCTTCAAGGTCAGCTTGACAAGTTCAAGATGAAGGATGGTGAAGGAGTCGCAGAGATGTACTCTAGGCTAGCTCTCATCACCAATGAGATTGCCGGCTTAGGAAGCGAAGAAATGACCGACAAATTCATCATCAAGAAGATACTTAGAGCTTTGGATGAGAGATACGACACCGTGTGCACATTGATCCAAATGATGCCCAACTACAAAGATCTCAAGCCTACGGAAGTCATTGGAAGGATTGTTGCTCATGAGATGACACTCAAAGACAAGGAAGAGCTTCATCACAAGTCTAGCGGTGCTTACAAAGCCACAAGTGATGCTCCCACAACCTCAAGCAACAACCTTGTCACCAATGAAGAGATAAGCCTCATGGTCAAGAAATTCAACAAGTTCTACAAGAATAGAGGCAAAGAAAGAAGCTCCAACTCAAGATATGATGAGAAGCGTTCGTCAAGTCGTGACCGCAATTGCTACAATTGTGGGAAGCCCGGACACTACTCCAATGAGTGCACGGCTCCCTACAAACGAAGAGAAGAGTCACCAAGAAGACGAAGCTCAAGGAATGAATCACCTCAAAGAGAGAGAAGGAGTAGAGATGATCGTTATGAACGAAGACACTCAAGGAGAAGTAGGGATTCGGAGAAGAAGGACAAGTACACCAAGAGCTACACAAGAAGGAAACATCAAGCTCATGTTGGTGAATGGGTTTCCGGCTCCGACTCCGACGACAACTCCGAGAGAAGCTATCACTCCGACTCCGACTATAGTCAAGATGATGGTGTTGCCGGAATTGCTCTAGTGACTACCAACTCCCATGATCTATTTGACTCACCAAACGAAGGGAGTGGAAGTTGCTTCATGGCTAAAGGCCCCAAGGTTTCACACCCCGAGTATCTTGATTTCGATAGTGATGAAGATGATTTGCTTTGTGATGATGACTTGCTCTTTGATAAAACTAGTGATGTTAGTCAAAATGAACTTGATAATTCTCATGCTAGTCAAGATAAGTCAATTGATGATGATAAGATGAAAATAGAAGAACTAACTAAAGAACTAAACACTCTTAAGTTAGCTCATGAATCTACTCTTGAAGATCATAGAGAGCTTGTAAGCACTCATGAGAAGCTACGCTTCGAGAAGCTCAACTTGGAGCAAGAGCATGAGTTTCTTAAAGCAATCAATGACGATCTCCGAAAGAAGACTTCATCTTATCTAGCCAAATGACTACTCTTGTCTACTTTCATGCCACAAGTTAAATCTAAACAAACTAGTAACAAAGGCAAGAAAGGTTCTTCATCTAGTAGCAACAATAAAAATGCTAAAACCAATGATGTTGCTTCTAGTAGTTCTATTGATTCCACTAATGATGTTTCCCTTAGCCAAGTTACACTTGAGCAAGAAAATGCTTTATTGAAAGGAATTCTAGAAAAAGGTATCTACAAGAGACTTGCCGGGTGTAAGCAATTTGAGAAAATTGTACGCAAGCACAGATGATACCGGAAGAATCGTGGTGTTGGCTACTTCAACGCAAATGGAGTTGAATGGGAACAAGGTCAATATCCCGAGCCCAAGTTTGTTCCTCAAAAGGAGAAGTATGAAAATACTCTTCCTAAGGGGACAAGCACTCAAGATGACCTTTCACCACAAGACCACAAGCTCAAGGGCAAGAACAAGCTTCAAGAGGACATTGACTCATATGAAGATGGATCCCTAGCTATGGTGGAGTGGGTACCCATGGCTACGTCAAGCTCAACTTCTACAAAAGCTACTACAACACCAAGGATCCCCATCAACTTGATGTGGGTCCCCGAGAAGAAGAACTAGTGAGTTCTTGAGGGGTGACTCCACCAATGAAATTCACTCACATTCATTATTGGCAAGAATTATTTGCAATCAACATCAACTCTATGCAATAGTTCAAGGAGTCACACATTCCCTCAAAGGTAAGCAAAGGACAAGGTAATCAACAAATCAATGGACATCATCACACATGTTTTGCACTCCATGTCCATAGATATCCTTGTATTTGTCTCTTGTGTGTTGGGACTAACCCATGTAGGTGATAAGAGTAAGGAAACAACAAGGATGCTCCCAACTCTTGGTGATCTTCATCAACCTTGAGCATCCACCACTACCTCACCAACATGAAGTCTTCATCGACAAAACCCAAGGTTAGTCTATCCCTCTTATGGGGGGATGTCACATCAAGGGGGAGCTTTACTCTAAGACTTGAGTCAAAGCATCTCTTAGTATGTGACAACATTAAATGCTTTATGTAAAAGTGGTAACCCCACTTGTGCTTAAACGATGAGTATGACCTATGATCAAGTATTCTTACTTGGCTCCTAAGTCAAATACTCATATATAGATGACTTCGTCATCGCCCTGGTGCTTGTTAGATGCTAGTGTGTATGTGCATGTTTGTCATGATTTCATTTGACATCTTATTGTGTGAGCATGTTGGTCTGCATTTATTTTCTCATTCAAGAACATCCAATTGTTGCTATTTGGCTTTTGTTTTATCTTTTGCCAATTGGATGGACAAGAATGCCTAGGACCACTCTTTAGCTATCTACGCTTTCTCACCTCATATTCTATTCATGTTGCATCACAAAATTTGAACAAGTACTTTTCGATCCCTCTGTGTGTGGACCACTCGGAGTTCCGTATCGACAAGGACTGACCATTAAAACCTCCCAAGTGCATCTCGGTGGAACCAACCCCAAAATCTCGGTCTCACCGAATGCCTAGGGTTGATCTGGTTTTCTATCTCGGTACTACCGAATCCATATTCTCGGTTACACCGAGTTTCCCTGTCAGCTGACAGTTGAGGAACTCGGTGACACTGACAATTTAGACTCGGTATCACCGACAGTGAAGGGTATATAGTCTGTGGTCCCGACGGTTCGAAATTTCAATCTTCAAATCGTCGCGCCTCAAACCCTAAGCTGCCGCAGAAGGACCCCCTGGTCATCGCCTTGCCTTCCCGAGCCTCTCCGCCGCTGGGAATCCTCACCGTCGACGGGCATCTTCGCCGCCGTCGCCGCCGTAGCGGATCCGTCACCGAGCTAGGGTACGGATTCGATCTTTCTTGCGCTCCCGTCTGATTCTTGTGCAATAAAGTTGTTTTTCTCTATAAGCCACAGTTTGCTCATCGTTCTATCGACGAGAAAACTCCGTAGATTAGCGAACCATCGATTTTCTAGGGTTTGCCTTCCGCCCGATGGAACTCGGTAGAACCGAAGTTAACAAATCGGTCTCACCGATTTGTCTGTCTGTGTTGCTGAGAACTGTCTCGGTGAAACCGAGTACTTCTTTTCGGTCCCACCGAAAAGAGTGCCAAGTTTCTGTTAATGAGAGAGTCAGTCTCGGTGGCACCGACAATTTTACTTCGGCTGTACCGATTTGCATGTGACAGAATGCAAAACTTTGAAAATCTTTTGTTCAATCTTTCAAAAACCAGCCACATTTTGTGATGACTTATCCTTTTCTGCTCCTCTATACTCTATTCACAGGGTCAGTATGTCAAGTGCTGAGGACAGTGAGAACAACTTCAGAGAGAAGAGTGTTGAATTGGATTCTGGCACTAGTCCTGAATCTAGTTCATCTTCAGATCCAGGCACCCCCAGTTCTCATGGGTTGCCCAAGGCTGCTACAAGGGCCAAGAAGAAGCTGAATTCAGATGAGGAGGATTCAGACTTCGTTCCAGAAGAGATTCTTGCTAAGAAGCAAGAAAAGGCTGCCAAGAAAGGTGCAAATGAAGCTACCTGTTCAAGGAGAGCTGTCAGGAAAGAGTATGCTAGCTCTGAGGCTATGAGAGCACCTGAAGGTGCTAGGACAAATATGGCTCTTCACCTTGAGTCACCCCCTAAGAAGGCAGGGGAGAAGAGGGGTGCTAGGAAGAGGATAGTCTATGCCACTGGCAGGCAGACCTCCATGTTTGAGGACCCTAAGGAGGCTGCTGCTACTGCTGCTGCTGAGGAGGAGGAAGAACATGTTGAGAAAGCCCCTCCCAAGAAGAAAAAGAAGCTTATGGCTGATGCTATGCGAAAGACTAGCACATCCAAGAGCACTAAATCTGCACCCAAGAAGCCTGCTGCTGAGAAGCCCAAGAGATTATCCAGGCAAATTCCAGCATCTGAGAAGAACAAAGGGACTGCCTCTAGAGTTGAGGATGAGGATGCTATGTCTGCCCTAATGAAGCTTAGGCCACACCTTCCAGTACATAATGCCAGCTACCCACTTGCTGAGGATATGAAGAAGAGGAAGGACTCTGGCTTGAGGGCATGGAGAGCTGCTGATCCATATGCCCAAAGGAAGAAGACAGATGTGGACTACAGATTCTTCACCAGAGAGCAACAGGATTTCTATGAAACTGTGCTGTTTGACAAGAGTCCAGCTGTGAGTGATATGCAGTATGTGGACTGGAAATTCATCAAGGAGAATGAGGACTATTTTCCAAATGTCCAATATAATTTCCACTACATTGGTTTGGATGAGTTTGTTGGCAAAGAGTTCACTGCTTGGAATGATGAGATGATCATGCAATTCTACTCCACTGCACATTTCTATGGAGATGGTAGGATTGTATGGATGACTAAAGGTGCAAGGTATGAGTCTACTGTTGAGGAGTGGGCTGAAATCTTAGGAGTCCCAGAGGTACAGGATGGTGACCTGGATGTCTACTCAGAATCCAAGGCAAACCACAATGCTATGGCCAACATGTACAATGAGATTCCTGCTGCTAATGTGAAGTCTCACAGGCTAGGATCTATCTACTTTCTTCAGGCTGGCCTCCGCACCATGAACACCATTCTGAGGCATACCTTGATGCCCAAGTCAGGAGATGACAAGATGATCCGAGGCTACTCCATTAACATGTTGATCCACCTCGACAGACACATAGGATCAGAGTCGTGGACTTGATTGTTGAGACAATCAAGAGGGTTGCTGCTGATCAGAAGCGCTCTTGCTGTTATGCACCCTACATCCAGATGCTCATCAACTCAAAGTTGGAGAAGCACATATCTGCTCTAGATCGTCCCCACTTGCCCCTACAGCCAGATCTCGAGGACAACGTTGTGGTGATGAACCCAGATCATCCCACTTTAGCTGCAGCTCAGGCAGAGGCAGAGGCAGCTAGAGCCACTAGTGCTCAGGTTCCTAGATCCAGGAATGAGCAAATGGATCTTTTGATCTCATCAGTTCAGGGCATGAAGAAGGACATTAGGGGGATTCTGGACAACCAGAACAGTCTTGTGAGGATCTTCGAGAACAGGATCAAGACCCTTAATGATAAGGTGGATGGGCTGACTAGAACAGTAAATGAGCTCAAGAAGGAAGTTGACTCAGTGCCTCTTCCTCAGACTTCTTCTGATGATGATGATGAGGATGGTTCTCCTCTCAGGCCAGGCACACAGTTTACCACTCAGGCCAGATCAGCCACTGTGCCAGCTCCAGACTTGAGGCCCTCTTCATCAGCTCCTGCTACTGTCACCTCAGCTCCTGCTCCATCAGTTTCAGTTCCTCCAGTCGCCACTCCAACTCCATCCACGACATCTGCAGAGATCTTCGCCGACGCTATTCTCTCGACTCCTTCATCAACAACCGGAGGAGATCAGCCCAAGAACGCTTAGATATATGCCTTTGAACTTTTTGGTAACTTGTTGCCAAAGGGGGAGAAGTGTATATAGATCTTTAGGCTTCGAGTGAGAGAGCGTTTGGTGTTTATTGCTTTTTCAAAACATTTAACATTTGATCTTTTGGTTGCTTTTGATACATGTTTGTGGTGTTTGATCATACGCGTTATGTGTGATGCTACTATTTCCTATCATCTTATTGCTTATGAGATGATCATTCACCTTTGCTTGATTGTGTTGTGCTATGATGTTCATTCTAATTACTCTCGCACACCACCAAGATGTATGTGACATGGAAGAAGTGCCCCATGTACCTAATCGATTGTGCATTTGCATTCAAACGCAAATTTAAAATAATGCACAAATTTAGGGGGAGCTCTTTCTTATCACATACTTCTCAAAGCGACGATTATATTCATTGATTATATCATATGTCGAAGCTTTGATCTATATGTTGTCATCAATTACCAAAAAGGGGGAGATTGAAAGCACATTTACTCCCTTGGTGGTTTTGGTAATTAATAACAACATATAAGTCATTGAACTAATGTTTCCACTAAGTATATTTCAGGAAATGTTCAATGATAGGATTGGCAAAAGGATTGTGGAGATTGTGGAATACCCCAAGATGCAAGGAAATAGGTTGGCAAAGCTTCAAGGAAGAGGACTCTACATTTTACATTTGTGAGAAATCACTTTGAGTCCATAGGAAAGCCAATACTATTAAAAGGGGGGTAAGGTTTTGTTGGTAAACAAAATGCTCATACGTGCACAAGTGATAGTCACCAAAAACACCCACAAGCTCATCCACCAAAGTCTGTCCAAAGCCATATACTCAAAATCGGTGCAACCAACATTTCCATCCCGGTGCCACCGATTCTAAACCTCAGACAGACTCAGCCAAACCCTAGCCACTTCGGTGCAACCGATTCAATCCCGGTGCCACCGAGTTTAGGTTGCCAACTTTCTGTTATGCAAATTCACAATATCGGTACCACCGAGATTGTTGGATCGGCGTCACCGAGATTGGGAATCTGACCGTTGGTCACCTTATCGGTGCAACCGAGTTTCCTATATCGGTCTCACCGAGATTCAAAAGTTGCCACCTTTTGGTCACTTCGGTACCACCGAGATTTACACATCGGTGTCACCAAGTTGGTCATTTTGTGTGTAACGGTTGGATTTTTGGGGATGCCTATATATACCCCTCCACCACTACCTACTCGAGAGAGAAGCACTCAGAACTATTCCATACTTGCCCCATCCAGTTTTCTGAGAGAGAGCCACCTACCCTTGTGTTGAGGTCAAGATCTTCCACTCCAACCATATGGATCTTGATTTCTAGCCTCCCCAAGTTGCTTTTCACCAATCCCATCTCTTCCACCAAGCCAAATCTGTGAGAGAGTGACTGTGTGTTGAGGAGTCTATCATCTTGAAGCGCAAGAGCAAGGAGTTCATCGACATTACCGAGCCTATTACCTTTTGGAGGGTGGTGCCTCCTAGATTGGTTAGGTGTCGCTTGGGAGCCTCCTACTTCGTGTTGTGGAGTTGAACCAAGAAGTTTGTAAGGGCAAGGAGATCGCCTACTTTGTGAAGATCTACCCATAGTGAGGCTAGTCCTTCGTGGACGGAAGCCATTATGGAATAGTCAAGGTTGCTACTTCGTGGACCCTTATGGGTGGAGCCCTCCGTTGACTCTCGCAACCATTACCCTCCGTGGGTTGAAGACTCCATAAACATGGACGTACGATAGCACCACCTATCGGAACCACGGGAAAAAATCATCGTGTCTACAATTGCGTTTGATCTTCTTACCCTATCCTTTACTACTCATGCTTGTTGTTACTTTCCGCTGTTATACTCTTAGACATGCATGTGTAGGGTGTACTTGACTTGCCATGAAATGCTAAAATTGTCAACTCTAAAATTTGGGAAAAGGCAAAACTTTTATTTGGTCAAGTAGTCTAATCACCCCCCCTCTAGACATACTTTAGGTCCTACATCATCATCTTCCTCTTTCTTGTCGGAGCCTAACGCAGACTTCTTCTGCTGCTTGTCCTTGCTGCGGCAGACTTCACGACCACCGTCCTTCTTGCCAGACCCACCAGCAATGCTCTGGTCCTTATCTTTATCATGCTTCTGATACTCTTGTTTTTGTTTCTCGACAAGCTGCTCAACTTGCCGGCACTCATGGAGATTGTGGCCCTTGGTGTGGTGGATCCTGCAGTATGGCCCGTCGGTCTATCTGCCTTGTCGCCCGCTGCAGCCTCATGGCCACAGGTGTAGACGAAGGCGCCCTTGCCGGACCCTTCGACTTTGGCTTTATTCCTGGCATTGTTATTGTCGGAGCCTTTAATGACCATCACTTCCCTGCGCTTGCGGTTGCGGTTGCGCTTTCGGCTCTTCTTCTTTGGGGTGGCGATGTCATCGTCCTCAGAATCGACTTCTGCGCCGGCATCTTCCCCAGAAGTCTCCTTGCTTCTTCAGCCCATGCGCACTTGTCTGGTAGAGCATAAAGCTCATTGATGGTATGACCCTCTGAATACTCATCTCCTCATGCATCCTGCGATAGCGCACGTTCGTGGTGTACACGGTTGAATCTTTGGATGTATTTGCGGGGGGGAGGGGCTCTCCCCCACGTTGTGGCAGCACATGCAGGTTGCTGGCTTGACCCGAGAGCCTGTGGCCTGCAGTGTAGGCGCCAATGAACTGATGGCATAAATCTAACTAGGAGGAAATGGAGCCCTTTGGTAGGTTCATCAACCAAGACCTCACGTTGGGCTTGAGCACCAGCAGGAAGTAGTTGGCGAGGATCTTCTCGTCGCGTCCCCTGGCAGCGAGCACTGCGATGGTGTAGACGCTAAGGAACTTTGATGGGTTCAGCTTGTTGTCGTACTTGTCATGTAGATCAGGCTTAAAATTCCGGGAGCGTGGCCACTAGACTTGCCGTAGCTCACGGGTGAATGTTGGGCAGCCAACCTCGTAAGGTAGGTACCCAGGGTACCGGGCGCTGGCCGATCAACAGATGGTCCCACATGATCTTTAGATTTTCGGCGTGCCTCCTGCCTGTGCTCGATAGTGGTGCGAGCGTCTTCGCGGCGCCGGTCGCAGATGAATTGATGCTGGTCGGGGTGGCTCTGTGGTTCCGAAGACGCCATGGAGACCACGTCCCGCATGTCTTGCCGGTGTGGCCGCTGTTGTTGAGGTGGAGACTGCACTGTTGGTGCAACTTCTCCTCCCGTGCACTCGTCAGTCTTCTTGACGGGAGCGGATGTGTGTTGATTCGAGGGCCCTACCTCCTGCACGGTGTCACTGTTGGCGAAGGCGATGAGGCCCTGGATGGTGGCCCCTCACTCATCCATCTTCTCCAGCGCAGGAGGAAATTCGAGCAGCAAATGTGCTCTGGCCATAGCCTCTGCTGACGGGAGCGGGAAGAGGGGTCAATGCTACCACTTCTGAAAGAGTCAGTAGGAGCATTATCATGGTCATGTTGCTGCTGCCGATGTTCGCCAGTAGGTTCAAGCGGTGGTCGTCCATGTGTGTCGTGATAATGGTGCACATGGCCTTGGTCTTGGCGCCGCCCGGAGCCGTCAGCACCTCGCTGGGGCATGTTGTGGCCGTCTTGGGAGGGCCTCGAGGCACGACTCACCGATTCGCGGTTGCGCGTCACCGTGGCACCCTTGGACCCCCCCCCCTCCCCTGTGCCATCAGCGGAGGTGGCAACAGCGAGAGGATCCCGGCTCGTGGAGCTCCGAACCAGATCGTTGTGGCGGCTGCACTTGCTGGGATGCCGTGGTGGCGTTGCCCTTCCGCCTCCGTCTGTCGTAGCCGCCGGTGTTGGAAGCTTTGACATCGTCGGAGCGGTGGATGCGCCCTTGGCCTTCTTGGGAGCCATGGACGCAGTTGGTGATGATGAAGAAAGTCGAGCGCAGAATGCTCCTCGGGTTCACGCACGCGATCTCCCTACCTGGGGCGCCACAGATGTCGAGGTACAACAATCTACGGGTGATACGTCTCCAACGTATCTATAATTTTTGATTGTTCCATGCTGTTATATTATCATTCTTGGATGTTTTACAATCATTTTATAGAGCCTTTATATCACTTTTTAGGACTAACCTATTGACATAGTGCCAAGTGCCAGTTGTTGTTTTTTTCTTGTTTTTTTACTTCGCAGAATAGCAGTACCAAATGGAGTCCAATCACAATGAAACTTTTTGGAGATTTTTTTGGACCAGATGAAAGCCAGTGGGCCAAAGAAGCACCCGGGAGGTGGCCTAGGGGGCCCAAAAGACACCAGGGCGCGCCAGAGGCCCCCAGCGGTCCCTGGTGGGTTGTGGTCGCCTCAGGAGTCCTCTCCACCGCCTCTAAGCTCTATGAATACCCAAATATTCAAGAAACCCTAGGGGAGTCGATGAAAAATACTTCCAGCCGCCGCAAGTTCCAGAACTGCGATATCCAATCTAACACCATCACGGAGGGGTTCATCATCCTCATTGGTGCCTCTCCGATGATGCGTGAGTAGTCCACCATAGACCTACGGGTCCGTAGGCAGTAGCTAGATGGATTTCTCTCTCTCTTTTGATTCTTAATACAATGGTCTCTTGGAGATCTATTTGATGTAATGACTTTTTGCGGTGTGTTTGTTGGGATCCGATGAATTTTGAGTTCATGATCAGTTTCTATCCATGAATATTATTTGAGTCTTCTTTGATCTCTTATATGCATGACAACTTATATCCTCGTACTTCTTCTTCGATTCTTTGGTTTAGTTAGGCCAACTAGATCGATTTTTCTTGCCATGGGAAGAGGTGGTCTGTAATGGGTTCGATCTTGCGGTGTCCTCTCCCAGTGACAGAAGGGGCAGCAAGGCACGCATGTATCGTTGCTATTAAGGATAACAAGATGGGGTCTATTCCTACATGAATAGATAATGTCTACATCATGTCACCGTTCTTATTGCAATACTCCGTTTTTCCATAAACTTAATACACTAGATGCATGCTGGATAGCGGTCGATGTGTGGAGTAATAGTAGTAGATGCAGAATCGTTTCGGTCTACTAATCTTGGACGTGATGCCTATATAATGATCATCGCCTTGGATATCGTCATGATTATTTGATCTTCTATCAATTGCCCAACAGTAATTTGTTCACCCGCCGTGTGCTATACTCATCAGAGAAGCCACTAGTGAAATCTACGGCCCCCGGGTCTACTTTTCCAACATATTGCTTTCCGATCTATCTTTTGCCGCTTTTGTTTTCAGATCTATTATTCCAAAAACCCAAAAATAACTTGCTGCACTTTTGATTTGCCTCTTTTATTTTGTGTTCTTGTGCGATCTATCTATCCAATCTATTACAATCTAATCTATCTTTTTACCGTGGAGAGACTGACAACCTCTCTTACGCGTGGGGTTGCAAGTATTTGTTCTTTGTGTGCAGGTACCGTTTACATAGTGTTGTGTGGTTCTCCTACTGGTTCGATAACCTTGGTTTCGTAACTGAGGGAAATACTTACCGTAGCTGTGTTGCATCATCCCTTCCTCTTTGGGGAAATACCGACGCAGTCTCTAGCCATGTCAAAGGAATTTCTGGCGCCATTGCCGGGGAGAGATCATGAACATCTACCAGGTTCCTAATCACAAATCTCATCTCCTTGTAATTACATTATTTGCCATTTGCCTCTCGTTTTCATCTCCCCCATTTCACAAATTTGTCGTTTTATTAGCCTTCTTTCTTGTTCGCCTTTTTCTCGCCAGATCTCTTTTTGTTTGCTTCTGTTGCCATGTGTCTTCTATTTGCCTGCATCTTCGCTTGCTAAAAATCTATTGATATGGATCCTCATCCACTTGCTAATCTTTTCAAAAGGCCAAATTATGATGAACCAATTGCTAGTGAGTTGAGTGCATTTGATTATCTCTATGAAGTTTTGTTTGAAAATCTTGAATCTGAAAATTTTGATGAAATGTTGAAAGAAGAAATTTATAAGGTGATTCATGATAGCTCCTTGATTGAAAAGCATGATTGCAATGATGTTACTATAAATTCTATTAATGTCAATTATGTTAATGATATGCAAAACTACAAGCTTGGGGATAATAATGTTGTCATGTCCACTTCTTATTGCAATGATCATGATTGGGGTGATAATGGTTCTTATGATCTTGAAAATTTATTTAAGCCTCATGTTTAATATGTTATTGATAATAATGTTTGCAATAGTATCGAAAGTGGGTTTGGAGAGGTCATAACTTTAGTTGATGATAATCCCACTATTTTGGAAGATGATGAAAACTTTATGCGTGTTGATCATAAAGAGAGTATTGTTTATTATAGATATATTGTTGAATTTGATTATGATCCTACATGTAATTATTATGAGAGAGGAAATTATGGTTGTAGAAATTTTCATGATACTAAATTACCTCTCTTCATGTTGAGATTGCTATTGTCTCTTCCTTCTTCCTTCCATATGCTAGTTTTTGCTTGCCTTGATAATTTGTTTGCTTATAAAATTCCTATGCGTAGGAAGTATGTTAGACTTAAGTGTGTTTTCCATATGCTTCATGATGCTCCCTTTGTGTTGCTATTATTATCTTTCATGAGGGCATCATTGAAATCTCAAGCCTATCTTAATGGCTATAAAGAAAGAGCTTGTTGGGAGGCAACCCAATGAATAATATTTATTTTTAACTTTTTATTTCTGTTCTTGAGTGTTTGCACAATTATGCTATTGTTATGATTGTGTTTTTATGTTTTAATTAGTGTTTGTTCCAAGTAAATCCTTTAGGATGATTCACAAGATGAGTAGAAACGATGCTGAATCTGAAACAGAAACCTTGACTCCAGTGCAGGAATTTTCATTTTTACTGGAGGGTGATAATGAGCTGAAATTTAACAAAGTATTGCTATACAAATTCTTTACGTTGTCCTATTTTTTCAGAATTTTTAGATTTACAGAAATATCATTAGAGTACAGATTACTACAGACTGTTCTGTTCTTGACAGATTCTGGTTTTGTTGCATTGTGTGCTTGTTTTGATGAATCTATGGTTTGTATTGAAGGGTATTGATGTCTACTACGCAACCTTCTTCTTGTAGACTTGTGTTCGGCCTCCAAGCGCAGAGTTTTGTAGGACAGTAGCAAATTTCCCTCAAGTGGATGACCTAAGGTTTATCAATCCGTGGGAGGCGTAGGATGAAGATGGTCTCTCTCAAACAACCCTGCAACCAAATAACAAAGAGTCTCTTGTGTCCCCAACACACCCAATACAATGGTAAATTGTATAGGTGCACTAGTTCGGCGAAGAGATGGTGATACAAGTGTAATATGGATGGTATATATAGGTTTTTGTAATATGAAAATATAAAAACAGCAAGGTAGCAAGTAACAAAAGTGAGCACAAACGGTATTGCAATGTCTAGAAACAAGGCATAGGGTTCATAATTTCACTAGTGCAAGTTCTCTCAACAATACTAACATAGTTGAATCATATGTAAATCCCTCATGTGCGACAAAGAGTTTACTCCAAAGTCACAAATAGCGGAGAACAAACGAAGAAATTATTCTAGGGTACGAAACCACCTCAAAGTTATCTCTTCCGATCAATCTTATGAGCTATCCCTATAAGTGTCACGAACAACCCTAGAGTTCGTACTGAAATAACACCTTAAGATACACATCAACCAAAACCCTAATGTCACCTAGATACCCCAATGTCACCTCGAGTACCCGTGGGTTTGATTATACGATATGCATCACATAATTTCAGATTCATCATGTTCAATCCAACACAAAGAACTTCAAAGAGTGCCCCAAAGTTTCTACCGGAGAGTCAAGACGAAAACATGTGCCAACCCCTATGGATAGATTCCCAAGGTCATGGAACCCGCAAGTTGATCACCAAAACATACATCAAGTAGATCAATAGAACATCCCATTGTCACCAAAGATATCCCATCGCAAGACATACATCAAGTGTTCTCAAATCCTTAAAGATTCAATCCGATAAGAAAACTTCAAAGGGAAAACTCAATTCATCACAAGAAGATAGATAGGGGAAAACTCCATATGATTCATCTATATTAATAAAGCTCGCGGTACATCAAGATCGTGTCATCTCAAGAACACGAGAGAGAGAGAGATCAAACACATAGCTACTGGTACATACCCTCAGCCCCGAGGGTGAACTACTCCCTCCTCGTCATGGAGACCGCCGGGATGATGAAGATGGCCTCCGGTGATGGTTTCCCCCTCCGGCAGGGTGCCGGAACGGGCTCCCGATTGGTTTTTCGTGGCTCTAGAGGCTTGCGGCGGCGGAACTCCCGATCTAGGTTTGTTTCTGGGGGTTTCTGTATTTATAGGAATTTTTGGCGTCGGAAACAAGTCAAGGTGGACCACGAGGCGACGACAAGCCAGGGGGGCGCGCCCTAGGGGGGGGCGCCCCCCAGGCTTGTGGTGGCCTCGTGGCTCTTCTGGCCCAACTCCAATGCTGCCTGGGCTTCTTCTGGTCCATAAAAAATCACCGTAGATTTTTATTCCGTTTGGGCTCCGTTTGATATTCCTTTTCTGTAAAACTCAAAAACACGAAAAAAACAGAAACTGGCACTGGGCTCTAGGTTAATAGGTTAGTCCCAAAAATAATATAAAGTTGTAGTAAAATGATTGTAAAACATCCAAGAATGATAATATAACAGCATGGAACAAGCAAAAATTATAGATACTTTGGAGACGTATCAGCATCCCCAAGCTTAATTCCTACTCGTCCTCGAGTAGGTTAATGATAAAAACAGAATTTTTGATGTGGAATGCTGCCTAACATGTTCATGATATTCTTTTCTTCTACATATAGCATGGACATTTGGACTTGTAAATGATTCAAAGCAATAGTCTAGTTTTAACATAATGACTTCAATACTCAAGCATATCAACAAGCAACCATGTCTTTCAAAATATCAACACTAAAGAGAGTTATCCCTAGCCCATCATGCTCAATCATTGATCCATTCATGAAACACACTCAAATATTAGCCATGCCCAATGCTCAAGTACGATCATAGTGCCCCCTAGTTGGTGCTTATAAGAGAAGATGGAGACTCAAAGCAAAAATAAAAATTGCATAAAGTAAATAGATAGGCCCTTCGCAGAGGGAAGTAGGGATTTGTAGAGGTGCCAGAGCTCAAGGTTTAAATTGAGAGAGAAAAATATTTTCAGTGGCATGCTTTTCCTGTCAACGAAAATGACAAAGTAGCTCACAATACTTTCCATGCTAGATACATTATAGGCGATTCCCAAACAGAATGCTAAAGTTTTTACTCCCCCTCCACCAATCAATCACACTCCACGGTGAGCCGAATCCACGGGTACCGTCCATACAAACAACAATCCTGGGGGAGTTTTGTTTCATTATATTTTGATTTGATTTTTGAGCATGGAACTGGGCATCCCGAATACCAGCCACTTTCTCGTGAATGATAGTGAATCAACACATATCGTGAGAATAACACACCTAGCATGGAAAAATATTGGATACTCCCCACCGTTTCATGAGCGGTATGGGCACACAAAAGAGAAAATTTATTTTGAAAATTTAGAGATGGCACATACAAATTTGCTTGGAACGGCATGGAAATACCGCATATAGGTAGGTATGGTGGACTCATAAGGCAAAACTTGGTTTAAGGATTTTGGATGCACAAGTAGTATTTCTACTTAGTACAAATGGAGGCTAGCAAATAGATTGGGAAGCAACCAAACCAAGGAATGAAAAATCACATAAGTGAGCATTGAATCATAACTAACACCGAATAATGCACCACAAGTAGGATGTAACTTCATTGCATAACTATTGACTTTCGTGCATGCATGGGGAATCACAAACCTTAACACCAATATTCCTACTAAGCATAATTACTCACTAACATGACTTACATATTACTATCATCATGTTTCAAAACTATTACAAGGAATCAAGTTTAATTTGTCCAATGATCTTCATGAAAGTTTTTATTATATCCTCCTTGGATATCTATCACTTTGGGGCTAGTTTCATATATTGCCATTGCTTTTTGGCAAGCTCAAACAAATTTAAGTGAAGCACATGAGCATAAAGATTTCATCCCTCAAAAAGGTATAAGTGAAGCATGAGAGGAAATAACAAGCTACTCTCAAAAGATATAAGTGAAGATCAATGAGTAGTCAAACAACTAAGTAGCTATGTGAGGACTCTCTCTCTCTCTCAATAAATATTTTCAGATATGAGTATTTTATTCAAACATCAAGCAAAAGAAAAAAAACATTCCAAGAATAGCACGCATCATGTGAACGAATAAAAATTTAGGCTCAACATAGGCTGACCGATAATTGTTGATGAAGAGAGGTGGGATGCGTAGCATCACCAAGCTTAGATGCTTGAGACTTCTTGAAATATTTACTTGGGGTGCCTTGGGCATCCCCAAGCTTGAGCTTTTGTATCTCGTTCAATCCTCTCATATCATGGTTTCACCTATTCTCAAAAACTTCATCCACACAAAACTCAAAAAGAACTTGTGAGATAGGTTACTACACATAATAATAAATCAACTCTTTATGTACTGCCAAGACAAGTTGCACAATAATTATCAAACATCATATACTGTTTACTATCATTTCCACAATTTATATCTACCAATATAGGCTATGGAAACTATAGGATAAGTAGATAACAAAACTATGACAACAATCTGTCCAAACAGATCAGTCTGTAGCAATTTATGAAAACAGTGTACTTCTGTAACTCAAAAAATTATGAAAATTTAGGAAATGCTATAAAATTTATATGAAAATAGTGTGTAAAAATTTCAGAAAGTTTCCACGTTCCAGTAAAATATGAAAATTCAAACACTACAGCAGAAGTTTCTGTTTTTACCCAGCACATATCAAAACATGCAATGCAAGCATCCTAAGACAATTCTTGGAACTTTTTATTGAAAAAAAAGATTATAAATAACACCTAACAGAAAACAAGAAAATAAAATTACGCTCCAAGCAAAAGTCATATTATGTGACGAATAAAAATATAGCTCCAAGTAAGATATACCGATAGTGTTGAAGACGAAAGAGGGGATGCCTTCCGGGGCATCCCCAAGCTTAGGCGCTTGACTCTTCCTTGGATAGTACCTTTGGGGTGCCTTGGGAATCCCCAATCTTAGGTTCTTGCCACTCCTTATTCTCCTCATATCGGTGTCTCACCCAAAACTTGAAAACTTCAATCACACAAAACTTAACGGAACTTCGTGAGATGGGTTAGTATAATAAACAAAGATCATTCACTTAGGTACTGTCAAGACAAGATTAATAATTGTTCCCACATGATACCTACTGTATTCTATCATTCCCGTAATTTATATCACTCAATATAAGCTATAGAAACACTAAAACAAGTAAACTATACATGCAAAACAGAATCTGTCAAAAACAGAACAGTCTGTGAAGATCTGTAGTGTAACCATACTTTCCTGTCTCTAAAAATTCTTAAAAATTATGAAAATCTAGGAAATTTGTATATTAAAACTGTGTAAAAATTTCAGGTCATAATCACGCTCCAGTAAAAAATGAAAATCCCTGCACTGGAGTCAAAAGTTTCTGTTTTTGCACAGAATCAAGTCAACTATCATCCACACTATCCCAAAGGCTTTACTTGGCACTTTATTTTAACAAAAGCTATAAAACATGAATATACAGTAGCTTAATCATGTGGACACACAAAAACAGAAAGGAAAAGTGTTGGGTTGTCTCCCAATAAGCGCTTTTCTTTAATGCCTTTTAGCTAGGCATGATGACTTCAATGATGCTCACATAGGAATAATAATTGAAACATGCAAAAGAGCATCATGAATCTCATGACAAGCACATTTAAGTCTAACCCACTTCCTATGCATAGGGATTTTGTGAGCAAACAATTTATGGGAGCAAGAATCAACTAGCATAGGAAGGCAAAACAAGCATAACTTCAAAACTTTGAACACATAGAGAGGAAACTTGATATTATTGCAATTCCTACAAGCATATGTTCCTCCCTCAAAATAATTTTCAGTAGAATCATGAAGGAATTTCACAACATAACTATCACATAAGGCATTATCTTCATGATCCACAAGCATAGAAAATTTGTCACTCTCCACATAAGCATATTTCTTCTCATCAATAGTAGTGGGAGCAAACTCAACAAAATAACTATCATGTGAAGCATAATCCAATTGAAAATTAAAATCATGATGACAAGTTTCATGGTTATCATTATTCTTTATAGCATACATGTCATCACAATAATCATCATAAATAGGAGGCATGTTTTCATCATAATAAATTTGCTCATCAAAACTTGGGGGACTAAACATATCATCTTCATCAAACATAGCATCCCCAAGCTTGTAGCTTTGCATATCATTAGCATCATGGATATTCAAAGAATTCATACTAACAACATTGCAATCATGCTCATCACACAAAGATTTAGTTCCAAACATTTTAATAACTTCTTCTTCTAACACTTGAGCACAATTTTCCTTTCCATCATTTTCACGAAAGACATTAAAAAGATGAAGCATATCAGGCAACCTCAATTCCATATTTTTGTAGTTTTCTTTTATAAAACCAAACTAGTGAAAAAAAGAAACTAAAAGATTTAATTGCAAGATCTAAAGATATACCTTCAAGCACTCACCTCCCCGGCAACGCCGCCAGAAAAGATCTTCGTTGACGGGATGTGAGTGCCGCTTACCTAGCCTCCTCGGCAACGGTGCCAGAAAAGAGCTTGATGTCTACTACGCAACCTTCTTCTTGTAGACTCGTGTTGGGCCTCCAAGCACAGAGTTTTGTAGGACAGTAGAAAATTTCCCTCAAGTGGATGACCTAAGGTTTATCAATCCGTGGGAGGCGTAGGATGAAGATGGTCTCTCTCAAACAACCCTGCAACCAAATAACAAAGAGTCTCTTGTGTCCCCAACACACTCAATACAATGGTAAATTGTATAGGTGCACTAGTTCGGCGAAGAGATGGTGATACAAGTGTAATATGGATGGTAGATATAGGTTTTTGTAATCTGAAAATATAAAAACAGCAAGGTCGCAAGTAACAAAAGTGAGCACAAACGGTATTGCAATGCTTAGAAACAAGGCCTAGGGTTCATACTTTCACTAGTGCAAGTTCTCTCAACAATACTAACATAGTTGAATCATATGTAAATCCCTCACGTGCGACAAAGAGTTTACTCCAAAGTCACAAATAGCGGAGAACAAACGAAGAAATTATTGTAGGGTACGAAACCACCTCAAAGTTATCTCTTCCGATCAATCTTATGAGCTATCCCTATAAGTGTCACGAACAGCCCTAGAGTTCGTACTAAAATAACACCTTAAGATACACATCAACCAAAACCCTAATGTCACCTAGATACCCCAATGTCACCTCGAGTACCCGTGGGTTTGATTATACGATATGCATCACATAATTTTAGATTCATCATGTTCAATCCAACACAAAGAACTTCAAAGAGTGCCCCAAAGTTTCTACCGGAGAGTCAAGACGAAAACATGTGCCAACCCCTATGCATAGATTCCCAAGGTCACGGAACCCGCAAGTTGATCACCAAAACATACATCAAGTAGATTAATAGAACATCCCATTGTCACCACAGATATCCCATCGCAAGACATACATCAAGTGTTCTCAAATCCTTAAAGATTCAATCCGATAAGAAAACTTCAAAGGGAAAACTCAATTCATCACAAGAAGATATAGAGGGGAAAACTCCATATGATTCATCTATATTAATAAAGCTCGTGGTACATCCAGATCGTGTCATCTCAAGAACACGAGAGAGAGAGAGATTCAACACATAGCTATTGGTACATACCCTCAGCCCCGAGGATGAACTACTCCCTCCTCGTCGTGGACACCATCGGGATGATGAAGATTGCCTCCGGTGATGGTTTCCCCCTCCGGCAGGGTGCCGGAACGGGCTCCCGATTGGTTTTTCGTGGCTCTGGAGGCTTGCGGCGGCGGAACTCCCGATCTAGGTTTGTTTCTGGGGGTTTCTGTATTTATAGGAATTTTTGGCGTCGGAAACAAGTCAAGGTGGGCCACGAGGCGACGACAAGCCAGGGGGGGCGCCCTAGGGGGGGCGCCCCCCAGGCTTTTGGTGGCCTCGTGGCTCTTCTGGCCCAACTCCAATGCTACCTGGGCTTCTTCTGGTCCACAAAAAATCACCGTAGATTTTTATTTCGTTTGGGCTCCGTTTGATATTTCTTTTCTGTAAAACTCAAAAACACGGAAAAAACAGAAACTGGCACTAGGCTCTAGGTTAATAGGTTAGTCCCAAAAATAATATAAAGTTGTAGTAAAATGATTGTAAAACATCCAAGAATGATAATATAACAGCATGGAACAAGCAAAAATTATAGATACGTTGGAGACGTATCAGGTATAAGCCATGATAAAGTTACAATACAGTAGATATAATGCAATAATAAAATATGAATGGGGTTGCCACAGTACTTAGAGTGGTGATTTGCTTTATTATACTAATGGATCTCACGAAGATGTTGTTGAGTTTTATGTGATTGAAGTTTTCAAGTTTTGGGTGAGATCATGATGGATGAAGGAATAAGGAGTGAAAATAGCCTAAGCTTGGGGATGCTATAGCACCCCCAAGATAATATCGAAGGAGAAATAAGCAACTAAGCTTGGGGATGCCCCGAGTGGCATCCCCTCTTTCTTCTAACGACCATTGGTATTTTACTTGGAGCTATATTTTTATTCGTCACATGTCATGAGTTTTGCTTGGGGCGTCTTGTATTATTTGAGTCTTTGCTTGATTTCTTTTTAGTTTGTCACAAGTATCCTTGCTGGACACACATATTTGAGAGATCCAAAATTATGCCATGATTTGTTAGAATTGCTCTATATGCTTCACTTAAAAAAATTGAGCTATGGAATTGCTCTAATGCTTCGCTTATATCTTTTTGAGCACGGTGTGCTTTAAATTTTTGAAGAAATACTCTCATGCTTCACTTAGATTAATTTGAGAGTTAATAAACTTTGAAGAAATTCTATCATGCTTCACTTATACTATTTTGAGAGATGAAATTTTTATGCTCATGTTCTTCACTTAAATTTATTTGAGCTTGTCAAAAGCAATGGCAATATATGAAACTAGTCCCAAAGTGATATATATTCAAGAGGGATATAATAAAAACATTTATGAAGATCCTTGGATAAATTAAACTTGATTCTTTGTAATAGTTTTGAGACATGATGATAGTGATATGTGAGTCATGTTGGTGAGTAATTATGCTTTAGTAAGAATATTGGTGTTAAGGTTTGTGATTCCCTATGCAAGCACGAAAGTCAATAGTTATGCAATGAAATTACATCCAACTTATGGTGCATTATTCGGTGTTAGTTATGCTTAAGGCCCGTTTATGTGAATTTTTGTTTCTTGGTTGGTTGCTTCTCAATCTATTTGCTAGCCTCCACTTGTTCTAAGTAGAAATACTACTTGTGCATCCAAAATCCTTAAACCCAGTTTTGCCTTATGAGTCCACCATACCTACCTATATGCGGTGTTTCCATGCCATTCTAAGGAAATTTGTATGTGCCATCTCTAATTTTCAAAATGAATTTCGTTTTTGTGTGCTCGTACCGCTCATGAAAAGGTAGGGGGTGTCCAATATTTTTCCATGCTAGATGTGTTATTCTCAAGATGAGTGTTTATTCACTTGTCATTGCATGAGAGTATGACGATAATAGGGATGCCGAGTCCCGAAATGAAAAGAAATTTACTTTATGTTGTCAAATAATAAATTCCTTGGAATGTGTTGGTACGGAAGGCAACCGTGGATACGGCTAGCCATGGATTGTGAAAGAATGGTGGAAAAAGGAATACACTTTATTTTATGTTTGGGAACCATCTATGATGTATCTAGCATGGAAAGTATTGAGAACTACTCGGTCATTTTCGTTGACAGGAAAGGCATACCACCCAAAACATTTTTTCGCTTTCAATTTAAGCTTTGAGCTCTGGCACCTCTACAAATCCCTACTTCCCTCTGCGAAGGGCCTATCTATTTACTTTATGCAATTTTTATTTTTAATATGAGTCTCCAACTTCTCTTATTAAGCACCAACTAGGGGGCACTATGATCATACTTGTGCATTGGGTGTAGTTAATATTTGAGTGTGTTTCATGAATGGATCAATGATTGAGCATGATGGGCTTGGGATAACTTTCTTTAGTGTTGATATTTTGAAAGACATGGTTGCTTGTTGGCATGCTTGAGTATTAAAGTCTTTATGTCAAAACTAGACTATTGCTTTGAACCATCTAAAAGTCCAAATGTCCATGCTACAAAAGAAAAGAATATGCGATGAACATGTTAGGCAACATTCCACATCAAAAATCCTGTTTTTATCATTTACCTAATCGAGGACGAGTAGGAATTAAGCTTGGGGATGTTGATACGTATCCAACGTGTCTACAATTTTTTATCGTTCCATGATGTTATATTATCATTCTTGGATGTTTTACAATCATTTTATGGCAACTTTATATCATTTTTTTGGGACTAACCTATTGACATAGTGCCAAGTGCCAATTGTTGTTTTTTGCTTGTTTTTTACTTCGCAGAATATCAGTACCGAATGGAGTCCAATTGTGATGAAACTTTTTGGAGATTTTTTGTCGACCAGAAGAAAGCCAGTGGGCCAAAGAAGCACCCGGGAGGAGGCCCAGGGGGCCCACAAGACACTAGGGTGCGCCAGAGGCCCCCGGCGCGCCCTGGTGGGTTGTTGTCACCTCGAGAGTCCCTTCCACCGCCTTTGAGCTCTATAAATACCCAAATATTCCAGAAACCCTAGGGGAGTCGACGAAAAATATTTCCAGCCGCCGCAAGTTCCAGAACCACGAGATCCAATCTAACACCATCACGGAGGTGTTCATCATCCTCATTGGTGCCTCTCTGGTGATGCGTGAGTAGTCCACCATAGACCTACGGGTCCGTAGGCAGTAGCTAGATGGCTTTATCTCTCTCTTTTGATTCTCAATACAATGGTCTCTTGGAGATCTATTCAATGTAATGACTTTTTGCGGTGTGTTTATTGGGATCCGATGAATTTTGAGTTCATGATCAGTTTCTATACATGAATATTATTTGAGTCTTCTTTGATCTCTTATATGCATGATTACTTATAGCCTCATATTTCATCTTCGAATCTTTGGTTTAGTTAGGCCAACTAGATCGATTTTTCTTGCCATGGGAAGAGGTGCTTTGTGATGGGTTCGATCTTGCGGTGTCCTCTCCCAGTGACAGAAGGGGCAGCGAGGCACGCATGTATTGTTGCTATTAAGGATAACAAGATGGGGTCTATTCCTACATGAATAGATCTTGTCTACATCATGTCACCGTTCTTATTGCATTACTCCATTTTTCCATGAACTTAATACACTAGATGCATGCTGGATAGCGGTCGATGTGTGGAGTAATAGTAGTAGATGCAGAATCGTTTCGGTCTACTAATCTTGGACGTCATGCCTATATAATGATCATCGCCTTGTATATCGTCATGATTATTTGATCTTCTATCAATTGTCCAACAGTAATTTGTTCACCCACCGTGTGCTATACTCATGAGAGAAGCCACTAGTGAAACCTACGGCCCCCGGGTCTACTTTTCCAACATATTGCTTTCCGAGCTATCTTTTGCCACTTTTGTTTTCAGATCTATTATTCCAAAAACCCAAAAATACCTTGCTGCACTTTTTATTTGCCTCTTTTATTTTGTGTTCTTGTGTGATCTATCTATCCAATCTATTACAATCTAATCTATCTTTTTATCGTGGAGAGATTGACAACCTCTCTTATGCGTGGGGTTGCAAGTATTTGTTCTTTGTGTGCAGGTACTATTTACATAGTGTTGCGTGGTTCTCCTACTGATTCGATAACCTTTGTTTCATAACCGAGGGAAATACTTACCATAGCTGTGCTACATCATCCCTTCCTCTTTGGGGAAATACCGACGCAGTCTCTAGCCACGTCAACGGGACCTGCAAGGCCCCTTTGCGGTTCTACTAGGGGAATCGACGTGCACAAAGAGCAGAAACAACAGTCAATGCAGCAGATTTACCCAGGTTTGGGCCACTGAGGTGTAAAAACCTACTCATGCTTTGGTGGATTATAAGTGCTTGTCCAAATTACAGGGAGCGCGTCTAGCCAGCAAGGGTGCACGCAAATGTAGCTACTACGTGAAAATGGACAGGGACCTTTGTAAATGTTGCCATGGACCTCCTTTTGTGTCGTCCGCCCAGCTAACTCTTATTCCTTCGCCACGCCATCAGGACTGGTGTCAATAAAGGTGGATTAATCCTCCGGAGCTGCCACGTGCCCCGACAGGCTCTACCTAACTACATGCCCGCTTGAGACCTCACTGGTAAGTGACAATCAGTTTAATGAGGTGGCGTGGTGTCCTGGTAGTGGGAGCCTGCCGACACGGAGCTTGTCGGGTCTTCTCCTGCTGGCAAGGTGGCCTGCCGGCAGCTTGGTCTTCAGTTGGTTGTGCCTTGAGCGCAGTTATCCTCCAGCAAGGCTTGCCGGGCGAGATGTTCCTGTTGTCTGTGCACAAGTCAAGGTACTAAAGGACCCATTCCTTAGTACACCGACACTAGATAATTCTTTCTCATGTGGTTGTCTACGAAACTTAGAGAAATTAAACTCATGAGACACATCACCAAAGTTAACTCTGACCTTTTCTTTACCACAATAAATTTCATCATTAATGGTGTTCAAGAAAGGCCTACCAAATATAATGGGACAAAAGTTATCTTCTCGTGAACCAAGTACTAAGAAATCAGTAGGGTATTTGACTTTTCCACACAAGACTTCAACATCTCGAACAATCCCAAGTGGTGAAATAGTATATCTATTTGCCAGTTTAATAGTAACATCAATGTCTTCAATCTGAGAAGATGCTATGTCATTCATAATTTCTTTATATAAAGTAAATGGAATAGCACTCACACTAGCACCTATATCACATAAACCATGATAGCAATGATCTCCAATCTTAACAAAAACAACACGCGTGCCAACCACTGGTTTATTTGTATCTAATAAATCTTATTCATTTCTAACAGGTTTTGCAATTCTAGCAGCCTAATCGCAGAAGTAAGTAACATGCCCATCAATATTATCAACGAAGAGATCCTTACCCATAGCAATATAAGGTTCTATACCTATTTGTTTAGAGGGTTTAGTTGTTCTAATATTACATTTATTAACCACGGTTGTAGCTTTAGCATGTTCCTCAATCCTAACAGGAAAAGGTGGTTTCTCAATGTAAGCAGTAGGCACAACTGGATCAACATTATAAAGGATTATTCCTTCTTTCGCTATGCTAGGTTCCTTACAAGTTTCTTCAAGGGGGTGATGAAATTTAAACCACTTCTCCTTAGGGAGATCAACATGAGTAGCAAATCAGTCACAGAAAGTAGCTACTATCTTAGAGTTAATCCCATATTTGCACTACACTTACGAAAGCTTCAGTTTCCATGAAATATTTAACACAATCAAACTCAAGATTTATAACTTACCCATTACCTTTGTCGAACTCCAAATATTCAGAGTTGCGTTTAATTGTTTCCGGAAGATCCCATTTGAATTCAATAGTTCTTTTCATAAAGGAGCCAGCAGAGGAAGTATGAAGCATCAATTAACTATAATGAGAAAGTCGAGCATAAAAGTTTTGTAAGATTATTTTCCTTGAGAGCTGATGATTGGGGCATGTGTGCATAATAGATTTAATCCTCCCCGAATTTTGAGAGATACTTTCTCCTTCATGAGGCTAAAAGTCATATATATATATATATATGTATGTATATAACTCCGATCACGATGGATCAAATGCATAGGATAAATTTTCTGATGGAATTCCAGCTTCAATCGGTTCCAGTTACATGTATCGGCACCATCCAATAGCCTATACCAAATCAATGCCTTTCCCTCCAAATATAAAGGGAAAAACTTCTTCTTAACACCACCTGAGGGAGTCCGAGATTAAGGGGTCCTCGGACTGCCGGCCTATTTCTCATAGGCCGGGCTCATGGGCCGCTCGCTGAGGATGGGATTGATCGAAGGCCTCGTCGCTATGGAGGAGACCTCAGGAGTCATGGCGTGTCTTTCAAGTTTGAGATAGTAGATTAGGCATGTTTTTTTTTCCCTCCGGTGGGCAACCGACTATGTGTAACCCTAATGACCATTGGCGCCTATATAAGCCGAAGGGTTTTAGATTGTAGGACGGAGAAAGTCATCTAGTGTTTTAGCTAGTCGATCTCGAGGTAGATCAACTCTGTAACCTTCATACCATCCATATAATCGAGCAGGACGTAGGGTTTTACCTCCATAGGAGGGCCCGAACCTGGGTAAACATCGTCTCCTTTGTCCCCTTGTTACCATCGATCCAAGACTCACAGCTCGGGACCCCCTACCCGAGATCCGTCGGTTTTGACACCGACATTGGTGCTTTCATTGAGAGTTCTGCTGTGATCACCAAAAGAATTGATGGCTCACCTTGTCATAAGCAATGAGATCTATAGCCAGGATGTCCCCATCCCTGGTCAGATCTTCGCAGGCGGTGACGTCTTGTCGCACGCTGACCCGACTGACCATCTTGGCCAGATCGGAAGTTTCTTCCCCGATCAAGAAATCAGATTCGGAACCTTAGAGTTCGTCGCCGATTCACGGGGAGAGCTTGTTTGGTTGGAGCCCTCAGCTCTCATGGAGGAGCCGGCAGATCCCGACGCCTCGACGCCGGGAGTGTCGGGCCCCACCTCTGGGGCGGCCTTTACCCCCGGGCTGTCTAGAACGCCCAACCCAGTCGTTGTGCCCGGACCCGCCGTGGCCAAACATAACCTGGATTCGCTGTCGAGCGACTCTGGAACCATGACGCTGCGGATTGACCCCGCGCGCTTCGGCGACACGCGCCCCACCGACGCCTCGTCCTTAAACGAGCTATTCGATCGGATTCAAACCATGGGCATGACCGACGATCAGACACCGGTCTATGACTGGATCGGGCTTAAACCTGACGATAGGGAGATTCGGACCCCCTCGATCACTCATCTAGTCGCCACCGTTGAGTGTCCGGCTGGAGGTTCGTCCCCCCAACAACCGGAATTAAGGATGGTTTATATCCCAATTTCCGATCATTAGGACCCCGTCTGTAACCCGGATTCTGGAGTTCGTTCCGGAAATAGTTCGGGATCGGTCCCCGATTTAGCACGCAACTTGAACCCCGTGATTACGGACTCACATCGTGGCGCGGAACTAAAATTTTTCCCACCCACCACCCAAGTCGAGCATTCAAGCACCGCAGGAGAGTCCAAGTCTTCGGACTTATGGGATGTCAAACAATTACCAGGGGAATCGGCTCATCATTTTTGGGCTAGACTCCTCCTCATTAGAGACAGAGTACCAAGCTCTAGTGACCAGGAGATAATGGCAACCTTCAGTCGCAATTGTCACGATGAAGGGATCCTCAATGACCTATCCCGTCGACACATCCGCGGCTTCACCGAGCTATCGGACCTGGTACAAAAATATTGTGCCATGGAGAGCACCTGGCAAGCCAAATGGCTACTTTCGGAACCAGACTTTACCGAACACCCTAGAGGAGATCGGAAAAAGCGGATACCTCTGAAGCGGCCAGCCGAACACGAACCCGCCGAAAAGAGAAATAGACCCACTACGGGGGCCAGAACTATCCTTGACGGACTATTGGACAAGCCATGCCCTATACATTCTGTATTATTGAACACAAGCCCGACTCACGGCCTCAGAGCTTGCTGGGTCGTCAGGCGGGTCGCAAAAAGCGGAGAGGCCATCCTCGAGGCACTACCGCCTAACAGGCGCTCCACAACGCCGCCAGAATACAATGCTGAAGTCCTGACGATCTACGAAACGTTCCCCTCTAGGAACAGGAGGAAAAGAGCTCTTAGAGAACTCAAATAGGTCTACCATGTGGCGGAAACAAGTTCATGGGCAGACATACCAACCATCCGTCCCGGTCAAACACTGGCCGCACTGCTCCTAAACCCCATCGTCGATGGTTTCAGGCTATAGAAGGTGCTAATGGATGGCGGCATTGGTTTAAACCTCATCTACGAAGACACCCTGGAAAAAATGCAGTTCGACCGATCTCGCATCGAGCACAGCAACACAACCTTTCGGGGGATCATCCCTGGGAAAGAGGCGCATTGTTCAGGACGTATCACCCTGGACGTAGTGTTTGGCATGCCCAAAAACTACCGATCTAAAGAAATTCTCTTCCATATCGTGCCCTTCCCCAGTGGCTACCACGCCCTGTTGAGGCGTGACGCCTTCACAAAATTCCAAGCTATACCCCATTACGGGTATATGAAGCTCACGATGCCAGGCCCAAACGGGGTAATCACAGTCGCCAGTGATCCGAATATAGCCCTTCGAGCTGAGAACAAAACAGCAGCGCTCGCCCTTGAGGCACTAGCTGAAACCTTTGCTGCAGAGGAATTGACCGCACTCCGGTCAACAGTGGACAAGGATGATGTGATCCTTAGCAAAAGGCCCAAACCCACGTCCTTTAAACCTACAAAAGAAATTGTTAAATTTCAGGTGCACCCAACGGACCCTAATAAGACAGCGTCCATCGGAGCTCAGCTGGACCCCATGGTGGACGAGGCACTGCGAGCATTCTTACGAGAAAACTGGGACATCTTCACCTGGCATCCTTCCGATATGCCAGGAATCCCACGGCGGCTGGCAGAACATAGTCTGAATATAATCCCAGGCTTCAAACCCGTCAAACAGACTCTACGCCGCTTTTCCAAGCCTAAACGACAAGCTATGGGTGAAGAACTAGCCAAATTCCTAGAGGCCGGATTCATACGGGAGATCAAACACCCCGAATGGTTGGCAAACCTGGTGATGGTACCGAAGAAAGACAAATCCTGGCGGCTGTGCGTCGACTTCAAAGACCTTAACAAGGCCTGCCCTAAGGACCCCTTCCCCCTACCATGCATAGACCAGATTATTGACGCCACAGCCGGACACGACTCACTGTGCTTCCTCGACGCTTACAACGGATACCATCAGATCAAAATGAAGGAATCCGATCAAGCTGCAACCGCGTTCATCACCCCCTATGGGCCATTCTGCTTTAACATAATGCCTTTCGGGCTAAAAAACGCTGGGGCTACATTCCAGCGCATGATCCAGACTTGTCTCGAAAAATAGGTTGGTAAAACAGTCGAGGCATACGTGGACGACGTGGTCATTAAAACCAAACACGTCAGCCAGCTGATCGACGACCTAAGGCAAACCTTTGCCAGCTTACGTGAGTACGATATACGACTCAAGCCGGAGAAATGTGTCTTCGGAGTTCCCGCTGGTAAACTGCTCGGATTCATTGTTTCCCATAGAGGAATAGAAGCGAATCCGGCTAAGATCCGCGCCCTATAGAAACTTGCAATTCCCACAGAGCTAAAGCATGTCCAAAAGTTGGCAGGTTGCGTGGCGGCGTTAAGCCGCTTTATTTCCCATCTCGGTGAAAAGGCTTTACCGCTCTACAGGTTGCTGAAATGGACCAACAGTTTCGAATGGACCAAAGAAGCAGCTGCTGCGTTAGAGGAAATTAAAACACTGCTGGCAAGCAACCCCATACTCACAGCACCAGGCGCCGGTGAACCAATGTTATTGTACATATCGGCCACCAACCAAGTGGTTAGCGCAGTGCTCGTCGTCAAACGAGAGGAGGAGGGTCACAAATTCCGGATACAGAAGCCGGTCTACTATGTGTCAGAAGTACTAACGCAATGCAAGTCTAGATACCCGCATTACTAGAAGATAGCCTATACAGTATTTATGGCATCACGGAAACTAAGACACTACTTTCAAGAGTGTTCGGTCATGGTGGCATCCGAAGTACCCCTGAACGGCATAATCAATAACAGGGACGCCACCGGCCGCATAGCCAAATGGGCCATTGAACTCCTTCCTTTCGAGATCGCCTACAAGCCACGACGAGCTATTAAATCTCAGGTGTTGGCAGATTTCCTCACTAAATGGACGGAGCCTGAGCTCCCCAGGGAATATAGTACATACTCCCATTGGACGATGTACTTCGACAGATCAAAAACACTTGCCGGACTGGGGGCTGTAGTTATTCTCACGTCTCCCACAGGAGACAACGTCCGATACGTGTTGCAAATCATGTATGCCGATTCAAACAATGCAGCCGAGTACGAACCACTTTTGCACGGTCTTCGGATGGCAGCTTCCATGGGTATACAACGGCTGGAGGTACGGGGAGACTCCAACTTAGCCATCTCTCAAATCAACGGTGAATTCGATGCCAAAAACCCGAAGATGGCAGCATATAGAAACACCGTCCTTAAAATATCCGCACGGTTCGAGGGGCTGGAATTCCATCATGTCGCTAGAGACAACAACCAGGCCGCTGACTTACTGGCCCGCATAGGGGCCAAACACGACCCTATCCCAAAAAACACTTTCCTTGAATGGCTCTTCAAGCCATCGGTGGTTTGGCAGGACGACAATAAGGGTGCCGGATCCATCAGTGCGGAAGAGGTTGTTCCCCCTATAAATGAACCAGACGACCAAATCATCGGCGGCTCCGTAATGGACGAAACGCCTTCGGCTCATGAGGTCATGGCAGTAATTTCACCATGTACCGAGCCCTTCCTTGCTTACCTTCTTCGCCAAGAACTCCCCGAAGATCAGACAGAGGCGAGAGGCATAATTCGGCGATCCAGGGCCTATAAAGTCCACGAGGGTGAGTTATACAAGAAAAGCACCACCGGAGTACTCCAGTGGTGCATATCTGAGGGAGAAGGAAGGCAGCTTTTGGCCGAAGTCCACGCAGGAATGGGCGGCCATCACGCCGCGGCAAGGGCCTTAGTAAGCAAGGCCTTTCGGGCTGGTTTTTTCTGGCCCACCGCTCGAGCAGACGCCCAGTCACTTGTCCAGCATTGCGTGGGCTGTCAACTTTTTGCAAATCAAAGCCATATGCCCCCAACAGCTCTCCGGACTATTCCGATTACCTGGCCTTTCGCGGTCTGGGGGCTGGATATGGTCGGACCACTTAAAGGGGGGACCAAAAAGAATAAATATCTGCTGGTCATGGTTGACAAGTTCACCAAATGGATCGAAACAAGACCTGTCAAATCAGCCAAGTCCGGACCAGTGGTCGACTTTATATCCAGCGTGGTACACTGTTACGCCATCCCCCACAGTATAATAACGGACAACGGATCCAACTTCACCGCCCAAGAGGTAAAAGACTGGTGTACAAAGATGGGCATCAAGCTCGATTACGCATCGGTGTATCACCCGCAAACTAATGGACAAGTCGAACGGGCCAATGGCCTCATCATGAGTGGTATTAAACCACGTCTGGTCCGATCTCTTCATGAGTCCGACTGCCATTCGGTGGAGGAGCTTGACTCCGTTCTGTGGGGCCTGTGTACCACCCCGAATCGATCAACAGGATACACACCGTTTTTCATGGTCTACGGGGCAGAAGCAGTCCTTCCTTGTGATATTATTCACGATGCACCAAGGGTGCGCATGTACGAAGAAAAGGAGGCCGGGTTAGATTGGCAGGACGACTTGGACGCCTTAGAAGGAGAGTGCGACATAGCTCGGGCTCGCTCTACTTTTTATCAACAGCAGGCGCGGCGTTACCAAAGCTGGGAGGTCAGGGCAAAAGCGTATAATGTGGGTGAACTCATCTTATGGCTCCCCGAGAAGCAAAAGCATAAACTCAATCCCAAATGGGAGGGCCCCTTCATAATCGACAAAGTACTCGCAGGAGGGTCTTATCGTCTTCGAAGCCCACCAGATAACCGCCAAGAACCACACCCATGGAACGTAGCTCGTCTTCAGCGTTTTTACGGCTAGACCGGTGTCGTCATACTTTTTACCCTCCTTTTTCTTTTCTTTCTTTTCATTTTCCTTCCCTTCCACCTTGATGTTTGCCAGGTTCGAATTTTTTCTCTCCCCAAGTTTATGTTCGGCTAAACCGGGCTCATGTTAAGTCTTTCGGCATACATCCTCAAATGTTAGACCCGAATAAAACACCTGGGGGCTTCTTCCCGAAGCCGATGATTATATATTTTAAGCATCTATTCACATTTCCTGTGTATGCATGTTTCCCTTGTCGATTTTTAAGACATTATATGCATCAATTCGAACTAAGATTTTTGCCAAGCTGGGTTGCCTCGCTCCTGTGTTTACCCTCTACGTTCCCGATTGTTCGGCTAGAGGGTAAAGGGAGCACCTCTGCGATTGCTACGAACGGGTTATCTGGATACATACCTCGGACGGGTGAAGCCAAAAGCTAGCTATCCTTAGTAGAAAATTGGTCGGCTACGACGGAAGCAACAAATAAAATTATGGTTGTTATTACCATTACTCGGGCTTCTTTTCTCAAAAAGGCCATTAGTCGCATACTAGCAGTATACGGCCTTACTATCCACGATTTACGTAGCAACCTAAAGGAAGGCACCGATAGAGGTACTATTTTCTTTGGAAGATGTTTCTTACGCTAAGCAGTAATATAACATATCTCCCTGTGCATCTTCTGTCTGTTCGCACCAAATGGCCGGATTGCCTGGTTCCTCGAAAGAATTCCCTCTTATCAAGGGATATTTTAAACGGAACACTCCCAAGCTCTTAGCGCGGGAGGTCGAAGCCGATGGCCGGTTAAGACAAAGTTTACAACACAGACAGAGCAATTTTTTGATTTAAAGTACATAGTTACATAAAATCACACATCTGGCTGCCGGTCAAGATTGTCTATTAAGGCATCCAGGGCGCAATCTTCATGCGAGAGACGAGCGACAGGCATCACTTGGTCGTACACCAAGTGAAGTGGCACTTCTTGCCCATCAGGCCCTGCTGGCCCAACCCGAGCCATATGCTCGGGGTTAAGACCGGTATAACGGGTCTTGATCATCGCCCACGCCTCTCGTGCTCCCTCCCGGCAGGCCGATGTCTTCCATAGCTCGAATCGACTCCGGGCTTCCTTGAACCGATCGGCTAGTTTGGTCATCCCTTCCGGAGGCTTCTCGGTAGGCCATAGCGCTTTTATCATGCTCCTCATAGCCTTCCGAGCCCGCTCATGCACGGCGGATAGTTCCTTCAGAAGGCTCCCCCGGTAGGAGCCGATCTCTTCTTCAGGCCGCCCGGTTAGGAGACCTATACATGAGACAGGGCATGTCCATTACACTTCATGTAGGAGTGATACCCTTCGACGTTATAATCACACTTACTGAACATGCCCCTCTATAATTTCTGGTTCTCTTCTTGGGTCTGGGCCAATTGAGTCTTTAAACTCTCAATTTCTTCGGCCTGCTGCTTGTTTTCCGCCTAGAGGCGTTTCTTCTCCTCCAGGTTTCGTTGCAACGGAAGGCAGCCGGCCTCATACTGGGACTCGGCGTACCTCTGAGATTCTCGGGATGCATCTAAATCTTTTTGCAACTGCCCTATAGATTCAGCTGCTAAAAAGTACCCTCGTGTCAGCATGGGATTATATACTAAGATCAGCAGAATAGATATACTCACCATGCGCCTCCCGGGTAAAATTCTTCACTTGTTCAAGTTCGGCCTTCACGGCTTCCGCCAGTGTTCGGCTCGCCTACAATTCATTGGCCAATTGCTCGTTCTGCTGCCTTGAGGCCTGCATCATCCATAAAACAATATGCGGATCCTTAACTCGGTCGTCCCAACCAATTCAAGGCTCAGGGGCTACTGGGTTTACATATGTGTCCGGATTCTCAAAATCAATCACTCACCTTTAGGCTGGATGATATCAGTTTCACGGCTTCCCCAAGCTCAGCTCGGGCAGCTCCGCTGTGTGCGTCCTCCGAGCATAGAGCATTGAACTCTTGTTCGGAAAACGCCGGGTGGCGCAGGGTTTCTCGTCGCCGCCGGTGGTTCATCGCGCTCTCTACTTCGGATTTAGTGACTGATACGGCGTCCCCGGAGTATTCAGGGGCCGGATTGACCACAGGGTCCTCCGCGGCAGGTTCAGCATGAGCAGAAGATCTTGATTCATGAGTGTTGCCTAGCATCCCGGCAACGTCCTCGACAGAAGATGGTTGTACTCGTTTCCTGAGTATTTCGACATAAGATCTTCTGTGAGATCCTATCGATCATAATAACAATAGATTAAGCGGCCGAATGAAGTACCTTTTGGTTGAACGAGTGGTCGGCGCCGTCTCCACGACCGGCTCACATGAAGGACTCCTGTTGATGCCCGGTCCGGGCATTGCTGCTGTAGCCGACGTTCGTCGCGAGGACTAACGACGCTTGGGAGCGGAAACCGGCATATTTGGGTCGACGGAGGACGTTTGCCTTTTACGGGAAGAATTTTAGTCTTCGACCTTGCTTACATCGGAGAGCATTCGTTTTCGCGCAGAAAATAGATCCAAAATTCGTTGTACTAATCGGATGTTTCCCGGAGTTTGGACGGTCGGATCGACCTGAAATTTTGAGGGGCGATCGGTATAGTAATTCCGCAGCCGGTGAACGGTGGGATTTGCCAACGGATGTCCGAGCCAGATACTAGACTCCTCGCCCTAAACTCATCTGGGTTCCCATCAAGATTTGACACGGCTCCGGTATATCGGAGATTGCCGGAGATTCCTCCATCGGAACGCGACGAAATTTGGCAGGATTGTTGTAGATACATTTCCGCACAATTCCACTGAAGCAATCGTCAAAGCGATGCTCGAGAAAACGGGGACGATGAACACAAATTCGCTGTCCAGAAAAAACTGCAATCTGCAGATGAGCCATCGATCCTTCTAGCGATTCCACAACGGAACTCTCAATGAAAGTACCAATGTCGGTGTCAAAACCGGCGGATCTCGGGTAGGGGTCCCGAACTGTGGATCTTGGATCGATGGGTAACAGGAGACAAGGGAGACGATGTTTACCCAGGTTCGGGCCCTCTCTATGGAGGTAATACCCTACGTCCTGCTTTGTATAGATGATGGTGTATCGAGTACAGAGTTGATCTACCTCGAGATGGTATATAGTGGTCTAAACCCTAGGAGTAATGATCTTCATCTATGATGATAATTGTCCCTAATGACTAGCCTGTCCTCGGCTTATATAACACACCAGAGGCCTAGGATAACAAGAGTCCTAGTCGGCTACGTCGGTGGAGAGGAGTCCTTGTCTTGATCACCAAGTCTTGTGGAATCTTCCTCGTATGCATCATGGGCTGTCCGAACTGGCCCATTAATGAACCGCCATGGGGGTCCTCGGCCCGACCCACTGGTTGGGAGACGACGTGGTGAGTACCCCCTAGTCCAGGACACCGTCAGCGGCCAAGCGTTGAACTTCAGCACCGTCCTCTTGGGATGAACTCTTCGGTCGCCAATTGTACCTTTTTTTCAAAGGGGCGTCGGAGTATTCGGGCAAACCCCTCCGAGCTGGATCGAATAAGGGAACGTCCTCAATATAGAACCATTCGGAAGACCATTCTTCGGACTCCTTCTTCGGTGTCCCCACTGGATACCCTGTCCCGGCAATATGGCATACTTCGGCTCCTCCGACTTCCCGAATTGTCTCACCCCGAGTTCGGGGGACGAGGCAGAAGTACTTCCTCCATAATTCAAAGTGTGCCTCGCAGCCCAGGAACATTTCGCAAAGGGCAATAAAGCCCGAGATATGCAGAATAGATCCGGGGGTAAGATAATGGAGCTGGATCCCATAGAACTCCAGTAATCCCCTCAGGAAAGGATGAATGGGGAACCCTAGGCCCCGCAAGAGGAAAGGCACGAAGCATACCCGCTCTCCCTTGTGAGGATTAGGCAAGTTCTCTGTGAAGGCTTCGTTGTCAAAAGAAGTCAAACTGGTGCGGGTAGCCGCTAGATCCGAGGAAGGAAGATACCCTTGGGTCTCAAGGTCACGCAGCCGAAGGAGGGATACAGAGCAACTTGCCCAATCCCCGGGACGAGAGCCGTAAGGATGCGAGGAAGAGCTGGGGGCGCTCGCCATGTTTTTGTGGTGATCTCTCGCTTGAAGTTTTTCTGATGGGGAAGAAGAGGAAGATGTGACCCAGACCACGATTCGACTTGTTTAGATAGGTGGTGCCTCCCTTGTGGGAGGGGCAGTCTTGTAAAAAGCTGTCGGGCCGCTCGTCTCCCCTCGGCGCACAAGGATCGAGAAGCGCTGAAAGTTACTACAGTGGGTCAGGCAAATTCTCAACGTTTGAGAATTCTCCGATGATGGGATGGTTGCCAAGCAAGAAGGGATAGAGGGACTCGCCTCGCAAGGCGAAGACTTCAACACGCAAGATTGTCCAGATATACCTCGGCATTGGAGGCTAGTCCGGGGGCTACTGAGGGAGTCCGGGATTAAGGGGTCCTCGGACTGCCAGCCTATTTCTCATAGGCCGGGCTCATGGGCCGCTCGCTGAGGATGGGATTGATCGAAGGCCTCGTCGCTATGGAGGAGACCTCAGGAGTCGTGGCGTGTCTTTCAAGTTTGAGATAGTAGATTAGGCATGTTTTTTCCCTCCGGTGGGAAACCGAATATGTGTAACCCTAATGACCCTTGGCGCCTATATAAGCCAAAGGGTTTTAGATTGTAGGACGGAGAAACTCATCTAGGGTTTTAGCTAGTCGATCTCGAGGTAGATCAACTCTGTAACCTTCATACCATCAATATAATCGAGCAGGACGTAGGGTTTTACCTCCATAGGAGGGCCCGAACCTAGGTAAACATCGTCTCCTTCGTCCCCTTGTTACCATTGATCCAAGACTCATAGCTCGGGACCCCCTACCCGAGATCCGCAGTTTTGACACCAACACCACCCTCGAAAACCTGCAAGCTTAAATAATCCACAATTTCATCTATATAGATCAAGCTATCAAGTTCATATAAGGGTATATTGTTTCGTATCCTGCATAAGGATTAGCAAGCAGTTTCTCTAGCATACCCGATGGAATTTCATAGTTAATATTTTCAGTAGGTTCAGTAGGTTGTGGAGCGTCTTTTGCCACTTCCGGACGAGGTGAAGATACCACGAACAAGCCCCTCAAAGGATTATCCTCCATAGTAACAAGCAACAATAAATTTCAGCACATAGCAAAAATGTCTCCTTATCAAAGGCACTGCACCCCCCAGCAATGGCGCCAGAAAAGAGTCTTGATGACCCACAAGTATAGGGGATCAATTGTAGTCCATTTGATTAGTATGAGTGTTGAACCCAACGAGGAGTAGAAGGAAATTACAAGTGGTTTTTAGCAAGGTATTCTCTGCAAGTGCTGTAAGTAACAGTGATAGATAGTTTTGTAGCAAGATAATTCTTAACAAGTAACAATAGTATGAAAGGTGCAGCAAGGTGGCCCAACCTTTTTTATATCAAAGGACAAGCCTGAAAGTTCTCATATAGGAAGTAAAGCACGTGTTTGCTATGTGGGTGGACCGGTACTAGGGTGATGTTCTTACTTGAACAAACAACACACTTATGATTGTCCCCTCTCGCAAGCATCCGCAACTATGAAAGAAGAATTGAGATAAATATAACCATAGCATGAAACATATGGATCCAAATCAGCCCTTTATGGAATAACACATAAAGTAGGGTTTAAGATTCTATCAATATCGCAACCCATCATCTACTTATTACTCCACAATGCCTTCCCTTAGTCCCAAGTATGGTGAAGTGTCATGTAGTCGACGTTCACATGACACCACTAAAGGAAGCAACAACATAGATATCAACAAAATCTCGAACGAATACCAACTTCACATAATTACTTATAACAAGACTTCTCCCATGTCCCCGAGAACAAAAGTAACTACTCACAACGCATGTTCATGTTCAAGGTCATAGGTGTATTGAATATCATTAAGGATCTGAAACTATCATCTTCCACCAAAAAAAAACAACTAGCATCAACTACAAGACGTAATCAACACTACTAGCAACCCAAAGGTACCAATCTGAGGTTTTGAGACAAAGATTGAATACAAGAGATGAACTAGGGTTTGAGATGAGATGGTGCGGACGAAGATGTTGACGAAGATTGCTCCTCCCATGACGAAGGAAGTGTTGGTGATGACGATGGCTTCGATTTCCCCCTCCCGGAGGGAAGTTTCCCCGGCAGAATCGCTCCGCCGGAGAGCAAAAGTGCTCCTCCCAGGTTCCGCCTGGAGACGGCGGCGCTTCGTCCCAAAAGTATCCTTATGATTTTTTTCTAGGTCCAAACCCTTCATACAGCAGAAGATGGACGTCAAAGACCGCCTGTGGGACCCATAAGGCATCAGGGCGCGCCCAGGGGGTGGTCGCACAATGTTGCCTTGTGGGCAAGTGGTGGGCCCCCTCTGGTACTTCTTTGCTCCAATGTTTTTTATATATTTCGTAAAAATCCCTATAAAGTTTCAGATCATTTGGAATTCAGTAAAACTAGGTATATCTGCTGTAGCTTTTTCATGTCCAGAATTTCAGCTTCCGGTAATGTTCCTCTCCATGTGAATCTTGCAAATTAAGAGAGAAAAGGCATTAGAATTGTATTATAAAGTGGAATAACGACCAAAAACAATATAAATAATAGTAGTAAATCAAGATGCAAAATGGGCGTATCATGTACTTTACCAATGAGACTTAGTCACAACATTCTAACACTGAACTTCACTTGTGAAGTAGCTAGGTAGACCAAGATGAGACCTTTGGGTAGTAACGCCCAAGACGCGGTCCTATCCTTATTTTGGCTTGAGGGCCTCGATAGGGATAGAAGCGCATCTCGTCGTTTCGCAAGAATGGATATCGTTACAAGTACATGTAAAGAGGATATGAGTATATGGAATTGGCTTACACTCGCCACAAGCTACATCAATATCACATCAATACAACATCATATCCAAACATCATACATAAGAGCAGGGTCCGACTAAGGGAGTCCTGGTTTAAGGGGTCCTCGGGCGGTCGACCTATCTATTATAGGACGAACTGTATGGGCCGTGTGCCAGACACTGAGTTGATGGAAGATCCAGACTCCAGGAAGGAAGCTTCTAGATACGTGGTGTGTCCTCCACGTTTAAGGTAGTGAATAAGCATGTTTATCCCTTCGACGTGTAACCGACCATGTGTAAACCCTAGGGACCCCTGGCGTATATATAAGCCGGAGGGTTTTAGGTTGTAGGCCAACAGAACTCATCTAGGGTTTTAGTCATATGATCTCGTGGTAGATCAACTCTGTAATCCCTCTACAATCAATATAATCAAGCAGGACGTAGGGTATTACCTCCATAGGAGGGCCCGAACCTGGGTAAAACCTTGTCCCCTTCGTCTCTTGTTACCATCGATCCAAGTCTCACAGCTCGGGACCCCCTACCCGAGATCCGCCGGTTTTGACACCGACATTGGTGCTTTCATTGAGAGTTCCGCTGTGATCGTCAGAAGGAATCGATGGCTCGCCTAGTCCTCAACGAAGAGGTCCGCAATACGGGCACTTTTGTCCCTGGACAGATCTTCGCTTTCGGCAGCATAGTGCTGCACGCTGACCCGACCGGCCATCTAGGTCGCGTCGGAAGTTTCGCCCCTGATCAAGAGGTCAGATTCGGGAACTTAGAGTTCTCCGTAGACTCTCGAGGTGATCTATCACTAACCGGGCTCGCAGTCTCGCCATCCATGCCTGAAGACTCTGAGGCTTTAACCCCAGACCCATCTTTCGGCTCCGCCCATGGGATCTACCCCAGCGAGGGCCCGACTCTCAGTCCGGATCAGGTCATAGTACCCGACGTCCGGTCATCAGCTTTTGCCGAACACTCTCCCTGCACGGATGCATCGGAGGTTCGCTCCGGAAGCTCTGGGCAGATCGGTCCGATCGAGCTCTCAATACTTGACGAGGCTCTAGATCGGATCTCGTCGATGAAGATTACCGACGACCCAAACCCGATCTGTTCTCAGATCGGGCATCGAGCGGGTCAGGACGGATTTTTCGTCCCACCCACCACCCACTTCATAGCCACTGTCGAGGATTTAACCGACATGCTTGACTATGCTTCCGAGGAAGCAGATTATACGGATGAGGAGGATAACGCCCTCACCCCCGCTAAGACCGGGCAGTGGACGGCCACCTCCACATATGACGTCTACATGGTGGACACTCCGAAAAACGACGGCGATAAATCGGATGAAGCACCGTCAAGACGCCGAAAGCCGCATAAACGGTCCAAAGGAAAAAAGGGGCAAAAATCTATTGATGGCACCGGGAACGGAGATACCCCGGAAGACATCGGCGGTCCCGATATCCCTGAACACCCGTTAGAGGGTCAGGAGATACCCGAAGGCCGTCACAACCCTGATGATCCAGACGATCCCGAGGACGACGACTACCTCTGCTCTATCGAGGGGGAGGACAATGCGGATGCGAATGACTTCGCCATCCCCGACAATCCCGTAGATCAAGACCTGTTCAGGCAACAGCTCATATCTACGGCTCGCAGCCTGAAAGCAAAAGAGCGGCAGCTCAAAGCTGAACAAGACGACCTCAACGACCGGTGGACGAGAGTCCTCTCAGCTGAGGAAGGATACGGCACCGGTCTATTGGACCAACCTAAGAGCTATCCTCGCAGAAGGTTGCTGCCACAATTCGACGACGAGCTTACTGATACGCCGTCTCCCAAGCACACCCCATACGACAAGCCAGACCGTCCTCCTCGAGGACGAGACAGGACGGCTGACGATATCGGCTATAGGCCGACGATACCCCGTAGACGGGGAAAGGAGCCACTAGAGCCCAATGATAGGTTCGACCTGCGACACGACCTGGACCATAGAGCAGGTCGTACACGATCCATCTACGGATCTAGAGGATACTCACCCGATAGACGAGAAGGGTATAGGCGTTGGTTCAACCGCGACAATGAAGATCGGGAACGAATCCGAGCTAGGACAGACACCGATCACCGGCGCGTCATAGCTCGGGTTAGAGGCGCCGCCCACCCACTGTGCTTCACGGACGAAGTGATGCGGCACCAGTTCCCGAAAGGGTTTAAGCCCGTAAACATAGAGCAATACGATGGGACAACTGACCCAACCGTATGGATCAAGGATTTCCTCCTCCACATCCACATGGCACGAGGAGATGACCTCCACGCCATCAAATACTTACCCCTGAAGCTCAAGGGGCCAGCTCGGCACTGGTTAAATAGCCTCCCCGAAAACTCTATTGGGTGTTGGGAGGACCTAGAAGAGGCATTCCGATCTAACTTCCAGGGCACTTATGTTCGGCCGCCGGACTCCTCCGATCTAAGCAATGTCGTCTAGAAGCCAGGAGAGTCCGCGCGGCTATTCTGGAATCGTTTCCTAACCAAGAAAAACCAGATCGTAGACTGCCCGGACGCCGAAGCCATAGCCTCCTTCAGGCATAATATTCGGGACGAATGGCTGGCTCGACAGCTCGGCCAGGATAAACCCAGGACAATGTCCGCCCTCACATCACTCATGACCCGCTTTTGCGCGGGCGAGGATAACTGGCTAGCTAGACATAGCCACAACCCCGAAGACCCCGGAACCTCTGAAGTTCGGGATGGAAACGGGAAACCGAAGCGCAACAAGAACAAGCGCCGGCACAATAATAGTGATGCCGATGACACGGCTGTTAATGCCGGATTCCGCAATTCCCGATCCGGGCAGCGGAAGAAGCCTCCTAAAGGCAAACACGACGGACCCACCCCGCTGGACAAGATCCTAGAAAGGCCTTGTCAGATCCACGGTACTCAGGAGAAGCCCGCCAACCACACCAACCGTAACTGTTGGGTGTTCAAACAGGCCGGCAAGCTCGCATCCGAGGACCAAGGCAAGAGCCCATGCAGCGAGGATGAGGACGAACCTCGTGGTCCGATCGGTGGCAGAAAAAAGAAATTCCCTCCAGAGGTAAAGACAGTAAACATGATCTACGCCACTCATATACCCAAAAAGGAGAGGAAGCACGCCCTTCGAGATGTCTACGCCATAGAGCCTGTAGCTCCGAAGTATAACCCATGGTCGGCATACCCGATCACCTTCGATCAACGTGACTATCCGACCAGTATTCGTCATGGGGGCTCAGCCGCACTCGTCCTAGACCCAATTATAGATGGGTACCACCTCACTAAGGTCCTCATGGACGGTGGAAGTAGCCTCAATCTGATCTACTCAGATACGGTGAAAAAGATGGGCATAGACCCGTCAAGGATCAAGCCCAGTAATACTACCTTCAAAGGAGTGATCCCAGGCATTGAAGCCCGGTGCACAGGCTCTGTAAGCCTGGAAGTTGTGTTCGGCTCGCCCGATAACTTTCGAAGCGAAGACTTGATCTTCGACATCGTACCCTTCCGCAGCGGCTATCACGCCCCGCTCGGCCGTACAACGTTCGCTCGCTTTAACGCCGTCCCGCACTACTCATACCTCAAGCTCAAGATGCCCGGCCCTAGGGGGGGTCATTACTGTTAACGGCAACACAGAGCGCTCCCTCCGAACTGAGGAACATGCGTTAGCCTTGGCGGCCGAATTCCATTACACCGATGATTGGTAAGCGCCAACATCTGCCGTAAAGGCACCCAAAGCTGGGAAGCGAGCTCGGTCTCGATCCGAAGTACCAGAACCTTCCTCTCCCCATAAATAGGGACTCGCCCCCCATCGCACGGTCCTAGCACCAGCAAAGTACGTGCCAATGAGGCACAACTTCGCGCTCAAAATTCCATGGGCAGCGGTGGGGAAAAACTATTAGAGGGTGAGTTTCAGCTGGACCGAACTATTACCGTCAACACGTCTTCGGACATACTACAGGTACCATAAAGTGCCTGCTAAAAGGCGTCAAGCTCATCCATACTTCGGCGACTTCTCAAGACTCTTTCTTCAAGGTCCGTTCGCCGAACAAGCAAAGCCCATAAAGGCATACACCTCCTTAGGAGATGCAGGAGCGGATAAGCGACAGGGCACATCAAGGACGTTAGGTCATCCATCAAAGACCCTTGGTACAACCTCTCCTGTAGGATTTATATTTCATTTATCAAATACCTGTAAACAGTTGCATCGGCAATTCGAATAATAAGAGTTGTTGAGTAAAATACAGATATATCATACATTATCTCTTTGCTGTCCTTTTTCGAAGCACTCTCTGTTTTCTCCCTCTTCTCGCGAGCCTGTTTGGTATATTTTACGATGCAACTGGCTAATAGACCGGGGGCTCGACCTTAAAAATCGCCCTAATCACAACTACTTCAGTGTTCGGCGTCTTGGAATTCCGCTTTATATGCATTGGTTCCGAACTATGTCTTGGGTCAATAGTTGGGTTGCCCGGCTCCTATGCTTGCCCCTTTATGTTCCGCTAGTTCGGCTAAAAGGGCAAAGGGAGCACCGCTGCGATTGCGCATTCGGCTCTGGTTAAGCGCCTCAGCGGAGAAAGCCGAAAACTGACTGTCATGGTATGCGAGAACCGGTCTGCGAATCCGAGCTTAGCTAAATCTCGTCATAGGTTATTCCGTGTCATACGATGGGTTTGGTATTAGTACAAACCAGGTGATATAGGCTTTGGCCGCGGTTTATCCGAACATCACAATCGCCTGGGGGCTAGTCATCAGCCCCCGCATTCCTTTCTCGCGCCCCTACGGCTAAGTGAAAGCAATAAAGCATTATGGTCTGATTGCCTTGTCCGCCTCACACTTCTGCCTTCGGGTACCGATAGCTCGGCTAAGGGTCATAGTGCGATTGGAAGAGACACCTCGCGTAGTATCTACACGGGGGCTAAAGCCGACGACTCGCAGCTTTCAGGTTTATAGGCCACATAGGAGTTATAAAGGATGAAAAACATTCAAGACATGATAAGACCATGCATTTTAATATATACACGCTCAAAAGTCTTCGGACATAGTACAACAATCTATTCATACTCGTTCTCTCTCGTACACTGTGATTCTATGGCCCGAGCACCCTCCATAACTCCGGAGAAGTACAACTTGGGGCGTCTATGCCCCTTTCCAGGAGGCGGAGGGGCAGTGGCTACCTTCATCGGATCCAGCCCCGGCCAGTGCACCTTGGCCTTCGCGAAAGTCATCCTAGATCCTTCGATGCAGGAAGACCGCCTCAGTGCGTCGATCCGAGGAGTGGCATCACTGAGCTTCTGCACCAGGCCGAAGTAACTGCCCGGCAATGGCTCATTGGGCCATAGCCGGATACAAAGATCCTTCATGGCCGGCTCCGCCATCCGGTGTAGCTCCATCAGCTGCTTCAGCTGCTCCACAAGGAGAGGAGAGCGCTCGGGGGCGTTGAATTGTGCCCAGAATAGCCGAGCTTCATCTCCTTCTCCCCGCGAAGCATAGAACTGCTTCGCGTCCGCTGAGCTCTTCTGGAGGTCTGAGCAGGCACCTGAGGAACGCCATACTTGGGTAAGCAACTCGAACTTGCTGTCCCCGAAGATACACTGCAATGAATATGGCTTACCATCCATGATAGCTTTGGCTTGGCTGAGCTCCTCTTCAAAAGACCGCCTATCCACCCGCTCCTTTTGGAGATTGGTTTTAAGGGTGGATAGTTCAGCGGCCTGCCCCTTGCCCTTCCGCTCCAGGTCCTCGCACTTTCGCCCAGCGTCCTTGAGCTCATGTTGGATTTCCTCCACCCGAGCCTCGTGCTTGTCGCTGGTGGCTCTTAGGGCGGAGAGCGCGGTAGCCGCTTCTTTGGCCGCCGCCTTCTCCACTGCAGCCTCCTGCTTCGCCTTCTCAAGCTCGGCCTTGAGTTTCTCAATCTCCTTCGTCGAGGCTGCGTAAGCATTAACTTATATCAAAAAACCGTGTTGATAGTACGGTAAAGAAGAGTTTCGATACTCTAATTCGGCTCACCTTGCGCCTCGTCGAACCTCTTGTTTAGAGCGTCAAGCTCGTCTTCGGAGCTCTTCAGCTTCCGATTTAGCTCTTCCGTTATTGGCCGCTGCCGTCGACGAAGCCTGTAACAAACAACATCATATAACATTACAGGGGTTTACAACCTCCGAACTGTCACTAAAATGATCCTGTGTCCGGGCCTCTTAAGGGCTGACAGAATGATCCGAACATATATTGTCCTATACATAGTTCGGATAAGGATCTATGTTTTGACCCCAGGTAAGTTTTCCAAACTCACCTAGGGCTCAGGGGCTGCCATGCATATAATCATAACTTACAGAAATCAATATTTCACAACGTAGAGCATTACATGGCTTACCTGAAAGCCCGTCAGGAGACCGTTGAAGGCCTCCTTCAGTCCGGTATCCACGGACTGAATGCTCTGCAGTACCGCACCCATAAGGGTGTGGTGCTCTCCGGAGATGGAGGCGCTTGATAGAGCCTCCCCCATAGCCGACCACCCAGTGGTCGGCGGCGCCGGTGGTGATCGGTTGACCCGATCTCCAACCGGGGATTGAACCTGTGCCTTCAGAGGCATGGAGCGCTCCGGAGACAACCTTGGAGGCGATTGGACACCTCCTCGTCCGGTCTCCTCGGTATCCGGGAGAGGCTTCTCCCCCGGGTCTTCGGCGGCCAAGGTGTTAACCTCGACCATGACGTCATCGCCCCTTCCTCCAGTGTCCGGCTCCAAGGGAGCCTACTGGGATGACACCTCCATGGTGTCCTTCGTGGCGCCTGGAGGAGTGGGGCGAGACGCGGTTCTGCTCTCCGCCAGCTCGGCGGGCGGGGTCTCCCCATCCGAAACTTGATCGGTGGGGAGAACACGCGGGGGGCTGCAAGTCAAAAAACGCTCACACATTAGTAACATTCGAAACACAACATACATAGCTCGAAAGGGTCTTCAGATCTGTCCCTTCGAGGTGGGGGCTTGACCCTGAGGTTCCTCCGCGGAACCCTCTCGAAGTCCTCGAACTCGGTGTTCGAATTCGAACTGTCGTCGGACGGGACTACCAGTGTCCGACGCGGTTTCTTCTGGCGGGAGGAGCCACCTCCTCCGAGGCGTCCGATGACGCTGCCCTCTTTCCTGTAAGGGGGGAATCGCCTCCTCCCTCAGACTCGTGCTCCTCCTCTTGATTCAAGGAAGCATGGGTCTCTTCGGACACAACCCCTGGCAGGTCCCTGTTGCGCAGGCCTGTTCGGCCTGGCTTCTTCTTCTCCTTCTTCTCTGGGGCCTTGTAAGGCGCCACGACGAGCATCTCCAACAGCAGCGGAGACTTGGGGTCTTCGGGCTGTGGAGCCGGACACTTGATGCCCGTGGCTTTGCTCAACCATTCCTGTGAAAGGTGATCGGAAAATGCTTAGACTATCTTTAGGGAGACAGAGCCGGTGAAATGAAACTATGCCATACCTCGGGTGGGGGCTCGATGGCGCTCAAGCCCTTGTCCTCCTTCTTGCCCGGCCAGTTCTCCAGCGCCTTGAACAGCGCCTTCCATAGCTTCTCCCGCGTGGTGCGGAAGAGTTGACGAACTATCGGATCGTCGTCAGTCCGGTAATCCCACATAGGAGAACTCCGACGCTGGCAGGGGAGGATGCGCCGCCGAAGCATGACCTGGACCACGTTGGTCAGGCCGACTCCCTCCCTTATTAGGGAGGCTATGCCCCTCTGCAGGTCCTCCACCTCCGTGGCCGACCCCCAGTCGAGGCCCTTTCTGACCCATGAGGTCAATCTGGTCGGGGGGCCGGATCTGAATTCGGCAGGAATAGTTCCGCCCTCCTCCCTTGGCTCGGTGATGTAAAACCACTCTTTTTGCCAAGTCTTGATGATGTCGATGAAGGTGCCGGATGGCCACACTGCACGCGGAAGCTTGCCGATAACTGCCCCGCCACAATCTGCATGTGCGCCAACGACACACTTCTGCTTGATGTTGAAAATCTTGAGCCACAGTCCGAAGTGTGGCTCGACTCGCAAGAAAGCCTCACAGACGATGATGAAGGCCGATATATGCATAAAAGAGTTCGGCGGGAGGTCGTGGAAGTCGAGGCCGTAGAAGAACATGAGGCCCCTCACGAAGGGGTGAAGCGGGAAGCTTAATCCTCTGATGAAGTGAGGGATGAAGACCACCCTCTCACCTGATTTGGGGGTGGGGATCACCTGACCCTCCTCTGCAGCGTGGTGGAAGAAATTGGCGGGGAGGTAGCCGGCGTCCTTGAGGTCCCGGATGTCCTGGTCTGTGACCGTGGACGCCTCCCACTTGCCATTGGAACCGGAGCTGGCCATGACTAAGCTCGGGGGAGGAAGAAAGGAACACCTAGATCTGGGCTCTGGAAGCTTGGAGAATAGGAAAGCAGGGATGCGGATGGGAAGTGCGAATAAGCCTTGGGGTTTTCTTCCCCTTTTATTGGGCTTACTGCTGGTTAGCCTCTCTTCACGGCGCCGTGAATCTCTCCGCTTCCCAAGGCGTGTGTTCCGTTATACGCGCATGACTAAACATATCCCGTGTAAAATGGGGCACGATCTGTGCATTGATGGATCGCGCTAGTGGAGACGACCTCGAACCACGAAGCGGGTCTTTTCGACTGGCTCAATGGTCGTGGTGGGCCGTGACTTTTCGTCTGAAAGGTTGTCAGAAATCATTATTTACTCCCTGACGTTTGGCCTTCAGGGCCGGTTACTCATGGTGTTCGAACGATCTATGATCGGAGAAATTACACATCGTCGGAGGCCGAGTTATCCCGGCCGATCATTACTCAGAAAGAAGGAACTCGCCTCGCAAGCCGAATACTTTGATCACATGAACCAGCTGAAGCTAGGACTCTTGGCGTTGGAGGCTAGTTCGGGGGCTACTGAGGGAGTCCTGGTTTAAGGGGTCCTCGGGCGGTCGACCTATCTATTATAGGCCGAACTGTATGGGTCGTGTGCCGGACACTGAGTTGATGGAAGATCTAGACTCCAGGAAGGAAGCTTCTAGATACGTGGTGTGTCCTCCATGTTTAAGGTAGTGAATAGGCATGTTTATCCCTTCGACGTGTAACCGACCATGTGTAAACCGTAGGGACCCCTGGCGTATATATAAGCCGGAGGGTTTTAGGTTGTAGGCCAACAGAACTCATCTAGGGTTTTAGTCATACGATCTCGTGGTAGATCAACTCTGTAATCCCTCTACAATCAATATAATTAAGCAGGACATAGGGTATTACCTCCATAGAAGGGCCCGAACCTGGGTAAAACCTTGTCCCCTTCGTCTCTTGTTACCATCGATCCAAGTCTCACAGCTCGGGACCCCCTACCCGAGATCCGCCGGTTTTGACACCGACACCGACTATGGACGAAAACAAATGATAAAAACGACATCCATCCTTGCTATCCCAGCCTGCCGGCCTGGAACCCGTCCTATGATCGATGAAGAAGAAGAAGAACTCCGAATCAAACAAGCATCGCTCTCACGTCAAAGCATCGCATTACATGTACCTACAACTGTTGTTGTAGTAATCTGTGAGCCACGGGGGCTCAACAATCTCATTTCCAAGGGTATCAAGACTAGCAAAGCTTAATGGGTTAGGTATGGTTAAGTAGTGAGGCTGCAGCAAGCATTAAGCATTTATTTGAGTGGCTAACTTACGAGTACAAGAATAAGGGGGGTGATCGTTGCATAAACGGACATGAACTAGTAATGATCACTAAGTGATCCTGAACACCTACCTACAAGTCAAACATAACCCCACTATGTTCTCTCTCGGTTCAAAAGTTCATGAGAAGAGACAGTCACGGTTACGCACATGGTTGGTGTATTTTATTTGAGTTTACTTTAAGTTTTCTATGACCGGATGTTAAGAAAATTTCCAAGTTGCCACATAACCGCGGGCACAGCTTCTCAAAAAGATTTAACCCTGCAGGTGTTCTCCAACTCATCCATCACAAACTAACCACACGCTACATGAAAAACCTCAACCACGGGATTGCCCATAGTATCCTCAGAATTCCGACGGATAACCTCAACCTCGACATATCCCATAGTATCCTCGGAATCCCGTGCACAAGACGTTCGAGAAAGGTAAAACAAATCCAGCAAGACCACCCAACGTGTCGACGAACCCGATAGGAGCCGCGTATCTCGTTGTCAGGACACGACGGATGAGCGACGCGTACTGTGGCCTGATAGAAATCTCCCGAGTTGTCTCAGGTTGTCCCTACACAATGCTCTATTTTGGACCAAAACTCATGAGGAGCACTGGCCCGGGGGTTGATTAATTATCCACGGGTTCATGACGCCCTATGCTAGTTTATTAGTTATTAGGAAAATGTAGTACCAATGTTGGTCCTTGCCATTAGAGTTTTGTCCCAAAACGAAAATCAAGGGGGTCCCCATAACAACCCCAAGCATGTTAGGAGCGCTCAATATGGAACATAACACCGGTACACAAGTAACTAGGGCGGCAAAAGTGGAACAAAACACCAAGCAAAAGGCCAAGCCTTCCACCTTTTACCAAGTATATATGTGCATTAAGTGAAATAGAAATAATATTGTGATATATCAAAATATCCATGTTGTCACATGCAACAACTTGCACCTGCATCTAGCAACGCTATAAGAAGGGCTGAGCAAGCGGTAACATAGCCAAACAATGGTTTGTTGAGATGTGGAGGGGTTAGAGGCTTATCGTGGCATTTTGGGAGGCTTATCAAACAAGTGGTAGGTAGCGAGACATAGCGATAGAAACGAGACAACTAGCATGGCAATGATAGTAGTGGTATCCAGGGAAATGTTGATCTTGCCTGAGATCCCGCTTGTAAGAAGATCGAGTCCATGAAGAAGATGAACCAACGTAGTCGAACAAATCCTCACACTCCAAATGGTTTCGGAACTCTAGCAAGGAGAAGCAATCCGGAAACAAACAAGGATGATGATGCACAACAAGGATGATGCATGTTATGCATGACATGGCAAGGCACAACAATCAACTCCTACACATTAAGTGAAGCTCAATATGCAACGAGTTGCATATTGACGAAACTCCACGTTCGAATCATTTAGTCCACTCACGTTTATTTACATGGCAAGTTTAAATGTTGTTTAACATGGAAAGAGGTGACGCATAAATAAACTACACTATCTATGCATCTTAAATGAGGCCGGAAGCAACATATAGTATTTCTGAAGCGACCCCATATGTTAATATGGAAATTGGTCCAGATCTGAACTAATCATGTTTTATATTTATTGAACAGCAAACTAAAATGCACAATGCGATTCTACTCGTCATTCTAGTCGATTTACATATATAGAACATTTGCAACGGAGCTACGGCCTAAAAGATATGACACACACAAGATAAATATGTCATGAATGCAAAATGCATGCAAACAACAACCATAAACATGACAAATCATGGATTCAACAAGATATTATGAAACTACATGAGATTCTAAGCTAGTTTCATGTGCAACATGTTCAAAACGAAGCTACGGTTCAACAATAATAAGCAACGCAAGTTTTATTTAAAATCTGCCCAAAACAGCAACATAGCATATTGTAACCCACAAATCAGCAAGCTACAGCCATCTAACATGCACAACAAGGACATGGTGATGTAGTCTATATGATGCATAACAATTCATCTCATTGCGGCAAATTGAATGGAAGCATGGATCAATAGGAAATGAGCTCACAAGATGACTATAAAATTTAGCAGATTAGGACTTAGTGAAAATAAAAGTTTTTAGCATAGCAGTTTTTCATGAAGGCATATTGGCAACAATAAAACTATATGCTACAAGGCATATCATGGCATGAAAATCTACAGCATGGTAGAGGACATGATGCACTACAACATGGCTAGCATCAACACAACATGGCATTTTGAGGACAACAGATTTTCAGACTTAGTGAAAATTAGACTAGACATGAGCAACAGTTTTTAACAGATTGGCATGTTGGACAACGGAAATACATATGATGAAAATCCTATACATGGAAACTAATGGCACAACATGATAGAGCATAACATGGTTAACAAAGCATTCTATTGTGGCAACACTAAAAGAGTCCTAGAACACTAGCAAATCACATGGCAACATGAGAACAAAATAACAGTTCCAGAGTTGGAATTATTTAGACCCCTCAAAACAGCAACAATGAGTATGCATGTATGCATGATGAAAACTACAGGTATCCAAGGAATCCATGGCATGGCAAACATACTAACAATAACTAGACATGGCAAACTACAAATAACACCATTGTCAGAAGCTGAAAATAGTCATGGTTTGCTTAATACGATGCTCTCAAAATGGAACTTGACGTTAACAGATTAGCAGTTTAAACATGATCACAACTTTAGAGCAACCTAATGACATGCTAATGATGTTCTACCTAGCAACTAGAGGCATGGCATCGAAGTAGACATATTCTAGAGCAATTCTCATGAAGACACCACATGCAAAATACCTACGGATTAGAAGCAATCTTCCACGCAAGTTCGAATAAAATAACAGATTTGCAAACTATGATGGAATGCTCTTTTGCAACAGATATTTGCACCTCTAGATAATTCCTATAATTCATGCAAGTGATGCCATCATGTAGAGCACGAAAAATAGAACATTTTTCATATATAAATCATTCTCATCGGGTGCACGGTTTGAAAACTACATGCAATTTTATATGGCAACATGATGTTAACCAGACAGTTTTAAAAGACTAAGAAAAAAGAGCCACCTCGGGGAAATCGGGACGGAGCCGTGCGGGATGGCTCGGTGCAGGGCGCGGGGCGACCGCTTGGCTCGCGGGACCCCACGGTCCAGGGACGAGGCCGCCCCGATCTGGTAAACTCCGACGGCGGCGGCGCGATTCCGGCGAGGCGGCGGCCAGGGCGAGGCGAGGGAGGCCCGGAGGGGCGGATCCAGCTGCGGAGCTGCAGATCCGGCTGACGGCGGCTCGTGGCCGGCGAGGAGGCATTCCGGCGACCGGTCGGGCCGAGGTCAGGCGGCGGAGCGAAGCTCCGGTGGCGGGAGCGCGGGCCTCCGGTGGAGATCCGGCAAGGGGTGCTCTGGCGGCGTGGTTCCATGGCATGGCGACTGCACGACGACAATGCGGGGCGGAGGCGAAGCGCGGCAGGGGTACGGGGTCGGCTCTGCGGCGGGGCCGGGCGAAGGCTGGCGGCGGCGGGTCGGTCGCCGGCGGGGCTGGCGCGGCAGCGCGAGGGGCTCCCTGGTTGCGCGGCTTGCGGGCACGGGGTGGTGGTGCGGCCCGATCTGGGCCCGGGCGGGCCAGATCTGGGTTTCGCGGGCCCGCGGCGGCTGGGAGGTGGCTGACTGCGTGGGGGGAGGAGAGAGAGGTTGGAGGCTGACATGGCACTCCCTGATTGGCCGAGCCAGCGGTCAGGTGGCGGCCTGGCGAGCTGCTGCGTGCCAAGTGGCGGCGGGCGATTCGCCGGCGCGGATAACGAGGCAAGGCTGCTGGCGGCCGCGAGGTGGGAGGCTAGTCTGTCCATTTTTGGAAGGGTAGGCCTCTATTTATAGTAAGGGGGGCTAGGGTTTGGGTAATCATCCGTTTTCGGACCGTTCGATCTCGATCGGATGGTCCGAAAGTGGAGGGGGCTAGCTGGGCTATAGTTGGGCTGTGTAGAGGGGGTTCGGCCAAGAAGAGAGGGAAGTGGCATCCCGTGGCGGAGTTTTTAAAACCGAAAAACGACCAATAATTTATCCGATGACGATGCCGCGATAGTCGTCCGTTCGGGTATGAAACGAACTCCGAATGCAACGAAATTTTGTAGGCGGCCTCCCTACAATATAAGAAGACCGCATGCCAAGTTTCAACCCATTTCGAGAATATTTTATACGCACTTTTAAAAACAATATTTTATCGATACCGCGGGCGCGTGCGTGTGTGGTTGGTCTCGAAACGGTCAATGAGGAGAATCGGCGACTATGAACGAATGCATGTTTTGAAAACTGATGGCAATGGAGTGGCAATGCAATGCGGATTATGCGAATGATGCGATGATGAATGTGATACACAAACGATTCACACGACGACAATGACACAAGACGGAAATCTTCTTGAGCGTCGGTCTCGGGCTGTTACAGGGGTAGTCCACGGCCAATGGCAAACTGTCACATCCCAGATTTTTCCCAAATCTGGTATGTTAAATTTTCACACTGAATTTTAAATTTTCCAACAAAACCCTTATTGATGCTTGTTAGTTAAAAACTTGCTTGTTGTTTGATTGTTTGCCTAGAAGGGATGAAACCCGAGTGCAGAATGTTGGAACCTAGCTAGCCTCTGGTAGAAACCCAACCTTTTGGAAATATTGTTGGGCACAAGGCTATCCTAAATAAGTCCCAAGTAAAATTTTCAAGCCAAAGAAATTTCCCTAAAAGGAAATTAGATTGGATTCATTTGAAATCAATTCAAAATCAGAGGGAAACCCCCCCAAAATGGCTTTTTATTTATTTTGGCAGGAAATTAATCTCCATAAGCCCGAAAATATGTTTTCAATTTTCTGCAAGTTTCCTGGAATGGTTTTGAACTACATTTGGAATTGAAACAAAATTCAAAATTCAAAGGAAAATGCAAATTGCAGAAATTACTTGTCCAAAATGGTCAAGCAAAAAGTTCACATAGTCAGTAATAATGAAATATGAATTTAGAGCTTAATAAAGAAAATAAAAATCAATTTCAAAAGAAATAACATAAAGAAAAGAGAAATCGGAAAGGAAAATAGAAAAGTAATAAAAACAAAAATAAAAAACCTAACCCATCCCTCCCCGCCGCCCAGCCCACTAACCTAGCCAGCCACATCACGCCGCCCTATGACCGACCGGTCCAACCGGTCAGGTCTTCCCCCTTCCTCCCGCACGACCTTGCCCACGAGCTTCCGCAACGTCCAACACCTCCCAATGATCTCCACTCGCTCTCGGCAAGCCCTGCACCTCCCGAACGCCCCTATAAGATACTTGCGGTCTCCTCTCTCCATTCCCCTCGTTTTCGCACCGGTTCTGCCTCTAGGCTGCCCGCATCGTAGCTCACACCGCCGCCGCCTCCGCCCTGCTCCGGCGAGAAATCCAGCCGTTGTCCGTGATCCCCCAACCCCCTTATTGCCTCTACTGGGCTTGTCGTTGTCTCGCACGTCGCCTTGACCCGTTCATTTGTCACAGGGACCATCGGAGCCACGACCCCGAGCACACCGGAAGCTGTGCAGTCGTAGGAGAGCATGCGTCGCTCGTCTTGGTTGTCCCCGAGCCCGGAGGAGGCCAGCTACGACCCCCTCGCATCGCCATGATCACCGTAGACCCATCCCCATGCCCCGGGAAGCACCATATAGCGAGATTCGTCGAGACGTGAGCGCCATCGCTGTCGTCCTCTTCATCTCTAGTGGAACTTTGGCGCCGAACCTCGGTGAGCACCACCTGACGTTCGATCTTGATTGAGTGGCCACGATTAGACCCACTAACCCACCGAACCGGTACGTCATGACAACCGTCCGATCTGGATCCGACGATCCACATTAGAAAACTTAAATCAAACCGTTTTCCCTTTAGAGTCGGCAATCCCCCGCTTAGCAATCACAGTGGACGCCCCCTCGACCAATCACAACATGCCACATGTATGTCCTTATCCGCTCAGTTCTGTGTTTCATTGATTTAAAGGCACGGTTACAAAAAAGCCCCTGAACTTCAAACCATCATAACTAATTATTTATAAGTCCAAATGAGATAAATCTTTTTGCAAAATCAACCTTATGAAATCTACTTTCACCCAGTTCAAAACTATTTCATGTTTAAATATTTAAAATTAAAATTCAAACAAATTGGTTTTGAATTTGAATAGGGCATAACTTGCAAATATTTAATCCAAATCAATTAATTCTTTTTGCGAACTGAATATAATGAAACATAATTTCATCACAGAACACTTTAGTTGAAATTTGTATAATTAAAATTCTTTTTAAACAGAATGCATAAGAGGCCAGAATTAAAATAAAACAGAAACCTAATTAGGTATAATTCGAATAAAGATTTGTTTAGTGAAGCAACTATCAAACAAATGAGATTAGAAACTTAAATTGGAATTTAGTTATATTATTTTGGATTATTAATTGAATTTGTGTAATTCAACTGAAAAATTGAGTCTTAATTCAAACCTAGGTTGAGTATAACTTTGAAACACCAGGTTTAATTTGAATAAAACTAATTCATATAGTTTATGAAATCAAATTAAACCTAGTGTCTGCTTTGGAGTTAATATTTGACTAGGGAAAGATGAACTCAAATTCAGTTAGGTTCAAACTCAAACTAGTTTGGAAACTATTTGAACCTTAGTAATCATTCTTTGATTCCTATTTGACTTTAGTTAAACTAAAATCATGTAAATAAACTATAGTAGTTATATTGGATTTACCATTCACTCTAGTTTAAAACTTATTTAATAACACACTTTAGGTGTCACATTGGATTTATAATTAACTTTAGTTTACAAATTATTCAATAATATACTTAGTATACTCATTAGATTTGTATTTCACTTTAGGGAAGACAATAAATGTAATTGACTTAGGTTGAACCCACTTAGTCAATTATGAAATAATTCATAATTCAATTCAACTTAGTGAAACCAAATCAAATGTGGACTCAATTCAATTTGAATTCAAATGAGATGAACCCTAATTCAAATCCAAATTGAATTGGAAGCCGAACCAAGTTATCATTTTCAAATCTTGAATGTATTCAAACTCATGAAAGGTTAACAAGTTGAATTGTCATTCAATGTTGAACATGAACTTGGATGTCCAAGATTCATGGACCCTCACTTCTGTTGTTATGATTCTTTGATTGGATCTGACAACTACAACTTGACAACACATAATTTTTGTGTGATGAACCATTGTTGAGATTTACATGTGAACCCTTGTGTCACATGTATTCCAAATAAAAACCATTTTGTTGTTTTCCAAACTCTTATGAGTTAATCCTGACACATGATCTCACAACACAATACACCGACACCATGCACAACACTTGTTGTTTGTTTGATTGCATTGTATGGTTGTGTATGACTGCTCTTTACTTACGGTAGATTGTATGGAAAGCGAAGCGAAACTTGATAAAGATTATGAGAGTTCCACATGATTATATCACCTAGTATTTTCTTGCATTGTAGTTTTTCCATGATAGGTGTGTGAGTTTAGGATGCTAAATTATGTACAACCCAATAGTTGACAACTTAGGTCCGAACTTACCCTGACCTTGTAACCATCGAGTAGTTGCTTAGCCGCTATAACATGGATTGGGAAACATCATTATTAATTCCACCATACGACCGCATGGTCGACTACTTAACTATTACTATTTAATTAATGAAACAATATGGGTGGACCGGCGTTGATTGGGTCATCGGAGGGTAGTCATTGGTGGGGAATGCCATCTAGTCACCCGAGATTGTACGAGTTCAAAAGTTAAGTAGCTTCCATGTGTGACCATGAGACAATATGGGCTCTGTCAAGATCGAGTAGGTTGTGGGAACCCTCCTACAGCAGACTACCAGATGTAGGTATGTAGGTTGGACTGGGTCTGTCTTTTTAGAGAGGGTGACTTCTTCCCAAAACTCTTGTCTTGATCTACCTATCTACTTCACATTCAAAGTTTAGTGGTAGGAGGGTGTGATCGAGAATCACGGGTAAAGTACACAAACCTCTGCAGAGTGTAAACATTGATCATGATTAGCCTTGTCCCCGGTTACGGACAACTTTGAGACACTCATCCGAGAATTGTCAGATTGATCTCATTCACCTCTTCCATCTAAAATGAATGGGTTGAACCAATGGGGAGTATAAGTGCTGATCTTGGAGGTTTGCCATGTACCATGGTCCGTGGAGAGGCTTGGGATGACTCGAAGTGTACGGGGGAGTCCACCTGCTCAAACTACATCGAGGTTACGACTGGGGTTTACCGGAGTGCCTCTAGACTACTACCGGGGTGTCATATTGCTATTAGAGTAGACCACCCTATAAAATGTAGGACAAAACTATTTTATGCAAAGAGCCTTGAACCCCACCAGCCAAAGAGCATGTAGGTGAATAGGTATTCCCCTAACTGTGGACTTGCCAATACATTCAATGTATTGACCCTAGTGGCTGCAACGTATCATGTGTTGGAGATATGCCCTAGAGGCAATCATGTATGATGATATTTCCTATGTGTTTATGAATAAATATAGTCCTTGGACATTATCAGTGATGTGTATTAACAAGTACGTGACTTGTTGGTGAGACTATGCATTGTATGATAACTGTCCTAAATGGTCCCCAGTCGAAAGGGTTGTGTGGACGCACAACCAGTTAGATTAGCATATGACACGGTGGATGGTCCGGTCTCACTGACCATGTAGCATTGGATGCTAGCCGGATAATATGGACTCAGAAAGATCTGGTCGGATTCGACGTAGTCGGATCTGAGTCGAGATAAGGTCTGAGTTCGACAGACCCAACTATGAGACGCAGCGATAGGTCATCTGTGAGTCTCTAGTACAACATACGTTCTATGTCCTAAGACCTGAGCTGGCGCATGTACTCGGGATGGTGAGAGACTTGCTTTCAGCCAACCAAATGCTACTCCGTGACAGGGTAGTTATAAAGGTAGGTTTCGGGCTTGTCCAGACCCATGTTGCGAGACGTGGTCGAGCAAGATGGGATTTGCCCGTCCGATGCAGAGAGATATACTCTGGGCCCCTCGGGTGATCCGGCCTGGATAAGCATGGACATGCGATGAGGATTCTGAGATAATCCGAAGTGTTGGTCGGATTCACCGGAACGAGAAAGAGGTCGTGCGGCAACAAGGATGACCATGTCGCCTTGAGCACGACAGCATATATCGTGTGGCAAATGGAACGGAAGTGTGATGTACAGGTTCGCCTAACCAGCTTCATCGGACACTTGGAGTCGGCACGTTTTGCTAGAGGCCGCTACCGACTAGCCGAGGCGGATGTGATCTGACTCGCGACCAAGTGAACGAGAACCTAAGGGGTCGCGCGCTTAAGGGAAGGAACACTTGGGCTTTAGGATCCGTGCGAGGCCCAAGAGTTGAGCCCGCGATGGATGCCTATATATAGTGGAGGTGCGGCACACCCATCTGGTTGATCGCTTTGGCGCCGTCATTAGGGCTTTGCATGAGTTGCAACTAGCCACCTCCACTCGCTGCCGAACTGTGTGATCGGACCTAGCAGTCCGCCGCACGGTGTTCCTCCTGCACGCGCGGATACCGTTAGAGGCGGTGCACTTGCGCCGCTCTGGCGAACCTGTACGTGGGATCCGGCGACCGTCTGCGCGAGGGAGATCGGATCGGCTGTTCGAGGGAGATCGGACGAGGAGGAGACGGACCACGCGAACGCGCTGCCTCAACTCTACTTCCGCTGCACGGCACTGCGCGTCTAGTGGTAACGACCTGTGATCCATATCCGTAGCATGTTCTTGGATGTTCTACGCATAGGAAAAATTTAATTCGCATGCGATGCACCCACGGTAGAACCCAACATCATGTTGCGGGTTTACCATATCGAAGAGAAGGTACAATGTAGGGTTGTGACGCTATACTCAACTCTTGCCTGTGAGTGGATCGAGGCCACAAGACTAGAATATTATCTCCACTGCATGATTGTATCATAAGCTAGCCCATGAGCTAAGCAGGTGTGTACTATAAGCACTGGATCATTGATGTAAATACTATGACATGTGATGTATTCTTGGTATTTCATCGTCGACTGTGTGTGTCAGCTATTGATCTAGGGACTGAAACGGAAAGCGCAGGGATTTGGGGCCCATATTCAGGGACCGGGTCGTGACACAAACCAATCCAACCTACATGCAATAATCTACACCAGTTGGTCACGTCGGAGGGGTTCCCACAACTTACTTGGTCAAGACAGAGCCCATATTGACTCATGATTACACATGGAAGCAAGTCAAATTTGAACTCGTACAATCCCTTTGAGCCTGGGGATCAACCAGACAACACGCGGTCACCAAGGCAATACCATAATATGGAATGATAATGCGCATGTTATTGTGAGAGAATCAAACTAAAGAGGCACAATAAGGTCAAGCCGTAACCAAATATGGTAACGGCACTCTACCACGGCGACGACGGTGTTGATAGTCGGCAACGGCGGCTGATTCCTGTGGCAAGAGCTCGCGGGACACAATGACGATGGTCTGGCAATCTTGGAGACGGCGGAGGCGAGGTGCGGGTGTGAGTCATTTGAAGTAATTTTCAGACGAACTGTCCATGTGATATATATACTCGCACACTATCGATGAGTCCGATCAAAACCAATCGGTGGCACCGAGAAGCATTCCTGCCGAGACAGAGCATTTTGATGGAACCGAGAAATTTCAGCCGGTCTCTCCGAGGGCACGTAAAACAGTCAGACTAGGTTACTTAGTGGGACCAAAATGAATGGATCGGTCCGACCAAATACACTTAGCTAGAAGGTTTTAAATTTCATCCCTATTTAGATCAATGACTCCGAGTGTTGCTCACCGGGAGGGTCCGAATAAAGCACTTGTTTGAATTTTGTGATCAGCAAGAGAGCATTTGAGAGAATATGAGATAGATAGCTAGGGAGCTTTCTTAGGCATTCTGGTCCATCCAATTGGCCAAAAAGATCCAAATCAACCAAAACAACAATTGGATGTCCTTGAATAGGAAAATATGCATAGGAACATGCTCATCCAATAAGATTGCAAATGAAATATGGCAAACATGCACAACTTGCTCTAGCATCTATGAAGCAATGGTTGATGACAAAGTCATCTATATATGAGTAGTATATTGACCTAGGAGCCAAATGGAAACATTTGATCATAGGTCATACTCATCATTTAAGCACAAGTAGAGTTGACACTTTTTTACATTATGCATCAATGTGTCACATCAATAGAGATGCTTTAGCTCAAGTCTTAGAGTAAATACTCTCCTAGATGTGAGATCCCCCAAAGAGGGATGAACAAACCTTGGGTTTTGTCATAGAAGACTTCATGTAGATGTTATACTAGTGGAAGCTTAATGTTGATGAAGATCATCATGAGTCGGGAGCATTCCTTGGACTTTGTAGCACTTTCAATGGCTAAATGGGTTAGTCTCACACAAGGAACAACAAGGGTATCTATGGAATTAGAATGAAATACACATTTGATTATGTCCATGCATTCAATGAATATCATGTCCCTTGCTTACCAACAATAGGGTTTGTGACTCTACGAACTAGTGCATGATGTGGAAGTAGTTCGCACAAGTTCTTGATATGAAAAAAATATGAGTGAAGTTTGTTGGCGGAGTCACCCTAAAGAACTTTCTAGTTCTTTTTCTTTGGTACCTACATCAAATTTATGGGAATCCTTGGATTTGTAGTTGTACTTGATGAAGTAGAACTTGAGGTAGCCTTGGGAACCCACTTAACCAAAGCTTGAGGTGTTTCTTTGAATGAGTCAATCTCCTCTTGAAGCTTGTCCTTGCCGTTTAGCTTGTGGTCTTCTGGTGGGAGATCATCTTGACCTTGTGTTCCCTTGAATATAGTAGGATCATAATTGTATTGTTGAGGAACAAACATCATCTTGGGGTATTTATCTTGTTCCCACTCAACTCCGTTGGCATTGAACTTTTGTTCAAAACCAACACATTGGTTCTTCCGATGCCATCCTTGCTTGCGTACAATTTCCTCAAATTGCTTGCTCCCGGCAAGACCCTTGTAGCCACCTTTTTCTATAATTCCTTTCAATAAATCGTTTTATTGCTCAAGTGTAACTTGGCTAAGAGAATCATTAGTGGAATCAATAAAACTATTAGAAGCAACATCATGAGATTTAACATTTTTAGTGTTGCTACTAGAGGTAGAACCTTTCTTGCTCTTGTTACAAGATTGCTTAGATTGACTTGTGGCATAAAAATAGACAAGAGGAGTCGTTTGGCAATGTAAGAGGAACTCTTGTTTCGAAGATCAACATTGATAGCTTGAAGAAACTCATGCTGTTGCTCTAAATTTATCTTGACGGAGCGTAGCTTCTCATGAGTTCTTTGGAGCTCTCTATGATCTTCTTGTTGAGTTTCATGAGCTAACTTAAGAGTGTTTAGTTCTTGATTTAGATGCTCATTTTCCCTTGATGCATTGACACCATCTCATCTTGAGCATCATGATTATTAGCAAGTTCATTAAAGCTAGCATTACTAGTTTTGTTAATGAGCAAATTATCATCAGCTAGTAAGTCATTCTCTTCACTACTAAACTCAATGATTTCGGGGTGATTACCTTGGGGCCTTTAGCTATGAAGCATCTTCTAATTCCTTCATTTGGTGAATCAAATAAAACCGTAGATCTTGGAGAATACGAGAGCTAGTCTGACAACACCTTCATGTTGACTATAGTCCGAGTTGGCATGATAGCTTCTCTCGGATTGGCCTTCGGAGTTGGAGAAGGATATCCATTCACCAACATGAGCCTTGCATCCGTTCTTGTGTAGCTCTTGGTGGACTTGTCTTTTCTGTCTGAATCCTTGCTTCTCTGGGAAGGTCTTCGTTCATATCGATCTTCTCTACTCCTTCTCTTTCTATGAGGTTACTCATCTCTTCTACTCCTTCTTCTTGGTGACTAGTCTCTTTTCTTGAGAGGTGTCATACATTCATTAGAAAAATGTCTGGGTCTTCCACAATTGTAGCAATTCTTTCCACGACTTGCAGAATGATTCTCATTATATCTTCAGTTGGAGCTTATCTCTTTGCCTATACTCTTGTAGAATTTGTTGATATTCTTTACCATGAGGCTTATCTCTTCATTGGATATGAGCTTGTCACTTGATGTTGTGGGAGCATCACTTGAGGGTTTGTAAGCACCGCTTGACTTGTTATGGAGATCGTTTTTGTCCTTGAGTGACATTTCATGAGCGACAATCCTTCCAATGACTTCCGTGGGCTTGAGATCTTTGTAATTGGGAAGCATTTGAACAATGTGCATATTGTGCCGTACTTTCCATCCAAGTTTCTAAGGTTCTTCTTGACGATGAATTTGTCGGTCATCTGTTCGCTTCCTAAGCCAAGAACCTCATTTGTGATGAGAGCGAGCCTGGAGTACATTTTCGTGAATTACCATCCTTCATCATGAACTTGTCAAGTTAACTTTGAAGCACATCCAACTTGGATCCTTGACGGATTTGATTCCTTCATGCATGTCAACCAAACTATCCAAATTTCCTTGGCATTCTCAAGGCAACTCATATTGTTGAACTCCTCAGGAGACAAATCGTTGAAGAGGATGACACAAGCTTGAGCATTGTATTGCAACATATCCAATTCTTCCGCGGTTGTTTCATGATGCGGTTCTTCTCCATCTTCAAAAAATTTACCTTGCAAGACAACACGAACAATATCCCAAATGGCGGGGTTATGATCAAGAATATGCATTTTCATAATATGCTTCCAACTAGCAAAGTTTATGCCATCAAAATATGTACCTCTATGGTGATAATTTCCCTCACTAGACGCCATTCTCTACTTGGTGGTTAAACCAATTCAAAGGACACAAAAGCTCTGGTACCACTTGTAGGATATCAAGTAGGTCTAGAGGGGGGTGATTAGACTACTTGACCAAATAAAACATATTCGTTTCCCAATTTTAGTTTTCGGTTAATTTAAGCAATTCACACAAGTCAAGTAACACCCTACACATGCAAGTCTAGATAGTAGGCAGCGAAAAGTAGAGACTTTGCATATGAACTTAAATGAGGGATCGGTGAAATCAAACGCAATGAATACACAATGATTTTTGTCATGGTTCCGATAGGTGGTGATATCGTACGCCCACATTGATGGAGACTTCAACCCATAGATGGTAACACCAACACGAGTTCACAGAGGGCTGCACGCATAAAGGGTCCACGAAGAGGAAACCTTGTCTATGCCATTGTGGCATATGTCCACAAAGGACTAGCCTTATTTTGGTTAGATCTTGACGAAGTAGGCGATCTCCTTTCCCTTACAAACTCATTGGTTCAACTCCACAAGATTTGGAGGCTCCCAAGTGACACCTAACCAATCTGGGAGACTGATACATCCATTTTCCATCATGTTTTCTTGCTATTTATAATGTTTTTATTAATATTTCACTTTATGATACAAATCTTATGCCTTTTCTCCCTTAATTTGCAAGATTTACTTGAAGAGGGAGATTGCCGGCAGCTGGAATTATGGACCTAAAAGAGCTACATCATAGATAGCTATTCTCCGGAGCTCCAAATGACCTAAAATTTCATGGAGATTTATTTTGAAATATATATAAAAAATACTGGAATAAAGAAGTGCCAGAGAAGATCAACCATGGGCCCACAATGCAAGGGGGTGCGCCCTGCCCCTTGTGAACCCTATCGGGGCCCTACGGTGCCCCCCGCCTACTTTATGAAGCCATTTGCCCTAGCAAAAAAAGAGGAGAAAACTTTCGAGATGAAGCGCCGCCGTCTCGAGGGGGAACCTGGGCAGCAGCACTTTCGCTCTCCGGTGGAGCGATTCCACCGGGGAATCTTCGAGAAATCAAAGCCTTCGTCATCACTAACTGTCAGGACCGGCTTTCCAGGATATTAATTTCCCAGTAACTGGTCCTTGTGCTCACCAGCCCCAGGATTACTCTTAGCCGGTGCACACATTCTTGATACAGAATTCCAAGCAAAAATACAAAATCTGAAGTATAAGACCATGGTGGTCTATGAAGTACAACAAGGGTTTCTAGTGGTTGATGCTGGAAGCGGCTCGTTGATCTTCAGCGTCTATGGGGCTCCATTTCCCACAGGAACAGCTGTCCTAGATAACTCCTATCTCGCTTGGCTGCTATCTTCGATGCCTAGATTCCGGGGTTGTCGTCATCGTGCTCCTCTCCAAGTATGCATTCTGGCCAAGACAATAGCCAGGGACAAGCCAGTGAGTACTTTGAATGTACTCGCAAACATCAAGAAGACAGATATAATATATCTAGTGGTAATCATGCACTGAAATAATTTACGATCATTCAATCAGTCACGGGATAAAATTCATGATGCAAGCAAGCAGGTCATTCATGCTATAAATAATTAGGCAATCAAGGGATAAACATGAAACAATCCAATCGGGCGTCTGAAGTGACGCCTCGAAAGGTTAAGATTATAAACATGCCTCAGTCGGGCGTCTGAGCGACGCCACATAAAGGGCTTATATGGCAATAAATAACTTACGTGCCACAGTCGGGCGTCTGAGCGACACCTCATAAAGGGCTTATAGTAAAAATAAATAACGAGTGTGCCACAGCCGGGCGTCTCAGCGACGCCACATAAAGGGCTTATAATGAAAATAAATAACAAGCGTGCCACAGTCGGGCGTCTGAGCGACACCACATAAAGGGCTTATAGTAAAAATAAATAACGAGTGTGCCACAGTCGGGCGTCTCAGCGACGCCACATAAAGGGCTTATAATGAAAATAAATAACAAGCGTGCCACAGTCGGGCGTCTGAGCGACGCCACATAAAGGGCTTATAGTAAAAATAAATAACGACTGTGCCACAGTCGGGCGTCTCAGCGACGCCACATAAAGGGCTTATAATGAAAATAAATAACAAGCGTGCCACAGTCGGGCGTCTGAGCGACGCCACATAAAGGGCTTATAAATAAAATAAATAAATGCATGAGTATCCAGGGGGTAGGACCATCCCAGGTGATACTGCACAATTCACATAATAGAATTGGTTAGTCCACAACAATAATAATCATAGATATCATATGTCACCATTCATGACCAAAGTTCTGGTTTGAAAGTTTTCCTCCAAAGACCGACTCTAAGACCGACACTTGACCTATCCCAGACTGTAGTCCTTAACCGCGGACACGGCTATTCGAATAGATGTATACTCTACAGAGGGCGTACTCTTTACCCACGAGTAACGGATTTCATTTAGTCCACCGGGACTAATTCCGTTTACGGTCTTTGAATTGAAAACACACCTGACCCGCACACACCAGCTTAACTTACCGATGCCTGGAATCACCCACGACACTCGTTAAGCAAAACTCTAAGTGGGGAGGCTCCAACCTCGATTAGCATGGGATCACAAAATTTATATCGCGCGCAAAACAGGGGAGCTACCCCCTCGGACTGACCGGAACACCCATGCCCCCGGACCAAGTGACATGCCTACCAATGATCAGTGGTATCTTTCAATATGGCCTCTCTGTATGGTGTGTGCAAGGAAAGGGGTTGACGACTTACTCAGCTGTACCCTACCCGAGGCAGGGACAAGTGGTAGCACGATTCAAGTATGGGGGTTACTAGTGCAAGACTCGATCTATGGTCGACTCTGGAGGTTCAACTTTCCCTGAAATTGTTAGCACAACAAATCCTTCTATTCAGTCACCAGCAGGGTCACCACCCATCATGCCTCATCATGCCCTCACTGATTTCTCTCGTTACCACGAGATACCAGTTTTCACGGTCATACTTTATCCATGATGAAACTTCTCCCCGAAGTTTATCTGGATCAGCTCAGGCATACGTGGCATGAGGAAGTAATCACTTCTCATGTACATCACATGATCACAGCAAATAAACTTCTCATCATAAGCATTCATGCATGACTTGTCATCATATGCAAATTTCATTATTTCATGTGACATATTCACGGTTTACTTCTCCTAGCAAGCAATCAAACAACAAATATCATATCAAGTGTTCAAGATGCTTGCCTTGGGGTTGCAGAAGGGTGGGATGCACTCCATAAATTTTGAAAGTACTCTTCCCTCCATTTTCCTATTTTTGAAATTATCGGAATCAACACATATTTCTAAAACAGTACAACAAAGTTGTTTGAATATTTTTGAAATAAATCTGTAAATAAACTAGAGTAAATTTGAGAGAGGTGGGAAAAAGAATCAACTCATTTGGAGTTTTGGTTTAAAAGATAGAGCTAGTCAAAGATAGAGTCAACTCTAGTTTTTAATAAAAAACAGAAAAAAAACGGTTCGGCTGAATGCGCTTTCTAGAAACTGAAAGCGCATAACTCCGAAGACGCTTACGTGCGGAGAAGACGCACCAGGAGGCCAGCAGCTCTGGCGAACGAGATGACCGACCGACAAGTGGGACCCACCTGTCGGGTTCATCTTCTTCCCCCCCACGCGTCTGGCAGAAACAGAGGCGAACTCTGGCGATGCCTCCCGGCGATTGAGGGCACCGTTTCCGGAGCTGGGCACACCGGCGTGCTCAGGATGGGCGGCCGCATCATCTGGAGCGGAAATGGGTCGCCGGCGAGCTCGGGACCGAGCGGGGCTTGCCCATGGCGGACGAGAGCGTCGGCCGAAGAGGGGCCCTTGCTCCTGGGGGGACTCTGGTGCAATTGGCATTGGAAATGGCTTCGGGTGGTCGACAGGGAATCTCTGGCGATGGAAGAGGCGGAGGATAGGCCTCGGTTGGCTCGAATTTGTCCGGGAGGCCGCGGCTGGCGTTGCGGCCGTGGAGGAGGAAGACGACCTCGTCCGGCTGTTCTGCTACTCGGGATGGCTCATGAAGGGAGAATGGAGGTGGTCCATGACCCATACGAGCTCGGAGGGGGGGGGGGTTATAAAGGCAGAGTAGGTCGGTTCGTCGGAGATGGGGATAAGCACGGCCACGGTGGCCACTATTGTAGCACAGGGGAGGTGGGGCTGGCTAGCGAGGCCTGTCAGGGGAAGACGACGCGGCAGTGGATGAGGACGGCGAGCTGGTGGGCTCGGGGGAGTGCCACGCGCCTCGTACGACACCGACCACAGCAGGCGGCCATGGCGGCTAGCGCCTGGTTCGCCGGGGACGTGGCGAGGACTGGCTGGAGACAGGGGCTAGAGGACGAGCTGGTCACTACTCAAGGGGACGAGCTGGCGAGTGGAGGGGACTTGGGTGGTGCCGTCCCCGGCAGAGGCAGCTAAGACCGGCAGCAAGCCGCCAAGGCGACTCCTGCGGCAGCTCAGAGCGGCGCAGGTCAGCTGTCGGCGGCTCCATCGAGCGGGGAAAGGCACTGGGGTGGCTCTGCGCGAAGCGAAGGGCCAGGGGATGCGGGGTTGGTGGCTGCGGCGGCTCGGGCAGATGCGTGCAATACGCACGTTCTGCTCGCGCTCTAGACTTGCCCAACACCTGCTTGATAGAATGCCAGGGTGGCTAAACATGCTCAGGTGCCAATGCAAATTAACAGACCTCGGTTAAATGCAATGGGAGGTCTAGGGGACATCTTGGTTTGTCCATAGGGGCAATCTCTCAATGCAGACTTAGGATCATGCCAATTCTGGACATGCACTATAGGTGCTCGACAGAATGCCAGAGCCACCTATGGGGATTTTCTAAACATGAAAATTGGCAGATTTGGTTCCCTTTAGATGCTAAAGAGGGTGGTGATATTAGTTTGTCAAAACAGAAAACTCTGTAATGCAAGTTTGGGGGAAAATCAGATCTGGACAGAAAATGAAAGGGGGAATTTGGTCAACTTAAAACATGCCTATGGGTCTGATATCTTGGACTTAAGGGTTTGGTTGGGAGGACTATTAGCAGGAAAAATATCAGGGTCATAAGGGCAAGATAGAATAGGGTTGCAGTTCAAACTGCCAAACTGGACCAGAATAGAAATGAGGTTGTTTTGCTCAAAATTTACAAAGGATACCAATGGGTTTTTGCATAAAAGTGAATCCTATACATCTCCTGACATCTCCAAATTTTTGTAGGATTTTTAAATAAATATTTAAATAGGTTGTAGTGCAACAGGGATATTATCACAATTGAAAATACTATTAAAAGATTTAGTTGTGGGCAAGTTTTATTATAAAAATTGTTCCTAATAAAATTGTAAATGAAATAATAATATTGAAGGAAAATATTCAAGACCAAATTTACTTTCCAAAAATCTATACTTGTAGGGAAGATTTATTGAAAATAAGGTTCTGAAATCAGCAGGAGGGCAAAATAATATAAAGTTTTATTTCTAGCCAATTTTTAAATTAATAAAAATATGATTAAATTTTTGGGGTGTTACACTAACGTTCCTCTCATCATGAGAGGACTCATCTCCATCAACAACTTCACCAGTACCATCTCATGTCCAAACCCAAGTTCATCTCTTGTATACAATCTTTGTTTCAAACCCTCAGATTAGTACGTGTGAGTTGCTAGTAGTGTTGATTACATCTTGCAGTTGATGCTAGTTAGTTTATTTGGTGGAAGATCATATGTTTAGATTGTTAATCATATATTTATATCCTCTAATCATGAACATGAATATTGTCGGGCCCGTGGGACTGGGGGTACCCAGGCCCGTATGCCTGTGGCCCAAGGCACGGCGCGTGCCGTGGGCTAATGCGGCACACCGTAGGACCTCACGGCGAGGCCCTCGCGAGGGCCCCAGCCTCGCGAGGCAGGAGGAAGCAATCATCATCAAGGGCCTCATGGGGCCCCCTTTCATGAGGTCGCCTCCTGGGGAGGCCCCCGAGGTTTTCGCAGGGGCTGCTTGATCAAAGACGGCCTCCCAAGGTCACGCGGCCGTTACCGCCTCGTGGGTGACACGCGCCACACCAGGCGGCGCCAGGAGCGGTGCCAGCAGGCACGAACAGAGAGGCTTTCCTCTTTGGTGATAGAGGGGCAGCGTCAGCTCACGGGCTCCTAAAGCAATCCCCAAAGGTTTCCCTTCTTGTGCAAGAGGACCAAGACCGGGGGCTCGGCATGACGGAGGTCACCCCCAAGCCCATAAGCACGTCACGACGAGGAGCTTTGACAGGCGAAGATCACTTTTGTCAGGATAGGCTGCAATCCCGTCCCCCTTCAAACTGACCGTTGTGGCAACCCTTCCCGCCTTGTATTTTCGGGGGAAGAGGGCCAAGGCCAGTATAAGAGTAGGGAACGAACAACCATAGATGGCATGGAACCCTGGGCAGGAAATAACACACCATGTACTCGTCCTCATCCTCAAGCAATCCAGACAAGCAGGAGTAGGCTCTTATACCGCAAGGCGTCCCGAACCTGGGTAAACGGTGTGTCCCTTATTCGTCTTCCTTAACTCGAGCCGCCGGAGAGTCGCCGTGAGGTTGTGAAGCAGAGTAGTGCAGGAGAACGAGTTCACCCCAGAGTTCGAACCTTTCTAGGTCCTCGGAGCCCCGATTCCGACATTTGGCGCACTAGGTAGGGGTGCGCCGACGTTCTCCAGCTCCGTTTTGGTTCGAGATTCACCAACCCCATGGCCGACGCTCGTCGTGTGCGTGCTGAGTGCAGGGCGGCCCGGGTCGCTCAGACGGTGCCTACGGGCCGTGACGGACGCCGCCACTTCGTCGGCGCCAAAGCCGCCGCGGCCACCGACCTTGCTGCCCGCGAGCACCAGGACCCCTCCGTGCAGCGGGAGGGCCGCACCGCCACAAATTCCTCCTATCATGCCAGCCTCGGGCAGGCACACGAGCGGGCCGCGCTGCTCGTGGCACGCAAGCCGCTCCGTCTCCACCCAATTGGCACCGGTCGCGATGCCTGGCGAGGGCGCCTCATCAGGCCCGTCGCCGCCACAGGAGGGACCCAAGCGGCCTTCCGCTTGCCCCGCCCTCCAACGTCGCATGTACAGGCCGCGACACACTTCTCCTGGCGCGTCAGCCAGGCCGAGCCCCGAGGTGGCCCACCCACGCCCGACGGGGACGCCGGGGCGTGCCGAGCAGCGTTCGGTGGCGTGTATTCTCGGTGGGGCCCAGGCCCCGGTCGCCGACCGCCACTTCAAGCCATCCTTCCGCAAAGCGAGCGCTACCCGCAGGGAGTGCGGGCCCGTGCCGTCACCTAGCTGGGCGATATGCGACATCACCTTCGACGTAGGGGATCACCCGAGGTCTGCGGCTGCCGCGGGCATTCTCCCCATGGTGTGCACCCCCACCATCAACAACGTTGTGGTTACCAAGACTCTCATCGATGGGGGCGCAGGGCTCAACATCATGTCCGTCGCGACCTTCAAGGCACTCCAGGTGCCCTACGACCAGCTGAAGCCCACCAGGCCTTTCTCCGGGGTGGTCCGCGGGACCGCGGCCCCATTGGGCAGATACGCCTCCTCGTCACCTTCGGCACGCGCGACAATTACCGCACCGAGCTCATCGACTTCGACGTGGCGCACGTCAGCTTCCCGTACAATGCTGTCTTGGGCTACCCAGCGCTCGCCAAGTTCATGGCGGCGACCCACCCGGATTACAACGTCATCAAGATACCCGGTTGCGCCGGGATCATGACCATCAAATGCGATGAGAAGGACGCGGTTAGCTGCCTTGGGCATGCGTATAAAGCCACCGCGGCCGCGGGACCGGTTGACTGGGGTGAGGCGTCGCCCCCCGAGATAGCGCCGGCAGGAAAGAAGCAGTTGTTCTCTCAGGACCGAGCTAAGACAAAGAAGATGTCATTCGCCAGAAGTGACTCAAGCCACACCTTCACCATCGGCGCCGGCCTCACCCTGGAGCAAGAGAGGGCACTCGTCACCTTCCTCAGGGCGAACGCGGATGTGTTCGCATGGAAGGCGACCGATCTGACCGGAGTCCCGAGAGAAGTGATCGAGCATCACCTGGCGGTGTGCCCCAACGCGCGCCCTGTGAAGCAGCAAGTGCGGCGCTAGGCGCCGGAAAAGCAGCACTTCACTGTTCAGGAAGTGCAAAAACTGCAAAAGGTTGGGCTCGTCCACGAGGTGCGCTACCTAGAGTGGCTCGCCAACCCTGTCATCGTCCCCAAGAAGGGCGGCAAGGAGCGGATGTGCGTCGACTTCACCAGTCTCAACAAGGCCTACCCCCAGGATCCCTTCCTGATCCCGCGCATCGATCAGATCATGGATTCCACTGCTTGCTGTGACCTACTGTGCTTCTTGGACACCAGATCAAGATGGCGGTAGAGGACGTGGAGAAGATGGCTTTCATCTACCCTTGCGGGGTATTTTGCTATGTGAGCATGCCTTTCGGCCTGAAGAGTGATGGTGCCACCTTCCAGCGGCTGATGCACATCACGCTGGGGCCCCGGCTGGGGAGGAACGCGGAGGCTTATGTCGACGAGATTGTGGTCAAGACGGGCGAGGCCAAGACGCTCATCGAAGATCTGGAGGAAACTTTCGCCAACCTGCGCAAGGTCAACCTGAAGCTCAACCCCAACAAGTGTGTTTTCGGGGTCCCCTCCTGCAAGCTGCTTGGCTTCCTCGTATCCCTTCAGGGAATCGAAGCGAACCCTGAAAAGGTTAAGGCCATTGAGCGGATGCAACCTCCCCGGACCCTAAAGGAAATGCAGAAGCTGGCAGGGTGCCTAGCCTCCCACGGGAGCTTCATCTCCAAGTTCGGCGAGCGGGAATTACCGTTCTTCAAGCTGATGAAGAGGTCAGGGTCATTCGCGAGGACCCCTGAAGCGGACGCTCGAAAAGATATAAGTGAAGCACTAGAGCAATTCCATAGCTCAAAAAATTTAAGTGAAGCATATAGAGAAACTCTTATAAATCATAGCATAATTTTGGCTCTCTCAAATAGGTTTGTCCAGCAAGGATACTTGTGACAAACTAAAAATCAAATCAAGCAAAGACTCAAATAATAAAAGACGCTCCAAGCAAAACTCATGATATGTGATGAATAAAAATATATCTCCAAGTAAAATACCGATGGTTGTTAGAAGAAAGAGGGGATGCCACTCGGGGCATCCCCAAGCTTAGTTGCTTGTTTCTCCTTGGATATTATCTTGGGGGTGCTGTAGCATCCCCAAGCTTAGGCTCTTTTCACTCCTTATTCCTTCATCCATCGTGATATCACCCAAAACTTGAAAACTTCAATCACACAAAACTCAACAAAACCTTCGTGAGATCCGTTAGTATAATAAAGCAAATCACCACTCTAAGTACTATTGCAAACCCATTCATATTTTATTATTGCATTATATCTACTGTATTCTCACTTTACCATGGCTTATAACCTTAAATACAAACCATAGATTCATCAAAACAAGCACACAATGCAACGAAAACAGAATCTGTCTTAAACAGAATAGTCTGTAGTAATCTGTACTCTAACCATACTTCTGTAACTCTAAAAATTATGAAAAATTAGGACAACATAAAGAATTTGTATAGAAATGCTGTGTTAAAATTTCAGCTCATTATAAACCTCCAGTAAAAAATGAAAATTCCTGCACTTGAGTCAAAGTTTCTGTCTCAGATTCAGCATTGTTTCTACTCATCTTGTGAATCATCCTAAAAGATTTACTTGGCACAAACACTAAATAAAACATAAAAACACAATAATAACAGTAGTCAACACTCAAGAACAGAAAGAAAAAAGTGAAAATAAATTTATTCATTGGGTTGCCTCCCAACAAGCACTATCGTTTTACGCCCCTAGCTAGGCATAATGCATAGATTCAAGTGTTGTCATCTTTAGTTTTTGCTCCATAGGATGCTATCATGATTGATTCATATCGTGGCTTAATTCTTGTTCTAGGTAAGTGTTCCATACCCTTTCTTAGTGGAAATTTAAATTTAATATTGCCTTCTTTCATATCAATCACGGCACCTATAGTGCGTAAAAGCGGTCTACCAAGTATAATGGGACAAGACCGATTGCAATCAATATCAAGAACAATAAAATCTATGGGCACATAATTCGTATTTGGAAGAATAAGAACATCATTAATTCTTCCCAAAGGCTTTTGAATAGTAGAATCCGCCAAGTGAAAATTAGAGAACATTCTTCAATATTGGTAAGACCAAGCACATCACATAGAGATTTCGGAATTGTGGAAACACTTGCACCCAAATCACATAAAGCAAAGCACTCATAATTTTTAATCTTGACTTTAATGGTAGGTTCCCACTCATCATGTAATTTTCTAGGAATTGAAATCTCTAACTCCAACTTTTCTTCAAAAGATTTCATCATGGCATCAACAATATGTTTAGTAAAAGCTTTATTTTGTTCGTAAGCATGGATTTATCATGGATTGTAGCAAATAAATACATTCAATCAAACAGCAACTATCATAATTAAAGTCTTTGCAATCCAAAATAGTGGGTACATCACTAGTTAACGTTTTGACCTCTTCAAACCCACTTTCATTAATTTTTTCATCAAGATTTTCACCCTCCAAATCATTGGGACGCCTTCCAGATAAAGTTGGATCTACTTCAGTCCCTTTATCATCAATTTTAATATTACTAAACAAGGAATCAATAGAAGAAACACCAATCACTTTAAGATCTCCATCATTTTTATGAAAGCAATCACTAGAAAACACTTTTTCTAAGAATTCTCGTTTAGCTCTAAACATAGCGGTTCTTTTCTTACTTTCATCTATAGAAACATATAAAGCTTTAATTGATTCATCAATCTTAGGTGCAAAAGCTTTCAACTTGAGATTTTCTACATCATGAGAAATTCTATCAATGCTTCTAGACATATCATCAATCTTATTCAACTTTTCTTCTATCGTAGTATTGAAAACTTTTTGAGCATTGATAAATTCTTTAATATTACTCTCAAGATCAGAGGGGTTCCTATTATTATTGTAAGGAGAATTACCATAGGAATTACCATAATTATTAGAGGAATTTCCAGGAAAAGGCCTAGGATTAAAATTACCTCTATAAGCATTGTTATTAAAATTGTTTCGCGAGATGAAATTCACATCTACGGAATCACTATTTTGCTCAATCAAAGTAGACAAAAGCACATCATTAAGATCAATAGGAGCATTTTTTCTAGCAACCAACTTCATAAGAGCATCAACTTTTTCACTCAAAGTACTAATTTCTTCAACCGAATTAACTTTTTTACTAGTAGGTGCTCTTTCAGTATGCCATTGTGAATAATTTGCCATAATAGTATCTAGCAATTTAGTAGCTTCACCCAAAGTAATTTCCATAAAATTACCAACCGCGACGGAATCTAAAATATTTCTAGAGACAAATTTCAATCCCGCATAAAAAATTTGTGTGATCATCCAAAGATTTAATCCATGAGTAGGAAAATTTCTTAGCATCAATTTCATTCTTTCCAAAGATTGTGCAACATGTTCATGCTCAAGTTGCTTAAAATTCATGATTTGGGTTCTAAAGGAAATAATTTTTGCGGGCGGAAAATACTTAGTAATAAAAGCAACCTTGCACTTATCCCAAGAATCGATACTATTGCGAGGCAAAGAAGAAAACCAAATTGTTGCATGATCCCGCAAGGAGAAAGGAAATAGTTTCAACTTCAATATATCATTCCACATCTTTTTTATTTGCATATCACACAATTCTACGAATGTGTTTAGATGGGACGCGGCATCCTCATTAGGAGTACCGGAAAATTGATCTTTCATGACAAGATTCAACAAAGCGGCATTAATATCACAAGACTCGGCACTTGTGGCGGGAGGAGCAATCGGAGTACTAATAAAATCATTATTATTAGTATTGGAAAAATCACACAATTTGGTATTTTCTTGAGTCATCGTGACTACGCAAACAAGATTGCAAGCAAACAAGAGATCTGATGAGAAAAAGGCAAACGAAGAAGAGGGTGAATAAAACGGAAAATTTTGTGAAGTGGGGGAGAGGAAAACGAGAGGCAAATGGAAAATAATGTAAATTGCAAGGAGATGAGATTTGTGATTAGGAACCTGATAGATGTTGTTGATGTCTCCCCGGCAACGGCGCCAAAAATTCCTTTGACGTGGCTTGAGACCGCGTCGGTATTTCCCCAAAGAGGAAGGGATGATGCAGCCTAGCTACGGTAAGTATTTCCCTCAGTTATGAAACCAAGGTTATTGAACCAGTAGGAGAACCACGCAACACTATCTAAATGGTACCTGCACAGAAAGAACAAATACTTGCAACCCGACGCGTAAGAGAGGTTGTCAATCTCTCCACGGAAAAAAGATAGGTTAGATTGTAGTAGATTGGATAGATAGATCGCACAAGAACACAAAATAAAAGAAACAAATAAAAAGTGCAGCAATGTATTTTTGGGTTTTTGGAATAATAGACCTGAAACAAAAGTGGCAAAAGATAGATTGGAAAGCAATATGTTGAAAGAGTAGACCCAGGGGCCGTAGGTTTCACTACTGGCTTCTCTCATGAGTGTAGCACACGGTGGGTAAACAAATTACTGTTGGGCAATTGATAGAAGATCAAATAATCATGACGATATCCAAGGTGATGATCATTATATAGGCATCACGTCCAAGATTAGTAGACCGAAACGATTCTGCATCTACTACTATTACTCCACACATCGACCGCTATCCAGCATGCATCTAGTGTATTAAGTTCATGGAGAAACGGAGTAATGCAATAAGAACGATGACATGAAGTAGACAAGATCTATTCATGTAGGAATAGACCCCATCTTGTTATCCTTAATAGCAATGATACATGCGTGCCTCGCTGCCCCTTCTTTCACTGGGAGAGGACACCGCAAGATCGAACCCATCACAAAGCAATTCTTCCCATGGTAAGAAAAATCGATCTAGTTGGCCTAACTAAACCAAAGATTCGAAGAAGAAATACGAGGCTATAAGTAATCATGCATATAAGAGATCAAAGAAGACTCAAATAATATTCATGGATAGAAACTGATCATGAACTCAAAATTCATCGGATCCCAACAAACACACCGCAAAAAGTCATTATATCAAATAGATCTCCAAGAGGCCATTGTATTGAGAATCAAAATAGAGAGAGAAAGCCATCTAGCTACTGCCTATGGACCCGTAGGTATATGGTGGACTACTCACGCATCATCGGAGAGGCACCAATGAGGATGATGAACCCCTTCGTGATGGTGTTAGATTGAATCTCGCAGTTCTGGAACTTGCGGCGGCTGGAAGTGTTTTCATTGACTCCTCTAGGGTTTCTTCAATATTTCGGTATTTATAGAGCTCGGAGGCGGTGGAGGAGATCCCCATGGGCCCCACAACCCACCAGGGCGCGCCGGGGGCCTCTGGCGCGCCCTGGTGTCTTCTGCGCCCCACGGGCCTCCTCCTGGGTACTTCTTTCGCTCCCTGGATGTCTTCTGGTCCAAAAAAAATCTCCAAAAAGTTTCATCGCGATTGGACTCCGTTTGGTACTGATATTCTGCGAAGTAAAAAACAGCAACTGGCACTTGGCACTATGTCAATAGGTTAGTCCCAAAAAATGATATAAAGTTGCTATAAAATGATTGTAAAACATCCAAGAATGATAATATAACAGCATGGAACAATCAAAAATTATAGATACATTGGAGACGTATCAGACTCCAAGGGCATATCACCGAGCGTAGAACGTGTCCTCACTCGTGGGGGAAAAGTACTCTGCAACATGACACATTGCAGCCATGTAGGTCACCATTTTGAATATGTCGGCAAGTCATAAGGGAGAACAAGTAAAATCATCATCTACATTATATGCATATATGGCAGGTGGGCCTACAAGTTTAAATTTAGCGAAAAGCTGATTTTTTCCTACAACAAAGGGGGCAAAAGCAGATTATTACTACAAAGTTGGTTGTTAATGAGATGGTTCCGCCAACCAATACTCATACCCAAAATTATAAATATACCCAATTCATTTATAATAGTTGTGTCGAGAGTTCCTGATAGTTTCAGTTCCAAAGGCTCAACTTGTCCGTAACCGGGGACATGGCTAATCAATTAGATTTGGTACTCTGCAGAGTCTAGCACACTTCTCCACAAGATTCAATCGCCTCCGTTAAAATCCTCGCACTGCATGGTGTTGGAGAATCGTATGATCAAAACATGGTCTCCCAAAGGGTTCCTCTGGGCCACTGTCAGTGCCCATCCAATCCTACCGTTCTTCTACATCTCGTAGCATCGTCCGTCCAGAGTTGCCACGATGTCCAACCAAGCCAGAGCCCATAATGGCTTGTGTCTGTGCTGGTAAACCTCGGGTCTTGAAGTATCCATCCGTCCCTTCGTGTCTGGGTGGAACTTTCCGCGTAAATACTGGCACTTCTCCAGCAACACCTAGGCTACCACTGGGGTCCTCCAAGGTGCCGTTCAACCTTTCATCCCAATGGTACATTGCATCATGAAGTCTTGGAGTCTTGAATTATTGAGGTCTTGATCATAATTTAAATTCTCACAACTCTCATGAAAAACACTCAACCAACCCGGTCTACTAAAAGCATAGCAAAAATAAAATATCATCTCCCGGGGCAAAAGTGACAAGGGTTTATGGGGTACCTACCACATGATACTACTCAAGATCCAAGTTTCCCATTTACCTACATTGCGTCCAATGGTGGAACAAGTTTAACTAATGCAATAAAATCATGGGTAAAAATATGATCAAATGGCTTGCCTTGTTGACGATCTTCAAACTCAAGAGACTCTAAGTAGCAAGCTTCGCACTTCGGGTGATCTAACGAGACAAACAATTTACACAATAAGCATAACATGATCACAAACAATAGATAACACCATGTAAAACTAATAATAAAACAATCAAGGAAAACATAAAGGCAAAAACCAAAAGAATCAACAAAATTTCAATGGAAAAGTTTTTACTAATGGAACCACAAACTAAAAATAGTTTTCTGGAAGTAATAAAATTTTAATAGAAACAAAACTAAAGTTTTATTATAATAACATAAAATATTTAAGCTAAAGATTTCTACAGAAAAAGAATCAACCTAAAAGCTATTATAAAACTCTACTTAGGAATAAAACAAGTTTCCTACCAAGTAAGAAACAAGAAGAAAATAAATAATTCTTTTTAACAGCAAATAAAATTCCTAATGTTGACTAAAAGAAACTAATCAGAACTTATCAACATATACAAAAGCATAAAATTGAAAACAATTAAAACATAAAGAAATAGAGCTAAACCTGAAAAGAACTAAAACAATACTGTTTTGATTAAAACCTAATTTTAAATAATCCTAAAAATACCAAAATTAAATCTACTGATAAAACAAACTAATAAAAAACAGCAGCAAAAAGAATCACTCAAAAATCTATTTTTAAACTGAAGTTATTCACAAAATAGTGATTCAAACAAATTTCATTGAATTCGAATTAGAAAACTACTAGAACTAACAGAAATTTTATAAAACTTATGACTTAATGCAAAAAGAATCACCTAAAATAAATAAATATTATAAAATATATTCAATTTCAAAAAACAAAACTAAATCTGTAAACTAAAACAAAAAAGAAAAAAGAAAAAATCTACCGAGCGGCTACTGGGCTATGTGGCGCTTTGTGATTCATTGCGGGGTGTGCGCGGAGTGAGAAAAGAGCGGACGACGGAACTGTAAAATAAAATGGTTTGCTGGATATAAGTGATCTATCGGGGTCGTGCGATCTGGATCCAACGGTGGAGAGGGAGGGGATGGCTCAGAGCGGTGGCGGATGAGGGTTCTGGCGAGGTCGATGGCGATGGCGGCTCGGTGAAGGTCGGGGATGGTGCTCCATGGATCTCCTGGGACGGTGAGCAGCTCCAGACGAGGAAGTCAAGGGCAACACGTCTCCTGGTGGCGTCAGCGAGGGTCGGGGGTGACCGAACGGTGCTCCATGTCGGCAATGGCGTCCGCGGCAAGGTTCGGGCTCCGGCGAGCTATTGCGGTGACTAGAGGGGATCGGGTTGGGGTTTTTGCGTGGAACGGAGTGAGGGCGATGCGGCTTTTATAGCCAGGAGGTCGGGGTGCTTGAACGGAAGCAAAGCGTGGCTCGGATTCAGATCCGCGGTGATCTACGGCCATGGCAGGGAATCAGGCGCGGGGAAGGAAGGTGACCGACGCGGGTTCGGAACGGGCTGTGGGACCTAGTCTCTAGTGAGAGAGATAGAGGGAGGAAACCGGATCGATTGGCCAATCCGGTGGGATTCGGCTCTGGCGGTGGTGCTGGGATGGCCCTGTGACGTGTGGCCCTGGGGGTCTTTCCTATTAAAACAGTTTTTCCATTTTGAATTACACACAGAGATAAAAGGAATAAAACAAAAGAAATTAAAATATTATATATACATGTCATATATCAAAATGATCATAAGAATAATTCCTACAACGTAGACTATTTTTCAGGGGCAAAATAAAAACTTTATAAAAAATCTTTTTTTTGAAAATTCAAATAAAACCCAAATTTGTCACTCTAATATCTTGGCATTATTTCTTCTGACTTTTTGGAGGGTCATGCTACCTCCCTTCATACTTTTGATCAAAGTATACTATCAGGGTATATTGGATATAATCCACTTGCCAAAATGAAATGAAATGAAAAATTCAAACAACATGCATAGATGCTTAGCTAGTTCTATAACATGCCAAAATGAAGTTTTAGGATGTTACAAACCTACCCACCTTAAGATGAATCTCGCCCTCAAGATTCAGGTTGGCTAGAAAATAGGTGTGGGTGGTCTCGACGAAGATCTTCTTCTCGCTCCCAGGTGGCTTCTTCCTCGGTATGGTGACTCCACAAAACCTTGCAAAACTTGATGATCTTGCTGCGGGTAACTGTGTTGGCACTCTCGAGGATTCTGAAGTGCTTCTCCTCAAAAGTCAGATCACTGTCAAGCTATATGGCCTCTAGGGGCGTTGTGTCTCTCAAAGGAATATCAGCCATCTCAGCATGGCATTTCTTCAACAGGGAAACGTGAAAGACATCGTGAACTCCTGACAATCCTTTCGGCAATTTCAGCTTGTATGCAACTTCATCTCTAAGTTCAAGAATTTTGTAGGGGCCTATTAATCTGTGTGCTAACTTTCCTTTAACACCAAACCTCTTGATTCCTCGAAGTGGAGACACGTGGAGATATGCTCGGTCTCCCACTTCGTATGTTACTTCCTTGCGTTTACTATCAGCATAACTCTTCTGTCTAGACTGGGAATTCTTGAGTCTGTCACAGATCAGCTTGGCCTTCTCTTCGGAATCTCTGATAAGATCGGGACCAAAATGTTTTCGGTCTCCGACACCATCCCACATCAATGGTGTTCTGCACCTCCTTCCGTATAAAGCTTCGAAAGGGGCCATCTTCGTACTGGTCTGATAGCTGTTGTTGTATGAGAACTCTGCTTAGGGCAATTTATCGTCCCGGCTTGATCCATAGTCTAGCGCACAAGCTCTCAACTTGTCCTCCATAATTCTGGTTGACTCTCTCGGTCTGTCCATCTGTCTGAGGATGAAAAGTTGTACTGATCTCCAACCTCATACCCAAAGTTTCATGTAACTTATGCCAAAACTTTGAGGTAAATTGAGTCCCTCTATCTGATATGATACTCCTCGGAACTCCATGTAGACATACGATCCTGGTCATATATATCTTGGCTAACTTAGCACTGGTATAGGTGGTCTTCACGAGAATAGAGTGAGCTACCTTGGTCAAGCGATCAACCACTACCCAGATGGAATCATAACCTGAACGAGTCCTGGGTAATCCTGTGATGAAATTCATTCCAAGTTTTTCCCATTTCCACTTGGGTATCGGCAGAGGTTGAAGTAACCCAGCTGGCTTCTGATGTTCTGCCTTTACTCGCTAACAAACATTGCATACTGCTACATGCTCGGAAATATCCTTCTTCATGCCTGTCCACCAGAAACTTTCCTTCAAGTCTAGATACATCTTGGTGTTGCCTGGGTGTATCGAGTATGGTGAATCATGGGCCTCCTGAAGTATTAACTTCCTGAGCTCTGGATCATTGGGCACATAGATATGATCGTCAAACCATATAGTTCCGTGTTCATCCTCACGAAAACCTTTAGCTTTTTCGTCCTTCAACCTTTCCTTTATCTTGGCTATTTCCTTGTCCAACTTCTGGGCTTCACGGATTCTTTCGGTCAAAGTGGATTGAATCTTCAGTGTGGCAACATATTCTCGTGGAACTATCTCCAATCTGAGATCTCTGAGATCGTCGACTAACTCATGTGGTAATCCTCGAGCTATGAGGGTGTTCACATAGCTCTTACGGCTCAAGGCATCCGCTACGACATTTTGCTTTCCTCGGTGATAATGCAATCTCATGTCATAGTCCTTGATCGACTCTAGCCATCTCCTCTATCTGAGGTTCAATTCCTTCTGCGTGAAGATATACTTCAGGCTCTTATGATCCGTGTAAATGTGACATCTATTTCCGATAAGGAAATGTCTCCAGGTCTTGAGGGCGTGCACTACGGCTCCTAACTCCAAATCATGGGTGTCATAGTTCAACTCATGAGGTCGTAGCTGTCTGGACGCATAGGCTACAAGTTTTCCCTCTTGCATGAGCACTCCTCCAAGTCCTTGACATGAAGCATCACAATATACCTGAAAGTCATTCCGAATGTTCGGCAAAATCAACACTGGGGCTGTAACTAAACGTTTCTTCAACTCCTAAAAATTGGCTTCACATTCCTCTGTCCATATGTACTTGGACTCCTTCTTCAACAACTCTGTCATGGGCTTGCAATATTTGAGAAGTTCTCGATAAACCTCCAGTAATATCCTACAAGTCAGAGAAAACTGCAGATCTCCTTAACTGGGGTGGGTGCCCTCCATTCTGTGACAGCTGCAACCTTGGAAGAATCCACTGCTATTCCTTCTCAAGAAATAATGTGTCCGAGAAATCCGACTTCCTTCAACCAAAATTCACATTTGCTGAACTTGGCATATAACTGATGCTCTGGGAGCTTCTCCGGAACTAAACGCATGTGTTCCTTGTGTTCTTCCTCGCTCTTGGAGAATATCAATATATCGTCGATGAACACCACGACAAACTTGTCTAGATATTCCATAAATACCTTGTTCATCGTACTCATAAAATATGCAGGAGCATGAGCCAAACTAAAAGACGTGATTGTATACTCATATAGACCATACCTTGTGGTGAAAGCTGTTTTGGGTATATCATGTTCACGAATTTTCAACTGATGATACCCTGATCGAAGATCGATTTTGGAGAATACTCTGGCTCCGACTAACTGATCAAACAAATCGTTTATCATCGGTAGAGGGTACTTGTTCTTGATAGTCACCTCATTTAGTGCACGATAATCAACTACCATCCTCAAGGTTTTATCCTTCTTCTCTACCAAGAGAACTGGGGCTCCCAAATGTGACGAACTTGGGTGAATCTAGCCTTTGTCCAATAACTCCTTGATCTGCTTCTTGATTTCCTCCAAATCATTCATGGGCATCCGATAGGGTCCCTTGGATATTGGGGCTGTCCCTGGCAATAACTCAACCAGGAACTCAATTTCTCTATCCGATGGCATGCCTGGCAATTCCTCCGGAAATATATCGGGGAAGTCTTGTACAACTGGCACTTCCTCCTGAACAACTCCCGTGAGGGAATTCACCCGAGTACTCTTCGGTGTGTGCCAGAATACATACTTAATCCTCTTCTGCTCTGGGGTGGTGAGAAAAATCGACTTATGGGCACACTCGATATTCCTTCATACATGGTCAACCAATCCATGCCTAGGATTACATCCAATCCCTGTGATTCTAATACGATGAGGTCAGTGGGAAATTCATGGTTTCCAATGTTGAGGTTCATCGGCTGGCATCCTATCCCTACCGTCATCTCGGCTCCTGGGGAACTGACCTAAAGGGGTCTACTAAGGGTTCTAGTAGGCAAACCATACTTTTATACAACTACCCTTGATATGAATGAATGTGTTGCACCAGAATAAAAAAATACCAGTATTGGATGTGAATATAACAAAAACATACCAACCACAGTCTCGGGCTGATCATAAACCTCCTCTACATCAATGTGGTTCATCTGAGCGCGGGGAAAAGAGTTGGGCTTCTTCGCTGCTGAGTTGCCGTTGTCGTTTCCATTTCCCTACTTGACCTGGGAACAATCGATGGCATAATGTCCTGCCTTCTGGCACTTGAAACAGGTGATATGACTCGGATCCTTCTAAGCCGAAGCGGGACGGTGCTGACTGCCATTGCCTACCATTCTTGTAGTTGCTGTTGTTGTTGGGACCATTATTCCCATTTCCTCCATGGTTATGCATAGCATGGTTATGGTGAGTGTGTCCTCCAAACTTACCGGATCTTGATCCGGTATTCCCTGAATAAGGGGAGTAACGGGGCTTCTGCTGAGATCCAGAGTTGTACTTCCCCTGTCCATATTTCTGCTTGTGGTTCTCGATCTGCTACTGCTTTCCCTCCAGAATAAGGGCCTTGTCTACCAGCTCCTGGTAGTTGTTGAAGGTAGCCACCATCAGCTAAATTCTCAACTCATCATTGAGTCCCTCCATGAACTTCTCCTATTTGGCTGCCTCATCAGCCACATCTCCGGGTGCATATCGGGCCAACATGCTAAATTCATCCACATACTGTGCCACAAAATGGTTCCCCTGGCATAAGTTGTGAAACTCACGCTTCTTCAAGCTCATGGCTCCAACTGAGTCATGTGCGGTGCGGAAAGCCTGCTTGAACTGATCCCAAGTCACACCGGCAATGGGATATGTGGTGGTGTAGTTCTCCCACCAAGAAGCAGCTGGTCCTTCCAGTTGGTGTTCGGCAAAACGCACCTTCTCAGCTTCCGTGCAACCAGCAGTGACCAGCTCTCTCTCCATCTTGCAGAGCCAATTTTCTGCCACAATGGGCTCAGTGCTGCTAGAAAAGGTGGGCGGATTCAGCCTCAGGAAACCAGTGAGGTTGTCGGCCTGGGATGGAGGGATGTTTTTGTTGTTGTTGGCCTGATTCTGTATGAGTAATTGCATTAGTGCATTTTACTACTGGATCAGCTGGGTGAGTTCCGGTAGGAAGTTGGTTCCCGGGTCACGTCTCGGAGGTATCTGATGTTTTAGAGTGATGAGAAATAGAATAGAACAAGGGTCTAAAGAGAAAATAACACTACCCATATGCAATGCAACAATCTTTAACACACCAAACATTCATTCATTTATTCTACTCAACAAGGTTCAAACTCGAGATACAAGTCGTATGAATCATCGGCCTGAATGATTAATGAGAAAAAAAGGAAATATGGCGGTCATGACTAAAGTATTCCTTAGAAATCCATGGTGGTGCATCCTCCGGTGCTGCTCTCCTCGTAGTCGTCGTTGTTGCTCACTAAGTGGCCGATGTCGCCCTCCGGGTGAAGGTTTTCTCCCTGGTCCAGTTTCTCCTCCAGGGATGCAACATAAATCTTCATATTATTGGTCCTCTTCAGGAAGTCCTTGAGTTCATCTTCATGCATGTAGTTGGCTTCACACGCTTCATCCTCTAGCTCAAGTTCACGGAACATCAGCTGTCTGATCTTCTTCGTGCTTCTGCTTAGCTGGACCTCCAGAGTCCTAATGTGTGTCTCCATCTCTTGGACATAGGAAAGTACTGAGTTGTTAGTCATGGTGCGTATGATCTCTCCATCTGCACCCCTGCGGGAGATCATGGCGAGGTTTGATCCAATGGGATTACCGATGTACTCCTCCTTGTACATCCGAGTGCATAATGAATTGCCATGTTCCTCCCGAGAATCCAGTTGGGAGCAACAAACTTGAAGTCAATGGGCTCCGTGTGATGTCCAAAGGTCCTCCCGGGGATGTGCACCTCAATCCTATAGCGAGCGACTGCCAGAAGAGCCATGGTAGGGGTCCCGGTGATAGAAGGCAGAGCAATCCTTAAGTCCTTGACGATCTGCACCAGCTCCTTGCTGAAGGGCATCATCTCGTCAGGCTGGCAAAACTCCGTGATCAACACTGGGGTGAAGGTGGCCATCCAAAATATTGGAAATAGGAGAAAAGTCAGAAATGAACAGATGAGAATGTAAGAATTTCAAAACAAAAGTAAAATGATTTCTTCTTAAGGCTTTTCCAATCCTAGTGGTTACGTCCTACGGTCAGCGTGTGATCTGATACCATATCTGTAGCGACCTGACCCGATACGGTCAAGTCTCTGTGTTTCTGTACCATCCCAAGATCATGTTGGCACAAACACAGTACATCAATGTATATATCAAAGTTCAATCACACCTGCTTTATTCATTGGAATCTCATATAGTCTTTATTACAAAATAAATTTGGCTGGAGGCCAACTCATGAGATAAAACTACTGCGGAAGACGTAGACGCCAGCAAGTCCATCCGACTCCAAGGGCATATCACCGAGCGTAGAACGTGTCCTCACTCCTTGTCGGAAAAGTACTCTGCAACATGACACGTTGCAGCCGTGTAGGTCAGCATTTTGAATATGCCGGCAAGTAATAAGGGAGCACAGGTAAAATCAGCATCTACACTATATGCATATATGGCAGGTGGTGCTGCAAGTTTAAGTTTAGCGAAAAGCTGATTTTCACCTACAACAAAGGGGGCAAAAGTAGATTATTACTACAAAGTTGGTTGTTAATGTGATGGTTCCGTCAACCAATACTCATACCCAAAATTCTCAATATACCCAATTCATTTATATTACTTGTGTCGAGAGTTCCTGATAGTTTCAGTTCCAAAGGCTCAACTTGTCCATAACTGGGAACATGACTAATCGATTAAATTTGGTACTCTGCAGAGTCTTGCACACTTTCCCCACAAAATTCGATCGCCTCCATTGAAATCCTCACACTACATGTTGGACTGGTGCAGCGACGTGCTATACAAACGGTTTTTAACCCCTTTCCGCGACGTACTTTGAAATCGTCGCCTTGCATGTGTGGGCGATAGTGGGGGTCCATCCCACACGACACGGCAAACCAGTCGGCGATGGTGGCCAACGAACGCAAACGTTTGCCAAAACTAAGCGTATGGGATGTCCACATCTATCACCAATGAGGGTCACCGGATAATCGTTTCACATATGTGTGTTTCCCATACGGTTCATCTTTACAACTCGTGTGAGATCACACAACATCGCACGTGCTATTATGTGAAGCGCCATTTACGATGTGCACCGAATCGCAAACAGTTCACGATTATAAAGCATGTACGATAAGGAGACAATCACACACAGTTAGTTCCACTTTGACCGTCTGTGATATGATATAAGAGTGCATACGTTTATCATTGTAAAACCGTATGCGAAGGTAGAATATATCCCACATGCGGGGTTTCTGATAAACATTTGTGATTTATAAAACGTCCCAAACGTGGGATCCATACTTCCCAAACGTGTCATCTAGAATAACTGTGTCGGATGAAGGCCTATCGCACGCGTTCTTCTTTGACCAACGTTTACGATGGTACACAGTTCAAAATACGAAATCGTGTGTGATAAGGAGACTAGCACAAACGCTGGTCTTGTTAATCTCACACGTTCTTTCTCTTCTGACCGTGCGCGAAGACGAGATTCATCGCACACGCCTCGAATGGAGAAACGTGTGTGATGTTGGAGTTGATCGCAGACGTTTTGCTTTCTCAAACTGTCTGCATTGTAATGGCCTGCAGAGCAGGATTTGCCCCTAATTAAATACCTTTGTTCATAATTCACATAATTTAAATTTGAAAGTAGGAATTCATGTATTTCATATCGAATCATGTTTAGGTTTTAGAATGAATGCATAATTCGATTAACATGTACATATACTCAAGAACTACATAAGCATCAATTCTAAAAAAGGAAAGTACAGAAGGGACAAATAAAGAATGATGGAAGCACGGTTGTACTAAAGACGGTAAAGAGAGAGCCGAAAGACATTTTGTATGCTAGAGAAGGTGAAGCGGAATGCCCATATTGTGCCCTCCTCCATGCCTAACGCACGAATGACTCTAGGCCAGCCCCTAGTGATGGCCGCCCGCCCATCCTTCACTGTCTTCATTATGACTTCTCGATGCTCATTGTAGTCTCGATGATATATTTTAACCTTCATTGCATGTCCAGCAATCATGTACTTTGCGAGGTAATCTTGAGAAAACTGCTTTGGGAACCACTTCAAAAGAAAAAGATTCAGACATTGTTGTGCGACAACTCATTATGGGAAGTAGTACTAGAAGCCTACGGAGTTCATAGTTACCATCCTACAGCTCACTGTTGTGATGGATAGAGCATAAACAAATAGCCTAATTGGCATTGTTCGTCTCTTTTCCATAACAATCATTTTCAGTTTCCTCACTTGATGCTGGTTCATGAATATTTCATTACCCCACATGCAAAAAGGGTCCAGGAATGGATCTTTACCTAAGACATATGTACCTACAAGCCAGAAGCTAATATTAGAAGCTATAATGCAGTTGCAGAATGGTGTAATATATTACTCCATCAGTTCCACAATGTGTTGCATATAAACATTTTGAGAAGTCAACATTTACTTACTTTGACCAAGTTTGTAGAGAAAACATTTACATATATAATTGCAATTCCATTTCATTTGATAGATCACAAAATTTTATATTGTATACATTTTAGATGGTATATGTAGATACATCACAAAAATCTATATGCACTACATGATGGAACGGATGGAGTATAAGCGGAGGGATGAAAAGAACCTCGGTGGAAAACGTTGGCCACACCCATTGTTGTCCTGTGCAAGTACATGTAAAGTCATGATAAGTACATCAGGCTTAACATCAACCAACTATACGAGGTATCTGCTTGAAATAAACAAGGCATATATGCTCACTATAAAAACCAAATATAGCCATTTGATACTGGACAAATGCTCAATGGAACCAACCTAACAACCTCATAACGAAAAGCAAGGCGTCTGCTTGAAAACTAGACAAATGCTCACTACAATCAACCTAACAACCAGATAAAGAAAAGCAAAGCATCTGCTTGAAAACTAGACAAATGCTCACTGCAACCAACCTGGCAACCAAATTCAGAGAAACAAGGCATAAATGTTTAAAGCGGGAGTTAAGGGCACAGGTTAACGACACCAGGCATAATAGGTGGTATTGATGAAATTGAACTGCACAGTTCATACTTAAACATAATGAACATCACATTGTGAATAACTGAAAGAAACAAGGCATTCATGCTCACTTTAACAACCAACTATAGCCATTGAAAACTGGACAAATACTCAATGCAACCAACCTAACAACCAGATACAGAAAAGCAATGCATCTGCTTGACAACTGGACAAATGCGCAATTAAACACTGCATGGTTATCGCATGGCAAAAGCTACTACAACAATGGGTACGAGAAGGCTAGCTACAAAAGGTATGATTTGCTCACAGGATGTTGCCCCACTTGTTATTGATGGGCTCCTTCCACTTGGGATATGAGGTGCCCAGGGTGCGCTCCCTGATGTCGCAGATGGCACGTTTCCCCTTGTAACAGTCGTAGTGTGTGCCATTATCTTGGTGGATGAGATATGACTTTGAAGCTAAGGATCCCAAGCCACCGCCGTAGAACGTTTCTTTTAGAAATGACAAAAGGGGCTCGATGGCGTAGAAGGATAGCAAATCCATGACCGTGAGGCAGAGGAGATCAGCGGCGGGGCCTTTGGAGAGATCGACGGCGGTTGAACCAGAGGCGTTGCCGGTGGACCACTTAACTTGTGACATGGCCCGGGTGAAGCCTGTGATGTTGATGAGCTTGATGTTGTACCCGGCTCTCCTGAGATACAGGAACACGCGTTCCCGCAGACTTGAAGCCTTCGGCATTACACCGTAGGCAGCGTCCTCACCGGCTCCTGCGGCGAGGTGTTTGTCCGGGATCGAAGGGTCGGCGCGAACGGCGCCCACCTCGCCTGCGTACGGCGGAGAGGCCATGATAGACCTCTTTTTTCTCGTAGACTCCTCGAGGTCCACGGGAGATGTGGTCGGGCTGATTAGGCTACGACTCTCTGGAGTACGGGATGTGGATCTGGGGGAAAGGGACATTGTCGGCGTCCTGGGAACGGGGGTACCTAGAACTGCCTGCCTGCGGCCGAGGGCGTGGCCCACTACGAAGGCTCGGTACGGCCCGGCGCGGCCTCACTCAAGACAAGGCCCTCGCGAGAGCCCCACGCTCGCGAGGAGGACGGCGCCAAGCCCTCGGAGGGAAGAGGCCTCCCCTGGCCCCCTCCTGAGCAGCGGAGATCTCTATGCAATACTCGGCCTCGGGAGGTCAAGGATGACGCCAGCCGGGCCACGCGGGCACCAGCGCGCGCAGAGGAGACAGTTTCCTCTTCGGTGCAAAGGAGGCAAATGCGTACGCAGGTTCCCAAAGCACCCCCCAAAGGTTTCCATTCCGATGCAACGAGACCAAGACCACGAGCCCAGCAGGACGGACGTCATTGCCGAGCCCACCTCTGCATCACCACCGGCCACTTTGCAAGCGAAGACCACCTTTCGTCAGGATAAGATGTACCTCATGTCCCCTTTCAAAATTGTCCGTTGTGGGATCCCTTCCCGCCATTGCGATAAGGGAAGAGGACCCGGGTCGCTATAAATAGAGGCTAGGCTACCCCGTAGAGGGGGACGGCGAACAAAACACCACCTGAGCACCGTCGCGAGGCTACTCACCACTGTACTAGTTCATCCACAAACCTCCTCGTGAGGCAATCCAACAAAAGAAGGAGTAGGGTTTTACACTTTGCAGCGGCCCGAACCTGGTTAAATCCTCGTGTGCTAATCTTCTTCCTGGCAATCGAGTGAGTTCGTCGAGCTAGGCTATCGAGCTGTGAGCTTGAGGCCAAAGCTGGTGGGGATCTTCGCACACGCCCCTGTGTTCGAACCTCTTAGGGTTTTGTGGAGCCCGAAATCCGACATTTGACGCGCCAGGTAGGGGGCGTGTCGGAATCCTTAACCAAAGCTTCACCTCGCCTCCGCTCGCCGTTCCCATGACCAAGGGACACCGAGCCCGCGCCAAACGACGGGCTGCTCGCGTCGCTCGGGCGACGCCTGCAGACCTCGGCATTCCGCATCGCCTTGCCCCCCCGTTGGCGGACGCCATCGCCAGCCCGGCCTTCGACAGGCGCCGGGGGCAGTAGCCTTCATCAACCATGCAGCACGTTCTCATCGCCCCGACACTCCCCCGCGTCCGCGTCACGGTATCATCCTCCTGAGTCCGCCGCGATCTGACGCGCGGGCGAGTCACGCTCCTCGTGGACCGCGAACTGCAGCGTTTCCACGCTGCTCGCGGTCGCTACGACGACTGGGTATGTCGCGTGGACAGGCGTGCCACCATATCCGGCGAGGCCTAGGCGCTTCCCTACGGGACGGGCCTGGGGGCTCGTGTCCATACAGTCACTCAACCAGCTAGCGCGGCGCTGAGGACACGCGGATGCCCTTGGGAAGCATGTTGCGACCCGCACCCGCTGGGGGTGCGGCCCAGTTTGTCGGACACATAGGGGTTAACCCCTGGCGCGAACGAAGACCGGTGGGAGGTGCTGGCCGCGCGGGGTGACCACCGCCTCGCGCCTCACAGCACGCCCATCGCGTCCGGGGCGGACGCCCGGCGACTCGTCTATGCCCGCGCCCGGGGGCTCGAGCAACTCCACAACGACCATGTTGACGAGCGCCCGGACTGCGAAGGGAGCAGCGCCGGCCACCACGACAACAGGAGGAGCATATGCGGCCTCGCGAGCGGCTTTCGTCGGGGCTGGTATGCGCAGCCTCACGAGGGCGGCTGGCGGGGTTGGTCTCGCGAGGGTGCCTGGCACAAGCAGCCTCGTGAGGCGTGCCCGCTGGTGGGGAGCTACCCTGAGCAGGCGCCTGGGTCTGCGGACCGGGGGTCACCGGCCTGGAGACGAAGGATGGAACACATGCCCATGTCCCTAGGCCAGGCGCCCCCAGCCTGGAGACGGAGGGTGGAACACACACCCATGTCCCCAGGCTAGGCGCTTCCAACCCGGGGACGGAGGGTGGAACACACGCCCATGTCCCCAGGTCAGGTGCTTCCAACCTGGAGACGGAGGGTAGAGAGCACGCCCATGTCTCCAGGACGAGCGTCACCTACCCAGAGACGGAGGGTGGAACACACGCCCATGTCTCCGGACCAGGCCTCGCTCGACCAGCGGCAGGAGATCACGTACTCGCCCATGTCTCTGGGTCCAGCTCGGTCCGCCCGAGGACGTGGGATTGGGTACCCATGTGAGGCTCCCGGGCACCCCAGCGAGGCGCGCTGGGGCACCACCTTGGGCGTCAGCCTCACGAGTGACAAATTGGCCCTGCGCCGGGACCTGCCAGCAGCGCAGGGGGCTGTGGCGCTACTACAACGACAACATCCATCCCCGGGCTTTGGAGAGCCCGAGGCCTTGTTCCGTGGCGGGCCTTCCCTGCGGAGAGCGTGGGGGGCTCCCCCCGCGCTCGAGGGCCCGTCCAGAGCCGACCCCACTTTGCCGCATCATGCTTGGGGGCTGGGAGCGGGCTCCATGTACAGGCGGCATGGAGCTCCCTGCACACCCCCAGGCTCAACCCGTGACACTCTCACATAATAATGAGTGGGCTGTATACGCCCGGAGCCCCCGAGGACGCGGAGGGGTTCCATCCCACGCCCAAGTGGAAGCCCCATGCTCCGCGCTGGCGGACAACACTGTCCTCCAATGACTATGCCCACGCAAGGTGGAAGCCCTATGTTCCGCGCTGGGGGGAAGACGAAAACAAAGACTAGCCTAGGTGCCGGACGCGGCTGTTGCTTGTTCCTTTTGTATTCAAATTGCCACTTCTTGAAACGAAACTCAAAAGTTTCGTAACTCTGTTTTAAAAAAAAGGGGTGGGAATTTTCCCTCTTTGCGATTCTTTTTCTGGTCTTGAAATCTTGTTTTCTGAATCGACACCTGTCGGTCTCCCCCGCACGCGCCCCGCGAGCGGGGGCAGCACGGGCACGGTGTGCACACCTTGCCAAGGCCCCGACACCTTGGTCCTCGCGTGGCGCTTCTGGGCAAGCCAGCAAGGGCCTGTTGCCTCAGAAGCACCTATCTTTTAGCGGCCGACCCTCGCTCGAGGCCTTCGTCCGCGGCCCGGCGCGGCATCATGGAGCCTCGGGAGGCTCAGGCACCTCTCGGGGCAGGAACCGGCAAAACGGTATGGGAGCCGCTCGAGCGTCAAGGGGGACTCCTGAGAAACGCGCCTCAGGGGCCTCACTGGTCACGTAGACCCTCGCCCAATGGTCTCGTCCTGGTGATCCGGACGCCCCAACGGTGGTCGAGGTATGCACGGGACTGGGCTCCGCCGACGTAGAGCGCCGCTTGAGCGTCAAGGGGGACTCCTGAGCAACGCGCCTCAGGAGCCAAACTGATCGCGTAGCTCCTCGCCCCTTGGTCTCGTCCTGGTGATCTGGACGCCCCAACGGCGGTCGAGGTGTGCGCGGGATTGGGCCCTGCCGACGTAGAGTGCCGAAAGGCCTCCCAGACCATTCTGCTCGCAAGGAAGAAGCCCTCCGTGGCGGGATCCTCGAGCTCCCTGGACGCCCTAGCTGCACCTCACAACGCACCAGTTCGCCACGGCCCGCCGAGCTAAGTACCCCAACCATAAAAAGCAGAAACTTTTTGATTCGATGATAGCCTGAATGCTGGGTATGAGACAGGAACGCTAACGTGAGAATGCATACGCTATGATTACTACGTGCCCCCATCAGGCCTCTTGCAGCTCCAGGTACAGGGAAGGGCAATGCAAGGGAAGGAACCCGACCTCCCTAGGCATCGTCGCTAAAACCCCGGTCTGGGGGCGGCACGCTTCTCCTCAGGAGGTCCGCCCCGTGAGGCCCCAACAGGCCGTCATCGCCGGGCATAGTGCAACACCTCCGCGGACCCCTTAAGGGGCGCCGGGAGCGGAGCAACGGCGTAGCAGGACGAGCGAAGGTGCGAGGGAGTGCGCGGTGCAGCACCAACAATAACGCCAAACTCCGCGCAAGAGACGAGGGCGCGTCACACAAAACAAGCAACCGGCAGTTTAAAAGAAGAGGGAGGAAGACGAAGGTGAAACACAAAAGTTTAACGCCATCATGGGCCAAGTGCTTCTTGATGTAACAGGGACCAGGGGAAGAAAACAGGGGAAGCCTTGGCGGAGGAGCCGCTGTCACCATCCAGACCCCCGCCCGCCTCGACGCAGGAGTTGTCGCCCTCGTCGGAGGAAGGTTCTTGAATGAACCGTTCCACCAGGGACTCCACATGTGGGCGCACCTCATCCCTGAGGGGCCTCTGGAGCTCCACAGGCACCGGCTCCATGACGCGGGGGAGATCAAGCTCCGGGACGTGGCGGCGCAGGTTGGAGAAGACGCGCGTCAGCGCAATGTCCAGGAGGTCGCGCGCGCTGGACACGTTGTCCTCGTCCACCCGGGAGACGCCGGTCTCCAGCGCCTCCACCACCATGCCGAAGAAGTTGAGGTAGCCTCCGTCGCCGTGCGCGCACGGCAGCGCGGGGGCTTCCCCGACGAACCGGCTCACTGCACCAACCGCGCGGTGGGCGATATCCAGGTACTGCTTGGTGCGCTGCGCCTCCAACATCTTTGTGTGCGCCGCCTCATCCCGAGCGGCCTGCACCGCGTCACCTGCTCCCTTGATCTAGGCCTAGAGGGACGCCAGTTCTGCCTGGGCCTCTGCCTTGCCCCTGAGCGCGGCCTGGAGGGCGGCCTCGGCGTCCGCCAGCTGGGCCCTCAGCGTGACCGCTTCCTCCTGGAGCTCGTTGAGCCTGCGCCTCTTGGCCGCAGGCGCCCTGGGAGGAGGGAACAATCAGGCCCGGCGTGTCGGGCGTGATTGCAAAAGAAGGGGGTGGGTGACGAAACACTTACTCGGCAATGATGGCCCAGTGCCGGCGAGCTTGAGCCGGCCTCGAAGGCCCCCCGCCGCTGCCTCCAGAGGCCGGCGGTGGAGCCGAGGACCCTGCGCCCTTCCCCGCACCTGCTGCACTCCCTCCAGACGCCATGGAGGATGAGAGAAGAGAGGAGGATGAGAAAGATGTCTTTGGAAGGATGGGAAGCGAGAAGGCGCGTCGGGATGGCAAGCCCCCCACAAGCGGAGCGGGTTTATAGGCGCAACCGCTGCCCATGGGGCATCGTGGGGAGTGGTGGCGCCGTGCGCCACTCAGGCATCGCATGCCAGACTCGGTCGGCATGCAGCCCTGCTTCACGTCGCTTCATCTGCCCTCGTCGGGTCACATCCGCGTGGACCGAGGGGAGGGAAGACACAAGGAGATAGTCGCATTCAAGGATGGGAAATGATGGCCGGCGCGGCGCGCAGGCTTCACGTCAGCCGGACTTGGGGCAGTTCCCGACATCTTCGGGGAGCGGAGGCGTCCGTGTCTCGTTATGCGCCACGCGTCAGGTCGGGCTCGCAGGCGATTGGGGTCCGCGGCGCCTCGGGCCATCTTCTTCGGCTTCGCCCCGAAGCCAACTCGAGCGCGCCTTGGGCCCGGGGGATACTGTCGGCTTCCTGGGAACGGGGGTACCCAGAACTGGCTGCCTGCGGCCCAGGGCGTGGCCCACTACGAAGGCTCAGTACGGCCCGGCGCGGCCTCACTCAAGACAAGACCCTCGCGAGAGCCCCGCGCTCGCGAGGAGGACGACGCCAAGACCCTCGGAGGGAAGAGGGCTCCCCAGTCCCCCTCCCGAGCAGCGGAGATCTCTATGCAATACTCGGCCTCGGGAGGTCAAGGATGACGCCAGCCGGGCCAGGCGGGCACTAGCGTGCACAGAGGAGACAGTTTCCTCTTCGGTGCAAAGGAGGCAAAGGCGTACGCAGGTTCCCAAAGCACCCCCCCAAAGGTTTCCATTCCGGTGCAACGAGACCAAGACCACGAGCCCAGCAGGAAGGACGTCATCGCCGAGCCCACCTCTACATCACCACCGGCCACTTTGCAGGCGAAGACAATGTTTCGTCAGGATAAGATGTACCTCCTGTCCCCTTTCAAAATTGGCCGCTGTGGGATCCCTTCCCGCCATTGCGATAAGGGAAGAGGACCCGGGTCACTATTAATAGAGGATAGGCTACCCCGTAGAGGGGGACGGCGAACAAAACACCACCCGAGCACCCTCGCGAGGCTACTCACCACTGTACCAGTTCATCCACAAACCTCCTCGTGAGGCAATCCACCAAAAGCAGGAGTAGGGTTTTACGCTTCGCAGCGGCCCGAACCTGGGTAAATCCTCGTGTGCTAATCTTCTTCCTGGCAATCGAGTGACTTCGTCGAGCTAGGCTATCGTTCTGTGAGCTTGAGGCCGAAGCTGGTGGGGATCTTCGCACACGCCCCTGTGTTCGAACCTCTTTGGGTTTTGCGGAGCCCGAAATCCGACAGACACCGCCGGCCTCATCTAAAAACTCAGGGCGGCGATGGTGTATGTGGATCGGGGGTGACCCTGAAATTGTTTAGCTATGAGGCATGGGCAGACTGGCTGAGGTTGGTGGTGGGAGGTGGCGGTTGTGGCGAGCTAGGGTTGAAGCGGGGGGGGGGAGGGGGAGGGGGGTGTTGTGCGGACGGGGGGGTGTTTGCGGATGTGTCGCTGCTACTGAAAATTTTAGTAGTAATGGTGTGGGTGGAGATGGTGGTGGACGAGGGATGGCGACGGTTCAAATGTCTCGGCAGCTGAAATTTTACTATAGGGTCGGTGCGGTGGACGAGGAAAGGCGGCATGCAGTTGAAATACCGCTTCCAATTAAATTTTCGCAAATGAACTGGGCGGGAGCAACCAAGATCCCACACGGTCCAAACATAATAAAGTGTGTACGCTCTACGCTGTAACGAAATGCCGTGCCGCGAAACCATGAATTTTTGCATCGCTCAAGGCGGGTAGCTCTTTCTAAGATTTCTCAAGGCGGGTTCATCTCACACGGTTCATCCTCAATTTCAGTCGTAGACGTCAAATTCATCCTAAATTTCCACATGCCCACAGACAGATGACACAAACATTTGGCAAATTTTCAACACAAAATGCCTTATTTTGCAGCGGATTAGTTGACATTAGTTCATACGCTCTGTAATTTACAAACAGTTCATCAATTTACATGAAGATGAACTGCACAAAATATTCACTATGCCATGGATGCATACAAACGCCGCGCCTCCGCCATCGTCATGACCTTCCTCGCCTCAGAATGAGTATTCAAAGGAGCTCGTCAAGTCGATCAGCTCCACTGGTTCCACGGCGGAGACCGACGGGGCTACCTCGGCCGGAGCAACCGCGGCGCCTCTCGCCAGGTCTGCCGCTGTCGACGAAGATGTCATGGCGTCCAGGTGGGCCATCGGGATACAGACTGGCGCCGATCTCGCTAGAGCTGCTTCCCTGGTCGCTGTGGCCGCTGTTGCCAGGGCTGCCGCCGCAGCTGCAAGGCCTACAATGGCCTCCAACGCGGCTGAGAGGCATGCGGCGGCCTGCTCCGCCGCCTTCTGGTCCTGCTCCCGCCTCTTTTTTCCCTGTGCATCTGAGTTCCGCTTCCTCTTTGCACTCTCCCGCTGTTTCTATCGCTTCAGATCCCTAGCCGCGTTGCGGATGGCATCCGCAGATGCGATAGATTGTTCCACACCGACACTGAGATGACGCTTGTCCTTGTCGCGCCGGAACGCATCGAGGACCGATTCCTGGACGGACAGAGCGATGGCCATCTGCATCCGACGCTGAAGCTCGGGGTCGTCATCGGTGGCGGCGGCCGTGGCAGATGACGGTTGACCGTTGACCGACATGGAGGACAGCGCGTCAGAATCCTCTATCCCGTCGTCGGCGTCCACGGCAGCTGGCTGTTTGACGTTGCCCGCCATGGCGGCCAACGCATCGGAATCCTCTATCAGGTCATTGTCCAACACTATCAGGACGACGCCGTGCACATCCCCATGGTTGAGCAACGGTTCCATTTGGTGTGTGTGTGTGGTGGTGGCGAGCTATCGGCGGAAAAATTAGCTGTTAGCCACCACCGATGAGATATTTTATAGGTCGCTGTTGGGTTTGGGTTTGTACTATGCACATTACCCCTTTGCACTGGCTGACGCTTGCGGTTGGCCCCACTAGGCAAGGCCGATTTTGCTGTGTATGGGCATCGCACACGGTTAGGGTAGCACACTCGTGTCTGCTCGGGGTACAATCACATACGGTTGTTTCGCCAGTTTCGTTTGCTATTTTACATAATACTAGCATCTTTGAGATAAACGAGAAAAAAACGCAAGAGAGGGTCAAAACACAACCACACCCGCTACTGACCCGAATATATACTCCCTCCCTTCCTAAATATATATGTAGTTCATAGTGAAATCTGTAAAAAAGACTTATAATTAGGTTCAAATGAAGTATATGAATGTACGAACATGGTGTGTCATGTTTAAAGTCGCAATGCGCAACTTTAATGTGTGGCACATGCTGCATATGTGCATGCCTAAAAGTGTCCAATGTGACACCAAAGGGTTTCATGACAAACATAATATAGGGTGTTGCCCCGTACACTATGTGCCGGAGGATATATGGGGTCCTATGAACACATGACCTGGTTCAAACTTTGTCACACATTTATCCATGTCTGAATTTTCGTAAGACAACCAGGAGAATTTATACCTTAATATGGCCAAACCATCACATATTGTTGTTGGACAATAGGGATATATAGATCACGCGGTCCCACGACTTGGCGCGTCGTCGAAGATCAGTTGAGCGGGGCTAGAAGAACACCATCCCCCTGCATGTATATGCGAAAATGGTGTGGTCCAGTGTTTCAACAATTAATAACCAATGGTACACAATCTATGATGTGGCATGCACCTAGCTGAGATAACCGGACATATATATATACATATATACCCCCCTTAAGATTGGTTATATATATTGTTCCCCTCCCCCCACCCCCAACCCCCAACACCACACACACATGACACGTAGCAGGGTGATGTTCCAGCGTTGTCACTCAAATGGATGATATATAGCGGCCCATCGGTATATAAGCGTGTCGTCGAAAACCGCACAATGGACGCATGCATGGTCCACACACACACACACACACACACACACACACACACAGAGAGAGAGAGAGAGAGAGAGAGAGAGACGCACACACGCACACGGACACACCGTCACCCATCCTTGGCCTTCCAGTGTTGTCAGTAAAAGGCATGACAAACCCTAAGGGCCCGCCGATAGGTTCGTCGTCGGAAACCGAACAATGTAGGCACATAATCCACACACATGCATGGGTTCACACACGCGCACGCGCGCACCCCCCCCCCCACACACGCACACACCGTCACCCATCCTTTGCCTTCCAGCATTGTCAATAAAAGGCATGACACACCCTAAGGGCCCACTAATAGGTTTGTCGTCGGAAACCGCACAATGTACACATGGCCCACACACAAGCATAAGGGTTTACACACACACACACACACACATATCGTCACCCATCGTTGGCCTTCCAGCATTGTGAGTAAAAGGCATGGTAGATCCATCGATAGGTTTGTCATCAGAAACCGCACAATGTAGGCACATGGTCCACACACAGGCATTGGTACACACACACAAACACACACACCACACACACACACACACTCGATCCTTGACATTTTCAAAACAGCAAAAGAAGCAAAAGAAAATCATGGATATTTTCGAAACAAGGATCTAATTTATTTAGCGAGAATGACATATCACACACACACACACACACACACACACACACACACAATCGATCCTTGACATTTTGAAAACAGCAAAAGAAGCAAAAAAAATCATGGATATTTTCAAAACAAGGATCTCAAGATTTATTTAGCCAGAATGACATATCACTACAGGCATTTTTATTTATGCCTATAGTGATCATATCACACCGCCTAAATGAACCTTGAAATCTAGCAACTTCCCAACCGATCACCCATCCTTGACTACTCTACCGAAAGCACGCTTAACTTCCGAGTTCCATACGAATGGGTTACGGGCTGGAAAGCCGCGTCTTGATGGTAACGGTTGCCTCCTATCATATACAAGGCGTGCCCCGATGGGCACCTGGTGGGACTAGACACGCAACGCAGATGTTTCTGGTAGTACTGGAAACCGTGTGGGATGGTGGCATGGGGGCTGATGATGTCGTGTTGCTGATGCTCGATGGCGTGATGCCGCTTTTGCCTGCTCTCCGGCATGCTCCATCTCGTCCTCCTCGTCTAGTAGGTTGATGACGGGGCCGGCGCTTCGGCGGGAAACCGATTGGGGGAGTGGCGGGAGACCGATTGGGGGAGTGGTAGGAGAAGCGTGATTGGATAGAACATCATTTTAATACAAATTGGATAACTTCTGAAAGAAGGAAGCTCGAGCTAGCACGACATGCGCACACCGTGCTTACACACGCACTAGCTTCAGACGGGCGTATAGAACTGCTTTAAATTATTCATGGTTCGTTTAGCTTTTTGTATACTACACTAATCAAGTTTGTAGACATTTAATGTGCATAATTCAAATTTTAACTAAAGGAACATGCTTCGTGTCACCAAAATGGGTTGAAAAAAGGTATTTGTGTCCTTGGATTCCTTGTTTAGGTCCCATGCAAATGAACGTGAATGGATTGCAAACATCTCGAAGTCATGACGAGGACACAAACATTGAGAAACTTGGCTATTAAATCATCATAAATCCACAACTCGTCTAAAATTCTTGAAACTTAATTACCCCGATGTCATGACATGACACTCGTACGACATGATAATTTTTTTCCAATGTGGGATAAGTCTCTTGCACACCAAAACTTCTCTCAAGAACCATCGTGGTTTGGATACGAAACATGTCACCTCTGTGGAGGGAACGGCATTCGATGTCTCTTCTTGCGTTGATATTTTTTCTACATGCAACATAGGCTAATACAAGTGCAATGCTAAAATGTGAAATTATTGAAACTGGTGTCTCGACACGACACTTATAGGACATGGTATATAAGTTTTGGGACAAACTACTTACAAATTGGAGCTTCCCATGACAAGCATGGTGGTTTCGATATGGAACATGTCACCTTTGTGGTCGAAACGACATATGAGTTTTCTAGGCATGCACTTAATGTGAAGACCTTAAGTTTGAATTACAAGCATGGGTTCCAGCGCACCAAAATGGATTAAAAACCATTTTGTGTCATTGGGTCCATGTTTAGATCCAATGCACTGATGGTCACTGAATTACAAACATCTCGATGTCGTGACTAGACCGCAAACATTGATAATCTTGGTTTCAAAGTTTGAGAGAACCCAAAGCTCGCCATGAATTCACGAAACATACACAGTGTCATGCCACGGCACATCTACGGTGTGCATTTTGTTTTCTGACGAATTTGGGACAAATATTGGGACATGCATCTTACAAGCCAAAGCTTATTCAAGAAGCCTTGTGATTTCGATAGGGAACATGTCACCTTTGTTGGTGAAACTACATTCAATGAGTCGTTAGTGCACCAATTCGGCCCCTTTTATACATTAATTGAGCTTTCTAGGGTTTAATATGCGTAGTTCAAATTTTGAACTAGAGGCACATGCTCTGACCTTCTGGTTTCGATAGGAAACATGACACCTTTTGTGACGAAACTACATTCAACGTGTCCTCTAGTGCACCAATTCGGCCCTTTCTATACATCAGTTGAGTTTTCTACGGCCCTTTTCATACGAATGTGAATGAATTAGAAACATTTAGGCATGATAGCTCAGCCGCAATCATTCATAATATTGGTTTATTGAATTCCTGTACATACAAAACTTGTATGATAACCATTTTGTGCCACGCGTCAATTTTTTACTCCCTCCGTTTCTTTTTGAATTTGACCAAATTTTATATGCTAACTAAAAAGAAACGGAGGGAGTACTTGATATGGGGGAGCCGTGCATGTAGCTGCAGGTTGATGATAGGACGCATGTGAGCTTTCCGCCGCGCAGGCTCGACGGGACGCGTGCGAGCTGTCCGCCGCACAGGCTTGACAGGATGCGTGAGAGCTGTCCGCTGTGCATGCTTGACGGGACGCATGAGAGTCTATTGCGCATGCTCATCGGGAAGCGATACTTTGACCTCCACCCCCCCTCCCCCGCTCGCCTCGCTCCCAACTTCTGAATTAATGGCGTCCTACCCGCTGTTTTATCATGTGGTTAATCGCCTGGACGGAGGGACTAGTTTGCTTGTGATCACTGTTCTGTTCGTGCCTAGCCGAGAACTTTGACGTTTCGTCTGTTTTCGACTCGTATACATGTACAAATGAACGAAATAATATAACAACAAATTAGCACCGGCAAAGATAGTAATTTTCTTACATATGCATGATAATAAAAAATGCCACATGTGGCAACTCCCCAAAGACACAGGGGCAAAAGAAGAAGGAAGAGGTTGAAGAAGGAAGACAAAGAAAACTATCTGGCCCGCTGCTATCTAATTCTTCATGGATTGCTGGGCGCGGAGTTCCTCAATCTCCTTCTTCATCGCCTCCACGACCTCCATCTCCTATCTCCTCTCATCCGACATCTTCCGCATTGCGGTAATGGCGCGGGCTCCTTGCTCAAAAGCGTTGATTGCCTGCGTCGCGTACGCATGAAGTTCCTTCACACGCTCCACGGATTCATTCAATAGCCCCTCCCGCTCGATGTAGAGCTTCGCCAAGTCTTTCAAAAGTTCCTCGGAGAGTTCTTTCAGCCTCCCCTCCGAGGCACTTTTCTTCTCGAGGACTTTCTTCCAGGCGTCGTTCTCCTCCATAAGTTTCTCCACGAGGCCGGTCGCCCTGTCAACCGAGGCGTCGCTCTTCTCCAGCAGCTTCACCAGGTCATCGATCATGGCGTCCTTCCAATCGAGCTCAGTGCGCATGTCGTCGCTGGCCTCGGAGAGTTCTTTCAGCCTCCCCTCTGAGGCACTTTTCTTCTCGAGGAGTTTCTTCCAGGCGTCGTTCTCCTCCATAAGTTTCTCCACAAGGCCGGTCGCCCTGTCAACCGAGGCGTTGCTCTTCTCCAGCAGCTTCACCAGGTCATCGATCATAGCGTCCTTCCTATCGAGCTCAGTGCGCATGTCGTCGCTGGCTGAGGAAACAAAGACTACCAAATTGTCCAGTTCGCCTCCGAGGCGAATGTGCTTGTGACTGTGAGAGCCTTTGCCTCTCCGCGAAAGATCCTCCCTGGCATCCGCGGCGCCACCGGACATCTCTGCTGCGGCCAAAGCGGTGTGGCTGGAGCTCTCTCGCGCTTCCGCGGCGCAGCGGCGGGACCTCTCGGTTGCTTCCACGGCTTTGTTCTTTCTTACCTGGTTATATCTCGACCCAGAACCCCCCCTACCGGCCATGGAAGATGGAATGAAGGACTAGCAAAGAAAGGCCTGTTTTTTTGGTGGCGGGGGTGAAGAATGTGTGGTAATTTTCGAGTACGAGTTTGTGTTTTTATAGCCTACTATAGTAAACAGCTGCTAAGTGAGAACACGTTTAGGTTTGGTAGGTGTGAACTGATTTGCGGAAAAAAATAGTGCGTGGTAATTTGGAATGTGAAAGGAAACAACTTCAATATTTATTGATGGTTTTAGTTCCCAAGCACGGAAAGCTTTATGGTTTTTGGAAACCGTTTGGGAACGGGCTCATCGAGCAGACGCGTAGCCCTGCCTCTATGAGAGGTGGGCCCTGCCTGTGCTGTGGGTGCAGGTTTGATTAGACGGGACGCGTGCGCAGGCCCAAAGGGATGCGTGCGAGCAGTCCGCCGCTTAGGCGCAGCTGGCTCACCGGGAATCAAGCCCTTTGACCTCGGACTACCACCCACAGCCCTATTCTCTCCCAAGTTCTCCATTAGTGCTACACCTTCTCCTCCGGTCTTATCTATTTGGGCTGCCGCTGTGGATCGCCTCCTTTTTCGATGGACGACGAGGCGGCGAACAAGCGGGGGCGGGTGGAGGCTGAACCACACGAGCCTCCGGCGAGCGTGGACTTCATCAGCAGCATCCCCGACGAGATGTTGTTAACCATCATGTCTCTCCTCCCCATCAAATCTGCCGTGCAGACCAACATCCTCTCCAGGCGGTGGCGCCCCCTATGGCACTCCACCCACATTGACCTCCTCGACGACGACGAGCTCTGCAGCAGGGATCGCAAACGCTTGGACGCATTGTCCCACATCCTTGCCACGCACACTGCCCCCATCTGACGGCTTGCCATCGGCACTTTCTGTTCAAACTGCAAGGCCAAACCCAAGTTTCACGACTGGTTCTTATCCCCCACCCTAGATCAGCTCGAGGAGCTCAACTTTGATGTTGGACACTGGCGCTCGCTGCCTCCGTCCGTCCTCCGCCTCGCGCCCACGTTGCGCCGCGCTAAGTTAATGCGGTGCCATTTCCCCAAGATTAATGCCACGCATGCTCTTCATCTCCGTAAACTGAAGCACCTCGAGCTCATTGGCGTCAGCATCTCGAAGTCGGATTTGGAGCGCCTCCTCGGCGGCTGTACAACACTTGAGTACCTTCGTCTTCAGATGATGTTTGGGTTCAGTAGCCTCCACATCGCTACGACAAATCTCCCTACGATTTATGTGCATGGCTGGTGCCGCAACACGCTGTCAGTTGGGGAGTTTCATGATATGGTCATTGAGAATACGCCTTTCCTAGAGAGATTGTTTGTACTTGATAAAGAAGGTCGAACAAGAATCAGGGTCATTGGCGCACCGAAGTTGACAGTGTTGGGGTATTCATGTGCTGAATTCTCTGAACTTGTTACAGCTGGATCCATAGCCATTCAGGTACACCAATCGTCTTCTCATTCTTACTATTGTACATCACATTTTATCTAGTTTTTGTTGATCTATGTTCGGCTGTCATCCAGAAAATGATTCCCACAAGCCTCGCATTGTCTCTGCGCACAGTGAAGATCTTGGTGCTACAATCTATCGGCCCCAATCTGGATGAAGTTCTTAAGTTCCTTATATGCTTTCCGTGCACAGAGAAGCTATACGTCGAGGTGATGTTCCTTTCCTATTAATTCTTAACCACAACGGAGTTCAATTTGTTGGTACTTTTACCCATGATTACAATGAAATGTGTACTATACATTTTTTTGAGATGTTAATCATGAACGATCGAAGATGGCATGTCAATCTATTAGTGTATTTTATAAATCATGCAAATCAAAGAGGCCCGTAGTGTTCGATACTGCATCTAAGCACTGATATGTTGTCTTCGTTTACAGATACATGCAGGAGTTGGAGTGGAAAAGGTGGTGCAATATAACCATCCCATCGAATGCCTTGAATTCCATCTCACGGAAATTACATTGAACGAGTATCGAGGCACCAATCCAGAGATTCAATTTGCCATTTTATTTGTTCAGAAAGCAAGGGTGCTCAAGGTAATGAGGATTGCACTATATTTAGTGCGCCACAATGGATGGTTTACTGACCAGCGGAGGCGTCTACAGCGGAATGGAAAAGGCTCTGCAGAAGCTGATTTTCACTTTGGAAGTTCATATGACAGATTATTCGGAAGCGATTCTATCGAGCCGATATATGACTTCTCGTGGATGATCCCTTCACAGAAATATTTCATCCGATGGATCCTGAAGATTGGATTTGATTTCTAATGTCAGTTTGTACCTTGTAATCTTTGATTTTGGGCCTCGTTATGCTGGAATTTGAACCTTGTAATATTGCTGGTATTTGTGATACAGTATTTGAAATTGCATTGTGTTCTTTTTTGTTTATGCAATCATGTTCTTATAAGTACATAAGTTGTTGTTCTTTAGGCGCAGCATTGTTGTTGTGCAGACCGAGCAAATCAAAGTACACATGGACTAAACTACGAAACCCGTCGGTGATGATTTCATCAATCGCTGACAGTTGTATACCAGCAAATGTTTCCCCACAACACACACAGGTTATTAGCACCAATCGTCTATGTTGTATCTGGTGTTCGCACACGATTCTCATTACTCACTTGTTTGATGTATATCGCACACATCTTGTTATCCGAATCATTTGTGTTCTGCTGTATCAGCGCACACAGTTTATCCGAGTGAACTGTATGCCGTACTTCGCACACGTATGTAGTTTTGGTAACCATTTCTGTTATAAGAATAAACGGTTCATAAGAACAAACTGCTGTCGTAGATCGCACATGCAACTACTTTCTGAATCGTATTTGATGGATCCACCTTCGCACACAGTTCGTTCCATTAGCGACGGAACTTGAACTATACCGTTTGCGATTCATGCATCGCACACAGTTTCGTCGAAGGGTCTCTGATTGATGTGTCGTGTTTGGACCATGCCTACCGTAGCGACACGCCCTGTCCGTTCGTGGTGTACACCAAACATCCGATCTGGATGGAGAACTCCAACGTCATGGACCTGTTACTTGACGAGGACAAGTACATAGTGGTCTGGTTTGACCTCGCGCCCCACCGCGTGCTCTGCTCTCGTGTCCCTACGCATGCTCTGCTCTCGCGCCCCTCCGCGCGCGCTCTGCCAGCGGTTCGGGCCGGCCCACGATCACGTTCGGGGCTCCATATGCATGCGGTTGCGCCACGCGCGTCGCCCCATGCAGTTACGTTCTCCATGACTGAATCACGCACTACAAAAACTGCCATCCGGACGTGCCAGTTTTCCAGGACGTCCGGCGCCCATTTATACCCACGGACATTAACCATAGTCTCTTCACGCTTTCGATCGTGCCCCACAACACAATAAGCGCACCCTGGACGACGCATATAGAGAGGATGTCCGGCGGCGCTCCAATGGAGTTTGGCGTGCATCATGTGGAGACCCACATTAGGAAGACGGACCTCATAGTGGTGTGCACCAATGACCCGGGCATGGTGGAGGACTCCATCGACACCATGGAGCGGCTGCTTGATGCGGATGACAAGTACAAAGTGGTCAGCTTCGACCTTGCTTACACCGGCGGTCATGCCAGGCATGATCAGAAGGTTGTCGTCGCCCAGTTGTGCGTCGGCCATCACGTCCTCCTCTACCACTACTGCCAGGCCATAGTGCCTTGCGAGTGTTTCACCAGGTTTGTCAACAGCCCAAACTACAAGTTCGCTACGGTGGACACCACCAACGATCCAAAGGTGCTCAAGACTTCAGGCTTAGCCTGCCAGAAGCTTGTCGACATCCGCCGCCACTACAGGGTCTGGGGCCGAAAGAAGGATATGGACTCCCATGTTGACCTGGCCGAGGCCATCATCGACCCCTACTACGCTGACATGGAGGCTGAGTGCGACAAGAACAAGCCTGTCTGGCACAGGGGCTGGGTGAAGAAACTAGATGATTATCACCTCCAGACCGCGGCCAAGCAAGCGTACACATGCTATGATATGTTCAGGCGGATCGTTAACATGAGGAAGTGCCTCCTACCTAAAGACAATGAGGGATCGAGCCACAAGCAGAGCGCTGGTGGCAAGCGTCACAAGAAGTAGATGATTTGATGATCGTTTCTCAATTCTCATACTCCCTCTATGCAGAAATATTCATAGTTTTAGAGGGATAAGTTTATTATGCATGTAATATTTTATTAAGGTGTGCGCCAATGTTATGTGTGTATTGGATGCTTAATTTGGTTATGCAATCATGTTCTTCTAAACAGAGCATAGATGTTTGTGGGCAGATTGGGCAAATCACAGCGCATACGGAATAAACAACCAAAATCATCGGTGATGATTTCATCAGTCGCTAACAGTTCTTTATCCGGAACCGTTTGCCCACAACACATCCGAGTGGCCTGCGTACATCACACACATCTTGATCTGAGAAACCGTTTGTGTTATTTTTTGCTTATCGCACATAGTTCATCCCAGTGGCATGTACGCCGTCTATCACACACATCTTGATCTATGTAACCGTTTATGTTATTTTACCTCATCACAAACAGTTCATCCGAGTGACATGTATGTCGTCTATCGCACACGTGATCATCTGGACAATCGTTTGTGTTCTGCTTGATCAACGCAAATAGTTTATCGGGGTGAACTGTATGTCGTACATCGCACACACCTGTATTTTTATAAGCATTTGTGTTATATTATCCAATCTCAAACAGTTTATCTAGGCCAACTATTTGCCAAACATCGCACACGCAACTATTTTTTAGATCGTATTTGATGGATACGCCATTGCACACAGTTTACGTCATTAGCGACGGAGATATAACTATACCGTTTGCGATTTGGTCACCGTACACAATTTTGTCGAAGGGTCTCTGATTGATGTGTCGCGTTAGCAGCATCCTGCAGTAGTGGTGTTTGAGAACCGGACGATCGAAACATGGTCTTCCAAAGGGTTCCTGTGGGCCCTGCCAGTGCCCATCCAATCCTACCGTTCTTCTACATCTCGTAGCCCCGTCCGTCCAGAGTTGCCACAATGTGCAACCAAGCCAGAGCCCATAATAGCTTGTGGCTGTGCAGGTAAGCCTCGGGTCTTGAAGTATCCATTAGTCTCTTCGTGCCTGGGTGGAACATTTCGCGTAAATACTGGCACTTCTCCAGCAACACCTAGGCTACCACTAGGTCCTCCACGGTGCCATTCAACCTTTCCACCCAGAGGTACATTGCATCATGAAGTCTTGGAGTCTTGAATTCTTGAGGTCTTGATCATAATTTAAATTCTCACAACTCTCATGAAAAACACTCAACCAACCCCGTCTACTAAAAGCATAGCAAAAATAAAATCCCGTCTCCCGGGGCGAAAGTGACAAGGGTTTATGGGGTACCTACCACATGATACTACTCAAGATCCAAGTTTCGCATTTACTTACTTTGCATGCAATGGTGGAACAAGTTGAACTAATGCAATAAAATCATAGGTAAAAATATGATCAAATGACTTGCCTTGCTGACGATCTTCAAACTCAAGCGACTCTAAGTAGCAAGCTTTGCACTCCGGATGATCTACCGAGACAAACAATTTAAAACATAGGCATAACATAATCACAAACAATAGAAAACATCAAGTAAAACTAATAATAAAACAATCAAGGAAAACATAAAGGCACTAACCAAAAGAATCAACAAAATTTCAATGGAAAAGTTTTTACTAATGGAACAACAAACTAAAAATAGTTTTCTGCAAGTAATAATTTTTTAAGAGAAACAAAACTAAAGTTTTATTAGAAAAACATAAAATATTTTACCTAAATATTTCTACACAAAACGAATCAACCAGAAAGCTATTATAAAACTCTACTTATGAATAACACAAGTTTCCTACCAAATAAGAAACAAGAAAAAAAAATAACAACAAATAAAATTCCTAATGTTGACTAACAGAAACTAATTAGAACGTGTCAACAAGTCAAAAGGAATATAATTGAAAAAAATTAAAACAAAAAGAAATACAGCTAAACCTAAAAAGAACTAAAATAGTACTGTTTTGATTAAAACCTAAGTTTAAATAATCCTAAAAGTACCCAAATTAAATCTATTGATAAAACAAACTAATACAAAACAACATCAAAAAGAATGACTAAAAAATCAATTTTTAAACTAAAGTTATTCACACAATAGTTATTCAAACAAATTTCATTGAATTCAAATTTGGAAACTACCGGAACTAACATAAACTTTATAAAATTTGTGACCTAATGCAAAAAGAATCACCTAAAACGAATAAATATTCTAAACTATATTCAATTTCTAAAAACAGAACTTAATCTGTAAACTAAAACAAAACAGAAAAAAGAAAAAATCTACCGAGCTGCTACTGGGCTACGTGGCGCTTTGAGATTCCCTGCGGGGTGTGCGCGCGAGTGAGAAAGGAGAAGACGGCCGAACCGTAAAAGAAAATGGCTCGCCAGATCTAAGTGATCTATTCGGGCCGTGCGATCTGGATCCAACAGTGAAGAGGTAGGGGTGGCTCACAGCGGCGGCGGAGGAGGGTTTCGGCGAGGTCGTCGGCGACTGCGGCTCGGTGGTGGTCGGGGACGGTGCTCCAGGGATCTCCAGCAATGGCGAGCGGCTCCGGATGAGGAAGTCGAGGGCGGCACGTCTCCTGGTGGCGTCAGCGAGGGTCGCTGGTGACCGGACGGTGCTCCACGTCGGCAATGGCATCGGTTTGGGCTCCGGCGAGCTATTGAGGTGGCTAGAGGGGTTCGGGGTTCGGTTTTTGTGCGTTACGGAGCGAAGGCGGTGCAACTTTTATAGCCAGAGGGTCGGGGTGCTCGAACGGAAGCAAGCGCGGCTTAGATTTAGATCCGCGGTGATCTCCGACGACGGCACTGAATCGGGCGCGAGGAAGGAAGGTGACCAGCGCTGGATGCGACCAGGCGGTGGGACCCAGTCACCGGTGAGAGAGAGGGAGGAAACCGGATCGGTTGGCCGATCCGCTGGGATTCGGCTCGGGCGGTGGTGCTGGGCTAGCCCTCTGGCGCGTGGGCTTTGGGCGGTCTTTCCTATTAAAACATTTTTTTTCATTTTGAATTGCACAGAGAGATAAAAGGAATAAAACAAAAGAAAATAAAAATATAATATATACATATTATATATCAAAATGACCAGGAAAATAATTCCTACAACATAGACTATTTTTCAAGGGCAAAATAGAAACTTTATAAAAATCATTTTTCTAAAACTTCAAATAAAACCCAAATTTGTCACTCTAATATCTTGGCATTATTTCTTCTGACTTTTTGGAGGGTCATGCTACCTCCTCTCATACTTACGATCAAAGTATATTGTGTGGGTATATTGGATATAATCCACTTGCCAAAATGAAATGAAATCAAAAATTCAAATTGAAGTCAAATGCCACTAAATTTTCATTTCAAATTTCAAACAACATGCATAGATGCATAGCTAGTACTATTGTTGGAAATATGCCCTAGAGGAAATAATAAATTGGTTATTATTATATTTCCTTGTTCATGATAATCGTTTATTATCCATGCTATAATTGTATTGATTGGAAACTCAAATACATGTGTGGGTACATAGACAACACCGTGTCCCTAGTATGCCTCTAGTTAACTAGCTCGTTGATCAAAGATGGTTAAAGGTTTCCTAGCCATAGACATGAGATGTTATTTGATAACGGGATCACATCATTAGGAGAATGATGTGATGGACAAGACCCAAACTATAAACGTAGCATATGATCGTGTCAGTTTATTGCTATTGTTTTCTGCATGTCAAGTATCTGTTCCTATGACCATGAGATCATGCAACTCCCTGACATCGGAGGAGTACCTTGTGTGTATCAAACATCGCAACGTAACTGGGTGACTATAAAGGTGCTCTACAGGTATCTCCGCGGATGTCTGTTGGGTTGAGATGGATCAAGACTGGGATTTGTTACTCCGTGTGACGGAGAAGTATCTCAGGGCCCACTCGGTAATACAACATCACAATGAGCCTTGCAAGCAATGTGACTAAAGTGTTAGCCACGAGATCTTGTATTACGGAACGAGTAAAGAGACTTGCCAGTAACGAGATTGAACTAGGTATAGAGATACCGACGATCGAATCTCGGGCAAGTAACATACCGAAGAACAAAGGGAACAGCATACGGGATTAACTGAATCCTTGACATAGAGGTTCGACCGATAAAGATCTTTGTAGAATATGTAGGGGCCAATATGGGCATCCAGGTCCCGCTATTGGTTATTGATCATAGAGGTGTCTCGGTCATGTCTACATAGTTCTCGAACCCGCAGGGTCTACACACTTAACGTTTGGTGACGATTAGTATAGTTGAGTTATTTTGTTGGTGACCAAAAGTTGTTCGGAGTCCCGGATAAGATCCCGGACATGACGAGGATCTCCGGAAGAGTCCGGAGGTAAAGATTGATATATGTGTGATAATAGTGTTTTGATCTCCGGAAGGGTTTCGGAATTCACCGGAAGGGGTTCCGGATGTTTACCGAATTTTTCGGATGCAGCAACACTTTATATGAGCCAAAGGGGTAAAGCCCACGAGGTATTGGAAAGTGCAAAAGGATGTTTTGTTGCTGCCTTAAGCGGTACTACCGCTAGTAAGGCAGTACTACCCCGTAAGCGGTACTACCGCTTGTGTGAAGCGGTACTACCGCATAAAGCGGTACTACCGCTTGGGTGAAGCGGTACTACCACTCAAGCGGTACTACCGCTTGTGCGCGATACTACTGGAATCCGAGTTGGACTCTTTCCGTGCGAGCCAAACCGACCTTGTGCGGGCAAAACTGACCTTGTGGAGGTTTTCTCTCCAAGTTTAGACCCCAGGGCTCAACATATAAATAGAGGGGCAGGGCTAGAACACGGGAGACATCAAGATTTCCCAAGCCGTGTGTCGGCAACCCTAACCCTCTAGTTCTCCCGTCATAATCTCCGTAGTGCTTGGCGAAACCCTGCAGAGATTGTTCCTCACCACCATCACCACGCCGTCGTGCTGCCGGAACTCATCTACTACTTCATCATCGCTCGCTGGATCGAGGAGGTGAAGGCGTCATCAAGCCGTACGTGTGTTGAACGCGGAGGTGCCATCTGTTCGACACTAGTTCGTGATCGGATCGAGGGACGACTTGCGATTTGGATCGCGGAGACGTTCGACTACATCAACCGCGTTTCTTAACGCTTCCGCTTAGCGATCTACAAGGGTATGTAGATTCACTCTCCCTCTCGTAGATGCTCATCACCATGGATAGATCTTGTGTATGCGTAGGAAATTTTTTGTTTCCCATGCAACGTTCCCCAACAGTGGTATCAGAGCCAGGTCTATGCGTAGATGAGATCTCGAGTAGAACACAAACGAGTTGTGGGCGTGGGTGTATACATATTGCTTGCCGTTACTAGTTGATACTTGATTCGGAGGTATTGTGAGATGAAGCGGCCCGGACCGACATTACGCGTACGCTTACGCGAGACAGGTTTCACCGCTACGTGCACTCGTTGCATAAAGGTGACTGGCGGGTGTCTATCTCTCTCACTTTAGTTGAATCGATTTCAATGAAGAGGGTTCTTTTAGAAGATCAAAAAGCAATCACTACACCACGTTGTGGTTTTGCGTAGGTAAGAACGGTTCTTGCAAACCCGTAGCAGCCACGTAAAATTTGCAACAACAATTAGAGGACGTCTAACTTGTTTTTGCAGGGTATGTTGTGATGTGATATGGCCAATTACATGATGAGATATATGTGATGTATGAGATGATCATGTGTTGTATAGAATATCACGACTTGCATGTCGATGAGTACGGCAACTGGCAGGAGCCATAGCGTTGTCTTTAATTATTTTCGCCGTTTTGCTTTACTTTATCGCTATGAGTTAGCAATAGTCGTGGAAGCAACAGTCGGCGCGACAACCTCATGGTGACACGTTGATGGAGATCAAGATGATGGAGATCATGGTGTCATGCCGGTGACGATGGAGATCATGCCGATGCTTTGGAGATGGAGATCAAAAGCACAAGTTCATGGCCATATCATGTCACTTATGATTTGCATGTGATGTTAATCCTTTTATGCATCTTATTTTGCTTAGGACGACGGTAGCATTATAAGGTGATCCCTCACTTAAATTTCAAGATAAAATTGTGTTCTCCCCGAGTGTGCACCGTTGCGAAAGTTCGTCGTTTGGAGACACCACGTGATGATCGGGTGTGATAGACTCTACGTTCACATACAACGGGTGCAAGCCAGTGTTGCACATGCGGAACACTCGGGTTAACCTTGACGAGCCTAGCATGTACAAACATGGCCTCGGAACACAAGAGACCGAAAGGTCGAACATGAGTCATATAGTAGATATGATCAACATGAAGATGTTCACCATTGAAACCACCTCAACTCACGTGATGATCGGACTTGAGTTGGTGGATTTGGATCATGTTACACTCGAATGACCGGAGGGATGTCAATTTGAGTGGGAGTTTTTAAGTAATATGATTAACTAAACTCATTATCTTGAACAATAGTCTAAGTTGTCTTTGCTATATTTATGTTGTAGATCATATCTCGCACAGTAGCACCCCTGAATTTTAATGCGTTCCTAGAGAAAGCTAAGTTAAAAGATAATGGAAGTAACTTTGTGGACTGGGCCCGTAATCTAAGGATTATCCTTATGGCTTCCCAGAAGGCTTATGTCCTTGATGCACCGCTTGGTGATCCACCCGCTCCAGTTGAGTCTCTAGACGTTGTGAACGCCTGGCAGGCTCATTCTGAAGATTACTCAATAGTTCAATGTGCAATATTGTATGGCTTAGAACCGGGACTTCAAAGACGTTTTGAACGTCATGGAGCATATGAGATGTTCCAGGAGTTGAAGTTTATCTTTCAGAAGAATGCCCGGATCGAGAGATATGAGATCTCCGATAAGTTCTATGCTTGCAAGATGGAGGAGAACGGGTCTATCAATGATCACGTACTCAGAATGTCTGGGTACTCCACCCGTCTGGCTGAATTGGGGATGCCCCTTCCGCCAGAGGCTATCACTGACAGAGTTCTTCAATCATTGCCACCTAGCTACAAGAGCTTCGTGTTGAACTATAACATGCACGGGATGAACAAGTCAGTCGCCGAGCTGTTTGCGATGCTGAAAGTCGCTGAGTCTGAAATTCAGAAGGAGCATCAAGTGTTGATGGTCAATAAAACCACTAATTTCAAGAAAATTGGCAAGGGTAAGAAGGGTAACTCCAAGAAGAGTGGCAAAGCAGGTGCTCCTCCCGTGAAGAAACCCAAGGCTGGATCCAAACCAGAAACTGTGTGCTTTCATTGCAGGGGAACTGGACACTGGAAGCGGAACTGCCCCAAGTATTTCGGCTGACAAGAAGGCGGCCAACAACAAACAAGGTATATATGATATACATGTTATTGATGTGTACCTTACCAACTCTCGTTGTAGTGCCTGGGTATTTGATACCGGTGCGGTTGCTCATATTTGCAACTCAAAACTGGAACTGCGAAATAGACGGAGGCTGGCAAAGGACGAAGTGACGATGCGCGTGGGAAATGGTTCCAAGGTTGATGTGATCGCCGTCGGCACGCTCGCTCTTCGATTACCATCGCGATTAGTGATGAACCTGAATAAATGTTATTTGGTGCCTGCGTTAAGCATGAACATTATATCTGGATCTTGTTTATTGCGAGACGGTTACTTATTTAAATCAGAGAATAATGGTTGTTCTATTTATATGAGTAATATCTTTTATGGTCATGCACCCGATGTGAGTGGTTTATTCTTATTGAATCTCGATAGTAATGATACACATGTTCATAACATTGATGCCAAAAGATGTAGAATTGATAATGATAATACCACTTTCTTGTGGCACTGCCGTTTAGGTCATATTGGCGTAAAATGCATGAGGAAGCTCCATGCTGATGGACTTTTGGAGTCACTTGACACATGTGAGCCATGCCTCATGGGCAAGATGACTAAAACACCGTTCTCTGGAACAATGGAACGGGCAAGTGACTTATTGGAAGTCATACCTACTGATGTGTGCGGTCCGATGAGCATTGAGGCGCGCGGTGGTTATCGTTACTTTCTCACCTTCATTGATGTCTTAAGTAGATATGTTTATATTTACTTAATGAAACACAAGTCTGAAACATTTGAAAAGTTCAAACAATTTCAGAGTGAAGTTGAGAATCATCGTAACAAGAAGATTAAATTCCTACGATCTGATCGAGGAGGAGAATATTTGAGTTATGAGTTTGGCAGTCACTTAAGACAATGTGGAATTGTTTCACAACTGACACCGCCTGGAACACCACAGCGTAATGGTGTGTCCGAACGTCGTAATCGAACCTTATTGGATATGGTGCGATCTATGATGTCTCTTGCCGATTTGCCACTATCGTTTTGGGGTTATGCATTAGAGACAGCTGCATTCACTTTAAATAGGGCACCATTGAAATCCGTTGAGACGACGCCATATGAACTTTGGTTTGGCAAGAAGCCAAAGCTTCGTTTCTTAAAGTTTGGGGATGTGATGCTTATGTCAAAAAGCTTCAGCCTGAAAAGCTGGAACCCAAAGCGGAGAAATGCGTCTTCATAGGATACCCAAAAGAGACAGTTGGGTATACCTTCTACCTCAAATCCGAAGGCAAAGTGTTTGTCGCTAAAAACGGAACATTTCTTGAGAAAGAGTTTCTCTCGAAAGAATTGAGTGGGAGGAAGATAGAACTTGATGAGGTTGTTGAACCTTTACTTCAACTTGAAAGTAGCGCAGTGCAGAAAGATGTTTCTGTAGAGCCTACATCAGCTGAAGAGGAAGTTAATGATGATGATCATGAAGCTTTGGATCAAGTTGCTATCGAACCTCGTAGGTCGACAAGGACGCGTACTGCTCCAGAGTGGTACGGCAACCCTGTCTTAGAGGTCATGTTGTTGGACAACGATGAACCTACGAGCTATGGAGAAGCGATGATGGGCCCGGATTCCGAGAAGTGGTTAGAGGCCATGAAATCCGAGATGGGATCCATGTATGAAAACAAAGTGTGGACTTTGGAAGTATTACCTGAAGGGCGTAAGGCCATTCAGAACAAATGGATCTTTAAGAGGAAGACGGACGCAGACGGTAATGTCACCGTCTATAAAGCTCGACTTGTGGCAAAGGGTTTTTCACAAGTTCAAGGAGTTGACTACGATGAGACCTTCTCACCCGTGGCGATGCTTAAGTCCGTCAGAATCATGTTAGCAATAGCTGCCTTTTTTGATTATGAAATTTGGCAGATGGATGTCAAAACAGCGTTCCTTAACGGTTTCCTTAAGGAAGAGTTGTATATGATGCAACCAGAAGGTTTTGTCGATCCAGAGAATGCTGACAAATTTTGCAAACTCCAGCGATCCATTTATGGACCGGTGCAAGCATCAATCTTCGCTTTGATGAGGTGATCAAAGCGTTCGAGTTTATACAAGTTTACGGAGAAGCTTGTATTTACAAGAAAGTGAGTGGGAGCTCTATAGCGTTTCTTATATTATATGTGGATGACATATTACTGATTCGAAACAATATAGAAATGTTGGAAGGCGTGAAGGAATATTTGAACAAGTGTTTTTCAATGAAGGACCTAGGAGAAGCTGCTTTCATATTAGGCATCAAGATCTATAGAGATAGATCGAGACGCTTAATAGCACTTTCACAAAGCACATACCTTGACAAAGTTTTGAAGAAGTTCAAAATGGATCAGTCCAAGAAGGGGTTCTTGCCTGTTCTGCAAGGTGTGAAGTTGAGTAAGACTCAATGCCCAGTGACTGCAGAAGATAGAGAAAAGATGAGTGTTATCCCCTATGCTTCAGCCATAGGCTCTATCATGTATGCAATGCTATGCACAAGACCCGATGTCAGCCTTGCCATAAGTATGGTCGGAAGGTTTCAAAGTGATCCAGGAATGGAACACTGGACGGCGGTCAAGAATATCCTGAAGTACCTGAAAAGGACTAAGGACATGTTTCTCGTTTATGGAGGTGATCAAGAGCTCGTTGTAAGGGGTTACGTTGATGCAAGCTTTGACACTGATCCGGATGACTCTAAATCACAAACCGGATACGTATTTATTCTGAATGGGGGTGCGGTTAGCTGGTGCAGTTCCAGGCAAAGCGTGGTAGCTGATTCTACATGCGAAGCGGAGTACATCGCTGCCTCGGAGGCGGCGAAGGAAGGTGTCTGGATGAAGGAGTTCATGAAAGATCTTGGAGTAGTCCCTAGTGCGCTTAACCCAATGAATCTGTTTTGTGATAATACTGGTGCCATTGCTCTAGCCAAGGAACCAAGATTTGACAAGAGGACCAGACACATAAAGCGACGTTTCAATTCCATCCGCGATTACATCAAGGAGGACGACATAAATATTTGCAAAGTACACACGGATCTGAATGTTGCAGATCCGATGACTAAACCTCTTCCAAGGGCTAAACATGAACAACACCAGAACTGCATGGGTGTTCGATTCATTACAATGTAAATCACATAGTGATGTGAACTAGATTATTCACTCTAGTGCAAGTGGGAGACTGTTGGAAATATGCCCTAGAGGCAATAATAAATTGGTTATTATTATATTTCCTTGTTCATGATAATCGTTTATTATCCATGCTATAATTGTATTGATTGGAAACTCAAATACATGTGTGGGTACATAGACAACACCGTGTCCCTAGTATGCCTCTAGTTAACTAGATCGTTGATCAAAGATGGTTAAAGATTTCCTAGCCATAGACATGAGATGTCATTTGATAACGGGATCACATCATTAGGAGAATGATGTGATGGACAAGACCCAAACTTTAAACGTAGCATATGATCGTGTCAGTTTATTGCTTTTGTTTTCTGCATGTCAAGTATCTGTTCCTATGACCATGAGATCATGCAACTCCCTGACATCGGAGGAGTACCTTGTGTGTATCAAACATCGCAACGTAACTGGGTGACTATGAAGGTGCTCTACAGGTATCTCCGAGGATGTCTGTTGGGTTGGCATGGATCAAGACTGGGATTTGTTACTCCGTGTGACGGAGAGGTATCTCAGGGCCCACTCGGTAATACAACATCACAATGAGCCTTGCAAGCAATGTGACTAAAGTGTTAGCCACGAGATCTTGTATTACAGAACGAGTAAAGAGACTTGCCAGTAACGAGATTGAACTAGGTATAGAGATACCGACGATCGAATCTCGGGCAAGTAACATACCGAAGAACAAAGGGAACAGCATACGGGATTAACTGAATCCTTGACATAGAGGTTCGACCGATAAAGATCTTCGTAGAATATGTAGGAGCCAATATGGGCATCCAGGTCCTGCTATTGGTTATTGATCGTAGAGGTGTCTCGGTCATGTCTACATAGTTCTCGAACCCGCAGGGTCTACACACTTAACGTTTGGTGACGATTAGTATAGTTGAGTTATTTTGTTGGTGACCGAAAGTTGTTCGGAGTCCCGGATAAGATCCCGGACATGACGAGGATCTCCGGAAGAGTCCGGAGGTAAAGATTGATATATGTGTGATAATAGTGTTTTGATCTTCGGAAGGGTTCCGGAATTCACCAGAAGGGGTTCCGGATTTTTACCGAAGTGTTCGGATGCAGCAACACTTTATACGAGCCAAAGGGGTAAAGCCCACGAGGTATTGGAAAGTGCAAAAGGAAGTTTTGCTGCTGCCTTAAGCGGTACTACCGCTAGTAAGGCAGTACTACCGCGTAAGCGGTACTACCGCTTGTGTGAAGCGGTACTACCGCATAAAGCGGTACTACCGCTTGGGTGAAGCGGTACTACCACTTGTGCGCGATACTGCTGGAATCCGAGTTGGACTCTTTCCGTGCGAGCCAAACCGACCTTGTGTGGGCAAAACCGACCTTGTGGAGGGTTTTCTCTCCAAGTTTAGACCCTAGGGCTCAACATATAAATAGAGGGGCAGGGCTAGCACACGGGAGACATCAAGATTTCCCAAGCCGTGTGTCGGAAACCCTAACCCTCTAGTTCTCCCGTCATAATCTCCATAGTGCTTGGCGAAGCCTTGCAGAGATTGTTCCTCACCACCATCACCACGCCGTCGTGCTGCCGGAACTCATCTACTACTTCATCATCGCTCGCTGGATCGAGGAGGTGAAGGCGTCATCAAGCCGTACGTGTGTTGAACGCAGAGGTGCCGTCTGTTTGGCACTAGTTCGTGATCGGATCGAGGGACGACTTGCGATTTGGATCGCGGAGACGTTCGACTACATCAACCGCGTTTCTTAACGCTTCCGCTTAGCGATCTACAAGGGTATGTAGATTCACTCTCCCTCTCGTAGATGCTCATCACCATGGATAGATCTTGTGTGTGCATAGGAAATTTTTTGTTTCCCATGCAACGTTCCCCAACAACTATAACATGCCAAAATGAAATTTTGGGATGTGACACGCAAGTTCTCGATGACTGCGCATGCTCTAGAAACATGCATGCTTGCAAAGCACAGCTAGGGCGCGCCGTGACAAATTAAGTAGCCAGAGCACGGACTGCGGCATCGTATATATCGATATAGAGTGCAATAAAAAACCATCGAACTATACGGCTTTCCGGCCAGGTTCCAAAGCTATCTCCACGCGTCGAACATGCCACCTCGCTGCACACTAACTGGTAAGGTAGCGATGGCATGTCGGCGCACCGAGTTCATCGCAGCCCGCAACATCACACTAACTGGTAAGGAGGCGATGGCATCCCACCGCGCCGAGTTCTTTGCCGCCCGCGACCGCACACCAACGTGGGTGGACTATGAAGCTACCTACGCCGAATGGGCGAAGGATGAAGCGGAGGCCAAAGCCGTATAGGCCGAGCGGAAGAAGGAAAAAGCATGCAAGAAAAGAGAGTCCATCCGCGTTAAGAAAGAAATGGCCGCACGCGCTGCAAAGGAGAGTTGGGCGGAGATCCAAGCACGGTGGGTTGCCGCCGGCATGGCCGAGAAGGAGAACGATGACCTCTAGCTAGCATGGCCCGATGCCTCCACCCGCCATCAGGATCGCAGCGGTAGCTACCAAAGCCATTGACAAGAGCTGGCCGGACATCCAAGCATGGTGTGGGCTGCCGCCGATAAGGCCGGTAGCAATTAGAGAGGGTGTCTGGCCAGCATCAGAGAAGTAATTTCCGTGTGTGTCGCCTGAACGTTTATTTAATTAATTATGCGTATCCAGGTACTAGTACTTACCCCTACTAGTAGTTTTTAGAGCAAATTATGATCTGCGAATTTAAGTACGTTCATTGAGTGTACAATTTTTCTGATGCAGGATCACCAATTTTCTCTTTTCTCGCACACGGGTATTTGATGTGCTTCATCTGCGTTGCGTGTTTCCCCCGCGTAAGGTTCAAGTTTCGCAGCGGAATTTTCGATAGGTGTGCGATTTCGAAAGCTATTCCTCCCACCCCATACCCACCCATCACATTTCCCCTATCCCCCTCTCCCTGCAGCCCAAACTGCCGTCGTCACAACCAAATCTACGTTCTGCCCCAACCTCGCTCGTCGATCTAGTGAGGTAACCACCGATCTCAATCACTGCCCGACACGATTGCTTAGATGGAGCCTAGGAACCACCCTCATGCCTCCACATACCCACCCCCTATCGCCGAGCATCCCTGCATAAGCCCAACCACATATCACGCGGAGGTCGAGGAGCTCATGGCGGTCGATGGCGCGGTGGTCGTTGTGCGTGTCGACCCGAAGGAACACCTTGCCGCCGACGCCGCCAACTTGGTGCAGGCTCTGGCCGAGATGAAGTGCCACACGCTTAACATTTAGTTATTGCTTGTACACATACATATGTTAGCGGTACTGATCCATGCTTCGACCCGCGAGAACACCTCGCCACCGACTTTGGACGGTCTCTAGTCGAGATGAAATGCCCAAGCAACTACCCCTCGGGATTTACCAAGTATGAACTGTCCAGTTCAATTTTACCAATACCAGTTGCAATGTTTAACCGCGTCATTTTCAGTTTCACCGGTGCAAGTTTTAATCGCCATGTTAGATTGTCTATACTTTGTAGTTAACACGTCCGTTATTTATTTCAGTTATGCGCACTGTGTTGTTCAAGTATGAACTGTCCAGTTACAAACTTACAATGCCTATGCTATATTGTTGTTAAGCCTACTGTAGTGAACAGTTATATCCATTTTTACACCGTCCATTCGTTACCGTGCTACTCTTTGCAATGAAGATATCATTGTAGATGTTGTCCCTTCAATTACCATTAGATATTTTTGGTGGATGTTAACCTTGTTCTAGTTGACATGCCTTTCGATGTACTTACGTAGGGTCACAATGCACGATGATGTTGTTTACCGTTGAAGTTAGTCACATCCCAATATCTTATAGTATTTTACATCATTTGTGCAATTGCAGTTTTGCTTCTAACATTTACTTGTTGCTTGTAGGTACATATGTGTTAGCGGTACTGATCCACGCTTCGACCCGCAGGAACACCTCGCCACCGACTTTGGGCGGGCTCCGAACGAGATGAAGTGCCCCAGCAACTACCCCTTGGGATTTACCATGTATGAACTGTTCAGTTCAGTTTTACCAACACCAGTTGCAAACGGTATGTTTTGTACGGTTGATGTGTTAAGCCTGTTGTAGAAAACACGGCTAACACATCTTGGCTATTTTCCCTACCTTCTTCTAGACAACTGGGCCATTTTCTTCTCTAGTAGCACCTGGCTCACGATGTTTAACCGTGTCAATTTCAGTTTCACTGGTACAAGTTATAATGACTATGTTAGGAGTACTCTGTAGTTAACACGTCCGTTTTTATTTCAGTAATGCGCACTGCTGTTCAAGTATGAACTATTCAGTTTAATTTCACCAATACCAGTTACAATCTGACAATGCCTATGCTAGATTGTTGTTAAGCTTGTTGTAGTATATATATATATATCCACTACTTTTCCTCTATCCCTTTGCTACCGTGCTACTCCTTGCAATGAAAATATCATCGGAGATACTGTCATTTAATTAACATTTGCTATTTTTGGTGGATGCTAACCCTGTTGTATTTAACACACCTTTCTATGTACTTATGTAGGTCTACATGCGCGATAGTATTGTTTACCATCGAGGTTAGTCACATCCCATTGTCTTATAGTATGTTATATCGTTTATGCAATTGTAGCTTAGATTCTATCATTTATTTGTTGCTTCTAGGTACATATGTCAGTGGTACTGATCCATGCTTCAACCGCCATTGCATATGGGGCAATGAGATAAACATGAACAAGTATCAAGTGAGGAAACTAAGAAAAAAAATTAGGCAGAAGAGACATATGATTGGAATTAAACTCTTTATTTACACTTTATCCAAGACATTAGTGAACTTTAGGATGGTAAGTAATTTGTTGCCTTCTTTTCCTGCCCAGAACAAGTTACTCTATTAGACATGAATACATGAAAGTTGTCTCTTTTCAGTGGTTTTCGGAGGAATTTACTCAAGATTACCTTACAAACTACCTGACCGGAGTGGAGGCAACGAAGGTTATAGTATATAATTCATGCTACCATGATAATGGTCTAGAAGTCTTCCTGAAGGCGGTGAAGGATGGATGGGCGATCATCACAAGGGGTTGGACAAAAGTTGTGCGCACCTTTGGCATGGAGGAGGGCACATTATGGGTATTTCGCTTCTTCAACACCATCGACAGCCAAAAGGATTTACATTTCTCTCTTCACCTTTACCGCCTCTAGTACTATATATTGTGGTTCATCATATTTAATCTTCCGCGAAACTATATATGTAACCATCAAACATGTACTGAGCTTTTGATTTATGCATTGGTTGTTGAACCATTGTAATTAGGGTATGTATTGATGGATGTGAAATCAACATTTCATAACTGAACTTTGAAATTTCCAATTCTAATAATAAATTAATGAAAATAAGCTATTAGGTAATAAATTACTGTGCACACAGTTAGAACGAATAAACCATGTACGATGGTCTCATATATTACACATGATTGTTTGAAAAATAACGTGTGTGATTATCACCTTACAACACACGGTCGCATATTTTGCGCATGTGGGATGTGCGCAATGTCACACATGCGTTTGCACGTCGTAAGCGTGTGCGATTGGCGTCAATAACACAAACGGTTCCAAACCTGAGTGCGTGTGTAATGTAGGACAATAAGAAGACGGTTCGCATACGAAGCGCGTGTGTGATCGGAATAACTATCGCACACGATTATTAAATTGGCACGTTGGCGATAGTAGAGCCACCGCACACAGTTAAAAGTTTCAGACTGTGTGTCATAATCTACCTATCACAAACAGGTCATGGGATTAAATGTTTGTGATGTCCATATTTCTCACATGAATATATCTCCGCCATCGTCTCGAATGTGTGGTTGATCACAAACGTAACGTCAAAGTGTGGCGTGTGGGATAGGCTACGACTTCGCATACGCTTACTTTAGGCGAATCGTCAGCAGGCACTCACCCCATCGTAGATGATGTTTCAGTGTCGTGTGGGATGTGCCCCCCTATCGCCCACACAGGCAAGGCGACGGTTTGGAACTGCGTCACGGAAAGGGGTTAAAACCGTTTGTATAGGACTACGATACCAGTGACATAGCCACCTTAAAGAGTTCAAAATCGTTGAATCCCAGACCTCACATACTTTTTGGTTGTGTCATTACTTTCCAGGAGACCCGGTGAGGCTTGTGTTGCCCATTTTTACTCCCCCACCAAAATTTCCTGATCAACATGTTTAGGTGCTCACAGAGGCCTCTAGGCAGCTTGAAACAGGACATGGAAAACACTGGAACGGCTTGTGCAACCGCTTTAACCAAAACTTTCTTCCTTGCCCTGGACATGGTCCTTTCTATCCGGCCTTGTATTTTACTCCACAACCGGTCCTTAAGATATTTGAAGGCGCCATTTTTTTAGCATCCAATATCAGAGGGCATTCTGAGGTATTTCTCATTCAGAGTTTCATTAGGAAAATTCAGCACCCTTTTGATACCATTACGAACACCATCAGGAAATCCTTTGCTGAAAAATATAGAGGATTTAGAATAATTAATTTGCTGACCTGTTAGTTGACTATAGGCTTCCAAAACTAGGTTCACCTCGGTAGAACCCCACACCATTTGCCTTAAAGAACAACATGATGTCATCAGCGAGTAGGAGGTGGTTTACTGGTGGCGCCAAAGTTGCCGCCTGAATCCCACTCAAGTTGGATGACTCACTTTTTGATTTTAACAGGCATGACAGGCCCTCTGCTGCTATCAAGAACAATTATGGAGATATCAGGTCCCCTTGTCGGATCCCTCGTGATGGTTTAAATTCCTCAAGCTTCTTTCCATTCAACATGACAGAAAATTTTACTGAAGTAACCATGCTCATGACTATGTCCACCCACCTATTAGTGAAGCCTAGTTTGAGCATTATAGCTCGGAGATAGGCCCACTCCAGCCTATCATATGCCTTCATCATATCCAATTTCAAAGCACATGACCGATGCTTCTTCGCTTTATTTCTCTTCATAAAATGCAAGCACTCATAAGCAGTTATGATGTTATAAGTGACTAATCTGCCAGGCACAAACGCTCATTGTTCCTCAGAGATTATATCTTAATATTATTTTCAACCTATTGGAGATCACCTTGGATGCAATCCTATAAAGCACGATGCACAAACTAATAGAACGAAACTAGGAGAGAAGTGTGGGGTTTTTTACATTTGGTTGTTAATGTATTCCGCCAACTCAGAACCATGAACAATTTTGAGGACCACCTTAGTTACATCATCCCCACAAATATCCCAGTGGCGCTGGAAAAAATGAGCAGGGAAGCCATCCGACCCTGGAGCCTTTAACGGGAACATCTGAAACAGTGCTTGTTTGACCTCTTGCTGGTTGTAGGGTGCATTGAGAATATCATTCATCACCGGTGTTGCATTGGTTGGAACCGTAGAAAGTCTTGCTCCATGTTTTGTAATCCTTCCGAGGTATACAAGTTCTTATAAAAATCAGTTGTCAAAGCCTCCATCTCCATCATATTATCTGTTAGGTGTCCATTGGCCCATTGCAACATTCTTATCTAATTATTATGGCGGCGACGGCTTGCTCTTAAGAGGAAAAGATAAGTATTTTTATCTCCATAGACCAGCATGCCCTCTAGCGCCACAGCATCTCCTCTCGGTGGAAGTGCTCTACCAGTCTGTCAGCCACCTTCGTCTCCTCGTGGGACGGGCCCGATCTGCCTGGGATAGAACGCAGGTGCTCCAACGCAGTTTTCAATTGGTTGATCTCCCTTTTCACTGACCCAAAGTGAGTCTGGTCCCATGCCGACAGGTCACCAGCTAGATCGCCTAGCTTAGCATGCAACAAGTCCACAAAATTGACAGCCTATATGTTCAAGTGGTCGCTAACAGTTGTGAATAAAGAACCGTCTCTCTCCCTCGTTGTTTCATACTTAAAGGCTTTGGGCCCCACTTTGCATGTATGCATATCACGTAGCATGAGCAGTATGGGTACATGATCAGAGCTTGCTGCATTTTTGTGTGATAGGGTTGTCGAAGGTAAGGCGATTGCCCATTTCGGGTTGACTACACATGTGTCCAGTCCCACTCGTGTGTATGTACCACCCGCCACTTTTTCTTGAACGTCTAGCTCTTCCCAGTGTATTCAATGCCCACTAAACCACATGTGTCCAGGGCATCTCTAAAACCATCTATTTGTGCTTGACTCCGATTTCCAACCCCATCATGTTCATGAATGTTAAGCACTTCATTGAAATCGCCTATTACCGCCCATGGCCTATTTTGGGATTCAGAAATCCCTCGTAGCATGTCCCACATTTTATACCGTTCTGGCACTTGCGCTTCGCCATAAACAAAGGTCACTCTGATCTGCATATCAACAGGTCTTCAACCAAGACATCTATATGATACTGTGAGTAACCCATAACTTTAACTTTTATTTCATCATTCCAAAAAATACCGAGACCACCACTTCTACCTGAACTGCTTACAACAAAATCCTTATTAAAACCTAATGTGTCTACCAAATTTTCAACCCTCGATCCCTCAATCTGTGTCTACAAGATGCACAAGATGGAGGGGGAAAATTGCCTCGTTAGGTCATGAAGCTCTCGAATTGTCACGGCCATGTCAAATCCGTGGCAGTTCCAGCAGAGAAGACTCATTGCGCTAGGCGCGACCCCATGTGAAGGCCCGCCAAACGCGCATCGCTAGTTTTGCTCGTCCTTCCCCTTTTCTCTGGGTAGTGTGGTAGGTTTATTCCTCTTCGGCCCCTGCTTTGATGATGGGCTTTGGGGCACCACTGGCTCAATTAGGGCTAGCTAGTTGTTCTCCTTCATCGGCTGTGGAGATGTTCCTGCGAGCGCTTACCCCAGCTCTTCAACCTGTGACTCCCCCCGTTTCCTGTTCACATCAGATTTAGTCATTACAGCATCGACAGATTTAGTCACTAGGTATGTTTCATATTCACTCCAGTCCTCCTCATCGTGGTGTTGTCCACGTCCAGTGCCACGCCCCCCCTCCCAGATCGTCCTCCTCCTCTACTACCTCCGTTCGCCCTTCCTCTTCCTGCACCCAGGCCTGGGCCAGTGCCCCTAGACTACTCTCCTCACAAATTCTTGAAGACTAGAGCCGAGGGCGCGTGCACGCTATTGCCGCACTCTGTATGCAAATGACCTAGCATACCGCAAACAGCACACCAGTCGGGAAGTTTTTGTATTTCACTCTAAATACTTCCCTCTTCTACTTAATAACTAGAGACACATGATTCTTGGGGGGTTTAGTGACATCTACCTTCACCCTTACTCAGAAAAAATTCCCCTCAGAGTCATGAGATTTCTGCTCGGCGTAGATGTACTCGCCCACTGTCGATGCCAACGATTTGATCAAGTGAAAGAAAAGTTCTGGAAGGTCATGGATCCGGATCCAAATCTCAATTTTATCGAGCTTCAGAGATGATGGTCTGGTAAAGCCATCATATGGCTCAATAACCAATGTTTTACCTTTGAAGGCCCAGGGTCCTTCCTCCATCACCCTCTCCCAATCTCCAAGAGACGAGAATTGTAGGGCGTAGAGGTTATCTTCAAGCGGTCGGAACTTCACCTCTTGCACCAGGTCCCAAGCAACCCGCATATTCCTATAGAGCCAGTATTGAGAGTAAGCTTTTGGCGTGTGGACGCGCGCGATCACCATCCACCTTGCAGCATCAGCTTGGATGTCATCATCTCCAACCACTACAGCATGCAGATCATCCTCCTTGAGACCTAACTCCTTCATCATCTTTTCCATCTCGTTCATGGCTTCTCCAGAAGCCGATGCCGAGCTTTCCATCTTCGAACTCTTGCCCGTGAAAAACCTGGTTCCGTGGGCGGGAGGAACCCTAACTTGCTCACCCGAGCCGCCCTGGCCAAGAGTCTTGCGACCCCGGCGTCGATGGCAGTCGGGGAGGGCAGGGGATCGGAGTTCTCCACTAGTCGCCGTAGGCGCCGCAGGGAGGAGAGAAACCGTAATGAGAGGGGAGAGGGACTGTTGCCGACATTGTACATTCCTGCACATTTAGGTACACGACACGTACATGACAACTCATGGGCTCACTACACCAAAGCAATGCGGCCCAATAAGAAGGAGAGCATAAGAGAGAGACGGAGATAGATAAAATAAGTTGTGGTGCAGATTGCTTAATGGGATGTCCTGCTGTTGCTACTATCGCCGCCTCACGTTGAGCGGGGGATAGGAAAATAGCGTTGCTGGGCTGCGCACTATTTTGGCCCAAATAAAAAAACACTCTCGCAGCAAAATACACACGAAAACATGTTTCGGCTAAAATTATCTATGAAACAACTATAGAAAAATACGAGGACATATAGTAAAATATTATTACTATTATAGAAAAGAGCGAACATTTTTAAGCTAAAAAGGAAATAAAATACACATATGTTTTTATAAAAATTACTTTGGGCGTTATAAATCTTTCATAAATATTTTTTTCAACTCAAGAGAAATATCCAAATAACTTTTAAAACATTTCCAACTTTTGTATATTGAAGGAGTCATATTACCTACTCTCACTTAATTGTTTTTTTGGATGGATTTGTTTCAAATTTTCAAAATCCAATATGAAGAATATTTCATAACTTTCCGATTTAATTATTGAGGAAGTTAGTCATCCTCTCTCATATTTGATTGGAAATATTTTGAATATTCTTAAACCCAAAGATTAAGATCCAAAAGACTAATTGGGAAACTCCTTTTATTCCCTCTTGGTTTGATATTCAATTAAACACCAAAAGTTTCAAATCCTTGCTAAAATTAGTTAAACGCAAGCAACACAAGCAAGTTTAAAGCAATCCTATTAATATTCCATGTTACAACTGTAACCGTTGGATTGACATCCAACGTCTCTCGTATTTCTTTGGTCTCTTCTTCCTCTGGCCGCCAAAACCAAACCAACGGCGGCAGGACCGCCTGCTCCCGCCTCCATGGTTGGCTGTGCTGCCGGGCACGCATCGCCACCCCATCGCACCCTATAACTCTTGCCAGGCCATGCCTCTACCCCCACACCTCATGTTATTCTCTGGCGATGACAGCCCCACCACGCACCCAAACCTGTCAACTGCTGTACTCCCCCTACGTCTATGACTACACTATCGCATCTTCCCTGGCTCCTGTTTGTTTCCGTCCGAGGCCTCACTGCCATCACCCGCCTTCGTGAGCTCGTCGTGGAGTCACCGTGTGGCATTATCGGTCAACAAACGAGAGGAATCGGACTATACGTCGATAGGATGACAGAAGAGACCCAGCAGATCCATTGTCGTATCCAAGCAAGTTTCTTCTTATTACTAGAAAAATGCTTCCTCCTATTGGTATCATGACATCTGGGTCCCACGCCATTGTCAACGCAGTCAATAAAGGAGAGAACTCCATAAGGAACGGCTGAAACCAGGGACCCGGCAGCTCGCGCGGTTTTTTTTTGTTTTTAGGGCAGAACAGAGTATCATCTGGGATGTGCGGGGGTTGTGGCCCGTCTAGCTGCTCCTTGTAAGCTGCGTTGGGATTTTTCGCGAAGAGGAGAGGAGATGCAGCACAATAGAGATAAGTATTTCCCTTAGTGAGAACCAAGGTTATCGAACCAATAGGAGGACCACGCATATTCCCGTCTTCAACACCTACACACAAAAGAGGACGCACTTGCACCCAACGCAGGCAAGAGCGTTGTCAAGCCCCTTGAACTCGTTACTTGCAAGCGATAAGTAGTGATAGGTAGATAATACAAATATAAAATAAAATAACAGTAAATAAATGGCAGCAATATTTTTGGTATTTTTGGAATAATATATTTTGCGAAGACTCGGGGGGGGGGCATAGTTTTCGCTAGAGGCTTCTCTCTCAAAGAAAGCATACGGTGGGTAAACAAATTACTATTGGGCAATTGATAGAAAACTGCATAGTCATGCAATATTTATTCGCGACAATGATCATGCATATAGGCATCATGTCCATAAACATGTAGACCAACTACTGCCTGCATCTTGTTCGCACACGAACACGCCACCGTGTACCCTCGACGCTGGGGGTGATGCACCGTAACTCATGTCGAAGGAGACCCGACCGACAGCGCGATACGCAGGCAATCCGGCAGGCGCTTTTGTAGACCCGAAACCCCACACGCCCGGGAGGGACCCCGTCAGGGCGTGCGGCGGCTATGGGCTGCCCTAGGTAGACATGATCGCCCCAGGGCCTCGTGGATCGCTGCCCTCTAAGAGAAGAACGAACGAAGAACGAGAAGAAAGATACAACGGTAGGGGATAGATGAACACGAAAAAGTAGTAGATGTGTTTGTTCGATTGTGTGTTGTTCAATCGGCCGTCCCCCCAACATATATAAGAGGCGGCTGGACTTCCCGTACAAGTAAAGGATTCATCTAGGCTTTCCTTACAAGAAAATTACATCAATTCACGTCCTAGAGTCCTAGTTCTAGTCCCACTCGGATTCAGCCCGAATCTGGCCCAATCTTCTGCCTTGCTCCTTGCGCGGGCTGTGGAATCTGCATATGACCTCCGATGGATACGGTTCAAATACCAATCTTGTGCGTTTCGACGAGGCCAACAATCCGTATGTTGATCACTTTTCCAAATAAGGCCATCTTGAATACTCCACGAGGTCATCTTTAACTTCGAGTCGGACTCGTCATGTAGCTGACTGGACCGTCCGAGTCTTGTAGCGTCTCTGCATGCCGTATACTGTCTCATATGATAATGACCTTAAAAGCAAAGTTGACCGTTTCGACTTTACGAACATCTTTCATGTTGAAGACTTTTCCATCCGAGGCCATCTAGATGACCATATAGGCTAATCTTTACCTTTTGGTTGAATCACTCGGATTTGGAGTCCTTTAGTCGGTTGAGTGAAATTTCTCACTTGGACAGCAATTTTTCCACTCGGAATTCATGTACCTGGACTCCTTGTCCGAAGTTTCACTCGGATGGAAACTTTTCACTTGGTCATCAAGCCTTCACTCGGATAGCTATATTTTCACTCGGATGATAAGCTTTTCACTCGGATTTCTCGAATGAAAACACAGCCTGAACTTGTTTCGCCTCTGCAGGGTGCATACGACCTCGGATTTGGACGATTTGTATATCAAAATCAACCGATTCGACGAGACAAAACTTTTCCGTGTTGAAGATTTTTCGATTCAAGGCCGTCTTGAGGGCCTAATTTCCTGCGCGACCCATCAGACACCATCCAGGTGAGTGTCTGGTCCCTCGCGCCATACTTTTGCTCAGGGTCAGTCCGCAGTGTTTTACTTCTAACTTTTGCATACGAACTCGGATTGAGATGATTTATATATAAAAATTGATCAGCTCGACGAGACGAAGACAATCCATGTAGAGCATTCCTTCATCCGAGGCTGTCTTGGAGGCGTAATCGACCAAAAAGCACTCAGAACACCTAAACATGACAATCTGAGTGTAATTTTGATCCTTGATATGATGCCGAATGATAATGGTCTAAACATCAAAGTTGTTCCACTCGGCAATGTGAACTTTCTCATGTAAAAACCTTTTCATTTGAGGCCATATTTATTGCATTTTGGATCGTGCCAAAATCAGGTGTCAACACATCTACTACCATTACTTCACCCATCGGCCGCTATCCAGCATGCATCTAGAGTATTAAGTAAAAAAAGAGTAATGCTTGGAGCAAGATGATATGATGTAGACAAAGTAAATCCAATCAATATGAATAAGCCCCATCGTTTTCCCCTTAATGGCAGTAATACAATACGTGTCATGTCCCCTTATGTCACGAGGATTGAGCATCGCAAGATTAAACCCATCACAACGCACCACTCCCACTAAAGATAAACCAATCTAGTTAGCCAAACCAAACCGATAGATCAAAGAGCAATACGAAGCTATAACAATCATGCATATAAGAATTCAGTAAAGACTACATATATTTTCATGAATAATCCGAACATAAACTCACAATTCATTGGATCCCACAAACAGACCGCAAAGAAGGATTACATTGGATAGATCACCGCGGGAATCGTGGTGAACTTTGTATTGAAGGTCATAGAGAGAGAGCCATCTAGGTACGAGTTATGGACCCGTAGGTCTATGTTAAACTACTCACACATCATCATGGAGGAAGCAAGGTTGATGTTGAGGCCCTCTGTGATCGATGCCCCCTCCGGCAGGGCACCGGAACAGGGCTCCAGATGGCCTCCTGTCGGAACATAGCCTAGCGGCGGCGGAAAACGTATTTTGGCTGGCTCTCGGGTGTTTTCCCGATTTTCGAGAATAAATAGAGTTGGAATTAGTTCAGGAGGCTGTGGGAGGTGGTCCCAAGACATCAGGGCGTGGCCACCCCCTTGGGCGCGCCCTGTTGGCTTGGCACCACCCCGTGTGGCCTCCGGGTCTTATTTTTGTCATGAAAAAATCATCAAAAAGTTTCGGGGCAATTGGACTTCGTTTGGTATTTATTCCTGAAAGGCCAAAAACAAGCAGAAAATAGCAACTGGCACTCGGTACTAGGTTAATAGGTTAGTTCACAAAAATGAAATAAAATAGCATATAAATGCATATAAAGTATCCAAGAATGATAATATAGTAGCATGGAACAATAAAAAATTATAGATACGTTGGAGACGTATCAGCATCCCCAAGCTTAATTCCTGCTCGTCCTCGAGTAGGTAAAATATAAAAATAGAATTTTTGATGCGACATGCTACCCAACATGTAATCTATTTTAGGTAGGATCTTTGAGAAACGATCAACTAATAAACATCAATATAGTAATATCCATAAACATAAGCAACATAATCATTAACTTTCAAAATATACGATCCTTAAAGAACATTACTCCCCACTCATTTTATCATATTAGCATGGCATGACTCCGTCTTCACCACATAAATACAAATCATGAGCACCACGATGTCAAATCAGGCAATTGGATCGTACTTCTAATGCGCTTCAGCATTTTCAACCTCACTCAATACATGAGCGTGAACCATGGATATATCATATAGGTGGAATAGAATATGGTGATAGATATCAAAAGAAGTCAAAGTGGAAAGAAATTATCACATCAACTAGGCGTATCAACGAGCTATGGAGATGCCCATATGTAGATATCAATGCGAGGAGTAGGTATTGCCATGCAACAGATGCACTATAGCTATAAGTGTATGAAAGCTCAACAAATGTTAAGTGAGTGTGCATTCAACTTGCTTCCTCATGAAGACCTCAGGCATTTGAGGAAGCCCGTCATCGGAATATACAAGCCAAGTTCTAGAATGAAAAATTCCCACTAGCATATGAAATTGATAACTCAGGAGACTCTCTATATGAAGAACATGGTGCCACTTTGAGGCACAAGTGTGGTAAAGGATAGTAGCAAAGTCCCTTCTCTCATATTATCTCATTTTTTCTTTTTTTCTTGGTGGGCTCATTTGGCCTCCCCCATTCTCCCTTTTTCGTATGGAGCTCATCCTGACTTGTGGGGGAATCATTACTCCATCATCCTTTCCTCACTGGGACAATGCTCTAATAATGATGATCATCACACTTTTATTTACTTACAACTCGATATAACAACTCAAAAGAAAGGACTCTATATGAATGCCTCTGGCAGTGTTCCAGGATGTGCAATGATCTAGCGTAACATGTCAACAATGATAACGGTGGCTGTGCCACAAATACTATGCCAGCTACATGATCATGCAAAGCAATATAATGATGAACTCACTAGTTGTCACAGCCCTAACTAACCTTGTTGTGTTTGCATTCATGCATTCATTTTTAATTTTTCAATGAAATTGAAATGAGGAGTGATCAAGCCTCATCATTCTAATTTTTGTCAAAAGGCAATATAAAAACTGCTTCAAATGGATCCAAGTAAATGTTCCAACTATTCTGTGAAAATATTGGGATGAGGTAAAATTGCCAAACAATATTTTGAAAACACAGAAACATTTTATTGGGCATTTGAATTAATCAAACAATTACTTGCAATGGAATTATATTTACTATATATATAATATAGTTTCATACATTCTGAAAATTATGATGTGACCTTGGATAAGTCCACTTAGTCCACATAGTTGTTTTCAGGATTTTTACAACTTGGCTAGCTATTTTATTTTGAGCCACAACAAATGTCAGAAAATAGAAAACAAAAACAAAATAGGGAAAGGAATCTTACCTGGCTTACCTGAGGCCTGGCACTGTGCGGCCCATCTGGCCCAAGTGCCAGTCATCCCCCACCTCTCGCCAGGAGGACAGGGGAGTGTGGCCGCGGCACGTCGGCACGTGCCCGAGCCACCTCCTGCTTGCCGCCGTTGCCCCGCGGTGGATAGAGACGCCGCGCACGTCCCCAAAGCCCATTTGGCCACTCTCGCCCTCTCTCCTCGCCTCTCCTTGCTTTGCCCTACTCCCCTCTTCCCGGACCCGAAGGCCGCCGTCCCCGCCGCTCGCTTCCCCACGGCCACCGGCCACCTAAAGCCCTGCCGTCGAGCCCACCGAAACCGCCATCGACCGCAGCCTCTCCACGCTAGAGGAGTCGAGCCCGGACGCACCGCATCGCCGATGCAGCCCCCTTCTTCAACCTTCGGCCGCCGGACTCCCTCCGCCGAATTCGCGAGCCACCGAACCTCCCCGACCTCTCCGTCGCCTCCCCTGGAACCGCGGTGAGCCGCTCCTTCTTTCCCCTCGTGCCTTGGCCCCGATTTCGTGCCGCAGCCTCACCCGCCTCGAGCCCGAGCTCCGGCCGCCATGGCTTCTCGCCGTCGTGGCCTGAGCCCCCGTCAGCCCCGGCCACGCACCCAGATGTGCTCAACACATCTCCAGGAGCTGGGCAAGCTCCTCAGCTGGCCTCCCCGTGCCCCGTAGCCGCAACTGCGTCGAGCCAGCGCCCCGGCTGCCGCCCAAGCTTGTCGCCGGCCACAATTCCGGCGACCCCCGCAACCATGGCCACCACCCCTTGATGCGGACGAACCAGGGCTATCGCTTGATGGTCTCAGTGCGCCAAGAGGCCACCCGTAGCCCTGAACCGAGCATCTCCGGTGAACTCCCGCCACGGTTTTGGTCGCCGCCGGCCAACTCCGGTGACTACCAACATGGCGGGCTTGATTAGCCAATAACCACCGCCCCTCTGTCACTGACACTGGGGCCCAGGAGCCTAATTAACCCCCGGTTTATCTAATCTCAATAGGGTTAGTCGCTGAGCCTATGACATGTGGGTCCCGGTCGTCAGGTTTGACCTAGACCCAGTGCCGTTAACCTGCTGATGCCAGCGTGATGCGGTGATGACGCAGTATTTGATTTCTGGGTTTTTAATAATTCCAGAAATAACCAAAACTTCTAAAATTCATAGAAATTCAACCATAGCTCCAAATGAAATAATTTATATATGAAAAATTATCAGAAAAATGCAAGGAATCTGTTTATACCATTCTCATGCATATTTGAGCAAGTTAACAACATCAACTAGGACAAATGGTGATTAGGACAATTTGTTAAATAGTGTTGGAGTTGGAATTTATTATATATTTGAATTCCACTTCACTTAATATGACTATCTATTGCACTAGGTCAATTCAATGCTTTAACATGTCATATCAAACATCATGTTTGTTGCATTGCATTGAATGTGTCCCTTTCCTGTTTTGTCGGTGGTGTTCCTTCTCGGTAGACGATGGTTCCGACGTTGAGATCAATGTCACCGATGAAGACTCACTGTTATCTTCAGAAGTGTCAGGAAAGCAACTCCCCTTAAGCATATTCGATACAATCCCACTCTCTCACTCTTGCTCTCATTTCAATGCATTAGGACAATGCGATTCAACTGCTACTTGTATTGCGGTAGATGAATGTTGGGGAACGTTGCATGGGAAACAAAAAATTTCCTATGCACACGCAAGATCTATCCATGGTGATGAGCATCTACGAGGGGGAGAGTAGATCTACATACCCTTGTAGATCGCTAAGAGGGAAGTGTTAAGAAATGCGGTTGATGTAGTCGAACGTCTTCGCGATCCAAATCGCCGAGCATCCCGCGATCCCATCACTATCCATCTCGCGATCCAATCACGATCCATCCCGCGATCCCATCACGATCCGTCCCGCGATCAAATCACGAATCGTCTCGCGATCCTGATCACGGTCCTTCCGATCTAGCGCCAAACCGACGGCACCTCCGCGTTCAGCACACGTACAGCTCGATGACGATCTCCGCCTTCTTGATCCAGCAAGAGGGAGCAGAGAGGTAGAAGAGTTCTCTGGTGGCGCGACAGCGCGGCGGCGATGGTGGTGGAACAATTCCGGCAGGGCTTCGCCTAAGCACCACTGAAACTAGAGTAGAGGAGAAACCGATCTAGATGAAGTAGAGGGAGCACGTGGCAATTAGGGTTAGCTCTCCCCTCTAAATCCTCTAGTATATATAGGAGGGAGGGAGGGGAGGAGGCAGCCTCAAACCCTCAAGGTTTGGCCGAAATTGGAGGTGGCGGAGTCCTACTCCAATCCTATTAGGAGTAGGATTCCTCCTCTCCACTTGGAAACTCTTTCCACCTTTCCCCCTTTGGGTTTTTCCCACCCCTAGCCGCATGGGCCTTTGTGGGGGGCTTGGCCAGCCCACTAAGGGCTGGCTTGACACCTCCCACAGCCCATGAGTTCCTTTGGGTCGAGACACCCCTCCCGATGGTCCCCGATACCCCTCCCGGCACTCCCGGTACACTACCGAAATACCCAAAACTTTTCCGGTGACCAACACAGGACTTCCTATATATCAATCTTTACCTCCGGACCATTCTGAAGCACCTCGTGACGTCCAGGATCTCATCCGGGACTCCGAACAACCTTCGGTCACCACCATACATAACTCTACTATACCGAAACGTCACCGAACCTTAAGTGTGCAGACCCTGCGGGTTCGAGAACTATGTAGACATGACCAAGACACCTCTACGGTCAATAACCAATAGCAAAACCTGGATTCCCATATTGGTTCCTACATATTCTACGAAGATCTTTATTGGTTGAACCTCTATGTCAAGGATTCAGTTAATCCCGTACGCTGTTCCCTTTGTTCTTCGGTATGTTACTTGCCCGAGATTCGATCGTCGGTATCTCTATACCTAGTTCAATCTCGTTACCGGCAAGTCTCTTTACTCGTTCTGTAATACAAGATCCCGTGGCTAACACCTACACACATTGCTTGCAAGGCTTATTGTGATGTTGTATTACCGAGTGGGCCCTGAGATACCTCTCCGTCATACGGAGTAACAAATCCCAGTCTTGATCCATGCCCACTCAACAGACACCCTCGGAGATACCTGTAGAGCATCTTTATAGTCACCCAGTTACGTTATGACATTTGATACACACAAGGTATTCCTCCGGTGTTAGTGAGTTGCATGATCTCATGGTCATAGGAACAGATACTTGATATGTAGAAAACTATAGCAATAAACTAACACGATCATATGCTATGTTTATAGTTTGGGTCTTGTCCATCACATCATTCTCCTAATGATGTGATCCCGTTATCAAATGACATCTCATGTCTATGGCCAGGAAACCTTGACCATCTTTGTTCAACGAGCTAGTTAACTAGAGGCATACTAGGGACACAGTGTTGTCTATGTACCCACACATGTATTTCAGTTTCCAATCAATACAATTATAGCATGGATAATAAACGATTATCACGAACAAGGAAATATGATAAAAACTAAGTTATTATTGCCTCTAGGGCATATTTCCAACAGTCTCCCACTTGCACTAGAGTCAATAATCTAGTTCACATCACCATGTGATTTACATTGTTATGAATCTAACACCCAATGAGTTATGGGGTTCGATCATGCTTTGCATGTGAGAGAGGTCTTTAGTCAACGGTCTGCAACATTCAGATCCGTGTGTTCTTTGCAAATCTATATGTCATACTGCAGATGCTACGACGCTCCACTTGGAGCTATTCCAAATGGTTGCTCCACTATACGTATCCTGACTGCTACTCAGAGTCGTCCGGATAGGTGTCAAAGCTTGCATCGACGTAACCCTTTACGACGAACTCTTTGTCACCTCCATAATCGAGAAATATTTCCTTAGTCCTCTAGTTACTAAGGATAATCTTGACAGCTGTCCAGTGATCCACTCCTGGACCACTCTTGTACCCCTTGACAGACTCATGGCAAGGCACACACTAGGTGCGATACACGGCATGGCATACTATACAGAGCCTATGGATAAGGCATAGGGGACGACCTTCGTCCTTTCTCTTTCTTCTACCGTGGTCGAGCTTTGAGTCTCACTCAACTCCACACCTTACAAATCAGGCAAGAACTCTTTCTTTGACTGATCCATTTTGAACTCTTTCAAAATCTTGTCAAGGTATGTATTCATTGAAAGTTTTACCAAACGTCTTGATCTATCTCTATAGATCCTGACGCCCAACATTTAAGTAGCTTCATTCCAGGTTTTCCTTTGAAAAACACCTTTTCAAACAACCCTTTATGCTTTCCAGAAATTCTACATCATTTCCGATCAACAATATGTCATCCACATATACTTATCAGAAATTCTATAGTGCTCCCACTCACTTTATTGTAAATACAAGTTTCTCATAAACATTGTATAGACTCAAAAACTTTGATCACCTCATCAAAGCGTATATTCCAACTCCGAGATGCTTGCTCCAGTCCATAGAAGGATTGCTGGAACTTGCATACATTTTAGCATCCTTAGGACTGACAAAACCTTCTGGTTGTATCACATACAACCTTTCCTCACGGAAACCATTAAGGAAACTCTGTTTTGACATCCATCTGCCAGATTTCATAATCGAAAAATGCAGCAACTGCTAACATAATTCCAACAGACTTTAGCATCGCTACGGGTGAGAAAGTCTCATCGTAGTCAACACCTTGAACTTGTGAAAAACCCTTTGCCACAAGTCGAGCTTTATAGACGGTGACATTACCGTCCGCTCAGTCTTCCTTTTAAAGATCCATTTGTTCTAAATGGCCTTTCGCCCTTCAGGTAATACTTCCAAAGCCCATACTTTGTTTTCTTACATGGATCCCATCTCGGATTTCATGGCCTCTAACCATTTCTCGGAATCCGGGCCCATCATCGCTTCTCCATAGCTCGTAGGTTCATCGTTGTCCAACAACATGACCTCTAAGACAGGGTTGCCATACCACTCAGGAGCAGTACGCGTCCTTGTCGACCTACGAGGTTCGATAGTAACTTGATCCGAAGCTTCATGATCATCATCATTAACTTCCTCTTCAACTAACGTAGGCTCCACAGAAACAACTTTCTGCGCTGCGCTACTCGCTGGTTGAAACAAAGGTTCAACAACCTCATCAAGTTCTATCTTCCTCCTACTCAATTCTTTCGAGAGAAACTCTTTCTCGAGAAAGGACCCATTTTAGCAACAAACACTTTGCACTTGGATCTGAGATAGAAGGTACACCCAACTGTTACGTTAGGGTATTCTATGAAGATGCATTTGTCCGCTTTGGGTTCGACCTCATTAGGTTGAAAACCTTTTCCACATAAGCGTCGCAGCCCCAAACATTAAGAAATGACAGCTTAGGTTTCTGCCAAACCAAAATTCATACGGTGTCATCTCAACGGACTTAGATGGTGCCCCCTTTTAAAGTGAATGTAGTTTTCTCTAATGCATAATCCCAAAACGATAGTGGCAAATCGATAAGAGACATCATAGTTCGCACCATATCCAATAGAGCACGACTACGACGTTCGGACACACAATCACACTATGGTGTTCCAGGTGGCGTGAGTTGTGAAACAACTTCCACATTGTCTTAAGTTGTATACCAAACTCGTAACTCAGATATTTACCTCCACGATCATATCGTAGACATTTTATCTTCTTGTCACGATGATCTCAAACTTCACTCTGAATTTGTTTGAACTTTTCAAACATTTCAGACTTGTGTTTCATTAAGTAAATATCCCCATATCTACTCAAATTATCAGTGAAGGTAGGAAAATAACGATATCCACCGCACACTACAACACTCATTGGTCCGAATACATCAACATGTATCATTTCCAATAAGTCACTTCCCCGCTTCATCATACTGGAAAACGGGGTCTTGGTCATCTTGCCCATGAGGCATGGTCCGCATGTCTCAACCGATTCGAAATCGAATGAGTCCAAAGATCCATCAGCATGGAGTTTCTTCATGCGCTTTACACCAATATGACATTTAGCGGCAGTGCCACAAGTATGTGGTACTATCATTATTAACTTTGTATCTTTTGGCATCAATATTATGAACATGTGTATCTCTACGATCAAGATTCAATAAACCATTCTCATTGGGTGCATGACCATTGAAGGTATTATTCATGTAAACAGAATAACCATTATTCTCTAACTTAAATGAATAATCGTATTGCAATAAACATGATCTAATCACGTTCATGCTTAACGCAAACACCAAATAACATTTATTTAGGTTCATCACTAATCCCGAAGGTAGAGAGAGCGTGCGATGGTGATCACATCAACCTTTGAAACACTTCCAACACTCATCGTCACCTCACCCTTATCTAGTCTCCTTTTATTCCGTAGCTTTTATTTCGAGTTACTAACATTTAGCAACCGAACCGGTATCCAATACCCAGGTGCTACTAGGAGCACTAGTAAGGTACACATCAATAACACATATATCAAATATACTTCTGTCGACGTTGCCAGCCTTCTTATCTACCAAGTATCCAGGGGTGTTCCGCTTCAGCGACCGTTCTCCTCATAATAGAAGCACTTAGTCTCGGGTTTGGGTTCAAACTTGGGTTTCTTTACTGGAGCAGCAACTGGCTTGCCATCCATGAAGTATCCCTCCTTGCCCTTGCCCTTCTCGAAACTAGTGGTTTTACTAACCATCAACACTTGATGCTCCTTCTTGATTTCTACCTTCGCAGTGTCAAACATTGCGAATAGATCAGGGATCATTATTTCCATCCCTGGCATTTTATAGTTCATCACGAAGCTCTAGTAGCTTAGTGGCAGTGACTTGGAGAACTATATCAATCACTATCTTATCTGGAAGATCAACTCCCACTCCATTCAAGCGATTGTAGCACCCAAACAATCTGAGCACATGCTCAACGATTGAGCTATTCTCCTTCATCTTGCAGGCAAAGAATCTTGTTGGAGGTCTCATACCTCTCAACACGGGCACGAGCCTGAGATCCCAATTTCAGCTCTTAGAACATCTCATATGTTCCATGACGTTCAAAACGTTTTGGAGCCTCAATTCTAAGCCGTAATGCATGACGCACTGAACTATCAAGTAGTCATCAAAACGTGCCTGTCAGATGTTCACAACATCTACAGACGAAGCCAGAGGGGGTGGCGCACCGAGCGGTGCATTAAGGACATAAGCCTTCTGTGCAGCAATGAGGACAATCCTCAGATCATGGACCCAGTCCGTATTATTGCTACCATCATCTTTCAACTCTATTTCTCTAGGAACATATAAAAATTCAAGGGAGCTACAGCGCGAGCTAGTAATCTACAACATAATTTGCAAAGACATTTTGACTATGTTCATGATAATGAGTTTAGTTAATTATATTACTTAAAAACTCCCACTCAAATTGACATCCCTCCGGTCATTCGAGTGTCACATGATCCAAATCCACCAACTCAAGTCCGATCATCACGTGAGTTGAGGTGGTTTCAATGGTGAACATCTCCATGTTGATCATATCTACTATATGACTCATGTTTGACCTTTCGGTCTCTTGTGTTCCGAGGCCATGTCTGTACATGCTAGGCTCGTCAAGTTTAACCCGAGTGTTCCGCAGGTGCAACACCGGCTTGCACCCGTTGTATGCGAACGTAGAGTCTATCACACCCGATCATCACGTGGTGTCTCAAAACGATGAACTTTCGCAACGGTGCACACTCGGGGAGAACACAATTTTATCTTGAAATTGAAGTGAGGGATCACCTTATAATGCTACCGTCGTCCTAAGCAAAATAAGATGCATAAAAGGATTAACATCACATGCAAATCATAAGTGACATGATATGGCCATGAACTTGTGCTTTTGATCTCCATCTCCAAAGCACCGGCATGATCTCCATCGTCACCAGCATGACACCATGATCTCCATCATCTTGATCTCCATCAATGTGTCGCCATGAGGTTGTCGCGCCGACTGTTGCTTCCACGACTATTGCTAACTCATAGCGACAAAGTAAAGCAAAACGGCGAAAATAATTAAAGACAACCCTATGGCTCCTGCTGGTTGCCGTACTCATCGACATGCAAGTCGTGATATTCTATACAATACATGATCATCTCATACATCACATATATCTCATCATGTAATTGGCCATATCACATCACAACATACCCTGCAAAAACAAGTTAGACGTCCTCTAATTGTTGTTGCAAGTTTTACGTGGATGCTACGGGTATCTAGCAAGAACAATTCTTACCTACGCAAAAACCACAACGGTGATACAAAAATTGCTATTCAACCTTCTCAAGGACCGCCTTTGTCAAATCCGATCCGACTAAAGTGGGAGAAACAGACACCCGCCAGCCATCTTTATGCAACGAAGTTACATGTCAGTTGATGGAACCGGTCTCTCGTAAGCGTACGAGTAATGTTGGTCCGGGCCGCTTCATCCCACCATACCGCCGAAACAAGAAAAGAATAAGGGAGGAAGCAATCCGAATATCAACGCCCACAAACTCCTTTGTGTTCTACTCGAGATCTCATCTACACATAGACCTAGCTCAGATGCCACTGTTGGGGAACGTTGCATGGGAAACAAAAAATTTCCTATGCACACGCAAGATCTATCCCTGGTGATGAGCATCTACGAGGGGGAGAGTGGATCTACATACCCTTGTAGATCGCTAAGCGGGAAGCGTTAAGAAACGCGGTTGATGTAGTCGAACGTCTTCGCGATCCAAATCGCCGAGCATCCCGCGATCCCATCAAGATCCATCTCACGATCCAATCACGATCCATCCCGCGATCCCATCACGATCCGTCCCGCGATCAAATCACGAATCGTCTCGCGATCCTGATCACGGTCCTTCCGATCTAGCGCCGAACGGACGGCACCTCCGCGTTCAGCACACGTATAGCTCGATGACGATCTCCGCCTTCTTGATCCAGCAAGAGGGAGCGGAGAGGTAGAAGAGTTCTCCGGCGGCGCGACGGCGCGGTGGCGATGGTGGTGGAACAATTCCGGCAGGGCTTCGCCTAAGCACCGCTGAAACTAGACTAGAGGAGAAACCGATCTAGATGAAGTAGAGAGAGCACGTGGAAATTAGGGTTAGCTCTTCCCTCTAAATCCTCTAGTATATATAGGAGGGAGGGAGGGGAGGAGGCAGCCTCAAACCCTCAAGGTTTGGCTGAAATTGGAGGTGGAGGAGTCCTATTCCAATCCTATTAGGAGTAGGATTCCTCCTCTCCACTTGGAAACTCTTTCCACCTTTCCCCCTTTGGGTTTTTCCCACCCCTAGCCGCATGGGCCTTAGTGGGGGGCTTGGCCAGCCCACTAAGGGCTGGCTTGACTCCTCCCACAGCCCATGAGGTCCTTTGGGTCGAGAAACCCCTCCCGATGGTCCCCGGTACCCCTCCCGGCACTCCCGGTACACTACCGAAATACCCGAAACTTTTCCGGTGACCAAAATAGGACTTCCTATATATCAATCTTTACCTCCAGACCATTCCGGAGCTCCTCGTGATGTCCAAGATCTCATCCGGGACTCCGAAAACCTTCGGTCACCACCATACATAACTCTACTATACCGAAACGTCACCGAACCTTAAGTGTGCAGACCCTGCGGGTTCGAGACTATGTAGACATGACCAAGACACCTCTACGGTCAATAACCAATAGCGGGACCTAAATGCCCATATTGGTTCCTACATATTCTACGAACATCTTTATCGGTTGAACCTCTATGTCAAGGATTCAGTTAATCCCGTACGATGTTCCCTTTGTTCTTCGGTATGTTACTTGCCCGAGATTCGATCGTCGGTATCTCTATACCTAGTTCAATCTCGTTACCGGCAAGTCTCTTTACTCGTTCTGTAATACAAGATCCCGTGGCTAACACCTAGTCACATTGCTTGCAAGGCTTATTGTGATGTTGTATTACCGAGTGGGCCCTGAGATACCTCTCCATCACACGGAGTAACAAATCCCAGTCTTGATCCATGCCCACTCAACAGACACCCTCGGAGATACCTGTGGAGCATCTCTATAGTCACCCAGTTACGTTGTGACATTTGATATACACAAGGTATTCCTCCGGTGTTAGTGAGTTGCATGATCTCATGGTCATAGGAACAGATACTTGACATGTAGAAAACTATAGCAATAAACTGACACGATCATATGCTATGTTTATAGTTTGGGTCTTGTCCATCACATCATTCTCCTAATGATGTGATCCCATTATCAAATGACATCTCATGTCTATGGCCAGGAAACCTTGACCATCTTTGATCAACGAGCTAGTTAACTAGAGGCATACTAGGGACACAGTGTTGTCTATGTACACACACATGTATTTGAGTTTCCAATCAACACAATTATAGCATGGATAATAAACGATTATCACGAACAAGGAAATATGATAATAACTAAATTATTATTGCCTCTAGGGCATATTTCCAACAATGAACCCACTCCTTTGCATGAACTGTCATTGTCACAGTAAATAGCTGAACCAAGCAACCTAGCATACCTGGTAGATACTTGAGCCATGTTGTGCTATCACCCTGTTATGCTTTGCTATGCTTAGAGTTGTGTCAGGTCTGATTCATCTGGGTGATGAACCGGAGTGAAATGATTGTGTCCTGATGATGAGGGTTAAGTGTGAACCTGTTTTGGTAAAGGTAGCGATGAGAGGCCATGTAGGAGTACATGGTGGGTTGTCTCATTGAAGCCGCTCATAGGAACTGAGTTCCGTGTTTGTGTTCCAAGACTAGCTACTACCGCACATTGGGTTCTGGTAACTCGACCCCTCTCGGCCTATTAACTTCCCTGTTCTCAGTCCAGGAGTCGCAGTAGTTCGAAACATTGATAGGTGTGGCCGGGCCTGCGAAGTGAATGAACGGCCCAGTCGGGACCGGCTTGGGGCCCTGCACAGAACGTTTGAGGCCATGTTGGAAACCTCGGCCGGACTTCCATTATGGGTTCCAACTCAGATAGGAGACTGCCTTGGACGTGAGTCATTGTAAGCTAACGTCCGTGGCCGACTCCCTCGCTGGGCTTCTGCTTGAAGGTTGCCGAGGTGCCTTTTTACGTGCACATGGCGGTAAGTGGCGGAAGCATGTGTGACGAAGTACACCCCTGCAGGGTAAACTATCTATTCGAATAGCCGCATCCGCGGATATGGACTACTTGGAGACTTGCATTGTTCATAGATAACTTTAATTGGATACTCTAAAATGCTCCAGATAAGTGTGAGTGATATGGATGGCTTCTCGTAGGAAGACGAGAGAGGATCCATAGTGGTGTATTGATGTGGTGAATATGTGGACACGTGTGTGATACGCCACCTCAAAGAAAGTACTCATAGCCGTAGTACAGGTTAGCCAAGAGTCAAAGCTGGCTTGCTGCAATAAACTCCACAACCCCCTTTGTTGACAATGATGCATATGTAGATAGTTCTGATGTAAGTCTTGCTGAGTACCTTTGTACTCACATTTGCTTATTTATGTTTTTGCAGATGAGACTTCAGTCTCATTAGTGATTCGTACGCCGTGAAGTTCGATGTTGACTGGATTAGCTTGGCAATCCCAGACAGAGGTCTGGCTCCTTTGGTAGGGTCGTTGTAGCTTTTCAGGCTCTTCCAGCCGCTTTTAGTAGATGTCTGTACCCAGACATGTAACTTCCGCTTGTTGCTTGTATGCTCTGAATGTTGGGTCATGTGACCCCCCTGCTTGTAACATTATACTATGTTGGCTCTTCGGAGCCTCCTAAATAAATGTTATGTTGTAGAGTTTTGTTGTGATGCCATGTTCTATCTACGCATATCGTGCATAGTGCGTGTATGATTGAAATGCATTGGTATGTGTGGGATTCGACACCTAGCTGTATACCTTTAGTAGCCTGCTTTACGGGGAAATGCCTCTTTGTGCTTCCACCGAGCCTTGGTAGCTTGCTACTACTCCGGACACATTGATTGACCAGCGTGTATCCTTCTTGCTGATGTGTCTGTCCCTTCGGGGAAATGTCTCGCAGTGTAATGGAGTCCATGTACCCTGCTATGACTCGTCTACGCGCAGTTGATGACATTTATGTCCCACGGCATAATGGAGTCCCTGTAGCTTGCTATGACTCGTCTACACACGCTGATGACCGACACCTGCATTGTTGGGTTACATATGCCTGTCCCTGTACGGTTGTGCCACTTGGATCTATAACTAGTCATGTCGGCCCGGGTTCTTTGACGTGTGAATGCTAGCGACATGTTCATATCCGTGAGCCAAAAGGCGCAAACGGTCCCGGCCAAGGTAAGGTGGCAGACGTGGGTTACCGTGCGTGAGGCCGCAAAGTGGTGTGACATGTTACAGGCTGGATTCATATGGCTTAGGATCGGGGTCCCAACACTAGTCATGTGACGTAATGGTGGAAGTTGCATGGCAATATATCTTGGAATGGCTATGGAAATGCCATAATAGGTAGGTATGGTGGCTGTTTTGAGGAAGATATAAGGAGACTTATGTGTGATAGAGCGTATCATATCATGAGGTTTGGATGCACCGGCGAAAGCTGCACCAACCCTCGAGGTGAGAACGGGCAATGCATGGTACCGAAGAGGCTAGCATTATATGGAAAGGTGAGTGTGCGTACATCCATGTATTCACATTAGTCATAAAGAAGTCATATACTGATTGCAAAGCCTTATTATCTCTCTCGAATCAAAGTACTACCACATACCCCTAGGGAGGAGGTTGGGAGGAGTTAACCATCGCGTGCCTCCGACCCGAACAACACTAGGATTTCAATGAGGAATAAGAATGCTCACACATCATCATCATCATCATGCCATAACCAATATTTAGATGAGCAACAAGTAACACGCTTTAACTACAGATATTTCTACTAACCAACAATCATGTACTCGTGTCATTTCATATTACTACATCAATATCATTAACCCACAATCTCTCTTATATGGTGAGCTACATGAAGGTTTCGATTATATACTCATTGAATACCTATCCTTCTTGGACTAGTCTTATAACCCATGCAAATTACCGTTACTATTTATTAGAATCTCAAAAAAGTTTAAGTGAAGCACGAGAGTTCAATTATTCCTATAAAATCTATATGCCACAGTGCTCTAAATGATATAAGTGAAGCACTAGAACAACTGCTTAGCTCAAAAGATATAAGTGAAGCACATAGAGTATTCTAAGAAATCATGATGAGCATGTGTCTCTCTTAAATAGGTGTGTCCAGAACAAAATGATTGTGGCAAATTAAAAATAAAGCAAACTATAATACACGATGCTCCAAGCAAAACACATATCATGTGATGAATAAAAATATATCTCCAAGTGACATACCGATGGAATTGAGATGCTTGAGTCTTCCTAGAATTTTACCTTGGTGTGCCTTAGGCATCCCCAAGCTCAGTCTCTTGCTGCTCCTTATTCCTTCATTCATCGTGATCGCACCCAAAACTTGAAAACTTCAGCACAAAAAACTCAACAGAAAACTCGTGAGCTCCGTTAGTATGATAGGTCAATCAAAAACTTTAGGTACTGCTATAAATGTATTCATATTTTATTATTACATAAGGTACTATATTCTAACTTTTCCATGGCTTATACCCCTGATATAAAGTATGGGGTTTTCTCCCAACAAGCTCTTGCTTTATAGCCATTAAGATAGGCTTGTGATAATAATGATGCTCATATAAAAGACAAGAACTGAAGCACAAAGAGGGCATCATATAGCATCTAGTTAACACATTTAAGTCTAACCCTCTTCCTATGCATAGGCATGTTATAGAAAAATAAATTACCGAGACAAATAATATCTAGCATATGCAAATAGGAAGAATGAAACTTTAATAATTTCAACATCAAGAGAGGTAATTGAATAACATGAAAGTTTCTACAACCATATTTTCCTATCTCATAATAATTACATGTAGGATCGTAACAAATTCAACAATATAGCTATCATATAAAATATTATCTTCATGATTCACATGCGTAAAAAAATTATAATCTTCCAAGATAGTCGGATTAACATTAATTAAAGTCATGACCTCTCCAAACCCACTTTTATCAAAAACTTCGTAAGATTGATTGTTCTCTAAGGTAGTGGAATTCTCTAAAGTCGACACTCTTCCAAATCCACTTTTAATATTCATAGCATTATAATCACCCCAATCATGATCATTATAATAAATAATAGGCATGGCAAAATCATCATGTAACATGGTGAAATCCAACCCATCAGCATAATCCCTAATAAGTGCAAATTTCTCCGATATAGTGTTGTTGGGAGAATTCAAAAAGATAATAACACTATCAAGTGTCGGTGCAATAGAAATAATTTCATTTTTAACATAAGTAACTGTAGCAAGCTCATCCTCATAAGCATCATTAATATTGGCATCATGGCCATAAGCATAACAAGCATCACATTCATCCAAAAGGGATATTTCAAGCGAATCAACGGGATCATAATCTATAGATTCTTGCATATTATCATTCTCTTCCAAAGCTGCAGACATTCTCGCAGTAAATTCATTAACATGGGTATTATGAGCATAGTGTTCATAGCAATATTTAAGTATGGCAAAATTTTCAGATTTGTAAAGAGTAGCATCATACTTTTCAATCAAAGAAGCAACTTCATAGGCACCCTTAAAAGCAACAGATTCTTCAATTTGTTCGATATTATAGTAACTATAAACACCCTTGGCATAATAAGATAAGTTTTCATTATCATTAAACTCACATAGGTAGGGAAGGTGTTTTTTAGGGTTCTCGGAGCAACAAGTAAAATCATATATCTCACACAGGTTCCAAGCATAGCATAACAAACAATTTATTTGATTCCATAAGAGTCTCCATTTTCGAGACAACCCGTGACGCACAAAATAACCATGCTCATCCAATGATTTACCTCAACTAAGCTAGTTCGGGTTTCAGCACGAGCACAAATGGATCAAAGATGATCCAAGTAGAAAACTTTAAGTGGATCCATAAGTCTTTACCTTCTGTTTTTGTGTGATGACATGATTATTGCAAGCAACCAAGCAAACTAGCAAAGATAAATATTTTTGTATTTTTGATTTTTATATAAATTAAGAGATAATAGAAAATAAAAAGTAGAAAAAGGGAATTATAATTTGTGCGAAGGTAATTGATAAGAATTTGGTGATACTCCCCGGCAATGGCGCCAGAAATTCTTCCTGCTACTTGTAAACTGCGTTGGGATTTTCCTTGAAGAGGAGAGGAGATGCAACACAGTAGAAATAAGTATTTCCCTCAGTAAGAACCAAGGTTATCAAACCAATAGGACGACCATGCAAATTCCCATCTTCAGCACCTACACACAAAAGAGCACACACTTGCACCCAACGCGGGCAAGAGGATTGTCAAGCCCCTTGAACTCGTTACTTGCAAGGGATAAGTAGTGATAGATAGATAATATAAATATAAAATAAAATAATAGTAAATAAATGGCAGAAATATTTTTTGTGTTCTTGTAATAATATATATTGTGAAGACCCGGGGGCGATAGTTTTCGCTAGAGGCTTCTCTCTCGAAGAAAGCATACGGTGGGTAAACAAATTACACTGTTGGGCATACGATAGAAAAGCACATAGTTATGCAATATTTATTCACGGCAATGATCATGTATATAGGCATCACGTCCATAAACAAGTAGACTGACTCTTGCATGCATCTACTACTATTACTCCACCCATCAACCGCTATCCAGCATGCATCTAGAGTATTAAGTAAAAACAGAGTAATGCTTGGAGCAAGATGAAATGATGACGACAAAGTAAATCCAATTAATATGACTGAACCCAATCGTTTTACCCTTATTAGCAACAATACAATACGTGTCATGCCCTTTATGTCACTGGGTTGAGGACCGCAAGATTGAACCCACTACAACGCACCACTCGCACTTGAAGATAAATCAGTCTAGTTAGCCAAACCAAACCGATAGATCAAAGAGCAATACGAAGCTATAACAATCATGCATATAAGAATTCAGTAAAGAATCAACACATTTTCATGAATAATCTGAACATAAACCCACAATTCGTCGGATCCCAACAAACACACTGTAAAGTAGGATTATATCAGATAGATCACCGCGGGAATCGCGGTGATCTTTGTATTGAAGATCGTAGAGAGAGATAGAGCCATCTAGGTACTAGCTATGGACCCGTAGGTCTGTGGTAAACTACTCACACATCATCATGGAGGCAGCAAGGTTGATGTAGAGGCCCTCCGTGATCGACTCCCCCTCCGGTAGGGCACCGGAACAGGGATCCAGATGGCCTCCCGTCGGAACAGAGACTTGCGACGGCGGAAAAAGTATTTTGGCTGGCTCTCGGGTGTTTTCCTACTTTTAGAGAATATATAGAATTGGAATTAGGTCGGGAGGCTGCGGGAGGTGGTCCCAAGCCATCAGGGCGCGACCACCCCTCCATGCGCGCCCTGTTGGCTTGGCACCACCCCGTGTGGCCGCTGTTCTCTCTCTGAAGCTTCCAGGTCTTATTTTGGTCTGGAAAAAATCATCAGAAAGTTTTGGGGTATTTGGATTTCGTTTGGTACAGTATTCCTGAAAGGCCAAAAACAAGCAGAAAACAACAACTGGCTCTGGGCACTAGGTTAATAGGTTAGTTCAAACAAATGATATAAAATAGCATATAAATGCATATAAAGTATCCAAGAATGTAATATAGTAGCATGGAACAATCAAAAATTATATATACGTTGGAGACGTATCACTAGCCCACACTTTTTATTTTATGTTTACCACATGACGAGCCCAACTATTATTTTTTCTTTGTGAAAATGGATAGCCCAGCTTTATTTTTTTAAGAATACCTGACCAAGGCCAACTTGCTTTTCACCGACCAGTTGGGCCGCAAATCTTTCAAGACAAGGAGGAATGCATTCGGCTTGCCGAGAAAATGGGCTATAAGTAATAAAAATGGGATGTAAAATTTTAAAAATACAACAAATCGTAAATTAGTTTCAAATATATTTTTTTCAAATTTTGATATTTTAAATTCCATTGAAATTTATTGCGCAAAAAAATCACTGGACTTTAAATTAATATAAATTTATTTTTGAAATTAGTTTGAATCTCACTCGAAATTTCAGAATTAAAACATTTCGGACCACAACGAGATATCCAAAAAAATCATTGAATTTTTTAACCCTGGCCAGAATATGGACTAGAATGCTAACCCTGGCAAGAATGAAGTCTTGAACATGGAAACATCTCATTCACATTGGTTTGATGCATATAGCCAAGGTTCACATGACTTATCATATCCTTTCTACTATGTGTGTACTCATGCATTCCAAAGCAACTATCCTCTAAAAGGATTGCACACATTAGGGGGAGCCTGTCTTAGTCATGTGCTTCTCAAAGCTTTCCTATATCCCTGCATATCTCAATTTCAAGCTTTGATTCTATGTTGTCAGCAATTACCAAAATGGGGGAGATTGAAAGCAGATATGCTCCCTTGGAGGTTTTGATAATTCATGACAACATACATTGTCTCTTGGACTAATAGCTTTCCCTAGTTTATGACAGTTGAAGTCAACAGAGAAGATTGGCCATGGAATGTGTGGAGAATCTCGAAGGAAAGAAGAAGAAGGAAAGGGATAGGATTGGCAAGACATCAAGCTTGAAGACTCTACATTTTACATTTTGTGAGAAATCACCTTTGAGTCCATAGGAAAGCCAATATTATTAAAAGTGGATTAGGTATCTATGATGATTTCGTTGCTAAAGTGCTTAGAGACTAGCCACCAAAACTACACATGAAATTCTCCCACAAACTGTCTGTCTAAACCCTACCACTAAAATCGATGCCACCAAGTCCTCATATTCGGCCCTACCGAGCTTAAACCTAGACAGATCCTAAGCCAAAACCCTAAGGTCTTGGTGACACTAACATTCCATTCGGTGCAACTGAAATCAGTGACCAACTCTCTGGTATCCTATTTTTAAGAATCGGAATTTCCGAATTTCGAAAATCGGTCTCACCAAGATTTGGAAACTGCCTACGTCACCCATATCAGTACCACCGAGATTTATATATCGGTCTCACGGAGAAGCCAAAAGTTGCGACATTTTGCACTAGTCGATGCAACTGAGTTTTTGGATCGGTTTCACCGAGTTAGACAATAATGTTGTAACGGTTTGATTTTTCGAGATGCCTATATATACCCCTCCACCTCCTCTCCCTCGTAGAGGAAGCACTCAGAACATACCTACAATTGCCCCATCCATTTTTCTGAGAGAGAGCCGCCTACTCATGTGTTGAGATCAAGATCTTCCACTCCAACCATATGAATCTTGATTTCTAGCCTCCCCTACTTGCTTTCCACCCAATCAACCTCTTTTACCAAGCCAAATCTGTGAGAGAGTGATTGTGTGTTGAGGAGACTATCTTTTGAAGCACAAGAGCAAGGAGTTCATCATTGTTACCACATCTATTACCTTTTGGAGAGTGGTGTCTCCTAGATTGATTAGGTGTTGCTTGGGTGCCTCCGTATGCGTGTGTGGAGTTGAACCAAGAAGTTACTACGGGCAAGGAGATCGCCTACTTCGTGAAGATCTACCCTGAGTGAGGCTAGTCCTCCGTGGACGTAAGCCATGATGGAATAGACGAGGTTGCTACTTCATGGACCCTAACGGGTGGAGCCCTCCGTGGACTCACAGCTACCCTCCGTGGGTTGAAGTATCCATCAACATGGACGTACGATAGCACCACCTATCGGAATCACGAGAAAATTCTTCGTGTCTCCCGTTGCGTTTGATCTCCTATCTCTACTATTTCTTACATGTGCTTGTCTTTACTTTCCGCTGCTATACTTGTTGACTTGTAGACTTCTTAGAATTGCTAAAATCTGCCAACCATTAAAATTGGGAAAAGCGTCGGTTTTTATTTGTCAAGTAGTCTATTCACCTGCCCTCTAGACGTCCCTTCTCGATCCAACAATTGGTATCAGAGCTTTGGTCTCCATAGCTTTTGTTTTATCACCATTGGAGGAAGATGGATGTGTCTAGTTTGAGGAGTCTTAGTTGTAGAGTGCCCATTCTCAATGTGGTGTACTATAGTCAATGGAAATATGAGATACTTAATCTATTCAATAAATTCCATTTGAGCAACTATGTTAAGAGCCTTATGTGTCTCCCGTTGATCCCTTACATCCTTCACACGAAGAAGAAATTGACATGCTTCGTAATCTTAGAACTATTAATCTTATCATTAGAGGATTGCCAATAATTGTGTTTGGTCAAATGAGAAACTTTGAGTGTGCTTATACCTTGTGGAATGATTTAGAGAATAGATATCCAAACTACTCTTTGAAAAATCTTGATGTCATTCTCCATACAACTATTGCATTTCACAAGATGAAACCTGGTGATCATAATTTTGATGACTTTCTTTTCGAGCTTAGAGACCTCATGCGTGCTAAATGAGATGTCATAACTATCAACAACATTATTGTTGAAGCCATCCACATTCATAATATTGAACATTGTTTGATCATAATTCTAACGAATCTCTTGATTCTTATGACGGGGATATCCCACTTGATGCTGACAATGTGGAACATGGCTACTATGATGAAGATGAGTTGTTCGACATTGAGTATGAGAAGATTGTGAACAATCTAAGTCTCATGGCAAACTTCAAGGATTACATGTCCAGAGGAAAAGAGTGGATTCTCGACAGTGAGTGCACCGATCACATGACCGGAGATAGAGACATGTTTCAAGAGATCACACCAAACCATGGACCACAGAGGTATGTAACTTTTGGAGATAACTCCAAGGGTAAGGTACTCGGTCTTGGTAAGGTGGCCACATCTCATGATAGCTCCATTCAAAATTCCATGCTTGTTGAATCCCTTGGCAACAATCTTCTTTCCGTATCTAGACTAGCCGACTTCGGTTTCAATGTGCTATTTACTAAAGTTGATTGCCAAGTGTTTCGAAAAGACAATCATAGCATGGTCTTTACCGGTTTTCGTAGAGGCGATCTATACATTGTTGATTTCACTAAGAGATCCAAACCTCGTACTTGTCTTATTGCAAAATATTCTAAAGGTTGGCTTTGGCATAGAAGGCTAGGACATGTTGGTATGCGTAATCTAGACAAGCTCATCAAAGGTGATCATATACTTGGTGTTAAAGATGTTATCTTTGACAAAGATAGACTTTGTAGTTCTTGTCAAGCTGGAAAGCAAGTAGGTGGAAGTCCTCCCGTAAAGAACATCATGACTACTAGGAGACCACTCGAGTTGCTTCATATAGATCTCTTTTGTCCCAATGCTTACAAGAGCCTTGGTGGAAATTCCTTTGGCCTAGTTATATTTGATGATTTTTCTAGATTTACGTGGGTATTCTTTCTTGATGACAAGTCGCAGGTGCAAAAGATCTTCAAGAACTTCGCTCGCAAGGCTCAAAATCAATTTGATGCGAAGATGAAGAAAGTTCGGAGTGACAATGGATCGGAGTTCAAGAACACCAATGTGGACACCGTTCTTGATGAAGAAGGGATTTCACATGAGTTCTCGGCTACGTACACACCTCAACAAAATGGAGTCGTTGAGAGGAAGAACCAGACTCTTATATAGATGGCTAGAACGACGGTCGACGAATACAAGACGCCAAGAAACTTTTGGGTAGAAGCCGTGGAAACAACTCGTCATGCTACGAACCAACTCTACTTACACAAGCTTCTTGGTAAAACGGCATACGAGCTACTCACCGGTAACAAACCCTAAGTTGGATACTTTCGGGTATTCGGCTCAAAGTGTTATACTCTCGATAAGCATCATCGTTCTAAATTTGCTCCTAAATCTCATGAGGGTTTCCTACTTGGTTATGCATCAAATTCTCACATGTACCGTGTCTACAACAACTTCATTCAAAAAGTTGAAGAGGCGGTAGATGTGAAGTTCGATGAATCTAATGGTTCGCAAGTCGAACAATTGCCAAATGATGTAGGATATAAGGAACCTTCGGAAGTCATTCAAGACTTGTCCATCGGCAAGATTCATCCCATGGAGGTGAAGTAAAGCACTTCATCTACACAAGTGGAAGCTCCCACCTCGCGTCAAGGCGAACCACAAAATGACATGGAGGCATCCAGAAGCGATACATGAAAAGATGAAGAGGAGGAGGAAGTTCATCATGATGATCCACCACAACCTCCTTCACCACCACCCGAAGGAAATGACAACTTCAACAACAATGAAGGAGAAGATGATGATGATGATGATGATGAGGAAGATCCATTATCCAACAAGCAAAATCTACCATGAGTTCGAGCAAGAGTGAACAAGGAAGAAAAAGATGGTCAAGTGGTACGCAACAAGACACATCTCGTAGCTCAAGGTTACCCTCAATTCTAAGGTATGGACTACGGTGAGAGCTATGCCCCGTTGCTAGACTTGAAGCTATTTGTATACTTCTTGCTTATGCCAATCACCATGATATTATTCTTTACCAAATGGATATCAAGAGTGCTTTTCTAAATGGTGAAATTGAGGAGGAAGTTTATGTTAAACAACCTCCCGGATTTGTAAACCCTAAGAAACCTAATGATGCCTATAAACTTCGTAAAGCTCTTTATGGTCTTAAGCAAGCCCCACGAGCTTGGTACAAATGCTTAACGAAGTTTCTTATTGAAAAGGTATTTGAAATTGGTAAAATTGAAAAAACCTGGTTCACTAAAAGGGTTAACGGTGAATTATTTTTGTGCCAAATTTATGTGGATGATATTATCTTTGGATCTACTAACCCACACTTTAGTGAGAAATTTGGAAGGTTGATGTCCGAGAAGTATGAGATGTCAATGATGTGTCAGCTGAAATTTTTCCTTGGTTTGCAAATGAAGCAAACAAGAGAAGGAACATTCATCTCTCAAACCAAGTACACCAAGGACTTGATCAAGAAGTTCAAAATACAAGAGTGTAAAGGTATGAAAACTCCTATGCCTACTAGTGGACATGTTGACCTCACCAAGGAGGACAAACCTGTTGATCAAAAGGTTTATCGATCAATGATCGGTTCATTGCCATATCTATGTGCCTCCCGACCCGATATCATGTTTAGTTTGTGCATGTGCGCTCGATATCAAGCCGGTCCTAAAGAGTGTCATCTTAAGGCCGTGAAAAGAATTGTGAGATACTTGATACATACACCAAACTTTGGCATTTGGTATCCCAAGGGATATTCTTTTAACCTTGTTGTCTATTCCGACTCGGACTATGCCGGAGATAAGGTTGATAGAAAATCCACCTCGGGTACATGTCAATTTCTTGGTAGATAGCTTGTGTCTTTGTCATCCAAGAAACAAAACTCGGTATCTCTATCTACCGCCGAAGCGGAATACATCACCGCCGGATCATGTTGTGCGCAATTACTATGGATGACTCAAACTCTTAAGGATTATGGAATCCATGTGAGACATGTTCCATTGTTGTGTGACAATGAGAGTGCTATTAAGAATGCTCATAACCCCGTGCAACATTCTTGAACTAAACATATCCAAGTTCGTCATCATTTCATTCGTGAACATGTTTCCAAAGGGGACATTAATCTCAAACATGTTCGCACCAACAAGCAATTGGCCGATATCTTTACTAAGGCACTTGATGAGAAAGTGTTTTTTCACTTGAGGAATTAGTTGAACATCATTGATGCTTCAAACTTGAGCTAGACTCACTCGGATGCATGCAAGGGCATGAGCTTACATGAATATTCCTTGTTACTAATGATTTGACCAAATCCTATATCTTGGAAATCTATGCTCCCGTGTATTGCATCTAACCTTTTGTAGGTACTTGGATGAATTACATTCCATAAGGTTGCCAACAACTCACATCAAAAGCAATCTTATCTTGACCAAGTATCAATAACCCTATGTTGTGTTGGAGGAAGAAGACAACACAAAACATATCCTTGACACAAATATGATGAAAATCTTATGTAACATCCCAAAATTTCATTTTGGAATGTTATGAATATAGCTATGAATCACACCATATTCTTTGCAAATGAATTGTGAGTGAAATGAAAAGTTGGAGTTTCTCGTTTGCGTTGTTGAAAGACATTTCAATATTTGCTTACATTGATTTCCACAATTTGTGAAACCCCTAAAAAATATGAAAATGGAGAGGAGGAACATGACCCTCCATACCAAGGCTATCTTTGTGACATATTTGAACCATAAAACCCAGGGGGTTATTTGAAAAATATTTGCAAAAAGAAATAAAATCATTTTGGGAAATTTCTAAAAAAAATTTTAATTTATTATTTTGGCCGTGGAAAAATGTTAATAAAAGTCCTTATTTTCTCCTTTTGATTTTTATATATAATACTTACATATTTGGGTTTGATTTGATTTTACAAATCTAGTTTTTCTTTCCTGTTTTTATAAAAAAGGAAAATTTTCACTTTAATAGGTAAACCCCCGAGGCCCATTTGGAATAGTACTGGCCCGAATCTGCCTCGCCAGATCCGAATCGGATCCGATCGGTGACTCGATCCCTCGCCCGCCCCTTCTCTCTCTCTGCACTCTGGACCCACCACCCTTTCCCTTCCCCGAGCGCTCACCTTCTTCTTCCTCTCTCCCTTCTCTTTCCTTCGCTGGCGTCGATCGGATCTGAGCCACCCTCCTCTCCCCTTTCCTTTTTCCTCGACCCCGACCCCTCCTATAAATAGAGGAGGTCCCCCGCAACTCATTTTCGCCTGAATCCTCTCACCCAAACCCCTGTCACGCTCCATCACACCCTCGCCGGAGTTCCATCACCAACCGGAACTCCACGAGCTCACCCTGCTCGCCCCCGGCGCCCCCGAGCTCCAACTCCACCACCAACCGACACCGGAGAGCCTCCGTCGTCGCCTGGTCACCTTCGTCGTCGTCCCCGACCACCGGAGCCACGTCCCCGACCCTCTACTCGCTTCGGCCGTCGACGACCTCGACAGACTTCACTAACCTTGCCGTGAGCACACCCCCGCACTCTCCACCCTTGGATCTGAGCGGACGGCTCGGGTTAGAACTTTTAAAAAACGGCTGAACCGTTTTCTTTATTCTGCGCACATTCACTCAATTAGCTAACGCGCGCACGCCTCTATCCACTCACACCATGGCACGTAGCCCGTTCGTAGATTAGTTATTTTATTTATTTTATGTTTTAGTTTCTGAAAACAGAATAGAACCAGGTTTTGTTTTATGAATATCTTTTAGGTTTTTAAGTATTTTTAGTTTATTCTTTTTGCAGTAGCTCACAAAAATTATGAACTTTCTTCATGTGCTGCTAGATTTCAAATTTGAATTGTTTAAATTTTGAATTCATTTGAATTTTCTCAAATCACTAGAATCTGAATAGCTTGAGTTTAAAAATATATTTTTGAGTGATTCTTTTTGCTAGTGGTTTATATTAGTTAGTTTTATCTCCCTGTGTAATTTGAGAATTTTTAATATATTTTATAATTATATTTTTAGCAAAATAGAATCTGTTTTTACTCTTTTATGCTTATTTCTTTTTCCTTTGTTTCATTTTTTCTTTTAGATTGTTTTTCTTTTAGTTTGATGACATGCTCTATTTAGTTTCTGTTGTTTAGAAATAAGTGTTTTGTTTTTTGTAAATAAAATTTATTTTATTAGTTTTGTTATTTGTTTTAGTAGGAAACTTTATTTCCAATATATGTAGTGTTTCATAATAGGTTTTGAATTAATTCTTTTTGCATAGAATATTTTAGGTGAAATACTTTCTGTTATTTTGATAAAACGTTGTTTTCTTTTCTGTTAAAATTTTATTATTTGCTAAAAACTATTTATAGTTTGTGTTACTTTAGTAAAAGCTTTGCCATATACTTTTGAATAGATCATTTGTTGATATTGTTGTCTTTTCTTTGTTTGTGTTATTAATTGCTTTAGTGTTATCAGTTTTACTTGCTGTTTTCATAAGTTGTGTTATGGTTATGCTTATTGTGTGCATTGTTTGATTCGTTAGATCATCCGGAGTGCGAGGCTTGCTACTTAGAGTCACTCGAGTTCGAAGATCGTCAGCAAGGCAAGTTCACATTGATCATGTTTTACCTATGGTTTTATTGCATTAGTTCAACCTTATCCACCAGTGCATGCAAAGTAGGTACTTGGAAACATGGATCTTGAAGTAGTATCATGTGGTAGGCACCCCATAAACCCTTGTCACTTTGGCCCCGGGAAACGTTATTTTAATTTGATATGCTTTTAGTAGACGGGGTTATGTTGCGTGTTTATCATTAGAGTTGTGACAAATTAATTTATGACTAAGACCTAAAGACTCCAAGACTTTCAAGACTTCATGATGCAATATACCTCTTGGTGGATATTGGTATGAACGGCACCCTGGAAAAGCCAGTGGTAGCCTAGGTGATGCTGGAGAAGCGCCAGTATTCACACGGAAAGGTCCACCCAGGCACGAATAGACGGATGGATACTTCAAGACCCGAGGCTTACCTGCACAGCCACAAGCCATTATGGGCTCTGGCTTGGTTGGACATCATGGCGACTCTGGACGGACGGTGCTACGAGATGTAGAAGAACGGTAGGATTGGATGGGCACCGGCAGTGGCTCAGAGGAACCCTTTGGAAGACCATGTTTTGATCATCCGGTTCTCAAACACCCTAAAGTGCGAGGACGTCAATGGAGTCGAGCAAATCTTGTGGGGAGCGTGTGCAAAACTCTGTAGAGTACCAAACCTAATCGATTAGTCGTGTCCACGGTTACGGACAACTTGAGCCAAAGGAACGGAAACTATCAGGAACTCTGAACACAAATAATATTAATGATGTGGGTATTATTGTTAACTTGTGTAGGAGAAATGGTTGGTGGAACCTTCTCATTAAACAACCAACAATGTAGTACAATTTTTGCTTTTGCCCCTCTCTTGTTGTAGGAAAAATTTGCTTTACGCTAAACTAAAACTTACAGCCCCACCTGCCATATATGCATGTAGTATAGATGATATTTTCACCCCTCTCTTTTGGACTTGCCGGCATATTCAATATGCTGACCTATAGCTACAACGTGTCATGTTGCAGAGTACATTTCCGACCAGGAGTGAGGACACACTCTACGCTCGGTGATCTGCCCTTGGAGTCGGATGGACTCGCAAGCGTCTACGTCTTCCGCATTTATTTTTATCTCATGAGTTGGACTTCGGCCGAATTAATTGTAATAAAGACTCTATATGAGATTCAATTAATAAAGCTGTGTGATTTCCCTTTGATATATACATTGATGTACTGCGTGTGTACCAGCATGATCTTGGGATGGTACGGAAACACCAGAGATTTGAACGTAGTAGTAGCGCTGGAAATATGTATAGCAGTAGCGCGGGTGAAAGCGCTACTAGTATGGCGCTACAGCTAACCTTTAGCAGTAGCGCCGTTTGCCCAGCGCTACAGCTAAAGTTTAGCAGTAGCGCCTGTTATCCAGCGCTGCTGCTAACTTAGTTAGCAGTAGCGTTCTTTCCTAACCTGCGCCACTAGTAAACACACATATTTCTTTTTTAATATTTATGTTGTATTTACACACGGTTATACATATTAATATATAACATCAATAATTATTGTGCCAGCAACAACATTTAGATTAAAGTGGATGGATGCAAGTGATCATGTTGAATTAGAGGAAAATATGACGTTGCGATTCATCCACTTTAATCAAATATATGTCATATAACTCATCATCATCTTACTCATCTAACAACTCATCATCATCTTAATCATACCAAGTTAAAATATCATAAAACAGAAAAACATCATAATAATAATCAACATAATCGATCATGCAAGTTAATATAAACCAGAAAAACTTCTCTCTCATCGAACCTGGTCCTCCCTCCTAGGTAAAATGACATAAAATATAATAACACCTATGTCTCCATGATGAAGCAAAGAGATCCAACGGTCTCCAACTTGTGGCTTGCGATCCTTCTTTATTTCTCCCCATGCTTCAATTTGGAGCCGTCTTTGTGGTTTGCACGCGGTCGAGTATGTAAAAGAGAACTTGGGCCTCATAGGGCTTTTAATTGTCCTATTGCCTTCACCATGCATCCACGGAGGCACGACATCATTTGGCAGTTTCTGTTGAAGAACATAATAGTGGGCTAGTTAGTAATGTAATCAACATCATTTACGCAATAGTAGTGTACTTAATTAGCAACTCTTACCAAGATATTTCGGTGAATGTCATCCGCCCTCAACCTATGCACTAGTGGCATGTAAAATGTATAATTTGGGCCAGTTCCAAAATTATACGGGAAGTTGTCCCTACCAACCAGGACACCAATAACAAAGTTGATAAGAACATCCTTCTCCTCCCAAGTTAGATGCGATCCATAAGTGTAGTGTGTCGTGTCAATTAATTCCCGTATTTCACTCGAAGAAACGAAATAAGTTGTAAATTATAAATTAACAAATTTAGTATGGATGAACACCAACTATTTTGAAATATAGAATGCAAATTACTTGACAAATATGGTTGACAAACTCACATGGAGGTAAAACAGGAAGCATATCAACATCCGCCCAAATGTCGATGTTACCTTCAATATGATCTTCAGGACGAAGATCGAAGGTTATTTCCATATCCTCCTGAAATCCATATGCCTTGCAAAGAGCTTCCCAATTTGAGCACCCTAATTCTGTGTTATTAACTGCATTCATTACTTTGACCAGAAATGTGTGACCATGTTTAGTCCTCAGGTTAGCTCTCCGCGTCTCCATACTCTCGTGGTCCTCGAAACCGAGCCTCTCCAAGACATAACGTCTTGCATGGCAGGGGATGAACCAGTCGAATTGTATAAAACAAAAATTACAGGTTGAAGCAAAGAAACAGAAGTCATGCTTCATTACGAAAAAACACTTTTCATCATTGCGTACCGTAGAAACAATAAAGGTCTCGTCAAGCTTGATGGTGAAGAACCTGTCATCTCGCAGGTGAGGCATGTCGCACAAACCCCGATCATCGCCGCAGTAATCACACTCAGGGATCTTATCGTCGTCAAACATTTCCTGTGTTCATGATTCAAAAATTTGGCATGACCATTATTAAAATAAGACATAGGCACTAGGAGGTGTTCCCTGCAATAACATACACACATGTGCAAATAGACCTAATTCAATATCAGTTGACTTTCGGTCTCTCGAGGCTTTCCTTAAATAACTCTCATATCTCATGGTGTGTTGGTGCGCAATCTCTCACACTGATATGTTGGTGTATATATGTTGGTGGACACTCTCTCACAGTAATCGCCCGTCGGTGATGGACGCACCCCCTCTCCTCTCCTTGCGCATTATACCGAGGTATATATCGCAAGAAGAGAAGAGGAGGAAGCGCCCCCCACGACAACAGTCGGGATTCCTCCATCAAGAACACACATGAAAGTCACACAAGGAGCAACGACAGACCGAAAGTATCTAATTTTTTTACTAAAAATTTATAAATAATACATCTCGAATACATTTATAATGAACTCGAATATAATATCACTAATACATCTTCTCGAATAATCCAGTTAATGCATCATCGAATATTATAACTAATACATCTCGAATATTTTCATATAATATCACTAATACGGATGGAATATTATCGAATGATCTAGTTGACTAGCGGTTCCTGAGTCGCGGGTGGTGGACACCCAAAGAGAAGGAACCATCATAGGATCATAACTCGGGTGAGATCCTTGAAGAACCTGCCAGGTATTGGAGAACCTGGTGTCCAACGCATCCATGTAGCGACGGACTTGCTCGTCCTCCTCCCTGACACGGCGATGTACCACCTCCGCGGGGGCGCGCTCCCTCTGCACCGATAGTGGCCCATGAGATCGCCACCAAAGAAGATCCGGGTCGACGACAAGACCCGGATTCCTTACCAAGCTGTGCGCCCCGGAAGGTAGCACCTCCCAGTGCCAGCCAGGCGGAGCCCAGTCCCGGAAATGGCGCCTCTCAAGGATGTCGCCGCCAAGTCGACGACGAGGATGCGAGACGGGCATCGTCGATGTCGAGAACAAATTCCTATGAGAACACATTCTTATCGTTTAATGTTTGACTTTCTGGTTTTCTACGATTAAGTCTCCTCGTTTAATTCTTGAACTATAATAAAATGAGTAATCACAAAAAAAAGGTCTATGGACATATTGAGCGCCTGAATTTTTGACTCATTTTTACGATTAAAACTCATTTTTGACTCATTTTTTACCCATTTTTCTTATTAACTCTCTAATTTCATTAACAATTTAACCCTATCAATCCTAGCAAGAACCTCGTGTCGGTGCCGGTGTCGGTGCCACCCTCGGATGTGATAAAATCCTACGCTTAAGTCTAGTCAGTTAATTCTAGATCTAATAAAATGAATAATGACATTAAAAAGGCCTATGTTTAGCTGGAATGTTGATTCATTCCCGTTGCGGCAAATCCCGGGCACTTGATATGTCCTAGTTTCTAGCACAATTCATGCCGAAATTCATGGAAAATTTCGGCATGACCTTTGCTAAGAAGTGGACAAATCGAGCGCCTGAAATTTGTCGGAACGGAAATGAATCAACATTCCAGCAAAACATAGGCCACTCGCATAATATCCCTGCAAAGAACAAAATGCCACTTGGGCACATTCATAGGCCACTTAAGCATATACAAATTTGTCCTAAAAATTATATTTAGTTAACTACTTAAGCATATACAAATTTGCACTAAAAATTATATTTAGTTAACTACTTAAGTATATACAAATTTGTCCTAAAAATTATATTTAGTTAACTACATTGGGTACTAGCTAATTTGATGAACCCTAACTAAGCATCTACAAGTACTAGCTAATTTGATGAACCCTAACTAATTAGATGAACCCTAGCTAATTTGATGAACCCTAAAATTTGATTAACCCTAGGAACCCTAATTAGGAAGAGGTAGGGGAGGAGGAGGAGGTGTAGGCGTGGTCACCTCGGGCGTCGGTGGAGGTAGGGGAGGAGGAGGCAGAGCGGCCGAGGGAGGGGCGCGCAGCGTCGGGGGGGGACGTGGCTCGGGCGCACGGCGTCAGGGTCGGGGTCGGGCGACGGCGAGGGAGGGGGCACGACGGGCGGTGAGGGAGCAGGGGCGACGGGCGGCTGGCGGTGGGCGGTGAGGGAGCAGGGGCGGTGGGTGGTGAGGAAGAGGCGTTGGTTTGGGGGAGATTTGGGGGGTGGGAGACGAAAAGGTGGCCCACCTGCTGGCAAGTAGCAGTAGCGCTGGAGAAGAAACGCGCTACTGCCAAGCGTCGTAGCAGTAGCGCTGGAGAAGAAACGCGCTACTGCCAAGTGTTGTATCAGTAGCGCTTGTCTGGGCACCAGCGTTGCTGCTAATTGGGGCCCACTTGCTGCAACGTACAGCCATAGTAGTAGCGGTGGACCACTCACACGCGCTACTGCAAGGGAATTAGTAGTAGCGCCGGTTTCGGACAACCGCTACCACTATAGGTAGCCCCTGGCGGTGGCGACGGGACCACTTAGCAGTAGCGGTGGTCCGGTGGCCTGCGCTACTGTTACTTTTGTACTTGTAGCACATGTCGGCCGCCGGCGCTACTACTACGTAGCAGTAGCGCTTTGCCTATTTCCAGCGCTACTGCTAAAATCCTATCTATAGGCTTTCTCCTAGTAGTGATATGTATTCCATGTCTTGGTACATTTGAATTCTTTTGCATTTGGATGAGCATAATATTCTTGTGTTTCCTAACATTGTTTTCTCAAGCATGTTACCACTATTAAAATGCTCAAGAACTTCAAGGTAAGTATATGCATCATATCCTTGGTCAAGATGATCTCTTGCATCTTGCACATATTGTTTGCAAGAATGAATTCTTGAACATGGAAACATCTCATTCACATTGGTTTGATGCATATAACCAAGGTTCACATGACTTATCATATCCTTTCTACTATGTGTGTACTCATGCATTCCAAAGCAACTATCCTCTAAAAGGATTTCACACATTTAGTGGGGGGCTGTCTTAGTCATGTGCTTCTCAAAGCTTTCACATATCCTTTGGTATCTCAATTGGAAGCTTTGATTGTATGTTGTCATCAATTACCAAAAAGAGGGAGATTGAAAGCACATATGCTCCCTTGGAGGTTTTGATAATTCATGACAACATACATTGTCTCCTGGACTAATAGCTTTACCTAGTTTACGACAGTTGTAGTCCGTAGAGAAGATTGGCCATGGAATGTGTGGAGAATCCCCAAGAAAAGAATAAGAAGGAAAGAGATAGGATTGGTAAGACATCAAGCTTGAAGGCTCTACATTTTACATTTTGTGAGAAATCACCTTTGAGTCCATAGGAAAGCCAATACTATTAAAAGGGGATGAGGTTTCTATGATGATCTGGTTTCTCAAGTGCTTGGAGATTAGCCACCAAAAATACACATGAAATTCTCCCACAAACTCTCTATCTAAACCCTACCACTAAAATTGGTGCCACCAAGTTATCATATTCGGCTCTACCGAGTTTAACCCTAGATAGATCCTAAGCCAAAACCCTAAGGTATCGGTGACACCAACATTCCATTCGGTGCAACCAAAATCAGTGACCAACTCTGTGGTATCCTATTTTTAAGAATCGGAATTTCCAAGTTTTGAAAATCAGTCTCAACGAGATTTGGAAACTGCCTACTTCACCCATATCGATACCACCGAGATTTATATATCGGTCTCACCAAGAAGTCAAAAGTTGCCACATTTTGCACTAGTCGATGCAACCAAGTTTTTGGATCGGTTTCACCGAGTTGGGCAATAATGTTGTAACGGTTGGATTTTTGGAGATGCCTATATATACCCCTCCACCTCCTCTCACTCATAGAGGAAGCACTCAAAGCATACCTACACTTGCCCCATCCATTTTTCTGAGAGAGAGCCACCTACTCATGTGTTGAGATCTAGATCTTCCACTCCAACCATATGAATCTTGATTTCTAGCCTCCCCAAGTTGCTTTCCACCCAATAAAGCTCTTTTACCAAGCCAAATATGTGAGAGAGTGATTGTGTGTTGAGGAGACTATCTTTTGAAGCACAAGAGCAAGGAGTTCATCATTGTTACCACATCTATTACCTTTTGGACAGATGTGTCTCCTTGATTGGTTAGGTGGCGCTTGGGAGCCTCCGTTTTCGTGTGGGAGTTGAACCAAGAAGTTTGTACGGGCAAGGAGATCGCCTACTTCGTGAAGATCTACCCCGATTGAGGCTAGTCCTTCATGGACGTAAGCCGTGATGGAATGGACGAGGTTGCTACTTCGTGGACCCTAACGGGTGGAGCCTGATGTGTGTGATCTGCGTTGGGTTTTCTGTGAAGAGGAATGGGTAATTGCAGCACAAACAGATAAGTATTTCCCCTAGTTAAGAACCAAGGTTTATCGAACCAATAGGAGTAGCACGCAACCACCGTCTTCAGTGACTGCACACAAAAGAGCAAACACTTGCACCCAACGCGGGCAAGATGGTTATCAATCCCCTTGGACTCGTTATTCGCAAGCAATGAAACAAGTGGATAGTAGTGGATAATTTCAAAATAAAATAAAAGATAAATAAAGGCAGCGAGGTATTGAAAGCTTTTTGTAATTTAGAAGTGAGAAGACCCGGGGGCCGTATTCTCTAGTGGCATCTCTCATGTAAGAAACATACGGTGGGTAGACAAATTACTGTTGGGCAATTGATGAAAAGTGATAATCATGTTCATATTCATGGCAATGATCATGTGTATATAGGCACCACGTCCATAAACAAATAGGCTGACTTCTGCCTGCGCCTATTACTGTTACTCCACTCATCGACCGCTATCCAGCATGCATCTAGAGTATTAAGTAAAACAGAGTAATGCTAGGAGAAAGATGACATGATGTAGGCAAAGTAAACTCAATCAATATGAATGCCCCCATCATTTTATCCTTAGTAGCAACAACACAAAGACGTATCTTGTCCCCTTCTGTCACTGGGATATACAAACCCATCAGGTTGAACCCACTACAACGCACCCCTGTCACTTAAGAAACATCAACCTACTTGGCCAAAGCAAATCAATAGATCGGAGAGTTTTACGAAGCTATAATGATCATGCAATAAGAATCAATACAAGAATTCAGAGAAGACTCCAATATTTTATCATGAATAATCTGAACATAAACCAACAATTCATTGGATCCCAACAAACACACTGTACAAAAGTATTACATCGGATAGATGAAAGCAAAGATGCGATGATCATTGTATTGAAGATCACGAGAGAGAGATAGCCATCTAGATACTAACTACGGACCCGTAGGTCTGTGGTGAACTACTCACACATCACCATGGAGGCAGCGACGATGATGAAGAAGGCCTCCGTGGTGGATTCCCCCTTCGGCAGAGTACCGGAAAAGGCCTCCAGATGGGATCATGGCAGAACAGAGACTTGCGGCGGCAGAAAAAGGGTTTCGGGAGCTCTCCTGGGGTTTTTGGAATATATGTGAATTTATAGGCTAGATAGGGGCGTCGGGAGGCGGCCGAGGAGGCCAGGAGCTATCAGGGCGCGGCCTACCCCCTGGCCGCGCCCTGATGGGTCCTGAGCCCCTCTGGCAGCCTCCGATCTTCTCCCGAAGTTTCCAGGTCTTTATTTGGTCCAGAAAAAAGCATAAAAAAGATTCGGGTCGATTGGACTTCGTTTGGTACAGTAAACCTGAAAAGCCAAAAACATGCAGAAAATAGGAACTCGCACTTGGCACTGGGTCAATAGGTTAGTCCTCAACAATAATATAAATTGGTAAATGAATACCCAAAAAGTATCCTAGAATGATAATATTATAGCATGGAACAATAAAAAATTATAGATACATTGGAGATGTATCAGCATCCCCAAGCTTAATTCCTGCTAGTCCTCGAGTAGGTAAATGATAAAAATACAATTTTTGATGTGACATGCTACCTAATATGTAATCTTTTGCATGTATGCTCATTGAGAAACGATGAATTAACAAACATCAGCATAGTAATAATTATAAGAACAAGAAATACAATCATCAATTTTTCAGAGTATACGATCCTCAAAGAATGTTTCACCCCCGTTTATTTTGTCATACTAGTAAGGCATGGCTTCGTCTTCACCACATTAGTGCAAATGTTAAGCACCACGGTGTCCAAGTCAGGCAATTGGATCGTACTTTTTCAATGCGCATCAACTTTTTATTCTTCACGTAATACATGAGCGCGGACCATGGACATAACATAAGGTGGAATAGAATATGGTGATAGATATCAAATGGGTAAAAGGTGGAGAGGAAAGTCTCGCATCAACTAGGCGTATCAACGGGCTATGAAGATGCCCATCGATAGATATCAATGCGAGGAGTAGGGATTGCCATGCAAACATGATGCACTAGAGCTATAAGTGTATGAAAGCTCAATTGAAGCTAAGTGGGTGTGCATCCAACTTGCTTGCTCATGAAGACCTCGGGCTTTTGAGGACGCCCGTCATCGGAATATACAAGTCAAGTTCTAATAACTAAAAAATCCCACTAGCATATGGAAGTGAAAAAGCATGAGACTCTATATATGAAGAACATGGTGCCACTTTGAGGCACAAGTGTGGTAAAGGATAGTAGCAAAGTCCCTTCTCTCATATTCTCTCAGTTTTTTATGGTGGACTCATCTGGCCTCCCCCATTATTTATTTCCTCACTGGGACAATGCTCTAATAATGATCATCACACTTTTATTTACTTACAACTCGGTATTTCAACTTGATATGAAGAACTATGAAGCAATATGACTCAATATGAATGCCTCTAGCAGTGTACCAGGATGTGCAATGATCTAGCATGACATATATCAAGAATATGATGTACGGTGGCTTTGCCACAAATACTATGTCAACTCTATATGATCATGCAAAGCAATATGTAGATGAATGAACTAGTCATATGATATGATGATAGAAGTTGCATGGCAGTATATCTCGGAATGGCTATGGAAATGCCATAATAGGTAGGTATGGTGGCTGTTTTCAGGAAGATATTAGGAGGTTTATGTGTGACAGAGCGTATCATGTCACGGGGTTTGGATGCACCGGCTAAGCTCGCACCGATCCTCGAGATGAGAATGGGCGATGCACGGTACCGAAGAGGCTAGCAAAATATGAGGAGGTAAGATTGCGTATGTCCACGGATTCGCATTAGTCATAAGAACTCACATACTTATTGCAAAGTTCTATCACTCGTATCACGAATCAAAGCACTACTCGCATGCCCCTAGGGAGGAGGTTGGTAGGAGTTAACCATCGCGCGCCTCCGACCCGAAACAACACTATGATTTCAACGAGGAATAAAAATGCTCACACATCCTCACCCTGCCTTTTACCAATACTCAGACAAATGGAAAGTTAATACCTCTTAAAACCGATGCTCCTACGAACCAACAACCATGTACTCATACCATTTCACATTACCACATTAATATCATTAACTCAAAATTTCTCTTTTAAGTGATACATGAAGGTTTTGATTATCACTCATTGAGTACCTACTAAGGTTTGGACTAATTCTACAACCTATGCAATTACCATCGCTGTTTATAACTCTCAAAAAAATATAAGTGAAGAACGAGAGTGCAATTATTTCTCTAAAATCTACACGCCGCCGTGCTCAAAAAGATATAAGTGAAGGACTAGAGCAACTGCCTAGCTCAAATGATATAAGGGAAGCACAAAGAGTATTCTAACAAATCATGGTAAAAGTGTGTCTCTCTCAAATAGGTGTGTCCATAAAACAATGATTGTGGCAAACTAAAACAAAAGAAAGCAAAAACAAATGACGCTCCAAGCAAAACTCATATCATGTGATGAATAAAAATATAGCTCCTAGTGACATACCGATGGTTTGGAACGAAAGAGGGGATGCCTTCCCGGGGCATCCCCAAGCTTAGACGCTTGAGTATTCCTAGAATATTACCTTGTGGTGCCTTGGGCATCCCCAAGCTTAGGCTCTTTCTGCTCCTTATTTCTTGTCATTGTGATAACACCCAAAACATGAAAACTTCAATCACACAAAACTTAACAAAACTTCGTGAGATCCGTTAGTATAAGCAACATATCAAATAATTTGGGTACTGTTATAAATTGATTCATATTTCATTATTGCATAATAGGTACTTTATTCCAACTTCTCCATGGCTTATAGCCCCCGATACAATCCATAGCATCATCAAAACAAGCAAACTATGCAAGCAAAAAACAGAATCTGTCTAAAACAGAACAGTCTGTAAAGATCGTTTGACAACCCATACTTATGTAACTATAAAGATTCTGAAACATTAGGAAAACCTGAAGAATTTGTATATAAATATTGTGTAAAAATTTCAGATCATTATCACGCTCCAGCAAAAAAATAAATTTCCTATACTGGAGTCAAAAGTTTATATGTTTCAGCATCGATTCTACTCATCTTGTAAGTCATCCCAAAGGCTTTACTTGGCACAAACACTAATTAAAACACAAAAACACAATCATTATAGAGGCAATAATTATGTTATCACACTCAAACAGAAGATAAACAGCAAAAATAAAGATAACTATTGGGTTGCCTCCCAACAAGCGCTATTGTTTTATGCCCTTAGCTAGGCATAATGCATGATATCAAGTGTTGTCATCTTTGACACTCCACCCATAAGTAGCTCTCATAATACATTCATAAGGTGGTTTAATTATTTTCCTAGGGAAGTGTTCCATCCTCTTCTTTAGTGGGAATTGAAATGTTATGTTTTCCTCTTTCATATCAATAATTGCACCTATAGTCCATAGAAAAGGCCTACCAAGTATAATTGGACAAGTAGGATTGCATTAAATATCAAGAACAATAAAATCTACAGGCACGTAATTCTTATTTGCAACAATGAGAGCATCATTTATTCTAGCTAAAGGTTTTTTAATGGTAGAATCCGCAAGATGCAAGTTAAGGGTACAATCTTGAATGTTAGTGAGACCAAGCACATCACAAAGGAATTTAGGAATTGTAGACACACTAGCACCGAGGTCACACAAAGCATTACATTCATAATTGTTTGTCTTTATTTTAATAGTAGGTTCCCACTCATCATACAATTTCTAGGAATAGAAACTTCTAGCTCAAGTTTCTCATCATAAGCTTTTATCATTGCTTCTACTATATGATTAGTAAAAGCCTTGTTTTGTTCATAAGCATTAGGTGAGATAATAATGGTATGCAAAAAGGAAATACATTCGACTAAATAGCAGATCTCACAATTAAAATCCTTTTAATTTAAGATAGTGGGCACATCACTAGACAAAGTTTTAACCTCTCCAAACCCACCTTTTTCAGTTTGATCATTAGAATCATCACTCACCAAGAAAACGGGACTCTCCTTAGATAGAGTTGGTTTAAATCTAGTCCCTTTATCATTTATATTAAGATAAGTAAGCAAATAATAAATAGGATAAGTACCGATCATTTTAAGATATTCATCATGATTCCTGTAAAAACCGGGTAGAAGAGCTTTTTCTAAGAATTCCCGCTTAGCTTTTAATCTAGCGACCCTCTCCTTACTTTCGTTAATAGAAGTTTGGATAGATTTAATATTCTCACTAAAATCATGCTTAGGTAGCAAAACTTTATTTTTAAGATATTCTACATTAAGAGCAATTCTATCCATGTTCTTACCCAAATCATCAACTTTATGCAACTTTTCCTCTACCATAGTGTTCAAAACTTTTTGATAACTAATGAATTCTTTAATAATGTTTTCAAGATCAGAGGATAACTTATTATTAATGGTAGAAGGATTTCCATAAGAATTACCATAAGAGTTGCCATAGTTCTTAGAGGAGTTACCGGGATACGGTCTAGCATTGAAATTTCCTCTATAGGCATTATTGTTGAAATTGTTTCTTGAGATAAAGTTCACATCAATAGCATCATCATGTTCAAGCAAGGTAGACAAAGGCACATAATTGGGATCAACATGGGCATTTTTAGTAGAGAACATATTTATGAGAGCATCCACTTTTTCACTCAAAGAAGCAATTTCTTCGAAGGAGTTTACCTTCTTACCAGTTGGAGCTCTCTCGGCATGCCATTCAGAATGGTTTTCCATGATGTTGTCCAGAAGTTTAGTGGCCTCTCCTAGTGTCACCTCCATGAAGGTACCACCTGCGGCAGAATCTAGAAGATTTCTAGACACAAAGTTTAGTCCATCATAGAAATTTTGGATAATCATCCACATGTTTCGACCATGAGTTGGACAATTTTTAATCATCAATTTCATCCTCTCCCAAGCTTGTGCAACATGTTCATGATCATGTTGTTTAAAATTCATTATATGATTCCTAAGGGAGATGATCTTGGCAGGAGGAAAATACTTGGTAATGAATGCATCTTTACACTTATCCCATGTTCCAATACTATTACGTGGTAAACATGAAAACCAAGCCTTTGCTTTATCTCTAAGTGAAAAAAGAATAATTTTAATTTCACAACATCATTATCCATATTCTTTTTCTTTTGCATATCACATAGTTCAACAAAAGTATTAAGATGAGCAGCGGGATCCTCATTTGGACTTACCGATAATTGTCCTTTCATCACAAGATTCAATAATGCAACATTAATATCAAAAGCCTCCACACTAGTGGCGGGTGGTATAGGAGTGCTAATAAATTCATCTCTATTATCATTAGAAAAGTCACACAACTTAGTAGTATCTTGAGACATGGTGACCAAGCAAGCAAAGTAACATGCAAAACAATCAAACTAGAGACGAAACAAGCAAACTAGTAAGGTAAATATTTTTGTATTTTTGTTTTTTTAAATAAGCAAAATATAACAGAAACTAAAAAGTAGAACAAGTGAATGATAAATTTTTCGAAGTTACTTGATGGTAGATTGGTGATACTCCCCAGCAACGGCTCCAAAAATCCTTCCTAATGTCTGTGATCTGCGTTGGGTTTTCCATGAAGAAGAACGGGTAATTGCAGCACAAACGGATAAGTATTTCCCCTAGTTAAGAACCAAGGTTTATCGAATCAATAAGAGTAGCATGCAACCACCGTCTTCAGCGATTGCACACAAAAGATCATGTGTATATAGGCATCAGGTCCATAAACAAATAGGCCGACTCCTGCCTGCACCTATTACTATTACTCCACTGATCGACCACTATCCAGCATGCATCTAGAGTATTAAGTAAAACAGACTAATGCTTGGAGAAATATGACATGATGTAGACAAAGTAAACTCAATCAAAATGAATGAACCCCATCGTTTTATCCTTAGTAGCAACAACACAAAGACGTATCTTGTCCCCTACTGTCACTCGGATATAGAAACCCGTCAGGTTGAACCCACTACAACGCACCCGAGTCACTGAAGAAATATCAACCTACTTGGCCAAAGGAAATCAATAGATCAGAGAGTTTTACGAAGCTATAATGATCATGCAATAAGAATCAATAAAAGAATTCAGAGAAGACTCCAATATTTTATCATGAATAATCCAAACATAAACCCACAATTCATCTGATCCCAACAAACACACCGCACGAAAGCATTACATCGGATAGATCAAAGAAAAAATGTGATGATCATTGTATTGAATATCAAGAGAGAGAGATAGCCATCTAGATACTGACTACGGACTTGTAGGTCTGTGGTGAACTACTCACACATCACCATGGAGGCAGCGAGGATGATGAAGAAGGCCTCCGTGGTGGATTCCCCCTCCGGTAGAGTACCGAAAAAGGCCTCCAGATGGGATCACGGTGGAATAGAGACTTGCGGCGGCAGAAAAAGGGTTTCGGGAGCTTTCCTGGGGTTTTTGGAATATATGTGAATTTATAGGCCAGAGAGGGGCATCGAGAGGCGACCGAGGAGGCCAGGAGCTATCAGGGGGCGGTCCTGGTCCCCTCGGGCGGCCTCCGGTCTTCTCCCGAAGGTTCCAGGTCTTTATTTGGTTCAGAAAAAATCATAAAAAAGTTTTGGGTCGATTGGACTTCGTTTGGTACAGTAAACCTGAAAAGCCAAAAACATGCAGAAAACAGGAACTGGCACTTGGCATTGGGTCAATAGGTTAGTGCTCAAGAATGATATAAATTGGTAAATAAATACCCAAAAAGTAGAATAGAATGATAATATTATAGAATGGAACAATAACAAATTATAGATATGTTGGAGACGTATCAGAGCCCTCCGTGGACTCTCGCGACCTCTACCCTCCGTGGGTTGAAGTCTCCATCAACGTGGACGTACGATAGCACCACCTATCAGAACCACGGGAAAAATCTTCGTGTCTCCAATTGCGTTTGATCTCCTATCTCTACTCTTTCTTACATGTGCTTGTCTTTATTTTCTGCTGCTATACTTGTTGACTTGCATGTGTAGGGTGCACAAGACTTGTTAGAATTGCTAAAATCTGCCAACCATTAAAATTGGGAAAATTAGGTTTTTATTTTGTCAAATAGTCTATTCACCCCCCTCCCCTCTAAACGTCCCTTCTTGATCCAACAACCCACGAGGTCCATGGTCTCACGAACGGAAGTGCCTCCTTATTAGACGAAAAAAATTGATTGCTCCCCCTCATAGCTGGGACCACTAGCTACATCTTCACATGCAATGAAATGCCTCCTTATTACATGAATAAAATGATTCCCCACCCCCCTGACAACTTGGATGTAGCGACCCGACTCAAAACGAGTCAAGCCTCTGTGTATCTGTGCTATCCCTGGATCGGTATCCTAGCACACACAATACATCAATGTATATATCAAAGTGCAATCACCTGTAAATAACATAAAATTGATATATACCTCATGAGTCTCAGCGGAAACAGTCAAACAGGGGTGGAGCTTTCCGCATGAGTACTGGCCTACTCCAGCTCACAACGCATCCACTGGGTTCTCCATGGTGTCGCACAACCATTCTCCACCCAGTAGTGTGTATTGAAATCTTGTCTCGAGTCTTGAAATCTTGAGGTCGTGAAGTTGCATGCCTTGAAGATGCCATCATGATGTTGTCGTCATTGACGTAGAATCCTCCTTCTCACACCACTCCCGAACACTCATACCAACCCCGTCTACTAAAGCGTAGCATTGAATTAAACATCGTCCCGGGGCTTGATAACAGGATGGTCGGTTCCTACCTCATGCATTGTACCCCACAACAAGATTCAATATAACTACTTAGGAGATGGTGAAATGGTGACACTAAATGCAATAAAAGCATAGGTATGTAAAGCATGGTCAAAGTGAACTTGCATGTACTTGTTGATGAAGTCGTCGCACTACAAATCCTGATAATTCTACTCGTCACACTCCGAACAATCTATCATAAGCAAATAACATTCAATAAACATACATGCCAAAAAAAGAAGAACCAAAAGAACATAAGAACAAAACATGTCTTAGTGCGAAAACAACAACATACTAAGGTTTAATAAGAAAAAGATAGGTTCTAAGTGTGTTGTAAAGTGAGGGTGAAGGAATCAACTCAAAAGAGTTAATGGACGCAGAACTATTGATGTATAAGATTAGGTTTAAAATGCTAGGGAATAGGATCAAAACTGTAGGGATGACATCATGAATGTTCTTTGACATATAGCATATGACATCGGAATTTGTTTGCAAAAAGAATCAATTGAAACGGAGCACTACAACGCAAGTTATAGCAAGTTTGAAGCATGAATACAGTTGAAATTCAGAAATATAAAAAGTATTTGAATTGGATCATGGTAGTTATGAACAGAAGGTACAAGTGTTTAAGCACAAAAGGAATCAATTGAAAAGGTGCTACGGATTGCAAGATATGATCAAATGAAGGTTCGAATTCAAATTTGAATCGCTCAAATTTGAAAGGTTCAAAGGTTGAAACTAATGATGTTACTGTATATGGGAAGTCAATATGAACGTGTAGGAAAAAAGAATTACTAGATTTGGAACAACGGATCACAAGATACAAATAATTCAATATGACATTGAATCAGCTTAGAACAGTGTGTGAACACTTTTGGGGACTAATAACGAAATCTGAGTATGATCAAAATTATATGTTGAAATTATAACACTAATGGTACGAATGGAAAGATTACTTCGATATGAATCCGACGCAATTGGATTCATCAAAAACGCAGGTACGGATAAAAAGATATGATCAAAAGAAGTTTGAATATAAATCTGAACAAATTTCGAAATTTGAAAATTTGAAAAAGTTGATGTGTTAGATTCACTGGATAGGTGGGATCAAGACGAAACTATAGGTGTTGGTTTCATCTAATTTTGATGAACGAGTAGAAAGTTATGGCTATTTAAAAAATCGGGGCCAAACTGTTTTACGAAAGAAAAATAGCTATGGCTAAAAGAATGCTAGGACTAATGTGTAAATATAGAGACTAATTGATAATCTAATTACTCTACCATATACTAGTCTAGGAATACTAGTCTAAGAATAATAAACTACGGGAGTATAAAAGAACATACGAATAAAATACCTTTAGAATGCAAAGAAGAGACAACTTGAGAGAGGACTTTCAGAAATCTCGCCGGAGAGAAGAAAATATTTTTATTTAATAAATCTAGTTAAACAAAAAGATTGATTTAACTCGAAGTGGATGATTTTTGGGTGCTTCTATGAATCTATATTTATAGGTGTAAAAGAGGTCTAAAGATCTAAGGATAGGCTATATGGAACTAAACATATACAAAACGTAAATGAAAGAGAGAAAAGATAGAAAAGGATGTGCACATGGGCCTAATGGCTTTCGGCCAGCCGCATGCATGCGCCGTGCGCAGCAGTTTTTTTCGAAATTCTCTTAAAAAACAGCAAAAATACAGGAAAAAATAAAATAAAATATATTTTATATAGGCATATTATATATCAAAATTTTCAGAATAAAACTTCCTACAACATGAAGATATTTTCAAGGCCGTATAAAATATTTTTTATTTTTTTGCAATAACTCCAAAATGAAAAGGAATTTGAATTTCAAATAAATTACAAATAGATTCTATTTTAAAATTTGAATCAAACCATTGTCTCTGATTTTGGAGTGTCATTTTCCTCCTCTCATTTTATTTGTTTATCAGAGGGTTTTGAAAGGATTCAAAATTCAAAATTGAATAGGGATTCAAATGGAAAATTTTGGGAAGGTCCTTTTATCCCCTCTCATTAAATTTTCAAAAAGTTCCAAATTCCACTCAATTTCACACAATCAATCACACAACATCCAAGCAAAAAAATCCTAATTATTTATTTAATATAAAATTCCAAAATTTAGAATTTTGGGATGTTACAAACTACCACCCTTAAAATGGATCTCGTCCTCGAGATTCGAAGAGGCTCGAAAGAAAATGTTAGGCTCCGGGGTCTTCCTGAAAATCCATCTGTCATCACAAGGTTTGGGGTGCTACCACCCTTAGAAGCATGGTTGCGGTATCAAAAAAAAACTCATGTACTCCATCCTTTGGGTTGGCAATGTCGGTCTTCTCACATCTTCGGTATAAATCCTTCACTAATGCTCTTCTGGTATTGGCATAATGTTTCCCTTGAATTGTTGAGTCCTCTCGTCGGAATAAAGTTCTTACGAGACTGGGTCTTCTTAACTTACAGGCCTTACGACAATTCTAAACAACTTATCGGTAATCTCATGGTGGTCTACCATTTGTGATTATCCTGCACTGAAATGGGTCTTAGCTTCATCCTCACCGTAGAATTCCTACGTTTGGCAACAGCTGCCATGTACAAGGGTTCATCATCATACCACTCTAAGGCTTAAAACAAAGTTTTTCAACGATCGTCGTCACTTTACTATGGGTAAGTCACTCAGATTTACCATTCCAAATAACAAGAGCGAATGATAAGAGTAAGTTGTCATGGTGATCAATCCATTCTGCACCCAAATCATTACTCTGTATAAGGTTTAGCGAATCTCATATTCTAACAGTTGGGCATTCTCACAAGCATTGCAGAAATTCACTTGTCGACGAACTGAGTTCGGATAGATCCATGGGTTCTACAAGCTGAACAAATCATCTATCGTTCCTTCACAACTCTCGGGTTTTCATATCCTCCTAAGAAAATGTTTGTTGATCCAATCACAACTTCTTCCAAATTCTTTCCTTTAACAAGGTAGTGCTTGATCTTTATTAATTCCTGGGGTCTGTGGGTTATGGGCCCAGTTCAACACTTGTACAACTTTTGCTCATCCTTGGAGTTACTAGCGTTCCGTATTTCCAACTTTACACCTCCTTTAATTCCATTAGTACTTCATTTCTTCATACTCTTGGGGTAACCATCATAGTAAAATTAATTCTTAGACTTGTTCTCATTCAAACTTCACTCTGTGGAATACATTTTCCTTTCCATTGGTCTGTTTACCCTTTAAAAGGTATTGGTTCATCATATTCATTTCGTATTCAATCCTTTATTACATCCTTAATCTCTCCAGTTTCAAAAGTATTTTTTTACAAATGTTGTCGTCCACATAGTATGATATGGTACAACATTGCTTTCATCTGTATTCATTTGACCAAACTCCTTGGCACGAACAGTACATTCTTTTCCCTTTGTTCCTGTGGTTTTACCGATTACTACCACAATTAAAATGAAATGCACAAATGCATGGATAGACCATATTTCTCATATTCTCAAAAATGGTCAAAATCTCTGTTTATAGAGTAACAACTCATACAATTTCACATAAGGAAATCATGACACATTAATTTTATTGATTCATGAAGTTATTACAATCTCTTAGACTTCCGTTACAAAATTCAACTCCATAACCTCGTGAAACAAGAGTGCTTCCTATTACACTTATTGCCATTATCAAAATCTTAACTACTTAGTTCTAGGTTTCTTCTTGTCTGGTCATTTATTATCATAATGTCCAGCTTCCTTGCAACAAAAATAGATGACTTCCGACAAGTCTCGGGGCTTCTTGGTGATGGAGTTTGCTTCTTGGGTTTTATGCTTCCTTTATGGGCAATCATTGGCATAATGACCTGTGTTCTTACACTCAAAATAGGTAATATGACTCTTATCCTTCTTTGTTGGGTTTGGGTTGTTCCGGGAATACGTGCTCTTTCTCTTCCTGGATTTCTTCATTCCGATCAATTCTTCAATTTCATGTGGATATAGCTCCACTTTTTCTGTTGGGAAGTCTCTAGATACTCTTGGCTTTCCTTCGTACAATCCTGTGACAAATGTCCTTCTTCTCCACATGAATAGCAGGCATCGGAGAAAAATCTGATTAGGCCTTGTCCATCAGGGTCTTCAACATCTTCCTTCATAACAGGTTCTTCCAAAATCCCATTGAAGGTTTCCTTCATTGCTTCTTTCTGCTGCTTGACAACTTGTTGCACCTTGGGATAAATATGGCACTGAGTTGGGTAGTGGGTGGTTCCTTCACACAAGAAACAAGTCACCTGACTAGTTGGGCATTCCTCAGCTTGGTGATTTTCTTCACCATGAGGGCATCCATCCTTATGTTCTTCATGTGTGTGTCCTATTTCTCCACAGATCTTGCATGCACAAGGCTTCTTCATCGGGTTATCATCTTAGCAGAGTCTTCTTAAATTCCTCCCAAGTTTTTGCTCTATTACATCCTCGTATGGCTTGATGCATTTTCCACCACGTTGCATCACTTTTTGTAAAGTACCGAAGAGCGTATTGAACCTCATACTTTATTCCAACAACATTGTTCCGGAAGTGATTCTCCATGTTTTGGATCCATAGCACTGCCTCCAGCTGAGTCATCGGTCCAGAGAAGACAAGTCCATCTTCATTCATCATCTATTGGGTCCAAGGGTTTTGGGATGAGATACGAGAGAGAGATAGAGGGAGATAAACACAATACAAACAAAAGATTTGAAAATAGGTTTTATTTGTGGCTGTCAGAAAACACACACGAATGACAGCTCACAAATCATCGTCTCTAACGTGAGTATATAATAGGGGTTTAGTTCTCTAAAGGTCATATAAATATTGGAATGCTTCAGGGTCTTCGAATCCTTCAGGTCTTCAGAGTCTTCAACTGGTGTAGCTTCAATTCTTCAAATGCATGGTGAAATCCTCTATACTCTGAAGTGGCCATCAGTTGTTTCGATATCTTGTCCTTCTCGAAGTGGTCTAAGTTGATCCTTCGTGTGGTCAAAGGGGAAAGGGTATTGTCCAACTAATTGAGGTAAGAGAGAACATTCGGTAAAGCTCAGATAAGATGAGAAGTAAAAAATCTTTTGAAAACAAAGTTTCTTTGAGAAATCCTTTCCTAAATGCTCTCCAGTTTTTAGGGTCACGTCCTACAGTCAACATGTGCTCTGATACCATCTCTGTAGCGACCCAACTCAAAACGAGTCAAGCCTCTGTGTATCTGTGCTATCCTTGGATCGGTATGCTAGCACGCATAGTACATCAATGTATATATCAAAGCGCAATCACATGTAAATAACGTAAAATTGATATATACCTCATGAGTCTCAGCGGAAACAATCAAACGAGGGTGGAGCTTTCCGCATGAGTACTGGCCTACTCCAGCTCACAACGCATCCACTGGGTTCTCAAGGGTGCCGCATAACCATTCTCCACCCAGTAGTGTGTATTGAAATCTTGTCTCGAGTCTTGAAATCTTGAGGTCGTGAAGTTGCATGCCTTGAAGATGCCATCATGAAGTTGTCGTCATTGATGTGGAATCCTCCTTCTCACACCACTCCCGAACACTCATACCAACCCCGTCTACTAAAGCGTAGCATTGAATTAAACATCATCCCGGGGCTTGATAACAGGGTGGTGGGTTCCTGCTTGATGCATTCTACCCAACTACAAGGTTCAATATCACTACTGATGTAACGCCCAAGATGCGGTCCTATCCCTATTAAGGTGCGAGGGCCTCGACGGGGATAGAAGCGCATTTAGTCGTTTCGCAAGTACAGAAATCATTGCATACATGTGTAACAGCCCAAGTGCATCCCTTGCCATCCTTGTAATAATTTTCCATATATGAACCATCCATGTTTTGCCATATGTGGTTTGAATATCAATATTTTGCTTCATGTCATTTCTTGCATCATGGCATCATAGCATCATTCATGTTTTGCATCATGCTTTGCTTATGTGGTGATTTTGTTGTGAGTATGTGTGTTGTGGTGTGGTGTGCAAACTTGGTGTGAATCTGCCCTCCTCAATTTCTCAAACTATGACACCTCTCCTTTTTCAAATTATTGCAACATGTGATGTTTTACTTGCTTATTATTTCAATAAAGAAATGCTACATTTCTTCTATATATTCTGTTAAGATTTATAAATCAACTCTCAATCATGTTTTTATATATTTTCATTTTTAATTCTTTGCAAACAGATTCCAATTATAAATATAAGTGAATTATTTAATTGCCCTAAAAATGCCCAATCTATTTTTATTAAATAGGGTGTAATTTTGTGTGTACAAATCTATTTTGGGTTTTCTCAAAAACCTTTCCATCTTCCCTGGGTTTTAGTTTTTGTTTGCTGTTTTATTTCAAAAGGGAAAACCCTTTTATTTCGACTTGGAGAGAGTGCAACCCAGTTTGGCCTCTCCTGGCCCAACAGCCGCAGCCCTGCAGAGCCCTCCCCAGCACGTTCGTCGTCCACCTCATGTACGGCGTCCATCCCGAGCGCCACGTCGCCAAGTCCGGTGATTTAACGGTTGACCGTCGTCCCTAGCCCTATAAAAGATGTCCCCTGCGGTGCCCTAGCCTCCCGCTTCCCGTTCCTCCCTCCTCCTCGCCTCGCCGCCGTCGGTAGCCCTCTCCAAGCGCTCGTCGACGCTCTGCCCGCCATGGCCCGAGCGAGCTGCAGCTCGAGCTCGGGCTAGCTGTGTCGCCTCGCCTCCGTCCCTCCGGCCGCCTGGAGAGCAAGCCCGAGGTCCCTGCCGTCTGCCCCATCGTCGTTCGCTTCGTCTGCAGCCCCGGACCGTCGCCTCCCCGACCGTCTTCTTCCCTGCGTCCCGGATCCGAGGAGAGCAAAACTTTGGAGCTTCCCTGTGTCGTCCCCGAACCGTCACCGGCAGCTTCTTCTTTTCCGACGAGCCCTAGGTGAGCCTCGCTCCTGTCCATGAGCTTCCCGTCTCCGTCCAATAGGTCTGCATCGCGCAATGTCCATGTCAACTCGCCGTGCCTCGCGCTCCGCCAAGCTGCGTCCTTTTGTTGTTGTTTCCCCTGAGATGTTGCATCGTGGCCGCATCATCCTGTGCCTCTGCGTTGGTCGCGCGCGCTCCTGGCCTCACGCATGCACCGTGGATCGCTCGTATGCCTCGTTGTTGCCGCAGTTGCCTCGCCTGGCCCGGAACGAGCGGCAGCTCGTGATCGAGCCCCTCGCAGCCCCCCGTCGGATCTAGCCCCCCCCCCCCCCCACAGAAATGGAGTCCCCACGGGATTCTGTACCCCCGCCGAGGAGCCTCTGCCTATAGCCGCTGGCGATGTCGTCATCATTCCCATCCGCGAGCAGACGAGCAGCTCTGTTTTCTTCAGTTTCGTCAGAGTGTCCCAGCTCTGTGGATAGGTCAAGAGAGGCAGGACCCCTCTATTAGCAGCGAGCCGCCCCAGTCCAGCTGGTCCGAACGAACTAGCTCGACCAGGGGGTCATGGGTTCGATCCCCCCGCGGGACAGTTTATCCCCCCTTTTTATTCCTTTCGGCACAGCCACTGACAGTGGGCCCATGGCCCACATGTCAACCCCCACAGGCCCTGGAGTCAATGCCAGGTGGGCCTGGTGTGTGTGTGTTTTTTATATATTTTCGTTTTGTTTTGTTTATATCTATTTCTGAGTGTTTCTGAGATATTTCCATTTAGGGAAATGTTCCAGATTTGTTTTATTCCAAATCTGTCAATAATCCTAGGATATGCCAAATCTGGCATATAGGTTGTATTAAGAGGCATTGTCATTTTTCCAAATGCAATTGTGAGTAGTTTGTCCATAGGAGCAGCCACTGACAGTGGGCCCATGGCCCACATGTCAACCCCCACAGGCCCTGGAGTCAATGCCAGGTGGGCCTGGTGTGTGTGTGTTTTTTATATATTTTCGTTTTGTTTTGTTTATATCTATTTCTGAGTGTTTCTGAGATATTTCCATTTAGGGAAATGTTCCAGATTTGTTTTATTCCAAATCTGTCAATAATCCTAGGATATGCCAAATCTGGCATATAGGTTGTATTAAGAGGCATTGTCATTTTTCCAAATGCAATTGTGAGTAGTTTGTCCATAGGAGCATAGGCTTGTGATATATGTTTTCGGGGTAGAAAAATCCAGTGAATGCAATGGTGGCATTGGATTTATCATTTGGGCAAGTTTGCATAAATATTGTTTTGTGATAATGTCTCATTTTGTCTTTTTCACATGAATTAATGCTTGCATCATATGGTAACCTTTACAACATGAAATATGTTCATTATTGTGTGCTCTAGCCCCTGGTATTTTTGCTTGCCATGATAGACCATGTTATGAGTGGCTTTCTTGCAGTCAGCATGCCACTAAAATTCTGTTTTCACGTGCCCAAATATTTCTAAGTGTTGAAATCTGTAATTTTGTTGCCATGTTGACTAGATGATTCCCATGTATATGTTGCTCCTTTGGAGTTGTCACAATGGTATGCATTGTTGTGCTTGTCATCCTCTGTAGATGTGCGCCAAGATCTTGTGGTTTAGGCTATTGCATCACATATAAAATTTGCTGTCAACATGCCATTCTGTTAACAAGTGCCCTGTTTGAACTTGTTAAATTTCACCAAGTGTGTGATTCTGCTATTTTCAATATGTCATCTTGTGAGGATGGTAGCCATTTATACATGCATATATTGATGTTGCCATAATGTAATTAATTGAAGTACATGTTGCCCTCTACAACCCTATTAATTTTCATGCCATGAAAGTTCCTGTAGCATATATAAAAGTTGCTGTCAAGATGCTATCATGTTAACTCAGATTCTGTAAAACTGGGATTTTCACTAAGTCCCTAAAAAAACTGATTCAACATGCCATCTTGTGAGCTTCATTGCCATTGATCCATGCTTCCTTTCATGTTGCTGTAGATAGATGAATTGTTGTGCATGCTGTATACTTCATGCCCATGCCTTGGTTGTGATTGGAAACTTATTGTAGCTCTGGATATGTGTGGTACAAGATGACATGTTGCTGTTTGTGGACAGATTGTGTGTTTGATTGTTTTGTGACTTGTGGGAGCTATACTCCATTGTTTTCCTTGATCTTTAGCTCTATTCTTGGTATATTTTTATTTCCAATCCAGTAGCATCCTTGGAATACCAAGAAATAGCCCATGGCCTCCCTCATCTTTGTTTTTGTCTTCGTTAATGTTCGTACCTTCCGTGAGTGTACCGTGAGCTACGTTACTCCGTTTGCAGCGTTCTACATATGTATTTGCATCGTTTTTACATGGAGCATTCATATTTGCCATGATCATGCATGTTCATATAACTAATATTGAGGTTCTGTCCAGAATACTAAAGAACTTAATAAATGCATGAGAAACATGACTAGCTTAGGGTTGCCATGTTAAATACTTCAAATGGTTCATGCATCATCTTGATTGTGCATTGCACTTTGTTTGTATGTTTATTTGGTGTTGTTTCTCTTTGGGTAGATGCGAGTGTCGAGCCTGAGTACGAGGATCCCGGAGAGTACAACTACGAGGATCCCGGAGAGTACAACTACGAGGACCCAGCTCTTTGTCCCTCTGAAGACCCAACAGGCAAGATGATCGTACCCGGATCCCGACACTATTTTTGCTATGCTAGATGTCTCGCTTCTACCGTTATGTTTCGTTACCAACCACTTAAACTATCGGCCTCCTAAATTGCCATGAAAGCCTCAAACCCCTCCACTTCCTAGCAAACATTGATTGGCTACGTTATCGCTGCTCAGCCCTTATCTTATAGCGTTTCTAGTTGCAGGTGCAAGCTTTTCCATGTGCAACATGGATATCTGGAGTTATCACCTTATTTACTGTTATTTAAATTAATGCACATATATATCTAGCAACGGTGGAAGGCTTGGCCTTTGCCCGGTGTTTTGTTCCACTTTTGCCGCAATAGTTCCGAGTACCGGTGTTATGTTCCATATTTTTGCGCTCCTAACATCCTCGGGGTTGTTATGGGGACTCCCTTGACCATTCGTTTTAGATTAAAACTTGTCTGGCAAGACCCAACTTTGGTACTACATTTGCTAAACAACTTAATTAAAAATGCATAGGGCTTAGCTACCCCGTGGATTAATCAACAACCCGGGCCAGTGCTCCTCATGAGTGTTGGTCCAACATGGCAGTAGCCGGGGCCACCAAAGGGTGTGCCAGCCGGAAACTTAGCCAATCCGTTGTGTCCTGAGAATGAGATACGCGGCTCCTATCGGGTTCGTCGACACGTCGGGCGGTCTTGGTGGACTTGTTTTACCTTTCTCGAATGTCTTGCGCGAGGAATTCCGAGGATACTTTGGGCTATCTCGAGGTTGAGGTTTTCCAATGGAATTGCCTAGGAGATCATGGGATTCATGGTCGAGGTTATTCCCACGGTGTGTGGTTAGTTTGTGATGGATGAGTTGGAGCACCCCTGCAGGGTTAAATCTTTCGAAAAGCCGTGCCCGCGGTTATGTGGCCACTTGGAAAATTGTTTAACACCCGGTTATAGTTAACTTGAAGTAAACTCTAATAAAATACACCAACTGCGTGCGTAACCATGATTGTCTCTGTCATATGACGCAAGAATTAAATCATGTGAAAATGACAAAAAGACATATTATCACAAAACAACATTTCACAAACTTGCCCAAATGATAAATCTAACGCCACAAATGGACTCACTGGATTTTTCTACCCCAAATTCATATATCATAAGCATAATTTCCTGTAGGAAAAATGCCACAAAACCAATTCGAAAAACACCAAATTCACTTATAACATGGTATATGCCAAATTTGGCATGTCCCTAAAAGGCATCTTCCAGATCAGGACATGTCCAAAACTGGCACATACCAGAAATGGAATAAACAGAAAAAAACAGAGAAAAACTACAAAACAAAATATAAAAAAGGAGGGGCCACATGGCATAGGCACCAGGGTCCCTAGCAACTTACATTTGGGCCCGCGGGCCCACTGGTCAGCTTGAGATAATAGGGAAGGAATAAGGGGCGCCGGCGCGGTTCGAATCCGCGACCTCTCGCACGGGGCGAGGGCGTGGACCAATCGGGCTACGAGGAGGGGCTTGACAGCGGAGGGGCATCTCCTCATATGAGCTAGCCTCCACGGCAGGTTCAACTACAGGCCAGAGCAGAGGTCAACGACGACGCCAGCGGCAACGGTGGCGATCACCGGAGAAGGTGATCACCGGCGGGGGTGCGGAAAGCTACGAGGGTTCGGTTTTCACAATGAGGGGAGCATGCGGGGCGAGCTGGGCTGCTCTCGACCTCGCACCCGAGGCCATGGCGAGGCGCGGTGAGCTAAAGCCGGCGGCGACGCTGAGTAAGACGGGCTGCGGGGTTGCGGAACGCCTGCGCGTGCAAGGACTCACGAGAGTTGAGGCCGGACCCGAGAGGACCACGGCCACACGCGCACGACACATTCACACACCAAAGCAACGAGTTTTGACAGAGCTCCGAGAACACGTCGGTAGCATGGACCTAGCAGTGGCTACGGTCGCCTAACGCTGAAAGGAAAAGGCTAGGATGGGGGGCTGCTCAACCCTTTGGGCACGCAGACGAGGCCGGGGATGAGATGGAGATGATGCGGCCGACGACGAAGCGCGACGAGGTTCCTGGACGTGACTCAGAGGAAGGAGGAGGTCCGGCTTGGGCTCGATCCGGGCCTTGCCGCTCTCTTGGGCGACCAGGAAGAAGAGGGCGCGTCAAGAGATCCTTCCCATGGCACCAGAGGCTTCGAGGCGGGGCGGAGTGTTGGAGATATGCCCTAGAGGCAAACATGTGATGATTTCGTTTCCTATGTATTCATGAGTATTTTGTATTGTCCTTGAACATCATCAGTGATCTGTATCAATAAGTATGTGACTTATTTGTGAGACTATATATAGTATGATGATTGTTCTAATAGTCCCTAGTTGTTAAGGTTATGCGGACACATATCCTTTACTAGTATACGATTCAGTTGATGACTACGTTTCACAAGTCATGTGCATAGAGATGCTAAACTGATAGTATGGACTCGAGGATTGAGATCACCGAGTCGTACAGACCCACTTTGAGACACAGCGAGATAATGTCATCTGTTAGTCTCAAGCACAATGTATATGCCATGTCCTAGACCTGAGGTCATCGCATGTTCTCGAGATGAGGATCGACTTACTTAGGGTCTATCAAACGCTACTCCGTAACTGGGTAGTTATAAAGGTAGCTTTCGGGTGAGTCGTGAGACATGCCGCGAGACATGGTTAACCAAGATGGGATTTGCCCCTCCGTGAGGAGAGATATTCTCTGGGCCCTCTCGTGTGATCAGATTCATAAAGCATGGCCATGCGACATGGGTTAAGTGTTAACCCAGTTCGGGAATCTGCATCATGGTTTCGAGAAGAGATGTCGAGCTACCACAAGGGTGACAAGTACTTGCCTTGAGCTCTACAACCTATATCATGAGGCAAAAGGAATGTTGTATATGACACACTGTCGAGGTTCGTCTAACGACTTTGCGCACACATGGGAGTTGGCATGTTCTGCTAGGAGCCACTACCGACTATCGACTCGGGTCGTGTCCATGTGTACGTGATCCTATAGGGTCGCACACTTAAGGGATTGCAGCTCATTCAGATTGGATCCGAATGGAAAATGGGATAGACTCGTCGTGGGCCTCAAGTGTTGAGCCCACCTCGGAGGTCTATATAAAGGGGAGTGGGCACACCTTTCAGGTTTGATCTTTTTCCTCCTGTCGACAGCCACCGCCACTCCCCACGCCATCATGTTGTGCGATCGGACCTAGCAGTCCGCCGCCCGACGCTGCCCCCGTACGTGTCGATACCTTGGAGGCATCGCATCTAAGGTGCTTGGTCGAACCGTTCGAGGGATCCGTGAGGAACTGTTCGAGGGATCCGCGAGGAGCTGTTCGTGGGAGATCGCTGTTCGTGGGAGATTGGCTACACGAGGAGGAGACGAATCGGGTGATGGACTACGCGCATCACCAACTGTACTTCCGCTGCGGTGACTACGCGTCTAGTGGTAAACCCAATCCCATGATCTATTTCCAGCAGCATGTTCTTGGGTGCGCGGTAGAAATTTTTATTTGGCACTAGCGTAGCATACCGCGTGTTCCAACAGTGGTATCAGAGCCTTCGCTGTGTGGTGATAGATTCGGTGATTTGCATATGAGATATGTAGATTGGTTCAGGTGCGGGTCGATGAGATCGGCTGTGCACGTCAGTGTTGACAGTTGGTTTCATGATCTTGATTCCGTGATCGTGATGCAGAGGTCGTGACACGAATTACCCCTACCGGTCGGTTTCCGCCATCGGTGTAGACAGTGGAACGTAAATCCAAATGCACGCGAAGATCAATGAGATTGATCGAACCGGAGCAAAGATCGACACCGTGGAAATGTGATTTCCGCAGTGCTGAAATCTGTTGGAGGGGTCACAGTAAAATGGGCATAACTTTTGCATACGAACTCCGTTTTTGCTCCACGACCTGTCAAACTGAAGGGTACGAAAATATGCATTCGACCTTCAACTACTTCGCCGTTTTCAGCGATATTTTCGAGGTCAAAATCCTCTTGGAAAATAGAGTTTCGGATAGTTTTATTTTCGATGGTAGAACGTCTGACTTGTTTTTGCAGGGAATGCTTGTGATTTGGTATAGCCCATGAATGTTGCTTGTAAATTATTAAATCATGACCTACGTGTCATGAGTGCGGCAACCGGCTGGAGCCATATGGTTGTTCCATTATTGTATTAATGACCTGCGTGTCAACATGAGATGCCTTGTAATGTAATTTACTCACAAAGCTATTAGTTTGTAATAGCATAGTATCTTATGTAACACTTGGCGGTTGACACCATGTGTAGAGATGGAGATCACCACAAGGGCAACCATGCATGGAGATGGAGATCGCCATGGGCATGCAGCGCACGTGGAGATGGAGATCACCATGCATTGATGAAAGGGGCTATACCACATCACACATATATAAACTGCATGTGAAAGTTTATCCCTTTTATGTACCCTTCTTTTGCATGATAGATGTTATTAAGTAGGGTGATCCCTCCAAGAATGTCAAGTAAAATTGCCTCCCCAATTGCTGCAACATCACATGTTAAGTATTTTTTAGTGGTGGGCCTATAAAATTAGGGTGCTGCTAATTCTCCTTAACGTGGTGTGTTTGTGTCGGACACTTACGAGCGAAGCATTGGTTAACTTGTCGTGGCTATCAAAATAGTTTTGGGCCTCGAGGCATGAGAGTTGGTGTGGCATGAGATGTCCCCAACAAACAAGAGTCGTATAGAGATACGATTAGCAAGTGTTGCTTACCGAGTGATCTAGTCTTCTAGCGGTGATGCAAAAGCTCACCAGTTGACATGTGGATCTTGGATCTTGAATCACTAAGAATCAACAGAGGGATGTTGATTTTAGTGGGAGTAATGTTCTTATTAAAATGTTTAATTTGAATTACTCTTTATGAATAAATGTCTTAGTGTTTTGCATATTTCTGTTGTAGATCAATGGCACCACCTGCTCAACCCAGTTTTTCGTTGAAATCAATCCTAGAAAAGGATAAACTGAATGGAACAAACTTTACCACCTGGTATAGAAATCTGAGAATTGTTCTCAGGCATGATAAAAAGGAACATGTTCTAGAGGAACCCCTTCCAGAGGAACCTGCCGAGAATGCTAATTCCACGGCCAGGAATGCCCACCAGAAACTCGTTGATGAGTCAAACGAGATCAGCTGTCTCATGCTGGCTTCTATGGAGCCCGATCTGCAGCAGCATTTCGAAAACATTAAGGCTTTCGATGTGATCGAGAACCTCAAGAGCATGTTTCAGATACAGGCAAGGACCGAAAGGTTCAACGTCTGGCGATCCTTGATGGATTGTAAGTTTAAAGAGGATGATCCACTGAGCCAGCATGTGATCAAGATGATCGGATACATGCAAGCTTTGGATCGGTTAGGCTTCCCACTTGGGGACGAATTGTCCACGGATACAATTCTGGCTTCTCTTCCGACTAGCTATGGGGCGTTCATCTCGAACTTCCATATGCACGACATGGAAAAGAAGCTCACTGAATTGCATGGGATGCTAAAACTGGCAGAGCAGGATATCAAGAAAGGCACGCATCAAGTGTTGATGGTGCAGAACACGGCAAAGTTCAAGAAGAGCTGGTCCAAGAAAAAGACTAAGGCAAAGGGCAAGGAGGCAACTCCTACTGTCGCCTCCGCGCCCAAGTCCGGACCAAACACGGGGACCGTTTGCTTTCATTGCGAGGAAACCGGTCACTGGAAGAGGAACTGCAGCAAGTGGCTTGCCCAGATAGGCAAGAAGACTGGAAGTGTGACTTCTTCTTCAGGTACACTTGTTGTATATGTTATAGACATTTTTATTGCTGATATTTCTAGTAGCCCTTGGGTATATGATACCGGATCGGTTGTTCACATATGCATCTCGATGCAGGGGCTAAGAAGGACTAGGAATGTTGCAAGAGGAGAAGTTGACATACGCTTCGGGAATAAAGCAAGAGTTACTGCATTAGCCGTCGGCACCATGCAACTTAATTTACCTTCAGGGTTTGTAATGGAACTTGATAATTGTTATTATGTTCCTGCATTGAGTCGAAACATTATTTCGGCCTCATGTTTGATGAGGCAAGGTTATGAATTCAGTATTAAGGACAATGGTTGTTCTATTTACTTGAATGAAATGTTTTATGGCTTTGCACCTGTTAAGAATGGGTTATTTATATTAGACCTTGAAGGTGAATCGGTCTATAACATAAATGTCAAGAGGCATAAGCCTAACGAGATAAATCCGACTTACATCTGGCATTGTCGACTAGGACACATTAGTCAAAAGCGCATGAAGAAGCTCCATGATGATGGAATTCTGACTTCATTTGATTTTGAATCATTTGAGACATGTGAGTCCTGCCTACTCGGCAAGATGACTAAGACTCCTTTTGCAAAGAGTTGTGAGAGGGCGTCTGAGCTATTGGAACTTATACATAGTGATGTATGTGGAGCACGACAGCTAGAGGTGGTTTCCAATACTTCGTGACTTTTACCGACGACTTTAGTAGATATGGATATGTCTACTTGATGAGGCACAAGTCAGAAACTTTTGAAAAGTTCAAGGAATTTCAGAACAAAGTGGAAAATCAACTCGGCAAGACAATCAAGATTCTACAATCTGATCGTGGCGGTGAGTATATGAGCCAGGAGTTTGATGATCATCTGAAGAGCCGTGGAATAGTTCCACAACTCACTCCTCCAGGTACGCCACAGAGAAATGGTGTGTCGGAACGGAGGAATCAAACTTTGTTAGACATGGTCTGATCGATGATGAGTCAGTCAGATTTACCCTTGTCATTTTGGGGATACACTCTAGAAACCGCAGCTTTCACAATAAACAGGGTACCATCAAAGTCCGTAGATAAGACACCATATGAGATATGGACTGCAAAGAGTCATAGCTTGTCTTTTCTAAAGATTTGGGGTTGTGAAGCATATGTCAAGCGACTCCAGTCGGACAAGCTCACACCCAAGTCGGACAAGTGCATATTCGTAGGATATCCTAGGGAAACCTTGGGATATTACTTCTACAACCGTGACGAGGGCAAAGTGTTTGTCGCTCGACTTGGAGTTTTCTTTGAGAAAGAGTTTCTCAATCGGAAGGCTAGTGGGAGGTTGGTCCGACTCGAAGAAATTCGAGAGCCACACGGGGACGTTCCCACAGGTGATTCAATCACGCCGGAGTTAGTCAGGGAACCCGTAGTGGAATCGGCGCCGGTTCCACGTAGGTCGGAAAGGTTGCGCAATATGCATGACTGCAATGTGTTGTTCTTGGAGAACAACGAACCGACCACATATGCGGAAGCGATGATGAGCCCTGATTCCGAGTTATGGCTTGAGGCCATGAGATCCGAATTAAAGTCCATGGATGAAAATCAAGTTTGGAACTTGGTTGATCCGCCAGATGGCGTTCGAGCCATTGAGTGCAAATGGATCTTTAAGAAGAAAACTGATATGGGTGGAAATGTTACAGTCCATAAGGCTTGACTTGTCGCTAAAGATTATCGACAAGTTCAAGGAGTTGACTACGGTGAGACTTATTCACCGGTAGCGATGCCTAAATCAATTCGTATCATTCTTGCTATAGCTGCATATTTCGACTATGAGATATGGCAGATGGACGTCAAAACGGCTTTCCTTAATGGAAATTTAACTGAGGACGTGTATATGATACAGCCCGAGGGCTTTGTCGATCCAAAGAATGCGGGCAAGGTATGCAAGCTTTAGAGATCCATTTATGGATTTAGGCAAGCATCTCAGAATTGGAACATTCGTTTTAATGAAGCGGTCAAAGAGTTTGGCTTCATCAAGAACGACTATGATCATTGTGTATTCAGGAAGGTCAGTGGGAGCTCAGTTGCATTTATGATCCTGTATGTGGATGACATATTGTTGATTGGAAATGATGTTCAAATGCTTGAATCTGTCAAGGACTCATTGAAAAATAGTTTTTCGATGAAAGACTTGGGAGAAGCAGCTTATATTTTGGGAATCAAGATTTATAGAGATAGATCAAGAAGGCTTATTGGATTAAGCCAAAGTACGTATATAGACAAGGTGTTGAAGCGGTTCAACATGCAAGATGCCAAGAAAGGGTTCTTGCCCATGTCACATGGCATTAGTCTTAGCAAGACTCAGAGTCCTTCGACTCCTGATGAGCGAAGATGCATGGATGGGATTACGTATGCTTCGGCTGTCGGGTCCATCATGTATGCTATGGTATGAAATCGTCCCGATGTTAGCTTTCCTCTAAGCGTAGTAGGCATATACCAGGCTGATCCAGGTGAGAGTCACTGAACAGCGGTAAAGAATATCCTTAAATACTTGAGAAGAACAAAGGATATGTTCCTAGTTTATGGAGGTGAGGATGAGCTCATTGTAAAGAGTTACATTGATGCTAGTTTCCAAACCGATAGGGATGATAGTCGATCGCAATCTGGGTTTGTGTTCATTCTGAATGGAGGAGCAGTGAGCTGGAGGAGTGCCAAGCAAGATACGGTAGCTGATTCTACAACAGAGGCTGAGTACATTGCGGCTTCTGAAGCTGCAAAAGAAGGTGATTGGGTGAAGAATTTTATTTCTAATCTTGGAGTGGTTCAGGACTTGTCCAATCCATTGGACCTCTATTGTGATAATAGTGGTGCTATTGCACAAGTCAAGGAACCACGGAACCATCATAAAACCCAGCACATACTCAGGCGTTATAACCTCATTCGCGACATTGTCGAGAGAGGCGATGTAAACAAATGCAAGATACACACGGATGCAAATGTTGTTGATCCATTAACGAAGCCTCTCCTGCAGTCGAAGCATGAGATGCACATGATGTCCATGGGCATACGATGCCTAGATGATTGACTCTAGTGCAAGTGGGAGACTGTTGGAGATATGCCCTAGAGGCAATCATGTGATGATTTCGTTTCCTATGTATTCATGAGTATTTTGTATTGTCCTTGAACATCATCAGTGATATGTATCAATAAGTATGTGACTTATTTGTTAGACTATATATAGTATGATGATTGTTCTAATAGTTCCTAGTTGTTAAGGTTATGCGGACACATATCCTTTACTAGTATACAATTCAGTTGATGACTACGTTTCACAAGTCATGTGCATAGAGATGCTAAACCGATAGTATGGACTCGGGGATTGAGATCACCGAGTCGGACAGACCTACTCTGAGACACGGCGAGATAATGTCATCTGTTAGTCTCAAGCACAATGTATATGCCATGTCCTAGACCTGAGGTCATCGCATGTTCTCGAGATGAGGATCGACTTACTTAGGGTCTATCAAACGCTACTCCGTAACTGGGTAGTTATAAAGGTAGCTTTCGGGTGAGTCGTGAGACATGCCGCGAGACATGGTTAACCAAGATGGGATTTGTCCCTCCGTGAGGACAGATATTCTCTGGGCCCTCTCGTGTGATCAGATTTAGAAAGCATGGCCATGCGACATGGGTTAAGTGTTAACCCAGTTCGGGAATCTGCATCACGGTTTCGAGAAGAGATGTCGAGCTACCACAAGGGTGACAAGTACTCGCCTTGAGCTCTACAACCTATATCATGAGGCAAAAGGAATGTTGTATATGACACATTGTCGAGGTTCGTCTAACGACTATGCGCACACATGGGAGTTGGCATGTTCTGCTAGGAGCCGCTATTGACTATCGACTCAGGTCGTGTCCATGTGTACGTGAACCTATAGGGTCACACACTTAAGGGATTGCAGCCCATTCAGATTGGATCCAAATGGAAAATGGGATAGACTCGTCGTGGGCCTCAAGTGTTGAGCCCACCTCGGAGGTCTATATAAAGGGGAGTGGGCACACCTTTCAAGGTTGATCTTTTTTCCTCCCGTCGACAGCGACCGCCACTCCCCACGCCACCATGCCGTGCGATCAGACCTAGCAGTCCGCCGCCCGACGATGACCCCGTACGTGTGGATACCTTGGAGGCATCGCATCTGCGGTGCTTGGACGAACCGTTCGAGGGATCCGTGAGGAACTGTTCGAGGGATCCGTGAGGAGCTGTTCGTGGGAGATTGTTGTTCGTGGGAGATCGGCTACACGAGGAGGAGACGAATCGGCTGATCGACTACACGCATCACCAACTCTACTTCCGTTGCGGTGACTGCGCGTCTAGTGGTAAACCCGATCCCGTGATCTATTTCCAGCAGCATGTTCTTGGGTGCGCGGTAGAAATTTTTATTTGGTGCTAGCGTAGCGTACCGCGTGTTCCAACACGGAGGAGTCACCCCGAGCGTGAGCTTGCGCTCGGCCGGAGCATCGCGGGTGCGGCGACGGTGTGCGCGAGGAGGCCTACCTGAGCGGTGGCGCGAGGAGGAGAGGGACGGAATGGTTCGCGGGGAACATCTAGGGCACTGGAACACGCTTCATAGGGTTCTAGGGCGCCGGACGGCCGTCAAATCAGACGAGCGCTGACGTGTCGTCTCTGGATGCGATGTCGTACAGCTTGACGATGATCCCGCAGGGAGGAGAAGGCTGGGCCGTGCGCGCTCAGGCTCGCTGCTGCTGCTGCTGGGCCAGGAGAGGCCCAGCTGGGGGTTCTCTCTCTCACACACAGCGAAAAGGGTTTTTTTCTTTTTTAAAAAACAGCAAAACAAAACCAAATGCCAGAGAAGATTGGACAAGACGCTTTGAGAAAGAAAAACAGTTTTGAAATCACAAAAACATGCACTGTTTAATAAAAATGGATTGGGCATTTTTAGAACAAATAAATAATTCACATCTAATCATCATAGGCATCTGTTTTGCAAAGAATTGAAAGGAAATTATATAAAAACATGGTAGAGATCTATTTTAAAATTCCTATCAGATTATTTAGAAGGAGGGCAACATTTTGTTTGAGATGAATAGGCAAGTGAAATCACCACATATATAGTATTGCTAATAAAAGGGTTTAGGCATGGTTCCGTAAAAGAGTTTGGGAGAGGATCCACACACACAATCTCACTTGCAAGCACACCTCTTCACACATACACTCACACCACAACAAGCACAACAAGCTTATGGTGCAACAAACACTTTATGTGATGATGCCATGATGCCATGATGAATGATGAATGTCATGAAGCAATTTATTAAACCCAACACACATGAGGGCAAACATGGAGGTCATACATGGAATATTACAAAGGTTTGGAAAGGAATGCACTTGGGCTGTTACAACTCTCCCCCACGACAAGAGGATCTCGTCCCGAGATCTAAGAACGGAAGAATTCGGGATATTTGGAATGGAGAAGGTCTTCTCGTTCCCAAGTGGCTTCTTTGTCGGAGTGATGTGACCACTTCACCTTGAGAAACTTGATTGACTTGTTGCGAGTCTTACGCTCAGTCTCTTCAAGGATAGCGACTGGATGCTCATGATAGGATAGTTCTGCTTGGAGATCAATGTCTTGGAGATCAACGGTGCGCTCGGGAGTCTTGAAACACTTCCGGAGCTGAGAGACGTGAAACACATCATGCACATTTGAGAAATTGGTAGGAAGCTCGAGTTGGTAGGCAAGGTCTCCCCTCTTGCCCATAATCTTGAAAGGACCCACAAAGCGTGGAGCAAGCTTTCCTTTGATGCCAAAGCGTTGAGTGCCTTTCATGGGAGACACTCTGAGATAGACAAAATCATCGATCTGAAAGGTCATGTCATGATTCTTGCTATCGTAATTGATCTTCTGACGGGATTGAGCTGCTTTGAGATTTTCACGAATGACACGACACATTTCTTCTGCTTCAGTGATCATGTCATTACCAAGGATTTGACGCTCACCGGTTTCAGACCAATTGAGCGGGGTACGACACTTCCTGCCATAGAGAATCTCAAATGGGGCCTTGCCCAAACTTGCTTGGAAACTATTGTTGTATGAAAACTCGACAAACGGGAGGCGATCTTCCCACTTCATGCCGAAAGAAATTACACAAGCTGTGAGCATATCTTCAAGGATTTGATTGACTCTCTCAACTTGACCACTAGCCTGAGGATGGAAAGCTGTACTGAAACGGATCTTGGTACCCATTGCAGTTTGGAAAGAATCCCAGAACTTGGAAGTAAAGATGCTTCCACGATCTGAAGATATGAGCTGAGGAATACCGTGCAAAGAAACTATCCTTCACGTGTACAGCTCTGCCAGCTGAGCTGCCGAGATAGATTCTTTGACCGGAAGGGAGTGGGCAACTTTGGTGAGCTTGTCGATGACCACGAAGATGACATCATTTCCTATCTTGGACTTAGGAAACCCAGTGACGAAATCCATCTCAATATGATCGAATTTCCACTTTGAAATAGGCAAAGGCTGAAGGAGACCTGCTAGACATTGATGTTCCGCCTTCACTCTGCGACAAACATCACACTCGTTCACAAACTGAGCAATCTCACGTTTCATACGAGTCCACCAGAAGGTTTGCTTGAGGTCCTGATACATTTTGGAACTTCGTCGATGAATGGAGAGGAGAGAATTATGTGCTTCATCCATGATAACTTTCCTGAGCTCTCCTTTTGGGACCACCAGACGGTCCTCGAAGAACAAGGTATCTTTGTCATCAACACGGAATCACTTATACTTTGGAATGCTCTTGGCCACACCTTTCTTCACTTTATTCACCATAGCATCAAGAAGCTGAGCTTGGTGAATTTGATCTTCCAAAGTCGGAGAGACTTGAAGATTGGCAAGAAACCCTTGAGGAACAACTTGGAGATTGAGCTTGTGGAAAGGTTCACAAAGCTTGGGTTGGAGAGGCTTGAGGATAAGACTGTTACAGTACGCCTTTCTGCTCAGCGCTTCTGCAATAACATTTGCTTTGCCTGGAGTATACTCAATGCTTGGATTGAACTCCTCGATCATTTCCACCCAACGTGTTTGCCAAAGATTGAGATTGGGTTGAGTGAAAATGTACTTCAAGCTCTTGTGGTCAGTGAACGCCTCAACCGGTCTTCCCAACAATAGATGTGTCCTAGTCATCAGAGCATGCACAACTGCCGCCAGCTAAAGATCATGAGTGCGGTAGTTCTTCTCGCTTGGCTTCAGCTGCCGCGAGGTATAAGCTAAAACCGTCTTATCTTGCATGAGAACATCACCAAGACCTTGGAGGGAAGCAACACAGAACACTTGGAAAGGTATGGATTCATCTGGAGGAGTGAGAACTGGAGCTGAAGTCGGCTTTTCCTTGAGTGTATTGAACGCCACATCACACTCAGGAGTCCACACATATTTGACATTCTTCTGGAGGAGATTGGACAAAGGCTTAGCAATTTTTGAGAAGTTCTCCACAAATCTTCTGCAGTAACTTGCAAGCCCAAGGAAGCTCCCACTTCAAGATGGCCTCAACTTTCTCAGGATGCACCTTGATGCCCTCGGCAGAGATGACATGACCAAGGAACACCACTTCAATGAGCCAAAACTCACACTTGGAGAACTTAGCATAGAACCGATGCTCTCTTAACTTGTGAAGCACAAGCCGGAGATGCTCTGCATGCTCTTCTTTGGTTTCAGAGAAGACTAGAATGTCATCCAAATACACCAAGATGAACTCATTCTTGAAGGGAGAGAAGATGAAGTTCATCATGCGGGAGAAAGTCAGAGGCGCATTTGCAAGAGCAAAGGACATGACGGTGTACTCATAAGAGCCAAAACTCGTCCTGAAAGTGGTCTTTGGAATATCCTCTTCACGAATATGGATTTGATGATAGCCCATACGGAGATCTAACTTCGACAAAACCTTGGCACCCTTCAATTGCTCAAACAACTCATTGATGTTGGGAAGTGGATACTTGTTCCTGATTGTCTTCTTAATCAATGGACGGTAATCGACGCATAGTCTGTCCGTGCCATCCTTCTTCTTGACAAACAGAACACCACAACCCCACGGTGAAGAACTTGGTCTGATCAAACCCAGACTCTCTTGTTCATCTAGCTGCTTCTTCAATTCTTTCAGCTCTTCGGGGCCAAGCTTATAAGGTCGCTGGCATACCAGTTCAGCTCCAAGCTCGAGTTCAATCACAAACTCCACTGGCCGGTGAGGAGGCATTCCTGGCAATTCTTCTGGAAAGACATCTTCATACTGTGAAACGATGGGGATTTGAGAAATGGCAGAAATTTCACCCTTCTCATTGAGAGAAAAGAGACGAATCGCGTCATCGCGAGCAGCGAAAAATATCACATCTTCAGAAGGATGATTCAATTGGACTTCTTTGGCTTTACAATCAACATAAGCCTTGTTCATCGCCAGAAAATCCATGCCAAGAATAAGATCAATATCGGAATTGCCGAGCACAATTGGAGAGGCCAGAAAAGAATATCTGCCCATCTTGATAGAAACATCGGGAACGAACACATTCGCCGTCATTTGCAAACCCGGAGAAACATCCTTTAAGGCCCTAGGAGTCTCTTCAGTCACAATATCATGCTTAGCAATGAAAGGCCTAGATATGAATGAATGCGATGCACCAGTGTCAAACAAAACTTTTGCAGGAATAGACTTAACCGAGAGGTTACCCATTATACCTTGAGAAGAATCCTTTGCCTTAGCTGCATTGACCATGTTCACTCTTGCTGACTTGGGATTGTGCTTCACCATAGCACTGCATGGGGGCCTGATAGGAGGAGGAGGTGGAATACGCCGCTGGTTGGTGCACTTGTTGGAGTAGTGACCCTTCTGACCAAACTTGTGACACGTAACCTCTGAGAGCGGACGGAAGTTGCCTGGAGGAGGAACATTTGCTGACTTGGGAGCCTGAGGCCTCTGCTGAAAACCTGGGTTGGGTGGGTGGGGAGGACTGATGTCTACAACGCAACCTTCTTCTTGTAGACTCGTGTTGGGCCTCCAAGCGCAGAGTTTTGTAGGACAGTAGCAAATTTCCCTCAAGTGGATGACCTAAGGTTTATCAATCCATGGGAGGCGTAGGATGAAGATGGTCTCTCTCAAACAACCCTGCAACCAAATAACAAAGAGTCTCTTGTGTCCCCAACACACCCAATACAATGGTAAATTGTATAGGTGCACTAGTTCGGCGAAGAGATGGTGATACAAGTGTAATATGGATGGTAGATATAGGTTTTTGTAATCTGAAAATATAAAAACAGCAAGGTAGCAAGTAACAAAAGTGAGCAAAAACGGTATTGCAATGCTTGAACACAAGGCCTAGGGTTCATACTTTCACTAGTGCAAGTTATCTCAACAATACTGACATAGTTGAATCATATGTAAATCCCTCACGTACGACAAAGAGTTCACTCCAAAGTCACAAATAGCGGAGAACAAACGAAGAAATTATTGTAGGGTACGAAACCACCTCAAAGTTATCTTTCCGGATCAATCATATGAGTTATCCCTATAAGTGTCACGAACAGCCCTAGAGTTCGTACTAAAATAACACCTTAAGATAAACATCAACCAAAACCCTAATGTCACCTAGATACTCCAATGTCACCATGAGTACCCATGGGCTTGATTATACGATATGCATCACACAATTTCAGATTCATCAGGTTCAATCCAACACAAAGAACTTCAAAGAGTGCCCCAAAGTTTCTACCGGAGAGTCAAGACGAAAACATGTGCCAACCCCTATGCATAAATTCCCAAGGTCACGGAACCCGCAAGTTGATCACCAAAACATACATCAAGTGGATCAATAGAACATCCCATTGTCACCACGGATATCCCATTGCAAGGCATACATCAAGTGTTCTCAAATCCTTTAAAGACTCAATCCGATAAGAAAACTTCAAAGGGAAAACTCAATTCATCACAAGAAGATAGAGAGGGGAAAACTCCATATGATTCATCTATATTAATAAAGCTCGCGGTACATCAAGATCGTGTCATCTCAAGAACACGAGAGAGAGAGAGATCAAACACATAGCTACTGGTACATACCCTCAGCCCCGAGGGTGAACTACTCCCTCCTAGTCATGGAGACCGCCGGGATGATGAAGATGGCCTCCGGTGATGGTTTCCCCCTCCGGCAGGGTGCCGGAACGGGCTCCCGATTGATTTTTCATGGCTATAGAGACTTGCGGCGGCGGAACTCCCCATCTAGGTTTCTTTCTGGGGGTTACTGGATATATAGGGGTACTTGGCATTGGAATCACGTCAGGGGGATCCACGAGGCGGCGACAAGCCAGGGGGGCGCGCCCTGGGGGGCGCGCCCCCTAGGCTTGTGATCGCCTCGTGGCTCTTCTGGCCCACCTCCAATGCTCCCTGGGCTTCTTCTGGTCCATAAATGATCACCGTAAATTTTTATTCCGTTTGGACTCCATTTGATATACCTTTTCTGTAAAACTCAAAAACAAGGAAAAAAACAGAAACTGGCACTGGGCTCTAGGTTAATAGGTTAGTCCCAAAAATAATATAAAATAGCATATAAAACATCCGAGATGGATAATATAATAGCATGGAACAATCAAAAATTATAGATACGTTGGAGACGTATCAAGCATCCCCAAGCTTAATTCCTACTCGTCCTCGAGTAGGTAAATGATAAAAACAGAATTTTTGATGTGGAATGTTACCTACATTTTTATCAGTGTAATCTTTTTTATTGTGGCAAGAATATTTCGATCCATAAGATTCAAAACAAGAGTTTAATATTGACATAAAAACAATAATACTTCAAGCATACCAATAAAGCAATCATGTCTTCTCAAAATAACATGGCCAAAGAAAGTTATCCCTACAAAACCATATAGTCTGGCTATGCTCCATCTTCATCACACAAAGTATTAAATCATGCACAACCCTGATTTTAGCCAAGCAATTATTTCATACTTTAGTATTCTCAAACTTTTTCAACTTTCACGCAATACATGAGCGTGAGCCATGGACATAGCACTATAGGTGGAATAGAATATGGTGGTTGTGGAGAAGACAAAAAGAAGGAGATGGTCTCACACCAACTAGGCGTATCAACGGGCTATGGAGATGCCCATCAATAGATATCAATGTGAGTGAGTGATACGTCTCCAACGTATCTATAATTTATGAAGTATTCATGCCATGTTTACAATAATTTTATATGATTTTATTAGAACTAACCCGGACTGACGCTATTTTCAGCAGAACTACCATGGTGTCGTTTTTTTGTGCAGAAATAAAAGTTCTCGGAATGGGCTGAAAATTTACGGAGAATATTTTTGGAAAATATAAAAAATACTGGAGCAAAAAGATACCGGAGAGGAGTCCCGAGGCAGCCACAAGCCTAGGGGGCGCGCCCCCCTGGCTTGTGGGTCCCTCGGGAGTCCCCTTGATGTGAGACCGACGCCAAAAATTCCTATAAATACCAAAACCCCCAGAAAGAAACCTAGATCGGGAGTTCCGCCGCCGCAAGCCTCTGTAGCCACGAAAAACCAATCGGGAGCCCGTTCCGGCACCCTGTCGGAGGGGGAAACCATCACCGGAGGCCATCTTCATCATCCCGGTGGTCTCCATGATGAGGAGGGAGTAGTTCACCCTCGGGGCTGAGGCTATGTACAAGTAGCTATGTGTTTGATCTCTCTCTCTCTCGTGTTCTTGAGATGACACGATCTTGATGTACCGCGAGCTTTATAGATATAGATGAATCATATGGAGTTTTCCCCTCTCTATCTTCTTGTGATGAATTTAGTTTTCCCTTTGAAGTTTACTTATAGGATTGAGTCTTTAAGGATTTGAGAACACTTGATGTATTTCTTGCGATGGGATATCCGTGGTGACAATGGGATGTTCTATTGATCCACTTGATGTATGTTTTGGTGATCAACTTGCGGGTTCCATGACCTTGGGAATCTATGCATAGGGGTTGGCAAATGTTTTCGTCTTGACTCTCCGGTAGAAACTTTGGGGCACTCTTTGAAGTTCTTTGTGTTGGATTGAACATGATGAATCTGAAATTGTGTGATGCATATCGTATAATCAAGCCCATGGGTACTAGTGGTGACATTGGAGTATCTAGGTGACATTAGGGTTTTGGTTGATGTGTATCTTAAGGTGTTATTTTAGTATGAACTCTAGGGCTGTTCGTGACACTTATAGGGATAGCTCATACGATTGATCGGAAAAGATAACTTTGAGGTGGTTTCGTACCCTACAATAATTTCTTAGTTTGTTCTCCGCTATTTCTGACTTTGGAGTGAACTCTTTGTCGCACGTGAGGGATTTACATATGATTCAACTATGTAAGTATTGTTGAGAGAACTTGCACTAGTGAAAGTATGAACCCTAGGCCTTGTTTTCAAGCATTGCAATACCGTTTTTGCTCACTTTTGTTACTTGCTACCTTGCTGTTTTTATATTTTCAGATTACAAAACCTATATCTATCATCCATATTACACTTGTATCACAATCTCTTCGCCGAACTAGTGCACCTATACAATTTACCATTGTATTGGGTGTGTTGGGGACACAAGAGACTCTTTGTTATTTGGTTGCAGGGTTGTTTGAGAGAGACCATCTTCATCTTACACCTCCCACGGATTGATAAACCTTTGGTCATCCACTTGAGGGCAATTTGCTACTGTCCTACAAAACTCTGCGCTTGGAGGCCCAACACGAGTCTACAAGAAGAAGGTTGCGTAGTAGACATCAAGCTCTGTTCTGGCGCCGTTGCCTGGGAGGTGAGTGCTTGAAGGTATATCTTTAGATCTTGCAATTGAATCTTTTAGTTTCTTGTTTTATCACTAGTTTAGTCTATAAAACAAAACTACAAAAAAATATGGAATTGAGGTTGCCTCATATGCTTCATGTTTTTAATGTCTTTCGTGAAAATGATGGAAAGGAAAATTGTGCCAAAGTGTTAGAAGAAGAAGTCAATAAAATGTTTGGCACTAAATCTTTGTATGATGAGCATGATTGCAATGTTGTTAGTATGAATTCCTTGAATATTCATGATGCTAATGATATGCAAAGCTACAAGCTTGGGGATGCTATGTTTGATGAAGATGATATGTTTAGTTCCCCAAGTTTTGATGAGCAAATTTATTATGATGAAAGCATGCCTCCTATCTATGATGATTATGATGATGACATGTATGCTATAAAGAGTGATAGTAACCATGAAACCTGTCATCATGATTTTAATATTCAAAGTGGTTATGTCAATCAAGTATCTCATGATAGTTATTTTGTTGAGTTTACTCCCACTATTAGTCATGAGAAGAAATTTTCTTGTGTGGAGAGTAGTAAAATTTCTATGCTTGTAGATCATGAAAAGAATGCTTTATGTGCTGGTTATATTGTGAAATTCCTTCATGGTGCTACTGAAAATTATTATGAGAGAGGATCTTATGCTTCTACATATTGCAATAATATCAAGTTTCCTCTCTATGTGTTGAAAGTTTTGAAGTCATGCTTGTTTTGCCTTCCTATGCTAGTTGATTCTTGCTCCCATAAATTGTTTGCTCATAAAATCCCTATGCGTAGGAAGTGGGTTACACTTAAATGTGCTTGTCATGAGATTCATGATGCTCTTTTGCATGTTTCATCTATTATTCCTATGTGAGCATCATTGAAATCATCATGCCTAGCTAAAAGGCATTAAAGAAAAGCGCTTGTTGGGAGACAACCCAATATTTATACCTACTGTTTTTGTGTGTCCACATGATTAAGATACTTTATAATCATGTTGTATAGCTTTTTTTCAATAAAGTGCCAAGTAAAGCCTTTCGGATAGTGTGGATGATGGTTGACTTGATTCTGTGCAAAAACAGAAACTTTTGCTCTCAGTCCAGGAATTTTGTAAATTCACTGGAACTTGATTTTGATCTGAAATTTTTACACATGATTGATATACAAATTTCCTAGATTTTCCTAATTTTTCAGAATTTTTAGAGACAGGGAAGTATGGTTACGCTACAGATCTTCACAGACTGTTCTGTTTTTGACAGATTCTCTTTTGCATGCATAGTTTACTTGTTTTAGTGTTTCTATAGCTTATATTGAGTGATATAAATTATGGGAATGATAGAATACAGTAGGTATGACGTGGGAACAATTATGAATCTTGTCTTGACAGTACCTAAGTGAATGATTTATCTTTACTACACTAACCCTTCTCACGAAGTTCCGTTAAGTTTTGTGTGATTGAAGTTTTCAAGTTTTGGGTGAGAGACCGATATGAGGAGAATAAGGAGTGAAAAGAACCTAAGCTTGGGGATGCCCAAGGCACCCCGAAGGTAATTTCCAAGGAAGACTCAAGCGCCTAAGCTTGGGGATGCCCCGGAAGGCATGCCGTCTTTCATCGTCAACACTATCGGTATATCTTACTTGGAGCTATATTTTTATTCGTCACATAATATGAGTTTTGCTTGGAGCGTCATTTTATTTTCTTGTTCTATGTTAGGTGTTATTTATAATCTTGTTTTTCAATAAAAAGTTCCAATAATTGCCTTTTAGGATGCTTGAATTGCATGTTTGATGTGTGCTGTGTATAAACAGAAACTTTTGCTGTAGTGTTTGAATTTTCATATTTTACTGGAACGTGGAAAGTTTATGAAATGTTTACACAGTGTTTTCATATAAATTATTTAGCATGTCCTAAATTTTCATAATTTTTTGAGTTACAGAAGTACACTGGTTTAATAGATTGCTACAGACTGTTCTGTTTGGACAGATTGCTGTCATAGTTTTGTTATCTACTTATCCTATGGTTTTCATAGCCTATATTGGTAGATATAAATTTTGGAAACGTTAGTAAAAAGTAAATGATGTTTGAAAATTATTGTGCAACATGTCTTGGCAGTACATGAAGTGTTGATTTGTTCTTATGTGTACTAACCTATCTCACGAGTTCTTCTCAAGTTTTGTGTGGAAGATGTTTTTGAGAATAGGTGAAACCATGATATGAGAGGATTGAACGAGATACAAAAGCTCAAGCTTGGGGATGCCCAAGGCACCCCAAGTAAATATTTCAAGAAGTCTCAAGCATCTAAGCTTGGGGATGCTACGCATCCCACCTCTCTTCATCAACAATTATCGGTTAGCCTATGTTGAGCCTAAATTTTTATTCGTTCACATGATGCGTGCTATTCTTGGAGTGATATTTTTCTTTTGCTTGCTGTTTAATAAAATACTTAAGATCTAAAATTCTTAGATGATAGAGTCTTCACATAGTTATTTAATTGTTGGCTACTCATTGATCTTCACTTATATCTTTTTGGAGTATTTGTCATTCACTCTCGTGCTTCAATTATATCCTATGAGTAAATGGTTGAATGAATTGAATATCATAAATCTGAAATTAAATATGCCTCATATACTTATCCCAAGGGGAGTAATGACTTCACACATAATAAGTATAGGTGGTAAAATTTATTGAAAGTTAGCAAACACCGCATTGGTCACTTGAACAATTCATGAAAGAATATTGAAGGAAGAGAGATTCCACATATAAATATACTATCTTGGACATCTTCTATGATTGTGAGCTCATTAATTATTTTCAAACTCTAGAAAATTAGTTAAAATTGGACAAGGAAGACAACTTAATGAGTTATGTTTGGGTATATTTGTATAGAAGTTATATTGTTATGGATCCTCCAACATGTTGTCCTTGCTTCCACCTCATACTAGCCAAAACTTCCGCACCAAGTAGAAATACTACTTGTGCTTCCAAACACCCTTAAACCCAAAGTTGTTCCATATGAGTCCACCATACCTACCTATATACGGTATTTACCTGCCGTTCCAAGTAAATTTGCATGTGCCAAACTCTAAACCTTCAAATAATATTCTGTTTTGTATGCCCGAATCGCTCATATAGTGACTAGGGGCTGTCAGTATCTTCCATGCTAGGTGGGTTATTCTCACGATATGTGTTGATTCATTATCATTCACGAGAAAGTGGCTGGTATTCGGGATGCCCAGATCCATGCTCAAAAATCAAATCAAAATACAATGAAACAAAACTCCCCCAAGATTGTTGTTTGTATGGACGGTACCCGTGGATTCGGCTCGCCGTGGAGTGTGATTGATTGGTGGAGGGGGAGTAAAAACTTTACCATTCTGTTTGGGAACCGCCTATAATGTATCTAGCATGGAAGATATCGAGATCTCTCGGTTGTTATGTTGATATTGAAAGCATACCGCTCAAAATTATTATTCATCTCTATTTTAAAAGCTCGAGCTCTGGCACCTTTGCAAATCAATCCTTCCCTCTGCGAAGGGCCTATATTTTACTTTCTAGTACTTACCTTTATGCAAGATTCATGGTGATCTTCACCACTTCCTATATTTCGCCTTTTTCTCTTGGCAAGCGTCATGTGTTGGGGAATGATCTAGACATATATATCCACACAAATATATTTGATCACGAATTATTATTGTTGACAATTATCTATATGATAAATAAGTAGGGAGGCGAAACATTAAGCCCCTATCTTTCTCTGTGTTCGATGGATGCTATTTGTTCTAAAAATATGCTTTGAGTGACAATAATCATGGAAGACTATATGATAGTTGAGTATGTGGAATTTGCTAAATCAAAGCTCTTACATAGACCCTTCCTGAAAATAAGATGAATTGCAATTGTTCAATGACTAGGAATATGGTTTGTTAGTTTTCAAGAAACTTTCTGGTCTATACTTTAACATGTGAATAGCTTGTTACTTGATCATGAGAAGTTTTATGAGATGAGCTACTGTTTATGGTTTATATTGATGCTAGAAAAGGTGATTGGAATTATCATTGATCAAACTTGTGCACTTGCTAGCATTCACACTTCATAAATTATTTCTTTCATCATTTACGTACTCGAGGACGAGCATGAATTAAGCTGGGGGATGCTGATACGTCTCCAACGTATCTATAATTTATGAAGTATTCATGTCATGTTTACAATAATTTTATATGATTTTGGTATGATTTTATTAGAATTAACCCGGACTGACGCTGTTTTCAGCAGAACTACCACGGTGTCATTTTTTTGTGCAGAAATAAAAGTTCTCGGAATGGGCTGAAAATTTACGGAGAATATTTTTGGAAAATATAAAAAATACTGGAGCAAAAAGATACCGAAGAGGAGTCCTGAGGCAGCCACAAGCCTAGGGGGCGCCCCCCCCTAGGGCGCGCCCCCTGGCTTGAGGGTCCCTCGGGAGTCCCCTTGACGTGAGACCGACGCCAAAATTCCTATAAATACCAAAACCCCCAGAAAGAAACCTACATCGGGAGTTCCGCCGCCGCAAGCCTCTGTAGCCACGAAAAACCAATCGGGAGCCCGTTCCGACACCCTGCCGGAGGGGGAAACCATCACCGGAGGCCATTTTCATCATCCCGGCGGTCTCCATGACGAGGAGGGAGTAGTTCACCCTCGGGGCTGAGGGTATGTACAAGTAGCTATGTGTTTGATCTCTCTCTCTCTCATGTTCTTGAGATGACACGATCTTGATGTACCGCGAGATTTATTGATATAGATGAATCATATGGAGTTTTCCCCTCTCTATCTTCTTGTGATGAATTGAGTTTTCCCTTTGAAGTTTACTTACAGGATTGAGTCTTTAAGGATTTGAGAACACATGTTTTCATCTTGACTCTCTGGTAGAAACTTTGGGGCACTCTTTGAAGTTCTTTGTGTTGGATTGAACATGATGAATCTGAAATTGTGTGCTGCATATCGTATAATCAAGCCCATGGGTACTCGTGGTGACATTGGAGTATCTAGGTGACCTTAGGGTTTTGGTTGATGTGTATCTTAAGGTGTTATTTTAGTACGAACTCTAGGGCTGTTCGTGACACTTATAGGGATAGCTCATACGATTGATCGGAAAAGATAACTTTGAGGTGGTTTCGTACCCTACAATAATTTCTTCGTTTGTTCTCCGCTATTTGTGACTTTGGAGTGAACTCTTTGTCGCACGTGAGGGATTTACATATGATTCAACTATGTCAGTATTGTTGAGAAAACTTACACTAGTGAAAGTATGAACCCTAGGCCTTGTTTTCAAGCATTGCAATACCGTTTTTGCTCACTTTTGTTACTTGCTACCTTGCTGTTTTTATATTTTCAGATTACAAATACCTATATCTATCATCCATATTACACTTGTATCACCATCTCTTCGCCGAACTAGAGCACCTATACAATTTACCATTGTATTGGGTGTGTTGGGGACACAAGAGACTCTTTGTTATTTGGTTGCAGGGTTGTTTGAGAGAGACCATCTTCATCCTATGCCTCCCACGGATTGATCAACCTTAGGTCATCCACTTGAGGGAAATTTGCTACTGTCCTACAAAACTCTGCGCTTGGAGGCCCAACACGAGTCTACAAGAAGAAGGTTTTGTAGTAGACATCAGTGAGTAGGGATTGCCATGCAACGGATGCACTAGAGCTATAAGTGTATGAAAGCTCAAAAAGAAACTAAGTGGGTGTGCATCCAACTCGCTTGCTCACGAAGACCTAGGGCAATTTGAGGAAGCCCATCATTGGAATATACAAGCCAAGTTCTATAATGAAAAATACCCACTAGTATATGAAAGTGACAAAATAGGAGACTCTCTATCATGAAGATCCTGGTGCTATTTTGAAGCTCAAGTGTGGAAAAAGGAATAGTAGCATTGCCCCTTCTCTCTTTTCTCTCATTTTTTTGGTGGGCTTCTTTGGCCTCTTTTTTTTTGTTTTTTTGTTTTTTTGGTGGGTTTCTTTGGCCTCTTTTTTTTGTAAAGTCCGGAGACTCATCCCAACTTGTGAGGGAATCATAGCTTCCATCATCCGTTCCTCACATGGGACAATGCTCTAATAATGATGATCATCACACTTTTATTTACTTACAACTCAAGAATTACAACTTCATACTTAGAACAAAATATGACTCTATATGAATGCCTCCGGCAGTGTACCGGGATGTGCAATGACTCAAGAGTGACATGTATAAAAAATATGAACGGTGGCTTTGCCACAAATACGATGTCAACTACATGATCATGCAAAGCAATATGACAATGATGATGCATGCCATAAACGGAACGGTGGAAGTTGCATGGCAATATATCTCGGAATGGCTATGGAAATGCCATAATAGGTAGGTATGGTGGCTGTTTTGAGGAAGGTATGTGGTGGGTTTAATGCACCGGCGAAAGTTGTGCGGTACTAGAGAGGCTAGCAAGGGTGGAAGGGTGAGAGTGCGTATAATCCATGGACTCAACATTAGTCATAAAGAACTCACATACTTATTGCAAAAGTCTATTAGTTATCAAAACAAAGTACTACACGCATGCTCCTAGTGGAAGGGTTGGTAGGAGTTAACCATCGCGCGATCCCGACCTCCACACAAAGGAGGGCAATCAATACATAAATCATGCTCCGACTTCGTCACATAATGGTTCACCATACGTGCATGCTACGGGATTCACAAACTTTAACACAAGTATTTCTACCAATCCACAATTACTCACTAGCATGTCTCTAATATTACAATCTTTATATCTCAAAACAATCATAAGGAATCAAACTTCTCATAGTATTCAATGCACTTTTATATGAAAGTTTTCATTATATCTCTCTTGGATGCCCATCATATTAGAACTAAATTCATAACCTAAACAAATTACCATGCTGTTTAGAGACTCTCAAAATAATATAAGTGAAGCAAGAGAGTTCAATAATTTCTATAAAATAAAGCCACCGCCATGCTCTAAAAAGATATAAGTGAAGCACTAGAGCATATTGCCTAGCTCAAAAGATATAAGTGAAGCACATAGAGTATTCTAATAAATTCACGATTCATGCGTGTCCCTCTCTAAAAGTGTGTACAGCAAGGATGCTTGTGGAAAGCTAAAAATCAAATACTCATATCATACAAGACGCTCCAAGCAAAACACATATCATGTGGTGAATAAAAATATAGCCTCAAGTAAATTTACCGATGGATTGAAGACGAAAGAGGGGATGCCTTCCGGGGCATCCCCAAGCTTAGGCTCTTGGTTGTCCTTGAATATTACCTTGGGGTGCCTTGGGCATCCCCAAGCTTAGGCTCTTGCCACTCCTTATTCCATAGTCCATGAAATCTTTACCCATAACTTGAAAACTTCACAACACAAAACTCAACAGAAAACTCGTGAGATCCGTTAGTATAAGAAAATAAAATCACCACTTTAGGTGCTGTTGTGAACTCATTCTTTATTTATATTGGTGTAATATCTACTGTATTCCAACTTCTCCATGGTTCATACCCCCCGATACTACCCATAGTTTCATCAAAATAAGCAAACAACACATAGAAACCAGAATCTGTCTAAAACAGATCAGTCTGTAGCAATCTGTAAACTTCGAATACTTATGTAACTCTAAAAATTCTGAAAATTTAGGAAAATCTGGGAAATTTGTATATCAATCTTGTGTAAAAAATTCAGATCTAATCGACGCATCTGTGAATTTATAAAATTCCTGGACTGGGTATCAACGTTTCTGTTTTTCAGCAAGATCAAATCAACTATCACCGTAGACCATCCCAAAGGTCTTACTTGGCAAAAACACTAATTAAAACACTAAAACACAATTACTACAGAGGTAATAATGTGTAATTTATTCAATAACATAAACAAAACAAAAAACATAAAAATAAAATTGGGTTGCCTCCCAACAAGCGCTATTGTTTAACGCCCCTAGCTAGGCATAATGATTTCAATGATGCTCGTATAGGAAATAGTAATTGAAACATGCAAAAGAGCATCATGAATCTCATGACAAGCACATTTAAGTCTAACCCACTTCCTATGCATACAGATTTTGTGAGCAAACAATTTATGGGAGCAAGAATCATCTAGCATTGGAAGGCAAAACAAGTGCAACTTCAAAACTTTGAACAAATAGGGAGGAAACTTGATATTATTGCAATTCCTACAAGCATATATTCCTCTCTCATAATAATTTTTAGTAGCATCATGAAGGAATTTCACAATATAACTATCACATAAAGCATCCTTTTCATGATCTAGAAGCATAGAAAATTTATTACTCTCCACATAAGCAATTTTCTTCTCATTCATTGTAGTGGGAGCAAACTCAACAAAATACCTATCATGAGGTACATGATTGACATAACCAAATTGAAAATTAAAATCATGATGACAAGTTTCAAAGTTGCTATCACTTTTTATATCATACATGTCATCACCATAATCATCATCGATAGTAGGCATGTCATTATCATAACAAATTTGCTCATCAAAACTTAGGGGACTAAAAATATCATCTTCATCAAACATAGTATCCCCAAGCTTGTGGGTTTGCATATCATTAGCATCATGGATATTCAGAGAATTCATACTGGCAATATTGCAATCATGCTCATCATTCAAGGAATTCTCATTAAGTATTTTTCATAAATTCTTCCTCTACCAATTGAGCACAATTTTCCAAACCATCATTTTCATGAAAGACATTAAAAAGACGAACCAATTGATGCAACCTAAACTCCATTTTTTTGTAATTTCCTTTTATAAAACCAAACTAGTGAAAAACAAGAAACTAAAAGATTTAATTGCAAGATCTAAAGATATACCTTCAAGCACTCACCTCCCCGGCAACGGCGCCAGAAAAGAGCTTGATGTCTACTACGCAACCTTCTTCTTGTAGACTCGTGTTGGGCCTCCATGCGCAGAGTTTTGTAGGACCGTAGCAAATTTCCCTCAAGTGGATGACCTAAGGTTTATCAATCCGTGGGAGGCGTAGGATGAAGATGGTCTCTCTCAAACAACCCTGCAACCAAATAACAAAGAGTCTCTTGTGTCCCCAACACACCCAATACAATGGTAAATTGTATAGGTGCACTAGTTCGGCGAAGAGATGGTGATACAAGTGTAATATGGATGGTAGATATAGGTTTTCGTAATCTGAAAATATAAAAACAGCAAGGTAGCAAGTAAAAAAAAGTGAGCAAAAACGGTATTGCAATGCTTGAAAACAAGGCCTAGGGTTCATACTTTCACTAGTGCAAGTTCTCTCAACAATACTGACATAGTTGAATCATATGTAAATCCCTCACGTGAGACAAAGAGTTCACTCCAAAGTCACAAATAGCGGAGAACAAACGAAGAAATTATTGTAGGGTACGAAACCAACTCAAAGTTATCTTTTCCGATCAATCGTATGAGCTATCCCTATAAGTGTCACGAACAGCCCTAGAGTTCGTACTAAAATAACACCTTAAGATATACATCAACCAAAACCCTAATGTCACCTAGATACTCCAATGTCACCACGAGTACCCATGGGCTTGATTATATGATATGCATCACACAATTTCAGATTCATCAGGTTCAATCCAACACAAAAACTTCAAAGAGTGCCCCCAAAGTTTCTACCGGAGAGTCAAGACGAAAACATGTGCCAACCCCTATGCATAGATTCCCAAGGTCACGAAACCCGCAAGTTGATCACCAAAACATACATCAAGTGGATCAATAGAACATCCCAATGTCACCACGGATATCCCATCGCAAGACATACATCAAGTGTTCTCAAATCCTTTAAATACTCAATCCGATAAGAAAACTTCAAAGGGAAAAATCAATTCATCACAAGAAGATAGAGAGGGGAAAACTCCATATGATTCATCTATATTAATAAAGCTCGCGGTACATCAAGATCGTGTCATCTCAAGAACACGAGGGAGAGAGAGATCAAACACATAGCTACTGGTACATATCCTCAGCCCCGAGGGTGAACTACTCCCTCCTCGTCATGGATACCGCCGGGATGATGAAGATGGCTTCCGATGATGGTTTCCCCCTCCGGCAGGGTGCCGGGACGGGCTCCCGATTGATTTTTCGTGGCTACAGAGGCTTGCGGCAGCGAAATTCCCCATCTAGGTTTCTTTCTGGGGGTTACTGGATATATAGGGGTACTTGGCATTGGAATCACGTCAGGGGGATCCACGAGGCGGCGACAAGCCAGGGGGGCGCGCCCTAGGGGGGGCGCCCCCTAGGCTTGTGATCGCCTTGTGGCTCTTTTGGCCCACCTCCAATGCTCCCTGGGCTTCTTCTGGTCCATAAATGATCACCGTAAATTTTTATTCCGTTTGGACTCCGTTTGATATTCCTTTTCTGTAAAACTCAAAAACAAGGAAAAAACAGAAACTGGCACTGGGCTCTAGGTTAATAGGTTAGTCCCAAAAATAATATAAAATAGCATATAAATGCATATAAAACATCCAAGATGGATAATATAATAGCATGGAACAATCAAAAATTATAGATACGTTGGAGACATATCAAGGACCACGGCCAGCGTGCTGCTTCTGATGCTGAGGAGGACAGAACGGAGGTGGAGGAGGAACCCAATACTTTTGCTGCTTAGGAACAATCTGAGAGCTAGACGAAGAAGGGTTGGAGTCTCTGAACCGCTTCTTGGAATTCTCAAGCTTGAGCTGAATTGATTCGAACTTTAGAGCCAAGTTATAGAACTGATCAAACACATGAGGCTCGTGAAGGACGTGAGCGAGCTGAAGATCTTCATTGAGGCCACCTCTGAACTGATAAATCTTGCTCTTCTCATCAGGAACATCTTGCTTAGTATAGCAGGCCAGATTCTGAAACTTGGAATTGTACTGATAGACAGACATACTCCCTTGTTTCAGGTTCCTGAACTTCTCACGCACACTCTCGACAAAGCTCGTCAAAATATGATGAGCTCTGAAGTCATGGCAGAAATCATCCCAAGTGACTGCACGGCCACCTCTAGAATCCTTGTACTGCTGCCACCAACCTGCTGCCTGACCCTTGAGCTGGAAGGTCGCAAACTTGACATAGTCCTCAGGCCTGACGTTGTTGCACTCGAAATGCGTGTTCATGTCATGGAGCCAATCGTCCGCATCAAGAGGTTGATAACAACAGGTGAAGGACTTGGGTTGATTTGCAAGGAACTGGTTCAGAGTTGCAAAGTGCGGCTGATTATTGAAATTCCCTTGATGACCTTGCTGTCCCTGATTCTGAAAACCTTGCAACAAACTGAACAACATCTGGGTGTTCACATTGGTTGCGGCCATCACTGCCTGCCATGCCTCCGGAGGTGGGGGTGGTGGTGGGGGTGGTGGAGGATCAGATTGCTCCCCCTCACGACCTGGGTTCCCAGGAGTTGCTGGAGCCATCCTGAAGATGGACAAGAATATCAGCACACCATTGACAAAGATGATTGAAATAAGCTGAATCAAATGGCTTGAAAGAAATTTGCAATGGAATATCATCAATTGCATTCAAACTGAAATTAGTGAGAATGCCTTCTGCAGGATCGTGATAACATCATTAGATCATGAAGCCACTTGAAATAACACAACAAGTATTGAGCTAAGGGTTTGCTCGGAAAAAATATATAGCCACCATACATCTATCGGAAGATGATCCTAGAAAACTACTGGAAATCCCACCTAGGAACTTCCGAAATCTTTGGTTAGCAATCGGGTCCGCGGATACACGGATTTTTTATCCATCACTCAACTCCTAGCAGTAACACTACTCTCCAGTGTATCACATCCATCAACACACAACCAAGGTCTCGGAAACTCATCTACCTCAGACCCTCATAATCACAACGATACTAAAGAAGGCAGTACATGTGATCCCGCTCCCCAGTACTGGGTGCCGCCACACTCCTCGCACCACGAATAGTATTGAAGCAATTTCGAACATCCGCATCTTGAAGTACTAAGGAAACTAAACGATAACGATGTGTCAAGAATCCCTTGAAGCTCTACTCCCCGGGTCCAATCCATACAGTCGGGAGTCACCAAGATTACTTCGATATGAATCTGACGCAATTGGATTCATCGAAAACGGAGGTACGGATAAAAAGATATGATTAAAAGAAGTTTGAATATAAATCTAAAAAAAATTCGAAATTTGAAAATTTGAAAAAGTTGATGTGATAGGTTCATTGGATACGTGGGATCAAGACGAAACTATAGGCGTTGGTTTCATCTAATTCTGATAAACGAGTTGAAAGTTATGGCTATTTGAAAAATCAGGGCCAAGCTTTATTACGAAAAAAAATAGCTATGGCTAAAAGAATTCTAGGACTAATGTGTAAATACAGAGACTAATTGATAATCTAATTACTCTACCTATACTAATCTAGGAATACTAGTCTAAGAATAATAAACTATGGGAGTATAAAAGAAAATACGAAGATAATACCTTTAGAATGTAAAGAAGAGATAACTTGAGAGAGGAGACAACTTTTAGAAATCTTGCCGGAGAGAAGAAAATATTTTTATTTAATAAATATAGTCAAACCAAAATGATTGATTTAAGCCGAAGTGGATGATTTTTGGGTGCTCCTATGAGTCTATATTTATAGGTGTAAAAGAGGTCTAAAGATCTAAGGATAGGCAATGTGGGACTAAACATATACGAAACGTAAAGGAAAGAGAAAAAAAGATAGAAAAAGATGTGCACATGGACCTTATGGCTTTCGGCCGGCTGCATGCATGCGAGCCGCGCGCAGTAGTTTTTTTTTTTTGGAATTCTCTTAAAAAACAGCCAAAAAACAGGAAATATAAAATAAAAAAATATTTTATAAAGGCATATTATATATCAAAATTTTAAGAATAAAATTTCCTACAATATGAACATATTTTCAAGGCCGAATAATATACTTTTAAATTTTTTTTTTTGCAATAACTCCAAAATGAAAAGGAATTTGAATTTCAAATAAATTACAAATAGTTCCTATTTTAAAATTTGAATCAAAACATTGTCTCTGATTTTGGAGTGTCATATTCCTCCTCTCATTTAATTTGTTTATCAGTGGGTTTTGAAAGGATTCAAAACTCAAAATTGAATAGGGATTCAAATGGAAATTTTTGGGAAGGTCCTTTTATTCCCTCTCATTAAATTTTCAAAAAGTTCCAAATTCCACTCAATTTCACACAATCAATCACACAACATCCAAGCAAAAAAAATCCTAATTATTTATTTAATATAACATTCTAAAATTTAGAATTTTGGGATGTTACATTGGACCCACCTTCTACATCTTCGCATGCAAGGAATTGGCTCCTTATTACATGAAAAAAGATTCCTCCCCCTGATAGCTGGGACCCACCAGCTACATCTTCGTATTCAAGGAAGTGCCACCTTATTCCCCCCTTACTGTTGGGACCCACCTTATTCGTCACGTATTGTAGTAGAGCCCCCGATGCAGCAGTTGAGTCTCGTCTAAATCGTGTACATGTACGTGCAATCACGCTGCAAGAAAGTAAATACGGCCATGTACATACATACGGGTGGGGTCTCAAACGCGTACTCGCGCATATGTACGACCAGGGTTCGTGTACATCGAGGGTCAATAGATGGAATGGAGGAAACTGCATCATGTTCATCGGGAGCCAAGCGACTCAGCTGGGGGTGTGGCATACCACAAAACGGAGGAAACGGACTTCTGTACAACCGGCTACGGTCAAAACGAGGTCTTGTTCAACGGGAGGGGTGTGGCATCCCACAAACGGAGGAAACGGACTATTGTTCAACCAGCTATGGTCAAAACGGGGTCCAGGGGTGTGGCGTACTATAAAACAGAGGAAACGGACCGACTACAGTCGAAGAAACGGGGTCCAGGGGTGTGGCGTACCGCAAAACGGGACTCCATGGGCTCATGTTCATCCACCGTTAACTTCCTCTAGCCGCCACGTGGTCCTGTTCATCCACCCCAACACATGCTAGGGTGTGGCGTACCGTGGCACGGCCTCCTCGAGGTCCTATTCATCCAGCGGCAACCACCTACTGCTACCATGGGGTTTGTCCTGTTTATCCCGGGCCAACCCCCACTGGCTGGGGTGGGGCGTACGAGCGGGCGACGGCAACGGGAATTGTTCATCCATAGCCAACCAACCAGCTAGGTCAACTCGCCACATCTCACGCAAGGGGCTCGATCAATCGATGCAAAGTCTCGACTCATTCTACTACACGTATCGCGCGCGTGGCAGCAACGGGCACTGTTCATCGAGAGGCAACCAACCGGCTACTAACAGCTTAACTCACGCCTCGCACGGGGTTTGCATCGATTGATCGGGTTCAGTAAACTATTGTAGCAAAGGGATCTCTCATGTTCAGTTATAACATCCAAGGAATCGCTCATAATTATCATCATGGAAGTGTCATATCCATGAATTTTTTTGTTCGGCTCGTAATGTCACATATGTGTCTTTTTTTGTAGTGGGGTTGGCGCACTGAGTGGTGCATCAAGGACATAAGCCTTACATGCAGAAGTGAGGATAATCCTCAGATTACGGACACAGTCCACATAGTTGCTTCCATCATCTTTCAACTTAGCTTTCTCTAGGAACGCATTAAAATTCACGGGAGCTACAGCGTGAACCATTGATATACAACACAATTTGCAAAGACAATTCAAACTATGTTCATGATAACTAGTTCAATTAATCAAATTACTAATGATCTCCGACTTAAATCAACATCCCTCAAATTGTCTAAGTGATACATGATTCAATTTCACCAACCCAAGTCCGATCATCTCGTGAGATGTGTAGTTTCAATGGTGAACATCTCCATGGTGATCATATCTTCTATATGACTCGTGTTTGTCCTTTTGGTCCTCCATGTTTCGAGGCCATGTCTGTACATTCTAGGCTCCTCAAGTGTAACCCAAATATTCTGCACGTGTAAAACTGTCTTACACCCGTTGTATGCGAATAAAGAGTCTATCACACCCGATCATGATGAGGTGCTTCGAAACGACAAACTTTTGCAATGGTGCAAACTTAGGCAGAACACTTTTATCTTCAAATTAATTGAAGGGATCATCTTATAATGCTACCATCGTCCTAAACAAAATAAGATGAATAAAAGATAAACATCACATGCAATCAATATGTGACATGATATGGCCATTATCATCTTGTGCTTTTGATCTCCATCTCCAAAGCACCGACACAATCTCCATCATCACTGGCATCGCACCATGATCTTCATCATCATGATCTCTATCATCATGTCGTCATATGGTTGTCTCCACCAACTATTTATTTTATGACTATTGCTAACTCATAGCGACAAAGTAAAGCAATTACACGGCGTTTAATGATTGACACACATGTCATACAATAAATTAAAGACAACCCTATGGCTCCTGTCGGTTGCTGTACTCATCGACATGCAAGTCATGAACTATTACAAAACATGATCATCTCATACAAAAACATATATCAAATCACATCTTGGCCATATCACATCACAACATGCTCTGCAAAAACAAGTTAGATGTCCTCTACTTTGTTGGTGCAAATTTTATGTGGCTGCTATGGGCAACTTATAAGAACCATCTTACCTACGCAAAACCACAAAGGTGATATACATGTTGCCTTTTGACCTTCTACAAGGACCGCCACTGTCAAATCAGATTCAACTAAAGTGGGAGAGACAGACACCCGTCAGCCACTTTTATACAATAGAAGTTGCATGTCAATCAATGGAACCGATCTCTTGTGCGAGGAAAAGTAAAGTTGGTACGGGACGCTTCATCCCACAATACCACTGATAATCCTCAAGTGCAAGGAATCATCATATCACTTTCCAAAGATGGAAGTGATAAGTATGGAGTGTCAAACCCACAAGGAGCTAAAGGTAAGATCAATACTCTCTCAAGTCCCATCTGGCACCGATACGACTCTACATACACCGAACGTTTGATTCTATCTAGTAATGAGAAATGAAACTGCGTTGTGGGTATAAAGAGGATAGCTTTGCATGATATTGGTGAACTAAAATATGAAAATAGTTGCTGCACTAAATAGAGTTAGAATATATTACAAATAGCGAGTGTGGAATAATGATGGTATGGTGTGCGGAATCATCCTAGGCAATTGATAACAAGATCGATAATCATTCTTGCAATTTTATATGAGGGAGAGGCATGAACTAACATACTTTCCGTACATGGATCATATGAGCTTATGATTGGATCTCTAGCAAGCATTCGCAACTACTAGAAATCATTAAGGTAAACCCAACCATAGCATTAAACATCAAGTCTCCTTTACTCCCATACGCAACAATCCCCTTACTCGGTTGTAAGCTTCTGTCACTCTAGCCCCCCACTATAAGCGAATCATGAACGTATTGCAACACCCTACAGCGAGAATTCCCTCACGTGTGCGCGGCACGGAGGGCACCATAGGACAGCACCAAAATAAAAATACACTCAAACCAATCAAGATCATCAATCAACCAAAAGGACAACATAAATCTACTCAAACATCATAGGATAGCAACACATCATTGATTAATAATATGTGGCATGAAACACCATGTTGAAATAGGGGATTACGGCGGGGTGCGGGAGAGTGGACCGCTGAAAAGAGATGATGAAGGTGATGAAGACGGTGATGTTGATCCCCCGGTGGCACTCCGGCGCCACCGGAAGAGTGGGGGAGAGAGTCTCCCCCTTAGGCTTCCTCCTCCATGGCATCTCCCTAGATGGGGAGATGTTCTTCCCTGTGGTCCATGGCCTTCATTGCTCCCGGAGGGGTGAGAGCCCCTTCGAGATTGGATATCTCTTTGTTTCTCTCCTGTTTTTGTGACTGTATTCTCTATAGATTGGTTTTTCGTCGATACAGAGAGCTGCAGTGGCGAGGCGGAGAGTCTCCCCTAATTTCTGAGGGTTTCTCTATTTATAGGATTTTTTGGCGTTGGAATCACGCAAAGAGGAGTTACGGCCCCACAAGCTATCAGGACCCTTTGACCCCCCTGGGGGCACCTTGTTGGCTTGTGGCCAACAGCGCCCCCCCCCTCCGGTGGTTCTTCGCTCCAATGTTGCTCATATGTTCCATAAAAAATCACCAAAAAGTGTCGGGCAATTTCGAGAACTTTCTTTTTCTGCACAAAAAATGACACCATGGTAATTCTGCTGAAAACAGCGTCAATCCGGGTTTGTTTTAATTAAATCATAAAAAGTGCATCAAATCCATATAAAAGTATTGTAAACATAGGTGAATACGGCATGAATACTTCATAAATTATCGATACATTGGAGACGTATCAACATCCCCAAGCTTAATTCCTGCTCTTCCTCGAGTAGGTAAATGATAAAAGAAATAATTTATGAAGTGTGAATGCTAGCATAGTATATAAGTTTGATCAATGTTACTTCCAATCACTTTTTCTAGCATCATAAATAGAACTCCTTTCTCATAAAACTTCTCATGGTCAAGTAGCAAGCTATTCACATGTTAAAGTATATACCATAAACTTTCTTGAAAACTAGCAAATTATGTTTTCAGTCATCAAACAATTACAATTCATCTTATTTTCAGGAAGGGTCTATGTAAGAGCTTTGACTTAGCAAATTCCACATACTCAACTATCCTTTAGTCTTCCATGATTGCTGACACTCAAAGCATATTTTTAGAACAAACAGTTTCAGTCAAACACATAGGAAGATAGGGGCTTAACGTTTTGCCTCCCAACTTATTTATCTCGGGGATAATGTTAACAAATAATGAATCATGATCACCTATATTCAACTGGATATATGTGCTTGGATCTTTCCCCACCACATGATGCTTGCCAACTAAAGAATTAATAGATTGGAATAGGGATGAACATTATTGACTCTTGCATGAAAGTGAATATAGAAAAGTGAAAGATAGGCCCTTCGCAGAAGGAAGCAGGGATTTGCAGAGCTGTCAGAGCTCATTTCTTAAAACATAGATGAATATAATTTGGGTGGTGTTCCTTTCCTGTCAACGTCACGACAAGAGATTTCAATATCTTCCATGCTAAACACATTAATGGCGGTTCCCAAACGGAATTGAAATTTTACTTCCCCTCCATCATTCAAACACATTCCATGGCTGGCCGAATCCACAGTTGCCCCCCAAACAATCAACTTTCTAGGGGGAGTTGTTTTTTATTTTATTATTATTATGCAGGACTGGGCATCCTTTTTACGAACCTCTGTCATGCAATGACAAGTGAATAAACACTCATCATGAGTTAAACACATTTAGCATGGAAGATATTGATCGCCCCGTCGCTCCATGAGCAGTACGGGTACAGAAAATAGATGTTTATTTGAAGGTTTTAGAGGTGGCACATGCAAATTTACTTGGAATGGCAGTGAAATGCCATATATAGGTAGGTATGGTGTACACTCATGGCAAGAAACTAGGTTTAAGGATTTTTTTGATGCACAAGTAATATCTCTACTTAGTACGATTTTTTGGATAGCAAAAGATCGTAAGCAAGCACCACATGTTAGAGGATCCATGACAATATAACTACTATGTGAATATAAGCAAACATAACCATTACGTCATCTTCCTTGTCCAACGTCAACTACTTGATCAAGTTTGAAAATAATTAATGGGGGCTCACAATCATAGAAGATGTCCAAGATACTATATTTATATGTGAAATCTCTCTTCCTTCAATATTCTTTCATGAATTGTTCAAGTGACCAATGCTATGTTTGCTAACCTCCAATAAATTTTATTGCTTATACTCTTAGTATGTGAAGTCACTACTCCCCATGGGACAAGCATATGAAGCATATATAATTTCACGTTTTATGACATTCAATTCATTCAACATTTTCTCTTAGGATATAAGTGAAGCACAAGAGTGATCATCAAACTACTCTCAAAAATATATAAGTGAAGTTCATATATCATTCTTCAATGAATACAGAGAGATCAATATTGAAGCTCAAAATATACAAGTGAAGCACACAAATCATTCTATAAAGCCATACTCAAAAGATTTAAGTGAAGCAGATGAAGCATTCTATAAAGCCATACTCAAAAGATTTAAGTGCATGAAGCATTCTATAAATAAGCCAAGGGTTATCTCATACCAGCATGGTTCATATAATAAAAAGGAAAAAAAACACAAAATATGCTCCAAGAATAGCACAAGTGAACGAATAAAAACTTATGATCATCATAGGCTAACCGATAATTGTTGATGAAGAGAGGTGGGTTGCGTAGCATCCCCAAGCTTAGATGCTTGATACTTCTTGTAATATTGACTTGGGGAGCCTTGGGCATCCCCAAGCTTGAGCTTTTTTAGCTCGTTCAATCCTCTCATATCCCGGTTTCACCTAAGTCTCAAAAAATGCATCCACATAAAACTTGAAAAGAACTCGTGAGATATGTTAGTACACATAAGAATAAATCAACACTTCATGTACTGCCAAGACAAGTTGCATAATAATTTTCAAACATTAGGTACTGTATACTATCAGTTACACAATTTACATCTACCAATATAATCCATGAAAACTCTAGGACAAGTAGATAACAAAACTATGACAGCAATCTGACCAAACAGAATAGTCTGTAGAAATTCATTTAAAAAGTGTACTTCTGTCACTCAAAAATTCTGAAAATTTAGGACAAGCTAAAGAATTTGTATGACAGTATTGTGTAAACATTTCAGAAACTTTTCACGTTCCAGTACAATATGAAAATTCAAACACTACATCAAAAGTTTCTGTTTTTACACAGTCACACATCAAACATGCAATTGAGACATCTGAAGGCAATTCTTGGAACCTTTTATTGAAAAACATGATTATGGATAACATCTAAAAGAGAACAACAAAATAAAATGACACTCTAAGCAAAACACATATTATGTGATGAATAAAAATATAGCTCCACGTAAGGTACACCGATAGTGTTGAAGACGAAAGAGGGGATGTCTTACGGGGAATCCCCAAGCTTAGATGCTTGAGTATTCCTTGGAAACCATGGGGGTGCCTTGGGCATCCCCAAGCTTAGGTTCTTGACACTCCTTACTCTATTCATATCGGTATCTCACCCAAAATTTGAAAACTTCAATCGCACAAAACTTAACAGAAACCTCGTGAGATCCGTTAGTATAATAGGCAAATCATAAACTTTAGGTACTGTTATAAATTGATTCTTATTAAATTATTGCATAATTTACTGTATTCTAACTTCTCCATGGCTTATACCCCCCCGATATAATCCATAGCATCATCAAAATAAGCAAATTATGCAAGAAAAAATAGAATCTGTCTAAAACAGAACAGTCTATAATGATCTGTAGATAAACTATACTTCCGTAACTCCAAAAAATCTAGAAAATTAGGAAAATCTGAGGAATTTTTATACCAATACTTTGTAAAAAATCAGATCAAAAAGATGTTTTAGTAAAATCAGAGAAATTCTGCACTGGACGCAAAAGTTTCTGTTTTTCTCACAGGATCAAATCTACTATCATCTAAATCATCCGAAAGGCTTTACTTGGCACTTTATTGAAATAAAAGACACAAACATGATTACTATAGTAGCTTAATCACGGGAACACACAAAAAAAAGAAAGGATAAGTGTTGGGTTGTCTCCCAACAAGTGCTTTTCTTTAAAGCCTTTTAGCTAGGCATGATAATTTCAATGATGCTCACATAAGAATAGTAGATGATACATGCAAAAGAGCATCATGAATATTATGACAAGCACTTTATTTTTATGATACAGTGGTATGTGTAAGGGAATAATTATTTTTATGAGAAACTTCCATGAAAAATTCTACATTGTTTCCATGAGCATGAAGACAAGTGCTCAAGGTCGACCCTCACTTCTCCAATGCATAACATTCCAATCGCTTCTCTTATAAAAGGGAAGTATTTTTTTTTGTATTTTTAGCTTTTCAATTTTTCTTGTTTGTTTCACCCACAACTAAAGAAAGAAAGTAAGAAAACAGAGAAAAAGAAAAACAAAATATATTTAGTGATAAAAGCAAGCAAGCATACACGAAAATATTAAACCCACGCTATTGCTCCCCGGCAACGGCGCCAGAAAAGAGCTTGATAATCCCCAAGTGCAAGGAATAATCGTAGCACTTTCCAAAGATGTAAGTGATAAGTATGGAGTGTAGAACCCACAAGGAGCTAAAGGTAAGAGAAATATTCTCTCAAGACCTATATGCCACTGATACGACTCTACATACACCAAACGTTTGCTTCTATCTAGTAACGAGAAATAAAACTGCATTGTGGGTATAAATAGGATAGCTTTGCATGATATTGGAGAACTAAAATATGAAAAATATTCATACTATTAATGATGAGAGTGATTATGCTTATGATATGCCAAGCCACAAGCTTGGGGATGCCATGTTTGATGAGAATGCCATGTTTGAGAATTTATTTGCCGCAATTAATGTTTGTCCCAAGCTTGGGGATGTTATGCTTAATGACGATGATCTTTTTAGTTCCCCTACTTTGAATGATCAAATTTCTTATGATGATTGCATGCCTCCTATTTATGATGATTGCGATATTTATAAAAGTGGATTTGGAGATGTCATGACTTTATTTAGTAATGATTACACTATTTCAGAAGAGGTTTCACTTGACTATGATGAGAACAAAGTTGCTACTTATGATGATTATTGTGATGATACTTATGTTATAAAAAGTAGTGATAATTATTGTCATAATTTTGAATATCCTTTTACTGAACATTACTCTTTTAATGTGGAAACAATTTATAGTATTCGAGTTTCATTTGATGCTCCCACTATTATGAATGAGAAAAAATTTGCTTATGAGGAGAGTAATAAAATTTCTATGCTTGTGGATCATGAAAAGAATGCTTTATGTGATAGTTATATTGTTGAATTTATTCATGATGCTACTGAAAATTACTATGAGAGATGAACATATGCTTTTACATATTGGAATAATATCAAGTTTCTTCTCTATGTGTTGGAAATCTTGAAGTTATACTTGTTTTGCCTTCCTATGCTAATTGATTCTTGCTCCCATAATTTGTTTGCTCACAATATCCCTATGCATAGGAAGTGGGTTAGACTTAAATGTGCTTGCCATGTGATTCATGATGCTCTCTTTATGTTTTGATTCTTTACTTTTATGCGAGCATCATTGAAATCATCATGCCTAGCTAAAAATGCATTAAAGAAAAGCGCTTGTTGGGAGACAACCTGTCGGTGCACTAGGACTGAGGTACCCAGTGCCCCTGACTTATGCACAAACAGTGGTAGCAGAACCCCGTCAAGACCAGTCCAAGCAGGAGAAGCTGCTCTACATGAGATCAAGGAGCGCATCAAGAAGACAAAGCCAACATCCAAGACCAAGACCCTGGCAGAAGCAGCCTACGCTGGCTAGCAACGCCGGCAAGGTCAACGCAATGGCCCAGAACGGGCCCGGGCCATGCCAGCCGTGTCCCTAGTGCCTGCCGGGGACCAAGGCACGCACATCTTCAGGAAGACCCGGCAAGCGCGAGCAGATCGGCCACCGCTCCATCGCATCGCAACACCAGTCACTTGTCGATGCGGTGTCGAGCCCTCAGGTGGCTAAGTGGCTCTCTCTAAGTATGTGGCGGCTCGCTGGAAGACAGATTATGCCTGTTTGACACCCGTCTAGGGGCATGTCAAGATACTGGGAAATAGCTAGCTAAAGCGGTGGTGAGAGCCTGCCGGGAACGCACCCCCGCACGACACCTAGACTAGCATTTATGGCATTTTGTCCTAAGTGCCAGAGTTAGGTATGATAGCACTGTTAGCTATCTAATCACTAGATAATGTATGTTTTGCCACTATGGTAACCCCTTGAGCTATAAAAGGAGGCCCAAGGCAACCTAGCTAAAGATTCGGACCTTTGGACACTTGTACTCGCGTAGCAGCTCTCCCGAAGGCAACCTTGTCGGGTTTGAGCTCTGCGTGTGCTTTGTGTTCCTCCGATCAATCCACCAAAGCAGAAGTAGGGTTTTATGCTTCTCAGTGGCCCAAACCTGGGTAAAACACCAGCATCTCATCGTCGTGCTGCCTCATGACCTCCGCTCTTTGTGCAACGTGACCTCACCCCCGCCGAACCACAAAGGGACCCATGGACCCATAGGTGATCGTGTGCATCGTGACCCGACATCTTTAGTGCGCCAGGTAGGGGCAACGTCATTTGCACGAACCTGAGATCGTGAGCAGCGCGTCGATCTTCATCGCCATCTTCTTCATCCATGGCTCCCAAGAAGAAGATCGGCGCGACCGCGCATCCCTCCACTTCGAAGGCCCCCTCGCATAAAGCTGTGGGAGCCATGGGCGCCGCGGTGGCGACGAGTGAGGTGGGCGTCGTGGGCGACGCTGCTGGCGCAGGCGGCGCCACCGTCGTGTCCCCTGCGGCCGAAGCTAGAGCGAGGAACGCCGAAGAGGAGCAACAACAACAACATTCTGGTGAGCTCGGCCATAATGCCGCGGGAGGAGGGAACGTTCGGTCTCCACCTCCCCGCCGCATCGGCGGCCGTGGCCACAACAGCAGCGCCCAATGTGGGGCGAGCTGTGATCTTCCAGCAGCACTCGTCGGAGGCGCGGCTGCTGGGCACGCGCCTCGCCCGGAGCAAGACGGGGCGCCGAGCGGGGCCATAGACCCGCAAGTTCAGCCTCCTCCACGTCAGTCCACCTCGGGGACCGGCGCACGGCGGCGAGAATGCGGCGATGCTCCTCTTGGTTCCACCAGGAGTCGAGCAACATCGCGATCCGCTTCTCTAGCCAAGACGGCCACCGCGGCGGAAGCAATGGCGCGGCTCCAACTGTTGTTAAATTTCCCGCCGGCGGCTGACAAGATGGACGAGTGGAGAGCCACCATCCAGAGTTTGATCGGTTTCGTCGAAGCCAGTAAATCGTAGCATGCAGAGCCGTCGCGATGCCCGCGGACAGCGATGGCGGGCCGGGCTGACGGTTGTGTTGAGGGGGTCGCGCCAACGGTGCAATCCCCGCCGCAAGAACAGACCAAGAGGCAGCCACAACGAGCTCCACGTGTCGACGAGCCCGACGAAGCATCTATGGTCTCCTCCGGGCCACACGATCACCGGGACCAGCGGCGTGTCCTGGAAGACCGGCGGAGGGAAGACACGCGCGTCACCATAGAGTGACGCCGGGAAGCACACCGCCAATCCGACAGGCGCAACGGCCCGGATACTGGTGACCCCGCGCCCAGTCTTGGCCGGTACCTGCATTATGAGGTTGGGTGCCCTACCTTCACTCGCGAGCTGCGATAGGTCCGCTGGCCATTGGCCCAAGCTTTCAGGCTTGAGCTGACGAAGAAATACGACGGGAAGCTAAACCCGGCGGAATTCTTGGGCATATATACGATAGCCGTTCAAGCCGCCGGAGGAAGAGATGAGACGGTGCTCGCCAACTATTTCCCTTTGGCGCTCAAGCCAAATGTGAGATTGTGGCTGATGCACCTGCCGGAGAACCCTATTTCATCATGGGCTGACCTGTGCAATGAGTTTGTTGGCGCCTTCACAGGTGGCCACCAGGAGCCTGGACAGCCCAGCAACCTGCAAGTCCTTCCGCAGAAGGAAGGAGAAACCCTGCGGAAGTACATCCAGAGATTTAGTCGAGTGCACCGCAATATTCCGGAGATACACACCGCAGCTGTGATTGTCGCGTTCCACTCAAACGTGCGCAACAGGAGGATGCGGGCCAAGATGAATGTTAACTCCCCAAGACCATCAATGAGTTGTACACATTGGTGGACAAGTGTGCTCGTGCTGAGGAAGGAAGGCGACTCCCCGGAGAGGAGGCTGGCGTCGAAGTCGACTCAGATGACGACGACGATGCCCCTGGCTCGAAAGGGAGAAGCCGAAGGTGCAACAAGAAGCGTAAGGGAAAGGCAGTGTTGGCCGTTGAGAGCTCTGGTAATCTGAATGCCGGCAAGAAGGCTAAGGCCGAAGCCCCTGGCAAGGGAGCTGCCGCGTGCGCTGATTGCCAAGAAGCCGCAGCGACAGAGAAAACCGGAAAGTCCGACGGGCCATACTGCAAAATCCACCGCACCAAAGGTCATGATCTCCAAGAATGCCACCAAGTTGAGCAGCTTGCGGAGAAGCAGAAGCCTGAGTACGAGAAACGTGACAAGGAGAGAGGCCAAGATGGTGCTACCGGGAAAGGCCGTGGTGGTAGAGGAGGCCGCCGCGGCAAGGCCCCGCAGCTAAAGGAAAAACCTGCTAGAGGCCGTGAGAAGAAAGAAGGAGATGATATGAGTGATGATGAAGATGATGAAGAGTCCAGTGATCGAGAATTCCAGAAGGCAATTGAAGCCATGTGTGTTGACGGGGGTGCGTCCTTGCATTCCTCTCATCGCCAACTCAAGCAGTGGGCGCGTTAGATCAACGCCGTGGAGCCAGCTGCAGAGTCCAGAAGGCCACTCACATGGTCCCGCACGCCTATCATCTTTGATGAAGAGGATCATCCTGACCGCACCACTGTGGTCGGATGTTTGCCGTTGTTGGTTTGCCCAACAATCCGCAACCTCAAAGTAACCAAGATGTTAGTTGACGGCGGGGTGGGGTTGAACTTAATCTCCCCTAAGGTGGTTGAAAGGTTGTAGATCCCTGGCGGAGAGCTCAAAGCTACGGGTACATTCCAAGGAATCAACCCCGATAGAAGCCGACCCAAGGGAAAGATCACTTTGCCTGTGACATTTGGCGGGGAGTTGAACTACCGGACTGAGAAGGTGGTGTTTTACGTGGTCGAACTCCCTCTGCCTTACAATTGAATTCTTGGTCGCCCAGCTCCGGCAAAATTCATGGCAGCATCCCACTATGCTTACAACACTTTGAAGATGCCAGGACCCATGGGAATCATCTCCATCCCATCAGATAAGAAGGATGCAGTTATATGTGTGGACAAGATGTATCGATACACGGTAGCAGCTGAAGTCGCGGAAGCACCAGCTCCCGCCAAGGAATCAAAGAAGGGGAAGAAGTCTACCAGAGACGCCGGCAAGGACTCCGGGAAGCGCGCCTCTTCGGAGTGCGCTGCACCCGTCGATGACCTGCTGGAGAGTTCCACTAGCAAGAAATCCAAGGTCACTTATCCTGCGACGAAGAAGGTCCCGGTAGGGTAGGATGGTGCTGATGGTACGTTTATCATTAGTGGCCCTTAATACAAATAGGAAAGCGCGCTCGTTGCCTTCCTGCGGGCGAATGTCAATGTGTTTGCTTGGCGACCATCCGACATCCCCGGTGTTCCCAGGGAGCTTACATGGATGACATAGTAGTCAAAACCAAAGATGAAGCGACCCTCATACAGGACTTGGAAGAAACTTTCACGAACTTGCGCAAGATCAATTTGAAGCTCAACCCTGAGAAGTGTGTGTTTGGTGTCCCATCCAGCAAGCTGCTTGGTTTCTTTGTGTCTCAGCAAGGAATCGAAGCCAATCCCGACAAGATCAAGGCAATCGAGCAGATACAAGCACCCAAGTCTGTCAAGGACGTAAGACGCTTGGCCCGATGCATTGCCGCATTGAGTAGGTTCATTTCCAAATCTGCTAAACGCGCCCTGCCGTTTTTCAAGATTCTGAAAAAGACCGGCCCGATGAAGTGGACCCCGGAAGTAGAAGCAGTGCTGCAAGATCTGAAAGCTTACCTTTCCTCCGCTCCCACCTTGGTCGCACCTAAACCACAAGAACCATTGCTGCTATACTTGGCGGCAACGAATTAAGTGGTTAGCGCAGCGCTGGTGGCGCAGCGAGAAGTGGATGAAGATGCAGGCGCAGCAAATGACTCCACTGGGGGTAGAACCGAAACGCCCGCGGTAGGACCTGATACAAACCAAGGGGAACCAAAGCAGGCAAGCGAAGGCAGTTTCAAGGAAGTGGCGAAGAATAAAGTGGTGCAGCGACCAGTGTACTTTGTCAGCTCCTTATTACAAGGGGCTAGGTCAAGGTACTCCGGAGTGCAAAATCTGATCTTCGGCCTTATTGTGGCCTTGAGGAAACTGCACCACTACTTCCAAGGCCACAAGATCACAGTTGTCACCCGCTTTCCGCTGCAGCGTATATTGAGGAACCCCGAAGCCACAGGTAGGATAGTTGAGTGGGCGCTAGAGCTGTCAAGCTTTGGTTTGAAGTATGAGAGCACTTCCACAATTCAGAGCAGAGCGTTGGCGGAATTCATTGCGGAATGGACGCCCATGCTAGATGAAGAGGTTCCACAGACAGTTCTCCCCGGGAAGGAAGCGCCTAAGGAATGGGTCATGTATTTTGACGGTGCTTTCTCACTTTAGGGCGCCGGAGCAGGCGTGCTCCTCATCGCCCCTACCGGAGAGCATCTCAAATATGTGGTTCAAATGCACTTTCCCCGGGAGGAGGCCACCAACAATACCGCTGAGTATGAGGGGCTCCCTGCCAGACTCAGAATCGCGGTGGAATTGGGAATCAAGAAACTGATCATCCGAGGAGATTCTCAACTCGTGCTGAAACAAGTCAACAAAGATTATCAGAGTCCGTTGATGGAAGCATATGTGGAAGTGGTGAGGAAGTTGGAGGAGCACTTTGATGGTTTGCAAGCAGACCATGTGCCACGTGCAGAAAACAGCATCGCTGATCATCTATAAAAGTGCACCACGCAAAAGCTTCCTGTGGAACCAGGAACCTTTGTCCTCCACCTCACCCAGCCATCAGTATCCCCGTCAACGATGACCAAGAAAAGAAGAAAGCTGAACTCCGGCAAGCATTTGCCCATAGAGCTTCCTGAAGCCGCTGGTAGAGAGCCTGCCGGAGACAGTCTCGTTTCGGTTGGTGAGCAGCTCCCTCCTGCAGGACCCCAGGTCCTCGCGGTCGAGGTAAGCGCTCCCACGAACAAGGACATGCCTTTAGTCCTCGTTATCGAGCCACAGGCTCCAACTTGGGCACAACACATAATCCACTTCCTTCAAACAGGAGAACTTCCCGAAGAACAAGAAGAAGCCGAAAAGTAACCCGTCAGTCAAGTATGTACCAGTTTGTCGATGAGACTGTGTAGAAAAAGACCAAACGGTATGAAATTAAGGTCCATTTGCCGGGAAGATGGACTGAAGCTGTTGGCGAAGATTCACGGAGGCATGTGTGGCTCTCACATTGGATCAAGGGCCCTTGCCGGAAAAGCCTTCCGGCAGGGTTTCTATTGGCCCACTGCCCTCCAGGATGCAACTGAGCTGGTCACCAAGTGTGAAGCCTGCCAGTTCCATTGCAAGAACATCCATCAACCAGCGCAAGCTCTCCAGGCGATCCCTTTATCCTAGCCATTCTCGGTCTGGGGGCTCGATATTTTGGGCCCCTTCTCCCGCGCCATCGGGGGCTTTGAATTCTTGTTCATAGCAATCGACAAGTTTACAAAGTGGCTAGAGGTGGAACCAGTGAGGAAGGTGACCACGTAGTCAGCTGTCAAGTTCCTGAAAGGACTAGTGTGCCATTTTGGAGTGCCCAACAGGGTGATCACCGATAATGGCACCCAGTTCACGAGCCGCACCTTTATGCAATACATCCAAAACCTTGGAAGCAAGGTCTCCTTCGCCTCTGTTGCCCACCCAAGGAGCAACGGGCAAGTCGAGAGGATGAATGCTGAAGTGTTGCGCGGGCTCAAGACAAGAACTTTCGATAGACTGCGAAGAAGCGCCAATCGCTGGATAGATGAGCTACTGGTGGTTCTTTGGTCCCTCAGAAGGACACCGAATCAAGCTACCGGCGAGGCGTCCTTCTCCCTAGTGTACGGGGCGGAAGCAGTTCTCCCCACGGAACTTATATACGGGTCACCTCGACTACTTGCCTATGATGAAGTAGAGCAAGAGCAGCTACGGCATGACGATGCCATGATCCTCAAGGAAGATCGTCTCCGGGCCGTTGTGTGTGTTGCATGCTACCAGCAAGCCCTGCGCCGCTATCATAGCCGCAGGGTCCACGCCCGGAGCCTTGAGGAAGGGGACCTTGTCCTTAGGCACGTTCAGTCGGCCAAGGGTACCAACAAGTTGACGCCGAAGTGGGAAGGCCCTTACCGGGTAGCACGAGTCACCAGACCTGGCGCAGTCCATCTGGAGACCGAAGATGGCAGCAAAATGCTTAACTCATGGAATATTGAGCATCTTCGTAAGCTCTACCTATGAGGCGCGGTTGCCGGGCTCAGTCCCCGGCAGCCACCTTTTGTACAAGCCTTGCCGTAGTTGCATGTAACCCTTTGTACAAAACCATGCGCAGACCGTGTGCATGCAATAATAAAGCTATGCATTGCATCATATTATCGAACTGCATGTTTACTATGCATTTTCTTATGTTGCAATGTTATTGCTTTTAAGTTTTAGAAATTTGCTAGAGTACTTGACAAGCCTGTGATCCTTGTTACTGTATCCTCTCTCCCCAAAGGACAGAGGCCTCTTGCCTTACATGTTTTACCACCAGGAAAACAAAGAAGAATGGCAAAGGAACAAGGACGGCGGCTCGTCCTACTCCGGAAAGGGATACTGCCTGAAAAGATAAGTCCAAATCGAATATCCCAAGCACAATGCCATTTACTCCCTTAAGGAAACCCCTCTTGTTCCTTTTGACTGTGTACCATGGAGTTCATCACGCAATGGAAACCCTTGTCGGGACGAGCCGTCTCCCAGCTCCTGTTGATCATCAGCTCTGGGGGGTCGCGACGATACCGACAAGGAGCTTTGCCAGGGAACGATACCAGCCTGCTGCCGGGGGCTCGCTACCCTTTGGCGCTCGCGGTTAGTACTGACCCGGCAAGTAGTTTCATGCGGCAGGGACAAACATGCTGACACAGTATAAACAAGGACAAAGAAAATGATAGTACTTAAGGAAGAGAAATAGCATTCTTACATTCATTTTTCGGTACAAAATGGATAAAGATTACATTATGATTAGCTAAAACTTGGCAAGCGCCTACATCTTTTGATTTATAAAAAGATAAGTGACCCGTAATGCCTTTCTTGTCCCTCTCCTCCTAGGGATCAGGTGGAGAAGAAAAGGAGGGCAAAAGGAGCGTCTGGCTGGGATTCGGCGCCTCCCCGCTAGGGCCAGCGGGACGCGTCCCCTGAAGGATCAGAAGGACCCTACCCCCAGGCAGGGCGGACGAAGCCGGCAGTTACTCCCTCACATTGCGCGCTGATAACCCACAAGCATAGGGGATCAGTTGTAGCCTCTTTCGATATGTAAGAGTGTCGAACCCAACGAGGAGCTAAAGGTAGAACAAATATTCCCTCAAGTTCTATCGACCACCGATACAACTCTACGCACACTTAACGTTCGCTTTACCTAGAACAAGTATGAAACTAGAAGTACTTTGTAGGTGTAACAGGATAGGTTTGCAAGATAATAAAGAACACGTAAATAAAATCTAGGGGCTGTTTAGATAAAGAAACAACTAAGTTAGTCTTAGTAGAGAGCTTTTTGTCACAAGAAAGTTATTTGTCCCTAGGCAATCGATAACTAGACCGGTAATCATTATTGCAATTTTATATGAGGGAGAGGCATAAGCTAACATACTTTCTCTACTTGGATCATATGCACTTATGATTGGAACTCTAGCAAGCATCCGCAACTACTAAAGATCATTAAGGTAAAACCCAACCATAGCATTAAGTATCAAGTCCTCTTTACTCCCATACGTAAACAACCTACTTACTCGGGTCTGTGCTTCCGTCACTCACGCCACCCACCATAAGCGAATCATAAACATATTGCAAACCCTACAGCGGGGATCCCTCACGCTTGCGCGACACGGAGAGCACCATAGGACAGCACCAATAATAAAACATGCAACTCAAACCAATCATGATCATCAATCAACCCATAGGACAAAACGGATCTACTCAAACATCATAGGATAGCCATACATCATTGGGAAATAATATATAGCGTTGAGCACCATGTTTAAGTAGAGATTATAGCGGGGAGAAGAGGTGTTGAACCACTGCATAGAGGGGGAGAGTGTTGGTGATGACGGCGGCGAAGTTGTTGGTGTAGATCGCTGTCACGATGATGGCCCCGGCGGCGTTCTGGTGCCACCGGGAGAGAGGGGGAGAGAGCCCCCCTCCTTCTTCTTCCTTGGCCTCCCCCCAAGATGGGAGGAGGTTTTCCCCTCTGGTCCTTGGCTTCCATGGAGGCGGAGGGGCGAGAGCCCCTCCGAGATTGGATCTCTCTCTCTGTTTCCTTCTGTTTCTGCATGCCCAGATTCTGGCCTTTCACCGTTTCTTATATTTCCGGAGATCCGTAACTCCTGTTGGGCTGAAATTTTAACATGATTTTTATCCGGATATTAGCTTTCTTGCGGCGAAAGAAGGGCACCAACTGCGTTATGGGGTGGCCACAAGCCAGCCTGGCGCGCCCTACCCCCAGGGCGCGTCCCTATGGCTTGTGGGCCCCTCGGGCACCGCCTTCTGTTGATTCCACTTCCCAAAATTCACATATATTCCAAAAAAAATCTCCGTAAGTTTTTATCCCGTTTGGACTTCGTTTGATATGGATTTTCTGCAAAACAAAAAACATGCAACAAACAGGAACTGCCACTGGGCACTGGATCAATATGTTAGTCCCAAAAATAGTATAAAAGTTGCCAAAAGTATATGAAAGTTGTAGAATATTGGCATGAAACAATCAAAAATTATAGATACGACGGAGACGTATCAGCATCCCCAAGCTTAATTCCTGCTCGTCCTCGAGTAGGTAAATGATAAAAAAGATAATTTTTGATGTGGAATGCTACCTAGCATAATCTTGATCATATAATTAAGACACGAGTGATTCAAAGCAATAGTTTAATATTGACATGAAAACAGTAATACTTCAAGCATACTAACAAGGCAATTGTGTCCTTTCGAAATAACATGGCCTCAGAAAGCTATCCCTACAAAATCATATGTTCTGGCTATGCTCCATCTTCCCCACACAAAGTATTTAAATCATGCACAACCCCGATGACAAGTCAAGCAATTGTTTCATACCTTTTATGTTCTCAAACCTTTTCAACTCTTAAGCAATACATGAGCGTGAGCCATGGATATAGCACTATAGGTGGAATAGAATATGGTAGAGGTTGTGAGGAAAAGGAGAAGATAGTCTCACATCAACTAGGCGTATCAACGGGCTATGGAGATGCCCATCAATAGATATCAATGTGAGTGAGTAGGGATTGCCATGCAACGGATGCACTAGAGCTATAAGTGTATGCAAGCTCAAAAAGAAACTAAGTGGTTATGCATAATGATGAAAAATTCCACTAGTTATATGAAAGTGACAAAATAGGAGACTCTCTATCATGAAGATCATGGTGCTACTTTGAAGCACAAGTGTGGAAAAAGATAGTAGCATTGTCCCTTCTCTGTTTCTCTCCTTTTTTTTTTGGTGGGCATCTTTGGCCTCTTATTTTTATTTGGGCTTCATTCGCCTTTTTTTTATTTGGGCTTCATTGGCCTCTTTTATTATTTGTAAAGTCCGGAGACTCATTGTGAGGGAATCATAGCTTCCATCATCCTTTTCTCTCACGGGACAATGCTCTAATAATGAAGATCATCACACTTTTATTTACTTACAACTCAAGAATTACAACTCGATACCTAGAACAAACTTTAACACAAGTATTTCTACCAATCCACAATTACTCACTAGCATGACTTTCATATCACCATCTTTATATCTCAAAACTATTGCAAGGAATCAAACATATCATATTCAGTGATCTACAAGTTTTATGTAGGATTTTATGACTAACCATGTGAATGACCAACTCCTGTTAACTCTCTAAATAGATATAAGTGAAGCATGAGAGTTTAATTCTTTCTACAAAAGATATGCCCATGCTCTAACAAATATAAGTGAAGCAAAAGAGCATTCTACAAATGGCGGTTTTCTATGTGTAGAGAAACAGGCAATCCAAACTTCAAATGATATAAGTGAAGCACATGAAGCATTCTATAAAACCATACTCAAAAGATATAAGTGAGGTGCAATGAGCCTTCTATAAATCAACCAAGGACCTTCTCATACCAGCATGGTTCATTATTAAAATAAAAATAAAAAGCACACGACGCTCCAAGATTTACGCATATCATGTGACGAATAAAAATATTGCTCCAAGTAAAATTACCGATGGTTGTTAGAAGAAAGAGGGGATGCCTTCCGGGGCATCCCCAAGCTTAGTTTCTTGGGAGTCCTTGAATATTACCTTGGGGTGCCTCGGGCATCCCCAAACTTAGTCTCTTTCCACTCCTTATTCCTTCATCCATCGTGATCTCACCCAAAACTTGAAAACTTCAATCACACAAAACTTAACAAAACCCTCGTGAGATCCGTTAGTATAATAAAGCAAATTACCACTTTAAGTACTGTTGCAAACCCATTCAAATTTTATTTTTGCATTGTAGCTACTGTATTATAACTTTTCCATGGCTTATACCACCGATACAATCGATAGTTTCATCAAAATGAGCAAAACAATGCATCAAAAACGTGTATCTGTCAAAAACAGGACAGTCTGTAGTAATCTGAACATTCACCATACTTCTGTAACTCTTAAAATTCTGAAAAATTAGGACAAACTAAAATTTTTGAATAGCAGTAGTGTGTAAAAATTTCAGAAACTTTTGACATTCCAGTAAAAACTGTAAATTCACGCACTACAGCCAAAGTTTCTGTTTTTCCACTGCACACACCAAACAAGCAATCTAATCATCCTAAAGGCAAATCTTGGCACATTATTTTTATAATACAATGTATTTATACAAGGGGATAATTATTTTTTTTGAAAATTTTCTGTAATTAAGATTCATAAGGTTTCCATGGGCATGAACAAAGTTTAAGGCATGCTCCCATTTTAACAATGCTCGTCTCTCTCACTTTCACTTTTCTTTTTGAAAAAGTTTTAGGTTGCCCTGTTTATTTTTTTTGTTTTTAAACTATATAAAAGCACAAAACAGAATAAAATGACTCTCTAAAACTTTCGGGTTGTCTCCCTGGCAGCGCTTTCTTTAAAGCCATTAAGCTGGGCATATAGTGCTCAAGTAATGGATCCACCCGGATCCCAAGGTATATCAAAGCCAATTTTAATTAACAATGATTTGTAATTTAGTAGTGAGCACAAAGTAACATATATCATGCAACAACGAAGTCTAACTCTCTTCCTATGCATTGGCATGTCATAAAAGAACAATTCATGCACACAAAGTAAAGGCCAATACATAGCATAAGCAGTTTCTTGCAATTTTATCATATTGAAAACATAGAGAGGTGGAGATGTAGTTCCTCTCTCATAATAATTGCAAGTAGGAGCAGCAAGCACATGCATATTATATCTATCAAAATCATCATGTGTAATAGTAAAAGGCAACCCATCTATATAATCCTTAATAAGTGCAAACTTCTCCGATTTAGTGTAGTTGGGAGAATTCAAAAAGATAATAGGACTATCATGCGTGGGTGCAATAGCAACAATTTCATTCTTTCGATGTAGCCTCTTTCGATATGGGATCAGATGTAGCCTCTTTCGATATGTAAGAGTGTCAAACCCAACGAGGAGCTAAAGGTAGAACAAATATTCCCTCAAGTTCTATCGACCACCGATACAACTCTACGCACGCTTAACGTTCGCTTTACCTAGAACAAGTATGAAACTAGAAGTACTTTGTAGGTGTAACAGGATAGGTTTGCAAGACAATAAAGAACACGTAAATAAAATCTAGGGGCTGTTTAGATAAAGAAACAACTAAGTTAGTCTTAGTAGAGAGCTTTTTGTCACAAGAAAGTTATTTGTCCCTAGGCAATCGATAACTAGACCGGTAATCACTATTGCAATTTTATATGAGGGAGAGGCATAAGCTTACATACTTTCTCTACTTGGATCATATGCACTTATGATTGGAACTCTAGCAAGCATCCGCAACTACTAAAGATCATTAAGGTAAAACCCAACCATAGCATTAAGTATCAAGTCCTCTTTACTCCCATACGTAAACAACCTACTTACTCGGGTCTGTGCTTCCGTCACTCATGCCACCCACCATAAGCGAATCATAAACATATTGCAAACCCTACAGCGGGGATCCCTCACGCTTGCGCGACACGGAGAGCACCATAGGACAGCACCAATAATAAAACATGCAACTCAAACCAATCATGATCATCAATCAACCCATAGGACAAAACGGATCTACTCAAACATCATAGGATAGCCATACATCATTGGGAAATAATATATAGTGTTGATCACCATGTTTAAGTATAGATTACAACGGGTAGAAGAGGTGTTGAACCGCTGCATAGAGGGGGAGAGAGTTGGGGATGACGGCGGCGAAGTTGTTGGTGTAGATCGTCGTCATGATGATGGCCCCGGCGGCGTTCCGGTGCCATCGGGAGAGAGGGGGAGAGAGCCCCCCTCCTTCTTCTTCTTCCTTGGCCTCCCCCCTAGATGGAGGAGGGTTTCCCCTCTGGTCCTTTGCTTCCATGGAGGCGGAGGGGAGAGAGCCCCTCCGAGATTGGATCTCTCTCTCTCTGTTTCCTTCTGTTTCTGCGTTCCCAGATTCTGGCCTTTCACAATTTCTTATATTCCCGGAGATCCGTAAATCCGATTGGGCTGACATTTTAACACGATTTTTATCCGGATATTAGCTTTCTTGCGGAGAAAGAAGGGCACCAACCGCCTTACGGGGTGGCCACAAGCCAGCCTGGCGCGCCCTACCCCCCAGGGCGCGCCCCTATGGCTTGTGGGCCCCTCGGGCACCGCCTTCTGTTGATTTCACTTCCCAAAATTCACATATATTCCAAAAAAAATCTCCGTAAGTTTTTATCCCGTTTGGACTTCGTTTGATATGGATTTTCTGCGAAACAAAAAACATGCAACAAACAGGAACTGCCACTGGGCACTGGATCAATATGTTAGTCCCAAAAATAGTATAAAAAGTTGCCAAAAGTATATGAAAGTTGTAGAATATTGGCATGAAACAATCAAAAATTATAGATACGATGGAGACGTATCACGCGCCTGTGCATAAATTTTGGGCCTGACCCAACGACGTTGGGCGAGCGCGTTTGGGCCACACCCGGGGGCTCCTGTCGGTGCATTAGGACTGGGGTACCCAGTGCCCATGACTTATGCACAGACAGTGGTAGCAGAACCCTGTCAAGACCAGTCCAAGCCAGAGAAGCCGCTCTACGTGAGATCAAGGAGCGCATCAAGAAGACAAAGCCAACATCCAAGACCAAGACCCTGGCAGAAGCAACCTACGCTGGCTAGCAACGCCAGCAAGGTCAACGGAACGGCCCAGAACGGGCCCGTGCCACACCAGCCACGTCCCTAGTGCCTGCCGGGGACCAAGGCGCGCACATTTTCATGAAGACCCGGCAAGCCATCCCCCGGCAAGCGCGAGCCGATCGGCCACCGCTCCACCGCATCGCAACACCAGTCACTTGTCGATTCGGCGTCGAGCCCTCAGGTGGCTAAGTGTCTCTCGCTAAGTACATGCCGGCTCGCTGGAAGACAGATTAATGATGTTTGACACCCGTCCAAGGGCGTGTCAAGATACTGGGCGATAGCTAGCTAAAGCGGTGGTGAGAGCCTGCCGGGAACGCACCCCCGCACGCCACCTAGACTAGCATTTATGGCATTTTGTCCTAAGTGCCAGAGTTAGGTATGATAGCACTGTTAGCTATCTAAACACTAGATAATGTCTGTTTTGCCACTGTGGTAACCCCTTGAGCTATAAAAGCAGGCCCAAGGCAACCTAGCTAAAGATTCGGACCTTTGGACACTTGTACTCGCGTAGCAGCTCTCCCTTAGGCAACCTTGCCGGGTTTGAGCTCTGCGTGTGCTTCGTGTTCCTCCGATCAATCCACCAAAGCAGGAGTAGGGTTTTATGCTTCTCAGCAGCCCAAACCTGGGTAAAACACCAGCGTCTCATCGTCGTGCTGCCTCATGACCTCCGCTCTTTGTGCAACGTGACCTCACCCCCGCCGAACCACAAAGGGGCCCGTGGCCCCATAGGTGATCGTGTGCATCGTGACCCGACACAACCCAACACTTTTACTTTGTGTTTTTATATGTTCACATGATTAATCTACTGTATTAATCATGTTTTGTGTCTTTTATTTCAATAAAGTGTCAAGTAAAGCCTTTGGAATACTGTGGAAACTTGTTAGTTTGAATCTGTGCAAAAATAGAAACTTTTGCCTCCAGTGCAGATTTTGTTGTTCTCTTTTTGAGCGTGGTAAATTCTTGAAATTTTTACAAATTATTTCTATGCAAATTCTCTGCGTTGTCCTAATTTTTCAGAATTTTTAGAGTCAGGGAAGTATGGTGATTATTCAGATCTTCACAGACTATTCTGTTTTTGACAGATTCTGTTTTGCATGCATAGTTTGCTTGTTTTAGTGTTTCCATAGCTTATATTTAGTGGTATAAATTATGGGAATGGTAGAATACATTAGGTATAATGTGGGAACAATTATGAATCTTTTCTTAACAGTACCTAAGTGAATGATCTATATTTACTATACTAACCCATCTCACGAAGTTCCGTTAAGTTTTGTGTGATTTAAGTTTTCTAGTTTTGGGTGAGACACCTATATAAGAAGAATAAGGAGTGGTAAGAACCTAATCTTGGGGATGCCCAAGGTACTATCCAAGGAAGAATCAAGCGCCTAAGCTTGGGGATGCCCCGGAAGGCATCCCCTCTTTCGTCTTCAACATTATCGGTATATCTTACTTAGAGCTATATTTTTATTCGTCACATAATATATGCTTTGCTTGGATCGTCATTATATTTTTTTCATTTTCTGTTAGGTGTTATTTATAATCTTGTTTTTCAATAAAAAGTTCCAAGAATTTCCTTAGGATCCTTGCATTGCATGTTTGATGTGTGTTGTGTAAAAACAGAAACTTTCTCTGTAGTGTTTGAATTTTCATATTTTACTGGTACGTGGAAAGTTTCTGAATTTTTTACACAGTGTTTTTATATAAATTATTTATCACTTCCTCAATTTTCATATCTTTTTGATTTACAGAAGTACACAGTTTTCATAAATTGCTACATACTGTTCTGTTTGGACAGATTGCTGTCATAGTTTTGTTATCTACTTATCCTATAGTTTCCATAGCCTATATTGGTAGATATAAATTGTGGAAACGATAGTAAACAGTAGATGATGTTTGGAAATTATTGTGCAACTTGTGTTGGCAGTACAAGAAGTGTGGACTTATTCTTATGTGTACTAACCTATCTCACGAGTTCTTTTTGAGTTTTTGCGGATGAAGTTTTTAAGATTTAGGGAAACCGTGATATAAAAGGAATTAAGGAGACACAAAAGCTCAATCTTGGGGATGCCCAAGGCATACCAAGATAATATTTCAAGAAGTCTCAAGCATATAAGCTTGGGGATTCCCCGGTAGGCATCCCACCTATCTTCATCAACAATTATCGGTTAGTAGCGATGAGCCTAAGTTTTTGCTTCTTCACATGATGTGTGCTAATCTTGGAATGTCATTTTATTTTGTTTTGCTTTCTGTTTTAATAAAATACTTAGATCTGAAAGTTTTTAGATGAGATATAGTTCTCAAATGGCTACCCATTTACTTAACTACTCGCTTGATCTTCACTTATATATTTTTTTGAGTAGCTTGTCATTTACTCTTGTGCTTCACTTATATCCTATGAGTAAATTGTTGAATGAATTGAATACCATGAATTTAAAATTATAAGTTCATATCATGCCTAGTAGTAGCTTCACATTGGGTTTAGAAAGTGAAATCTTTTGAAGCTTGACAATCATAATATTGGTCATACAAGCAATTCGTGAATGATTAGTATAAGGAAGAGAACTTTCACATACAAATATATTATCTTGGACATCTTCTATGATTGTGAATACCCATTAATTATTTTCAAACTTGAGCAAATTAGTTGAAGTTGGACAAGGAAGACAACGTAATGAGTTATGGTTGTGTATATTTGCATAGAAGTTATATTGTTATGGATCCTCCAACATGTGGTGTTTGCTTAGGATCTTTTGCTAGCCAAAAATTCGTACTAAGTAGAGATACTACTTGTGCATCCAAAAACCCTTAAACCCAGTTTCTTGCCATGAGTCTCCACCATGCCTACCTATGGATTGAATAAGATCCTTCAAGTAAGTTGTCATCGGTGCAAAAAGGCAATAAAAATTACTTCTAAATGTGTTTGATCATTTAGTGTAAGAAAAATTGAGTGTTGTACGAACTTGTGATGGAAAAGTAATAAAAAGCGACAAACTGCATAATAAAGGTTGCTATCATAAGGGGCAATATAACGTGATGTTCTTTTGCATTAAGGGATTGTGCATACAAAACCAAAAAGCGCATGGCAACCTATGCTTCCCTCTACAAAGGGCCTATCTTTTACCTTTTAGTAATTACGTTTATGCAAGAGTCAATAGTATGCATTCGAATTTCAACCTCAATTATTCTCTAGTTGGCAAGCATCATGTGGTGGGGAAAGATCTAGGCACATATGGCCAGTCAAATATATTTGATCATGACTTATTATTGTTGACAATTATCTCTATGATAAATGAGTTGGGAGGCAAAACATTATGCCCCTATCCTTCTCTGTGTTCGATGGATGCCATTTGTTCTAAAAATATGCTTTGAGTACTAGCAATCATAGAAGATTATATGATGATTGAGTATGTGGAGTTCTTACTTAGACTTTGTTGAGAATAAGTTGAATTGCAATTGTTTGGTGAATAAGAACATAGGTTGTTAAGTTTCAAGAGAATTCATTGTTTGAACCATAACATGTCAATTGGTTGCTACTCTATCATGATGAGATTTATGAGAAAGATTTGTTGTTATGATGCTAGGAAAAGTGGTAGAAATTATCATTGATCAAACTTATGCACTATGCTAGCATTCACACTTCATAAATTATTTTCTTTATCATTTACCTACTCGAGGACGAGTAGGAAATAAGCTTAGGGATGCTGATACGTCTCCAAAGTATCTATAATTTCTGTAGTATTCATGCCATATTTACAACAATTTTATATGGTTTTGGTATGATTTGCATGGAACTAACCCGGACTGACGATGTTTTCAGCAGAACTACCGCGGTGTTTTTTTTGTGCAGAAATAGAAGTTCTCCAAATGCAACAAAACTTTTTGACGATTTTTTTTGGAACAAAAGAGGCACTAGAAGCTTCGTGGGAGGGCCAGAAGAGCCACGAGGTGGCCAAAACCCACTAGGGCACGCCAGCCCCCTCTGGCGTGCTCTAGTGTCTTGTGGGCCCCTCGTGGCCCATCATCGCGTGAAACCGACGCCCAAAAATTCTATATATTCAGAAACCCCCAGAAATAAACCTAGATCAGAAGTTTCGCCGCCGCAAGTCTCTGTGGCCATGAAAAACCAATCTAGACCCTGTTCCGACACCCTGCTGGAGGGGGAAATCATCACCGGAGGCCATCTTCATCATCCCTATGGTCTCCATGATGAGGAGGGAGTAGTCCACCCTCGGGGCTGAGGGTTTGTACCAGTAGCTATGTGTTTAATCTCTCTCTCTCCTATTCTTGATTTGGCACGATCTTGATGTATCGCGGGCTTTGTTAATATAGTTGGATCATATGGTGTTTTCCCCTCTCTATCTTGTTGTGATGAATTGAGTTTTCCCTTTGAGATTTAGTTATTACCGGATTGAATACTTTTATGGATTTGAGAGCACTTGATCTATGTCTTGGCACTCAACTCGGGGATTCCCGAGGTGACATTGGGGTAATCTATGCATAGGGGTTGATGCACGTTTTCGTCCTACTTTCTCCGGTAGAAATCTTGGGGCACTCTTTGAGGTTCTTTGTGTTGGATTGAGTATTATGAATCTGAAATTGTTCGATGCGTATCGTACAATTAATTCATGGATATTTGTGGTGACATTGGAGTATCTAGGTGACATTAGAGTTTGTTGATGCGTATCATATGGTGTTATTTTAGTACGAAATCTTAGATAGATCGATCGGAAAGGATAACTTGGTGTTATTTTAGTACGAACTCTTGGATAGATCGATCGGAAAGGATAACTTTAAGGTGGTTTCGTACCCTACAAACAATTTCTTCTTATGTTCTCCCCTAGATAAGACCTTTGGAGTGATTCTTCGTTGCACGTTGAGGGATGGTTATGTGATCCAATTATATTAGCATTGTTGAGAGATTGCACTAGCGAAAGTACGGACCCTAGGCCTTGTTTTCAAGCATTGCAATACCGTTTGTGCTCACATTTGTTACTTGCTACCTTGCTGTTTTTTATTGTTACTATTACAAAAATCAATACCTACTATCATTACTACACTTGTATCACCATCTTTTCGCCGAACTAGTGCACCTATACAATTTACCATTGTATTTGGTGTGTGGGGACACAAGAGACTTTTTATTATTTGGTTGCAAGGTTGTTTGAGAGAGAGCATCTTCATCCTACGCCTCCCACGGAATTATAAACCTTAGGTTATCCACTTGAGGGAAATTTGCTACTATCCTACAAAACTCTGCGCTTGGAGGCCCAACATGTCGTGGGAATGATTCCGACAATAGAGAGGGGTAGTGTAAAGGAGCATGATCTATCGAGATGCAAATGGGTGACACGGTGGTTTTAGCGAGTTTGGGCCTCTCACGGCGGAGATAACAGCCCTACGTCTCGTGCTCCGGAGAGTTTCTGTCGTGTGGAATGTGTGAGTTACAGGGGGTGCGAACCCCTGTGCCAGAGGGGAGGGGTGGCTTATATAGAGTGCGCTACCCCTCATCAATACCCAGCAACCAAGGGTTCGATCGTGGCTATAAAGATGGACGTTACTGATAATGTATGTAATAAATGCTACTAATGGTGCAGCCGAACGCCTGCCTATTGGCCTCCCTGGAGTGGCTTCTGCTCTTCTGCGGTCGACTGTCTTCTGGTTCTTCCGAGTGAAAGGCAACCGTCGAGTGGAGGCAGAAACCTCCGAGTGGATATTGTTGAGTAACTCATGTGCCTTGGTGATTTCAGTCGGAGTCTTCCTTGTAATCCTTAAGCTCTTTGGGGTAGTTTCCTTAGGTAGGGCATGTAGGTCAGGCCTATGACCCTACCCTAGGTACATATCCCCATCATTAGCCCCCGAATGGATCGGGGTTCGAGTGAAAAAGGGATCGATGCAGGTTCTGATAAGACACACAAATTCCGAATGCATTTTAGGGCTTCACAGAAGTCTGCGTCGATTGGAGTATTTGTCATTCACCCTGATCAATTCTGTCTTGATATGTGTTTTCTTTTGGCGCATACTTGCTTGTTTTCCCCTCGAGTAGAGAAGGTCTTAGTCGAGTGGTTTCTGGTCCAGTGGGGGCACGCTGAGTGCACCCACTGGGTGTCCCTCGAGTAGAGCAGGTCTTAGTCGAGTGGTTTCTGGTCCAGTGGGAGCACGCTGAGTGCACCCATTGGGTGTAGTCCCCGAGACTGCTGTCGAATGGCGGTGACATCGGCAGGGGCCTTAGATTTGTTTTAATAGTCGCTTGTCACTCGGCAGGCCGGACCTCGTCGAGTGATAGTAGGTCCAGTGGGGCCACGCTGAGTGCACCCACTGGGTGTAGTCCCCGAGACCGCCGTCGAGTGCTTGCATTGGCGGGGGTCTGATAAAGACAATGTTTGCATGTTTTCTTTCCAATCCTTTGCTTGGCTAAGTTTGTTTGGTTTCTGAGTGAGATGGATGCTCATTACTCGGAAGAATTTTGAACTTAGGCGAAAACTGGTTCGCAACTAAGTTTCCGAGTGAAAGTGTTGCCTGCCACTCAGAACAACCTTTAACTTAAGCGAGGTCTGACTCACGGCTAAGTCCCCGAGAGAGAGGAGTGCTCGTCACTTGGGAAAGTTTTTAACTTAGACGAAGACTGGTTCACAGCTAAGCTTCCGAGTGAATGGGATGCTATGCACTCAGCAGGATTTTTTAACTTAGGTAATACAGAATCACAGCTAAGGCCCCGAGTGTGGATGACGTCCTCACTCGGAGTGGTTTTTAACTTAGGTGATACGGAATCACAGCTAAGCCCCCGAGTGTGGATGATGTCCTCACTCGGAGTGGTTTTTAACTTAGGCGATACGGAATCGCGGCTAAGCCCCCGAGTGTGGATGATGTCCTCACTCGGAGTGGTTTTTAACTTAGGCGTTACGGAATCATGGCTAAGCCCCCGAGTGAGAGAAGCGCTCTTCACTCGGAAGAGTTTTTAACTTAGGTGATACGGAATCACAGCTAAGCCTCCGAGTGTGGATGATGTCCTCACCCGGAGTGGTTTTTAACTTAGGCGATACGGAATCGCAGCTAAGCCCCCGAGTGTGGATGATGTCCTCACTCGGAATTGTTTTTAACTTAGGTGATACGGAATCACAGCTAAGCCCCCGAGTGTGGATGACGTCATCACTCGGAGTGGTTTTTAACTTAGGTGATACGGAATCAGAGCAAAGCCCCCGAGTGTGGATGACGTCCTCACTCGGAGTGGTTTTTAACTTAGGTGATACGGAATCACAGCTAAGCCCCCGAGTGTGGATGATGTCCTCACTCGGAGTGGTTTTTAACTTAGGCGATATGGAATCGCAACTAAGCCCCCGAGTGTGGATGACGTCCTCACTCGGAGTGGTTTTTAACTTAGGTGATACGGAATCACAGCTAAGCCCCCGAGTGTGGATGACGTCCTCACTCGGAGTGGTTTTTAACTTAGGTGATACGGAATCATAGCTAAGCCCCCGAGTGTGGATGATGTCCTCACTCGGAGTGGTTTTTAACTTAGGCGATACGGAATCGCAGCTAAGCCCTCGAGTGTGGATGATGTCCTCACTCGAAATGGTTTTTAACTTAGGTGATACGGAATCACAGCTAAACCCCCAAGTGTGGATGACGTCCTCACTTGGAGTGGTTTTTAACTTAGGTGATACGGAATGACAGCTAAGCCCCCGAGTGTGGATGACGTCCTCACTCGGAGTGGTTTTTAACTTAGGTGATACGGAATCACAGCTAAGCCCCCGAGTGTGGATGACGTCCTCACTCGGAGTGGTTTTTAACTTAGGTGATACGGAATCACAACTAAGCCCCCGAGTGTGGATGGTGTCCTCACTCGGAGTGGTTTTTAACTTAGGTGATACGGAATCACAACTAAGCCCCCGAGTGTGGATGACGTCCTCACTTGGAGTGGTTTTGAACTTAGACGAAATCAGGTTCGTGGCTAAGTCGTTCACCCACTGAGGGTTATGTTGTATATGTGTCTAGCTGAGCGATGGCGCGCAGAGCGGCCGGGTGATGAAGACGGGCCGCACGCAGTGGCAATACGCGGGGCATCCGAGTGAAGTAGACGCGTCTGGCTGAGTGGCGACGCGCGGGGCGGCCAAGTGATGTAGAAGCGTCCAGCACAGTTGCGATGCGCGGGGCATCCGAGAGAGGTAGATACGTCTCATTGAGTGGCGACGCACAGGGTGGTCAAGTAACGGCGCGCGGGGCGGCCTAGTCGAGAACGTTGTCGCGGAGGCATCCGACCAAGTGACGGCGCGCGGGGTGTCCGAGTCCAGCGTGTCGTCGAGGAGGCGTCCGAACAAGTGACGGCGCGCGGGGCGGCCGAGTCGAGCATGTCGTCAAGAATGGCGCACAGAGGCGTCCAGGTAACCTTTGTATGAAAAATAACACAAGCTAACATAAAAAATTCTCGAAGTAATTTGATGTTTGTTGAAATGATTTGTGTAAATTACACCCCTAGACACCCACTGGGTGTGCCAGGTTCTTGCTGGTCCGGAACCAGCAAGAGTCTAAAAGAGTGAAGGATCCGACTGAACTTGTGAAAGTAAAGGATCCGACTGAACTTGTTTTGAGTATTGGACCCAAATGAGGAGGAAGTGTAGTGTTCCGACACGAAAATAAACAACCGAGCGCAGAGGTATACTCGGTGGCGTGACCTCCGAGTGGACATCATGCGCGACTTACGTGCCACTCGATAATGCGGAAATAACTATTTAATTGAATGCAGTCTGTGAAGAATGACTTAGCTGTCTGACGACGCGCGGGGCGGTCGAGCGAAGTAGACACGTCCGGCTGAGTGGCGATGCACGGGGTGGCCAAGTGACGAAGACGTGTCTCGCCGAGTGGCGATGCGCGGAGCTGCCGAGTGATGACGACGCGTCCAGTAGAGTGACGGCGCGCGGGGCGGCCGAGTGACGACGACGCTTCCAGTAGAGTGATGGTGCGCGGGGCGGCCGAGTGACGATGGAGCGCCCGGCTGAGTGGCGATGCGTGGAGCTGCCGAGTGACGAAGACGTGTCTCGCTGAGTGGCGATGCGCAGAGCTGCCGAGTGATGACGACGCGTCCAGTAGAGTGACGGCGCGCGGGGCGGCCGAGTGACGATGGAGCGTCCGGCTGAGTGGCGATGCGCGGAGCTGCCGAGTGATGAAGACGTGTCTCGCCGAGTGGCGATGCGCAGAGCTGCCGAGTGATGACGACGCGTCCAGTAGAGTGACGGCGCGCGGGGCGGCCGAGTGACGATGGAGCGTCCGGCTGAGTGGCGATGCGCGGAGCTGCCGAGTTACGAAGACGTGTCTTGCCGAGTGGCGATGCGCGGAGCTTCCGAGTGATGACAACGCTTCCAGTAGAGTCACGGCGCGTGGGGCAGCCGAGTGACGATGGAGCGTCCGGCTGAGTGGCGATGCGCGGAGCTGCCGAGTGACGAAGACGTGTCTTGCCGAGTGGCGATGCACGGAGCTGCCGAGTGATGACGATGCTTCCAGTAGAGTGACGGCGCGCGGGGCGGCCGAGTGACGATGGAGCGTCCGGCTGAGTGGCGATGCGTGGAGCTACCGAGTGACGAAGACGTGTCTCGCCGAGTGGCGATGCGCAGAGCTGCCGAGTAATTACGACGCGTCTAGTAGAGTGACGGCGCGCGGGGCGGCCGAGTGACGATGGAGCGTCCGGCTGAGTGGCGATGCGCAGAGCTGCCGAGTGACGAAGACGTGCCTTGCCGAGTGGCGATGCGCGGAGCTGCCGAGTGATGACGACGCTTCCAGTAGAGTGACGGCGCGCGGGGCGGCCGAGTGACGATGGAGCGTCCGGCTGAGTGGCGATGCGTGGAGCAGCCGAGTGACGAAGACGTGTCTCGCCGAGTGGCGATGCGCAAAGCTGCCGAGTGATGACGACGCGTCCAGTAGAGTGACGGCGCGTGGGGCGGCCTAGTGACGATGGAGCGTCCGGCTGAGTGGCGATGCGCGGAGCTGCCGAGTGACAAAGACGTGTCTTGCCGAGTGGCGATGCGCGGAGCTGCCGAGTGATGACGACGCTTCCAGTAGAGTAACGGCGCGCAGGGCGGCCGAGTGACGATGGAGCGTCCGGCTGAGTGGCGATGCGCGGAGCTGCCGAGTGATGACGACGCTTCCAGTAGAGTGACGACGCGCGGGGCGGCCAAGTGACGATGGAGCGTCCGGCTGAGTGGCGATGCGCGGAGCTGCCGAGTGACGAAGACGTGTCTCGCCGAGTGGCGATGCGCAGAGCTGCCGAGTCGGACAAGTTGATGATGACCTGCCCAACCAAATGACGGCGCATGGAGCGGTGGAGTCGGGCAAGTGGATGAAGACCTGCCCAACCAAATGATAGCGCATGGAGCGGCCGAGTCGGGCAAGTGGGTGAAGACCTGCCCAACCAAATGACGGCGCATGGAGCGGCCGAGTCGGGCAAGTGGATGAAGACCTTCCCAACCAAATGACGGCGCATGGAGCGGCGGAGTCAGGCAAGTGGGTGAAGAGCTGCCCAACCAAATGACGGCGCATGGAGCGGCCGAGTCAGGCAAGTGGATGAAGACCTGCCCAACCAAATGACGGCGCATGGAGCGGCCGAGTCGGGCAAGTGGATGAAGACCTGCCCAACCAAATGACGGCGCATGGAGCGGCCGAGTGACGATGAAGCGTCCGGCTGAGTGGCGATGCTCGGAGCTGCCGAGTGACGAAGACGTGTCTTGCCGAGTGGCGATGCGCGGAGCTGCCGAGTGATGACGATGCTTCCAGTAGAGTGACGGTGTGCGGGGTGGCCGAGTGACGATGGAGCATCCGGCTGAGTGGCGATGCGTGGAGCTGCCGAGTGACGAAGACGTGTCTCGCCGAGTGGCGATGCGCAGAGCTGCCGAGGGATGACGACGCGTCCAGTAGAGTGACGGCGCGCGGGGCGGCCGAGTGACGATGGAGCGTCCGGCTGAGTGGCGATGCACGGAGCTGCCGAGTGACGAAGACGTGTCTTGCCGAGTGGCGATGCGCGGAGCTGCCGAGTGATGACGACGCTTCCAGTAGAGTAACGGCGTGCGGGGCGGCCGAGTGACGATGGAGCGTCCGGCTGAGTGGCGATGCGTGGAGCTGCCGAGTGACGAAGACATGTCTCGCCGAGTGGCGATGCGCAGAGCTGCCGAGTGATGACGATGTGTCCAGTAGAGTGACGGCGCGCGGGGCAGCCGAGTGACGATGGAGCGTCCGGCTGAGTGGCGATGCGCGGAGCTGCCGAGTGACGAAGACGTGTCTTGCCGAGTGGCGATGCGCGGAGCTGCCGAGTGATGACGACGCTTCCAGTAGAGTAACGGCGCGCGGGGCGGCCGAGTGACGATGGAGCGTCCGGCTGAGTGGCGATGCACGGAGCTGCCGAGTGATGACGATGCTTCCAGTAGAGTGACGGCGCGCGGGGCGGCCGAGTGACGATGGAGCGTCCGGCTGAGTGGCGATGCGCGGAGCTGCCGAGTGATGAAGACGTGTCTCACCGAGTGGCGATGCGCAGAGCTGCCGAGTCGGACAAGTTGTCGATGACCTGCCCAACCAAATGACGGCGCATGGAGCGGCCGAGTCGGGCAAGTGGGTGAAGACCTGCCCAACCAAATGACGGCGCATGGAGCGGCCGAGTCGGGCAAGTGGATGAAGACCTGCCCAACCAAATGACGGTGCATGGAGCGGCCGAGTCGGGCAAGTGGATGAAGATACTGAACGGCCGAACGAAGGTTCGTTGAGTGCCCTCCATCTGGAACCCGAATGAATGCAATCCGAGTTGACGAGTTCGTTTGGCTGAGCTTTAACCCCGTCCGACTGAACCTGGACCTGCCCGAGTATATCAATGCTGCGGGGAGAGAGTGCCTTGCGTGGGGACACGCTGACGTCTTTATAGACGAGACCAGAGGCGACAACGGGGCGAACGACGCCGGTGGTCGTCGCGCATGCATGCTTGACGAAGGTATCGTACGCAAGGTCGTCGACGACGACGAGCCAAGTGACCCTGGAAGTTAGCAAGTATAGGCACGCATATTTTTCGCCGTACCAGCACTTCCCTGCAAGTTAGCAAGTATAGCCAGTATATCCACGGAGTTAACGGCATGCATGCATGCACTAATTAATTAGCGCTGAAGCAACGCACTTATGGCCGCAATAATTAGATAACTGACGTTGTAAATCCTCACCAATTTGGCCGTTTAATGAGGCGATTATACTTTGACAAAGCGGAGCCAGCGGAGTTGCCTATTGGTGGGAGTCGTCCTTCCGTTTCCTTTTTTCCCTACATGCAGTCAATTGATCATGGAAGTGGCCACGTTATGCATGCACTTATGAGGGAGTTTACGAGGCATTGACTCTTTTGATCCCGAACGGCCATCAGTTGCAAGTTGTGGCTATTTTGTAGGTCGTCGCTGCAGCGCGCGTCCGCCGCGGAGACCGTCACTGGCGACTGACGCCGGAGGAAGGAGCGATGCGCGGCTGCGCCGCGTCAGGCTTGCGCCTCCACCGCGGAGGCCGAGAACACGAGGCGGAGTCGACAGCCGTGCGCGGGTGCTCAATGACAAGGTTGAAGACGACGATGAAGCGGACGACGCCGGCGGCCGTGCGTGACGACGACGAGGCGGGTGGTGCCGGCGGCCAGGCGAGGAGGCTCAACGACGACGTAGCAGACGAGGTGCAACTAGTTGTGCAGAGGTCGGAGACGATGATGACGCGGACGGCGCCGGTGGCCGCGCACGCACTCGGCTGTACTGAGGTTGGAGACGAAAGGATGACAGCGCTGGTGGCCATGTGTAGGACCTTGCCGACGGCGTCATACAAGGGGCAGGAGACAATGGGACGGACCACACCGGTGGCCTTTTTGCGGCCATCACTGATGATGATCCTGTGAGAAGGCAAGAAATATGGGGAACGGCTTGTCCTTTTCCCTTTTTCTATTCTTCATGATCGATTCATGTATTGATGCGTCTGATCCTATAGGAGGAAAAGACAAACTGATTGTTAGACAATTTATTGTAAAATGAATATATGGAATGGATACTTCCCTGATCCTTTTGAATGGCGCGATGGCCAGAATTCCAGCAGACGATCTCTCTCACGATGGTTGTTGATCTGCTGCCAAAGATTGAACAAAAAACCATTTGCACCATGGCTCAATAGACGCCATGCCCCACGGTGGGCGCCAACTGTCGTGGGAACTATTCCGACAATAGAGAGGGGTAGTGTAAAGGAGCATGATCTATCGAGATGCAAATGGGTGACACGGTGGTTTTAGCGAGTTCGGGCCTCTCACGGCAGAGATAACAGCCCTACGTCTCGTGCTCCGGAGAGTTTCTGTCGTGTGGAATGTGTGAGTTACAGGGGGTGCGAACCCCTGTGCCAGAGTGGAGGGGTGGCTTATATAGAGTGCGCTACCCCTCATCAATACCCAGCAACCAAGTGTTCGATCGTGGCTATAAAGATGGACGTTACTGATAACGTATGTAATAAGTGCTACTAATGGTGCAGCCAAACGCCTGCCTATTGGCCTCCCTGGAGTGGCTTCTGGTCTTCTGCAGTCGACTGTCTTCTGGTTCTTCCGAGTGAAAGGCAACCGTCGAGTGGAGGGAGAAACCTCCGAGTGGATATTGTCGAGTGACTCATGTGCCTTGGTGATTTCAGTCAGAGTCTTCCTTGTAATCCTTAAGCTCTCTGGGGTAGTGTCCTTAGGTAGGGCATGTAGGTCAGGCCTATGACCCTACCCTAGGTACATATCCCCATCACAACACGAGTCTACAAGAACAAGTTGTGTAGTAGACATCAGTATCCAGCGGGCCCACAGGACAGGTGGCGTGACTCCCCTTTGTCGCGCCATGTGTCCATGTGGGAGCCTCGTGGTTCCTCTCGCTGCTTCCCGAAGCTTCTAGTGTATATTGTTGCCCAATAAAACTGTGTAAAATCAGCAACGTGTTTTGACCTCCATAGGTACTGATTTCCTGCGAAACCAAAAACAAGTAGAAAACAGGAACTGCCATTGGGCACTAAATTAATAGGTTTAGTCCATAAAGATAAATAATGTCATATAATAAGTATATAAAAATGATAACATAATATCATTTTAACAAGAAAAATTATAGATACAATTGACACGTATCGACGGAGATAGGGAGAATGACGTCCGCTCGCAGAGAGCAAGAGCGCGACTTGCGTCGCCCCCGTGTAATGTGGCTTGCCTAGCGGAGGCATAGACAAACCATGTCGGTACCACACATGCCGCGCAATAAGCTCATCACTGAGGCAGTTGAAGCAGAGCCTGACAAGATCTGGCTGTAGGTCCACCCGGATGTTGATGGATGGCAGAGGGACCGAGGGCAACGATGCTTGCGGTCCGTGGTTTGCCACCCCCCATGAGTGCCACCAATAGGACATGACACCTCCCTACCGCCAGGACGAACCACGATGGAGGCCAACCACAGGACCGGTGGCACATGAGGCAGGGGGCGCAACACAGCCGATGGCAAGGTTCGCGTAGGTGACGCGCGTGGCCCCAATAGAAGAGACGCTTGGCGGCGGCGAGGCGGTGATACGTCCCAAACGTATCTACTTTTCCAAACACTTTTGCTCTTGTTTTGGACTCTAATTTGCATGATTTGAATGAATCTAACCCGGACTGACGTTGTTTTTAGCAGAACTACCATGATGTTGTTTTTGTGTAGAAATGAAACTTCTCGGATTAAGCTGAAAATTGATGGAGAATTATTTTGGAATATATAAAAAATGTTGGTGAAAGAACCAACAGTGGAAGACCCACCAGGTGCCCATGAGCCAGGGGGCGCGCCTACCCCCCGAAGGCGTGCCACCCTCGCTCGTGGGCCCCCTGGCAAGCCCCCAATGCCCATCTTCTCATATAAGGTGTCTTTTGCCCTAGAAAAAAGATGGAAGAAAGATTAATCATGTTTTATGAGACGGAGCCGCCGCCACTTCCTGTTCTTCCTTGGGAGGGATGATCTGGAGTTCGTTTGGGTCTCCGGAGAGTGGAATTCGTTGCCATCATTATCACCAACCCTTCTCCAACAACAAATCCATGATGCTCACCACCAGGAGTGAGTAATTACTTTGTAGGCTTGCTGGATGGTGATGGGATTGAATGAGATTTGTTATGTAATCGAGTCAATTTGTTAGGGCTTCACCCTAGTACCCACTATGTTCTGAGATTGATGTTCCTATGACTTTGCTATGCTTAATGCTTGTCACTAGGGCCCGAGTGCCATGATTTTAGATCTGGACCTATTATGTTTCTATGAATATGAGAGTGTTTTGGATCCTATCTTACAAGTTGTATGAACCTATTATGTGTTATGATCCGCAGACCCCAAAGTGACAGAAATTGGGATCATCTCCCGTGATGGCCGTAGTATGAGGAGTTCATGTATTCACTATCTGTTAATGCTTTGTTCTAGTTCTCTATTAAAAGGAGGCCTTAATATCCCTTAGTTTCCCTTTGGACCCCGCTGCCACGGGATGGTAGGACAAAATATGTCATGCAAGTTCTTATTATAAGCACGTATGACTATATACGGAATACATGCCTACAATGTATTGATGAATTGTAGCTAGTTCTACATCGCTCTAGATAGTTACTGTTACATGATGAATGTCATCTAAGTCAAATATCCATCACTGATCCAATGCCTACGCTTTTCGCATATTGATCTTCGCTAAGTTACTTTCGCTACTGCTACTGTTACGATCACTACAATCTGCTACTGTTTCCATTACTATTGTTACTGTGCTACTAAACACTTTGCTACAGAAAGATATTTCTAGGTGTGGTTGAATTGACAACTCAACTTCTAAGGCTCATAAATATTCTTCGGCTCCCCTTGTGTCGAATCAACAAATTTAGGTGAAATACTATCCTCGAAGACTGTCGCGATCCCCTATACTTGTGGGTTATCAAGACTTTTTTCTGGTGCCGTTGCCGGGGAGCATAGCTCTATTTATTGAGTTCACTTGGGATTTCTATTGATCACTATGAATAATCTGAAAGACGCTAAGACCAAGATCGTACCCTCTAGGACGAGGGCAGGTAAGGAATTGACATCTAGCTCTGCACTTATTCACCTTCTGTTTGAGTAAGCTTGTGACACCACCACATGCTATTCAATCTGATATGTCGCAAGTAATTGATGATGCTACTCAAATGAAACCCATGATGATGCTAGTACTTTGCTTGATGAAACTGTGCCACTGGATGAATTTCTTAATGAACAAATTGCTAAGTCTAGAGAACTTGAGAATGCTGAAATTGATGAAAACTATGATTCACCTACTATGTCTAGGTCTCTTGCTATAATTTGAATGCCTGATGCACCTGATAGCTTTGTTATGGATGGGGAGATAGCTAGAGACTTTCTTGCTTGTAATGATAGAGACAACCTTAAGAAACTACTAAGTAAACTGAAAGAAAAAAATCTATGAATGAGAAAATGAAATATGATCCTAAGTTTGCTACTTCTCCTATATATGTGTTACCGACAAGGATTATGAATTCTCTGTTGATCCTAAATTAATTACTTTGCTAGAATCTGATCCTTTTCATAGTTATGAATCTGAAACTTTTGTGGCACACCTTACCAAGTTAAATGATATTGCCACCCTATTTTCTCATGAGGAAAAAATTCTCTACTACTATATCCTTAAGCTTTTTGCTTTCTCACTAACAGGTGATGCTAAGAAGTGGTTCCAAACTCTTGCTCGTGTTGTGCGTAGTCCCCAGGATATGATATATTACTTCTCTGAAAAATATTTTGCCGCTCATAAGAAACAAGCTGCTTTACAAAAAATATTTAACTTTGTGCAAATTGAAGAAGAGAATCTCCCTCAAGCTTGGGGGAGGCTTCTCCGATTACTTAAAGACTTGCCTGATCGTCCTCTTAAGAAAAATGAAATAGTTGATATCTTTTATAATGGACTAATCGATGCTTCCAGGGACTACCTAGATAGTTGTGTTGGTTGTGTTTTCAGGGGACGGACTGTTGGGCAAGCTGAAGAACTATTGAATAATATTTTGAAGAATGCCAATGATTGGACACATCCTGAACCACCTCCCAAACCAATTCCAAAGAATAGAGGTATTCTATTCCTCAGTCCAGAAGATATGCAATAAGCCAATAAAACTATGAAAGAAAAGGGTATTAAAACTAAAGACGTCAAGAATTTACCACCTTTTGAAAAAAAAATACATGGACTTGGTATTCTACACAGGTAGTCGAGGTAAATTTTCTTCGTAGATTTGATGAGGGTGATATAACTTATAATAAAATTGCTAATCAATGCATGGATGAATTTTTTTTTTGACTGAACACTGTAAGGGAACCCCCCCCCCCCCACAGCCTTATACCTCTTTATTGAAAAGTAAAAACCATATGTACAAGGTTACCTCGGTAACCCAAAGAAGACAAAGAAGAAAAGAAAGAGAAACTAGCCTAACGTATCGTAAAGGGAATTACATTCAGGGGGGCAGAAAGGATATCCATTTCAACAGGTCTTCCTTAAACTTAGGCTTAATCCTATGAGCTAGCAAAGATATATCTGTCACAAAGCCTGACTTCCAAACAGCAAATCTAGGCTGGACATTTCGGAAGACTTTTGCATTCCTCACTAACCAGATATTCCAGCAGACAATGAACACCACCTCAGAGAAGAATGGCTGTCGAAACGAGCGTTTGGCATGAGTAGCAACCACAATCATATCATTGCTATCTCCCCAGTCAATTTGCAAGTAAGTCCATATTCGCGGACTGAATAGACAAGAGAAGAATAGATGATCCCTGTCTTCCCTTATTCTTGCATGACATGTTCTACAATTTACTCCATCATCCAGATGCCAATTCCGCCTCTCCATCATATCCTTTGTGTTTAATCTATCCATTATCAGCATCCAGGCAAACACTTTAATCTTTAAGGTGTGGCAGGTGGTCCATACCCAGTTAAGTAAAGGGTTAAAGGTTTGTGCACGATGGGCATACATATAGAAATATTTTGGAGTATAAGGCTTGTTTGTTCCCATCCAGAACCAAACATCAGACTGGTTGGAGCTGAGGTCAATCTCTCCCACAAGGGCCTGAAGTGTTTCTAGCTCTCCATAAGCCTGCTCAGATAAAGGCAGGTTAAACGAGCTGGATAGATCATTACAGCTTACTCCATCCTTGACTCTAGTCCAAGGATCCTTGACATATGAAAAGAGCCTTGAAAATCCCTCTCTAAGCGGTATTACAGAATTTCCAATGTTCCATTTGTCCTGCCAGAACAACACTGTATCTCCTTGGTTAACTTGTACCTAGGTGACTTCTCTGAAATTATCCAGCAACTTCAGCACATTCCTCCACCAATATGAACCACATGGCTCAGTACCCTGTGGAACCCTCTCATGATAATAGGTCTTCCATATCAGATTTACCCATGGCAGATCCTTCCTATTGAGGAATTTATGAGCATGTTTCATTAGCAATGCTGCATTTTGTAGACCAAGGTTGAGAATGCCCAAGCCACCTTTCTTCTTAGGTCTACAAATTAATTCCCAGGCAGGAAGTGATGGTGAATGCTCTTGTCTATTTCGTCTCCAGAAACACTGCCTCTGAATCCTTTCCAACTGCTTGAGTATGCCTGGTGGGATAGACAAACTGCAGAGGAAAAAATAGGCAAAGAAGACAGAGAAGAATTTAAATACTGTAATCTGCCACCTTGATCCAAAAAAGAGGAGCTAGATGAAATCCTTCTTTCCATACAAGTAACCAGTGGCATGAGATGTTCCATCCTGGGCTTAGAAATACCAACTGGTAAACCAAGATAAGTGAATGGCAAAGTTCCAACTTTGCAACCAAAAACATGAGCAAGTCTCACTGTCTCCTCTGTATCTACATTGATTGGTACCATAGATGATTTATGATAGTTGATATGCAGTCCAGTTGAGCGTTAGAAAACCTGTAACATCTCTTTGAGGGCTATGAGTTGTTCCTCCACTGCTGGAAAAATGATCAATGTATCATCAGCATATTGGATAATGGGAAAATCCTTGTCATGACATGGGATGGGCAACTGTATTGTTCCCTTAGCTAACATATCATTAACCACTGATTGTAAGAGGTCAGTAGCTAGGACAAATAGCAGAGGTGAGATGGAATCTCCTTGCCTGACACCAGCCTTACACTGAAACTGCTTCACATGCACTCCATTTAGGAGGACAGCACAGGAGCCAGATGTGAGGAACTGATGAATCCAACTTCTCCATTTAGAGTTGAAGCCTTTATACCTCAAAATTTCCAATATGACTTCATGTTCAATTGAATCAAAGGCCTTTTCAAAATCCAGCTTGAGTATAAGGATTGGTCTCTTAGACTGATGGCATTGATGCAGATATTCTAATGTCCAACCTATGCAATCCTGAATAGTTCTAGTTTTAATAAATCCATACTGATTTTTGTGAACACAATCCAGGATGACCTCTTGGAATCTATTGGCTGCCATTTTTGTGAGGAACTTAATACCCAAACCTGTCAATGAAATTGGTCTATAGTCCCCAACCATTTCTGGAGAGGATTTTTTGGGCACCAAAGTAACAAAAGAGCTATTAATACTCTCCAAATTTGCTTGACCCTCATAGAAATGATTGGCCAAATTGTAGAAATCCTGGCATACAATGTGCCAACACTTTTTGAGGAAAAGCCCATTGAAACCATCCGGGCCTGGGGCTTTATCAATAGGCATACACTTTACCACCTGATCCATCTCCTCCTTAGTGAAAGGTTTGGTCAAACCCTCCAAGCCCTGCACTGGCTTGATCAGGTTTGGTAAGTCAAAACCCATGAAAATTCCTTTTGCAGTGCCCATACGCCCCTTGCAAGAAGACCATAAAATTCCTTCCATTTGGCTATGTTCAGAAACCACTGTGCCATCATCCAAACGCAGATTAGCAATAGAGTTCCTTATATACCTCTCAGAGGCCATTGCATGAAAGAATTTAGTGTTCTCTTCTCCCACCTTGATGGTTCTGATAGTACATCTCTTTTTCCAATATAAGAATTGCAGATGCATCAAGTGTTCCAAATGTGACTTGATGACCTTTCTAAAATTGAATTCTGGTCTGAACAGAGGCCTAAGTTCCTCCATCCTATCAATCCATTCAACCACCTTATTGCATTTATTAATAGCAATTTTCATCTTGGAAATTCCAAATTGCCATCTCTTCAGGTCATATCTCAGATTTTTGAATTTGTGGGCCAAAACAGCTGCAGGATTGGACTTGTAGGATGACTTATTCCAAGACTTAGATACACAATCTAAGAAGCCATCCACCTTGGTCCAGTAATTCTCAAACCTAAAAATGTTCGTTTTAGGGATTGAGGTTGTGATAACCACCACACAAGGGACATGATCAGAAGCAGTCCTAGCCAAGGGCAAAACTTCTGTTATAGGATAGCAAGTGACCCAGTTGGTTGAGGTGAAAAACCAATCCAGTTGTTCCAACAGCGGTATGTCTTGCATGTTAGACCAAGTATATGTCCTTCCCTTGATTGGCAATTCCACCAAACCCAGATGTCCAATTATCTCATTAAATATGAACATATCATTTATGTCTCCTCCTGGCAAATTCCTATTGTCTAAGGATCTGATAAAGTTGAAATCCCCCAATAGAAGCCAGTTCTGTTCAAATGCAATTTGCAGATTATAAAGCCAATCCACAAATCTATCCCTCAATTCACCCTGACATGGGCCATAAACATTAACCAGGGTCCACACATCAGCACTCATTTTAGATGTGAACCTAACTACAATGCCAAAAGATTGCACTTCAATTAAAGTTCCATGAAGTACAGAGGAATTCCATACTACCAGAAGACCACCAGAGGCGCCCACTGAAGGGGCAAAAGCAAAGTTATCATATTGCTTCGGGCAGAAAGATCTAATCTCCTTAAGTGTGTAAGTGTCACATTTGGTTTCCTGAAAACATGCCACAGCGCATTGACTCTCCTCCAGCTTCTGTTTGACTGCTCTTTGCCTAGCCGATGAATTTAAACCTCGAACATTCCAGCAAAAAACATTCCATTTTCTATGATAGGTTCTACTCATTTAAAACATAGTCAAGCAGCAGCATATAGCAAGCTACGTAGTAGCTAGCCAAACATGACATCATCACAAAATAAGCTGTAGCAGTACGACTCCAACAAATCAACTGACAGAGTACCAGAATAAAACAGCAGTTTTCACACAGAAACAAGAACAGACAGATAAAGGCAAGCTTAGGGGCGCGCCAAACCCACTGGTGGATGATATAACTAATCATCAGAAGCATCCTTCGACTTCTTCGCGGGAACAGCCATAAGCTGCTCCTCCGTAAGCTTGTCCGCTGCGATGCCAAGCTCCTCCCCAATCATCTGGAGTTTCTTGATGGGTGTGTGGGGGGGGAATGCACCCCCCTCCGAACATTTCTTGGGCGTGCTCGCTTCCAGTAGAGGCTTGCTGTGCGGCTTCTTTTTCTTCGGCTCCGAGGTTAGTTCAAGAAACACCGGTTTATACCCATCATGCCTGATAGAACCCCTAGTGCATCGACGCACCTCGGATTCTACCAATGGGGTTGGAGCCTTGGACTTGCGCCTTGTGGTGGCACCAGTGCGTGGAGCAACAGCAAAGCGTAAACTATCTGAAGAAGAAACAACAGATGTAAATTTTATGTTATCCTGCACATCAGACTCCCTGGGCTCCAATATTTCAGAGGAAGCAACATCCATTTCTGAAGAACTAGCAGTGGGCCTGGAGGGCCTGCTGGGGGAAGTTTCCTTCTACTGAAGAGCCGAAAGAACCTGAACATCATCAAAAGCCAAGGCCCAGTTCCTTTTAGATAGGACGACAGGCGACAGAGGTTGAACTGACAGAGGCTTTTGCACTTCAAATGTCATCCCTCCCGCGAAAAGAGTTTGGAAAGTTTGTTTCCAAGCAAGCTCCGGCGGCAACGGCGGGCCATACGCCAATCTTACAGCCCCGACGAAGATCTGCTGGTGGTTTATCACTGGTGGCTGAAGTGGCACAATTGCCAAAGGATTCTGCTGCTGGAGAACCTCTTCAGAAACATGGTCATGCTGATGGTCCTGATGAATGTCATTATCAGATACTGATCTAGATGGCTGATCAAGCACCATGGACTCTTGATCTTGAACAGGTGGATCCTCTTGGTGCTGTTGCTCTGGTGCTTCATCACCCCAATGCCCATGCCCCCAATTGTCAGCATCCACATGATCATGCATGGGGGGTGGAACTGGCGGCAACTCGTTCCAACCCAAAGCAGGGTAGGGGGAGCACAAAATTGTGGTGCTCTGGCAGAAGCTGCCCTGGCAAGGGATGAGGATTGCCATTGATGGGCATAGGATCTTCATCTTTCGGCATCTGTTCAGCAAAATTTGCCCCCAAGATATAACATGGGACAGTCCAAGAAACTCTTGCCCCCCCCTCGATGTGCATAGTCATTAAACACCACGTCTCTAGGAACAAGAATGTCCTCAGGAAACGAAGCAAAAATGATACTTCTGACTACGTATGGATCATCGTTAACCCAATGGTGAAACTTTCCAAAAGTATTAACCGCAGCGCGCAGATGCTCTGTCGTTCGCAGATCTAATGGGACCCCCAAAAACATCAGACAACCATCATGAAAACCCTGAGTGCTGCGAAAACCAGTACCCTCATCATGCTTCATAAATCTAACAAAAGTGTCATTGCCCAGCGGAAGAGGTGGGAGTTGCAGCAGAGTAAAACGAACATCAGCATCACGCAATCTGAATAACCCGACACCCGAAATCCAAGGTTGTGCAGACATCACTTGTACCCTTCTTTGCTCAAGCAGGTCAACAACAGCCTCTCTCATATGCCCAATCTCATTTGGCTCAAGAATAGGCATTACCTCAGCTATCATGAACTCCTCATGTCGCCTCTGGATGGCAGACGGTAGCGTGATGAAAGTCCGCTGGAGCCGGAGTTCTCCGCCATCAATGATCTGATGTCCCGTCGGGACATAGCGCATAGGATCAAGGTGAAAGTTGGCCATTATCTCCTGGTGTTTCTCAGGTGAGGGGGGAGGCGGGGTTGCCGGCGGGGAGCAAGAAGGGGGTTTTGGCCTATCGCTGATGGGACTAGACAGAATAGGGGTAGCAGGGGAGCACGAAGCGTCGGTCGTAGGCCTTTTTGGAGTAACCGCTTCAATGAAGAAAGTGGGTCCCGATATTTTCGACGACGATAATTTTTCCTTCCAAACTAACCCAAGTTCTCGAGCCAGCGCCGCACAATCCCTCCTATAATGTCCCTCCTTAGAGCATGCTGAACATATCATAACTGCAGGGCAATGAGCCGCAAAATGTCCCACTTTTGAACATACCTGACACGTTAGAATATCCGTGACCATACCGGAAATGAGATTACTAAACGACTCCTCAGCCTCCTGAGTCGAGGGAATAATCATCTCAGAACCCAATTGGGCCGAGTCCTCCAGAGTCAAGGGGGTAATCATCTCACAACCTAATTGGGCCGAATCCAGCAACACCGGGGAAAACACAGGCCCAACATCAGTGCTGGCCACTAGACGGGCATTTGAAATGCCCACAATCCCGCCCTGGATATCGGGCGTGGCAGGTGGCACAATATCCGCACCTTCCTTCTCCTGAATCAAAGGGATCTCAGAGCTCGATTCCATCACCGGTGTTGCCACCGTCGCCGGAGAAGAAACCGAACCAAACATGATATGCGGTCTGGTGACAGTCCAATTAATGTCTGTAGAGGGTTGAGGATGAATAATAACCCTTTCGTTAGCAGAAATAACATACCCTGCATCCTCCGAGATAACATCAATTTCACTTTGAGTGGCAGCATATCTATACCCACGACAGACAGGACAATTCTGAAAAGTTGCAAAAGACAAACTCTTCTTCACTGAATTATCCCTTTTGAATGATGATCGCACAGGTGTTTTGTGCATAGCCAGCAAACCCAAGGCAGCTCTTCGTTTTGAAGGGCTTACCAAAATCCATTCTGCATCACATTCCTTCTTCCAGATTCTGAACTCTCTAACCCAATTTGGACCACCATTGCCCCAAAGATGAAAGAAGCATTTGAAATCCACACAAGAATAAGAACGGAGCTTGATAATGGTAAAACAAACCTGTTTGGAAGAGACATTAAAAGAATACACCTTGTCTTTGACTGGAAGAACTCCAAACTCAATGGCGGATCCACCAATGGCAGCCTCTAGGGCCGCCGCCACTGATTCCTCCGATAAACGGAAACAATGCCTGCTAAAAGAAACAATCATTGTGAAAGATCCAAGCCCTTCCATCGGATGCACTGTGAGACCCGTAGATCTATAGATCCTTTCCGCAAAAACCAACCCTTGGAAAAATCCAAGCCAAGGGTAGACCCGCCGAGAGAACCCATGAAAGATGGGTATTGCCAGAATCCCCAGGTCCGGGCCACTGTTAAGCGTAAAACCCTACTCCTGCTTTTGGTGGATTTGATCGGAAAAACCATATGAGAATTATGATGATGTTTCTATTTCTGATGTTGAGACACAATCTGGTAGTGAACACACACCTAGTTATAATGAAAATGAGCATGTTCATGTTGATGTTCAACCAGATAATGATAAAGAACCTAATGATGAGGTAGAAATAGAACCTGTTGTCGATCTTGATAACCCACCTCCTAAGAATAAACGTTATGATAAGAGGGCTTTCATTGCTAGGAAACATGGTAAAGAAAGAGAGCCATGGGTACAAAAACCTATGCCATTCCCTCATAAGCCTTCTAAAAATAAGGACGGGGAGGATTTTGAGCGCTTTGTTGAAATGCTTAGGCCGATCTTTTTGCAAACACGTTTAACTAATATTTTCAAGATGGCTCCTTGTGCAAAATATATGAAAAATATTGTTACTAAAAAAAGAAAGATACCTGAAGCTTAAATTTCCACCATGCTTGCTAATTACTCTTTTGATGATGGAGTGCCTAAGAAATTGGGAGATCCAGGGATACCTACTATATGTTGCTCCATTAAACGAAGTTATGTCAAAACCGCTTTAGGTGATCTAGGAGCCCGTGTTAGTGTTATGCCTTTCTCTTTATACAGGAGAATTGATTTGAATAAGCTTACACCTACTGGAATATCATTGCAAATGGCTAATAAATCCACTGCTATACCTATTGGGATTTGTGAGGATGTCACCTTTGTGGTTGCTTATGTTACTATCTTAATGGATTTTGTTATTATTGATATGCCTGAGGATGACCACATGTCAATTATCCTTGGTAGACCCTTTTTGAATACTGCAGGGGTTGTTCTTGATTGCAACAAGAGCAAGGTTACTTTTCATGTCACTGGTAATCAGCACACAGTTTATTTTCCGAAGAAACAAAGTATGGTGAATAATATCAACTCTATTGAGAAAATTGCAACAATCACTATTGGAGAGTTTAAAATAATCTCCCTACTATCAAGAAGAGATATGATATTATTGTTATTGGGGAATTGCATATCCCTGTTGAGGTAACCTCATATGGAAAAAAATCGGTTTCATGTCACTCGGAAATGATTCGTCAATAAGACACCTTATTAATGGATTCTATTTTAGGAGCATGTGGTCGATATACTTAGTAAGCCAACCTACTGTACCCATAGTTTTATTCTCTGTAATTTAAAGTTTTAATAAAAAATTATCACATTTTTTATGATTTTCTGAAATTTCCATGCAATAAAAAATAACCCAAAAAGAAAAGTTCTCAGAATGACCTGAAAATTTAGTATGACTTTTTCTAGAAAAAATAATAGTTTTTGGCACTAAACACACTGATGTCTACCACACAACTTGTTCTTGTAGACTCGTGTTGGGCCTCCAAGCGTAGAGTTTTGTAGGACAGTAATAAATTTCCCTCAAGTGGATGACCTAAGGTTTATCAATCCGTGGGAGGCGTAGGATGAAGAAGGTCTCTCTCAAACAACCTTGCAACCAAATAATAAAAAGTCTCTTGTGTCCCCAACACACCAAATACAATGGTAAATTGTATAGGTGCACTAGTTCGGCGAAGAGATGGTGATACAAGTATAGTAATGATAGTAGGTATTGATTTTTGTAATAGTAACAAAAAAACAGCAAGGTAGCAAGTAACAAAAGTGAGCACAAATGGTATTGCAATGCTAGAAAACAAGGCCTAGGGTCCGTACTTTCGCTAGTGCAATCTCTCAACAATGCTAATACAATTGGATCACATAACCATGCCTCAACGTGCAACGACGAATCACTCCAAAGTTCTTATCTAGCGGAGAACATAAGAAGAAATTGTTTCTAGGGTACGAAACCATCTTAAAGTTATCCTTTCCGATCGATCTATCCAAGAGTTCGTACTAAAATAACACCAAGTTATCCTTTCCGATCGATCTATCTAAGAGTTCGTACTAAAATAACACCATATGATACGCATCAACCAACTCTAATGTCACCTAGATACTCCAATGTCACCATAAGCATCCATGAGTTAATTATACGGTACACATCAAATAATTTCAGATTCATAATACTCAATCCAACACAAAGAACCTAAAAGAGTGCCCCAAGATTTCTACCGGAGAAAGTAGGACAAAAACGTGCATCAACCCCTATGCATATATTACCCCTATGTCACCTCGGGAATCCGGGAGTTGAGTGCCAAGACATAGATCAAGTGCTCTCAAATCCATAAAAGTATTCAATCCGGTAATAACGAAATCTCAAAGGGAAAACTCAATTCAGCACAACAAGATAGAGAGGGGAAAACACCATATGATCCAACTATATTAACAAAGCCCGCGATACATCAAGATCGTGCCAAATTAAGAACAGGAGAGAGAAAGATTAAACACATAGCTACTGGTACAAACCCTCAGCCCCGAGGGTGGACTAATCCCTCCTCATCATGGAGACCATAGGGATGATGAAGATGGCCTCCGATGATGATTTCCCCCTCCGACAGGGTGCCCGAACGGGGTTTAGATTGGTTTTTCGTGGCTACAGAGGCTTGCGGCGGCGGAACTTCTAATCTAGGGTTATTACTGGGGGTTTCTAAATATATAGGATTTTTGGGCGTCGGTTTCACGTGAAGATGGGCCACGAGGGGCCAACAAGACACCAGGGCACGCTAGAGGGGGCTGGCGTGCCCTGGTGGGTTGTGGCCACCTCGTGGCTCTTCTGGTCCTCCCACGAAGCTTCTAGTGCCTCTTTTGTTCCAAAAAAAAATCATCAAAAAGTTTCCTTGCATTTGGAGAACTTTTATTTCTGCACAAAAAACAACACCACGGTAGTTCTGCTGAAAATAGCGTCACTCCGGGTTAGTTCCATGCAAGTCATACCAAAACCATATAAAATTGTTGTAAATATGGCATGAATACTTCATAAGTTATAGATACGTTGGAGACGTATCAGCATCCCCAAGCTTAATTCCTACTCGTCCTCGAGTAGGTAAATGATAAAAGAAATAATTAATGAAGTGTGAATGCTAGCATAGTGCATAAGTTTGATCAATGATAATTTCAAACACTTTTCCTAGCATCATAACAACAACTCTTTCTCATAAAAATCATCATGATAAAGTAGCAACCAATTCACATGTTATGGTTGAAACAATGAATTCTCTTGAAACTTAACAACCTATGTTCTTAGTCACCAAACAATTGCAATTCAACTTATTCTCAACAAAGTCTAAGTAAGAGCTCCACATACTCAATCATCATATAGTCTTCTATGATTGCTAGTACTCAAAGCATATTTTTAGAACAAATGGCATCCATCGAACACAGAGAAAGATAGGGGCTTAATGTTTCGCCTCCCAACTCATTTATCATAGAGATAATTGTCAAAAATAATAAGTCATGATCAAATATATTTGACTGGCCATATGTGTCTAGATCTTTCCCCACCACATGATGCTTGCCAACTAGAGAATAATTGAGGTTGAAATGAGAATGCATACTATTGACTCTTGCATAAAAGTAAATACTGAAAGGTAAAAGATAGGCCCTTCGCAGAGGGAAGCAGAGGTTGTCATGCGCTTTTTGGTTTTGTATGCACAATCCCTTAATGCAAAAGAACATCACGCTATATTGCCCCTTATGATAGCAACCTTTATTATGCAGTCCGTCGCTTTTATTACTTTGCCATCACAAGTTCGTACAACGCTCAATTTTCTCTTACACTAAATGATCAAACACATTTAGAAGCAATTTTTATTGCCTTTTTGCACCGATGACAACTTACTTGAAGGATCTTATTCAATCCATAGGTAGGTATGGTGGAGACTCATGGCAAGAAACTGGGTTTAAGGGTTTTCGGATGCACAAGTAGTATCTCTACTTAGTACGAATTTTTGGCTAGCAAAAGATCCTAAGCAAACACCACATGTTGGAGGATCCATAACAATATAACTTCTATCCAAATATACACAACCATAACTCATTACGTTGTCTTCCTTGTCCAACTTCAACTAGTTTGCTCAAGTTTGAAAATAATTAATGGGTATTCACAATCATAGAAGATGTCCAAGATAATATATTTGTATGTGAAAGTTCTCTTCCTTATACTAATCATTCACGAATTGCTTGTATGACCAATATTCTGATTGTCAAGCTTCAAAAGATTTCACTTTCTAAACCCAATGTGAATCTACTACTAAGCATGATATGAACATATAATTTCAAATTCATGGTATTCAATTCATTCAACAATTTACTCATAGGATATAACTGAACCACAAGAGTAAATGGCAAGCTACTCCAAAAAGATATAAGTGAAGATCAAGCGAGTAGTTAAGTAAATGGGTAGCCATTTGAGAACTATCTCTCATCTAAAAAGTTTCAGATCTAAGTATTTTATTAAAGCAGCAAGCAAAACAAAATAAAATGGCATTCCTAGAATAGCACACATCATGTGAAGAAGCAAAAACTTAGGCTCAACCGCTACTAATGGATAATTGTTGATGAAGAAAGGTGGGATGCCTACCGGAGCATCCCCAAGCTTAGATGCTTGAGACTTATTGAAATATTACCTTGGGATGCCTTGGGCATCCCCAAGCTTGAGCTTTTGTGTCTCCTTAATTCCCTAAATCTTAAAAACTTCATCCACAAAAACTCGAAAAGAACTCGTGAGATAGGTTAGTACACATAAGAATAAGTCCACATTTCTTGTACTGCCAAGACAAGTTGCACAATAATTTCTAAACATCATCTACTGTTTAATATCGTTTCCACAATTTATATCTACCAATATAGGCTATGGAAACTATAGGATAAGTAGATAACAAAACTATGACAGCAATCTGTCCAAACAGAACAGTATGCAGCAATTTATGAAAACTATGTACTTCTGTAACTCAACAAATTATGAAAAATTAGGACGTGATAAATAATTTATATGACAACACTATGTAAAAATTTCAGAAACTTTCCACATTCCAGTAAAATATGAAAATTCAAACACTATAGAGAAAGTTTATGTTTTTACACAGCACACATCAAACATGCAATGCAAGCATCCTAAGGCAATTCTTGGAACCTTTTATTGAAAAAAAAGATTATAAATAACACCTAAAAGAAAATAAGAAAATATAATGATGATCCACGCAAAGCATATATTATGTGACGAATAAAAATATAGCTCTAAGTAAGATATATCGATAATGTTGAAGACGAAAGAGGGGATGCCTTCCGGGGCATCCCCAAGCTTAGGCGCTTGAGTCTTCCTTGGATAGTACATTGGGGGTTCCTTGGGCATCCCCAAGCTTAGGGTCTTACCACTCCTTATTCTTCTTATATCGGTGTCTCACCCAAAACTTGAAAACTTCAATCACACAAAACTTAACGGAACTTCGTGAGATGGGTTAGTATAGTAAATATAGATCATTCACGTAGGTACTATTAAGACAAGATTCATAATTGTTCCCACATGATAACTAATGTATTCTATCATTCCCATAATTTATACCACTAAATATAATCTATGGAAACACTAAAACAAGTAAACTATGCATGCAAAACAGAATCTGTCAAAAACAGAACAGTCTGTGAAGATCAGAATGATCACCATACTTCCCTGACTCTAAAAATTCTGAAAAATTAGGACTACGCAGATAATTTTCATAAGAATTTGTAAAAATTTCAAGAATTTACCACGCACCATCAGAGAATAACAAAATCTGCACTGGAGGCGAAAGTTTCTGTTTTTGCACAGATTCAAACTAACAAGTTTCCACACTATCCCAAAGGCTTTACTTGGCACTTTATTGAAATAAAAGACACAAAACATGATTACTACAGTAGCTTAATCATGTGAACATATGAAAACATAAAGTAAAAGTGTTCGGTTGTCTCCCAACAAGCGCTTTTCTTTAATGCCTTTTTAGCTAGGCATGATGATTTCGATGATGCTCGCATAAAAGTAAAGAATTGAAACAAAAAGAGAGCATCGTTAATCACATGGCAAGCACATTTAAGTCTAACCCACTTCCTATGCATAGGGATGTTGTGAGCAAAAAAATTATGGGAGGAAGAATCAATTAGCATAGGAAGGCAAAACAAGTATAACTTCAAAATTTCCAACACATAGAGAAGAAACTTGATATTATTGCAATATGTAAAAGCATATGTTCGTCTCTGATAGTAATTTTTAGTAGAATCATGAATAAATTCAACAATATAACTATCACATAAAGCATTCTTTTCATGATCCACAAGCATAGATATTTTATTACTCTCCTCATAAGCACATTTCTTCTCATTCATAATAGTGGGAGCATCAAATGAAACTCGAATGCTATAAATTGTTTCCACATTAAAAGAGTAATGTTCAGTAAAAGGATATTCAAAATTATGACAATAATTATCACTACTTTTTATAACATAAGTATCATCATAATAATCATCATAAGTAGCAACTTTGTTCTCATCATAGTCAAGTGAAACCTCTTCCGAAATAGTGGAATCATTACTAAATAAAGTCATGACCTCTCCAATTCGACTTTTATAAATATCGCAATCATCATAAATAGGAGGCATGCAATCATCATTAGTATTTTGGATATTCATAGAATTCATACTAACAACATTGCAATCATGCTCATCATTTATGCCAAACATTTTATTGAATTCTTCTTCTATCAATTGAGCACAATTTTCTGAACCATAATTTTCACGAAATACATTATAAACACGAAGCAAATGAGGCAACCTAAACTCCATTTTTTTGTAGTTTTCTTTTATGAAACCAAACTACTGAAAAAACAAGAAACTAAAAGATTTAATTGCAAGATCTAAAGATATACCTTCAAGCACTCACCTCCCCGGCAACGGCGCCAGAAAAGAGCTTCATGTCTACTACACAACTTGTTCTTGTAGACTCGTGTTGGTCCTCCAAGCGCAGAGTTTTGTAGGACTGTAGCAAATTATCCTCAAGTGGATAACCAAAGGTTTATCAATCCGTGGGAGGCATAGGATGAAGACGGTCTCTCTCAAACAACCCTGCAACCAAATAATAAAAAATCTCTTGTGTCCCCAACACACCAAATACAATGGTAAATTGTATAGGTGCACTAGTTCGGCGAAGAGATGGTGATACAAGTGTAGTAATGATAGTAGGTATTGATTTTTGTAATACTAACAATAAAAAACAGCAAGGTAGCAAGTAACAAAAGTGAGCACAAACGGTATTGCAATGCTTGAAAACAAGGCCTAGGGTCCGTACTTTCGCTAGTGCAATCTCTCAACAATGCTAATATAATTGGATCATATAACGAGCACTCAACGTGCAACGAAGAATCACTCCAAAGTTCTTATCTAGGGGAGAACATAAGAAGAAATTGTTTGTAGGGTACGAAACCAACGTAAAGTTATCCTTTCCGATCGATCTATCCAAGAGTTCATACTAAAATAACACCAAGTTATCATTTCCGAATGATTTATCTAGGAGTTCGTACTAAAATTACACCATATGATACGCATCAACCAACTCTAATGTCACCTAGATACTCCAATGTCACCACAATTATCCATGAGTTAATTATACGATACACATCAAACAATTTCAGATTCATAATACTCAATCCAACACAAAGAACCTCAAAGAGTGCCCCAAGATTTCTACCGGAGAAAGTGGCACGAAAACGTGCGTCAACCCCTATGCATAGATTACCCCAATGTCACCTCGGGAATCCGCGAGTTGAGTGCCAAGACATAGATCAAGTGCTCTCAAATCCATAAAAGTATTCAATCCGGTAATAACAAAATCTCAAAGGGAAAACTTAATTCAGCACAACAAGATAGAGAGGGGAAAACACCATATGATCCAACTATATTAACAAAGACCGCGATACATCAAGATCGTGCTTAATCAAGAACACGAGAGAGAGATTAAACACATAGCTACTGGTAAAAACCCTCAGCCCCGAGAGTGGACTACTCCCTCATCATCATGGAGACCATAGGGATGATGAAGATGGCCTCCGGTGATGATTTCCCCCTCCGGCAGGGTGCCGGAACAGGGTCTAGATTGGTTTTTCGTGGCTACAGAGGCTTGTGGCGGCAGAACTTCTGATCTAGGGTTATTTATGGGGGTTTCTGAATATATAGGATTTTTGGGCGTCAGTTTCACGCAAAGATGGACCACGAGGGGCCCACAAGACACCAGGGCGCGCCAGAGGGGGCTGGCGCACCCTGGTGGGTTGTGGCCACCTCGTGGCTGTTCTGGCCCTCCCATGAAGCTTCTAGTGCCTCTTTTGTTCCAAAAAAACCGTCAAAAAGTTTCGTTGCATTTGGAGAACTTTTATTTCTGCACAAAAAACAACACCATGGTAGTTCTGCTGAAAACAGCGTCAGTCCGGGTTAGTTCCATGCAAATCATACCAAAACCATATAAAATTGTTGTAAATATGGCATGAATACTTCATTAATTATAGATACGTTGGAGACGTATCACACACCCTAGGGGGTGCACCACCTGTCTACGAGCCAGGGGCACGCCTACCCCTCCAGGGAGCGCCATGCTAGCTCATGGGCCCCACAAGGACCCACTCACTTAGAGTCCATGCCCAGAACCTTCTTCCACCTCCAGAAAAAATCACCATTGCCTCCTAGCCCGTGTTCTTATTCATTTTCGAGTGAGTTTCGATATCCATGCTCGGAACTCCATTTCCGAAACTGTTTTGAGGAATTACTTCTTGGTAGGTGACTCCTCCAATGCTCCAATTAGTTTTTGTTCTAGTGTTTTATATTTTGCAATATTTGCTATTTTTGGTGACCATGTATATGAGCTTGCATGTTGAATTTGTGTGGTTGGAAGTAGTTTTGATGCATGATATGGCCTCTAGACACTTGTGGGGGTAGTTGCTATTAGCTTTGTTGAGTTTTGTTCACTTTTATTTTGAGGGACTAAATTTTTTAGAATTATTTTAGAGAAAAATATGATGTCGAAAAGGTTGTTGAGAGGTTCTTCGAGCCAGAATCCCAAGGAAGTTCAGGAGGAGAAGCCCCGGTACAATCTTCCTCGCGCGACCGAGGTGCGACCGTGCGAATGGCCATGTGACACGTTCTTGAGGGACTCGGGAATATATGAAAATTTTATTTTTTGGCTGCAAGAGCCGAACTTATGCCGTTCCTCACAGATAAGTGTGATCAGTATCTCCTTCTCACCAATACATTTGTGCAAAACTTTCACTTCAATGCTAGGAAGAATCCGCCCACTGTGTCGTTTCCCATTTATGATATTTCTATGGAGATTACACTTGATGAATTCTGCCAAATTTTCATGCTTCCTAATTAGGATAAATATGCAGACCCACGGCCTAGAAATGTTGGAGATTTATAGCCGTCGTATTTGTGGGGGGGTCGAGAGGAGTTTCCGACGCTAGAGTCGCTAGCTTACATTTTCCCGTCTTACACTATTACTCATTATTTGCAGGGAAATGTATAAATGGTAGAGGGGAGAGTGGAACACTTAGTGCACCTGACTTAGCTCTTTTACGCCACTCTCTTTACAATGATAGATCTTTTAGCTTGGGCGCTATTGTTGGTCGACACGCAAACCGATCGAAGGGTGCCATGTTTGGTGGCATTTATGTTGCTCACCTCGCTAGACGTTTTGAGGTTCCTATTAGGTACGCGGAGGAGGAGATTTTACCCACTGAATATCTTAATTATGGTAGCATGGTTTGGCATAACTTAATTGACTCTGGCATAGTGCAGTTCCGTTATAATTTGGTATTTAGTCAGGGTACTTGTGAGAAGATTATTTTGCCTCCTCCTGCCTTGTTCGTGTTGGGGAACAAAGCATGGAAAACATAAAAAGTTCCTACGAATACCCAAGATCTATCTATGGAGATGCATAGAAACGAGAGGGGAGAGTGTGTATATGTACCCACGTAGACCGTTAAGTGGAAGCGTTTATAATGCGGTTGATGTAGTCGTACTCTTCACGATCCAATCGCGATCCGATCCGATCTAGCGTCGAACGGATGGCACCTCCGCGTTCAGCACACGTGTGGCTCGGTGAAGTCTCCACCTCCTTGATCCAGCAAACGAGGGTGGAGAAGTAGATGGGATCTCAACCAACACGATGGCATGGTGGATATGGTGGTGGAGCAGTGTCAGCAGGGCTTCGCCAAGCGCCTCCAGAACTGTGGACAAGGAAGAACGGGAGAGACGGAGGGAGAGGGATGCCTCAAGGGAGAGGACTTATCGTGTTCAGCCGTCCCCTCCCCTCCAAAATTTATAGGAGGCAAGGGGGAGGAGGGGGCGCAGCCTTGACCCCTCCTCCAAGGGAGTGGTTGGCGGCCAGGACGGAGGAGTCCTCCCTCCCCAAGGCACCTCTGAGGTGCCTTGTCCCTCAAGGTTTCTAACCCCCTAGCCGCATGGGACCTTTGGGCTGGCCCAATGAGGCTAGGGCGCACCCCTACATCCCATGCTATCCTAAGGGGAATGGTTGAACCCTTTATGGACTTCCGGACCCCTCCGGAACCTTCCGGAAGCTTACCGGTACAATATCGGCAAAACCCGAAACTTTTCCGATAGCCAAAATATGACTTCCCACATATAAATCTTTACCTCCAGACCATTCCGGAGCTCCTCGTGACGTCTGGGATCTCATCCAAGACTCCGGACAACATTTGGTCACCAGCGTACATATCCCAATACTACTCTAGCGTCATCGAACGTTAAGCGTGCGGACCCTACGGGTTCGAGAATCATGTATACATGACCGAGACTCCTCTCCGGTCAATTACCAATAGCGGGACCTGGATGCCCATATTGGTTCCTACATATTACATAAAGATTTTTATCGGTCGAACCACAATGTCAAGGATTCAGTCAATCCCGTATGAAGTTCCCTTTGTCTATCGGTATGTTACTTGTCCGAGATTCGATCGTCGGTATCTTCATACCTAGTTCAATGTCGTTACCGGCAAGTCTCTTTACTCATTCCGTAATACAATATCCCTTGACTAACTCATTAGTCACATTGCTTGCAAGCTTCTTGTGATGTTGCATTACCGAGAGGGCCTAGAGATACCTCTGTGTCATATGGAGTGACAAATCCCAGTGTCGATCCTTGCCAACCCAACAGACACTTTCTGAGATACCTGTAGAGCACCTTTATGATCACCCAGTTACGAAGTGATGTTTGATAGCACACAAGGCATTCCTCCGGTATTCGGGAGTTGCATGATCTCATGGTCTTAGGAACAGATACTTGACATGAAGAAAGCAGTAGCAATAAACTTAAGTGATACGATCAAATGCTAAGCTTATGATTGGGTCTTGTCCATCACATCATTCTCCTAATGATGTGATCCCATTATCAAATCACAACTCATGTCCATGGTCAGGAAACCTTTACCATCTTTGATCAACGAGCTAGTCTAGTAGAGGCTCACTAGGTACATGGTGTTGTCTATGTATCCACACATGTATCTGAGTTTCCAATCAATACAATTCTAGGATGGATAATAGACAATTATCATGAACAGGGAAATATGATAATAACCAATTTATTATTGCCTCTAGGGCATATTTCCAACAGTCTCCCACTTGCACTAGAGTCAATAATCAAGTTCACATCACTATGTGATTAACACCCAATGAGTTCTGGGGTTTGATCATGTTTCGCTTGTAAGAGAGGTTTTAGTCAACGGGTCTGCAACATTCAGATCCGAGTGTACTTTGCAAATCTCTATGTCATATTGTAGATGCTGCTACTACGTCCCACTTGGAACTGTTCCAAATGACTACTCCACTATATGTATCCAGTTTGTGACTCAGAGTCATCTGGATCGGTGTCAAAGCTTGCATCGACGCAACCCTTTACGACGAACTCTTCATCACCTCCAAAATCGAGAAACATTTCCTCAGTCCTGTGTAGATACCTAAGGATAATCTTGACCGCTGTTCAGTGATCCACTCCTGGATCACTCTTGTACCCCCTTGCCAGACTCATGGCAAGGCACACATCAGGTATGGTACACAACATGGCATATGTAATAGAGCCTATGGCTGAGGCATAGGGGATGACCTTCATCCTTTCTATTTCTTCTGTCGTGGTCGAGCTTTGAGTCTTACTCAGCTTCACACCGTACAATACAGGCAAGAACTCCTTGTTTTTGCCTGATCCATTTTGAACTCCTTCAAAATCTTGTCAAGGTGTGTGCTCTGTGAAAGTCTTATCAAGCGTTTTGATCTATCTCTATAGATCTTGATGCTCAATATGTAAGCAGCTTTACCCAAATATTCCTTTGAAAAACTCCTTTCAAACAACCCTTTATGCTTTCCAGAACCTATACATCATTTCCAATCAACAATATGTCATCCACATATACTTATTAGAAATGCAATAGAGCTCCCACTCACTTTCTTATAAATACAAGATTCTTCATAAACTTTGTATAAACCCAGAAGCTTTGATAACCTTTCCTTAAGGAAACCGTCAAGGAAATGTTGTTTTAACATCCATATGCCAGATTTCATAATTGAAAAATGCAGTAACTGCTAACATAATTCCAACAGACTTTAGATCACTACGGGTGAGAAAGTCTCATCATAGTCAACTCCTTGAACTTGTCAAAAAAACCTTTGCGACAAGTCGAGTTTTATAGATAGTGACATTACCATCAACGTATGTCTTCTTCTTAAAGATCCATTTGTACTTAATGGTCTGCCGGTCATCGGACAAGTCTACCAAAGTCCATACTTGGTTTTTCATACATGGATCCTATCTCGGATTTCATGGTCGTTAGCTATTTGTCAAAATCCGGTCCCGTCATTGCTTCCTCATAGTTCGTGGGCTCACCGTTGTCCAACAACATGACTTCCAAGACAGGATTAGCGTACCACTCGGGGGTAGTATGTGTCCTTGTCGACCTACGAGGTTCGGTAGTGACTTGATTCAAAGCTTCATGATCATCATCATTAGCTTCCTCTTCAACTGGTGTAGGCATCACAAGAACATCCTTGTGTTCTTCATGGGTGTGTCCTATTTCTCCACAGATCTTGCATGCACAAGGCTTCTTCGTTTTACATTCACAGGGCTTCTGGATGGGATGAGATCTTAGTAGAATCGTCTTCAAGTCTCCCAAGCATTTGCTCCATTTCGTCCTTGTATAGCTTGATGTGTATCTCGCCATGTTGCAGCACCTTGGGTGATGCGTTGTAGAGTGTATGGAACCATATACTCTCCTTCAATACGGTACTCCTTCATGCGATCTTCCATGTGTCACATCCCTAGTTTTAGCATGCACTAGGATCCATGTTTGGAGTTGCATTGTTTAAAATTTCTTTAAACCTGAAATGGGGATGATCAAACCCTAGCACTATTTGAATTCAAATAGGTTTACCTAAAATGAATTTCAATGAACAAGAATGAGTCTCCAAAAAATGTTCACCATCCCTGGAAAAATGTGGAAACATCAACCAGAGGTGATTCATATTTTTTCCATGTCACTTTTGTTTGTTGAATTAAGCAAACAAATATTTAAGTTGGAGTTACAAAATGCTATAAATACTTTTAATAGCTCCAATAATTCTGGAACTTTTTATGTGGCTCTGCACTTTTGATATATAACCACATATTTATTTTCAGAAGTAACAAAATTGATTTGGTATATTTACTAAATCAGAAACATATTGCAATTAATAGAAAACAAAATAGAAATAAAAAAAGTAAAGGAAGAAGGAGCTACCTGGGCCAACTCACCTGGGGAAGCCCAGCTGGCCCAGCCCAGCTCCCCACCGTCTTCAACCTCCTACCAGTAGGCAGGAGGGCGTGTGCCCGCAGTGCGCTCGCACGCGCTCGGCCACCTCCTGCCTGGCTGCTCACCACTGGAGGCCGCTAAGAGCACCACGAGGGCCCCCGAAGCCGTCCTGCTCCATCCCACTCCTCTGTCTCTGTCTCTCTCCCTCGCTCTCTGCTGCTTGCCCGAATGCCATGGACGCACCACCGTCGATAGCGTAGCCCCGGCCATCTCCAGCCGTCATCGTTGTGTCCAGAAGAGCCGCAACATCGTCACCGTCCTCTCCGTCGAGCCACACGAGTGCGGAAGCACTACACCGTCGCCATCGAGCTCGTGTTTAGTCCTCGGGACCCGCCGGACGTCTCCGGTCGATTTGCCGGCCACCGCGCGTCCCAGACCTCGCCACCAGCGCCAGAAGAACCACCGTGAGCACCTCGACGTCTTCCCCCCTTCATTTCCTTCATTTTTGCGCCGTAGCCGCGTTACCCACCGGCCCGGTGAGCCACTCCCCGCGGGCGACATGGCCGGCATGGCCAGAGCATTTGCCCTCCTCGTTTGAGCACTTCGGCGTGCTCGTAGGGGACCGTAGATGTTGCCCCGACCTCCAGCTCCTCCTCCTGCGGTCCGTAGTGCTGCGGCCGCCCAAGCCGAGCTCCGGCCGCCACGGGCAAGCTCATCGCCGTCAGCTCCGGCCGCCCCTCGCCTCCCCGCGTGTCCCACGCGATGCGGACGAGCAAGGGCTTCGCCCCAGTGGCCTCAGCCGCCACTCTCGTGGCCGGTAGCGCGGACGTCGCCGCGTCCAGAGGTCGCCGACGATGAGCCCCGTCGCCTGAGCTAGCGGCCGGTGGGGCCCCGTCGTCAGGTGATTAGCTTAAGGCTAATCACTAGTTAGTTAAGCCCCTGGGTCACTGACCTATGGGCCCGGCCCTGTTAATTTTATAGTTAGTTTATTTTAAAAACAAGGTTAACCTAATGAGTCAGTGACAGGTGGGGCCCAGCCACCAGGTTTGACCTGGGCTGACGCCTTTGACCTGCTGATGTCATTGTGACATCAGGCTGATGCAATAATTGCATTTCTGGGTTTAAATAATTCCAAAAATTGCTGAAAACTTAGAAAAATCATATAAATTAATCTACAAGTCAGATGAAAATAATTTATATATGAAAATTGATCAGAAAAATCCAAAGAACCCATCTGTACCTTTTTCAAGCATGATAGAGCAATCAAAATAGGAGAACTAGGACATTTTTGTTCAAATGCAATATGGAACTTCACATATGAAGTTGAATTTGAACCTTGGGTTGAAACCTACTTCATTTAACTATGTTGCTATATGAATTAGGCCAAACCACATCATATTGCCATGTCATATTCATGCATCATACTGTTGCATTTGATGTGTATTGATTTGTTGCCCTTCGACGGTTGTTCTTCGTGTTAGGCACTGTTCCGGAGGATACGGTCGAGTATCCATTTGAGGAGCAGTAACATGTCGACGTTTTATCAGGCAAGCAACCCCCTTGAACATCTCCGATACAATCCCACTCTCTCGCTCTTGCTCTCACTTATTGCATTAGGACAAAATGATTCAACTTTTACCTGTTCCGGTAGTTGAACCCATTCCTCTGCATGGCCTTTCATTGTCACAGTAAATAGCTGAACCAAGCAACCTAGCATACCTGGTAGATGCTTGAGCCATGTTGTGCCTTTACCCTGCTATGCTTGCTATGCTTAGAGTTGTGTCAGGTCTGATTCATCTGGGTGATGGACCGGAGTAAACTGGTTGTGTTCTGATGATGAGAGTTAAGTGGTGTACCTGATTTGGTAAAGGTAGCGATGAGAGGCCATGTAGGAGTACATGGTGGGTTGTCTCATTGAGACCGTCGCTAAGAATTGAGTCATGTGTATGTTATCCAAGACTAGCTACTACCGCACATTGGGATCCTTAATTGACTCTCTCGACTTATTAATCGCCCTAACCTCTGTCCAGGAGTTGCAACTTGTTTCTAGTGATTGTAGGCTGTGCTAGTAGTCTACCGAGTGGCACCCCGTACAGGTAGGCTTGGGTCATACTAGGCACCGTGGCCCGGTGTACCAAGCATAGTTCCATCCGTCGAGGTGGGCTTGGGAACCCTGCAAACATCGTTTGGGGCCTTAGAGGAAACTTCGGCCGGACTTCCTTGTGGGTTCAGTCTCAAATAGGCGATAAACCTGGACTAGAGTCTTGTGTGGTTAGTCAGGTCATGGCCGACTCCCTCGCTAGGCTTCCACTTGAAGGTTGCCGAGGTGCCCTTTTATGTGCACATAGCGATAAGTGGCGGGAGCATGTGTGACGAAGTACACCCCTGCAGGGTAATCATCTATTCGAATAGCCGCGTCCACGGATATGGACTACTTGGAAACTTATATGGTTCATAGACAAATTTAATGGTTACCCATAAAAGTCTCAAGACAAGTGTGAGTACCTTGGATGGCACTCTCGTAGGAAGACGGGAGCGGATCCATGGTGGTGTATTGTTGTGATGTTAGTGGACTCGTGTGCGCTTTCTCAAACTTATTCAAAGTACTAGTAGTCGTAGTACAGGATAGCCAAGAGAAAAAGCGGGCTTGCTGCAATGAAGCCCACACCCCCCTTGTTGATACCGATGCATATGTAGTTAGTTCTGATGTAAGTCTTGCTGAGTACCTCCGTACTCACCGTTGCTTTATTAATGTTTTTGCAGAGGAGACACCAGTCTCGCTAGTGGTTTCTACGATTAGATCGATGCCGACCAAGTAGCTTGGAATCCCAGACAGAGGTCTGGTTCCTATGGAGGGTCTGGTAGATAGACTGGCTCCCTCAGCCTTCTTCTTTTCTAGATGTGTTGGGGATATTACCCCGCAGTATAACCCGGCCTGAAGTATGACCCGGCCGGGACTCGGTGACTCACTGTTGCGCCAGCCAACCTTGGCGACTCATTGGTGACCCGGCAGGAGGTATGACCCGGCCCATCGTATGGCGGCTCATAGGTCACCTCTATTACCGGGTCACAGGACGACCAGGCCCAAGGCCCAGCGTGTAAGCCGGCGCGAGGCGGCTCACAGAGAAGGCACAAAGGAGAGGAAGGATTCCCTTACAAGAGAAACAAGACCCGGATTAGGACTCAAGAGAGACTAGTCCTAATCCTACTCCTAGTAGGACTCTACATGTAAACCTACCCCTTCCACTTATATAAGGAGGGGTAGAGCACCCCTAGAGGGACAAGTTCAAGTCATTAGAGATAGACAGATTAGAGGCTCTCGAGATTAGAGGTAGCGATCCCGCACACTTGTAATCGAGATCGTCATCATCATCAATATAGACACAAAGCAGGACGTAGGCTTTTACCTCCATCGGAGCGGCCGAACCTGGGTACCCGCGTCTCTCGATTCCGACCAACCCCTCTCAAGCCGCCACATAGTTGTGATGGCCTCACACCTAAGTTCCCTCACGAGGACTGTCGGATTTCGGGCTCCACAAAACCCTTAAGATTCGAACACAGGGGCGTGTGCGAAGATCCCCAGCGGCTTCACCCAACCTAGCTCGCTACTCGATGAACACAGCAACAAACTCGCACGATGACAAGGAAGAAGATGAACACGACAGTTTACCCAGGTTTGGGCCGCTGCGAAGCGTAATACCCTACTCCTGCTTTGGTGGATTGCCTCTCGAGGAGGTGGGGTGGATGAATGAGTACAGTGTTTCTGGGCCTCCTGAGGGCTCCCCAGTGGTGTTCGAGGCCCTCTGTGGCTCGGTGGTGGATGAGTGGTGGAATGGATCCCCTTCCCCCTCTACGGTGCAGCCTCCCCTCTATATATAGCGGTGGCTTGGGTCCTTCCCTTATCGCAATGGCGGGAAGGGATCCCACAACGGCCAATTTTGAAGGGGGATAAGAGTACGTGCCCGCCCTGCCCAAAGGCGGTATTCGCCTGCAAAGTAGATGTCGACGACGCAGGGACGGGCTCAGCGATGACATCCTCCCTGCGGGGCTGGTGGTTGTGGTCTTGTTGCACCGGAATGGAAACCTTTGGGGGGTGCTTTGGGAACCCGCGTACGTCTCTGCTCCCTTTGCACCAAAGGGGAAACTGCGCCGCCTGGCGCACTGGCGCCTGCCTGTCCTTCCTTGCGTCACCCTTGACTCCGGAGGCCGGGCCTTGCTTAGAGATCTCCGCCGCTCCGGAGGGGGCCTGAGGAGGCCCATCCCTTGCTGGTCTTGACGCTGCTCCTCCTCGCGAACCTCGGGGCCTCGCGAGGGCCTTGCCTTGAGTGGGGCCACGCCCGACTGTGCTTGGTCGATGAGGGCCATGCCCTAGGCCGTAGGCACGCAGGTCTGGGTACCCCCGTTCCCAGAACGCCGACAGTAGCCCCCGGGCCCAAGGCGCGCTCGAGTCGGTTTACGGGCGAAGCCCTGTGGCCGGCCCGGAGTGCCGCGGGCCCCAGACGCCTGCGGGCCAGGCTTTACATGCGTCGAATGCCCTGACGGCGACGCCCCGGCTCCCCGGGGGCGTCCGGAACCGCTTCCAGTCAAACTAACACGACGCCTGGGTCCTACGCCAGCCATCATTGCCTCCTCTTGAATGCTGCCGCGGCTTCGTGTCACACGGACGTGACCCTCCAGAGACCGCACGCGTCTGGGAACGCGAGGGGGCGTAGGGCGGCCCTCGGCGGTATATAAGTTGGCGAGGGCGAGAAAACCCTCACTCACCTTCATCTTCTTCGCCTCCCCATCTCCAATCCGTTGCTCCCCCAGTTATGGCGTTGGTGAGGAAGTTCTCTGCTGCTGAGAAGGGAAAGGCCTCCGGGGAGGGTACTGCTGCTCCGCCGCCCAAGAGGGGCCGCGGTCGCCCTCGGAAGTATGACGTGACGCCGACGGCGGTCCCCAGCGAGCGCGGCTGTGGTTTTGCGTGCCCTGGGATCACCATCGGCGGCTGCGGTTGGGCGTCGTCCAGCGGGGGCGGCCGCGGTGGCCGTGGCGGTGGCGGCCAAGGTGGGAGGTCGGCGGTGGCCACCCGACCGCCGCGCCCGTGGCTCCACTCGGCCGACACGGCCCAGGAATTCGTGATGTCGGCGGAAAGGCCGGAGGCCGCCTGGTTCCAACTCCCGAACTTCTTCGTGGGGGCGCTGCCGGCCGGAGGGCCCGCCGGCCTATGGCTGTAGGACGACGGTTGCTGCAGCGCGGCGTCTTGGGTGGAGGTCGAGGTCACTCCTGGAGGCTACGTGTACTTGAAACGCGGGTGGCAAGCGTTCGCCCACGCTCGTGGCCTGAAGGGGAGGCGCACCCTCCACTTCAAGTACGACGGGGAGGCGACGCTCTTCGTCAAAATCTTCGGGGAAGAGGAGGAGCGCCTGGGGTGCTGCCCGGAAGATGTCGGCCGCGACGATCTTGGAGATGAGCTTGCCCTTCACGACGGGCGCCGCGCCTTCAGCTGAAGTGACACCCCCTCCGAAGGAAGCCCAAGCGACAGCAGCGACAGCAGCTATAGCAGCTACGACGCGCCGCCACGTCGACGCACCCGGGTCTCAGGGGGTAGCCAGCTGCCGCGGCGCCGCACTTCCGCTCCAGGGGCGTCTGTCCTGGCGCGCTTCCACGGGGCCGTGAAGGAGGAGGATGACACCGACTGAGCGCCGGTGCACCGATGCCGGGGCTCCTGAGGCGGCAGCCCCCGTGCGGCTATTCACTTTCTTTCTCCTCCTCTTCTCCTGCACCTGTAATCCAAGAACTAAGGGAGGCCCTGTGGGTCGTGTAACGCACTCGGGTGCCTGCCCCCTTTTATCAGTACCTTCTGCATTCCGTTAGTTGGAATTTCCTTCCGGTCGTGGTTAGGGTACTTAGCTCTACATGCTCGCGGTAGGCTTCTTGGTTATGGAGGCGCGGCTGTTGGGCTCGGAGGGTCCGTTCGCCTGGCGGGTTTCTTCTTCTTGCGAGTGAGGTGGGTTGGGAGCTCTGTCGGCGCTCTGTGTCTATAGGTCCCAGTCCCGCACATTTCCCTACCATCGCAAGGTACGGCCAGTTCACCTGGACGCCCCTCACAAGGTGAGGCCCCGACACCCTTGATGCCGACCGGAAACCAATGACGACCTCAAGGGGCGAGTGGCTTTTCGACCGGTAAGGCTCCTGAGGCGCGATGTTCAGGAACCCCCTTCGACACTCAAGCAGCTCTACGTCAGCAGGTCCCAGTCCCGCACATCTCCCCACTACCGTTAGGTATGACCGGAAACCAAGGACGCACTTCACGGGGCGAGGCCCCGACACCCCTGATGCCGACCGGAAACCAAGGATGACACTAGGGGGTCGAGTGGCCTTATGAGGCTTTTCGACCTCAAGGGGCGAGTGGCTTTTCGACCGGTAAGGCTCCTGAGGCGCGATGCTCAGTAGCCCCCTTAGACGCTCAAGCGGCTCCCGAAAATTCTGCTCCCTGCCCCGAGGAGGGCAGGCTTCTTGAGTCTTCCTGAGGCTCTGAGTTGTCGTTCAAGTAGCCCTACATTGGCAGGTCCCAGTCCCGCACATTTCCCCACCACCGTTAGGTACGACCGGAAACCAAGGACGCACTTCACGGGGCGGGGCCCCGACACCCCTGATGCCAACCGGAAACCAAGGACGCCACCAGGGGGTCGAGTGGCCTTATGACCGGTAAGGCTCCTGAGGCGCGATGCTCAGGAGCCCCCTTAGACGCTCAAGCTGTCGCAAGAAAAATTAAAATTTTGTTTCCTTTCCGAGATGGCGCGTCGGGCCGTGAATGGAGCCCCCGAGCGAGTACGAGACGATACGCGCCTACTGACTGATCCGTGGGTACCATGCGAGGATCAGGGCGCCAAGGCCTTGGCGAGGTGTAAGCACCGTGCCCCCAACCCCCGCTCGCGGGGTACGAGGAGGAAGAGAGCAGGCGAGTGCTTGACTCGAGGAGAGAAAAACCAACATGAGAAACGGTGATGAAAACAAATCTTTGACCCTTTCCTTTAAAACATGATTTGGAAAAAACCCCGAGTTTAGTTTCATAAAGGCTGGCAAATCCAAACACGAGAAAAGCAAATAACGGCCGCGTCCGGCGCCTAAACTAGTCTTCGTCTTCCCCCAGCGCTGAGCGTAAAGCATCCACGTTGCATGGGCATAGCCATTGATGGGCAGTGTTGACTTCTCCGCCAGCTCTGGGCTATGGCTGCCACATTGCGTGGGAGGAACCCCTCTGAGTCCTCAGGGGGCTCTGGGCGTATACAACCCACTCATTATTACGTGAGAGTGTCACGGGTAGAACTTCTGGAGGTACTAGATGTTCCAGGCGTTCTGGATGGGGACCCCGTCCTGAGTCTCCAGGCGCACGGCGCCAGGCCTGGAGACATGAACGACCTTGAACGGGCCCTCCCACATGGGTGAGAGCTTGTGCAAGCCTTCCCTGGAGAGAACCCGCCTCAGGACGAGGTCTCCGACTTCAAGGGTCCTGGAGCGGATGTTGCGGCAGTGGTAGCGCCGCAGCGCTTGCTGATACCGTGCAGCTCGGAGCAAGGCCCGACGACATGCCTCCTCTCCAAGCACGAGGTCCGTTCCCCGCGTAGCATCATGACACTCCTCGTCGAATGCCAAGACCCGCGGGGATCGGTGCTTGATCTCATGGGGGAGGACAGCTTCAGCTCCGTAGACGAGGAAGAACGGGGTCTCGCCGGTGGGCTTAGTTGGGGTAGTGCGGATGGACCACAACACCGACTGAAGCTCATCGACCCAACCCCTGCCGCAGGCTTCAAGCTTCTTCTTGAAGCTCCTTGACTTGAGGCCCCGTAGGACCTCTACGTTGGCGCGCTCCGCCTGGCCGTTGCTCCGGGGGTGGGCCACCGAGGCGTAACATATCTGCGTTCCAAGGTTAGCACAATAGGTCTTGAAGAGGTTACTTGTGAACTGCGAACCGTTGTCGGTGATGATGCGGTTGGGGACGCCGAAGCGGCTCACGAGGCCCTTGATGAACTTGACGGCCGACCCGGCAGGGATGGTGCGGACGGGCTCCACCTCCGCCCATTTGGTGAACTTGTCGATGGCGACGTAGAGGTAGCGGTATCCGCCCGCTGCTCGCGGGAAGGGCCCCAGTATATCCAGCCCCCAGACCGCAAAGGGCCAGGAGAGTGGAATGGTCTAGAGGCCCTGCGCGGGTTGGTGAATCTGCTTGGCATGAAACTGGCAGGCCTCGCAAGACCGAACTAGCTTGATGGCGTCGTCAAGCGCCGAGGGCCAGTAGAAGCCCGATCGGAACGCCTTCCCTACAAGCGTGCATGAAGAAGAGTGATGCCCGCAGTCTCCTCCGTGGATGTCGGCCAGCAGCTCGCACCCTTGCTCCTTGGAGATGCACCGCAGCGCGACGTCGTTCGGGCGTCTGCGATACAAGTCGCCGTCTTGCAAGCAGTAGGCTATGGCTTGTCGGGCTACGCGCTCCGCGTCTTCCTCCTTCTCTGGTAGCGTGCCGTGAAGCAGGTACGCCCAGAACTCTTGCATCCAGCTGTTGGCCTGGGGCTCCAAGGCCAGGAGCAGTCAGGCTCCTGAGGCCTGGCCACAGTCCGGAGCCCCCGAGGGCGGTGCTGGGGGGAGCTCCTCACTTCGTGGCGCCGGGCCTTCGGTAGGTGGTGTCGCGGAGGGTTTGAAGAGCGCTCCTCGAAGACGCCTGGCTCCTGAGGTTCGCGGCGCGAGGCCCTCTTGGCTATGTCATCGGCTTCCTTGTTCGCGCCACGCGGGATGTGCTGCAACTCCAAGCCCTGAAAGCGTTTTTCGATCTTACGTACCAGTTCCAGATACGCCTCCATGTGCTCATCCTTGGGCGTGTACTCTTTGTTGGAGAAGTTGACGAGGAGCTGGGAGTCGCCCATGACGGTGAGGCACCGAACCCCCAAGGCCGCCGCCGCCTTGAGGCCAGCGATGAGGCCCTCGTACTCCGCGATGTTGTTGGAGACCTTCTCTCCATGCTGGAAACAGAGCTGCATAGCATAGCTGAGCTTGTCTCTTGCCGGGGAAGTGAGTACGACCCCGGCTCCCGCTCCTTTGCTTGTGAAGGCCCCGTCGAAATGCATGGTCCAGCCTTCGGGTGCTTCATAGCCAGGGACAAGGGACTGGCTCCCCTCTAGCCCCCAGTCCGGGGTGTCTGTCCACTCCGCCACGAAGTCCGCTAGGGCTGCCCCTTTGATGACCCTGGTCTTGCTGAACTCTATGTTGAAGGCCTGCAGCTCGATGTTCCATTCGGCAACTCTCCCCGCCGCGTTGGGGTTGTGCAGGATCTTTTCCAAGGGGTAAGCGGAGACGACCTTGATGGGATGCCCCTGGAAGTAGTGACGCAGTTTTCTTGAGGCGACAAGGAGCGCCAGGAGGAGCTTCTGCTGCATGGGGTAGCGCGAGCTCGCGTCCCGCAGCACCGTACTGACGTAGTAACCGAGTGCTCGGCGAGGGTGAGGTCTCCCGTGGTGTCCTGCTCCGTGGCAAGCCCAAGGAGCCTGGGCGCCTCGGGGGCCGTTGGCGCTGAGGGGGCCTCGTGAGGGTCGAGCGCCTCAGGGGCCGCCGGAGAGGCCAGGGCCTCATGAGGGTTGAGCGCTTCAGGGGTCGTCGGAGTGGCCTGGGTTTCAGGTGCCCCAGCTTGAGGAGGAGCAGGCTCCTGTTGATCGTGTGAGCCCCCTGGCTCCGTGTGCGGGGGCCCGCCGGTGCCTTTTGATGCGGTGCGTGTGCCGGCTCGCTCTTCCCTGACTGCCACCAACGCAGCGCTGGCGGAATGGGGGGTGGCAGCCAGGTATAGCAACAAGGGCTCCCGAGGGCGAGGTGCTACCATCACTGGTGGGCTCGTGAGGTATCGCTTGAGTTCCTCGAAGGTTGCGTCGGCCTCCGGGGTCCATTCGAAAGGGCCCTTCCTTTTCATGATCTTGAAGAACGGCAAGGCCCGCTCGCCGAGCTTGGAGATGAAGCGCCCCAGGGAGGTCACGCATCCCGCCAATTTCTGCATTTCCTTGAGGGTTTGGGGCGCGCTCATCTTGTTTATGGCCTTGATATTCTCCGGGTTCGCCTCGATCCCCCGGTGCGACACCAGGAAACCGTGCAACTTGCCCGAGGGGACCCCGAAGACGCACTTTTCAGGGTTGAGCTTCAGGTTTACCTCCCTCAGGCTGGCGAATGTCTCCTCCAAGTCCTCGACCAAGGTCTTGCCCGCCCTGGACTTGACCACGATGTCATCGACGTAGGCTTCTGCGTTCCTCCCGAGTTGCGGCCCCGGGGCGATGTGCATCAGCTGCTGGAAGGTCGCCCCAGCATTCCGTAGCCCGAAAGGCATGCACGTGTAGCAGAACACCCCACACGTGGTGAGGAAAGCCGTCTTCTCGATGTCCTCCACTGCCATTTTGATCTGGTGGTAACCTGAGAAGGCGTCCAGGAAGCACAGGAGGTCGCACTCCGCGGTGGAGTCCATGATCTGGTCGATGCGCGGCAGTGGGAATGGGTCCTGGGGACAGGCTTTGTTGAGGCTCGTGAAGTCGATGCACATACGCTCCTTCCCGCACTTCTTTGGGACGACCACGGGGTTGGCCACCCACTCTGGGTAACGCACCTCCCGGATAACCCCTGCCTCCTTCAGCTTGCCGACCTCCTGAGCGATGAATGCTTGCTTCTCCGGAGCTTGCCTCCTTGCCTTTTGCTTCACCAGGTGCGTGTTTGGGCACACCATGAGGTGGTGCTCGATTGCGTCCCTTGGGACCCCCACCAAGTCGGAGGTGCTCCATGCGAACGCGTCCTTATTCGCCTTGAGGAATGCCACCAACGCCTCCTCTTGGTCTTGAGGCAGGTCGGCGCCGATGGTGAAGGTAGGGCCCGGGTTTTCTTCGTCCACCGGTACTTGCTTCGTCTCCGCCCGATTCTGGGAGAACAGCTGCTTCTTCTTTACAGGCACGACGTCGGGGACACCTTCGGGGTCCTCTGCGGCCCGCGCTGCACCCCCGGCACTGGTGCGCGCCGCGGCCGCGGCCTTGTAGCAGAGCTTGAGCATGTGGGACGCCTCCTTGACATCTCCCACAATGGTGAGGACACCGCCGCTCCCGGGCATCTTTACGACGTTGTAACCCGAGTGCGTCGCCGCCATGAACTAGGCAAGGGCGGGGTAGCCGAGTATCGCGTTGTAAGGGAGGTGGATGTGGGCGACGTCGAAGTCGACCTGCTCGGTGCGGAAGTTGGAGCGGGTGCCGAAGGTGACGGGGAGGTGCTCCCGCCCCACGGGGACGACGGACCTGCCGACCACTCCAGAGAAGGGCCTTGAAGGTGCGAGCTGATCACGGGGTAGCTGCAGCGCGTCGAAGGCCTCCACGGAGATGACGTTGAGGCTGGCGCCACCATCGATGAGTGTCCTGGAGATGGCCACGCCGCGTACGGTCGGCGTGCACAACATGGGGAGCGTCCCAGCGGCCGATGTCGTCCTGGGGTGGTCGCCGGGGCCGAAGGTGATGTCGATCTCCGGCCATACGCGGCGCACCGCGAGCTCGGGCCGCGGCCGAACCGCTCCCACATGGCGTAGGAACCGCTTGACATGGCGGCCAGAGAGTGGCGCTTGCGACCCGCCGAGGATGTAGGCGACCGCGGGGGCGGCCCTGCACGTCCAAACGCCGTCTCGCGCCGGGGACCGGCCGCCGTCGCGAATCACGCCTGCCATGGAGTTGCTGAGTCGGGGCTCGGCCTTCGCCGCAAGCGGGGAAGCTCCGACACGCCCCCTACCTGGCGCGCCAAATGTCAGATTTCGGGCTCCGCAAAACCCTTAAGATTCGAACACAGGGGCGTGTGCGAAGATCCCCAACGGCTTCGCCCAACCTAGCTCGCTACTCAATGAACACAGCAACAAACTCGCACGATGAAGAGGAAGAAGATGAACACGACAGTACCCAGGTTCGGGCCGCTGCGAAGCGTAATACCCTACTCCTGCTTTGGTGGATTGCCTCTCGAGGAGGTGGGGTGGATGAAAGAGTACAGTGTTTCTGGGCCTCCTGAGGGCTCCCCAGTGGTGTTCGAGGCCCTCTGTGGCTCGGTGATGGATGAGTGGTGGAATGGATCCCCTTCCCCCTCTACGGTGCAGCCTCCCCTCTATATATAGTGGTGGCTCGAGTCCTCTTCCCTTATCGCAATGGCGGGAAGGGATCCCACAACAGCCAATTTTGAAGGGGGAAAGGAGTACGTGCCCGCCCTGCCCAAAGGCGGTCTTCGCCTGCAAAGTAGCTGTCGACGGCGCAGGGACGGGCTCAGCGATGACATCCTCCCTGCGGGGCTGTTGGTTGTGGTCTTGTTGCACCGGAATGGAAACCTTTGGGGGTGCTTTGGGAACCCGCGTACGTCTCTGCTCCCTTTGCACCAAAGGGGAAACTACGCCGCCTGGCGCACTGGCGCCCGCCTGTCCTTCCTTGCGTCACCCTTGACTCCGGAGGCCGGGCCTTGCTTAGAGATCTCCGCCCCTCTGGAGGGGGCCTGAGGAGGCCCATCCCTTGCTGGTCTTGATGCTGCTCCTCCTTGCGAGCCTAGGGCCCTCGCAAGGGCCATGCCTTGAGTGGGGCCACGCTCGGCCGTGCTTGGTCGATGAAGTGGGCCATTCCCTGGGCCGCAGGCAGGCAGGTCTGGGTACCCCCGTTCCCAGAACGCCGACAAGGACATCCTGCCGTGACAAAACCCCAATAGTTGGCACCCACCGTGGGGCGAAGCACGGTGGTATTGTGTTCTTGGAGGGAGCTCTTCAGGTATCAAGAAGCTCGCGATTGGCCAGATGAATAAGAACAGTCGGCATGGAAAAATCTCGCAGGATAACCTGGCGTGGGACAACCTTAGGCAGAGCCAGAAAATTCATCTTCGTCTGCAACAATCCATGGACGAGAAGGAAATTTTGTTTGCGAAATTTGAGATCAAGAAGGCAATCTGTTCGGGTCGATTTCAACTGTGCTTCCCTATGAAGAAGCCGAGTCGCACAAGATCGACTGATTTCCCGCAGCACGTAGAAGAATTCTTGGAGCAACAAGTTTCATATTGGATTGAACAGGATATAGGGCGACAGTGATCAAGACATACCCTGGCGTAACCGATCCAATCTAGAGACAGATACAAGTCAAAAAACAAAAGGAGAGAGAAAAGGGGCACGATCCGAAAACGGATCGACCATGGACTCCACGCCCCCCCCCCCCCCCCCCCCCGCCCGCCGCCTCGCCCTGCTCCCGCCGGCTCAACACGCTCGCCGGCCGCTGGTTCGCTGCAACCGTCGGCCGCAGTGGCCTTGCTGTGGCCCTTTCTCGAGCACCGTGGGGGCTCCTCTCCAGCACGTGCACGCTCCCGTGCGGCCTCACCTCCGCCGACGTCGCAGAATCGGCCGCGAGTCGCGTCCTCCGCTCAAACCGCCCGTCGGCTCGCTGCCCCGTTGCGCCGGCTCTGCCGCCACACCTCACTTCACCTCTCGAGTCATGGCAACGCTCCGCCACGAGTCAACGCTCCGCCACGAGCCGGTCCTCCACCGCGCCATGGCCACCTCTAGCTCGACTGTCCGCCTCCATCACCACCTCAAGTCCGATTCGCTAGGCTCCACCTCGCCTCTGGCCTCCATCCTCGCCTGGCCCCGAGCCGGCCAGCCGCTGCGGCCTCGCCTCCTTCGCTCACCTCCGCCACTTCCCTTCGCCCCACGCAAATCGCCGTGCCCTCGTAGGCTGGCTCCACCTCGCCCCGGCCAAAGCGACCTCGCCTCGTCTCGCCTCAAGCCGCCCTCACGCGCTGCTACTCCGGATGGCTTCACCTCCGCATGCCGGCCTGCCGGCTCCCACTGCGCCACGGTCGGCTCCTCTCCCGCCACGCCTTGCTCATGGAGCCGACCGCCGCTGTGGTCGCCACTCCCCCCGCATGCCCGTCCCGATCACCCGTGGGTCGCCGTGCTTCTCCCCGCCTCCACCACGCCACGGCCGCCTCTCGCTCGATTGTCCGCCTCCGTCGCCACCTCGAGTCTGATTCGCCAGGCTCCACCTCGCCTCCGGCCTCCATCCTCGCCTGGCCCCGAGCCGGCCAGCCGCTACGGCCTCGCCTCCTTTTCTCGCCTCCGGTTTGGATGGATAAGAGGTGGGGGAGCCGGTTAAGAAAGGTGTGAATGGTCAGCTCAAAATTCATCGAAGTACACACCAATTATCGCGGGTATCTTCGACTCGCCCACGGGTGACTTCAACTCTATCGCAGGCATCATCAACCCCGCTGTTGTTAAACTTCCGACAAAGCATATCAGGTGAAGTCTAGCCAGTCTATTTGCATTGGTACATTTTATTTTTTTCGAGAACAATTACTCTGGCTGGCGATATTTTTTATGCAGGACAATTATTCACTGCAAAAGCGATCGTCGTGCCACGGATATGGAGCTCGCGCCAACATTATCATGCGCCAGCATCCGGCCATACTACACTGCTCAACGGACGCTTGTGAGCCGCCGTCTCTGCGGTCCAGTCTACATTGACGTGCTGGTGCCGCGCCTGCTCATTCAAGCCGCCCAACAGGCGCTTGTGAGTTGCCGCCCTTGCTGTCCGGTCTGCATCCACATGCTGAGGCCACGTTCGCCCGCATGAGCCGCCAAACGAACACGCGCAAGCCGCCGTCCCCGCGGTCCGGTGTACTAGAACAACTCTGGAGCAAATAACAATATATTATCAGCTTCTGCTCGCATCAGATGGTTCAATGAACAGGCGCACAAGTTGCCGCCATCTCGGTTTGGTTAACTTCAACAACGAGCTGGGTCGATCCATCGGCCGGGTTACTGGCAAAACTCATATGGGATCATTTGTAACCCGTCATCTCGACCTTCCGCGGGTTCATGTTGCGTTATCAACGCCAAAGACATACAATGAGTGTTGCGAAGATCATCAAACTCACCACTTTGCCTCCAGCCTCAACACATTCCAGCGTTTCCGCTGTCAACTATATGCCGGGTTATGCCATGGCCAAGTATGGAGAATCTCAAGCCAACTCCTCGAGTCGTCTTAAGACTCGGGAGCTACACAGACATGATTCAACAAATGTTGCTAGTTTTAGCAAATTCAAGAACGCCGGGTCATTGGAGAAGAAATAACCCGATCTCGGGGGCTACTGCCACATTGGTGAAAGCTTAAAGGCTGTCAGAAAATTTCCAAATAAAAAAGTGCCAAGAAATCTGAGAGTTCCGGCTCAAAAGAAGGATTCCGGAGTTTCAGAAAAGGTTCCGGTTTAAAACCCGGCTCAAGAGAAGTCTTTCTCTCACAAAGTTTTGAGATCTCGATATCCGGCTCTACATCCGGTTCAAAAAGAATTCATCTCTCGCAAAGTTTCGAGTTCTCAAGAAGATTTAAAGTCGCCCAAGAGGACCAGCCGCCATGATGCGACCGTTCAAACATGGATGCCCTACCTTATTGGCGGAAGATCTAAAGTCGCCCAAGAGGACGAGCCGCCATGATGCGACCGTTCAAACATGGGTGCACTGCTTTATTGGCAGAAGATTTAAAGTTGCCCAAGAGGACGAGCCGCCATGATGCGACCGTTCAAACATGGGCGCACTACCTTATTGGCGGAAGATTTAAAGTCGCCCAAGAGGACGAGCCGCCATGCTGCGACCATTCAAACATGGGTGCCCGTATTTATTGGATCATCATAAGGTCACTTGGGGGCTTCCAACCCACTGGGTTTAGCTTTCATACCCTCTTGGCCAGGCTTTATATGCCATGTTCGAGTTAAACCTGCCTGTTGCAACTTGCTACTCCACCATGTGACCCGCCGAACTCTTGACAGTCAATCTTGCTCAGAGACCCTGAACTTTCATAGTCAATCTCGCACAAAGACCCTGAACTTGTCAAGGTTTAAACGGCGGCTCTTGTCATGAGAGAGCTGGCTTACAGTGAGCTAGGATAAACACGCATGTCCGCTGTAGTCTCTCCGCTATGTGGCCCGTTCGTACTCTTAACAGTCAATATTTTTAAGACCCTCAACTCGTTAAGGTTTAAACGATGGATTTATGTCATGTGAGAGCCAGCTTACGGGATTAAAGGCTTTCATGCCAAAGCTTCATTGAAGCAAAAATTGAGTTTTTCAAAAAATGAAACAGAGCTAGTCTCTTTTTGTTGAGCCTTGAAAGCCGACATTTTTATACTCTGTTATCATACACATCCATCATCATACATTGCATCATACATTGCATCATCATTGCATCATCATACCATGCATCATATATGCATGAATATCCTGGTTTATATTACAGGAGCCGGTTTTCAAACCGGGATACATATTCCAATCTTCAATAGCCAACATGGCTGGATTTCCATTATGGTTGTTACAACCAATATTGAATAATTGAGGTTCTCAAACCAAGTTATATTATTATCTTAAATAGACAACATGGCTGGATCTTCATCATGGTTTATCATAACCAGTATTAAATGGTTGGTGTTTTTCAAGCCAGCTCGGAAGAAATTACTATTCCCGAAGAGCCGACCTATCAAGTATAATGCCGTGTCATCTAATTGACCGGTTTTTGGATTCTTTCAAATTGTGCTCTGTAGTAAACTACAACACTTATGGATTTCTCATACATATATTTGCCGGGTTGCACCGCAACCACGAGCTGGGATTTTCATTTTGAGGACAAAGGCATTATTCCAGGATATTCGACAAAATACCGGGTTACAACCACGGTCAAGGAGTCATTCAACAAATTATGATGAGTTATATTGTTCTCACACAGTCCCAGGTCGCCGCAGGCATAAGACCCGGCACTTGGGGGCAACATCATATGATGTTTTTCTTTTCAGAGGAGAAGTACATGTAAGTCCCGAGTCGCTACAGGCATACAACCTGGCACTTGGGGGCTACACCACCTAGATCAAATTTTCTAAAGTCCCAAGTCGCTGCAGGCATGCGACTCGGCACTTGGGGGCTACAGTATTCAGCTGCACAAACAGATTATAAAGGTCCAAAGTGAAGACCCGGCCCATCACACACTGGTGAGACGGCCCTTGGGGGCTAATGTACTATCATTTTCAAGTTGAGGAATCATATGAAGAGCCGGCCCATCATATAAAAATGAGCCGGCCCTTCGGGGCTACACATTGCTCCTCAAAGTTTATATGATCAGATCTATAAAAAGTTCCTGTTCATTATTACATAATGACCTGACCCTTGGGGGCTACACTGGCTGAAGTTTTATGAGCATAAGACACTTACAAGTCCCAGGTTGCTGCAGGCAAGACAACCCGGTACTTGGGGGCTACATATGTGGAACATTCAACTTATACTGGTGACTCAGATGAACAATCCAGATTTCTCTAGAGTTGCAATATTTATATTGAAGCAAGTCTTAAAGCTATCACTACGTTCCCTTATTAAGACTTGGGGGCTACAGGTAATATGGATATATCAAAAAATAGAAGAGCACTTTCAAGATGTCAATTGTGAGCGAGACCAGCTCAACAGATTTTTATCTAGCCGAAGCATTGAAAGACCGGCTCAGCATCACACGGATTTCTTTATTTCCAATAATTTTATCAAGTCAAGCTGGAGTCCAGTTGTTTGACCCGGCGTCACCAAGAATTATGACCCGACATTATCAAAAGATCATAACCCGGCAGGGTCTATATAAGCAAGCTGGCCTCACAAGTGGGAAGTGGTTTAACAATGGATGATTTTCTATTCCCAGTCAAAGCAATGGAAAGCCGACTCAACTTCATATGGTTTTCTTGTCTCCAATATTTTCATCGAAGCCAAAGCAATGGAAGCCGGCTCAACATCATGTGGTTTTCTCATTCCCAAAAGTATCTTTAAACCAAAGCATTGGAGGTCGACTCAACGACATATGGCTGTTTTATTCCCAATATTTTGCAAAGGACACGGACCTGCAAGATGTTTGTGAAGACGGCTCGTTAATATGAAGAAGAAACCCGGATATTTCAGGAGCTGCTTCATTGAGCCGGCCAGGGGAGCAAGCCGGTCCCTTAACATATTTATTATTCTTATTTCAAGAGCTTACCATGAATAAATTCAAGCTAACCTGGGGGCTAATGTCGGGGATATTACCCCGTGGTATAACCCGGCCTGAAGTATGACCCGGCTGGGACTCGGTGACTCACTGCTGCGCCAGCCGAGCTTGGCGACTCATTGGTGACCCGGCAGGAGGTATGATCCGGCCCATCGTATGGCGGCTCACAGGTCACCTCTATTACCGGGTCACAGGACGACCAGGCCCAAGGCCCAGCGTGTAAGCCGGCGCGAGGCGGCTCACAGAGAAGGCCCAAAGGAGAGGAAGGATTCCCTTACAAGAGAAACAAGACCTGGATTAGGACTCAAGAGAGACTAGTCCTAATCCTACTCCTAGTAGGACTCTACATGTAAACCTACCCCTTCCACTTATGTAAGGAGGGGTAGAGCACTCCTAGAGGGACAAGTTCAAGTCATTAGAGATAGACAGATTAGGGGCTCTCGAGATTAGAGGTAGTGATCATGCACCCTTGTAATCGAGATCGTCATCATCATCAATATAGACACAAAGCAGGACGTAGGATTTTACCTCTATCGGACGGGCTGAACCTGGGTAAAACCCGCGTCTCTCGATTCCGACCAACCCCTCTCAAGCCGCCACATAGTTGCGATGGCCTCACACCTAAGTTCTCTCACAAGGACATCCTGCCATGACAAAACCACGACAAGATGTCTGTACCCAGACATGTTATGCTTCCGGTTGTTGCTTGTATGACTTGTGTGTTGGGTCATGTGACACCTGCTTGTAATATCACACTATGTTAGCTCTTATGGGCCTTTAATAAACACTTGTGTCATAGAGTTATGTTGTGATGCCATGTTGTATCTACACATATCGTGCATATTGCGCGTATGATTGAAATGCATTGGTATGTGTGGGATTCGACACCTAGCTGTGTGCCTTTAGTAGCCTTCTTTACGGGGAAATGCCTCTTTGTGCTTCCAATGAGCCTCGGTAGCTTGCTACTGCTCCGGACACACTGATTGACCAGCATGTATCCTTCTTTGCTGTTGTGTCTGTCCCTACGAGGAAATGTCACGCGGTGTAATGGAGTCCTTGTAGCTCGCTACGACTCGTCTACACACGCTGATGACTGACACCTGCATTGTTGGGTTACGTATGCCTGTACCTGTACGATTGTGCCACTTGGGTCTATAGCTAGTCATGTCGACACGGGTTCTCTGACATATGATTGCTAGCGACATACTCATATACGTGAGCCAAAAGATGCAAACGGTCCTGGCCAAGGTAAGGTGGCAGCCGTGGGGATTACCATGCGTGAGGCCACAAAGTGATATGATATGTTACATGCTAGATTTGTATGGCTTAGGATCGGGGTCCCGACAGCGTTGGTATCAGAGCTTGACTGACTATTGGATTACCAAGCCAAACTAGTCGTTGTTGAGTCTAGAAATGCTTTAGTTATATAAGGGAATTGATTGTGGAAGGGAACGTAAGGCTCTTTTTACTCCTTTTCCCATGTTATTCTGATTCTGAGTCACCCTCTTCTTTTCTACGGGGATTAAGAACTAGGCTTTTTACCTATCTACCAGGATCTCGAGTTACTATTCCGTAGACTTACAGGAATGGTTGATCTGAGTTACATTCCAGTCCTCGAGTGTTGCCTGTGTAGCTTGTTAGCTCGATCAGAATCTTGAGATTGTGATGTTGAGGTGTCATGGCACCTAAATCTTTTGCAGGATGTCTCATTTCTGAGCATTCACAGCCGTTATGATGTCCAATTTTCCCTAGGATTTCTATGGAGATCAAATGCTATTGCATTCCTTCCTATCTACCTGGTATGTCGCTCTGTCTAATCCCAGTTTCTCATCCTCAGGATGTCTCTCAGTAAACGAGCTGCCATTGGCTGCAAGAAGGGCCAAAGACGTGGTACCAGAGATGCCGAAGTTCTGCCGGATTCACCTTTGTTGGCACAGTTCATGATAGACATTGAGAAGAACAAGAGTGAGTCAAATCGCTTGCTGGCATGTATTCAGGAAAATACAGCACATCAGTGTGCTGGGACAGTGACCATCCTTGACTTCATAAAGCTGTATCCACCCACCTTTCACCACTCCATTGAGCCACTCGATGCGGATGACTGGCTCCGTAGCATCACCAACAAGCTGCGTTCCACGAACGTGGCTGAGGCTGACAAGGTCACCTATTCTACATATCACCTGGAGGGTCCTGCTAGTATATGGTGGGAGAACTATGAGACTATAATTCCAGCTGGCCAGATTCCTATATGGGAAGAATTCATAGATGCTTTCCGCGAGCATCATATTCCTCAGGGTCTTATGGACCGAAAAAGAGAAGAGTTTTGTAACCTTACTTAGGGTAAGATGGTAGTAGATGCATACAATCGAGAGTTTGAGAACCTTGCCCGTTACGCCACAGAAAAAGTGTCCACGGATGCCAAGAAGCAAACTAGGTTCAGGAAGGGTCTCAACCCAAAGTTGCGTCATGATCTTCACCTGCATCATTGTGACACCTTCCAGGCTCTTGTTAACAAGGCCATCAATGCAGAGCCAGCTCAGCTCACTTATGAAGAGTCTCGCAAGCATAACCGTGATTTGGTTTCTACCTCCGGCTCTGGATCTCAGAAGCGCCGGATTTGGGTTCCGAACTCATCACTTCCACCTGGATATGCGAGGCCATCCTATGTGGCGCCTCGTCCAACTCAGCCAAATGCTCCACCCAATCTTGTTGGTGGACCGCCTGTCAATGCGGTTCCACGTTCAACTTATGTGATTTGTTACAAGTGTGGAGAGCCAGGCCACATTGCTCGAAATTGCACTTAGTCCAATGTTGCCCCACCCAAGTCTGGAAAGTCTATTGGCCGTAATAAGCCACCAGTCAAACCGGTCCATGCCAAGCCAACTGTAACACCCAAAAAATTCAACCATGTTTTATTAATTAAAATTTTGCCAGGAAATTAATTTTTTATTTTCTGGATCATCTATTGATTTCAGAATCACTTCTTTCTTCTGAGTTGTGGAGTTTTCCCTCCAAGTAGAAACTTTTCAAGAAATATTTTTTTGGACTTGAGTGCCCACTCAAGAACATTTTTTATTATTATTATTATATATGATCAGTGGAAATATTTCTATAATTATTCTCCTAAGCTTTATTTCTTTTAAAATGGTTTCTCATAATTTTTAGAGCCTCATAGTGCACTACAACCATTGGATAACTTCATTTAAAAATTCTACAAAAATTTGTAGAAGACATGTGAGGTTCCTACATCACTTTTATGCAAAGAAACAACTTTGTGTTTTGAAAAATTTGAGCAAACCATCCTCATCTTCATTCTGGTCCAGTTTGGTAGTTTGTACTGCAACCCCATTTTATCTTGCCCTATTGCCCATGAGATTTTTCCTACTTGAAGTTTACCCTACCACACCCTTAAGTCCAGGAGATCAGATCCAGTAGATGATTTTGAGCTCATGCAATAATGGCCTATATTTCCTGTCCAGAATCAGAGTTTTGCAAAACTTACACTAGCAAGTTTCTGGTTTTCTCAATATAACTTTGCCATCATCACCTACACCTAAAGAGACCCCAACCTGGAGATTTTGACCACGAGAAGAGTTGCCTTGATGCCCATGGCATTCTGTCGAACACCTTGTGTTCATGAACAGAATTGGCATAAAACCATGTTTACATGGTGGACTAGCTTCTCAGACCAAACCAGCATGTCCACTGAGCCTCTAGAACATCCACTCATGACCCTGTTAAGTTTAGGCGTAAGCTAGGACCTGTAGACTGTCCTGGCAAATCGTCGAGCACCCTGAGTGCATGCCCGGAGCGCGAGCAGAGCGCGCGTTTTGCACGTGCGGCCTCCTGGGTCGCCGCGACCAGTTGCCGCCTCCCCCGCTCGTCCTAATCCTCTCCCCTGTCCCCTAGTGCTGCCCCGACACGCCCTGCTCCTCTCAGAGCGGCAGCAATGGCTCTTTGGCGGCACACCGGCGCCCGTGACCATCTCTGCCGTGGCCGGAACCGCCCGAGCCACTCCAGCACGCCAGCTGCCCCTAGAGCAGTGCGTCCTCATCCGCTCGCCCTGCCGGACCCAGCCAACCATCGCCACGCGCCCCCTTGGCTATAGAACGGCGGTTCACCGGTCTTATCCTCGGCCGCCGGCGGAACCGACCTCCCTTCCCTATAAATAGGCTGCCCGAGGCTTCCTTCTCGACCTCAGTAAACCTCTCAGGCCCCAGCGAACCCATTGATCCCTCTGTAGTCCTCCGGTAGGAGAAGAACGACCAGAGAGGTCGTCTTCCTCGCTCACGGCCGTTTCGGCCGCCGCTGCAATCCCATCGATTCCGACGCAACCACCGCGCCCCTGCTCTCCCTCTCTATGCCATTAGCCTCCTAGTACCTCCGCGAACCTATTCCTCTCGCCAATTTTGATCCAGGGGCCGCCCTTGTGCAGAACCCCTTCCTTGCCGACGCCGGCGTCCGCCGGAGCCAGCACGACCAGCAGCCCCGCCTAGCCTAGCAACTACTGGGGCAACCCAAGAGCTCACCAAGACCCCCTAAATCCATTCCCACGTCTGGAGCCCCGAGATGCGCCGTCGTCCACCGGCAACCGGCCGCCGGCGAGGCTCTGTCTCCGTTTCTGTAAGGAGGGAGACGACCAGGGTCAAACCTGACCCAGGGACCCACCCGGCAGAGACCCACAGCCCTTGCCAGCGCGGTCAAGTGGAAGCGCATTCCAGAAAGTGCGTCTTCCTTCTATGAAAGCGTATTCACCGCCGAAGCGTTTTCTTTTTATTCATTTTCTAAAAACCAGATTTGACTTAACTTTGACTGCTTATATCTTCTTAACCACAACGTCAAACAAGTTGATTCTTTTTCTGTTATTTCTCAAATTTCACCTAGTTTATTTTAGGATTTATTTGAAAAATTTCCAAGACAACTTTTTGCACTGTTTTTGAATTGTGTGTTGATTCAAATATTTTCAAAATAGGAAATGGAGAGAGAAGAAAACCTTCAAAAAAGTTTTGTGATGCACCCTACCTCTCCACAACTTGAAGGCAAGCATTCTAAACCCTGGCATAATAATTGTTGTGTGTTGTTTGATGTGACTACAACACCAAGTTGACTTGAAGAATGCGTTATTTCATGTGATGATGTGATCATGTTTACTAGTGCATGATGATAATTCCTTGCTGTTGGAATTGAAATGCTTGTGACAGCATTCACCCTCGTATGCCTTTCATGCCTACCGGAAGGAATCCGGGAAAGTTTCTGTCTTGGGTAGACACGAGCTTGTTACTGATATTTCGTTGAGACGAGTATATTCAGTAAGCCATGGTGAGGTATGATGAGTGGTGATTCTGTCTGTTGGTATGGAATATATTTGTGATGCTAATCATGCAGGAAACACTTAAACCTCCTGAGTCGACCGTAGATCGAGTCTTGTGCCAGTAACCCCCATACTTGTTTCGTGCTACGACTTGTCCCTGCTGCAGGTAGGGTACGGTTCAGTAAGTTGTCAACCCCTTTCTTAGCACACACCGTACAGAGAGGCCATAGTGAAAGATACCAGTGGCCCCTGGTAGGCATGTCACTTGGTCCGGGGGCATGGGTGTTTCCGGTTGGGACCGTGGGGGTAGCTCCCCTGTTTTACGCGCGGTATAAATGTTGTGATCCCATGCTAATCGAGGTTGGAGCCTCCCCACTTAGAGTTTTGCTTAACGAGTGTCGTGGGTGATTCCAGGCACTGGTAAGTTAAGCTGGTGTGTGCGGGTCAGGTGTGTTTTCAATTCAAAGACCGTAAGCGGAATTAGTCCCGGTGGACTAAAGGAATCCGTTACTCGTGGGTAAAGAGTACACCCTCTGCAGAGTTTATATCTATTCGAATAGCCATGTCCGCGGTTAAGGACTACAGTCTGGGATGGGTCAAGTGTCGGTCTTCGGAGGAGAAACTTCTAAACCGGAACATTGATCATGACGTGTGACAAATGATGATTATGACTATTATTATTGTGGACTAACCATTTATATTATTTGAATTTTTGAGTATCCCTGGGATGGTTCTACCTCCTGGATATTCATCGTGATTATTCTTATATAAGCCCTTTATGTGGCGTCGCTGAGACGCCCGACTGTGGCATGCTTATGATTTATTTACCTTATAAGCCCTTTATGTGGCGTCGCTCAGACGCCCGACTGTGGCATGCTTGTTATTTATTCTCTTTATAAGCCCTTTATGTGGCGTCGCTCAGACGCCCGACTGTGGCATGCTTATTATTTATTTTTCCCTATAAGCCCTTTATGTGACGTCGCTCAGACGCCCGACTGTGGCATGCTTATTATTTATTTTTCCCTATAAGCCCTTTATGTGGTGTCGCTCAGACGCCCGACTATGGCATGCTTGATATTTATTTTCTTTATAAGCCCTTTATGTGGCGTCGCTCAGACGCCCGACTGTGGCATGCTTGTTATTTATTTTCTTTATAAGCCCTTTATGTGGTTTCGCTCAGACGCCCGACTGAGGCATGCTTTATATTATTATCCTTTCGAGGCGTCGCTTCAGACACCCGATCGGTTTACTTTATTTTTATTCTCTGATTGCTTATTCATGTTTAATTTAGATGACCTGCTTGCGTGCATCATGACTTTTATTTGGTGACTGACTAAGTGATCATGGATTACTTCAGTGGATGATTATCATCTGTTATATTATACCTGTTTTCATGATGTTTGCGAGTACATTCAAAGTACTCACTGGCTTGTCCCTGGCTATTGTCTTGGCCAGATTTCTTGCTTGGAGAGGAGCGCAACGACGACAGCCCGAAACCTAGGCATCGAAGATAGCTGATACGCGAAGATAGGAATTAACCAGGTCAGCTGTTCCTGTGGGAAATGGAGTCCCATAGACGCTGATGATCCGCAAACCGCTTCCGCCAGCAACCACTAGAAACCTTTTGTTGTACTCATAGACCAGACTGGTCTTGTACTCCATATTTTTGTATTTTGCTTGGAATTTCTGTATCAAGATTGTGTCTCATCAGCTAACAGTAATCCTGGGGCTGGTGAGCACAAGGGCCATTTACTGGGAAGTTAATATCCTGGAAAACGGGTCCTGACAACCTTGGTATCAGAGCCAGGCTGACCATTGGCTAATCGTATCTTAGCCGGGTCAATAAAACCTAGGTTAACCCACCCACCAGACCTTAACCTAACCACAGCCAAGCTTATCCTATACGATAGCCACATAGTGACCCCGACACCTTTTTGGTACTCGGTGCCCAACCTGTCAGGCTAGCCTGTCGATCACACGCCAGTGACCGACACCTAATTTGTCTCATTCGCAAGCGTGTGAAGGAAGACTCCGTTTTCTTTTTCTATAAAAGGGAACGTTAGCCCCAACCCAGCACAGCACAGCCTCTACCCCAAAACCAAGCCAAGATGCCTGGCCCCATTGTTCACAATGAGACCACAGCAACCAACCTTGGAGGTTTTGTAACCGTGCTAGCAAACCTCACCCATCGTGCCTTTGCTTTAGAAGAGCCCCCAGAATATGTTGTGTACCAAGGGCTCATGAGCGGTGAGAGTCGTCAATTCTGGGCCACGGTGCACGTCTATGGTAGGGGTATAGCGCCAGAGCGCCCCTACAGGTTCACCGGAAGGACAACTTCGTTTGAGCCACAAGCCATCCAGCTAGCCGCTCGAGAGGCTATAGTTCAACTCCGGCACCTATCACCAAGAGTTAACTGCCGCTCGTTCTACTACTACCCCAGCCGTGACGGGTATAGTAGGACACCCCAGGTTGCCAACGGAGACCACGAGACGGACCCTGCATTGCTGCATCTGGTGCGCTATGTAAGTGCACTAGAGGCATTGTTCGATCAGGTCACTCTTGATCTGATCGCCGCCCGTGGAGAACTTGCCCGTCGAGCCCCGGCAAGAGGAGAAGAGGTGCCCGACGCCGACAACCCAGTCATGCTGTTTGGACAACCGATCGAGACCTTGAGGTCTGCCCCTGCAGCCGACCGGAATGCATTTGTATCCCCGGAGGAGCTTCGTCGCCTTTTGGGGACACGCTCCAATGGGATTGTGACCACCAATCCCCGCGATGGTCATCATCGCTACACCGACCCTGCAACTCCTCAACCCCATCCAGCAAACCCCGACGGTGAAGCCCATGGAGAAGCCTCGACGTCCACAAGGCACGCTCGTCTAGATATTAACGAGGTAGACTATGACACTCGAGTAGTACCGAGTCTTAGTATTCTACGCCATGTAATAGTGTGACCTTGTAATCGCCATGAATAAGATGCAGACTGCTTGCATGCCATTGTTTTGAATAGTAGCCATGCATAGTATTTTGGCGTTCGGTTACATATTAAATTCCGGGCATAGCTACCAAAAACCACCCCAGACGACACCCACAGTAATACGTCACTTTTGTGAGATATGTATATCTGTGGCATTGACCCCGACCCCCATAGAGCAGAACCGTCAACCTAGATTGCCCCCACACCGCAATAGGTAACCCAGCCCTGATGCTATATAAGAGGCCACTCCGTGACCATACCAAGCATCCCTCACTTTGTGCATAGCTCTCACAGCCATTTTTGCCATGCCAAGCCCTAGTATTCATCTGAGAACTCCAGATGCGACCCCAGGTAGTTTTGTTAGAATATTGTGGGACTTTACCTGCAGTACCATGAGTTCTACCCATCCACCCCAGTACGAGCTGCTCAAAACGAGAATCACCCCGTCCGCCTCGAAATATTGGGCAGTAGTGCACATCCCTCCGACAAACCCAAACCAAGACCCAACGGAAGTCTCTTTCGTGGGGAAATCTATGAAGACTCCGCAAATGGCCATAGAAGCTGCTGAGTACGAAGCGATTACTCGTCTTCGCTTCACAGTACCCTATGCCAGCGAAAGGGGGTATTATTACTTCCCGAGTCGTGCAGCACCCGGGGAAGTAGCATCCTTTCCCGGTGGGCGAATAGAGAGGGATCCTGTACTGGCCAACCTTGCCCAGTACGTCATCGCTCAAGAGCGGTTGACCCAGCGAGTAATGGGTTATCTCTAGAACCTCGCTGATTTAAATCCTCAGATCGCCATTGGCTGACCACTGAGGCCAGACCAGGAAAGGCGCGTTCTTCGACTAGTCAATCCGCTTCCTTCGGTAGAAGAGGAATGTGCCCCAGTGCCGGAGACATTTTCTCAGGACCCAGCCTATTTTACGTTTGCGTCGTAGACGCCACTACTATGTCTATTAGCCTAGCATTTATTTATGTGTTGCAGCTTATGCGTTGTATCCTAAGTTTGTGCTATGAATAAACTGTTTGGTTTCAATTAATGTGAGTGATTTTTTTTACTGCTGTGATTTTTGATCAACTGCTTTCGCTCTCAGTAAATCTTGAGGTTGGTTTTTCTTTGAGCCATTGCAACTAACATTTCTCCGTGGCATAGATTTAAATTCACGCAGCACCACAACAGCAGGCTCACAGCCACAACCACTCAACCACATGCACTAATTGCAATACCAAGTACACATTTTGCACCTAACTGGAAACCGCACTAACACACCACAGTTTTTCTGAAAGAGAAAGTTGTGGGTAATTATTCTGGTGCAAGTTGCCTCCAGCACACTGACAACAGTTAGCACCCGACACCGACACTTAACCCTCATGATCACCGCCGCCGCGAAGAGCCAACACTCGAGCAGCAGCATCACGACGATCATCGAGGATCATCGCGCACAAGAGCATGGAGAACCCCAGCACTACCGCCAACCCTCCGCACATCAGAATCGTGTACCAATCCGGCATCACCTCCGCCATTAGAGCCTCGTCTCGAGCTCCTGCAAACTGAAATGGAGGAGAAGGAAGGAGAAGAAGAAACGAGGCCAGGTGTGAGGAAGAAGGGAGAAGCACCGCGGTCATTTTATAGCTCGAGATCGGTGTACGGTGAACGAAGTCCACCAGCGCCGCTCGTCGCTCGATCGCCGGTGTTCGGAGGCGAATCCGCGAGCAGTGCCGACAGCACACTGGCCCGCGAGGTGAGTGCACGCTGCGCCGGCAGCTAGCACGCCGCGCACTGCCGCAGTACGACCTAGAGGCCCTACGCGCTAGACGCCACCGGTGGAGAAAGCACGGGATAGCGCGCGATAGAGAGGAAGACAGGAGAGCCCGAGGTAGAAGAAGAGACTGACAGTGGGCCCCAGGTCCACCTGTCAGCCAGAGGGAGCACTGTGCACTCGGGTACGACCAGCGTGATATGGAAATTTAGAAATTTATTCTAAATTAACCGTAGCCATAAGTAGAAATCTCTCGGTTTCCCCAACCGTAGATTTTTCCACGCAGCGCCAGTACCCCACTGTAGTTATCCCAATTATCTGCCCACTCACTGTAGCCACGTCAAATCGCGTGAGCAGGGTATTTAATTTTCGAGTTATTATTGCATGATAGCAGGAGTAATATTTTTGAAACCGTCCTTAGCAAATCTCGAGGACGAGATTTTTCTTAAGGGGGGTAGTGTTGTAACACCCCAAAAATTCAACCATGTTTTATTAATTAAAATTTTGCCAGGAAATTAATTTTTTATTTTCTGGATCATCTATTGATTTCAGAATCACTTCTTTCTTCTCAGTTGTGGAGTTTTCCCTCCAAGTAGAAACTTTTCAAGAAATATTTTTTTGGACTTGAGTGCCTACTCAAGAACATTTTTTATTATTATTATATATGATCAGTGGAAATATTTCTCTAATTATTCTCCTAAGCTTTATTTCTTTTTAAATGGTTTCTCATAATTTTTAGAGCCTCATTTGCACTACAACCATTGGATAACTTCATTTAAAAATTCTACAAAAATTTGTAGAAGACATGTGAGGTTCCTACATCACTTTTATGCAAAGAAACAACTTTGTGTTTTGAAAATTTTGAGCAAACCATCCTCATCTTCATTCTGGTCCAGTTTGGTAGTTTGTACTGCAACCCCATTTTATCTTGCCCTATTGCCCATGAGATTTTTCCTACTTGAAGTTTACCCTATCAAACCCTTAAGTCCAGGAGATCAGATCCAGTAGAAGATTTTGAGCTCATGCAATAATGGCCTATATTTCCTGTCCAGAATTAGAGTTTTGCAAAACTTACACTAGCAAGTTTTTGGTTTTCTCAATATAACTTTGCCATCATCACCTACACCTAAAGAGACCCCAACCAGGAGATTTTGACCACCAGAAGAGTTGCCTTGATGCCCATGGCATTCTGTCGAACACCTTGTGTTCATGAACAGAATTGGCATAAAACCATGTTTACATGGTGGACTAGCTTCTCAGACCAAACCAGCATGTCCACTGAGCCTCTAGAACACCCACTCATGACCCTGTTAAGTTTAGGTGTAAGCTAGGACCTGTAGACTGCCCTGGCAAATCGTCGAGCACCCTGAGTGCATGCCCGGAGCGCGAGCAGAGCGCGTGTTTTGCACGTGCGGCCTCCCGAGTCGCCGCGACCAGTTGCCGCCTCCCCCGCTCATCCTAATCCTCTCCCCTGTCCCCTAGTGCTGCCCCGACACGCCCTGCTCCTCTCAGAGCGGCAGCAATGGCTCTTTGGCGGCACACTGGCGCCCGTGACCATCTCTGCCGTGGCCGGCGCCGCCCGAGCCACTCCAGCACGCCAGCTGCCCATTGAGCAGTGCGTCCTCATCCGCTCGCCCTGGCGGACCCAGCCAGCCATCGCCATGCGCCCCCTTGGCTACAGAACGGCGGTTCGCCGGTCTTATTCTCGGCCGCCGGCGGAACCGACCTCCCTTCCCAATAAATAGGCTGCCCGAGGCTTCCCTCTCGACCTCAGTAAACCTCTCAGGCCCCAGCGAACCCATTGCTCCCTCTGTAGTCCTCCGGTAGGAGAAGAATTTCCAGAGCGGTCGTCTTCCTCGCTCATGGCCGTTTCGGCCGCCGCTGCAATCCCGTCGATTCCGACGCAACCACCGCGCCCCTGCTCTCCCTCTCTATGCCATTAGCCTCCTAGTACCTCCGCGAACCTATTCCTCTCGCCAATTTTGATCCAGGGGCCGACCTTGTGCAGAACCCCTTCCTTGCCGACGCCGGCGTCCGCCAGAGCCAGCACGACCAGCAGCCCCGCCTAGCCTAGCAACTACTGGGGCAACCCAAGAGCTCACCAAGACCCCCTAAATCCATTCCCACGTCTGGAGCCCCGAGATGCGCCGTCGTCCACCGGCAACCGGCCGCCGGCGAGGCTCTGTCTCCGTTTCTGTAAGGAGGGAGACGACCAGGGTCAAACCTGACCCAGGGACCCACCCGGCAGAGACCCACAACCCTTGCCAGCGCGGTCAAGTGGAAGCGCATTCTAGAAAGTACGTCTTCCTTCTATGAAAGCGTATTCACCACCGAAGCGTTTTCTTTTTATTCATTTTCTAAAAACCAGATTTGACCTAAACTTTGACTGCTTATATCTTCTTAACCACAACGTCAAACAAGTTGGTTCTTTTTCTGTTATTTGTCAAATTTCACCTAGTTTATTTTAGGATTTATTTGAAAATTTTCCAAGACAACTTTTTGCACTATTTTTGAATTGCGTGTTGATTCAAATATTTTCAAAATAGGAAATGGAGAGAGAAGAAAACCTTCAAAAAAGTTTTGTGATGCACCCTACCTCTCCACAACTTGAAGGCAAGCATTCTGAACCCTGGCATAATAATTGTTGTGTGTTGTTTGATGTGACTACAACACCAAGTTGACTTGAAGAATGCGTTATTTCATGTGATGATGTGGTCATGTTTACTAGTGCATGATGAGAATTCCTTGTTGTTGGAATTGAAATGCTTGTGACAGCATTCACCCTCGTATGGCTTTCATGCCTACCGGAAGGAATCTGGGAAAGTCTCTATCTTGGGTAGACACGAGCTTGTTACTGATATTTCGTTGAGACGAGTATATTCAGTAAGGCATGGTGAGGTATGATGAGTGGTGATTCTGTCTGTTGGTATGGAATATATTTGTTATGCTAATCATGCAGGAAACACTTAAACCTCCTGAGTCGACCGTAGATCGAGTCTTGTTCCAGTAACCCCCATACTTGTTTCGTGCTACCACTTGTCCCTGCTGCAGGTAGGGTACGGTTCAGTAAGTTGTCAACCCCTTTCTTAGCACACACCGTACAGAGAGGCCATAGTGAAAGATACCAGTGGCCCCTGGTAGGCATGTCACTTGGTCCGGGGGCATGGGTGTTTCCGGTTGGGACCGAGGGGGTAGCTCCCCTGTTTTGCGCGTGGTATAAATGTTGTGATCCCATGCTAATCGAGGTTGGAGCCTCCCCACTTAGAGTTTTGCTTAACGAGTGTCGTGGTTGATTCCAGGCACCAGTAAGTTAAGCTCGTGTGTGCGGGTCAGGTGTGTTTTCAATTCAAAGACCGTAAGCGGAATTAGTCCCGGTGGACTAAAGGAATCCGTTACTCGTGGGTAAAGAGTACACCCTCTGCAGAGTTTATATCTATTCGAATAGCCGTGTCCGCGGTTAAGGACTACAGTCTGGGATGGGTCAAGTGTCGGTCTTAGTATCGGTCTTCGGAGGAGAAACTTCTAAACCGGAACATTGATCATGACGTGTGACAAATGATGATTATGACTATTATTATTGTGGACTAACCATTTATATTATTTGAATTTTTGAGTTTCCCTAGGATGGTTCTACCTCCTGGATATTCATTGTGATTATTCTTATATAAGCCCTTTATGTGGCGTCGCTGAGATGCCCGACTGTGGCATGCTTATGATTTATTTACCTTATAAGCCCTTTATGTGGCGTCGCTCAGACGCCCGACTGTGGCATGCTTGTTATTTATTCTCTTTATAAGCCCTTTATGTGGCGTCGCTCAGACGCCCGACTGTGGCATGCTTATTATTTATTTTTCCCTATAAGCCCTTTATGTGGCGTCGCTCAGACGCCCGACTGTGGCATGCTTATTATTTATTTTTCCCTATAAGCCCTTTATGTGGTGTCGCTCAGACGCCCGACTATGGTATGCTTGATATTTATTTTCTTTATAAGCCCTTTATGTGGCGTCGCTCAGACGCCCGACTGTGGCATGCTTGTTATTTATTTTCTTTATAAGCCCTTTATGTGGTGTCGCTCAGACGCCCGACTGAGGCATGCTTTGTATTATTATCCTTTCGAGGCGTCGCTTTAGACACCCGATCGGTTTACTTTATTTTTATTCTCTGATTGCTTATTCATGTTTAATTTAGATGACCTGCTTGCGTGTGTCATGACTTTTGTTTGGTGACTGACTAAGTGATCATGGATTACTTCAGTGCATGATTATCATCTGTTATATTATACCTGTTTTCATGATGTTTGCGAGTACATTCAAAGTACTCACTGGCTTGTCCCTGGCTATTGTCTTGGCCAGATTTCTTGCTTGGAGAGGAGCGCAACGACGACAGCCCGGAACCTAGGCATCGAAGATAGCTGATACGCAAAGATAGGAATTAACCAGGTCAGCTGTTCCTGTGGGAAATGGAGTCCCATAGACGCTGATGATCCGCAAACCGCTTCCGCCAGCAACCACTAGAAACCTTTTGTTGTACTCATAGACCAGACTGCACTTCTACTCCATATTTTTGTATTTTTCTTGGAATTTCTGTATCAAGATTGTGTCTCATCAGCTAACAGTAATCTTGGGGCTGGTGAGCACAAGGGCCATTTACTGGGAAGTTAATATCCTGGAAAACCGGTCCTGACACCAACTGTCATTGAACATGGTTGTGTGAACCACGTCTCAGCCGAAGAAGCTCATGAGGATCATGATGTCGTGCTTGGAACACTCCTCGTAAATTGTCGTGCAGCATCAGTTCTGTTTGATACTGGAGCCTCGCATTCCTTCATCTCGGAAGGCTAGGCCCGGTTGCATGACATGTCATTTTGCGATATGCCAACTGCTCTTGAAGTTCAGACTCCAGGGTCTAGTTGGAAGACCACAAGAATAAGCCATGGAAATGAAATTCTTGTTGACAGACTTGTATTCCTTGCATCGCTGATAGCTCTCAAGTTTTCAGATATTAACATCATCTTGGGTATGGATTGGATGATGGCTCATCATGCCAAGATTGATTGCTCCACCAGGTCTGTTCAGCTTATGCACCCATCTAGTAGGATAGTCAATGTTTCAACTTGAGTTGCAAAGAATCAGCTCTATTCGCACAATGCCAACCCTCTTCCTGAGCTTGAAGATATTCCGGTAGTCCGAGATTTTCCGGATGTCTTTCCAAAAGAGTTGCTAGGTATTCCACCTAACAGGGATGTGGAGTTTGTGATAGACCTCATCCCAGGAAGTGTTCTAATTTCAAGAAGACCTTATAAAATGGCACCCTTGGAGCTAGCCGAGCTTAAGAAACAACTTGATGAGTCCTTGCAAAAGGGTTTCATCAGACCTAGTTCTTCTCCTTGGGCTTGTCCCGTCCTCTTTGTGAAGAAGAAGGATGGAGCGGACCGAATGGTTGTAGATTACCGACCCGTCAATCTGGTCACAATAAAGAATAAGTATCCGCTCCCCAGGATCAATGATTTGTATGATCAACTTGTTGGATCCTCAGTGTTCTCCAAGATGGATTTGAGGTAGGCTACCATCAAATCAAGATCGAGAACGGAGATATTCCCAAGACAGCCTTTGTCACTCGTTATGGACAGTATGAGTACACGGTCATGTCTTTTGGTCTGACCAATGCTCCAGCCACATTCTCCCACCTAATTAACTCAATCTTCATGGAGTACCCAGATAAGTTTGTCGTGGTTTATCTCGATGACATACTGATCTACTCAAAGAATGAAGCAGAGCATGCTGAACATCTCAGACTTGTGCTAGAAAAACTCAGAGCACCGTATTTATGCCAAGTTCTCATAGTGTGAATTTTGGTTACAAGAAGTGACCTATCTAGGTCATGTGATTTCCAGTAAGGGCATTGCAGTCAACCCCGAAAGAGTTCAGGCTATTCTTGATTGGACTTCACTTGAAACAGTTAAGCAAGTTAGGAGTTTCCATGGTTTAGCAAGCTATTGTCGTTGCTTCATTGAGAACTTCTCCAAAGTTGCCAAGCCCCTGACGGAACTCCTCAAGAAAGATAAGAAGTTCGAGTGGACCCCACAATGTGAGCACAGTTTCCAGGAACTGAAGAGACGTCTGACCTCTGCCCCCGTGCTTGTGCCACCGAATTTCTCTAAAGACTTTGTCATCTATTGCAACGCTTCCAGACAAGGACTCGGATGTGTTCTTATGCAAGACCGACAAGTGATCGCCTATGCATCTCGACAGTTGCACCCACATGAGGAAAACTATCCAACACATGATTTGGAGCTTGCAGCAGTAGTCTATGCACTCAAGACATGGCGACATTACCTCCTTGGTAATCGTTGAGAGATTTACACCGATCATCAGAGTCTGAAGTATATCTTCACCCAACCAGATCTAAATCTCAGACAAAGACGATGGTTAGAGCTGATTATGGATTACGATTTAGGAATTACTTACACCCAGGCAAGGCAAATGTCATGGCTGATGCATTAAGTCATAAGTCGTACTGCAACAACCTTATGCTTCAACAAGGTCAACCCCTTCTTCATGAGGAATTCTGCAAGCTTAACCTTCACATTGTTCCTCACGGATCCTGTCGCAATCGGGGCTCCGCAAAACCCAACAAGGTTTGAACACTGGGGCGTGTGCGAGGATCTCAACTGGCCCAAAGTCCCAAACCCGTCGCCCTATGGCCTAGCTGCGTCGAGTAAGTTTTAGCGAGGAAGAAGATGGACACAGAGATTTACCCAGGTTCGGGCCACCTTGTGGTGTAAAACCCTACTCCTGCTTTGTGGTGGATTGGCCTCACGAAGAAGCTGAGGATGAACTGGTACAGTGGTTGGGTGGCCTTGCGAGGGCTCTTGGCAGTGATCAACTGGTGTCCCCCTCCAAGGTGGTAGTCCGTCCCTCTTTATAGGGGCCACGGTCCTCTTCCCTTATCACACAGGCGGGAAGGGATCCCACAATGGCCAAATTTGAAAGGGGACAAGAAGTACATCCTATCCTGACTAAAGGTGGTCTTCGCCTTCAAAGCTTCCGGGTGTGACGCATCGGTGGGCTCGGCGATGACATCCGTCCTGCCGAGCTTGTGGCTTGGTCCTCTTGCACTAGGAGGGAAACCTTTGGGAGGCTCCTTGGGAACCCGCGTACGTCCTTGCTTCCCTATCACGAAAGAGGAAACTGTCCTCCCTCTGTGCCCGCTGGCACCCGCCTGTTAGCCGTCAGAAACCACGTCACCCCGGCCTCACGAGGCTGGGTACTTGCATAGGAATCTCCACTCCTCAGGAGGCAACCTGGGGGATGCCACTTCTCCGGAGGCCTTGGCATTGCTCTCCTCGCGAGTCAGGGGCTCTCGTGAGGGCCTTGACTTGGGGCGCCGCGCGCTGGGCCGCAGGAAGGCAGGTCTGGGTACCCCCGATCCCAGAACGCTGACAGTAGCCCCCGGGCCCAAGGTGTGCCAGTCCTGGCTTCGAAGCGAAGGCAAGAAGCAATGGGCGAAGCGTCGCGGGCCCTAAATCGCCTGTGGGCCCGGCGCGAGGCACCCGGCAGGTCGCTGGACTCCTGCTCCTCAGCAGAGCCTCGGGAACCGTCCCGAGTCAAGACGATTCATAGCCTGCGCGCTGTGTTGATCATCATTGCTCTTCCTCGATTGACATCGCCTTCCTGCCCTTCTGTCACACCGGGCCCAGGCCGAAGTGAACCATCAGTGGAACTGAAGCGACGCTAGGCAGAGCCGCCCACGAGCCGAGTACGGCACATGGCGCCCGAGGAATCCACGTCGCCTCTGCTCCCCCACGACGCCTCGAGGATTGCAGTCGCGCCTATAAACCCACCTCACCCAAGGGGCAGTTCCATCCTTGCTTGTCATCATGTTTGCCTCCTTCCATTACTGCCCATTCTCCTCCATTGGAAAACCGACTTCTCCATCCTTCCTTCTTCCGATGGCGTCCAAGGGAAGTGATGCCGACGCCGCCGTGCGAGCGGGGCCCTCAGCGCTGCGACCAACTCAGGAGGGAGGCGGAGGCCAACCTTCGAGGTCGGTCCAGGCGCGCCGGCGCTGGGCCGCCACAGACAAGTAAGTGCGCCATCGCCTTTGTTTTTCTCGTTCGTCGTGTCTGTCTTGCCGAGCATGACTAGTGACCTTCCTCAGGGCGCCCGCACCTAAGAGGCGCATGCTCGACGCGCTCCAGGGCAAGGCGGACGACCTCGGGGCCGAGCTACTGAACGCTGAGGCCACCCTTCAAGTCGCGCTGCGGGGCGAGGAGGATGCCAAGGCGGAGCTGGCATCCCTCCAGGCCCAAGTTGAGGAGGCCGCCAACGCCTTCCAGGTAGCCAAGGACGACGCGGTGCACGCGAAGATGATGGAGGCGCAGCGCGCCAAACAGTACCTGGACATCGCCCACCGCGCAGACAGCGCGGTCCGCCAATTCGTCAGGGAAGCCCCCACGTTGCCGTGTGCGCATGGCGACGGGGGCTACCTCACCTTCTTCCAGAAGGTGGTGGAGGTGCTTGAGTCTGGCGTCTCCCGGGTGGATGAAGATGTCAAATCCAGCGCGCGCGACCTCCTGGACAATGCGCTGACGCGCGTCTTCTCCAACTTGCGCCACCACGTCCCCGCGTTCGACCTCTCCCGCGCGATGGAGCCAATGCCCGCGGAGCTCCGGAGGCCCCTCGGGGATGAGGTGCGCGAGCACGGGGAGTCCCTGATCGAGCGGTTCGCCCCGGAGGCATCGTCCGAGGGGGGTGGCAGCTCTGGCGATGAGTCCTTCAGGGGCCACGATGGGGCAGTGCCTCCTCCGCCTGAGCTCCTTCTCTTTTATTCCTATTGCATCATGAACTATTTGGCCCCCGTGGGGAGTTAAGCATTGTATGATACCTTTGCTCTTGGGTAGTTGTTGCCTGTCGTGCTTTGAAGATCCTTATTTCCTTCGCGTGGTTTTCTTTTATCCTCGCGCGCCTCCTGCGCCCCGGCTGGCGGAGACCTATGATGAACGGCTCCGGAGGTCCTCACTCCTAGCGTGCGGTGGAGGCCACGGGGCGCCAGCCCCCGTGCTCCTCCTTGCGCCTGTACTCGCCTCGTGGGGCTGTTGTCTCACCTTTGACCTCCCTCAGGGGGGGGGGGGGCTTCAGGAGCGCCGCGTGGCCTTCAAGGACGGTTGCTCGCTTGATCCTCGCGAGGCTGATGCCCTCGCGATGGCCTTGCTCGTGAATCCTAGGTGGCGCCTGCGTCGGACTCTCTGGGGCTGCGTCGTGAGAGCCCGATTCTCCTCCTTCTGCGTTGTCTTTCCTTTCCCGTAGCATCCGTGCTGGTCCCGCGAGTGCTGCGTGAGAGGTTGTGTCTTTCACGCTCGAACGTCGGTGTCGCGAAGGCTCCCGAGGAGAGGCACCTGGGGGTCCGTCTTGGGTACTCGGGTGAGTCGCACCGGGGAGAGCGTTGCCAGCTAGGCCTGGTCTATGTGGCATCTAAATGAAGGTCCTGCAAGGAAATTATCCTGTTCCAAATGTTAAGCGCACGCCCGCCTGCATTTGGGCGTCCCCGCCTGCATTTGGGCATTATGCGAGAAGGGTGGACCTCAAGACCCTGGCTGGGTATCATGCGAGCGATATGCCCTCGAGCCGGAACTTGGTTCCTTAACTTCCAGTGTCGCCGGGGCGGACCCAAGCGCTGACACCATGTCTAGACCGGGGGAGCGACCCCCGTACGCATTTTGTCTTCCCCCCAGCGCGGATCATGGGGTCCTCCACTTGGGCGTGGGCGGGAGCCCTTCCCTCTATGGCCACGACGCGGCTCGTCGTGGGCTTCCACTTGGGGGGTCCGGAGCATGTACAGCCCCTAACTCATTATTACGTGAGAGTGTCACGGCGGCTATAATTGGGTGGATACCCCAGGCACAAGGCTCAAGAGATCCTAACCCGGTCTTCAGATACTCCCGCACATTTTGGTGCGGGAGCACGCAAGTCGGCGCTGCACTCATGCGGCCCGCGCGCGAGTGTCATCGTACACCGCTTGGCCATAGCAATGTGGTTGCGTGCCCCTACGACCCAAACATGAGTGCCGTGGCACGCCCCGCGTGTCCGTAAGGGCACGTCTACAGGAGAGCCGATGATCACCAATTGCGTGCCCCTACGGCCCAAACATGAGCATCGTGGCACGCCCCGCGTGTCCGTAAGGGCACGTCTACAGGAGAGGCGTTGTTCACCAATTGCGTGCCCCTACGGCCCAAACATGAGCGCCATGGCACGCCCCGCGTGTCCGTAATGGCACGTTTGCAGGAGAGGCGTTGTTCACCAATTGCGTGCCCCTACGGCCCAAACCTGAGCGCAGTGGCACGCCCCGCGTGTCCATAAGGGCACGTCTGCAGGAGAGGCGTTGTTCACCAATTGCGTGCCCCTACAGCCCAAACATGAGCGCCGTGGCACGCCCCGCGTGTCTGTAAGGTCATGTCTGCAGGAGAGGCGTTGTTGCCTTCTCCATGGCATCACGAGCCATGCCATCTTCCGCTCCTCTGCCCACAATGGTTCACTGAGGGGGCGTGACACTAAGGCAGATGATTCGCACGGGTGGCCAGCCCATGGGTCAGAGCTCGGGTACTTAGATTTTTCAATGATTCACTTCGAGGACTAGTCCTACGCAGACGTCGTGCCCAGCCCCCGTGCGGAACCATCGCGGGGTGGTCGTGGGGTGCGTGCCATCCCCCGGTAGCGGCGATGTGCCAGAGCCTGAGGCTTTAGACAAACAATACCATCTTGAGTGGGGGTTTAGCCAGATCCGTTATGTATTCAAAAGACACTTGCTCGGGGCGATACAGAACACGGAGAATTGTTTGGTAGGAACAACCAATGAAGTCACCTGACGGATGCGCGCGGGGGGTTCGGTCGTCTCCCTTATGCCTTGAGGACCCATGGTGCCCCGGCGCCTAGCGAGGCATACGCGTCCCATGTCCTCGGCTGCTCGTCGCCCTTGTGAACGCAGGGCTCTCGTGCTCCTGGCGTCTCGCGCCTTGCTCCTTGCTTGCAGGGCCGCGCGTCGAAGCACGCCTCTGGGTGGTGACCGGGTTCTTCCTCCGTTGCGTTGGTCGGGTCACGAGCTCTCCAGGTGGAAGCCCCCGAGCCCGTCCTGAGGGAGGCGTCAGACGCGCCCTCCTATGTGGACGGGGGAGGCGCCTCAGAAGTAGGCGCGGTGCTTGTGGCTCTAGAGGCGGGGGCTCCATCCCCCAAGCGGCACTTGGGCTGGAGCTGCCAGAAGGCACGGTCGAAGGCTAAGGCCGGCGCTTCGCCAAGAACACAAGCGATCGCGCGGGGCTCTTGGAAGCCCCAGCCCAATCGTCCTGTCGGCTGTCGTTCTTCCTTGGCGGTGGTGGCAGCGGAGGAAGGCAGGTCCCGCCCTGAGGGCGGGCCTCCCGAGGATGACCACGCCATGGTCCGACGCGAGGCTCGCCACGCCAGCGAACCTCGTAAGGCTGATCTCGCCAGTCCGGTCGTGGGTCACGGTTGTCCCACTGGCTCCCGCTGCGGCCCTCCCCACGGCTGCGGCCCTCGTTGGCCAGAACGGTGGGGTTCTTGTTTTTTGCCTTCTTGGCCTTGGCCTTCTCGTCCTCACGGTCTGCCTCCGGGAGTGCGCAGAGGGAGGTATGGCCTGCCCGGCCCTTGCGCACTTGTTCGCCGAGTCGAACTTCGGGGGAGTGCACAGGCGCCGTCTCGTGGCTGCGACATCATCTGGCAGCCTGTCTCGTCCCGTGCATGTGTCGGTGCCCCACGTGGTGGTTCGTGGCGTCGTGCTTCGCACACTGGCTTGCGGTCGGCCATTCGTGGGGAAGGAGGAGGTGGCGCGCCATGAGCCACGTCTCCCGCCTGGAAGGGCGGGGGGCGGTGCGAGCGGGTAGGCGTCGGGGCTTCACTAGCAGCGTCGGCGGGCTCGGCGATGCGGCTAAGCAAGTCTTCGGAGTTGTCGTCGTCGGGGTGGTAACACAGCAGTTCGCGTGCCATGGACAGTGCAGCCGGTGCTCCCGTTGGTCCGCGGCGTGCGTGGGAGGTCGATGCCTTGGTGGGAGCGGGGGACGGCGCTACGACGCTGCCGCCTCACCGCTCGGAGGGTGGCAGCGGTAAGTCCTGCCTACCGCAAGCAGCCCACCCGGTAGCAGCATTGGCCGTGGAAGTGGAGGAGCGGCGTGGAACACCGCAGCACATAGGCGCCATTTGGGCAACGCGGGCTGCCCGGCGCTCGGTGCAGGCTCGGCAGGTGTCGGCCATGGGAGTGGCGGAGCTGAGATGAAGTGAACCGGAAAAAGATTTCGACATGCCCCTACCTGGCGCGCCAAATGTTGGAATCGGGGCTCCGCAAAACCCAACAAGGTTCGAACACTGGGGCGTGTGTGAGGATCTCAACCGGCCCAAAGTCCCAAACCCGTCGCCCTATGGCCTAGCTGCGTCGAGTAAGTTTTAGCGAGGAAGAAGATGGACACAGAGATTTACCCAGGTTCGGGCCACCTTGCGGTGTAAAATCCTACTCCAGCTTTGTGGTGGATTGGCCTCAAGAAGAAGCTGAGAATGAACTGGTACAGTGGTTGGGTGGCCTCGCGAGGGCTCTTGGCAGTGATCAACTGGTGTCCCTCTCCAAGGTGGGAGTTCATCCCTCTTTATAGGGACCACGGTCCTCTTCCCTTATCACACAGGCGGGAAGGGATCCCACAATGACCAAATTTGAAAGGGGACAAGAAGTACATCCTATCCTGACTAAAGGTGGTCTTCGCCTGCAAAGCCTCCGGGTGTGACGCAGCGGTGGGCTCGACGATGACATTCGTCCTGCCGAGCTTGTGGTCTTGCTCCTCTTGCACTAGGAGGGAAACCTTTGGGGGGCTCCTTGGGAACCCGCGTATGTCCTTGCTTCCCTATCACGAAAGAGGAAATTTTCCTCCCTCTGCGCCCGCTCGCCCCCGCCTGCTTAGCCGTCAGAAACCACGTTACCCTAGCCTCACGAGGCCGGGTACTTGCATAGGAATCTCCGCTCCTCGGGAGGCAGCCTGGGGGGATGCCACTTCTCCCTAGGCCTTGGCGTTGCTCTCCTCGCGAGTCAGGGGCTCTCGTGAGGGCCTTGACTTGGGGGGCTTGTTGCTGGGCCGTACGGACCTTCATGGTGGGCCGCGCGCTGGGCCGCAGGCAGGCAGGTCTGTGTACCCCCGATCCCAGAACGTCGACAGATCCCTTTCTACCTTGGTTGCAAAACCTACTATGGAGGATCAGATCATAATCAGCCAGCAGTATGATGCGGGTATTACCCGGATCAAGAATAACATTGAGAAGGGAGTTGCTGGTAGTTTCTCCATGGATGATAGAGGTGCGGTGTATTTTGGGAACCGACTGGTAGTTCCTAAGAAGCAACAGCTTCGAGAGTTGATCCTTAAGGAGGCTCATGAATCTCCTCTTACAATTCACCCTGGTAGCACCAAGATGTATCAGGACCTACGCCAAAGGTTCTGGTGGACTAGAATGAAGAGAGAAATCGCTGAGTTCATTGCTAACTGCGACATTTGTCGTCGCGTCAAGGCAGAGCATCAGAGGCCTACTGGCACCCTTCAGCCTTTAGCTATTCCGGAGTGGAAGTGGGATAAAGTGGAGAAGGACTTCATCACCGGATTTCCTAGGACCAAGAGAGGAAATAATGCCATCTTCGTGGTTATTGATCACCTCTCCAAAGTGGCTCATTTCCTTCCTGTCTGAGAAAGTATCACTGCAAGTCAGTTGGCTAACTTATACATCTCTCGAATAGTGTCTCGTCATGGTGTTCCATTAGAGATCAATTCGGACCGTGGAAGTCTTTTCACCTCTTGATTTTGGGAAAGTTTCCAGAATGCTATGGGTACCCATCTCTCCTTTAGCACTGCTTTTCACCCTCAGTCAAGTGGTCAGGTTCAAAGAGTCAATCAAATTCTCGAAGACATGCTCAGAGCTTGTGTCATCTCATTCTGAATGGATTGGGAGAAGTGTCCTCCATTTGCCGAGTTTGCATATAACAACAGCTACCAATCCAGTCTGGGCAAAGTTCCATTCGAGGTTCTTTATGGACGAAGATGTCGAACACCTCTGAACTGGTCAGAAACTGGGAAAAGGCAATTCTTTGGACCATACATGATTGAGGAGGCAGAAGAGCAAGTTCGCGTTATCCGCGAGAATCTCAAGACAGCTCAGTCTCGTTAGAAGAGTCAGTATGATCACCATCATAAGGAAGTAACTTATGAGGTGGATGAAAAGGCTTACCTTCGGGTTACCCCTCTGAAGGGTACCCATCGCTTCGGTATCAAGGGAAAATTGGCTCCTCGTTACATTGGTCCTTTTCGCATTCTTGCTAAACGAGGAGAAGTTGCCTATCAATTGGAACTGTCCCCTCAGCTTTTCCAGAGTTCATGATGTCTTCCAAGTTTCTCAACTCAGGCGTTGCTTCAAGGATCCTATCCGCGAAGTGGACCACGAAACGCTTGATCTTCAAGATGATCTTTCATATCGAGAACATCTTGTTTGTATTCTCGATCAAGCTGAGCGTGCCACCCGGTGTCGGAACATCAAGTTTCTCAAGGTTCAGTGGTCCCATCATTTTGAAAATGAAGCTACGTGGGAACAAGAAGATCGTCTTCGACTTGAGTATCCGGCCATTTTCCCGACGACTCCTGAATCTCAGGGCGAGATTCTTTAAAGTGGGGGTGAGTTGTCACATCCCTAGTTTTAGCATGCACTAGGATCCATGTTTGGAGTTGCATCATGTTTAAAATTTCTTTAAACCTGAAATGGGGATGATCAAACCCTAGCACTATTTGAATTCAAATAGGTTTACCTAAAATGAATTTCAATGAACAAGAATGACCCTCCAAAAAATGTTCATCATCCCTAGAAAAATGTGGAAACATCAACCAGAGGTGATTCATATTTTTTCCATGTCACTTTTGTTTATTGAATTAAGCCAACAAATATTTGAATTGGAGTTATAAAATGCTATAAATACTTTTAATAGCTCCAATAATTCTGGAACTTTTTATGTGGCTCTGGACTTTTGATATATAACCACATATTTATTTTCAGAAGTAACAAAATTGATTTGGTATATTTACTAAATCAGAAACATATTGCAATTAATAGAAAACAAAACAGAAATAAAAAAAGTAAAGGAAGAAGGAGCTACTTGGGCCAACTCACCTGGGGAAGCCCAGCTGGCCCAGCCCAGCTCCCCACCGTCTTCAACCTCCTGCCAGTAGGCAGGAGGGCTTGTGCTCTTAGTGTGCTCGCACGCGCTCGGCCACCTCATGCCAGGCTGCTCGCCGCTGGAGGCTGCTAAGAGCGCCACGAGGGCCCCCGAAGCCGTCCCGCTCCATCCCACTCCTCTATCTCCGTCTCTCTCCCTCGTTCTCTGCTGCTTGCCCGAACGCCATGGATGCACCGCCGCCGATAGCGTAGCCCGGGCCATCTCCAGCCGTCGCCGTTGCATCCAGAAGAGCCGTAGCGTCGTCACCGTCCTCTTCGTCGTGCCACGCGAGCACGGAAGCACTGCACCGCCACCATCAAGCTCGCGTTTGTCCTCGAGACCTGTCGGACGTCTCCAGTCGATTCGCCGGCCACCGCGCGTCCCCGACCTCGCCACCAGCGCCAGAAGAACCAACGTGAGCACCTCGACGTCTTACCCCCTTCCTTTCCTTCATTTTCGCGTCGTAGCCGCGTTAGCCACCGGACCCATGAGCCACTCCCCGCGGTCGACATGGCCGGCATGGCCAGAGCATTTGCCCTGCTCGTTTGAGCACTTTGCGTGCTCGTAGGGGCACGTAGATGCTGCCCCGACCTCCAGCTCCTCCTCCCGCAGCCCGCAGCGCCGCAGCCGCCCAACCCGAGCTTCGGCCGCCGCGGGCGAGCTCGCCGCCGTCAGCTCCGGCCGCCCCTCGCCTCCCCGCGTGTCCCACGCAATGCGGACGAGCAAGGGCTTTGCCCCAGTGGCCTCAGCCGCCGTTCCCGTGGCCGGTAGCGCGGACGCCGCCGCGTCCAGAGGTCGCCGACGACGAGCCCATCGCCTGAGCCACCGGCCGGTGGGGCCCCGTCGTCAGGTGATTAGCTTAAGGCTAATCACCAGTTAGTTAAGCCCCTGGGTCACTGACGTAAGGGCCCGGCCCTGTTAATTTGATAGTTAGTTTATTTTAAAAACCCGGTTAACCTAATGAGTCAGTGACAGGTGGGGCCCAGCCACCAGGTTTGACCTGGGCTGGCGCCTTTGACCTGCTGATGTCATTGTGACATCAGGCAGATGCAATAATTGCATTTCTGGGTTTAAATAATTCCAGAAATTGCTGAAAACTTAGAAAATTCATATAAATTAATCAACAAGATAGATGAAAATAATTTATATATGAAAATTGATCAGAAAAATCCAATGAACCCATCTGTACCATTTTTATGCATGATAGAGCAATCCAAATAGGAGAACTTGGACATTTTTGTTCAAATGCAACATGGAACTTCACATATGAAGTTGAATTTGAACCTTGGGTTCAAACCTACTTCATTTAACTATGTTGCTATATGCATTAGGACAAACCACATCATATTGCCATGTCATATTCATGCATTATACTGTTGCATTTGATGTGTATTGATTTGTTCCCCTTCGATGGTTGTTCTTCGTGTTAGGCACTGTTCCGGAGGATACGGTCGAGTATCCATCCGAGGAGCAGTAACGTGTCAACGTTTTATCAGGCAAGCAACCCCCTTGAACATCTCCGATACAATCCCACTCTCTCGCTCTTGCTCTCACTTATTGCATTAGGACAAAACGATTCAACTTTTACCTGTTCCGGTAGTTGAACCCATTCCTCTGCATGACCTATCATTGTCATAGTAAATAGCTGAACCAAGCAACCTAGCATACCTGGTAGATGCTTGAGCCATTTTGTGCCTTTACCCTGCTATGCTTGCTATCCTTAGAGTTGTGTCAGGTCTGATTCATCTGGGTGATGGACCGGAGTAAACTGGTTGTGTTCTGATGATGAGAGTTAAGTGGTGAACCTGATTTGGTAAAGGTAGCGATGAGAGGCCATGTAGGAGTACATGGTGGGTTGTCTCATTGAGACCGTCCCTAAGAACTGAGTCTTGTGTATGTTATCCAAGACTAGCTACTACTGCACATTGGGATCCTTAATTGACTCCATCGACTTATTAATCGCCTTGACCTGTGTCCAGGAGTTGCAACTAGTTTCTGGTGTTTGTAGGCCGTGCTAGTAGTCTACCGACTGGCACCCCGTACAGGTGGGCTTGGGTCAGACTAGGCACCATGGCCCGGTGTACCAAGCGTAGTTCCATCCGTCGAGGTGCGCTTGGGAACCATGCACACATCGTTTGGGGCCGTAGAGGAAACTTCGGCCAGACTTCCTTGCGGATTCAGTCTCAAATAGGTGATAAACCTAGACTAGAGTCTGGTGTGGTTAGTCAGGTCTTGACCGACTCCCTCGCTAGGCTTCCGCTTGAAGGTTGTCGAGGTGCCCTTTTACGTGCACATAGCGATAAGTGGCGGGAGCATGTGTGACGAAGTACACCCCTACAGGGTAATCATCTATTCGAATAGCCACGTCCACGGATATGGACTACTTGGAAACTTATATGGTTCATAGACAACTTTAATGGTTACCCGTAAAAGTCTCAAGGCAAGTGTGAGTACCGTGGATGGCACTCTCGTAGGAAGACGGGAGCGGATCCATGGTGGTGTATTGTTGTGGTGTTAGTGGACTCGTGTGCACTTTCTCAAACTTATTCAAAGTACTAGTAGTCGTAGTACAGGATAGCCAAGAGTCAAAGCTGGCTTGCTGCAATGAACCCCACACCCCCCTTGTTGATACCGATGCATATGTAGTTAGTTCTGATGTAAGTCTTGCTGAGTACCTCCGTACTCACCATTGCTTTATTAATGTTTTTGCAGAGGAGACACCAGTCTCGCTAGTGGTTTCTACGATAAGATCGATGCCGACCAAGTAGCTTGGGAATCCCAGACAGAGGTCTGGTTCCTATGGAGGGTCTTGTAGATAGACAGGCTCCCTCAGCCTTCTTCTTTTCTAGATGTCTGTACCCAGACATGTTATGCTTCCGCTTGTTGCTTGTATGACTTGTGTGTTGGGTCATGTGACCCCTGCTTGTAATATCACACTATGTTGGCTCTTATGGGCCTTTAATAAACACTTGTGTCATAGAGTTATGTTGTGATGCCATGTTGTATATACACATATCGTGCATATTGCGTGTATGATTGAAATGCATTGGTATGTGTGCGATTCGACACCTAGCTGTGTGCCTTTAGTATCCTTCTTTATGGGGAAATGTCTCTTTGTGCTTCCAATGAGCCTTGGTAGCTTGCTACTGCTCCGGACACACTGATTGACCGGCATGAATCCTTCTTTGCTGGTGTGTCTGTCCCTACGAGGAAATGTCATGCGGTGTAATGGAGCCCTTGTAGCTCGCTACGACTCGTCTACACACGCTGATGACTGACAACTGCATTGGTGGGTTACGTATGCCTGTCCCTGTACGGTTGTGCCACTTGGGTCTATAGCTAGTCATGTCGACCCGGGTTCTCTGACATATGATTGCTAGCGACATACTCATATACGTGAACCAAAAGACACAAACGGTCCCGGCCAAGGTAAGGTGGAAGCCATGGGGATTACCGTGCGTGAGGCCACAAAGTGATATGATATGTTACATGCTAGATTCGTATGGCTTAGGATCGGGGTCCCGACACCATGTTCTGTACCCACTGTGCTACTTCCAGTTGTGTCATTGGTCCAGAGAATGCAAGTCCATCTTCATTCATCTTCTATTGGGTCCAAGGGTTTCGGGATGAGATGGGAAAGAGAGAGAGGGATAGAGGGTTGGGTACATACTAAAATTAACAAACAACTCAATGGCACAAAAGTTAAAACATCAAATCTCAAGTCCACACATTCATAAAGTTCAATCAATCCTATAGTATCGCCACCCACATAAGGTTGGTATGGTCGATTACTCTAATCGCAAAAACATTCATATTTATTCTCTCATGGTGGGGCTACTACTAAGCTAGCTTATCCATCTCTTCATCTTCCATGGGCTTCTTCTGGTCGTGCTTGATCTTCTCAAGTTCTTCTGCCAGATCATCCCTGTTGACGCAGATTTTCCTGTGCCGTCCCTGTAGTTCCAGAAGTTGGTTCTTGAGCTTTTGGATCTCAACATCACTGGCATGTGCCATGGCCCGACTGTCCTTCAGTTCTCGACGAAGCTTCTGGATCTTGAGACATTGTTTCACCTGATTGGCTACCTTCAGCTTCTCGGTCTTGAGGTCCTCATGAAGGGCTTCCTTCTCAAATAAAGCTGCTGGAAGGTCCATTTGAAGGTTCTTGATGTAATGCTCCAGCTCTTGATTATACACTAGTAGAGGTGAAAACTTCATCTTCTGTTCGTTCGTCAGGATGATGTGTGCTCCATCAGCCTTCTACCATCCAAGCCTTCCAAAGTAGTGGTTGCCTAACTCAGCACGAAGACGATAGCTTAAGCATGCAATAGCATCATGGACGGCAGTGTTCATGCCCATATCATAGTCATGGTATAACGTCCCATAGTTGATGTCTTCAGTCTTGGGGTCTTCTTTACGACCGAAAACTTGGGTCCTGGTTCCCCATGATCCAGACTTCCTCTTGGTCACCTTGATCTAAGGTATCGGCAGCTTCAGCATTATGACAAGTTCCACGAGGAATGGGCCACTAAGAACATCCTCGTAGTGCTCTCTTTCATTCAGAAGGTAGCTCTCCATCTATAATTTGAAATAAGGAAGGTTCAGTAAAAGAATTTAAGAGGTTACAAGAGTAGTGTAAAATAAGTGTTGATCCTATCAAGGCCTTCCTATTTATAAGCCATTTACTAGGGTCACGTCCTACGGTCAACATGTGCTTTGATACCATTTCTGTAGCGACCCGACGCAATATGGTCAAGTCTCTGTGCTTTCTGTGCCATCCCTGGATCAGTATGCTGGCACACACAGTACATCAATGTATATATCAAAGTGCAATCACATGTAAATAACGTAAAACTGATATATACCTCAAGAGTCTCATCGGAAACAATCAATCGGGAGTGGAGTCCCATCAACGCCAACGGCAAGTTGAGTGTAGACCGTAACCCTATGTGTAACTCTTACTCGTCGTAGGAATATCTGCAACATAAGACGTTGCAGCCGTGTAGGTCAGTACATTGAATGTACAGGCAAGATCACCATAGAAACAGATGATAAAGACTATTCTATATGCAATAAGGCTTTGTGGCTCTGTGTCTAAGTTTTTACAAAAAAGCTGGTTTTATTTTCCCTACAACAAAGGAGTCAAACGAAATTTCACTACAAAAGTTGGTTGTTAATGAGATGGTTCCGCCAACCAATTCTCATATCCCAAAATTATTAAATAAACCCACTCATCATAATTAATTGTGTTGAGACTGGTTGATAGTATCATCTTCGGTGCTTATGTTGTCTGTAACCGGGGACACGACTAATCGATTAGTTTAACACTCTGAAGAGGTTTGTACACTTTATCTGCAAGATTCGATCCCTCCGTTGTCTTCCTCGCACTGCCTGATGTTTGAGGACCGGATTACCGAAACATGATCTTTCACCGAGCTTCTCGAACCACCGCCAGCGCCCATCCAATCCTACCATTGTTCTACATCTGGTAGCACTGATCCAACCCGGGTCACTCGATGATTGATGACCCACAAGTATAGGGGATCAATCGTAGTCCTTTCAATAAGAAAGAGTGTCGAACCCAACGAGGAGCAGAAGGAAATGACAAGCGGTTTTCAGCAAGGTAATTTCTGCAAGCACTGAAATTGTAGATAACAGATAGTTTGATAGCAAGATAATTGGTAACGAGCAAGTAACGATAATGGTAAGTAAGGTGCAGCAAGGTAGCCCAATCCTTTTGTGGCAAAGTACATGCCAGAACAATCTCTAGTAATAGGCAAAGTGTTCTTGAGGGTACACGGGAATTTCATCTAGTCACTTTTATCATGTTGGTTTGATTCGTGTTCGCTACTTTGATAATTTGATATGTGGGTGGACCGGTGCTTGGGTGTTGTTCTTACTTGAACAACCTCCCACTTGTGATTAACCCCCTCGCAAGCATCTGCAACTATGAGAAAAGTATTAAGATAAAATCTAACCATAGCATTGAATGTTTGGATCCAAATCAGCCCCTTACGAAGTAGCGCATAAACTAGGGTTTAAGCTTCTGTCACTCTAGCAACCCATCATCTAATAACTACTCCACAATGCATTCCCTTAGGCCCATGAATGGTGAAGTGTCATGTAGTCGACGTTCACATGACACCACTAAGGGAATCACAACATACATATCATCAAAATATCAAACACATATCAAATTCACATGATTACTTGCAACATGACTTCTCCCGTGACCTCAAGAACAAAGGTAACTACTCACAAATAATAATCATGCTCAAGATCAGAGGGGTATTGAATAGCATAATGGATCTGAAAATATAATCTTCCACCAAATAAACCATATAGTAATCAACTACGCAAGGTAATCACATCTACTAGTTACCCACAGGTACCAATCTGAGGTTCCGGTACAAAGATAGAACACAAGAGATGAACTAGGGTTTGAGAGGAGATGGTGATGTTGAAGATGTTGATGAAGATTGGCCTCCCAAAGATGAGAGGGGTGTTGGTGATGACGATGGCTTCGATTTCCCCCTCCGGGAGGGAAGTTCCCCCGGCGGAATCGCTCCGCCGGAGGGCAAAAGTGCTCATGCCCAAGTTCCGCCTCGAGGCGGCGGCGCTTCGTCCCGAAAGTCCTCCTTTGATTTTTTTTCTAGGTCAAATGTGACTATATACTAGAAGATGGGCACCGGAGGTGGGCTGAGGAGGCCACAACCCATCAGGGCGCGCCCAGGGGGGCCTGGCGCGCCGTGGTGGGTTGTGCCCACCAGGTTGGCCCCCTCCGGTAGTTTTTTGCTCTGGTATTTTTTTATTTAATACAAAAATAATCTCCGTAAAATTTCAGCTTCATTGGAGTTGTGCAGAATAGGTATCCCTGATGTGCTTTTCTTGGGTCCAGAATTCCAGCTGCCGGTATTCTCCCTCTTTGTGTAAACCTTGCATATTATGAGAGAAAAGGCATTAGAATCACTCCCTAAAGCATTATTATTCAACAAAACATAGTAAATAACAGTAGGAAATCATGATGCAAAATGGACGTATCAATGGTCAACCAAGCCAGAGCGCATAATGACTTGTGGTTGCACACGTAAGGTTTCCGGCCTTGAAGTATCCATCCATCTCTTTGAGCTTGGGTGGCATTCCTTCGGGATGATCACAGGTAGATACCAGGATTCCCGGGCATAACCATGATAGATATCAGGCTGCCAAAAGCATGTCCAATCCACCCAGAGGTATATTGAGTCCTTGAAATCTTGAAGTCTTGATCATCATGCATGTCTTGAATATTAATCCTCACGACACTCTTGTATCACACATCCAAACCCCGTGTACTAAAGCGTAACAAAAATGAACTAATGTCCCTTCCCGAGGCAATGGTAACAGAGTGTTGGGTTTCTCCTACCTCATGATACTACCTCAAGTTCAAGCTCAATATCCTACCAGAATGTATGGTGGAGAGATTTATTCTAATGCATGTAAAACATAGGTTTTGTAAGATGATTAAAGTGAACTTGCCTGGTAAAGTTGTTGAAGGTAATACCGCTCTCAGAAAAACTTAATAGAACTAATCGTCACTCTCCGAGGAAATCTAAATAGTCAAACATTACACTCATATAAGCAAACATACTAGCAATCATTCTAACAATCATGTTGCAAAAGCAAGTACTAAACACAATAGTGTTGTGATGAAGCAAATACTTAAGACAAAAGTTAAGACTACAAAACTTCATCAAAGCAACCAAGAATAGTTTTTCCTATAAATAACGTATTGTCAACAGCACAAAACAACAAACAATTAAAACTTAATAAAAGTATTTACTAAATATTTTACTAGCAAAAAGGATTACTTTTGTAGAACAATATAAAGAAAACTAGGAAAAGTAACACCCTAAACAATATAAGTTTTTTTGTCCTAATAAAACACTACCGCAAAGAAAACTCTAAAATAAAACTTTAACAGAAAAAATATAAATATAAAACAAATTAAATAAACAGAAAGTATTTTTTCATAAAATTTTGCTAAGAAGTAATTGAGAAACTTTTATTAAACCCTACATATAAAGGAAACAATGCTACTTGCAAAACAAAGAACAAAAATAATAAAATTTATTTTTTTAATAGCATATAAAACTCCTACTGTTAACTAACATAAACTAATTAGAATATGCCAACAATACCAAAATAAAACAAATTAAAAAAAATTAAAACAACAGAAAAGGCATTTAAACCTAAAAGAACTGAATCAGATTCTGTTGTGCTGAAAACACATATTTCAAATATCCTAAAAATTCCCAAATTGTACCTACTTATAAAACAAACTAATATAAAACAGTAGCAAAAGGAATCACTCAAAAATCTATTTTTCAACTAAAGTTATTCACAAAATGGTGATTCAAACAAATTTCAATGAATTCAAATTTAAACTATTCAAATTTGAAAACTAAAGGCACTAACAGAAACTTCATAATTTTTGTGACCTAATGCAAAAAAGTTTCACTCAAAAACTAATTAAACATAAAAGTTAAAGCAAAAAACAAAATCAGGATCTATTATGTTTAAAAACGGAAAACAGAAAAAAAGAAGAATCTAAACTAACGAACAGGGGCTACGTGGCAGTTTCTAATAGGACAACGGGCGTGTGCGCGAGGGCTAAATGAACGAATGGCCGCAACTTAAGAAAAACGGTTCGGCTAAACTAAACCGATGAAAAACCAGCCGGTTCATTTGAAAAAACCGAAACGGTACGCTGTTTCTATTCTATGTCATTGATTTGGATCGGACGGAGGGGAGCTCACCGCGGTGGTGTTGGAGTCCAGCGAGGGCTCCGACGAGGCAGAGGCCACGAGGTCGATGTGGGCGAGCTCTCCGAGGGGTCTCCGGCGTCGGCGTCGGCACCAGGCGATGTAGACGAGCATGGCGACGACGATGGTGACCTCGGCGTGGCTCGGGGACGACCAGACGAAGCAGGGCGACGTCGATGGTGGCGGTGGCGCTCGGGTGTCGATGCGGGCGATGGCTCCAGGAGGTGTGGGGCCCGGGGAAGTGGACGGGGAGGTGCGGGCGAGGGTGCTGAGCTTGTGGGTGACTTTGGGCGGTGGCGGGGTGGCGGCGGTGGAGCTCTTCTTCGGCGAGCAATTGCGAAGACGGGAGGGCCTCGGGGTTGAGGTTTAGGGGGGAACGCGGTGCAGGGAGTTGGCTTTTATAGCCAGGCGTCGGGCGCTTGAACAGAAAGGGATCACGCGAGATCGAGGAGATCCGGCGATCTCCGGCGAAGGAAGGAGGGGTGCGGGGTTAGGAAGGTGACGATTGATACGTCTCCAACGTATCTATAATTTTTGCTTGTTCCATGCTATTATATTATCATTCTTGGATGTTTTACAATCATTTTATTACAACTTTATATCAGTTTTTGGGACTAACCTATTGACATAGTGCCAAAGTGCCAGTTGCTGTTTTTGCTTGTTTTTTACTTCGCAGAAAATCAGTACCAAACGGAGACAAAACGCTGCGGGGGTTTTTTTGGATTTTTTACGGACCAGAAGAAAGAAGATGGGCCAAAGAACACCAGAAGAGGAGGCCCAGGGTGGCCAGCACCCACCAGGGCGCGCCAGAGGCCCCCTGGCGCGGCCTGGTGGGGGCTGGGCACCTCGGGCACCCCCTCAACCGACTATCATGCCTATAAATTCCTAGAAAATCCAAAAACCCTAGGGGAGTCGACGAAACACAATTCCAGCCGCCGCAAGTTCCAGAACATCGAGATCCAATCTAAACACCATCACGGAGGGGTTCATCTTCCTCATAGGTGCCTCTTCGATGATGCGTGAGTAGTCCACCATAGACCTTCGGGTCCATAGGCAGTAGCTAGATGGCTTCTTCTCTCTCTTATGATTCTCAATACAATGGTCTCTTGGAGATCTATTTGATGTAAACTTTTGCGGTGTGTTTGTTGGGATCCAATGAATTTTGAGTTCATGATCAGTTTCTATCCATGAATATTATTTGAGTCTTCTTTGATCTCTTATATGCATGATTACTTATAGCCTCGTATTTCTTCTTCGAATCTTTGGTTTAGTTAGGCCGACTAGATCGATTTTTCTTGCCATGGGAAGAGGTGCTTTGTGATGGGTTCGATCTTGCGGTGTTCTTTCCCAGTGACAGAAGGGGCAGCAAGACATGCATGTATCGTTGCTATTAAGGTTAACAAGATGGGGTCTATTCCTACATGAATAGATCTTGTCTACATCATGTCATCGTTCTTATTGCATTACTCCGTTTTTCCATGAACTTAATACACTAGATGCATGCTGGATAGAGGTCGATGTGTGGAGTAATAGAGGTAGATGCAGGCAGGAGTCGGTCTATCTATCTTGGACGTGATGCCTATATAATGATCATCGCCTTGGATATCGTCATGACTATTTGATTTTCTATCAATTGCCCAACAGTAATTTGTTCATCCACCGTGCGCTATACTCATGAGAGAAGCCACTAGTGAACCCTACGCCCCCCGGGTCTACTTTTCTATCATATTGCTTTCCGATCTACGTTTTTTGTAATCTTTGTTTTCAGATCTACAAAACCAAAAACCCAAAAATATATTGCTGCATATTTACTCTTTATATTTGTGTTCTTGAGAGATCTATCTCTCCTATCTATCACTACCTAATCTATCTATTTACCGTAGAGAGATTGACAACCTCTCTTTCGCGTCGGGTTGCAAGTATTTGTTGTTTGTGTGCAGGTGCTGCTTATTGGGTGGTGGTGCTCCTCCTACTGGTTCGATAACCTTGGTTTCATAAGTGAGGGAAATACTTACCGTCGCTGTGCTACATCATCCCTTCCTCTTTGGGGAAATACCGACGCAGTCAGGAATTTCTGGCGCCGTTGCCGGGGAGGAAACGGTCTCTTCTACGTGCCTATCGTAGGCGCCGAGGGGACTCCATCATCATCTACCAGGTTCCTAATCACAAATCTCATCTCCTTGCAATTACATTATTTGCCATTTGCCTCCCGTTTTCCTCTCCCCCACTTCACAAAATTTGTCATTTTATTCGCCTTCTTTCTCATTTGCCTTTTTCTCGCCGGATCTCTTTTTGTTTGCTTGTTTGCTATCTTTGCTTGTGTTGCCATGTGCCTTCTATTTGCTTGCATCTTCGCTTGCTAAAATTCTATTGATATGGATCCTCGTCCACTTGCTAATCTTTTCAAAAGACCAAATTATGATAAACCAATTGCTAGTGAGTTGAGTGCACTTGATTATCTCTATGAAGTTTTGTTTGAAAATCATGAATCTGAAAACTTTGATGAAGTGTTGAAAGAAGAAATTTGTAAGGTAATTCATGATAGCTCCTTGATTGAAAAGCATGATTGCAATGTTGCTAGTATGAATTCTCTAAATATCCATGATGCTAATGATATGCAAAGCCACAAGCTTGGGGATGCCATGTTTGATGAAGATGATATTTTTAGTCCCCCAAGTTTTGATGAGCAAATTTATTATGATGATTGCATGCCTCCTATTTATGTTGATGGTGATGACACGTATGCTATAATGAGTATTGATAACCATGAAACTTATCATCATGGTTTTAATTTGCAATGTGGTCATGTCAATCAAGTGTCTCATGATAGTTATTTTGTTGAGTTTTCTCCCACTACCATGGATGAAGAGGAATTTGCTGATGTGGAGAGTAATGAAAATTCTATGTGTGTACATCATGAAAAGAATGATTTATGTGATAGTTATATAGTTGAATTCCTTCATGATGCTACTGAAATTTATTATGAGGGAGGAACATATGTTTGTAGGAATTGCAATAATATCAAGTTTCCTCTCTTTGTGTTCAACGTTTTGAAGTTATGCTTGTTTTGCCTTCCTATGCTAGTTGATTCTTGTTCCCATAAATTGTTTGCTCACAAAATCCCTACGCACAGGAAGTGGGTTAGACTTAAATGTGCTTGTCATGAGATTCATGATGCTCTCTTGCATATTTCAATTACTACTTTTTATGTGAGCATCATTGAAACTATGCGTTATGCCTAGCTAGGGGTGTAAAACGATAGCGCTTGTTGGGAGGCAACCCAATGAATAAATAAATTTTTGCTTTTTCCTTTCTGTTTTCGAGTGTTGACACAATTATGCCTCTGTTATGATTTGTATTTTTATGGTTTATTTAGTGTTTGTGCCAAGTAGAACCGTTAGGATGATTCATAGGATGAGTAGAAGTGATGCTGAATCTGAAACAGAAACTTTGCTTCCAGTATATGAATTTTCATTTTTCTGCTGGAACGTGATCTTGAACTGAAACTTTAACACAGTGTTGCTATACAAATTCCTTACGTTGTCCTAATTATTCAGAATTTTTAGAGTTACAGCAGTATGGGTAGAGTACATATTACTACAGACTGTTCTGTTTGAGACAGATTCTGTTTTTGTTGCATTGTGTGCTTGTTTTGATGAATCTATGGTTTGTATTGGGGGGTATAAGCCATGGTAAAGTTAAAATACAGTAGGTATAATGCAATTGTAAAATTTGAATGGGTTTACAACAGTACCTAAAGTAGTGATTTGCTTTATTATACTAACGGATCTCACGAAGATTTTGTTGAGTTTTGTGTGATTCAAGTTTTCAAGTTTTGGGTGAGATCACGATGGATGAAGGAATAAGGAGTAGCAAAAGCCTAAGCATGGGGATGCTACCACACCCCCAAGATATATCCAAAGAGTAACAAGCAACTAAGCTTGGGGATGCCCCCGAGTGGCATCCCCTCTTTCTTCTAACGACCATCGGTATTTTACTTGGAGCTATTTTTTTATTCGTCACATATCATGTGTTTTGCTTGGAGCGTCTTGTATCTTTGCTTGCTTTGTTTGTTAGTTTTTCCTTTGTATCCTTGCTGTACACACCTACTTGAGAAAGCCAAAATCATGCTATGATTTTTTAGAATTGCTCTATGTGCTTCACTTAAACTTTTTGAAATATAGAATTGCTCTAGTGCTTCACTTATATCTTTTTGAGCACAGTGTGCTTGGAAACTTTTGTAGAAATACTCTCATGCTTCATGTCGTGGTTTTGTCACGGCAGATGCCCTGGTGAAAGGACTTAGGTTCGAGGCCATCGCTAAGGCGGTGAGCTCAAAGGGGTTGATCGGAATCGAGAGACAAGGGTTTACCCCAGGTTCGGCCCCTCGGGAAGAGGTAAAAGCCTACGTCTTGCTTTGTGTTGTATTGATTGGGTATCGATTACAAGGGAGCGAGTTCGCTTGACCTAGATATCGATGAGTTGTTTCGTGGCCTAAGCCGCCCAGGTAACCCGCCTTTATATACACAAGTCAAGGCCCTGGGCTTACAAGAGTCCGGGTCGGGTTATACTTGATAACCGCCCTCACCTCTAACTACACATGCCTTCTCTAATAAGCCGCCACCGGTGGCTTACGCCACCGGGTTACATCTCGTCTTCTGGCTCTGGGCCTCCAGACCCATTGAGTAAGCATGCACCAAACCTTATTGTAAGCCGCCAACCGCATGACCTGGCCCCACCAGGGCGGGTCTCACCACGGGGTTATATCCCCAACATTAGGCCCCAGATTGATTTGAACTGGTTCATGTCAATCTCCAAATCTTCCGGTTGGCGAGTCTTGCCTTCTCTGATAATCTTCATGACCCGCCGAAAAATGGGCGGCGTTGCTTCTGACAAACATTCATAACCCGCTGTGACGTCAACAGAAAAATCAAAAAAGATTCCTCTGACATCAGAGCGGATCTTTCTTCATTAATATGACCAGCCCAAGAATCGAGGCATTTCTTTAGTCAATTGTCGTCGTGCCTCCTCGATTCTCGCGCCGACTGTTGCCGTCGCCTCACATCCTCATAAATAGGCACGGGGGCCCCATTATTTTCATCTTCCCGCCGCTGCCTTCTTCTTCCTCCTCCAGACGCCCGCGCCGCCGAAGCTCACTGCGCCGTCCGAAGCTCACCGTCTTCATCGACACCGGCCGCTGCATCAACCTGAAATTGACCAGAGCTTTCGCGCGTTCGTCCGCACCCTCAAGGTTCTACTGCTGCCCCTTGTCAGATCTGCCTTAGGTTTCTCCCGAGTTCATCGGGCTTCCTTAATGTTCATCACTGCTCATCAGAGCATTCTTCATAGATTGGATATAAAGCACCTCTTTTAAGCATTATAATGCCGCCCAAACTACGTGGCCGTCCGCTCCATAATCATGCCGCATTCGTTGTAGATCCGCAGCTCATTTTAATCTGTACAGAGGCCGTCTGTTCTTCCACTGGTCCATTAGGGTTAGAATTATTTTTCTTTTTCCCTCACCCGTAGATCTTAAATCCATGGCTGTAGTTGTGGAATCTGTTTCTCCATACTTAGCAATTTTTCAGTGTGCGCTGATAAACTTAACCCGCCGTAAGGCTGCCGGCTCATGCTATCACACAGTAAACTGCTTTGGTGGCTCATAACTTTTATACTGACCCGCCAAATGCCGTCACCATTTGTAGAGTCAAAACGACCTTGGTTATAATGCACTTTTAACCCGCCGAATATTCATATCTTTCCGCAGTTTCCTAAGCCGTCTCCATGTCTAGAGTCCCATCCACTTGCAACTGGGTAAAATCTAGGGTGACCGAGGAGTCACTCAAGGAGTTCGTCACCATGGGAGTCTTGTCGGCTTAAGAAGTCATCCACTAGCGGGTTCCGGGCAACGAGAATATTCCTAAACCCGAAGCCGGGGAAGTTATTGTGTTCACTGACCACCTTCTCCGCGGTTTCTCTCCTCCTGGGTCTAAATTTTCCGGGATGTCCTACATTCCTTCAGTCTGCTCCCTCAAGATATCGGGCCCAACTCTGTTACCAATCTATGCCAATTCCAGACCCTGTGCGAGGCTTATCTGCAAGAAGGACCGTTCGTTGATCTCTTCAAGGAGTACTTCTACATTAACCGCCAAACAGAAATGGCGGATGGCTTGAGCCTCGAGCTTGGAGGTGTCACTCGTCAAAGACGGAGGGACGTACTTTTTCCAGCAGCTACTCTTCCAAGTCATCCCAAAGAATGGAATAAGACTTGGTTTTATTGCAAAGACACTTCCCCAGAAGGGGAGAACCCACTGCCGGGTTACTGTCCTTTCTAGCTCAGCCCTGATGCAGAGCTCCCAGGCCGGATGTCCGCTGCTGAACGCGCTCAGTATGGTCCAACTTTCTCAAAGATAAGGGCCCTGCTGGCTAATGGGTTAACAGGTGTTGATCTGGCCCGCTGCTGGGTCTCTCGGAGGATTCTGCCATTGAGCTGCCGTGGCGCCTTAATGTGCCAATACAGTGGTGAAGTAGACGATCCTCAGCGCTTCAACCGGACCCCCTTGACAGATTCTGACCACAATACTATTGTCAAATCCTTGCTGGGAGAGTCTCAAGCTGCCTGCAGCAAAACGGGTTTAAGTCCCTTTTATGTGCTTAACCCGGCTCTGGAGGTAAGTCTTTCCATCTTAATCCTCTTGCATTCTTTTCATGTTGTACCTCATATATTGTATTAACCTTTCTGTCAATGCATTTTATCATTTGCAGGCCGGCTCTTCCTTCTGGAACAAGAGATTACCCGCCGCCCTCAAAAAGAAGAGCAAAGTCCCCAAAGCGACTAAAGCTAAGGCTCCGACCCAAAAGAAGAAACAATCAACCAAAGAGCTCTTAGACCTTGACGATTCAGAGGTAGAACTTGACTCCCTTGGTCATCTTTTCATACAACTTATTGACGCCGACCCTTCTCGGGAGGAAGCAGAAAACAGTCATGCTAATGTTGCAGAGGTAATCGTTATCTCCTCTGACTCGGAACTTTTACCAGTAAAGAGATTACGGCGGGCTGTACGGAAGGTAAAGTGTTCTCGCTCTTTTGCTCACTTGAAATCCGCCTTTCTTTTGAAGAAACGGCAAGATGACAATCGACGTCAGACTTGGAGCACCGGCTCTGAAGATCTTTTAGCCGGTTTATCAAATGATCCGGCTCCTCGGAAACGGCCCACTGAGGTACTTTCTTGCCTTCAACTTGCATGCTAGTCTTGTGTTGCTACTTACTTGTCTTTTGGCAATGATAACTTTTCAGGACTCACCCCCTTCTTCCGGCGACTTGACCGCCTCAAAGCTGCCTCCTCTTATTATCAACCCGGGGTAAGCATTTCTACATCCCGAAATGTGTTTAATATTTCATACTTTACCACGACATACCTAACACTACCTTTGCTTGCAGGGCTCAAGCCAAACGAAGGAAAGTGGTCGGGTCATCTGCAACTCCTGATGCCCAAGACCCGGAGAACCCAATGCCCAATATTCCTGAAGCTCATATTGAACCTTCTGAGGCTGCTAAAGACGCCCATGAAGAGGTTCTTCCACAGAACGAGCCGGCTGCTATGGACGTTGAGGCTCCTGAAGCCCATCCAGATTCTACTCCTAAGCCGCCCAGCCCCCGGCAGTCAACTGAAGATATGGCTTCTCATGAAGATGTCACTGTCACCGGGGCGGCTTACAAATCTCCAGCTCCTTCGCATGTGCTAAAAAAGCTTATCAATGAAGACGAGGCGGCTCCCTCTAAGGAAGAAAAGACTCCATCTGATCTTCCAAATTTAGAAAAACTTACTGCCGACGAATTGCATGCCGGCTATTTGAGTCGTCTATTTGGCAGCCGAGACATGGAGGCCAACTTGGTCGCCAAGATGAAGGAAAAATACTAGGTACTTCACTTCCCTTGCCTCTTCATGTATATACTTATGTAGCCCCCAAGAACTGGTTGATCTCTTAGAAGGTCAGCCTGGTCTTCCATTAATTTGGCAACTTTTGAAGAATCATCAGTATGTGAACATGGACTCAGAGCCAATTGTAGCCCCCAAGGGCTGGGTCATTATACCAAAAATGAGCCGGCACTCAATCATAACTTAAGAGCCAATCGTAGCCCCCAAGGGCCGGGTTATTACCTAAGTAATGATCCGGCACTCAATCATAGAAAAAGAGCCAACTGTAGCCCCCAAGGGCCGGGTTATTACCTAAGTAATGAGCCGGCACTCAATCATAGATTAAGAGCCAACTGTAGCCCCCAAGGGCCGGATCATTACCTAAGTAATGAGCCGGCTCTATAAGAAAGAACTGGGATACATTAGCCCCCAAGTGTCAAGTAAATTGCTTGCAATCTGCTTGGGACTTGTAATAATTAGTATGAGTCGGACCGGCGGCTTTAAAATTAACAACCTTGTTCTGTTATAACTTGCTCTGTGCAGGAATCTTTGAATGCTGCTGAGTCGGCCGTGTCAGACCTTAAGGAGAGTCTGGCCTTGCAACAGAAAGGCCAAGCAGAAACAGACGCCAAGTACCAGATCGCCTTGACTGAGCTGGACGTGATCAAGGCCGAGCTCAAAACCTTCAAGAAAGACGCCGTGTCAGTCCAAGCCGCTCTGACCAAGCGCGCTGAAGACGCAGAGGGCCGTCTCAAAACGGTGATTGACGAGCTGAACACTCTGAAGGGCCAGATATCCCATATGATTGGAGCTGTGTTTGGTAGGTATTCTTAACCTTCAATCTATATACAAATACTTGTCAATAATCTTCTCTGGTGGTTTATAAGTTTTGACATGTTTGTAGGTGAACGGAGCCGCCAGCTATCAGATAACAGGCTGTTGAAACTCAAAGCTTTATACTCTCTTTCTGAACAGCTCTATGCCGGGTCACTTTTCACTATTAAAGCTGTGATGACTGAAAGGGGTGTGCCAAAGTTTATGAAGGGCGTGCTAGAAGTCCTCTCTACCATCCCGCAGCAGATAGAAGAGCTGAAGAGATCAGCCGCCCGTAAGGGCGCAATAGCCGCTCTGAGCCGGTCGCTGGCTTATGCCCCGAAGCTTAACCCGGCTGAAATGATGGATGGCTTCCCTCAACTGAAGGATGACGGCTCGGAGTTTACACAAGAAGATTACTCTTGCTGTCATAAGGCGTCCCAGATTCTGGCAAGCCGGCTGGCTGCAGAGGCTGACCTGGCAGTATATCAGGAGGCTTATACTGAAGAGAACAAACGTGTTTGAGGTCCCACCTTCGAAGCCAAGAGCCTAATTCCTCAACGCCGTAAGCACCTCTTTGCTCCTGATGTCGACCCTTCTCCGATCATGCACGATGAAGCCAAGTTTGAAGCTTTAACCAACTGCAATTGGGATGTGGACAACCTCCAGATCCAGGAGACCGAAGACCCGGCGCAGGATGACCCAGCGGCGAGTTAGAGACAAACTGTTGCTTCATGTAAAGGTAACCCGGCCTTGTTTAATCCGCCGGGTTAGAAATTGCTGAAAAAACTTGAAGTCTGCAACTTCTGGGCATTTTGAACAGCCTTGTAATAGCAGTAGGAAAACATTTAACCTGCTCTTGTGCTTTTGATGCACTGTTTTAAGCTTCTGTCGGCAACTCAGCAAATTCATCTTTGATATATAATCATTTGACTTCTTTGACGCGCCGGGCGGGTTATACTCCCTGAGCAATACCAAGCCAGAATTTTCCAAAACTTAGAATCTTATCATGAGAGTACCTGCAAAAACAAGTAATTTGTATGTCTCATCCTATAAGCCAGCTTTAAAGGTGCGGCAGGACAAGATAACTCTTGTTTTTATGAAAAAAATTGTGTTGTTTCCGAAGAAACTAGGCGGAAAGCCTAAAGAAAACTTGTAAGCCGGCTCTCACGTGACATAAATCCGTTGTTTAAACTTTAGCAAGTTCAGGGTCTTTAAAAGATTGACATTGCTAAAAGTACGAACGGGCCACATAGCGGAGGGGTTACGGCAGACAAGACGAGTTTATCCTAGCTCACTGTAAGCCGGCTCTCTCGTGACAAAAGCCGCCGTTTAAACCTTGACAAGTTTAGGGTCTTTGTGCGAGAATAACTTATAAAAGTTCAGGGTCTCTTATAAAGAATAACTGTCAAGAGTTCGGCGGGTCACATGGCGGAGTAGCAAGTTGCAAACAGGCAGGTTTAACTCGAACATGGCATATAAAGCCTGGCCAAGAGGGTATGTAAGCTAAACCCATAGGGTTGGAAGCCCCCAAGTGACCTGATTAAGGATCAACTCCTTTGTATGACACTTTCAGTGCGGAGAAAACAGCAGAGGCCCCTAATCATGGGGATGCCAACTTTATTATATCATAAAAGATGGTATATACAATGACAGGAATATGTACATTGATGAGAGTCGGACTGGCAGCTTAAGTATAGTATGGCCAAAGGTGAGCAATATTCCACGGCCTCTTGGTCTCTTCACCAGAAGTGCGAGACTTGTCACTCTCCCGTATATCCATGAGATAATAGGAACCATTGTTGAGATTTCTACTGATCACAAACGGTCCTTCCCAGGGGGGTGACAACTTATACATATCTGACTGGTCTTGAATCAGCTGGAGTACTAAGTCGCCTTCTTGGAACGTCCGGGTCTTGACCCTGCAGCTATGATAGCGACGCGGGTCTTGTTGATAAATCACCGACCGAGCTGCTGCAAGATCCCGTTCTTCATCCAAGGCATCCAAAGCATCCTGACGCGCCGCCTCGTTATCAGTTTCCACGTAAGCCGCCACTCTGGGCAAGTCATGACGAATATCACTGGGGAGAACAGCTTATGCGCCATAAACCATGAATAAAGGCGTATAGCCTGTAGACCTATTGGGGGTGGTTCTTATGCTCCAAAGAACAGACGGCAACTCCTCCACCCAACAACCCAGCGTGCGCTCCAAAGGAACCATGAGCCGCGGTTTTATACCTCTCAAAATTTCCTGGTTAGCACGCTTAGGTTCACCATTAGACTGTGGGTGAGCTACCGAAGATACATCAAGACGGATGTGCTCCTCATCACAGAACTCCTTCATAGCCCCCTTAGACAAGTTAGTGCCATTATCAGTGATGATACTATGAGGATAACCAAACCGAAAAATCAGCTTTTTGACGAACTAAACTGCTGTTGCTGCATCACACTTCCTGACCGGCTCAGCCTCGACCCACTTAGTAAACTTGTCAACCGCCGCCAAGAGGTGGGTCTTTTTGTCCTTAGACCTTTTAAAAGGTCCTACCATATCAAGCACCCAGACTGCAAATGGCCAGGTGATTGGAATCATCCGTAGCTCCTGAGCCAGCACATGGGCACGTCGCCCAAATTTTTGGCACCCGCCACACTTAGTGACCAAATCCTCTGCATCTTTATGAGCTGTTAACCAGTAAAACCCGTGTCGAAAGGCCTTGGCCACCAATGATTTTGACCCGGCGTGATGACCACAATCGCCAGCATGGATTTCTTGCAAGATCTCACAGCCCTCATCACGAGAAACACAGCGCTGAAAGACACCAGTCACACTGCACCGATGTAACTCGCCGTTGACAATAGTCATAGACTTAGACCGCCTTATGATTTGCCGTGCCAGAGTCTCATCTTGAGGTAATTCGCCGCGGGTCAGGTACGCCAGATAAGGCAACGTCCAATCAGGGATCGCACGAAGAGCCGCCACCAATTGCCCTTCCGGGTCAGGTATAGCCAAATCCTCCTCCGACGGTAACTTGACCGATGGGTGATGCAACACGTCCAAGAACACATTAGGCGGCACCGGCTTACGCTGAGACCCCAGCCTTGATAACGCATCAGCCGCCTCATTCTTCCGCCGGTCAATATGATCCACCTGATAACCTTTAAAGTGGCCAGCAATAACATCAACCGCCTGACGATAAGCCGCCATACAAGGGTCCTTAGAATCCCACGTGCCAGAAACTTGTTGAGCCACCAGGTCTGAGTTGCCAAGACATCTGACCCGGCTCAAACTCATCTCCTTGGCCACACAGAGCCCGTGAAGCAAAGCCTCATATTCTGCTGCATTGTTAGTACAAGGAAACATTAGCCTCAAAACATAACAGAATTTGTCACCTCGTGGGGAAGTTAAGACAACTCCAGCCCCCGAGCCTTCCAATTGCCTGGATCCATCAAAGTGAATCGTCCAATAAGTATTGTCCGGCTTTTCCTCAGGTATTTGACACTCTGTCCAGTCATTGATAAAATCTACCAGGGCTTGAGATTTGATAGCCGTTCGGGGAACATATTTTAAATTGAGAGGCCCAAGCTCAATTGCCCACTTAGCAATCCTGCCAGTAGCCTCTCTGTTTTGAATGATATCTCCCAAGGGAGCAGAGCTGACCACCGTAATTGGATGCCCAAGGAAATAATGCTTCGGCTTGCGATTGGCCATGAATACACCAAGCACCAGCTTCTGCCAATGTGAGTATCTCTGCTTGGACTCTGTTAAAACCTAGCTAACATAATAAACCGGCCGCTGGACCGGGTACTCCTTACCCGCCTCCTTGCGCTCGACCACAACTGTAGCGCTGACAGCTCTGTAGTTAGCCTCCACATATAAGAGTAGAGGCTCCTTCTCCACAGGAGCGGCCAGAACGGGCGGCTCAGCCAACTACCTTTTGAGCGCCTCAAACGCCTCATTAGCCGCATCACTCCAGACGAAATTGTCTGTCTTCTTCATCATCTGATACAGAGGAATAGCTTTCTCACCTAGGCGGCTTATGAACCGACTTAGTGCAGCAATACGACCCGCCAGGCGCTGAACATCATTAATACACGCCGGTTTAGACAAAGAAGTGATGGCCTTTATCTTGTCCGGGTTAGCCTCAATGCCACGCTCAGAGACCAAAAATCCCAAGAGCTTGCCTGCAGGAACACCCAACACACATTTTGCTGGGTTAAGCATCATCTTGTAAACCCGCAATTTGTCAAAAGTTTCTTTCAAATCAGCCAGCAGAGTCTCCTTCTTCCTTGACTTGACCACAATATCATCCACATAAGCATGAACATTGCGCCCAATTTGACCGGGAAGACAGTTGTGCACACAACGCTGGTAAGTCGCTTGGGCACTCTTGAGCCCGAAAGGCATAGACACATAACAGAAAGCTCCAAAAGGCGTAATGAAAGACGTCTTCTCTTGGTCTTTGACTGCCATCTTGATCTGATGATAACCTGAATAAGCATCCAGGAAGCATAGACTCTCACAACCCGCTGTCGCATCAATGATTTGGTCGATACGGGGGAGAGCAAACGGGTCAACCAGACACACCTTGTTAAGATCCATGTAATCTACGCACATGCGCCACGTGCCGTTCTTCTTGAGTACCAACACCGGGTAAGCTAACCACTCCGGGTGAAAAACTTCAACGATGAACCCTGCTGCCAAGAGCCGGGCCACCTCTTCCCCAATAGCCTTATGCCTCTCCTCATTGAAGCGACGGAGGAACTGTTTGACCGGCTTAAACTTAGGATCCACATTAAGGTGGTGCTCAGCGAATTCTCTCGGTACACCCGGCATGTCAGAAGGCTTCCATGCAAAGATGTCACGATTCTCACGGATGAATTCGATGAGCGCGCTTTCCTATTTGGGATCCATATTGGCCCCAATAGTGAACTGCTGTGATGAGTCGCCAGGCGTGAAATCCACTAGCTTGGTATCTTCTGCCATAAACTTGAGGGGCGGCTCAGATTCCGTGCTAGGCTTCTTTAGCGGGGTCATATCTGCCGGGTCAACATTCTCCTTATAAAACTTGAGCTCCGCCTCCGCACAACTCGACTCTGCATATGCTGCATCACCTTCCTCACACTCAAGAGCAATCTTCCGATCACCATGCACAGTAATCGTCCCCTTTAACCCGGGCATCTTGAGCTGTAAGTAAACATAGCAAGGCCTAGCCATGAACTTGGCGTAAGCCGGTCGCCCAAACAAAGCGTGGTACGGGCTCTTGATTTTGACCACCTCAAACCATAAGGTTTCTACCCTGTAGTTAGACTCATCACCAAAAGCTACCTCCAGAGAAATTTTTCCGACTGGATAGGCCGATTTTCCGGGCACCACTCCGTGAAAGACCGTTGAAGACGGCTTAAGATCCTTATCAAGCAAGTTCATCAGACGAAACGTGTCATAGTACAGGATGTTGATGCTACTGCCACCATCCATAAGGACCTTAGTGAACACATAGCCTCCGACTTGGGGGGCCACCACCAAAGCCAACTGTCCCGGGTTATCCACACGCGGCGGGTGATCCTCTCTGCTCCAAGTTATGTCATACTCTGACCACCTTAAGTACTGAGGGAGGGCCGGCATAACCACATTAACCGCCCGCTTGCGCACCTTCCGATCCCGCTTGTCAAGACTAGTTGTAAAAACATGATATTGGCCTCCATTAAGCTGCTTGGGATTACTCTGATACCCGGACAGGTTATTTTGTTGCTGACCTCCACTGCCAGACTGTTGATTATTACCTTCGTGGTTTTATTGGCCTTGATGGCCAGAGCCTGAGCCACCTGCACCGAAGCCAGACCCAGAAGGACCGGATCCTGACCCGCCGGATGGTCCACCGCCGCCGCCTTGATGCTGGTTAACGCTGTAATTTCAAAACTCCCGCATGATCCAACAATCCCTCCAAGCATGAGTGGACGGCTGATCAGGAAGACTATGTTTCGGGCAAGGAACATTCAACGTCGCCTCCATGTCAACAGGCTTGCGTTTATCGAAAGGCGGCTTGCCGTTCCCCTTGCCACGGTTATACACAGTACTGGTGTTGGCCACTAAATCTGACCCGCCGTCCTGGTGTTTCCGCTTTCCGCCGTTGCCATTATTGTTGTTTCCTCCCCCGTTCTGCGGTTGACTCTTGCTATTGTTATTCTTCTTACCCTTGGCCGATTTCTCATCATCGGAACCAGGGTCCTTCGTGTTGTCCGAGTCCGCATACTTGGTGAGAGCCGCCATGAGTTCCCCCATATCCTGGCATGTACGTTTGAGCCGGATGAGCTTCTGCTTCAGGGGCACAAAGTGGCAATTCTTCTCCAGAATAAGGACCGCTTGAGCCGCCGTAATGTTATCAGAAGATTGGATGATGGTTGAGACCCGCCGGACCCAATGATGAGCCAACTCGTCCTCACGCTGCACGCAATGATCCAAATCCACAATTGTCATGGGATGCCTGCACGTTCCCTGGAAATTCTTGATGAACTTCGCCTTCAACTCGGCCCAGGAATTAATGGTGTTGGGTGGTAAACCCTTCAACCATGTGCGAGCCGGCCCTTCCAGCATCATGATGAAATACTTGGCGCATACTGCATCACTAACGTCCAACATCTCCATGGCTAGTTCATAGCTTTCGATCCAAGCTTCTGGAGGCAGATCAGCGGTATAGTTGGGCACCTTGCGAGGACCCTTGAAATCCTTCGGAAGGCGCTCGCTTCGTAAAGCCGGCACTAAGCACGGTACTCCCACAGCCCTGGATGTTACTCCGGCTCCTAACGAGAAGGAAGGTGCTATTGTGGGTTCTTGATAACCGCCGCAGCTGCCAATATTACCGCCTCTCACTGCGCTCTTGCCCGATCCACCAGCGCCTGAGCATCAAGAGCCGGTTGATTGTCTCGTGGCGGGTTTCGACGTCGCTCACTGCTGGAGACCGCCGGCGACTCTAAACGCCGGCTGTAGCTGTGGCTCGGGATGGGGGTTGAGTGCACGCGACTCCGGCTGTAAGTATATTTCTCCTGCTGTGCCACCGCTGTCTGCAAGTATCCAATGGCGTTCCGCACTTCCTCTACGAAAGGCATCCCGTTGATACGTCTCCAACGTATCAATAATTTTTGATTTTTCCATGCTATTATATTATCTATTTTGGATGTTTTATATGCATTAATATGCTATTTTATATTATTTTTGGGACTAACCTATTAATCTAGAGGCTAGTGCCAGTTTCTGTTTTTTCCTTGTTTTTGAGTATTGCAGATAAGGAATATTAAATGGAGTCCAAACGGAATAAAATCTTCGGAATGATTTTTCTTGGACCAGAAGAAACCTGCCAGACTTGGAGATGAAGGCAGGAGACCTGCCGGGAGGCGACAAGCCACCAGGGCGCGCCCTAGGGGGGGCGCCCCCCTGGCTTGTGGCCCCCCAGTAGGTCTCCTAACCCTATTCTTTGGCCTATAAATTCCCAAATATTCCCCAAATACCAAAAAGAGACACAAAAATACTTTTCCGCCGCCGGAAGCCTCTGTTCCCGTGAGATCCCATCTTGGAGCCTTTTCCGGTAATCTGCCGGAGGGGGATTCGATCACGGAGGGCATCTACATCAACTCCATTGCCCCTCCGATGATGCGTGAGTAGTTCACCACAGACCTTCGGGTCCATAGCTAGTAGCTAGATGGCTTCTTCTCTCTCTTTGTTCTTCAATACCATGTTCTTCATGATCTTCATGGAGATCTATCGGATGTAATACTCTTTTGCGGTGTGTTTGTCGAGATCCGATGAATTGTGGGTTTATGATCAGCTTATCTATGAATATTATTTGAATCTTCTCTGAATTCTTATATGCATGATTTCATATCTTTGCAAGTCTCTTCGAGTTATTGGTTTGGTTTGGCCAACTAGATTGGTAATTCTTGCAATGGGAGAAGTGCTTAGTTTTGGGTTCAATCTTGCGGTGTCCTCACCCAGTGACAAAGTAGGGGTAGCGAGGCACGTATTTGTATTGTTGCCATCGAGGATAAAAAGATGGGGTTTTCATCATATTGCTTGAGTTTATCCCTCTACATCATGTCATCTTACCTAATGCGTTACTCTGTTCTTCATGAACTTAATACTCTAGATGCAGGCAGGAGTCGGTCGATGTGTGGAGTAATAGTAGTAGATGCAGAATCGTTTCGGTCTACTTGATACGGATGTGATGCCTATATGCATAATCATTGCCTTGGATATCGTCATAACTATGCGCATTTCTATCAATTGCTCGACAGTAATTTGTTCACCCACCGTATTATTTTCCTTCATGAGAGAAGCCTCTAGTGAAACCTATGGCCCCGGGTCTATTTTCCATATTATATTTTCAGATCTATAAACCAAAAATACCAAAAATACTTTGTTGCATTCTTTTTACTTTTGTTTTACTTTTCGTTTTAGCAATATTTTATATCTATCTCTATCAGATCTCATCCTTGCAAATAACCGTGAAGGGATTGACAACCCCTTTTCAGCGTTGGGTGCAAGAGTTTGATTGTTTGTGTAGGTGCGAAGATTGGGGACTTGCTTGTATCTCCTAATGGATTGATACCTTGGTTCTCAACAACTAAGGGAAATACTTATCTACTTTGCTGCATCACCCTTTCCTCTTCAAGGGAAAACCAACGCAAGCTCAAGAAGTAGAAAGAAGGATTTCTGGCGCCGTTGCCGGGGAGGATACATAGCAAGTCAAGACAAGAACTCTCCCGTCAACTTGCCAATTTCTGGCGCCGTTGCCAGGGAGATCTACATCAAGCCTACCAAGTACCCATCACAAACTCATCTCTTGCATTTACTTTATTTGCCATTTGCCTCTCGTTTTCCTCTCCCCCACTTCTAAAATGATTTTCAGAAAAAACCAAAAAGATTTGCCTTTTTATTCGCCCTTCTTCCGTTCGCCTTTTCGTTTGCTTTTTGTTTGCTTGTGTGCTAGATTTCTTGCTTTGTCACGATGACTCAAGAGAATACCAAGTTGTGTGACTTCTCCAATACTAATAATAATGATTTTATTAGTACTCCGATTGCTCCCGCCACTAGTGCAGAATCTTATGAAATTAATGCCGCTTTGCTTAATCTTGTTATGAAAGAACAATTTTCCGGCCTTCCTAGTGAAGATGTCGCATCCCATCTAAATACTTTCGTTGAGTTGTGTGATATGCAAAAGAAGAAAGATGTGGATAATGATATTGTTAAATTAAAGCTATTTCCGTTCTCACTACAAGATCGTGCTAAAACTTGGTTTTCATCTTTGCTTAAAAATAGTATTGATTCATGGAATAAGTGTAAAGATGCTTTTATTTCCAAGTACTTTCCGCCCGCTAAGATCATCTGCCTTAGGAACTATATAATGAATTTTAAGCAACTTGATCATGATCATGTTGCACAATCTTGGGAGAGGATGAAACTTATGATTAGAAATTGCCCCGCACATGGTTTGAGTTTATGAATGATTATACAAATTTTTTATGCGGGATTGAATTTTGCATCTAGAAATCTCTTAGATTCCGCCGCGGGTGGTACTTTTATGGAAATCACATTAGGAGAAGCTACTAAACTCCTAGATAATATTATGGCAAATTACTCTCAATGGCATACCGAAAGATCTCCTACTAGTAAAAAAGTGCACGCTATTGAAGAGATAAATACTTTGAGTGAAAAGATGGATGAATTAATGAAATTGTTTGCTAGTAAGAGTGCTCCTATTGATCCTAATGATATGCCTTTGTCTTGTTTGATTGGAAATAATAATGAATCTATGGATGTGAATTTTGTTGGTAGGAACAATTTTGGTAATAACGCGTATAGAGGTAATTTCAATCCTAGGTCGTTTCCTAGTAATTCCTCTAATAATTATGGTAATTCCTAAAATAATTCTTATGGAAATTATAATAAGATGCCCTGTGATCTTGAGAATAATATTAAAGAATTTATTAGTTCGCAAAAGGGTTTTAATGCTACGATTGAAGAAAAATTCCTCAAGATTGATGATTTGGCTAGGAACGTTGATAGAATTTCTCTTGAGATTGATTCTTTGAAAATTAGATCTACTCCACCCAAGCGTGATATTAATGAGTCTTTAAAAGCTATGAGAATTTCTATTGATGATTGTAAGGAAAGAACCGCTAGAATGCATGCTAAGCGTGAATGGCTTGAAAAAGTGTGTTCTCGTGATAATATTGATGAAGATCTTAAAGTGATTGATGTGAATCCTATTGAATCTTTGTTTTCTAATATAAATCTTGATAAATATGGGACTGGAGATAAGTCAACTTTAGTTAAAAGGCGTCCCAATGATTCGGAGTTTATAGATCTTAATGCTAAGATTGATAAAAATGGGATTGAAGAGGTCAAAACTTTAAATAGCAATGAACCCACTCTTTTGGATTTCAAGGACTTTAATTATGATAGTTGTTCTTTGATTGATTGTATTTCCTTGTTGCAATCCATGTTGAATTCTCCGCATGCTTATAATCAAAATAAAGCTTTTACTAAACATATCGTGGATGCTATGATGAAATCTTTTGAAGAAAAACTTGAGTTGGAAGTTTCTATACCTAGAAAACTTTATGATGAGTGGTAACCTACTATTAAGATTAAAATTAAAGATTATGAGTGCCATGCTTTGTGTGATTTGGGTGCTAGCGTTTCCACGATTCCGAAAACTTTATGTGATGTGCTAGGTTTCCATGAATTTGATAATTGCTCTTTAAATTTGCATCTAGCGGATTCCACCATTAAGAAACCTATGGGAAGGATTAATGATGTTCTTATTGTTGCAAATAGGAATTATGTGCCCGTAGATTTCATTGTTCTTGATATAGATTGCAATCCTACTTGTCCTATTATTCTTGGTAGACCTTTCCTTAGAACGATTGGTGCAATTATTGATATGAAAGAAGGAAACATTAGATTTAAATTTCCATTAAGGAAAGGCATGGAACACTTTCCTAGAAAGAAAATCAAATTACCTTATGAATCTATTATGAGAGCTACTTATGGATTGCATACCAAAGATGACAATACCTAGATCTATTGCGTTATGCCTAGCTAGGGGCGTTAAACAATAGCGCTTGTTGGGAGGCAACCCAATTTTATTTTTATGCTTTTGTTTTTGCTTCTGTTTTTGAGTGCTTTACACATTACTACCTCTGTAGTAATTGTGTTTTCTTGTTTTAATTAGTGTTTGAGCCAAGTAAGACCTTTGGGATGGTCTACGGTGTTTGTGATTTGATTTTGCTGAAAACACAGAAACTTTTGCTCTCAGTCCAGGAATTTTGTAAATTCACTCGAATGAGCTTTTGATCTGAAATTTTTACAAAAGATTTATATATAACTTTCACTGATTGTCCTAATTTTTCAGAATTTTTGGAGTTACATAAGTATTCGAAGTCTATAGATTGCTACAGACTATTCTGTTTTAGACATATTCTGTTTTCATTGTGTTGTTTGCTTATTTTTGATGTATCTATGGGTTATATCGGGGGGTATGAACCATGGAGAAGTTGGAATACAGTAGATATTACACCAATATAAATAAATAATGAGTTCACAACAGTACCTAAAGTGGTGATTTATTTTTCTTATACTAACGGATCTCACGAGTTTTCTGTTGAGTTTTGTGTTGTGAAGTTTTCAAGTTTTGGGTAAAGATTTCATGGACTATGGAATAAGGAGTGGCAAGAGCCTAAGCTTGGGGATGCCCAAGGCACCCCAAGCCATATTCAAGGATACCAAAGAGCCGAAGCTTGGGGATGCCTCGGAAGGCATCCCCTCTTTCGTCTTCAATCCATCGGTAAATTTACTTGAGGCTATATTTTTATTCACCACATGATATGTGTTTTGCTTGGAGCGTCTTGTATGATACGAGTCTTTGTTTTTTAGTTTGACACAATCATCCTTGCTGCACACATCTTTTTGAGGGGGGCACGCATTAATCTTGAATTTATTAGAATACTCTATGTGCTTCACTTATATCTTTTGAGCTAGGCAATGTTGCTGTAGTGCTTCACTTATATCTTTTTTTGAGCACGGTGGTGTTTTATTTTATAGAAATAATTGAACTCTCGTACCTCACTTATATTATTTTGAGAGTCTTTAAACAGCATCGTAATTGGTTTAGTTTATGAATTTAGTCCTAATATAATGGGCATCCAAGAGGGATATAATAAAAACTTTCATATAAAGTGCATTGGATACTATGAGAAGTTTGATTCCTTGCATATAATTTTGAGATATAAAGATGGTGATATGAGAGTCATGCTAGTGAGTAATTGTGGATTGGTAGAAATACTTGTGTTAAAGTTTGTGATTCCCGTAGCATGCACGTATGGTGAACCGTTATGTAACGAAGTCGGAGCATGATTTGTTTAATGATTGTCATCCTTTGTGTGAGGGTCGGGAGCTCGCGATGGTTAACTCCTACCAACCTCTCCCCTAGGAGCATGCATCTAATACTTTGCTTCGATAACTAATAGACTTTTGCAATAAGTATGTGAGTTCTTTATGACTAATGTTGAGTCCATGGATTATACGCACTCTCACCCTTCCACCTTGCTAGCCTCTCTACTACCGCGCAACTTTTGCCGGTGCATTAAAACGACCTTCCTCAAAACAGCCACCATATACCCTTCCTCAAAACAGCCACCATACCTGCCTATTATGGCATTTCCATAGCCATTCCGAGATATATTGCCATGCAACTCCCACCGTTCCGTTTTTCATGACACGCACCATCATTTTCATATTGCTTGGCATGATCGTAAGATAGCTAGCATGATGTTTTCATGGCTTGTCCGTTTTTTGATGTCATTTGCTAGGCTAGATCGTTGCACATCCCGGTACACCACCGGAAGCATTCATATAGAGTCATATTTTGTTCTAGGTATCGAGTTGTAATTCTTGAGTTGTAAGTAAATAAAAGTGTGATGATCTTCATTATTAGAGCATTGTCCCGTGAGAGAAAAGGATGATGGAAGCTATGATTCCCTCACAAGTTGGGATGAGTCTCTGGACTTTACAAATAATAAAAGAGGCCAATGAAGCCCAAATAATAAAAAAAGAGGCCAAAGATGCCCACCAAAAAAATGAGAGAAAGAGAGAAGGGACAATGCTACTATCTTTTTCCACACTTGTGCTTCAAAGTAGCACCATGATCTTCATGATAGAGAGTCTCCTATTTTGTCACTTTCATATAACTAGTGGAATTTTTCATCATTATGCACAATCACTTAGTTTCTTTTTGAGCTTTCATACACTTATAGCTCTAGTGCATCCGTTGCATGGCAATCCCTACTCACTCACATTGATATCTATTGATGGGCATCTCCATAGCCCGTTGATACGCCTAGTTGATGTGAGACTATCTTCTCCTTTTTCCTCGCAACCTCCACCATATTCTATTCCACCTATAGTGCTATATCCATGGCTCACTCTCATGTATTGCGTGAGAGTTGAAAAGGTTTGAGAACATAAAAGGTGTGAAACAATTGCTTGACTTGTCATCGGGGTTGTGCATGATTTAAATACTTTGTGTGGGGAAGATGGAGCATAGCCAGACCATATGATTTTGTAGGGATAGCTTTCTGAGGCCATGTTATTTCAAAAGGACACAATTGCCTTGTTAGTATGCTTGAAGTATTACTGTTTTTGTGTCAAAATTAAACTTTTGTTTTGAATCTTGCAGATCTGAATATTCATGCCACAATAAAGAATATTACATGGATAAATATGTTAGGTAGCATTCCACATCAAAAATTCTATTTTTATCATTTACCTACTCGAGGACGAGCAGGAATTAAGCTTGGGGATGCTTGATACGTCTCCAACGTATCTATAATTTTTGATTGTTCCATGCTATTATATTATCTGTTTTGGATGTTTTATATGCATTAATATGCTATTTTATATTATTTTTGGGACTAACCTATTAATCTAGAGCCTAGTGCCAGTTTCTGTTTTTTCCTTGTTTTTGAGTATTGCAGATAAGGAATATTAAACGGAGTCCAAACGGAATAAAATCTTCGGAATGATTTTTCTTGGACCAGAAGAAACCTGCCAGACTTGGAGATGAAGGCAGGAGACCTGCCGGGAGGCGACAAGCCACCAGGGCGCACCCTAGGGGGGGCACGCCCCCTGGCTTGTGGCCCCCCAACAGGTCTCCTAACCCTATTCTTCGGCCTATAAATTCCCAAATATTCCCCCAATACCAAAAAGAGACACAAAAATACTTTTCTGCCGCCGGAAGCCTCTGTTCCCATGAGATCCCATCTTGGAGCCTTTTCCGGTAATCTGTCGGAGGGGGATTCGATCACGGAGGGCATCTACATCAACTCCATTGCCCCTCCGATGATGCGTGAGTAGTTCACCACAGACCTTAGGGTCCATAGCTAGTAGCTAGATGGCTTCTTCTCTCTCTTTGTTCTTCAATACCATGTTCTTCATGATCTTCATGGAGATCTATCCGATGTAATACTCTTTTGCGGTGTGTTTGTCGAGATCCGATGAATTGTGGGTTTATGATCAGCTTATCTATGAATATTATTTGAATCTTCTCTGAATTCCTATATGCATGATTTCATATCTTTGCAAGTCTCTTCGAGTTATTGGTTTGGTTTGGCCAACTAGATTGGTAATTCTTGCAATGGGAGAAGTGCTTAGTTTTGGGTTCAATCTTGCGGTGTCCTCACCCAATGACAAAGTAGGGGTAGCGAGGCACGTATTTGTATTGTTGCCATCGAGGATAAAAAGATGGGGTTTTCATCATATTGCTTGAGTTTATCCCTGTCGGCGTGCGACACCTATGGGATCGCGTGGATCCCTTTACGATTCGGCAGGGAAAAAGGCTTGCACAAAGAGCAGATCCAACGATCAACGGAAGGGATTTTTACCCAGGTTCGGGCCGCTAAGATGCGTAAAACCCTACTCCTGCTTTAGTTGTATTAGGTGTGTTTGAACTCTAACCCAGGAGCGCTTGCGATGAACAGTACATTTGACCAGCAGCTACGCATGCAGAATGGGCCAGAAGCTCCCTCCCTCTGTAGCTACGCCTTGGGCCTCCTTTTATACGTCGAAGGGGTCACCAACAGTGGCGAAGTACAAGAGGTGTAAAGTTGCTACAGTGTTATCATACCTAATACTGATGACTTAGGACAAACGCATTAAATGCTCCGTCTAGGTGTCCCTTAACATCTTGGGGACGGGAAAAGAGCCTGTCTCATCAGCACCGCTTAACCCCATCCGCCGTTAGCGCCCTGACATGCACCCAGGAGGACAAAGCCTAAATGACAGGCTGGTCGCTGCACTGGAGCGGTGATAGGGTGAAAGGGTGGCGAGGTCTTGCTGGGTGCGAATCTTGCTGGGGCTCCGCAAGCCATCCCGGCAAGCATCTTGCCGGGATCCCAGCCTTCGGTCTTATGTCTTCTGATCATCGGCTTGAATGCCTTCTTGTTAGTCTTGTGCTTGTTCCCAGTTGTCCCCCGGCAAGCATCTTGTCGGGAGTCCAACATCGGGTCTTCTCGGTGACCTGCCTGGAGGTCTCCTCCCAGGAAGGCTTGCTTCCCGGAAATTCTATCCTGATCTTGCCGGCCTCTGAGCTTGCCGGTGATGCGTAGGCCTGTTCCCAACAAGTAATCCTTGCCAGAAACCTGGGCCCTAGATGTGTCCTATAAGTGGATTTCTTCTCTGCCATGCCCTTCCCGCCTGGAGGCTGCAACTTGCCGGTGTGTGTCCAGGGGTAATGGACACCCCCTGTTCATTACACCGACAGGAGCCCCCGGGCCTGGGCCGGACAAGCACGCACAGTATTTGTCTGGGCTAGGCCCAAAAACAGGCACGGGTACACGCGCGGCGAGAAGTATTCGTCACTCATGACTTTTTAACTGCATGCTGATGATGACGCAAGAGAGCTTGCGGTTTGCCGGGCCTTGGGCTTGCTGGCAGCATGGGCAGACAGAGCAGGACGGCAGCAGGAGTCGTGTGCCCGAAAGGGAGTGCCACACCGTGCGATGAAGAGCCAACCCCCGGGCATTCCCCATAAAGGGTACCGCGGGTGCGGTGCTCGATTCATACAGTCATGCCCGCTGTCGCCGCCGTCTACTGCGAATGCCTCACTGCCGTCTTGCCGGCCTCCAGCACGGCACCCTTGGCTTTCTCAGCTGCCGCGTGCCGCCGAGAATAAAGCAACCGCCGAGACTGAAGTACTTTTTGCATACTTTTCCTGCAATGGCGCATGTAGAGAAATAATTAATCTCAGTCAGGCCAATCTTTATGTATGCCAGACATGTTTCTTTATGCTAAATGAATGTTTGCTTCCCTCTTGATTAATTCCGTCCTTGCATATATCTTATATCCTACATTGTTTGGAAACCTTGCTGGTGCGCACGTTTGCCGCGAGCGCTTTGAGGAACAGGTCCTTAGCAGCCTGCTGGAAACGCCGCCGCCGGCAAGGTGACTTGCCGGGTCAGAACGCGGCTGCTAAGCCTGCCGAGCAGACTCGAGGCGAAACTAGAGCGCGGGCTCACCACGACAAGGTTCCTTCACATGCAGATTAATGTACAAGGACGAAAAATCAATCAAAATGACCCATGCTTGCCGGAAAGCTTTCCGGTGCGCACGCTCCAGTCGGCAGCGCTTTGAGGAACGGGTCCTTAGCGGCTTGCCGGGAACGCTGCCTCCCGAAAAGGTTTACCTTCCCGGTGTCTGTGCAGCCGCCTAAGTTGTCGAGCGGACTCAAGACAACTAGGGGCGCTATTGGCCCCGGGAAGGCTCCTTCGCGTGTAGGTGTAAGGAGCAAGTGAGGACAGCAAAAGAAATGTAATTGTCACAAGTTTTTGTAACTTAGCTTTTCCTGCTATTCATCTCGCATAGCGAGGCCGCGCTCGTGGTGATGACCGGCAGCTCTCTAGGAGGTTACTCTCTAGGGCGCTGCCAGCCCCCGAGCCCGCCTTCCATGCGTATTCCTGCAACACTGATTGGACATGTAATGCCACGACAGCGTTTTAGCACAACAAGTTAATTAGCTTCTGGTTTATGATTAATTTGTTGTAATCTGACTTCTGTCGAATGCTCCCTTGCTTGCCGGAACACTTTCCGGTGCGCACGATCCAGTCAGCAGCGCTTTGAGGAACAGGTCCTTAGCGGCTTGCCGGGAATGCCGCCTCCCGAAAAGGTTTACCTTCCCAGCTTTAGTGCAGCTGCCCACATCGCCGAGCGGACTCGAGGTGGCTAGGAGCGCAACTAGCCCCGGGGAGGCTCCTCAGCATGCGGGTTTACGCAGAAATCCGAAAATAAAACTCATCGAGCCTTTTCCTTGAACAAATGCATTTTTGTACAATGAATCCCTATGCTTGCTGGAATACTCCTCGAATGCGCACATTCTGGTCGATGGTGCTTAGGATCGGGTCCTGTCTAGCAGCCTATCGAGAACGCTGCCTCTTCAGGAGCTTAATGCTCTAGAGACAACCGCAGCTGCATCTGTGTTGTTGGGCGGACCCAGAACAACCAGGAGTGCAGAGTGTTTCTAGAGCGCTCCCTCGCGCACAGGTTATACAAAACTACCATCAAGGATAAGGCTACACAACAAAAAGCAATCAAAGTCTTAGGACTTAGCTTTCTGTAAGTAGAGCGAAGTCGCCATGGACGATGAAGCTGATGCGCTGACCGCTAGATCAGGTTCGCGCAACCTTTCCCCCTACCTGGCGCGCCAAAGATGTCGGCGTGCGACACCTATGGGATCGCGTGGATCCCTTTACGGTTCGGCAGGGAAAAAGGCTTGCACAAAGAGCAGATCCAACGATCAACACGAGGGATTTTTACCCAGGTTCGGGCCGCTAAGAAGCGTAAAACCCTACTCCTGCTTTAGTTGTATTAGGTGTGTTTGAACTCTAACCCAGGAGTGCTTGTGATGAACAGTACATTTGAGCAGCAGCTACGCATGCAGAATGGGCCAGAAGCTCCCTCCCTCTGTAGCTACACCTTGGGCCTCCTTTTATACGTCGAAGGGGTCACCAACAGTGGCGAAGTACAAGAGGTGTAAAGTTGCTACAGTGTTATCATACCTAATACTGACGACTTAGGGCAAACGCATTAAATGCTCCGTCTAGGTGTCCCTTAGCTTCTTGGGGACGGGAAAAGAGCCCGTCTCATCAGCACCGCTTAACCCCATCCGCCGTTAGCGCCCTAACATGCACCCAGGAGGACAAAGCCTAAACGACAGGCTGGTCGCTGCGCTGGAGCGGTGACAGGGTGACAGGGTGGCGAGGTCTTGCCGGGTGCGAATCTTGTCGGGGCTCCACAAGCCATCCCGGCAAGCATCTTGCCGGGATCCCAGCCTTCGGTCTTCTGTCTTCTGATCATCGGCTTGAATGCCTTCTTGATAGTCTTGTGCTTGTTCCCAGTTGTCCCCCGGCAAGCATCTTGTCGGGAGTCCAACATCGGGTCTTCTCGGTGACCTGCCTGGAGGTCTCCTCCCAGGAAGGCTTGCTTCCCGGAAATTCTATCCTGATCTTGCCGGCCTCTGAGCTTGCCGGTGATGCGTAGGCCTGTTCCCGACAAGTAATCCTTGGCGGAAACCTGGGCCCTAGATGTGTCATATAAGTGGATTTCTTCTCTGCCATGCCCTTCCCGCCTGGAGGCTGCAACTTGCCGGTGCGTGTCCAGGGGTAATGGACACCCCCTGTTCATTACACCGACAATCCCTCTACATCATGTCATCTTACCTAATGCGTTACTCTGTTCTTCATGAACTTAATACTCTAGATGCAGGCAGGAGTCGGTCGATGTGTGGAGTAATAGTAGTAGATGCAGAATCGTTTCGGTCTACTTGATACGGACGTGATGTCTATATGCATAATCATTGCCTTGGATATCGTCATAACTATGCGCTTTTCTATCAATTGCTCGACAGTAATTTGTTCACCCACCGTATTATTTTCCTTCATGAGAGAAGCCTCTAGTGAAACCTATGGCCCCCGGGTCTATTTTCCATATTATATTTTCAGATCTATAAACCAAAAATACCAAAAATACTTTGTTGCATTCTTTTTACTTTTGTTTTACTTTTTGTTTTAGCAATCTTTTATATCTATCTCTATCAGATCTCATCCTTGCAAATAACCGTGAAGGGATTGACAACCCCTTTTTAGCGTTGGGTGCAAGAGTTTGATTGTTTGTGTAGGTGCGAAGATTGGGGACTTGCTTGTATCTCCTACTGGATTAATACCTTGGTTCTCAACAACTGAGGGAAATACTTATCTACTTTGCTGCATCACCCTTTCCACTTCAAGGGAAAACCAACGCAAGCTCAAGAAGTAGCACCCGTCAGGGATGGGGATCGTGCCGAGTCTGGTCGCTGCTGCCAGCATGTTCTCCGCCGGGTTAGAATAATGACCGGGCGGCGTCGGAAAAGACTGTGCCGGGGTCTGGTTCCTGCGGAGCGGGTCTGGCTGCCGATGCTGGACCGCCGCCGTGCTCCCAGGTACTTCCGCCGTCCGGGTTACGGTCAGAGGTGCATTCTGTCCCGTCCCTGGCGTGTTGAAAAGATTTCTGGCCTCATATTGATCCGGCAAACGGGACTGATGCCTCATCTGGTGAACCACCGCTGCGGTCTGCTGCTCTAATTCAAGGCGAAAGGCATCCGCCCTAAGGCGCTCCGACTCAGCATCCATCTGAGCCCTCAATGCATTGGTTTCCTCTTGGACTCCGGCTATCTGGTTCTTCAACCTCGCAATCTCTGCGTTACGGGCTGCTAGGTTTTCGACCGTGACCTCGGTTGCCATCAGAGTTGTAAGCTCATTCATCAGATCCAGCAGAACTTGAGCCGGCGGCCTGCCAGATCCAGACCCTGTCGCACCAGTAGCCGTGCTACCGGGGGCCGGTGCCGATCCCGCAATGAAGACAGCGGCGAGGCTCAGCGGCTCATAGTATTCCGGCTCATGATACTCCGGCTCAGGGTAATCCTCGACGTAGCCCCCAAGCCCGCCATTGTGAAGCTGGTAGATTGATTCCACCTCTCCGCTCGAGGATCCATCCTCCGAGCAGATGAGGGTTTCCTCCCGTGATACGGAACCTTCAAGCTCTGCGCCTTGGGTAAAGCCGACGAAGACGTGCTTCTGACCCGGATTAACTCGGGCGGGTTGCACGCGCCGGGCCGGCTCGACGAGGTCGGTGCAGATGTCCGGACCAGGCTTAGATCCGCCAATCTTGCCAATGAAGACGTGAATTCCGCCGAAGGGGACCCGGTGCCCGTACTCGATTGAGTCGGCCTCGGGGCCCCAGCCAGCGTCGTCGATGTAGAGCTTGCCGCGGCGACTCTTAGTCATCCTGCCAACGATATATCCCGCGATTCCTGTGAGAGAACCCTTCGAGAACTCCACACCACCGAGCGTCGGCCCCACGGTGGGCGCCAACTGTCGTGGTTTTGTCACGGCAGATGCCCTGGTGAAAGGACTTAGGTTCGAGGCCATCGCTAAGGCGATGAGCTCAAAGGGGTTGATCGGAATCGAGAGACAAGGGTTTATCCAGGTTCGGCCCCTCGGGAAGAGGTAAAAGCCTACGTCCTTCTTTGTGTTGTATTGATTGGGTATCGATTACAAGGGAGCGAGTTCGCCTGACCTAGCTATCGATGAGTTATTTCGTGGCCTAAGCCGCCCAGGTAACCCGCCTTTATATACACAGGTCAAGGCCCTGGGCTTACAAGAGTCCGGGTCGGGTTATACTTGATAACCGCCCTCACCTCTAACTACACATGCCTTGTCTAACAAGCCGCCACCGGCGGCTTACGCCGTCGGGTTACATCTCGTCTTCTGGCTCTGGGCCTCCAGGCCCATTGAGTAAGCCTGCACCAAACCTTATTGTAAGCCGCCAACCGCATGACCCGGCCCCACCTGGGCGGGTCTCACCACGGGGTTATATCCCCAACACTTCACTTAGATTAATTTGAGAGTTAGTAAAATTTTGAAGAAATCCTCTCATGCTTCACTTATACCTTTTTGAGAGATGAAATCTTTATGCTCATGTGCTTCACTTAAATTTGTTTGAGCTCGCAAAAAAGCAATGGCAATATATGAAACTACTCTTAAAGTGATAGATATCCAAGGAGTATATAATAAAAACTTTCATGAAGATCATTGGACAAATTAAACTTGATTCCTTGTAATAGTTTTGAAACATGATGATAGTAATATGTGAGTCATGTTAGTGAGTAATTATGCTTAGTAGGAATATTGGTGTTAAGGTTTGTGATTCCCTATGCATGAACGAAAGTCAATAGTTATGCAATGAAGTTACATCCTACTTGCGGTGCATGATTCGATGTTAGTTATGTTCAATGCTCACTTATGTGATTTTTCGTTTCTTGGTTTGGTTGCATCCAAATCTATTTGCTAGCCTTCATTTGTACTAAGTAGAAATACTACTTATGCATCCAAAATCCTTAAACCAAGTTTTTCCTTATGAGTCCACCATACCTACCTATATGCTGTATTTCCATGCCGTTCCAAGCAAATTTGTATGTGCCATCTCTAAATTTTCTCTTTTGTGTGCCCGTACCGCTCATGAAACGGTGGGGAGTGTCCAATATTTTCCATGCTAGATGTGTTATTCTCAAGATGAGTATTTATTCACTTGTCATTGCACGAGAGTGCGGCGGTAATAGGGATGCCCATTCCCGAAATGTCAAATAAAAAAATATTTACTTTATGTTGTCAAATAATAAATTCCTTGGAAAGTGTTGGTATGGAAGGCAACCGTGGATACGGCCCGCCATGGAAAGTGAAGGTTTGGTGGAAAAAGCAATAAACTTTATTTTTTTGTTTGGGAGCTGCCTATGATATATCTAGCATGGAAAGTATTGTGAGCTACTTTGTCGTTTTCGTTGACAGGAAAAGCATGCCACCCAAATATATTTTTTCTCTCTCAATTTAAAACTTTGAGCTCTGGCGCCTCTACAAATCCCTACTTCCCTCTGCTAAGGGCCTATCTATTTAATTTATGCAATTTTTATTTTTGCTTTGAGTCTCCATCTTCTCTTATAAGCACCAACTAGGGGGCACTATGATCGTACTTGAGCATTGGGCATAGCTAATATTTGAGTGTGTTTCATGAATGGATCAATGATTGAGCATGATGGGCTAGGGATAACTTTCTTTAGTGTTGATATTTTGAAAGACATGGTTGCTTGTTGACATGCTTGAGTATTGAAGTCATTATGTTAAAACTAGACTATTGCTTTGAATCATTTACAAGTCCAAATGTCCATGCTATACAAAGAAGAAAAGAATATGATGAACATGTTAGGCAGCATTCCACATCAAAAATTCTGTTTTATCATTTACCTACTCGAGGACGAGTAGGAATTAAGCTTGGGGATGCTGATACGTCTCCAACATATCTATAATTTTTGCTTGTTCCATGTTGTTATATTATCATTCTTGGATGTTTTACAATCATTTTATTACAACTTTATATCATTTTTTGGGACCAACCTATTGACATAGTGCCAAAGTGCCAGTTGCTGTTTTGCTTGTTTTTTACTTCGCAGAAAATCAGTACCAAACGGAGACAAAATGCTGCGGGGATTTTTGTGGATTTTTTAAGGACCAGAAGAAAGAAGATGGGCCAAAGAACACCAGAAGAGGAGGCCCAGGGTGGCCAGCACCCACCAGGGCGTGCCAGAGGCCCCCTGGCGCGGCCTGGTGGGGGCTGGGCACCTCGGGCACCCCCTCAACCGACTATCGTGCCTATAAATTCCCAGAAAATCCAAAAACCCTAGGGGAGTCGACGAAACACAATTCCAGCCGCCGCAAGTTCCAGAACCTCGAGATCCAATCTAAACACCATCACGGAGGGGTTCATCTTCCTCATAGGTGCCTCTCTGATGATGCGTGAGTAGTCCACCATAGACCTTCGGGTCCGTAGGCAGTAGCTAGATGGCTTCTTCTCTCTCTTATGATTCTCAATACAATGGTCTCTTGGCGATCTATTTGATGTAAACTTTTGCGGTGTGTTTGTTGGGATCCGATGAATTTTGAGTTCATGATCAGTTTCTATCCATGAATATTATTTGAGTCTTCTTTGATCTATTATATGCATGATTACTTATAGCCTCGTATTTCTTCTTCGAATCTTTGGTTTAGTTAGGCCGACTAGATCGATTTTTCTTGCCATGGGAAGAGGTGCTTTGTGATGGGTTCGATCTTGTGGTGTTCTTTCCCAGTGACAGAAGGCGCAGCAAGACACGCATGTATCGTTGCTATTAAGGATAACAAGATGGGGTCTATTCCTACATGAATAGATCTTGTCTACATCATGTCATCGTTCTTATTGCATTACTCCGTTTTTCCATGAACTTAATACACTAGATGCATGCTGGATAGCGGTCGATGTGTGGAGTAATAGAGGTAGATGCAGGCAGGAGTCGGTCTATCTATCTTGGACGTGATGCCTATATAATGATCATCGCCTTGGATATCGTCATGACTATTCGATTTTCTATCAATTGCCCAACAGTAATTTGTTTATCCACCGTGCGCTATACTCATGAGAGAAGCCACTAGTGAACCCTACGGCCCCCAGGTCTACTTTTCTATCATATTGCTTTCCGATCTACGTTTTTTGCAATCTTTGTTTTCAGATCTACAAAACCAAAAACCCAAAAAAATATTACTGCATATTTATTCTTTTTATTTGTGTTCTTGAGAGATCTATCTCTCCTATCTATCACTACCTAATCTATCTATTTACCGTAGAGAGATTGACAACCTCTCTTTCGCGTCGGGTTGCAAGTATTTGTTGTTTGTGTGCAGGTGCTGCTTATTGGGTGGTGGTGATCCTTCTACTGGTTCGATAACCTTGGTTTCATAACTGAGGGAAATACTTACCGTCGCTGTGCTGCATCATCCCTTCCTCTATGGGGAAATACCGACGCAGTCCAAGCCACGTCAACGATCAAGGCGATGCGGGACCAGGCGGTGGGCCAGGGGAGCCACAGAGAGAGAGAGGGAGCGCGGCTCGCGTTGGTCGGCCGATCCGAAAAGATTCGGATCCAGCGCTGAGCTGATTCGGGCCCGATTCGCTAACTGGGCCGCGCCGGCGTTTCCAAATAAACGCACCGTTTTTCCTAATAAAAACCTTTTGCCTGTTTTAAGAAATAGGAAACTAAAAACTAAAAAGGAAAAAAGAAATAAACTCCAAATATAGAAGTTTTATATATCAAAATTATCAAAAAAAAAGAGGAATCTGTTTAATATTTTTCCACAGCCAAAATAAATAATTTTAAAAAAAGATTTTTCTGAAAATGCCCAAAATGAATTTGAAATCCTATTTCAAATATTTTCAAAATACCCCCTGGTTTTAATAGTCAAATGGCTTTCAAAAATACCCCTGAATTGGAGGGTCATATTCCTCCTCTCAAAAAATTGAATTTGGCAAAAGAATTTGAATTCGTTCAAACTTTAAAATTGGAAAGGACCAAATTTGGAATTGCTCAAAATGGGAAAAAAAATCAAAAACATTCAACTCCCATTTCAAATTCTCTATTTGAAGAAGTCATGTCATCTCCTCTCTATAATTTGAATTGGATAAATTTGAAATCAGAAGCAAAAGGGGAAAGTCCTCTCATTCAAAAGTTTTCAAAAGTTTCAAATTTCACTCAACTTCAATCAATCACTCAAGCAAGCAGAACATATAATTGATTAATATAACATTCCAAAATTTGGGATGTTACAAAGCGATAGCTTAGGGTTCTTGCCAAACCATAATTCATAGGTGTCGTCTCAACGAATTTAGATGGTGCCCTATTTAAAGTGAATGTAGCTATCTCTAATGCATAACCCAAAAATGACAGTGGAAAATCGGTAAGAAAAAACATAGAACACCATGTCCAATAAAGTACGATTACGACGTTCGGACACACCATTACGTTGTGGTGTTCCAGGTGGCTTGAGCTTGAAACAATTCCACATTGTCTTAAATGCATACCAAACTCGTAACTCAGATATTCTCCACCGCGATCAGATCGTAGAAACTTTATCTTCTTGTTACGATAATTCTCAACTTCACTCTGAAATTGCTTGAACTTTTCAAACATTTCAGACTTGTGTTTTATTAAGTAAATATACCCATATCTACTCAAATCATCAGTGAAGGTAAGGAAATAACAATATCCACCACGCGCTTCAACACTCATTGGACTGCATACATCAGTATGTATAATTTCCAACAAGTCACTTGCCCGCTCCAATGTTCTGGAAAACGGGGTTTTCATCATCTTGCCCATGAGGCATGGTTCACATGTTTCAAATGATTCATAATCAAGTGATTCCAAAAGTCCATCGGCATGGAGCTTCTTCATGCGCTTTACACCAATATGACCTAAGTGGTAGTGCCACAAGTATGTGGTACTATCATTATTATCTTTGCATCTTTTGGCATTAATATTATGAACATGTGTATCACTACAATCGAGTATTCAATAAACCACTCACGTTGGGTGCATGATCATAAGAGATATTATTCATGTAAACAGAACAACAATTATTCTCCGACTTAAATGAATAATCATCTCGCAATAAACAAGATCCATATAATGTCCATGCTTAACGCAGGCACCAAACAACATTTATTTAGGTTTAAAACTAATCCTGAAGGTAGAGGGAGCGTGCGATGGTGATCACATCAACCTTGGAGGCACTTCCAACACACATCGTCACCTCGCCCTTAGCTAGTCTCCGTTTATTCAGCAACTCCTATTTTGAGTTACCAATATTGGAAACTGAACCGGTATCAAATACCGAGGTGCTACTACGAGCACTAGTAAGGTACACACATCAATAACATGTATATCAAATACACCTTTGTTGACGTTCTCAACCTTCTTATCTGCCAATTACTTGTGGCAGTTCCGCTTCTAGTGACCGTTCCCCTTATAATAGAAGCACTCAGTCTCGGGTTTGGGTCCAGCCTTGGGTTTGTTCATTGGAGCGGCAACTGGCTTGCCATTCTTGAAGCTTCCCTTCTTTCCCTTGCAGTTCTTGAAACTAGTTGTCTCGTTAACCATCAACACTTGATGCTCCTGTTGATTTCTACCTCTGCGGCCTTAAGCATCGCGAATAGCTCAGGGTTCATGTTCTCCATCCCTTGCATGTTATAGTTCGTCACAAAGCTCTAGTAGCTTGGTGACAGTGACTGGATAACTCTGTCAAACACTATCTTATCTGGAAGATTAACTCACATCTGATTCAAGCGATTGTAGCACCCAGACATTCTGAGCACATGCTCACTGACTGAGCTATTCTCGTCCATCTTGCAGGCAAAGAACTTGCCTGAATACCAGTTTTAGCTCTTGGAACATCTCATATGCTCTGTGGCATTCAAAACATCTTTGGAGCTCTGATTCTAAGCCGTAAAGCATGGCGCACTGAACTATCGAGTAGTCATCAGAACAAGTCTGTCAGACGTTCGCAATATCCACAGACGATATTGGAGGGGTTGGCACACCGAGCGGTGCATCAAGGATATAAGCCTTATGTGCAGCAGTGAGGACAATCCTCATATTACGGACCCAGTCCGCATAATTTCTCACATTGTCTTTCAACTTAGTCTTTCTCTAGGAACGTATTAAAATTCAGGGGGACTACTGCGCGAGCCATTGATCTACAACATAATATGCAATGACAACTTTAGACTATGTTCATGATAATTAGTTAAATTATTCAAATTACTAATGAAATCCCACTTAAATCAACATCCCTCAGGTTGTCTAAGTGTTACATGATCCAAATCCACCAACCCAAGTACGATTAGCACGTGAGATGAGGTGGTTTCAATGGCGAACATCTCCATGTTGATCATATCTACTATATGACTCATGTTCGACCTTTCGGTCATCCGTGTTCCAAGGCCATGTACGTACATGCTAGGCCCGTCAAGTTTAACCCAAGTATTATACATGTGCAAAAATGGCTTACACCCGTTGTGCGTCAACGAAGAGTCTATCACACCAGATCATCACGAGATGCTTCGAAATGACGAACTTTCGTAACGGTGCATACTTGGGGAGAACACATTTTTATCTTGAAATTTAGTGAAAGGATCATCTAATAATGCTACCGTCGTCCTAAACAAAATAAGATGCATAAAAGGATAAACATCACATGCAAATCAATAAGTGACATGATATGGCCATCTTGTGCTTTTGATCTCCATCTCCAAAGCACCGACATGATCTCCATCGTCACCGGCATGACACAATGATCTCCATCATTGTGTTGTCACGTGGTTATCTCGCCAACTATTCCTTCTACAACTATTGCTAACGCATAGCGATAAAGTAAAGCAATTTCATGGTGTTTAATAATTGACGTGCATGTCAAATAATAAATTAAAGCAAACCTTATGGCTCCTGTCGGTTGCCATTCTCATCGGCATGCAAGTCGTGATAACTATTACAAAACATGATCATCTCATACATCAACATATATCAAATCATGTCTTGGCCATATCACATCACAACATGCTCTGCAAAAACAAGTTAGACGTCCTCTACTTTGTTGTTGCAAGTTTTACGTGGCTGCTATGAGCAACTAGCAAGAATCGTTCTTATCTACGCAACGACACAACAGTGATAATCAAATTGCCTTACAAGGACCGCCTATGTCAAATCCAATTCAACTAAACTGGGAGAGACAGACACCCGCCAGCCACCTTATGCAAAACAAGTTGCATGTCAGTCGGTGGAACTAGTCTCTTGTGCGAGGACAAGTAAAGTTTGTCCGAGCCACTGTGACGTCCCCAAATTTCGACCGTACGCTAATAATACACGCAATGCGTACGATCAAGATTAGGGACTCACTGATCGATATCACAACACAACACTAGACACAAATTAAAGTCATACAGCTTCATATTACAAGCCAGGGGCCTCGTGGGCTCGAATACAAAGCTCGACAAACACGAGTCAGCGGAAGCAAATAATATCTGAGTACAAACATAAGTTAAACAAGTTTTGCCTTAAGAAGGCTAGCACAAACATAACTACGGATCGAAAGAGGCGAGGCCTCCTGCTGGTTGGGGGCAGCCTCCACGTAGTAGTAAGCTCCAGCGATGGTGTAGTAGTCGTCTCCGGCGTACTCTATCTCCTGGGCTCCGTCATCTAAACGCAGCAATCGAATCGAGGGGGAAAGAGAAAGCAAAGTAGCGGTGAGTACTCATCCAAAGTACTCGCAAGACTGACATCAGAGCTATGCTAAGTATGCATCAGTATTAAGGAATGGGGTTATATCTGGGCTGACTGCAGAAAGCAAGAATAGGGGGAAGGCCTAGTCCTATCGAAGACTAGCATCTTCAGCATCTTGCAGCATTAGAAGAGAGTAGACTGGTATCTCATATATAGCAATATTATTGTAGCAATTTTATTAAGTAACCACGCCCAGAGATCCTTCCTCGACTCCCGCGAGAAAGCAACCTCGGAGCCAACATTTTATTTCAAGTCATCACTTTTAGTTATATTGGCTCGGGATACAACTCCAAGTCGTCCTGTTACCGTGGACATGGCTATTCGAATAGTTAATTTCATCCCTGTAGGGGTGCACCGCATTTCCAACACGCTTGATCACCTCCGGCCGGACACACTTTCCTGGGTCATGCCCAGCCTCGGGATATCAACATGTCGTCGTCCCACTAGGCTCAACAGAGAGGCCAGCCCGTCGGTCTAAATCCTAAGCGCTCAGGGGTCATGGGCCCACTCACCCTTTGCACTCCTGCACGATGCGTACGCGGCCGGTGTCAGTCTTGGCACCTCTTAATACAAGACGGTGCTTTATGCGGGCCACCCGGGCGCGCGCCGCTCCATTGCTGACGTCCGAAGAGCTTCGGCTGATACAACGACGTCGAGTACCCATAACTTCTCCCACGTGAAGGTTAGTGCGAAAAGGTCAAATGACCAACTCAGATCAAATACCCAAACCATTAGCATTTTAATAATTGCGGTGACGAGCGCGATACATGATATGTGGTCCCGTCGCCCCGTCTCGGGGTCTTGTGGCAAGGGCCAAGAATGCCCGGCCACGCCCCGTCGTTTTACACCAACACCCTCCGGTCATCCTGACCTCATCATGTATCCTCCGGTCATCCTGACCTCGTCATGTATCAACAGTAAAGTAAATGTAACTGTGTGTCTATAACACCAAGGGGAAAACCGAGGAATCACCCTCGATGGATCCCACTCAATGTAACCATCAAGGTGACCACAGAGGATTCACCCTCAATGGTCTACGCTTGAGGGGTTGCACGACAGAGTCGTCGTCGGGAGTGGTGAAGGAGGAATCACCCTCGATAACCACGACCGACTAGCTGCACTACAGAGTTAGCATCATGAGTACTTCACGAGGTGTCACCCTCGGTACTCGACAGTAGCTCTGCAGAGTCGTACAACTAAGGGGGTGTGCGATGAAAGTGACAGGCATGGCTGGTCGGTCGGTTGACCGAGTCTTCGAGTCTTCAAGTCGTCGAGTCATCGATGAAGAAGCAGGGGCAACTGGGACTAAGGGGGTCACAGGGGATTCATTGATCAACCTATACTAAGCAGTTGATATAATAGCAGGTATAGTAACAGTTTATCAAAAGCAGGCTATGCATCAGAATAGGAGCTAGCTAATACAGTAGCAAAATCTAATGCAAGAATAAGAGGGAAAGAATTGGGCGATATCGAAATGCTCAAGGGGGGTTGTTTGCCTTGCTGCTCTGCTGCAAAAGTCTGATCGTCAACGGTGTAGTCGTACCCGGCAGCAGCGTCAGTCTCGGGGTCTGCTGGTAAGAAGAGGGGGAAGAAACAATAAATATAATGTAGACAGATGCAACACGATGCATGACATGGCAATATGCACAGCTAGGCATGCACTAACGCAGTACTACACGTCGCGGACGGATCGGAAGAATATCTGACGATATTTTCCGGGTCTCGGGCTACTACCGGACAGCTGAAAACGATGGAAAAGTTCCATGTTCGTTATGATAGGAGCGCGTGACAGACGAACGGACTGCGTATTCGAAACCGTGGGATTTTTCTGAACAACTTTCATGTATAAAATATTTTCATCGGAGTTACGGTTTATTTTTCATTAATTTTCAAAGTTTATTTGAATTTCTGGAATTCTCTGTATTTAATTTAATCTGAATTGACCAAGTCAATTTGACTGGTCAAAAGGGAAGTGTGGCCCACATGGCATAGACTACACCTAATCATATAATTAAGAAAACTAACCTAATCAAATAGGGCCACATGTCATCTCCACATTAGGCTATTTAGTCCACTAATCTAATACTAAAACTAACCTACCTCTAATTAATTAAGCCGGCCAGAGGCACAGTCGGCTGTGCACTTGTGCACACACGCATGGACATGGCAATGGCCAGCAGCGGCAGCAGTAGAAGCAGCTGAGCGGCAGCGGCAGCTAAGAGCAGCAGCAGCGGTACGCAGCGCAGCTAGCAGCAGAGCAGCGGGCAGCAGCAGTAGCATAGCAGCGGCAGCAGTTTGAGCAGCACAGCATCCGCAGCTCAGCAACAGTAGCAGCAGCGCCGTCAACTAGCAGGTGCAGCAGCAGCGGCTAGCACAACAGCTAGCACGAGCGACAGCGGAGCAGCAATGCAACCAGCAGCAGCGCCAATAGCAGAGCACCGGCGAGCGAGGGCGACGCACGCGGGCACATCAGGCAGCGGGCTGACAGCCGCGCGCGCGAGCGGACGCATGTACGGGGAGGCAAGCAAAGGTGCGGATGCGCGGCTAGACGCAGGGATGCGGGCGCTTGCCCAAGGGCGGCAGGACCAAACATCAGTAGAGAGCAGCAGTGAGCAGAGAGCAACAGTAGAAACAACGTGAGCGGACGAGCAGACGGTAGCGGGCGCGCGTGGGGCGGCGCAGCATGCGCACGCGGGCGCGGACAGGGTGCAGACGGATGTGGCCAAAGGCTCGCGAGCGTGGGCAGGGAGCGCGGCAAGCGGAGCCAGAGGCACGACGATGCGGCGGCGGCCTACAGCGACTAACGAGGGGGGGAAACGGGGGGATAGGAGGAGGAGCTCACCACGAGCGCGACGGCGAGGTCAGGGTGGCCGGGGGTGGACCGAAACGGTGGAAGCCGATGACGGATTCTGGTGATGTACGGGACGAAGACGACGGCGATGGCGAGCGCACAAGCCACCCCGACTCGGATTGGTGCTCGGGACGGACGAAGCCGGACGCGGCGGACCTCCTCGACGTCTTGGCGCGGCGAGGGGCGGCCGATGGCCGCGGGATCGACGAAGGCGGCGGCGACGGGGACGCTCGGGAGAAGTGGGAGAGAGCGAGGGAGAGGGGAGAGTGGCCTAGTGTTTGTGTCACGGGCAGCGGAGGGCATCAAGTAGGCACCGGGGGGGCTGAATGGCCGACACGCACGGCATGCTGCGGCCATGGCCGGTGGATGGCGGCCACGATCCCCTGCCTCCTTGTAGCAGGAGGTTGGGGCTGACTTAGGTGGGTTGGGCCAGATGCACTATGGCCACTTATGGCCCAGTGGCATAGCAGGTGTTTAGTAATTTCCCTATTATTTTTCTGCTTTCTATTTTCTCTACTGTTTTGCATTTATTTTCAACAGCATTTGAGTTTGTAAAATAATATGGAACTTGGTCAAATAATTATGTGAGAATATTAGATACTGCCACAAAAAGTTTGGGGACCATTTGAAAATGTTTGAAAACTTTCATAATTCAAAAGGCATTTATTTAATGGTTTTGGCCTCTGCCATAATTGTTTTGAGGCACTTAAATACTTTATAAAATGTTGGTTCATATTTTATAAATACCAGGTGAATATTTGTAACCCAACCATAATTTTACTTTTCAGGTTTGCAAAAATAGTTAAACCAATTATTAAATGATTTCTGAAAATCAATAGGAATTTGAAAAGAGATATGGTTCCATTGTGATCAAACAGGGTTTAGAAAAACAACAGCTTAATCCTCATGGCCACTATAGCTTAAACACAAGCATTGCTGTAGCATGAATCCAGGGGTGTTACAACTCTCCCCTACTAAAAGAAATTCTCGTCCCGAGAATTAAGAGGTAGACGTAAAGGAGAAAAGTATGGTTACGAAATTATAACGAATCTTCTCGGTCTCGGTTGCTCTCATCGAAGAGGTTGGTCCTTCTTGTTGATGTATCCATTACTCTGATTCAGGTCAATCTGATGGATTCGTCATCCTTTCTGCGGGATCTTCATCGTCCTACGAATGCGATAAGAGGGAAAACTCTGGAAGAACGTACCTCCACAAAGTTGGGCATCTGACGGTGAACTCGGGGAAGAAGACATGAATCATTCCTCGAGTTGCAGCTCAGGAATTCATTGAGAGCAATACGCGATGGTACAAAGGCTTCAAGAGGGGGGGTAGGCAATCATTCGATGCCTCATCATAAGGTGAACGGGGGCGGGGTTCGGAGCCACTGGAATAAATATTGCGTCCGATACTAGAATAGATCATCCCTTGGACGGTGGCTCGGGAATCACATACGAGGCCAGGTGCAACAAATATTTTTGGAATCAAAGATGTATAGGAGAGTCAGGTTTCGAGCCTGTGGAACTGTGGGTTATGGGACCACCATGTGGGATAGGAGCAGGAAGAGCGGTGACAACTTGCACAATCACGGAAGAAGACGTGTCAGAGGATAGCTTGTCTGTTATGTTGGCAACAAACATCGGTACCAAGGGCGGGGGACGAATAGAACCATTTTCCTGCTCGTTGAAACGAGCTGGACCAATAGGCAAAGTTCTCGTCCACCGGCGGTTACCGGAATGTTATCACCAATAGTAACAGGGCCTTACTGACATAATTGATCATCGAGGTGTTTACCTAAGCAGGGAATTACCACTTTTCAGATAAGCTTGATTACAAGAATGGTTAAACAGACTAATGGAAAGGGAAATGTGTTTATACCCAAGTACTTGAGTATACATTTCCCAAAGACAAAAAGGAGCATGATGTACGTGACATGACATCAAGTACATAACCATTTAGGTAAGGGGGGGAGGAATTCATGATATTACTCATACAATGGCGTTTGGATAATTGATCAAGAAACATTTAGCATTGCGCTTCCTATGTTCTTGTTGATGATTGGAGTATCACAGCCATGCTTTGGGGAAGCATCGACATGGTCATCAGGTAAGATCAGACGTTGGGGACACAAAGGATCCATCAGGAACAACTTATAACACAAGTCTTACAATTACCTCATGGGAGAAAGGCGAACCTTGCTGAACAAGATACTATAACAATAGGTCTTCCGGGCAGGTGTGCTAGCCACAATATCACCTTTCCGAGTAGCATAGAGACCAACGTTATAATTCTTGGAAAAATATCCAACCATCATATCTGTCGAGATTCAGATATGATTGGTGTCAGGATACTTCAGACTCCGGATGCGTGAGAAGTCAAGGGCCCAACACAAATTGATGAGTTGACGTTGCAAGATTCTCAGCAATGAACTATGGAAGCAAGTTTTGAATCATGAGTTGGACTCCAAGACACATGATCACAATGTTTAGACGTCCGTGCCCGCATGGAAGTCTTTGGAAAGGAAAGCAATCAAGTTCTGGTTGGGGACCATCATAGCGGATATCAAAGTTCCGGGTGTAAGTCCGGACTAGCTCTTACGAAGAACTTCTTTGCCTAGATCCAATCAATCAGTGGCTTGGCGTGCTAGGTATAAATATGGAGAGAAGGTAGCAAATCTAGCAAACCATAGAACGCTTCGCACATGCATGAATGAATTGGAATGATTCCAGAGGAAGTGAAGCAAAACTTTCTCATAATCACAACGGCAAGATGCACGTGAACTTAGAGAAAAACACTTCTTTTAACAAACATATTCTTCATGAACTGGGCACAAAGATAATGCTTTCAGGGTTTCCAAAACTAACTTAAATGTTCATTAACTCCAAGTTAATAGAGTTGCTATGCCATAGGTGTTGAATTTACACATCACAGTCCTTTTGTCGGTATTCCGATTAGAAGTAACACGGGGACCAAGAAATGAAAAGTGATGGTAAGGAGTATCACTATATCAAGAATTCTTAAGACATGTGCAATTCTCACGACATTCTCGACAAAAGATGGTAATACTCCAAGATAGAACATAACACGTGATGGCTAACAAGGACTTAAGGTTCAACCAAAACCAGAGCAAGTTGTGTTTGGAAGGAAGGCAAGGATGTCGCTACTGACAACAACAATTACCAAGGGCAAGGATGCAACTCCTCATCATGAATTCAAATGATATTCTGGAAGAGCTCAGAATGTTGTTGATGATTACGACACAATTGCCGAGAAGTCTCTTGAAGATGTAATCAATCAGTGACGACATCAAACAAGGAAAAGATGAAGTGAAGGGTGGTCGGGACCACAGAATAGAGTGCTAGCTCAGAATCAAAATAGCCTTTTAAGACAACCAACATGACGTTTAAAGCTCGAAGCAAGCTTAATGCACTGTTGGAATGGTGCTTCAGGGATGAAGGACATAGATAGCATGGTCAAGCTTTGGCATGACGATGATGATGTAGCCAAACAGCTTGGAATGGCTTGATCGAGTACAAACTCATAAGCAAAGAAGATTACTAAGAGTTGTTGAATCGCAATGCGGACTCGGTTCAAATATCAGTGTCCTTGAGTGCCCAACAACCCAGAACACGAGGAAACTGGAATCGTTGAAGGAAAACATAGTTGATGAGGAGCATATAAGAAGCTATGTAGCTCCATGATTTTCTCGAGATACCAGGGGTAATACTCGGATGTAGATCAGAATTAAAGCTTGGACCAATGTATTGATCTGCAGAAGACAAGTTCTTAAACTGGTCTAAAAATGGGATCATAGAAGAACAATCATGGTCGGAACCACGGTTGTAAAGTATCAAATCACATATACAAGGTCAAATCAAACAAAGAGAAAGATTATTGTTACGAGAAGCTTCTATGATAAGATCAACATTGTTTCCATGGGCACGAGCGCAAAGTTCAAGGTCGACTCCCACTTCATCAATGCATCACCTTTCATTTGCTCCTCGCCTTTGATGAATTTGTAGTTTCGAAGGATTATCTGGCAAACACCAGAAGAGTATGACTCGTGAAAACTCTTGAGTTCACATGGATTAAGGAAGGCATAGGTTCAACCCATCAGGGCATCTTAGGAACATATACCACAAGCTTCAAGAGTAATTAACACATGCTTGGCAACAAAGCATGGCTAAAAAAAGCATAGGATACAACTTATCAGAGGGAGAAGGCACAATTTACCAATAGCCTCATGTATCAGGGGAAGAACATCACAAGAATTTTGAATGCGAAGGATGCTATCGGGTAATAACCCATCAATGGGCCTGGCGGTCCACAAAGGACTTGATGTGAGTATCGGTACTCAATCAGAGGGAGAAAGATTGCAAGGCATTAGATTATAGAACATCCAAATAATTCGATGCTTAAATAACCAAAGGAATTAAGACTTCCCAATTGTGTATCAAAATTAGATGCTCCGATCAAATACAAGTAAGATGAGCGGACTTAGATGGACAATCAAACAAGGTTGATTTGTCGAGAACCAATTCATGTTTGGAAAGACGTCTGAGCCAGAAGATAATTTATGAGAAACAACTGATGACTGCATGCATTCACACACAGGTTGAATCAATAAAATCAAATGACAACCACTAAGGATTTAAAGAATATTGCTAGACATACAGAATTAACCATAATGCAAGCAGGTGAGAAAGGTCAAGAGCAAAAGGCCAATGAGGATTTTCGGAAGATCAAATAGCAATTGGAAGGACTTTGTGAAACCCATGACAACTGAGGACAAACGAATCCCCGGTAAGCATAGGGGGTTGATGGAAGAAGGGAATCGCAAGAGCGATGAACACAAGTTCTCGAGAGAACATCGGAGAGTATCTTCGGAGTCTTCTGATGAATCAAGCCATCATCTGGTATGAGGGGCTCTCCAGGAGGAAGTAGTTACGAGAACCTAGAGTTAGAGTTGGTAAAATCTTTAACCCGAATAGAAGAGAGATCAGAACCCAGAGTATAGACGAGGAATAAAAGATCCTCATACCACCCGATTGAGATGTGGGCCCGTAAGCCACACACTATGTTAGTAAAAGTTTTTCAATGACTAGACTCAACTTCGGCCAAGGAGTTGGAAAGGGGGCTACCTACAGGCAGTTGGCTCTGATACCAACTTGTGACGTCCCCAAATTTCGACCATACGCTAATCATACACGCAATGCGTATGACCAAGATTAGGGACTCACTGATCGATATCACAACACAACACTAGACACAAATTAAAGTCATACAGCTTCATATTACAAGCCAGGGGCCTCGAGGGCTCGAATACAAAGCTCGACAAACATGAGTCAGCGGAAGCAAATAATATCTGAGTACAGACATAAGTTAAACAAGTTTTGCCTTAAGAAGGCTAGCACAAACATAACTACGGATCGAAAGAGGCGAGGCCTCCTGCCTGGGAACATCCTATCCTACTGCTGGTCGGGGGCAGCCTCCACGTAGTAGTAAGCTCTAGCGATGGTGTAGTAGTCGTCTCCGGCGTACTCCATCTCCTGGGCTCCGTCGTCTGAACGCAGCAATCGAATCGAGGGGGGAAGAGAAAGCAAAGCAATGGTGAGTACTCATCCAAAGTACTCGCAAGACTGACATCAGAGCTATGCTAAGTATGCATCAGTATCAAGGAATGGGGTTATATCTGGGCTGACTGCAGGAAGCAAGAATAGGGGGAAGGCCTGGTCCTATCGAAGACAAGCATCTTCAGCATCTTGCAGCATTAGAAGAGAGTAGACTGGTATCTCATATATAGCAATATTATTGTAGCAATTTTATTAAGTAACCACGCCCAGAGATCCTTCCTCGACTCCCGCGAGAAAGCAACCTCGGAGCCAACATTTTATTTCAAGACATCACTTTTAGTTATATTAGCTCGGGATACAACTCCAAGTCGTCATGTTACCGTGGAAACGGTTATTCGAATAGTTAATTTCATCCCTGCAGGGGTGCACCGCATTTCCAACACGCTTGATCACCTCCGGCCGGACACACTTTCCTGGGTCATACACGGCCTCGGGATATCAACACGTCGTCGCCCCACCTAGGCTCAACAGAGAGGCCAGCCCGCCGGTCTAAATCCTAAGCGCACAGGGGTCATGGGCCGACTCGCCCTTTGTGTAGGAGATATGCCCAAGAGGCAATAATAAATGTTATTATTTATCCCCATGTTCCTAATTAAGTTTATATTCCATGCTATAATTGCAATGATTCTCGAGTCTGCAATATCCACGAGGCCCAGAGGGAAACTCATTTGCACGTGTGGTATAATAAACGGTGAAATGTATTCCTAGTCTTGCCTCTAAGACTGGCTCAAGTATTGCATGATGATCTTGTTTTCCTGATCATGGGCATGGCTATGCCGGCAATTTTGAGGGCGCAATGTTGGTAGAACACTTGTGTTGAATCGACCCGAATTGATGTTATGCTATGAGATACATTCGTCACAAGTTAATGGTTAATAACACAGAGATAGTTAATGTTTGCATAATTCCTTAGACCATGAGAGTATCGAGTTCCTTCGTGCTTGCTTCGTGAACTTTGGGGTTTGTTAAACGTCATCCGTTACTGGGTGGCTATTACGGCGGCTTACGGGTTCACGGAAAAGTATGGCAAGTAACAAGATAGCTCAAGATTGGGATTTGCTCCTCCGACGATGGAGAGATATTCTCGGGCCCTCTCGGTGTTACGGTATCCATCATCGTCTGGCTAGACACAGTGTGATTTGATCACAGGGATGCCGGAACACGAAAACGAGAAAAGAGAACAAAACCGGTAACGAGGTAACTTGCATAGCGGACAAGTTGTTGATCCACGGGGATGCAGAAAATCTCACCTCGGATGTTTGTAACATATCGCGAAGCAACAGGAATAGCACACGGCAACTGGAGGTTCGCTCGAATATTCATTCGTGTGGGTATAGGGGTCAATATGGGTGTCCACGGATCCGATGTTGATCATTGATCGGAAGGGGTTCCGGGTCATGTATATACTTCACCAAACCTATAGGGTCACACGCTTAAGGGTCATCTATCTGCTGAATACTAGACAGGGAGTCTGAGAGAAAGTCTCCGGAAAAAGTTTCGGAGACAGCGGAAAAGTTCCGAAGAGAGAGGTCACCGGATGAGTTCCGGTAAACCTGAAAAGTTGTTTCAGGGGATACCATTAAGTCAAATTGGTTTCGGCACATGCCTGATAATTGTTGGAGGGTACCAGAATCATTCTGGAAACTTCTGGGAATTTTTCGGAAGAAAAACCGGAAATGTTCCGGAGCTGCCGGAACCGCTTTGTTTGCTTTTCGCAGATGAAAATCACTAATCCGGAATTGTTTTGGAACGCGTCGAAAATTATTTTATTGGGTACTGGAAATGTTCTAAGCCCACATAAATATTTTCGGTTCGAACGGACGCTGAAAAATGTCGTCATGAATAGTGAAATCAGCTTTATGCTTACTTTATTTGAAAGCCACCTTTTAGGGCTTTTGCAAAAAGGCTTCTAGAAGGACTTAGGGACCAAGGAACCCCCTTTGGGGGGGGCATGAAGGTGGTCTGCCAAGGGTGGAGCTCCTCCTTGGAGCTCCACATGGCACTCCTTTTTCCCCTTATGCCCTTTATGTGAGACATAAAGTGGGGGTACTTTGGTATTTTTAAATGCCCATCTTACCCCTTGGTTTTCCTATAAATAGGAGGTGAGGGGGATGCCCAAAATTCGTCCTTACTCTCATACACATGCCATAGACTTGTCTGGCTTCTCTCTCCCTCCCCGCGAAATAGTTTCATAGAGCCGAAAGGCTGTTTGGGTTCCGGCAGGAACTAGTTCTGGACGGCGAAGCCCTGCCGGATAGATCACACCGTATGTGTGCAACTCTGTAGAGAGAACGTAGTTTCGGTCTTAGTTTGAGAGTGCCTCCCAAAGGGTTGTCCGTGTGACCGTCCGAGTTTCGAAGGTCCTCCCAAAGGGCTGTCCGAGTGACCGTCCGAGTTTCGAAGGTCCTCCCGAAGGGCTGTCCGCGACACCGTCCGGGGGACTGTCCGACCGCCTCCCGGAGGGCTGTCCGAGGGGCAGATGAGGGTATACATCCTCGTAGTTGGGAGGTTGTAAATCCTAGCTGCGGGGATCTGCACCGCCGATCGTCATCGACTCTACTTCCGCTGTGCTACGAGTCGGTAACGAAAAAGATCAAACCTTGTATGCAGTCTCCATAGTGGTCCTGGGCTGGTGCGTAGGTCGGAAAATTTTGTTTTCTGATGCGTTCCGCTACAGTGGCATCAGAGCCGTGCTATGCGTAGATGTAGGTTGCGATCTAGAATACATAGAGATGTATGGGTGTTGCACAATATAATTAGGTAGTAGATGAGTTCTATTACTGAAAATTATTTGTGCGGGTAGCAGATGAAATCTATTACCCGATGTTCTTGTTGCTTCCCTGGGATTTGCATATTTCTGATCTTGATAACAGCATGGTGGAGTTTCAATGTTCTGGCAATCCGCAATCCTGATTGATCAAAGAAGTGCCACAGTTCATTGAATTCCACTGTAGTTAAAAAGAAAGATGAAATTTTGTAGACGAAAGGGCAATGCAGATATGATCTGCACGGGGGTCATGTGTATGACGAAGTTCGGTATGGGGCTCGAGATTTTATTATCTCGTGTTTCATACACCCCGCAAAGTTAATCTAGCAACTTGAATTATCATACTTGATGATGGACGTTGGTAGCTTCGGTTTGTTTCGAAACCTTAGAAGCCACGAAAAACAAGTTCTTGCATAAACCGATTAGAGGGGTATAACTTGGTTTTGCAGGAGGGTTTGCATGAGCATGTGATGTGGTATAGCAATGCTCATATTAATTTGATTATGTATGAGATGACAATATGATGTAAATTAACATGACCTGCGTGTCATGATTCGGCATGATGGCTGGAGCCATATGATTGTCACTTTAATGACCTACGTGTCAACCTTGAGTAATGCCCTTATTTTATTAGCTATAGAGATAGCAATATTATCCGATGCATCAACAAGGTGGTGGCAATCTTCGCGAAGGTGAACACCGACGCAAATGCCGAAGACGAAGAAATGTTTGCCTTCTCCGTCAGAAGCGGCTATACCATGTCATGCTAATTATGAATTGCCTGAGATGTTTATCCCTTATGATGCACCCTTCTTGATTGCGCGGTAGTCGCTTTTTATTAGGGTGATCTCTCACTTTAAAATATCAAAGTAGTTAGTGTTCACCCAAGTGTAGCACCGTCTGAAATTCATATCTTTTCGGGGTGCGCCATGTCCACATGGGTACGAGCGAATCGAGAGGAATGAGGCGGGTGAGGTCAGACCTCGTAGCAAGATCACTTGGTTGTCTTTGACGTTCAGGCAGGATAGTCCTGAGCTCGGAACACACCCATCGAAAGATGAACAAGAGTCACATAAAGATGTGATTGGCAAGCTTGCCTACCAATTAAAATTCCCGTCATCAGTGATGTCCACATCAATGGCGTTGAATTGAAATGCGGATCTTGAATCACTCACTATCAATTATGAGAGGTATTGATTTGAGTGGGAGTGCCCTTTAGAATTAATTCTTTTAATTCTTAGTGCAATTAATTTTGAACACTGTTTAAGTGTGATTTGCATAAATAGTGGTAGTATAATGGCTCGCGTTTCCACCTTCCCTATTAAAATTGAATAAGCTGTTATTTATCTGGTTAAAACTTTACGATTGATAACGTAATGTGAGGATTGTCCTCAAGAGTGCCGAGAAGGACTTTGTCCTATGGCATGCTTTCGGTATTCTCCCGCTAATGCTATGGATCATGTGACTCTCGTCCTTCGATCCAAAAGCTAGAATTCCGTTTCAGTGAAGTGCAATACGTTTGCTTCCATGAGACCTGAACTTCGAAAGTTTTGGGATAGTTATGTGATATTCATGGAACTGAAAATTAATTTTCAGATACAAACAAAGGCTGAAAGATATGAAATATCCAAAGCAATATTTGTTTGCAAACTATTAGTAAAGGTGTTTACTATGCATTTGACTGATAAGAGAGGGATCCAGAAGAACGCCTGTCATATGATGAAAGGTGAATAAAACAAAAACTTAAAGAGAAAGGAAGTGTCCAAAGGGTGTTAGTAAAACTTTCACGCCTAGGAAGTCCGGGGCTAACGCCACTCTTAAGTTGAGTGCTTCTTCTGAGAGTAGGAGAAATACTGAAAGTTAAACTGTTAGAAGTATAAAGGCAAAAAGAGAGAAGACTGGAATATCCAGCTCATGTATGAATGTCATACAAGTTTTTGATGTATGGAAGGCTAGTCAAAGATATAGTTCTTGGGAATTATGGTTAAACATGTTAATCACTAATTCTTGGGGATTGTGAGTTGATCGCAAAGATACCCACTCAATTGCATTCTGTTGCAAATCGATGTAAGAACTACCATGGCCTAAAAGAATAGCCAGGAATGAGGTCTTGATACACGCTGCGAACATAGTAAAAATTACTATACCTTCCATCGGTGTATTACCTATGTATTTTATTTCATAATTCATTTTAGAGCTTTACACACTCTAGCCCTTTGCATAAGGTATCTTGCAAGAAGGTTGTTCATAAGAGAACTTTTGATGTTCGGTGTTATGAATAAACATAAGGGCCATACTTTCATTATGAATGAGATGTATGTTATGAATAATGATATTAATATATTACCTTTGTGTTTACTTTCATAATTCATTTTAGAGTTTCATACACTCTAACCTAGTGCACAATGTTTGTTGCAAAAGGGTTGTTCATAAAAGAACAATTGTTGTTCAATATTATGAATAACATGAAGGGCCATGCTTCCATCCAAGATGGGATGTATGTTATGAATATTGATGGAAATATGATACATCCATAACATTGACGCTAATTGTCGCAAGACTAAAAGAATACCACACAAGTGTGGCACTGCATTTGGCCACATTGGAGAAACCCGCATGGAAAATTCCATTATGATGGATTTTGAAGTCGGTTGATTTTAAATCATCTGACACTTGCAACTTTCGTCCGAAAAGTGAAGTGTCTGAAATACCGTTCACAGGCCATAAGGAATGCGCAACAAACTTATTGGTGATCATACATTTTGATGTGTGTAGTTCAATAAATGTTGTTGCAAGTAGTGGATTTATCTCTCTTCAGAAATGACTCAAGTAGATATGTGGATATTTACTTGATGAGACGTAAGTCTGGATCTTTTGAAATCATTCGAAAGGTTTTCAAAAATGAAGTAGAAATTGTTGTAACAAGAAAATTATGTTTCTACAATTCGATTGCAGAAAGGAATATTTGAGTTCCAAGTTTAGCGAATGTCTGATGAGTTGTGAAAGGGGTTTCATAACTTGCACCTCCCGGAACACCACTGCAAGTGGAGAGTCCGTGAAGATGTAATCGAACCATTCATGACATGGTAAGATCAAAGATGACATAAATAAATTTGCCATTATCCCTTTTAAATTGATGCTTTAGAGACTGCGGCTTTTACACTGAAAAGAGCTCAATTGGGTCTGTTGAAATGACGCCATGGTATGGTACGCCCAACCATGTTATATCTTTTCTTAACATTTGGAATATGGGGCTTGTGTAAAAGGTTACAAACCTATTCCAAATCAGACAAGTGCTACTTTATAGGTTATCCCAAGTTATTGGGTATTCCCCACCACTATACCGAGGCTAAGGTTTTTGCCACAAAGAACGGTATGGTTTTTGAAGAAAATTGTTCTTTCAAAAGGGTGAGTGGGAGAACAGTGCAACTCGACAAGATAAACAGTATCTTCGTCATCAGATCAAAGGAAAGAGACCTTGGAAGTAATTCCAGAGTATCCTACTGCGACTGATACGGAAGCCTCTACATGAGATGTATGGACTTCGGTCGAACTTGCAGCTAAACCACGTAGGAAAAACTCGTGCAAACCTCTCAGGTGCGCATACGAGATATTGTTGTTAGACAACAGTATACCTACGATACACAAGGAAGCGTTGATGGGCCCTGACTCTGGAATTGGCTAAATGCCAATACAATCCGAGATAGTTTCCATATAAGTGATTCAAGATTAAAACCTTGATACCCTTTCGGAAGACTTAGAGTCTAACGAATATTTATGAAACTATAAACTGATGTGGATAAAATGTTTTATCCATAAAGCTCGACTTGTTGCAATAACAAGTTCAAGGAGTTGACTACGATGAGGTTGTTTCACCGTAGCGATGCTTAAAGTCGGTTCTGGTTGAACTAGCAATTAATACATATTTCAATCATGAGATATGAAACATGGATGACGAAAGAATTTCCATGAAATGGGAAAACAAACTAGGATTTGTATGTGATACAGTCCAAAGTATTTTGTTGATCCAAAGGATGCTAGTGAGTATGCAAACTTTAGAGTTCCAGCAATGGACAGAAGAGAGCAAAATGGAGTTGGAATCTTCGTTTTGCTGAAATGATCAAAAGAGTTTGATTTCATCAATGGATAATGAAGATGCTTGTGGTTTCAAGAAAGTAAGTGGGAGCATAATAATATTTCTAAAAACCTTGTGTGCTTGACACATTGTTAACTGGAAATAAATTTCTTGACACGAATTAGGACTTCATTTGAAAAAAGTTTTCGATGAAGTGCTAGGGCTAAATAGCCTTGCTATTAGGCATAATGATCTATGGAGATAGATTTGCCTAATGGGGCTAAGAAAAAATACATATTGACAAGATGCTAAAACAATTTAGCACTAAAACCGCCAAGGAGTGATTCTTGCCGAAGTCACATGGAAAGAGTTTTGTAAGACTCAGTGTCCCAAAACACTGATGAGCAAAATACATGATGGAGATTCCACACACTCTTGTGTTTGGATTAATCATGTATTCCATGGTATGTAACACAACCAGATATGTCCGATACTCCCAAACTGTTGCGAGTATAGATACCAAAGTGATCAAAGTACTGATAAAAGGACAACAGTGAAATATGTCATTGAGTACTAAAGTAGCACTGATGACATGTTTTCTCGCAAGTAGAGATTATGAAGTGCTCGTTGTAAGTAATTACATCGATACAGTCTTCATCAATGCTCCATGCGATTTTTCGATTTAAGTTAAGGTTTTGTGTAATACACAATACGGTGGCACGGTAAGTTGAAATTGTTCTAAACAGGTTACTGTGGCGAATTCTATAACAAAGGCTAAGTATGTTGACGTTTTGGAAGCGAAAAAGAATATGTTGAATCATATAGTTCGTTCATGAACTTAGTATGGTTCCAAGATGGCTTTGGTCAATATGACACTATTGTAGATAGTTGCTCCATAACTCAGTCTGAGGAATCAAGGTTCGACCAGTGATTCACATATATACAAAGCCAAGTCCACACAAAATATGAATTTTGTGAAAGTGTGAAAACGCGAGGATATGCAAAGCTACACACGGAGCTAAAGTTGTCAGATCCGTTGGACATCAGGCTATACCACAAGCGAAGCATATTTTACACCAGTATGCCATAGGTGTAAAGTGCATTAGCATTGACTGGATTATTGACTCTAGTGCAAGTGGGAGTCTGTAGGAGATATGCCCAAGAGGCAATAATAAATGTTATTATTTATCCCCATGTTCCTAATTAAGTTTATATTCCATGCTATAACTACAATGATTCTCGAGTCTGCAATATCCACGAGGCCCGGAGGGAAACTCATTTGCACGTGTGGTATAATAAACGGTGAAATGTATTCCTAGTCTTGCCTCTAAGACTGGCTCAAGTATTGCATGATGATCTTGTTTTCCTGATCATGGGCATGGCTATGCCGGCAATTTTGAGGGCGCAATGTTGGTAGAAAACTTGTGTTGAATCGACCCGAATTGTTGTTATGCTATGAGATACATTCGTCACAAGTTAATGGTTAATAACACAGAGATAGTTAATGTTTGCATAATTCCTTAGACAATGAGAGTATCGAGTTCCTTCGTGCTTGCTTTGTGAACTTTGGGGTTTGTTAAATGTCATCCGTTACTGGGTGGCTATTACGGCGACTTACGGGTTCACGGAAAAGTATGGCAAGTAACAAGATAGCTCAAGATTGGGATTTGCTCCTCCGACGATGGAGAGATATTCTCTGGACCTCTCGGTGTTACGGTATCCATCATCGTCTGGCCAGACACAGTGTGATTTGATCACAGGAATGCCGGAACACGAAAACGAGAAAAGAGAACAAAATCGGTAACGAGGTAACTTGCATAGTGGACAAGTTGTTGATCCACGGGGATGCAAAAAATCTCACCTCAGGTGTTTGTAACATATCGCGAAGCAACAGGAATAGCACACGGCAACTGGAGGTTCACTCGAATATTCATTCGTGTGGGTATAGGGGTCAATATGGGTGTCCACGGCTCCGATGTTGATCATTGATCGGAAGGGGTTCCGGGTCATGTCTATACTTCACCAAACCTATAGGGTCACACGCTTAAGGGTCATCTATCTACTGAATACTAGACAGGGAGTCTGAGAGAAAGTCTCCGGAAAAAGTTTCGGAGACAGCGGAAAAGTTCCGAAGAGAGAGGTCACCGGATGAGTTCCGGTAAAACTAAAAAGTTGTGTCAGGGGATACCATTAAGTCAAATTGGTTTCGGCACACGCTTGATAATTCTTGGAGGGTGCCAGAATCATTCTGGAAACTTCTGGGAATTTTCCGGAAGAAAAACTGGAAATGTTCCGAAGCTACCGGAACCGCTTTGTTTGCTTTTCGCAGATGAAAATCACTAATCTGAAAATGTTTTGGAACGGGTCGAAAATTATTTTAGTGGGTACTGGAAATGTTCTAAGCCCACATAAATATTTTCGGTTCGAACGGACGCTAAAAAATGTCGTCATGAATAGTGAAATCAGCTTTATGCTTACTTTATTTGAAAGTCACCTTTTAGGGCTTTTGCAAAAAGGCTTCTATAAGGACTTAGGGACCAAGGAACCCCCTTTGGGGGGGGGCATGAAGGTGGCCGGCCAAGGGTGGAGCTCCTCCTCGGAGCTCCACATGGCACTCCTTTTTCCCCTTATGCCTTTTATGTGAGACATAAAGTGGGGGTACTTTGGTATTTTTGAATGCCCATCTTACCCCTTGGTTTTCCTATAAATAGGAGGTGAGGGGGCTGCCCAAACTTCATCCTTACTCTCATACACATGCCATAGATTTGTCTGGCTTCTCTCTCCCTCCCCGCGAAATAGTTTCGTAAAGCCGAAAGGCTATTTGGGTTCCGGCAAGAACTAGTTCTGGACGGCGAAGCCCTGCCAGATAGATGACACCGTATGTGTGCAACTCTGTAGAGAGGTCGTAGTTTCCGTCTTAGTTCGAGAGTGCCTCCCGAAGGGTCACAGGGGATTCATTGATCAACCTATACTAAGCAGTTGATATAATAGCAGGTATAGTAGCAGTTTATCAAAAGCAGGCTATGCATCAGAACAGGAGCTAGCTAATACAGTAGCAAAATCTAATGCAAGAATGAGAGGGAAAAAATTGGGCGATATCGGAATGCTCAAGGGGGGTTGCTTGCCTTGCTGCTCTGCTGCAAAGGCCTGATCGTCAACGGTGTAGTCGTACCCAGCAGCAGCGTCAGTCTCGGGGTCTACCGGTAAGAAGAGGGGGGAGAAGCAATAAATATAATGCAGACAGATGCAACACGATGCATGACATGACAATATGCAGAGCTAGGCATGCACTAACGCAGTACTACACGTCGCAGACGGATCGAAAGAATATCTGACGATATTTTCCGGGTCTCGGGCTATTACCGGACAGCTGAAAACGATGGAAAAGTTCCATGTTCGTTATGATAGGAGCGCGTGACAGACGAACGGACTGCGTATTCGAAACCGTGGGATTTTTCTGAACAACTTTCATGTATAAAATATTTTCATCGGAGTTACGGTTTATTTTACATTAATTTTCAAAGTTTATTTGAATTTCTGGAATTCTCTGTATTTAATTTAATCTGAATTGACCAAGTCAATTTGACTGGTCAAAAGGAAAGTGTGGCCCACATGGCATAGACTACACCTAATCATATAATTAAAAAAACTAACAAAATCAAATAGGGCCCACATGTCATCTCCACATTAGGCTATTTAGTCCACTAATCTAATACTAAAACTAACCTACCTCTAATTAATTAAGCCGGCCAGAGGCACAGCCGGCTGTGCACTTGTGCACACACGCACGGCCATGGCAATGGCCAGCAGCAGCAGAAGTAGAAGCAGCTGAGCGGCAGCGGCGGCTAAGAGCAGCAGCAGCGGTACGCAGCGCAGCTAGCAGCAGAGCAGCGGGCAGTAGCAGTAGCATAGCAGCGGCAGCAGTTTGAGCAGCACAGCATCCGCAGCTCAGCAAGAGCAGCAGCAGCGTCGTCAGCTAGCAGGTGCAGCAGCAGCGGCTAGCACAACAGCTAGCACGAGCGACAGCGGAGCAGCAATGCAACCAGCAGCAGCGCCAATAGCAAAGCACCGGCGACCGAGCGCAACGCACGCGGGCACATCAGGCAGTGGGCGGAAGCCGGGCGCGCGAGCGGACACAGGTACGGGGAGGCAAGCACCGGTGCGGATGCGCGGCTAGACACAGGGACGCGGGCGCTTGCCCAAGGGCGGCAGGACCAAACATCAGTAGAGAGCAGCAGTGAGCAGAGAGCAGCAGTAGAAACAACGTGAGAGGGCGAGCAGACGGCAGCGGGCGCGCGTGGGGCGGCGCAGCATGCGCACGCGGGCGCGGACAGGGTGCAGACGGATGTGGCCAAAGGCTCGCGAGCGTCGGCAGGGAGCGCGGCAAGCGGAACCAGAGGCACGACGATGCGGCGGCGGCCTACAGCGACTAACGAGGGGGGAAAACGGGGGGATAGGAGGAGGAGCTCACCACGAGCGCAACGGCAAGGTCACGGTGGCCGGGGGTGGACCGGAACGGTGGAAGCCGACGACGGATTCCGGCGATGTACGGGACAAAGACGACGGCGATGGCGAACGCACAGGCCACCCCGACTCGGATTGGTGCTCGGGACGGACGAAGCCGGACGCGGCGGACCTCCTCGACGTCTTGGCGCGGCGAGGGGCGGCCGATGGCCGCGGGATCGACGAAGGCTGCAGCGACGGGGACGCTCGGGAGAAGTGGGAGAGAGCGAGGGAGAGGGGAGAGTAGCCTAGGGTTTGTGTCAGGGGCAGTGGAGGGCATCAAGTAGGCACCGGGGGGGCTGGATGGCCGACACGCACGGCATGCTGCGGCCATGGCCGGTAGATGGCGGCCACGATCCCCCTGCCTCCCTGTAGCGCAGGAGGTTGGGGGTGACTTAGGTGGGTTGGGCCAGATGCACTGTGGCCACTTAAGGCCCAGTGGCATAGCAGGTGTTTAGTAATTTTCCTATTATTTTTCTGCTTTCTATTTTCTCTACTATTTTGCATTTATTTTCAACAGCATTTGAGTTTGTAAAATAATATGGAACTTGGTCAAATAATTATGTGAGAATATTAGACACTGCCACAAAAAGTTTGGGGACCATTTGAAAATGTTTGAAAACTTTCATAATTCAAAAGGCATTTAATTAATGGTTTTGGCCTCTGCCATAATTGTTTTGAGGCACTTAAATACTTTATAAAATGTTGGTTCATATTTTATAAATACCAGGTGAATATTTGTAACCCAACCATGATTTTAGTTTTCAGGTTTGCAAAAATAGTTAAACCAATTATTAAATGATATCTGAAAATCAATAGGAATTTGAAAAGAGATATGGTTCCATTGTGATCAAACAGGGTTTAACAAAACATCAGCTTAATCCTCATGGCCACTATAGCTTAAACACAAGCATTACTATAGCATGAATCCAGGGGTGTTACAACTCTCCCCTACTAAAAGAAATTCTCGTCCCGAGAATTAAGAGGTAGACGTAAAGGAGAAAAGTCTGGTTACGAAATTCTAACGAATCTTCTCGATCCCGGTTGCTCTCATCGAAGAGGTTGGTCCTTCTTGTTGATGTATCCATTACTCTGATTCAGGTCAATCTGATGGATTCGTCATCCTTTCTGCTGGATCTTCATCGTCCTACGAATGCGATAAGAGGGAAAATTCTGGAAGAACGTACCTCCACAAAGTTGGGCATCTGACGGTGAACTCGGGGAAGAAGACATGAATCATTCCTCGAGTTGCAGCTCAGGAATTCATTGAGAGCAATACGCGATGGTACAAAGGCTTCAAGAGGGGGGTAGGCAATCATTCGATGCCTGATCATAAGGTGAACGGGGCCGGGGTTCGGAGCCACTGGAATAAATATTGCGTCCGATACTAGAATAGATCATCCCTTGGACGGTGGCTCGGGAATCACATACAAGGCCAGGTGCAACAAATATTTTTGGAATCAAAGATGTATAGGAGAGTCAGGTTTCGATCCTGTGGAACTGTGGGTTATGGGACCACCATGTGGGATAGGAGCTGGAAGAGCGGTGACAACTTGCACGGTCATGGAAGAAGACGTGTCAGAGGATAGCTTGTCAGTTATGTTGGCAACAAACGTCGGTACCAAGGGCGGGGGACGAATAGAACCATTTTCCTGCTCGTGGAAACGAGGCGGACCAATAGGCAAAGTTCTCGTCCTCCGGCGGTTACCGGAATGTTATCAACAATAGTAACAGGGCCTTACTGACAGAATTGATCACCGAGGTGTTTACCTAAGCAGGGAATCACCACTTTTCACATAAGCTAGATTACAAGAAAGGTTAAACAGACTAATGGAAAGGGAAATGTGTTTATACCCAAGTATTTGAGTATACCTTTCCGAAAGACAAAAAGGAGCATGATGTACGTGACATGACATCAAGTACATAACCATTTAGGTAAGGGGGGAAGGAATTCATGATATTACCCATACAATGGCGTTTGGATAATTGATCAAGAAACATTTAGCATTGCGCTTCCTATGTTCTTGTTGATGATTGGAGTATCACAGCCATGCTTCGGGGAAGCATTGACATGGTCATCAGGTAAGATCAGACGTTGGGGACACAAAGGATCCATCAGGAACAACTTATAACATAAGTCTTACAATTACCTCATGGGAGAAAGGCGAACCTTGCTGAACAAGATACTATAACAATAGGTCTTCCGGGCAGGTGTGCTAGCCACAATATCACCTTACCGAGTAGCATAGAGACCAACATTATAATTCTTGGAAAAAGATCCAACCATCATATTTGTCGAGATTCAGATCTGATTGGTGTCAGGATACTTCAGACTCCGGATGCGTGAGAAGGCAAGGTCCCAACACAAATTGATGAGTTGACGTTGCAAGACTCTCAGCAATGAACTATGGAAGCAAGTTTTGAATCATGAGTTGGACTCCAAGACACATGATCACAATGTTTAGATATACGTGCCCGCATGGAAGTCTTTAGAAAGGAAAGCAATCAAGTTCTGGTTGGGGACCATCATAGCGGATATCAAAGTTCCGGGTGTAAGTCCGGACTAGCTCTTACGAAGAACTTCTTTTCCTAGATCCAATCAATCAGTGGCTTGGCGTGCTAGGTATAAATATGGAGAGAAGGTAGCAAATCTAGCAAACCATAGAACGCTTCGCACATGCACTTAGAGAAAAACACTTCTTTTAACAAACATATTCTTCATGAACTGGGCACAAAGATAATGCTTTCAGGGTTTCCAACACTAACTTAAATGTTCATTAACTCCAAGTTAATAGAGTTGCTATGCCATAGGTTTTGAATTTACACATCACAGTCCTTTTGTCGGTATTCCGATTAGAAGTAACACGGGGACCAAGAAATGAAAAGTGATGGTAAGGAGTATCACTATATCAAGAATTCTTAAGACATGTGCAATTCTCATGACATTCTTGACAAAAGATGGTAATACTCCAAGATAGAACATAACACGTGATGGCTAACAAGGAACTTAAGGTTCAACCAAAACTAGAGCAAGTTGTGTTTGGAAGGAAGGAAAGGATGTCGCTACTGACAACAACAATTACCAAGGGCAAGGATGCAACTCCTCATCATGAATTCAAATGATATTATGGAAGAGCTCAAAATGTTGTTGATGATTACGACACAATTGCCGAGAAGTCTCTTGAAGATGTAATCAATCAGTGACGACATCAAACAAGGAAAAGATGAAGTGAAGGGTGGTCGGGACCACAGAATAGAGTGCTAGCTCAGAATCAAAATAGCCTTTCAAGACAACCAACATGACATTTAAAGCTCGAAGCAAGCTTAATGCACTGTTGGAATGGTGCTTCAGGGATGAAGGACATAGATAGCATGGTCAAGCTTTGACATGACGATGATGATGTAGCCTAACAGCTTGGAATGGTATGATCGAGTACGAACTCATAAGCAAAGAAGATTACTAAGAGTTGATGAATCGCAATGCGGACTCGGTTCAAATATCAGTGTCCTTGAGTGCCCAAATACCCAGAACACGAGGAAACTGGAATCAGTGAAGGAAAACATAGTTGATGAGGAGCTTATAAGAAACTATGTAGCTCCATGATTTTCTCGAGACACCAGGGCTAATACTCGGATGTAGATCAGAATTAAAGCTTGGACCAATGTATTGATCTGCAGAAGACAAGTTCTTAAACTGGTCTAAAAATGGGATCATAGAAGAACAATCATGGTCGGAACCATAGTTGTAAAGTATCAAATCACAGATACAAGGTCAAATCAAACAAAGAGAAAGATTATTGTTACGAGAAGCTTCTATGATAAGATCAACATTGTTTCCATGGGCACGAGCGCAAAGTTCAAGGTTGACTCCCACTTCATCAATGCATCACCTTCCATTTGCTCCTCGCCTTTGATGAATTTGTAGTTTCGAAGGATTATCTGGCAAACACCAGAAGAGTATGACTCGTGAAAACTCTCGAGTTCACACGGATTAAGGAAGACGTAGGTTCAACCCATCAGCACATCTTAGGAACATATACCACAAGCTTCAAGAGTAATTAACACATGCTTGGCAACAAAGCATGGCTAACAAAAGCATAGGATACAACTTATCAGAGGGAGAAGGCACAATTTACCAATAGCCTCATGTATCAAGGGAAGAACATCACAAGAATTTTGAATGCGAAGGATGCTATCGGGTAATAACCCATCAATGGGCCTGGCAGTCCACAAAGGACTTGATGTGAGTATCGGTACTCAATCAGAGGGAGAAAGATTGCAAGGCATTAGATTATAGAACATCCAAATAATTCGATGCTTAAATAACCAAAGGAATTAAGACTTACCAATTGTGTATCAGAATTAGATGCTCCGATCAAATACAAGTAAGATGAGCGGACTTAGATGGACAATAAAACAAGGTTGATTTGTTGAGAACCAATTCATGTTTGGAAAGACGTCTGAGCCAGAAGATAATTTATGAGAAACAACTGATGACTGCATGCATTCACACACAGGTTGAATCAATAAAATCAAATGACAACCACCAAGGATTTAAAGAATATTGCTAGACATACAGAATTAACCATAATGCAAGCAGGTGAGAAAGGTCAAGAGCAAAAGGCTAATGAGGATTTTCGGAAGATCAAATAGCAATTGGAAGGATTTTTTGAAATCCATGACAACTGAGGACAAACGAATCCCCGGTAAGCATAGGGGGGGTTGATGGAAGAAGGGAATCGCAAGAGCGATAAACACAAGTTCTCGAGAGAACATCGGAGAGTATCTTCGGAGTCATCTGATGAATCAAGCCATCATCTGGTATGAGGGGCTCTCCGGGAGGAAGTAGTTACGAGAACCTAGAGTTAGAGTTAGTAAAATCTTTAACCCGAATAGAAGAGAGATCAGAACCCAGAGTATAGATGAGGAATAAAAGATCCTAATACCACCCGATTGAGATGTGGGCCCGTAAGCCACACACTATGTTAGTAAAAGTTTTTCAATGACTAGACTCAACTTTGGCCGAGTAGTTGGAAAGGGGGCTACCTACAGGCAGTTGGCTCTGATACCAACTTGTGACGTCCCCAAATTTTGACCGTACGCTAATCATACACGCAATGCGTACGACCAAGATTAGGGACTCATTGATCGATATCACAACACAACACTAGACACAAATTAAAGTCATACAGCTTCATATTACAAGCCAGGGGCCTCGAGGGCTCGAATACAAAGCTCGACAAACACGAGTCAGCGGAAGCAAATAATATCTGAGTACAGACATAAGTTAAACAAGTTTTGCCTTAAGAAGGCTAGCACAAACATAACTACGGATCGAAAGAGGCGAGGCCTCCTGCCTGGGAACCTCCTATCCTACTGCTGGTCGGGGGCAGCCTCCACATAGTAGTAAGCTCCAACGATGGTGTAGTAGTCATCTCCAGCGTACTCCATCTCCTGGGCTCCGTCGTCTGAACGCAGCAATCGAATCGAGGGGGAAAGAGAAAGCAAAGCAGCGGTGAGTACTCATCCAAAGTACTCGCAAGACTGACATCAGAGCTATGCTAAGTATGCGTCAGTATCAAGGAATGGGGTTATATCTGGGCTGACTGCAGAAAGCAAGAATAGGGGGAAGGCCTAGTCCCATCGAAGACTAGTATCTTCAGCATCTTGCAGCATTAGAAGAGAGTAGACTGGTATCTCATATATAGCGATATTGTTGTAGCAATTTTATTAAGTAACCACGCCCAGGGATCCTTCCTCGACTCCCGCGAGAAAGCAACCTTGGAGCCAACATTTTATTTCAAGTCATCACTTTTAATTATATTAGCTCGGGATACAACTCCAAGTCATCCTGTTACTGTGGACACGGCTATTCGAATTGTTAATTTCATCCCTGCAGGGGTGCACCGCATTTCCAACATGCTTGATCACCTCCGGTCGGACACACTTTCCTGGGTCATGCCCGGCCTCGGGATATCAACACGTCGTCGCCCCACCTAGGCTCAACAGAGAGGCCAGCCCGCCGGTCTAAATCCTAAGCGCATAGGGGTCATGGGCCCACTCACCCTTTGCACTCCTGCACGATGCGTACGCGGCGGTGTCAGTCCTGGCACCTCTTAATACAAGACAGTGCTTTACGCGGGCCACCCGGGCGCGCGCCGCTCCATTGCTGACGTCCGAAGAGCTTCGGCTGATACAACGACGCCGAGTACCCATAACTTCTCCCATGTGAAGGTTAGTGCGAAAAGGTCAAATGACCAACTCAGATCAAATACCCAAACCATTAGCATTTTAATAATTGCGATGATGAGCGCGATACACGATATGTCGTCCCGTCGCCCCGCCTCGAGGTCTTGTGGCAAGGGCCAAGAATGCCCGGCCACGCCCCGTCGTTTTACACCAACACCCTCCGGTCATCCTGACCTCATCATGTATCCTCCGGTCATCCTTACCTCATCATGTATCAATAGTAAAATAATGTAACCGTGTGTCTATAACACCAAGGGGAAAACCGAGGAATCACCCTCGATGGATCACACTCAATGTAACCGTCAAGGTGACCAAAGAGGATTCACCCTCGATGGTCTACGCTTGAGGGGTTGCACGACAGAGTCATCGTCGGGAGTGGTGAATGAGGAATCACCCTCGATAACCACGACCGACTAGTTGCACTACAGAGTTAGCATCATGAGTACTTCATGAGGTGTCACCCTCAGTACTCGATAGTAGCTCTGCAGAGTCGTACAACTAAGGGGGTGTGCGATGAAAGTGACGGGCATGGCTGGTCGGTCAGTTGACCGAGTCTTCGAGTCTTCAAGTCATCGAATCGTCGATGAAGAAGCAGGGGCAACTGGGACTAACAGGGTCACAGGGGATTCATTGATCAACCTATACTAAGCAGTTGATATAATAGCAGGTATAGTAGAAGTTTATCAAAAGCAGGCTATGCATCAGAACAGGAGCTAGCTAATACAGTAGCAAAATCTAATGCAAGAATGAGAGGGAAAGAATTGGGCGATATCGGAATGCTCAAGGGGGGTTGCTTGCCTTGCTGCTCCGCTGCAAAGGCCTGATCGTCAACGGTGTAGTCGTACCCGGCAGCAGTGTCAGTCTCGGGGTCTACCGATAAGAAGAGGGCGGAGAAACAATAAATATAATGCAGACAGATGCAACACGATGCATGACATGGCAATATGAAGAGCTAGCCATGCACTAACGCAGTACTACACGTCGCAGACGGATCGGAAGAATATCTGACGATATTTTCCGGGTCTCGGGCTACTACCGGACAGCTGAAAACGATGGAAAAGTTCCATGCTCGTTATGATAGGAGCGCGTGACAGACGATCGGACTGCGTATTCGAAACCGTGGGATTTTTCTGAACAACTTTCATGTATAAAATATTTTCATCGGAGTTACGGTTTATTTTACATTAATTTTCAAAGTTTATTTGAATTTCTAGAATTCTCTGTATTTAATTTAATCCGAATTGACCAAGTCAATTTGACTAGTCAAAAGGAAAGTGTGGCCCACATGGCATAGACTACACCTAATCATATAATTAAAAAAAACTAACCTAATCAAACAGGGCCCACATGTCATCTCCACATTAGGCTATTTAGTCCACTAATCTAATACTAAAACTAACCTACCTCTAATTAATTAAGCTGGCCAGAGGCACAGCCGGCTGTGCACTTGTGCACACACGCACGGCCATGGCAATGGCCAGCAGTGGCAGAAGTAGAAGCAGCTGAGCGGCAGCGGCAACTAAGAGCAGCAGCAGCGGTACGCAGCGTAGCTAGCAGTAGAGCAGCAGGTAGCAGCAGTAGCATAGCAGCGGCAGCAGTTTGAGCAGCACAGCATCCGCAGCTCAGCAAGAGCAGCAGCAGCGTCGTCAGCTAGCAGGTGCTGCAGCAGCGGCTAGCACAACAGCTAGCACGAGCGACAGCGGAGCAGCAATGCAACCAGCAGCAGCGCCAATAGCAGAGTATCGGTGAGCGAGCGCGACGCACGCGGGCACATCAGGCAGCGGGCGGACAGCCGCGCGCGTGAGCGGACGCAGGTACGGGGAGGCAAGCACCGGTGCGGATGCGCGGCTAGACGCAGGGACGCGGACGCTTGCCCAAGGGCGGCAGGACCAAACATCAGTAGAGAGCAGCAGTGAGCAGAGAGCAGCAGTAGAAACAACGTGAGCGGGCGAGCAGACGGCAGCGGGCGCGCGTGGGGCGGCGCAGCATGCGCACGCGGGCGCCGGACAGTGCGCAGACGGATGTGGCCAAAGGCTCGCGAGCGTGGGCAGGGAGCGCGGCAAGCGGAGCCAGAAGCACGACGATGCGGCGGCGGCCTACAGCGACTAACGAGGGGGGAAAACGGGGGGATAGGAGGAGGAGCTCACCCCGAGCGCGACGGCGAGGTCAGGGTGGCCGGGGGTGCACCGGAATGGTGGAAGCCGACGACGGATTCCGGCGATGTACGGGACGAAGACGACGGCGATGGCGAGCGCACAAGCCACCCCGACTCGGATTGGTGCTCGGGACGGACGAAGCCGGACGCGGCGGACCTCCTCGACATCTTGGCGCGGCGAGGGGCGGCCGATGGCCGTGGGATCGACGAAGGCGGCGGCGACGGGGACGCTCGGGAGAAGTGGGAGAGAGCGAGGGAGAGGGGAGAGTGGCCTAGGGTTTGTGTCAGGGGCAGCGGAGGGCATCAAGTAGGCACCGGGGGGGCTGGATGGCCGACACGCACGGCATGGTGCGGCCATGGCCGGTAGATGGCGGCCACGATCCCCCTGCCTCCCTGTAGCAGGAGGTTGGGGGTGACTTAGGTGGGTTGGGCCAGATGCACTGTGGCCACTTATGGCCCAGTGGCATAGCAGGTGTTTAGTAATTTCCCTATTATTTTTCTGCTTTCTATTTTCTCTACTGTTTTGCATTTATTTTCAACAACATTTGAGTTTGTCAAATAATATGGAACTTGGTCAAATAATTATGTGAGTATATTAGACACTGCCACAAAAAGTTTGGGGACCATTTGAAAATGTTTGAAAACTTTCATAATTCAAAAGGCATTTAATTAATGGTTTTGGCCTCTGCCATAATTGTTTTGAGGCATTTAAATACTTTATAAAATGTTGGTTCATATTTTCTAAATACCAGGTGAATATTTGTAACCCAACCATGATTTTAGTTTTCAGGTTTGCAAAAATAGTTAAACCAATTATTAAATGATTTCTGAAAATCAATAGGAATTTGAAAAGAGATATGGTTCCATTGTGATCAAACAGGGTTTAGCAAAACATCAGCTTAATCCTCATGGCCACTATAGCTTAAACACAAGAATTACTGTAGCATGAATCCAGGGGTGTTACAGCCACTTCATCCCATAATACTGCCGAACCAAAATAAGATAAGGGTGGTAATAAATCTGAACATCAACGCCCACAACTTCTTTGTGTTCTACTCATGCATATCATCTACGCATAGACCTAGCTCTGATACCACTATTGGGGAATGAAGCATGGAAAACAAAAAAATTCCTACGAACACCCAAGATCTATCTATGGAGATGCATAGCAACGAGAGGGGAGTGTGTGTCTACGTACCCTCATAGACCGTTAAGCGGAAGCGTTTCTAATGTGGTTGATGTAGTCGTACTCTTCACGATCCAATCACGATCCGATCCGATCTAGTGTCAGACGGACGGCACCTCCGCGTTCAGCACGCGTGCGGCTTGATGTCATTTCTGCCTCCTTGATCCAGCAAGCGAGGGTGGAAAAGTAGATGGTATCTCAACCAACATGATGGCAGGGTGCAGATGGTGGTGGAGCAGTGCTAGCAGGGCTTCGCCAAGCGCCTCCGAAACTGCGAACGAGGAAGAACCGGAGAGACGGGAGGGAGAGGGATGCCTCAAGGGAGAGGACTTGTTGTGTTCAACCCTCCCCTCCCCTCCCCTAGTTATAGGAGGCAAGGGGGGAGGGGGCGCAGCCTTGACCCCTCCTCCAAGGGAGGGGGTGGCGGCCAGGAGGGAGGAGTCCAAGGCACCTCCGAGGTGCCTTGTGGGGGATCAAGAAGAGACGTCTAGAGGAGGGGTGAATAGACTACTTGACATGTTAAAATCCTAACCTTTTCCCAATTTTAATGGTTGGCAGATTTTAGCAATTCTAACAAGTCTAGTACACCCTACACATGCAAGTCAACGAGTATAACAGCGGAAAGTAAAGACAAGCACATGTAAGTAAGAGTAGAGGAAGGAAGATCAAACGCAATTGAAGACACGAAGATTTTTCCCGTTGTTCCGATAGGTGGTGCTTGATACATCTCCAACATATCTATAATTTTTGCTTGTTCCATGCTCTTATATTATCATTCTTGAATGTTTTACAATCACTTTATAGCAACTTTACATCATTTTTTGGGACTAACCTATTGACATAGTGCCAAAGTGCCAGTTGTTGTTTTTGCTTGTTTTTTACTTCGCAGAATATCAGTACCAAACGGAGTCCAATGGCGACGAAACTTTTTGGAGATTTTTTTGGACCAGAAGACACCCAGTGGGCCAAAGAAGTGCCAGAGAGGTGGGCTGTGGAGAGCACAACCCACCAGGGTGCGCCACGGGGCCCCCGGCGCGCCCTGATGGGTTGTGCCCTCCACGGGGCCCCTCTCCACCGCCTCTGATGCCTATAAATACCCAAATATTCAGAAAACCCTAGGGGAGTCGACGAAAAACACATCCAACCGCCGCAAGTTCCAGAACCTCGAGATCCAATCTAACACCATCACGGAGGGGTTCATCTTCGTCATAGGTGTCTCTCCGATGATGCGTGAGTAGTCCACCATAGATCTACGGGTCCGTAGGCAGTAGCTAGATGGATTCCTCTCTCTCTTTTGATTCTCAATACAATGGTCTCTCGGAGATCTATTTGATGTAAACTTTTGCGGTGTGTTTGTTGGGATCCGATGAATTTTGAGTTCATGATCAGTTTCTATCCAAGAATATTATTTGAGTCTTCTTTGATCTCTTATATGCATGATTACTTATAGCCTCGTATTTCATCTTCTAATCTTTGGTTTAGGTAGGCTGACTAGATCGATTTTTCTTGCCATGGGAAGAGGTGCTTTGTGATGGGTTCGATCTTGCGGTGTCCTTTACCAATGACAGAAGGGGCAACAAGGCACGCATGTATCGTTGCCATTAAGGATAACAAGATGGGGTCTATTCCTACATGAATAGATCTTGTCTACATCATGTCATCGTTCTTATTGTGTTACTCTGTTTTTCCATGAACTTAATACACTAGATGCATGCTGGATAGCGGTCGATGTGTGGAGTAATAGTGGTAGTTGCAGGCAGGAGTCGGTCTACTTATCTTGGACGTGATGCCTATATAATGATCATCGCCTTGGATATTGTCATGATTATTTGATCTTCTATCAATTGCCCAACAGTAATTTGTTCACCCACCGTGTGCTATACTCATGAGAGAAGCCACTAGTGAAACCTACAGCCCCCGGGTCTACTTTTCCAACATATTGTTTTCCGATCTATCTTTTTTCCTCTTTTGTTCTCAGATCTGTTATTCAAAAAAAATATTGCTGCACTTTTTATTTGCTCTTTTTATTTCGTGTTCTTGAGAGATCTATCTCTCCAATCTATCATTACCTAATCTATCTTTTTACCGTAGAGAGATTGAGAACCTCTCTTTTGCGTCGGGTTGCAAGTATTTGTTATTTGTGTGCAGGTGCTGCTTATTAGGTGGTGGTGATCCTCCTACTGGTTCGATACCTTGGTTTCATAACTGAGGGAAATACTTACCGTCGCTGTGCTGCATCATCCCTTCCTCTTTGGGGAAATACCGACGCAGTCTCAAGCCACGTCAAAGGAATTTCTGGCGCCGTTGTCGGGGAGGAAGCGGTCTCTTCTACGTGCCAATCTCTGGCGCCGAGGAGACACCATCATCATCTACCAGGCTCCTAATCACAAATCTCATCTCCTTGCAATTACATTATTTGCCATTTGCCTCTCGTTTTCCTCTCCCCCACTTCACCAATTTGCCGTTTTATTTGCCCTCTTTTTCGTTTGCCTTTTTCTCGTCAGATCTCTTGCCTTGCCATTATGGCTAGTTCTTCCTTTATTGTGTGTACTCCCGACAACGAAGTTCTTAATTTTAAGTAAAGGGGAGGGGAGAACCTAAAAGACGCTTGGTATAGGATTTGCAATGCTCATAATAGATCTATCCATAAGCAATCTACAGTTGTTCTTCTTTGCAGTTTTTATGTGGGTATCACCACTTGGTATAGATTCGTCCTTGATACGATTACCGGTGGGAATTTCTTTATGTGTCCATCTTTGGATGCTTTTGATAGTATGGGAAGTTTAGTGGGATCACCACCTCTTGTGATCAATGAAACAACTTTAACTCTCGAACATGTTATAGAGAGATTAGATGCTATTGAAAAGAAGATGATTACCAAGGAACATCTTGAAAACTTGGATAAGAAAATGCACAACTTTGCTAATAAAATTGGGTCTAAGGCGGGAGACGCCTTTAAATTGTTAAAGGAAAAGGAAACCGTAGTTAACGAAAGGATAGAAGAGAGCCCTTACCGGATTGATAAGTTGGAAGAAATCTTTAGTAACTTGGGTTCGGCTTTTTCTTCTGTTAAAACTATTGAAAAAACTCACGTAAACATTGGCAAAACCACGCAAGTCACTAAGAACAAAGTTGCTACACCTAGTGGCCACAAGGGAGATCTTAAAATGATTAGTATTCATCTCGACTTTGTTGAAATAGTAAGAGACCCTATTTATAAAAATGAGTTCTTTGGTCTTCTTCCTAGGAGTGTTGTCATCAATAGTATGCATGCTAAATCCTTGAAGAAATCTAGTTGTGTGATAGAAGAGTGGAAAACCAAAGATGACAATACTTGAATCTATGCGTTATGCCTAGCTAGGGGCATAAAACGATAGCGCTTGTTGGGAGGCAACCCAATGAATAAATTTATTTTTGCTTTTTCCTTTCTGTTTTTGAGTGTTGACACAATTATGCCTCTGTTATTATTGTGTTTTTATTTTTTATTTAGTGTTTGTGCCAAGTAGATCCTTTAGGATGATTCATAAGATGAGTAGAAGCGATGCTGAATTTGAAACAGAAACTTTGCCTCAAGTGTTCGAATTTTCATTTTTTACTGGAACGTCATATTGAGATGAAATTTTAACAAAGTATTGCTATAAAAATTATTTACGTTGTCCTAATTTTTCAGAATTTTTAGAGTTACATAAGTATGGTTAGAGTACAGATTACTACAGACTGTTCTGTTTAAGACAGATTCTGTTTTCGTTGCATCGTGTGCTTGTTTCGATGAATCTATGGGTTGTATTGAAGGGTATGAGCCATGGTAAAGTTAAAATACAGTCGGTATAATGCAATAATAAAATATGGATGGGTTTACAACATCACCTAAAGTAGTGATTTGCTTTATTATACTAACGGATCTCACGAAGATTTTGTTGAGTTTTGTGTGATTGAAGTTTTAAAGTTTTGGATGAGATCACGATGGATAAAGGAATAAGGAGTGAAAAGAGCCTGAGCTTGGGGATGCTACAGAACCCCCAATATATATCCAAAGAGAAACAAGCAACTAAGCTTGGGGATGCCCCCGAGTGGCATCCCCTCTTTCTTCTAACGACCATCGGTATTTTACTTGGAACTATACTTTTATTCGTCACATATCATGACTTTTGCTTGGAGCGTCTTGTATCATTTGAGTCTTTTCTTGCTTTGCTTGTTAGTTTGTCAATTGTATCCTTGCTGGACACACCTATTTGAAGAGAGCCAAAATTATGCTATTATTTGTTATAATCGCTCTATATGCTTCACTTAAACTTTTTGAGCTATAGAATTGCTCTAGTGCTTCACTTATATATTTTTGAGCACGGTGTGCTTGGAAACTTTTGAAGAAATCCTCACTTGCTTCACTTATACTATTTTGAGAGATGAAATCTTTATGCTCATGTGCTTCACTTAAATTTGTTTGAGCTTGCCAAAAAGCAATGGAAATATATGAAACTAGTCCAAAAGTGATAGATATCCAAGGAGGATATAATAAAAACTTTCATGAAGATCATTGGACAAATTAAACTTGATTACTTGTAATAGTTTTGAGACATGATGATAGTAATATGTGAGTCATGTTAGTGAGTAATTATGCTTTAGTAAGAATATTGGTGTTAAGGTTTGTGATTCCCTATGCATGCACGAAAGTCAATAGTTATGCAATGAAGTTACATCCTACTTATGGTGCATTATTCGGTGTTAGTTATGCTCAATGCTCGCTTATGTGAATTTTAGTTTCTTGGTTGGTTGCTTCTCAATCTATTTGCTAGCATCCATTTGTACTAAGTAGAAATACTACTTGTGCATCCAAAATCCTTAAACCAAGTTTTGCCTTATGAGTCCACCATACCTACCTATATGCGGTATTTCCATGTCGTTCCAAGCAAATTTGTATGTGTAATCTATAAATTTCAACATAAATTTTCTCTTTTGTGTGCTCGTACCGCTCATGAATCGGTAGGGAGTGTCCAATATTTTTCCATGCTAGATGTGTTTTTCTCAAGATGACTGTTTATTCACTTGTCATTGCACGAGAGTGCGGCGGTAATAGGGATGCCCATTCCCGAAATGAAAAAAAGAAAAAAAATTACTTTATGTTGTCAAATAATAAATTCCTTGGAAAGTGTTGGTATGGAAGGCAACCGTGGATACGGCCAGCCATGGAAAGTGAAAGAATGGTGGAAAAAGGAATAAACTTTATTTTCTGTTTGGGAACCGCCTACGATGTATCTAGCATGGAAAGTATTGTGAGCTACTTTGTCGTTTTTGTTGACAGGAAAGGCATGCCACCCAAAATATTTTTCTCTCTTAATTTAAACTTTGAGCTCTGGCACCTCTACAAATCCGCGAAGGGCCTATCTATTTACTTTATGCAATTTATATTTTTTACTTTGAGTCTCCATCTTCTCTTATAAAGCACCAACTAGGGGGCACTACGATCGTACTTGAGCATTGGGTGTAGCTAATATTTGAGTGTGTTTCATGAATGGATCAATGATTGAGCATGATGGGCTAGGGATAACTTTCTTTAGTGTTGATATTTTGAAAGACATGGTTGCTTGTTGGCATGCTTGAGTATTGAAGTCATTATGTTAAAACTAGACTATGGCTTTGAATCATCTAAAAGTCCAAATGTCCATGCTACAAAAGAAAAGAATATGAGATGCACATGTTAGGCAGCATTCCACATCAAAAATTCTGTTTTTATCAGTTACCTACTCGAGGACGAGTAGGAATTAAGCTTGGGGATGCTGATACGTCTCCAACGTATCTATAATTTTTGCTTGTTCCATGCTGTTATATTATCATTCTTGGATGTTTTACAATCACTTTATAGCAACTTTATATCATTTTTTGGGACTAACCTATTGACATAGTACCAAAGTGCCAGTTGATGTCTTTGCTTGTTTTTTACTTCGCGGAATATCAGTACCAAACGGAGTCCAATCGCGACAAAACTTTTTGGAGATTTTTTTTGGACCAGAAGACACCCAGTGGCCCAAAGAAGTGCCAGAGAGGTGGGCTGTGGAGAGCACAACCCACCAGGGCGCGCCAGGGGGCCCCCGGCACGCCCTGATGGGTTGTGCCCTCCACGGGGCCCCTCTCCACCGCCTCTGACGCCTATAAATACCCAAATATTCAGAAAACCCTAGGGGAGTCGACGAAAAACACATCCAGCCGCCGCAAGTTCCAGAACCTCGAGATCCAATCTAACACCATCACGGACGGGTTCATCTTCTTCATAGGTGCCTCTCCGATGATGCGTGAGTAGTCCACCATAGACCTACGGGTCCGTAGGCAGTAGCTAGATGGCTTCCTCTCTCTCTTTTGATTCTCAATACAATGGTCTCTTGGATATCTATTTGATGTAAACTTTTGCGGTGTGTTTGTTGGGATCCGATGAATTTTGAGTTCATGATCAGTTTCTATCCATGAATATTATTTGAGTCTTCTTTGATCTCTTGTATGCATGATTACTTATAGCCTTGTATTTCTTCTTCAAATCTTTGGTTTAGTTAGGCCGACTAGATCGATTTTTCTTGCCATGGGAAGAGGTGCTTTGTGATGGGTTCGATCTTGCGGTGTCCTTTCCCAATGACAGAAGGGGCAGCAAGGCACGCATGTATCGTTGCCATTAAGGATAACAAGATGGGGTATATTCCTACATGAATAGATCTTGTCTACATCATGTCATCGTTCTTATTGCATTACTCCGTTTTTCCATGAACTTAATACACTAGATGCATGCTGGATAGCGGTCGATGTGTGGAGTAATAGTGGTAGATGCAGGCAGGAGTCGGTCTACTTATCTTGGACGTGATGCCTATATAATGATCATCGCCTTGGATATCGTCATGATTATTTGATCTTCTATCAATTGCCCAACAGTAATTTGTTCACCCACCGTGTGCTATACTCATGAGAGAAGCCACTAGTGAAACCTACGGCCCCCGGGTCTACTTTTCCAACATATTGCTTTCCGGTCTATCTTTTTTCCTCTTTTGTTTTCACATCTATTATTCCAAAAAAACAAAAATATATTGCTGCACTTTTTATTTACTCTTTTTATTTCGTGTTCTTGAGAGATCTATCTCTCCAATCTATCATTACCTAATCTATCTTTTTACCGTAGAGAGATTGAGAACCTCTCTTTTGCGTCGGGTTGCAAGTATTTGTTATTTGTGTTCAGGTGCTGCTTATTAGATGGTGGTGATCCTCCTACTGGTTCGATACCTTGGTTTCATAACCGAGGGAAATACTTACCGTCGCTGTGCTTCCCTTCCTCTTTGGGGAAATACCGACGCAGTCTCAAGCCACGTCAGTGCTATCGTACGTCCATGTTGATGGAGACTTCAACCCACGGAGGGTAGCGGTCGCGAGAGTCCACGGAGGGCTCCACCCATAAGGGTCCACAAAGTAGCAACCTCGTCTATTCCATCACAGCTTACGTCCACGAAGGACTAGCCTCGCTCGGGGTAGATCTTCACAAAGTAAGCGATATCCTTGCCCGTATAAACTTCTTGATTCAACTCGACACACGAAGACGGAGGCTCCCAAGCGACGCCTAACCAATCTAGGAGACACCACTCTCCAAAAGGTAATAGATGTGGTAACAATGATGAACTCCTTGCTCTTCTGCTTCAAAAGATAGTCTCCTCAACACACAATCACTCTCTCATAGATTTGGCTTGGTGGAAGAGGTTGATTGGGTGGAAAGCAACTTGGGGAGGCTAGAAATCAAGATTCATATGGTTGGAGTGGAAGATGTTGATCTCAACACATAAGAAGGTGGTTCTCTCTCAGAAAAATGGATGGGGCAAGTGTTGGTCTGTTCTGAGTGCTTCTCTGTGAGTGAGAGGTAGGTGGAGGGGTATATATAGGCATCTCCAAAAACCCAACCGTTACAACATTATTGCCCAACTCGGTGAAACCGAAGCAAAAACTCGGTTGCACCGACTAGTGCAAAATGTGGCAACTTTAGCGTTTCGGTGAGAACGATATATAAATCTCGGTGGGACTGAATTGGCTGACCTAGGCAGTTTCCAAAACTCGGTGAGACCGATTCTTAAAACTCAAAAATTCCGATTTTTAGAAATAGGATACCAGAGAGTTGGTCACTGATTTTGGTTTCATCGAAATGGAAGTTGGTGTCACCGAGACCTTAGAGTTTGGCTTAGAATTTGTCTAGGGTGAAACTCGGTAGGGCCGATTTGGAAATATTGGTGGCACAAATTTGAGTGGTAGGGTTTAGACAAAGTATTTTGTGGGAGAATATCATGAGTATTTTTGGTGGCTAACTCTAAGCACTTGAGCAACCAGATCATCATGGGTATTTTTGGTGGCTAACTCTAAGCACTTAAGCTTTCCTATGGACTCAAGTGTGATTTCTCATAAAATGCAAAATGTAGAGTCTTGAAGCTTGATGACTTGCCAATGCTATTCCTCTCCTTCTTCTTCTTTCCTTGGGGACTCTCCTCACATTCCATGGCCAATCCTCTCTGTGGACTTTCTCTGAAATAAACTTGGTAAAACTATTAGTCCAAGAGACAATGTATGTTGTCATGAATTATCAAAACCTCCAGGGGAGCATATGTGCTTTCAATCTCCCCCTTTTTGGTAATTGATGACAACATACAATCAAAGCTCCAAATTGAGATATGCAAAGATATACGAAAGCTTTGAGAGACACATGACTAAGACAACCTCCCCCTAAATGTGTGCAATCCTTTTAGAGGATAGTTGCTTTGGAATGCATGAGCACACACATAGTAGGAAGGATAAGTTAGATCATGTGAACCTTGGCTATATGCATCAAAAATATGTGAATGAGGTGTCTCCATGTTCAAGACTTACTCTAGCAAACAATATGTGCAAGAAACAAGAGATCATCTTGACCAAGGATATGATGCATATACTTACCTTGAAGTTCTTGAGTATTTCAACAATAGGAACACAGTTGAGAAAACAATGTTAGAAAACACAAGAGCATTTTTCTCATCCAAATGCAAAGGAAATCAAATGTACCAAGATATGGAAGGCATATAGAAAATAGTATTTCTCAAGATTGATATGTCTCCAAGAGTATCTAGAACTTTCTCCCCTAAGTATGGATTTGAAAGTCTTCCTCTCCACCTGAATCTTAGCGCGCATGTAGATATTGGGAGTAGGTAGGGTGAGATAAGTTTAACACTGAGGCAATCAAATCACATTTTCTCTCTCCCCCTTAATAGATATTTCTCCTCCTTGAGAGGCATAGGCTTTATATTTTCTCCCCCTTCATATTACTCCCCCTTTAATAAGTCTAGGATTTGATATCAGCATAAGCTTTGATATTTCTCCCCCTTTGGCATTAATTTCCAAAAAGGTTCAGGGGGTAAGGGATCCTAGAGAGTAAGGGTCATTGAGGTCATTGACTGAGATGTCAAGAAAATGGCAATAAACTCAAGTGATGGCAAAAGTTTGGTGACACCGAGGCAAAGTGAATTGGTAGAATCAATAAGGAAATATTAGGGCTCTAGGTAAAATCAGTACAGCCAAAGAGTTCCATATCGGTAGTGTCGAAGAAACTTCTTGGCAGAATATCTGCTTTGTCGGTGAAGCCGATTTTCCCAGCTCGGAGAGACCGAAATTGCAAGCAAAAACTTGGCTAAGTTATTCTTGGCCATTTTTTGACGAAAATGATTTTCAGAAAATTTTAATAGATTCTAGAAGGATTTGCAATGAATTTTCAAGAAGATTTGCAATGAATTTTCATGTAGATTTGCAATGAATTTTCAACTAGATGAAGATTGAATGGTTTTAAGAAAAAACATGCAACTAAAATGATCCAAACAAGAAGCTTCATCTAGATGATGGTCAGTGACTAGGTCACCTATATTAGAGTATATTTACTTAGGAGCCAAGTAAGAATACTTGATCATAGGTTATACTCATCGCTTAATCTCAAAATGGGGTTACCATTGTTAGTTTAAGCATTTTGATGTTTTCATATCACTTTGAATTGCTTTAACTCATGACTTGAAGTAAAGCTTCTTCAAGGATATGAGCACATACCTTTGAGTGATGTAGATGACATGGTGTGTAGGTGGCCTTGTTGTGGATGCTCAAAGTTGATGGAGATCATCTTAAGTTGTGAGCAATCCTTCTTTTCTTTGTAGCTAGGTTCTCCTACAAGGGTTAGTCATGCAAGGAAGAACAAGGTATATCCAAATGACAAGAGTGAGGTTTTCATCATATGTTGTCAGGGATATAGTTTGTGTTGTCTTCTTCCTCCATCACAAAGAGGTTGTTGATACTTGGGCAAGACAAGATTGCTTTTGATAGTAATTGTTGGCAATCTTGTGGAATTTAGTTCATCCAAGTACCTACAAGAGGTTAGATGCAATACAAGGGAGCATACATTTCCAAGGCCATAAGATAGTATCATATCCATGGTAACAAGGAATAGTCAAGTAAGCTCATGCCCTTGCATGCATCCGAGTGAGTCTAGCTCAAGTTTGAAGCATCAATAATGTTCAACTCACTCCGCAAGTGACAAAACAGTTTCTCATCAAGTGGCTTAGTAAATATATCGGCCGATTGCTTGTTGGTGCGAACATGCTTGAGATTAATGTCTCCTTTGGCAACATGATCACGAATGAAATGATGACGAACTTGAATATGTTTAGTTCGAGAATGTTGCATGGGATTATGAGCAATCTTAATAGCACTCTCATTGTCACACAATAATGGAACATGTCTCACATGTATTCCATAATCCTTAAGAGTTTGAGTCATCCATAGCAATTGCGCACAACATGATCCGACGGCAATGTATTCCGCTTTGGCGGTAGATAAAGATACCGAGTTTTGTTCTTGGATTACCAAGACACAAGAGATCTGCCAAAAAAATTGATAAGTACCCGAGGTGGATTTTCTATCAACCTTGTCTCCAGCATAGTCTGAGTCGGAGTAACCAACAAGGTTAAAAGAAGATCCCTTGGGATACCAAATGCCAAAATTTGGTGTGTGTATCAAGTATCTCACAATTCTTTTCATGGCCTTAAGATGACACTCTTTAGGAGCGGCTTGATATCGAGCGCACATGCACACACTAAGCATGATGTCGGGTCGGGAGGCACATAGATATAGCAATGAACCGATCATTGATCGATAAACCTTTTCATCAACCGGTTTGTCCTCCTTGGTGAGGTCAACATGTCCACTAGTAGGCATAGGGGTTTTCATACCTTTACACTCTCACATGTTGAACTTCTTGATCAAGTCCTTTGTGTACTTGGTTTGAGAGATGAATGTTCCTTCTCTCATTTGCTTGATTTGCAAACCAAGGAATTTTTTTAGCTCACACATCATAGACATCTCATATTTCTCGGACATCAACCTTCCAAATTTCTCACTAAAATGTGGGTTAGTAGATCCAAAGATAATATCATCCACATAAATTTGGCACACAAATAATTCACCGTTAACTCTTTAAGTGAACAACGTTGCGTCAATTTTAACAATTTCAAAACCATTTTAAATAAGGAACTTCGTTAAGCATTTGTACCAAGCTCGTGGGGCTTGCTTAAGACCATAGAGAGCTTTACGAAGTTTATAAACATGATTAGGTTTCTTAGGGTTCACAAAGCCGGGAGGTTGTTTAACATAAACTTCCTCCTCAATTTCACCATTTAGAAAAACGCTTTTGATATCCATTTGGTAACGAGTAATATCATGGTGATTGGCATAAGCGAGAAGTATACGAATGGCTTCAAGTCTAGCAACGGGGGCATAAGTCTCACCGTAGTCCATACCTTTGACTTGAGTGTAACCTTGAGCAACAAGACGTGCCTTGTTGCGAACCACTTGACCATCTTCATCTTGCTTATTCCAAAACACCCATTTTGCTCCAATGATGTTTTGCTCGTTCTTGGGCTTCTCCACTAGTGTCCATACTTCATTCCTCTCGAAGTTGTGTAGCTCTTCGTGCATAGCATTCACCCAATCCGGGTCTTCAAGTGCTTCTTCCACCTTCATAGGCTCAATACTACAGATAAATGAGTAATGCTCACAAAAGTTAGCTAAACGAGTTTTAGAGCGAGTGATCCTGCCAGTTTGTATGTCGCTGAATATTTGCTCTAAGGGATGATTCTTGTTTACTCTTGCTCGAACTCATGGTAGGTTTTGCTTGTTGGATGGTGGAGCTTCCTCATCATCATCTTCTCCTTCTTCGCTGTTGTTGAAGGCGTCGTTCGCTTGAGGTGGTGGTGAAGGAGGTTGAGGTCGATCATCATGATGTACTTCTTCCTCCTCTTCATCTTATTGTGTACCGCTTGTGGATGCTTCCATGTCATTTTGTGGTTCGCCTTGGCATGAGGTAGGAGATTCCACTTGTGTTGATGAAGTCCTTTCCTTCACCTCCATGGGACGAATCTTGCCGATGGACAAATCTTGAATAACTTCCGAAGGTTCCTTATCTCCTACATCATTTGGCAATTGTTCGACTTGTGAATGATACCTCTCCGTCGTATCTATAATTTTTTATTGTTTCTTGCCAATATTATACAACTTTTACATACTTTTGGCAACAATTTATATGATTTATTGGACTAACTTATTGATCCAGTGCCCAGTGTCAGCGCGCAAAAGACACCAGGGCGCGCCCCGGGGCCCACTCGTGTGGTGGTGTATCGTGGCCTCCTTGTAAGTCGGTTGGACCTCTACTTCGGGCGCAAGGAAGCTTATATTCGGAAAAAATCGTGTTAAAATCTCAGCGCAATCGGAGTTACGGATCTCCGGGAATATAAGAAATGGTTTTTGGCCAGAAAACTGGAACGCGAAACAGAAGAGAACAGAGAGGGTGATCCAATCTCGGAGGGGCTCCTGCCCCTCTGCCGCCATGGAGGTCATGGACCAGAGGGGGAACTCTCCTCCCATCTAGGGGGGCAAGGAAGAAGAAGAAGGAGGGGGGCTCTCTCCCCCTCTCTCCCGATGGCGCCGGAACGCCGCTGGGGCAATCATCGTGACGGCGATCTACACCAACAACTTCATCGCCGTCAACACCAACTCTCTCCCCCTCTATGCAGTGGTGTAACACCTCTCTTCCCCGCTGTAATCTCTACTTAAACATGGTGCTCAACTCCATATATTATTTCCCAAAGATATGTGGCTATCCTATGATGTTTGAGTAGATCCGTTTTGTCCTATGGGCTAGTTAATGATCGTGGTTGGTATGAGTTGTATGTTTTATTTTGGTGCTGTCCTATGGTGCCCTCCGTGTCGCCCAAACGTGAGGGATCCCCGCTGTAGGGTGTTGCAATATGTTCATGATTTGCTTATGGTGGGTGGCGTGAGTAACAGAAGCACAGGCCCGAGTAGGTGGGTTGTTGCGTATGGGAGTGATACGTCTCCAACGTATCTATAATTTTTGCTTGTTCCATGCTGTTATATTATCATTCTTGGATGTTTTACAATCATTTTACTACAATTTTATACTATTTTTGGGACTAACCTATTAAGCTAGAGCCTAGTGCCAGTTTTTGTTTTTTCCGTGTTTTTGAGTTTTACAGAAAAGGAATATCAAACGGAGTCCAAACGGAATAAAAATCTACGGTGATTTTTTATGGACCAGAAGAAGCCCAGGGAGCGTTGGAGTTGGGCCAGAAGAGCCACGAGGCCACCACAAGCCTGGGGGGCGCGCCCCCCTGGCTTGTCGTCACCTCGTGGCCCACCTTGACTTGTTTCCGACGCTAAAAATTCTTATAAATATAGAAACCCCCAGAAACAAACCTAGATCGGGAGTTCCACCGCCGCAAGCCTCCAGAGCCACGAAAAACCAATTGGGAGCCCGTTCCGGCACCCTGCCGGAGGGGGAAACCATCACCGGAGGCCATCTTCATCATCCCGGCGGTCTCCATGACGAGGAGGGAGTAGTTCACCCTCGAGGCTGAGGGTATGTACCAGTAGCTATGTGTTTGATCTCTCTCTCGTGTTCTTGAGATGACACGATCTTGATGTACCGCGAGCTTTATTAATATAGATGAATCATATGGAGTTTTCCCCTCTCTATCTTCTTGTGATGAATTGAGTTTTCCCTTTGAAGTTTTCTTATCGGATTGAGTCTTTAAGGATTTGAGAACACTTGATGTATGTCTTGCGATGGGATATTCGTGGTGACAATGGGATGTTCTATTGATCCACTTGATGTATGTTTTGGTGATCAACTTGCGGGTTCCGTGACCTTGGGAATCTATGCATAGGGGTTGGCACACGTTTTCGTCTTGACTCTCCGGTAGAAACTTTGGGGCACTCTTTGAAGTTCTTTGTGTTGGATTGAACATGATGAATCTGAAATTGTGTGATGCATATCGTATAATCAAGCCCATGGGTACTCGTGGTGACATTGGAGTATCTAGGTGACATTAGGGTATTGGTTGATGTGTATCTTAAGGTGTTATTTTAGTACGAACTCTAGGGCTGTTCGTGACACTTATAGGGATAGCTCATAAGATTGATCGGAAAAGATAACTTTGAGGTGGTTTCGTACCCTACAATAATTTCTTCGTTTGTTCTCCGCTATTTGTGACTTTGGAGTGAACTCTTTGTCGCACGTGAGGGATTTATATATGATTCAACTATGTTAGTATTGTTGAGAGAACTTGCACTAGTGAAAGTATGAACCCTAGGCCTTGTTTCTAAGCATTGCAATACCGTTTGTGCTCACTTTTATCATTAGCTACCTTGCTGTTTTTATATTTTTAGATTACAAAAACCTATATCTACCATCCATATTACACTTGTATCACCATCTCTTCGCCGAACTAGTGCACCTATACAATTTACCATTGTATTGGGTGTGTTGGGGACACAAGAGACTCTTTGTTATTTGGTTGCAGGGTTGTTTGAGAGAGACCATCTTCATCCTACGCCTCCCACGGATTGATAAACCTTAGGTCATCCACTTGAGGGAAATTTGCTACTGTCCTACAAAACTCTGCGCTTGGAGGCCCAACATGAGTCTACAAGAAGAAGGTTGCGTAGTAGACATCAAGCTCTTTTCTGGCGCCGTTGCCGGGGAGGTGAGTGCTTGAAGGTATATCTTTAGATCTTGCAATTGAATCTTTTAGTTTCTCGTTTTATCACTAGTTTAGTCTATAAAAGAAAACTACAAAAAAATGGAATTGAGGTTGCCTCATATGCTTCGTCTTTTTAATGTCTTTCGTGAAAATGATGGAAAGGAAAATTGTGCTCAAGTGTTAGAAGAAGAAGTTATTAAAATGTTTGGCACTAAATCTTTGAGTGATGAGCATGATTGCAATGTTGTTAGTATGAATTCTTTGAATATCCATAGTACTAATGATGATTGCACTAGTCATGATAAAAAGATTTCTTATAAGCATGTCAATTTTTGTGGAGTGCATAGAGTTTGTGAAGACATGCCTAAAAGGGAAGATAGATTTTGCAAGAGGCATAAGTATTTAGAAACTAAATGGTTGCAAGAGAGGCTATATGTTTGTGCTGAAAGACTTCATATTTCTCGCCGTCCTTGTGAACTTTGCAATGAAAGTGGTCATTTTAATTTCCAATGTGAATTATTTCATGATCGAATTGTGTCCAAAAATTGTGATAACCTCATTACCCTTGAGCATCATAATGAAATTAGTCTATTTTTGGGGTATGAAGAAATGAAACATAAAACTAAGGATGTTCCAGCTTGGGTTCTCATGAAAATGATTGATTTTGATCTAAATGAAATCTATATGTATTGCGTGGTAAATTGCATTGAGAATCCTTATATTGCCAATTACTTAAAGACAAGAAAAAAAATAGAAGATGAAGAGAATACTAATGAAGGGGAAGAGGTTTCCCAATATCCTCCTATTTTTTCTTATGATGAATCAGGTAACGAGGAGGAGCTTTCTATTCAACCAACCTCTTCAAAAACAAGCTTGGAGGAATTAAATAAACCCACACATAATGTGGTGAAGAAGAAGAAAAGAAGGAAAAGTAAAGGTAAAGAGGTATCTCTCCCAAATAATGTTGCTCCCATTATTGATAGGCCTCATGAGAATGAATCAAAAATAGTTGTGGAAGATGATACACTTGAGGATGATTTTGTTATGCCTATTGTTTGTTGTGATAATTATGATTGGGAAGATAATGATACTTCTTATAATCTTGAAAATATTTATGGCACCAACTTGGAAGATGATGATAATAATTTCTATACTATTGGTGGTATTCATACTATTAATGATGAGAGTGATTATGTTTATGATATACAAAGCCACAAGCTTGGGGATGCTATGTTTGATGAAAATGACATGTTTGAGAATTTATTTGCTGCAATTAATGTTTGTCCCAAGCTTGGGGATGTTACGCTTAATGAAGATGATCTTTTTATCCCCCCTACTTTGAATGATCAAATTTGTTATAAAGATTGCATGCCTCCTACTTATGATGATTATTGTGATGATACTTATGCGATGAAAAAGAGTGATGATTACTATTATGATACTTGTCATAATTATGAATATCCTTTTACTCAATATTACTCTTTTAATGTGGAACCAATTTGTAGTATTCAATTATTTTATGATACTCCCACTATTAGTCATGAGAACAAATTTTCTTGTGTGGAGAGTGACAAATTTTCTATGCTTGTGGATCATGAAGATAATGCTTTATGTGATAGTTATGTTGTGAAATTCCTTCATGATGCTACTGAAAACTACCAAAGGGTGAGAAATATCAAAGCTTATGCTTGTTAAAGGGGGAGAAACATCTCTCAAGGGGGAGAAATATCAAGATCACCCAAAGGGAGAAACATTACATTAAGGGGGAAGAGAAGACCAAATCAAAACTATTATTTAAGGAGAGAGAAAATGTGATTTGGATTTGGATTTGATTGCCTTCGTGTTAGAATTGTCTCACCCTACCTACTCCCATTATCTACATGCTAAGATTCAGGGGGAGAGGAAGACTTGCAAATCCATACTTAGAGGAGAAAGTTCTAAATGTTCTTGGAGACATATCAATTTTGAGAAATATTATTTCCTATATTTCCTCCATATCTTGGTACATTTGAATTCTTTTGCATTTGGATGAGAAGAATACTCTTGTGTTATCTAACATTGTTTTCTCAAGTGTGTTCCTATTGTTAAAATGCTCAAGAACTTCAAGGTAAGTATATTCATCATATCCTTGGTCAAGATGATCTCTTGTTTCTTGCACATATTGTTTCCAAGAGTGAGTCTTGAACATGGAGACACTTCATTCACATATATTTGATGCATATAGCCAAGGTTCACATGATCTAGCTTGTCCTTCCTACTATGTGTGTGTTCATGCATTCCAAAGCAACTATCCTCTAAAAGGATTGCACACATTTAGGGGGATCTTGCCTTAGTCATGTGTTTCTCAAAGCTTTCTTTATCTTTGCATGTCTAAATTTCAAGCTTTGATTGTATGTTTTCATCAATACCAAAAAGGGGGATATTGAAAGCACATATGCTCCCTTGGAGGTTTTGATAATTCATGACAACATACATGTCTCTTGGACTAATAGTTTTACCTAGATTATTTCAGAAGAAGTCCACATAGATAATTGGCTATTGAATGTGAGGATAATCCCCAAGGAAATAAGAAGAAGGGAAGAAATAGGATTGGCAAGGCATCAAGCTTCAAGACTCTACATTTTGCATTTTGTGAGAAATCACACTTGAGTCCATAGGAAAGCTAATACTATTAAAAGGGGATGAGGTATCCATGATGATCTAGTTGCTCAAGTGCTTAGAGTTAGCCACCAAAAATGCCCATGAAATTCTCCCACAAAATTCTCTGTCTAAACCCTACCACTCAAAATTGGTGCCACGAAGTCTACCAAATCGGCCCCACCGAGTTTTATCCTAGACAGATCCTAAGCCAAACCCTAGTGTCTCGGTGACACCAAGTCCATTTTCGGTGACACCGAAATCAGTGACCAACTCTCGGGTATCCTGTTTCTAAAAATCGAAGCTTCCGATTTTTGCAAATCGGTCTCATCTAGTTTAGGTAACTACCTAGGTCAGCCAAATCGGACCCACCGAGATTTATATATCGGTATGGCCGAAACGCCAAAAGTTGCCAAATTTTGCACTAGTCGGTGCAACCGAGTTTTTGTTTCGGTTTCACCGAGTTGGGCAATAATAACGGTTGGATTTTTGGAGATGCCTATATATACCCCTCCACCTGCCTCTCACTCGTAGAGTAAGCACTCAGAATAGACCAACACTTACCCCATCCATTTTCTGAGAGAGAACCACCTTCTCATGTGCTGAGATCAAGATCTTCCACTCCAACCATATGAATCTTGATTTCTAGCCTACCCAAGTTGCTTTCCACCCAATCAACCTCTTCTACCAAGCCAAATCTATGAGAGAGTGATTGTGTGTTGAGGAGTCTATCTTTTGAAGCACAAGAGCAAGGAGTTCATCATTCTTACCACATCTATTAGCTTTTGGAGAGTGGTGTCTCCTAGATTGGTTAGGTGTCGCTTGGGAGCCTCTATCGGTGTCAAAACCGGCAGATCTCGGGTAAGGGTTTCCGAACTGTGGGTCTTGGATCGATGGGTAACAGGAGACAAGGGAGACAATGTTTACCCAGGTTCGGGCCCTCTTAATGGAGGTAAAATCCTACGTCCTGCTTTGTTTTGTATTGATGATGGGGTATCAAGTACAGAGTTGATCTACCTCGAGATCGTATGATGTGGTCTAGAACCCTAGGAGTAACGAGCTTAACTTGTCCTACAGACTAGGACCCTTCGGTTTATATAGGCACCGGGGGTATCTAGGGTTAACACAATGTCAGTTACACCAGGAGAAGAATATGCCAAACTCATCATCAGGTTCTTGGAGTACATGTCACGGTCTTGGGAGATTTCCATCTTGGTTGCTGCGACACAGTCTTTGGGCCTTTATTGATAATGACAAAGTGGCCCACTGTCCGGCCCATAGAAATAGGCCGGCAGCGCGAGGACCCCTTAATCCAGGACTCCCTCAGTAGCCCCCGAACTGGCTTCCAATGCCGAAGTCTTGATTCCCCACAACCTCATGTGCTTGCATACTCCGGCTTGAGGGGCGAGTTACACTCCTTATCTTGTTCATCCGATGATAGTTCGGCCACCGAAGACATTCCCGTTACCGAATAACATATGTGACTTAGCCTCGAAGGCCAACCATCCAAATGTGAACAGTGTTCTTCCCTGACAGCTTTTAGCGAAAGGTTGCGACTAGCCATGAATATTGACCAGTTACCAAAACTCGATCGAGGCGGTTCTCATTTATCGTCAGCACGTCCCATCAATATGGAGATCATGCCCCATCTTTCTGGGGATATGGTTTATAATTTGGGTTATCCCGTGATAACCCACAAGTATAGGGGATCGCGACAGTCTTCACGGGTAGTATTTCACCCTAATTTATTGATTCGGCACAAGGGGAGCCAAAGAATATTTATTGGCCTTGACAGTTGAGTTGTCAATTCAACCGCACCTGGGATATCTCTCTACAAGAAAGATTTAGTAGCACAGCAAATAGTAGTAGCAAAAGTAACAGTAGTAGTGACAACATCAATTTTGTAGCAGTTGTGACAGTAACAGTAGCAATAGTAACTTAGCAAGATTCAGTATATGTAAAGCGTAGGCACGTGGATCGGTGATGGATAATGATTTAGATGACATTGATCATATAACAGTTACACACTAGGGCGACACAGAACTAGCTCCAATTCGTCAATGTAATGTAGGCATGTATTTCGTATATAGTCATGCGTGCTTGCGATAAGAACTTGCATGACATCTTTTGTCCTACCCTCCCATGGCAGCGGGGTCCTATTGGAAACTAAGGGATATTAAGGCCTCCTTTTAATAGAGCAACGGAACAAAGCATTAACACATGGTGAATACATGAACTCCTCAAACTACGGCAATCACCGGAATGAATCCCAATTATTGTCACCTTGGGGTATGCGGATCAAGACACGTAATAGGTGCATACAACTTGCAAGATAGGATCCAAATCAATCTTATATTCGTGAAAACATAATATGTTCAGATCTGAAATCATGGCACTCAGGCCCTAGTGACAAGCATTAAGCATAGCAAAGTCATAGCAACATCAATCTCAGAACATAGTGGACACTAGGGATCAAGCCCTATCAAACTTAACTCGATTACATGATCAATCGCATCTAATCCCACCACCGTCCAGCAAGCCTACAAAGGAATTACTCACTCCCGGTGGTGAGCATCATGGCGGTGTTGATGGAGAAGGGTTGGTGATGACGACGGCGACGATTTCCCCTCTGCGGAGCCCAAAACAGGCTCCAGATCAGCCCTCCCGAGGAAGAACAGGAGGTGGCGGTGGCTCCGTCTCATGAAACGCGATGAAAACTTCTCTCTGATTTTTTCTCCGGGGATGTGATTTTATAGGACTGGAATTAGGGTCGGAGGAGCCACAAGGGCCCCACAAGCCATCAGGGCGCGGCTTAGGGGGGCGCCCTGATGTGTGGTGGCCCCCTGGCACACCCCTCCGGCAGCTCTTCGCTCCATAATTCATTATAATTCTCAAAAATAATTCACAAAAAGTTTCGTCCGATTCCGAGAACTTTTATTTCTGCACAAAAATAACACCAAGGTAGTTCTGCTGAAAACAGCGTTAGTCCGGGTTAGTTTCATTCAAATCATGTAAATTAGAGGTCAAAACCAGAGCAAAAGTGTTTGGAAAAGTAGATACGTTGGATACGTATCATCCCGCGCGTGCTAAACATTATAATTCAAGCAGCGACTAAACATTAGTCCGAGTTTGCGGATATGTTGGAGCACCTCTAAGGTGCAAGCAGCGACTAAACATTATAATTCAGAATAGAAAAGATCCAGTCATGCTCGTATCCAACATTAGCTAGACTCAATGCATAAAAATGACAATAGTGCTCTCCGGTCTGGTGCTTTTAGTAAGAGGATGATGACTCAACATAAAAATAAATAGATAGGCCCTTTGCAGAGGGAAACATTGATTTGCAGAGGTGCCAGAGCTCAAGTTTTAAAACAGAGTTGGAATATGGTTTTGAGTGGTGCACTTTTCTTGTCAATGTTACGACAAAGGTTTTCAATATCTTCCATGCTAAACTCATCATTGGCGGTTCCCAAACAGAATAGTAAAGTTTACTCCTATCCACCATCCATACACAAACCATGGCTGATCGAATCCACGGATGCCTGCCAACATGTCAACTGTCCCAAGGAGTTTTGTTTAATTAGTTTTTGATTACACGAGACTGGGCATCCTTTTACCAGCCTCTCTCGTGCAATGACGGCATATAAACGACCATCCTAAGAATAACTCATTTAGCATGGAAAATATTGACCGCCTCGTCGCTCCATGAGGGAGATGCGTGCACAAAACAGATGTTTGTTTGAATGTTTAGAGATGGCACATGAAAATTTACTTGGAACGGCGGGGTAATACCGCATATAGGTAGGTATGGTGGAATCATGTGGAATAACTTGGTTTAAAGGTTTTGGATGCTCAAGCAGTATTTCCGCTTAGTACAGGTGAAGGCTAGCAATAGGTTGGGAAGCGACCAGCTAGAGAGCGAAAACAGTCATGGGCATGCATTGTGAATAATTAACATTGGACATAGCATGAGTAGGATATGAACACCCTGATTTAAACATCATGAAGGCTGCATTGGTTTTGAATCAACTACATGTTTGCACATGGGCCAAGTCAAGCCGCTTGAATTTCTCAGAGGGAAATACCATACTACCATACCGCATCATAACCATTTTAATGCATGTTGATCTCTAAGATAAATCATTATTCACTACTAGCTGTTTAAGCATGGCATGAAAAGCTATAATCTCTAATTGTCATCATGAACATGTTCACTCATAATATGCTGAATCGAGATCGAACGAGCTAAAAATATTTACAAAACGAAAAACAAGAAGAGTTCATACCAGCTTCCCTTGCCACGATCACTTCGACAAATATCGTCATTATTGCATTTCACTTGCATGACCGAATGATGTGATAATAATACCAGTGCAAGAATGCTATGGACTAAGCTGAAATCTGCAAGGCTGTATGGACAAAGGAGAAGACAAGGTAATATTGGCTCTGTGTTAGGTAAACAATAAAGCATATAAGAGCCACTCAACATTTTCATCGTGGTCTTCTCCTTTCAAGAACTCAACAAAAAGAAAAGAAATTCAGAGAAACACACTGAAATATTTTTGGAGTTTTTGTTTTTCTCAAGCAAGCAAATAAACTAAGAGAAAACAAGAATGAGAAAAACTATTTACACGGGAAAGCTCCCAACATGCAAAGGAAATCTTTTTGGGTTTTCTTTTTAGTACTAAGATAATTAAAACGGGAAAAGAAAACTAAAAAGAAGCGAGAAATATTTTTGGGTTTTCCAAAGTTTTTCAAACACACAAGAAGAAAGCGGAAAAATAAAACTAACATGGATATACAATGAAAGAAGATGAACGGCGACAATTTATATGAAGTGTGTGAACATGAATGTAATGTCGGTGAGAAATACGTACTCCCCCAAGCTTAGGTGGTTGCCTAACTTGGTGATCACCACTGATAATAGCCGCCAGGTCTGGGAAAATGTGTCCGCTGGGGTACCTGAGCATCCCAGGCCTGGGCCTCGGCCTCCGCGGCAGCTAGCTCATTTCGATAAGTAATTATATCTTCTGGCATTATTCTGTATTCCTGCCTGGCATGATAATTAAACAAAGAAGATGCAGGCAAAGGAATAATATTGCAAGTTTTCTCGCTAAACACTAGGCTGTAGCGAATATGATGCGGCGTTTGTGGTTTCTCAAGAAATTGGTGTTCCACCATGGATTGATGATCAAGATAAACCTTAGGCAACAAATAATCAGTAGGGCGTATAGCCACTTCAAAGCGAGTTGCCAAGCGAGTGGCGTAAATACCACCGTGAATCTTGCCTTTGTTTCGGTCAATGTTTAATCGACGTGCAACAATGGCTCCTATGTTGTAAGAATTATCACCATAAAGTGCACGACATAGAATAGCCATGGTGGGGGCACTGAGGCCACCACCATGTTCCATGGCAGTTATGCATTTTCCTATGAATAGAGAAAAGTAGTGCACGGAAGGAAAATGCAAACTAGTAGCTCTAGCACGTGATACACCCCTAGTTTCTCCCACAATTAAGGTTTGGAGGAAATCCTCAAACTCCTCGGGTTTAGGTTCACGCATTCCCCCGTCAGAAGGAAGCAAACATATTTCACAAAATTCATGTAAAGGCAATTCATAACTGGTGGCGTAAAGATCAAAGCGCACTATGGGAGCACCGGGCGTATTCTCAAAGAAAAAGTTATGCACGAAGGAATTGGTAAGGAGATAGTATTGTTCACACTCATCTTCGAGGAAGTTGGTCAGCCCGGCATTTGCGATGAATTGCGTGAACTCTTCATAAAAACCCGCTTCGCTCATGAAGGGTGTATGTGGCCATTCGCACGGTCTAACCTCTGCGATGCGAATAAGGTTGATATCCTGGTCCGAAGTTCTCCTAGCAACTCCCTTTGGGCTCTGGCGTGAGGAACATTTCTTCAAGAAATTCATTTCCCTAGCACAAATTTCTGAATTTTTTGAGCCACAAATTTATGTCAATAAAACTTTGCAAGATTGATAGCAACTACTCATATGGGTGCCTAAAGGCCATATCAAGCATTCATACTACTTGGAACTCAAATAATTCAACATGCAAGCTCATTTTCTGTAGCACCAAGTGCAGCACATTATGCAAAATATAAACCACTAAAACCAAAACTAATTGGAGGAATGGAGGAGTCAAATACCAAGGAGCAATTCCTCAAAACAGTTTCGGAAACGGAGTTCCGAGCAAAGAGATCGAAAATTTCACTTTCGGGGTGAAGAACACGGGAGAGAGATGGCTAGAATTTTTTTGCTGGAGATAGGAGAGAGTGTGGGACGAAGGGATAAGGCAGGAAGCCCCTGTGGGCCCCACAAACCATCACGGTGCGGCCTAGGGGGGCTGCGCCCTGATGTGTGGTGCCACACAGGTGCAGCTCCCTGCTGTTATTTTTATGCCAATATTTTTCATTTATTCTAGAAAAAATTATGTTAAAATTTTATGGCATTATGAGATTTTTTATTTTTGGGCATTTTTTCTATGCACGGGAAAACAGAAAAAACGGAAAACCATGCTAATTTATTTTATTCAAACTGAAAATAACAGAGGATAAACTTTTGATACAGAGAGTTGTGAATACTAAATTCATCAATCACATGCCTTCCGAAAAGGATTCATTAATAAGGTTGATCAAGTCTTATTAACAATCACTTCCGGTTAACATGAAACCGAAGAACTCTCGTATGTCACTAGGTTACCTCAATGGGGATTTGCATATCCCCAACAATAAGATTATAATATCTCTTCTTGACATTAGGTAGAGGAATTGCAAACCTTCCAATGATAACCATGGGAGTAGGCTCAATGACATTAATATTATTAACCAAAGTTTGCTTCTTCGGAAAATGCATGGTATGTTGCTTGCCATTGACGTGAAAGGTAACCTTGCTTTTATTGCAATCAATAACAGCCCCTGCAGTATTTAAGAATGGTCTACCAAGGATGATCGACATATTGTCGTCCTCGGCCATATCAAGAATGACAAAGTCCGTCAAGATAGGAACATTTGCAACCACAACGGGAACGTCCTCACAAATTCCAATAGGTAAAGCAGTGGACTTATTAGCCATTTGCAAAGATATCTCAGTAGGTGTAAGCTTACTCAAATCAAGTCTTTTATAAAGGGAGAAAGGCATAACACTAACACCGGCTCCTAAATCACATAAATCAGTTTTAACATAACTTCTTTCAATAGAGCAAGGTATTGTGGGTATGTCGGGATCTCCTAACTTCTTAGGTGTACCTCCATCAAAAGAATAATTAGCAAGCATAGTAGCAATTTCAGTTTTAGGTATTTTTCATTTGTTGGTAATAATATCCTTCATATACCTAGCATACGGAGTCATTTTCGATATATCAGTCAAACGAGTATGCAAAAAGACGGGTCTAATCGTTTCAGTAAAGCGTTCAAAATCTTCATCATCCTTATTCTTAGAAGGCTTATGAGGGAATGGCATGGGTTTTTGAACCCATGGCTCTCTTTCCCTTCCATGTTTTCTAGCAACAAAGTCTCTCTTATCATAACGTTTATTCTTAGGAGATGGGTTATCAAGATCCTCAACAAGTTCTATTTCTACATCATCATCATTTTCTTTATTAATATCTGGTGGAACATCTACATGCACAGTATCATTTTCATCTTCCTTTTCATTATCACTAGGTGCATGTTCACTACCAGATTGTGTCTCAGCATCAGAAATAGAAACATCATTTTGTTTCTCAGTAGGTGTTTCTATAACAGGTTCACTAGAAGCATGCAAGTTCCTATCCTTTTTCTTCTTCTTTTTCTTATTAGAGTAACTAGGTGCATCATCATTAATTCTCTGGGAATCCTGTTCTATTCTTTTAGGATGACCTTCTGGGTAGAGAGGTTCTTGGGTCATACGACCTCCCCTAGTCATTACTCTAACAGCATGATCATTCATATTATTATTTATTTCAGCAAGCAAATCATTTTGTGACTTAACAACTTGATCTAGTTGAGTGTGAACCATAGAAGCATGTTTACCTAGACCTTTTACATCATTAGCAATTCTAAACATCAAGTCACTTAAACGGTCAATCATCATAGCATTACGTCTCAATCGATCTTTAACATAGTTGTTGAAGTGTTCTTGCTTAACAATATAATTATCATATTCATCCATGCATTGTTCAGGAGTCTTATTGTAAGGTATATCATTTTCAGTAAAGGAGCGGAGAGAGTTTACCTCAACTACCAATGTCGGGTTATCAAGTCCATGTATTTTTTTCCAATAGGTGGTAATTTCTTGATATCCTCAATTTTAATACATTTCTCCTTCATAGATCTTTTTGCTTCTTGCATATCTTCAGGATTGAGGAATAGAATACCTCTCTTCTTTTGAACATGTTCCGGAGGTGGCTCAGGAAGTGTCCAATCATCGGCATTTTGCAATATATTATTCAGTAATTCTTCAGCTTGACCGATAGTTCTTTCCCTCAAAACACAACCAGCACAACTATCTAGGAAGTCCCTGGAAGCATCGGTTAGTCCATTATAAAAGATGTCAAGAATTTCATTTTTCTTGAGAGGACAATCAGGCAAAGCTCTAAGTAACCGGAGAAGCCTGCCCCAAGCTTGAGGGAGATTCACTTCTTCAATTTGCATAAAGTTAAATATTTCCTGTAAGGCAGCTTGTTTTTTATGAGCAGGAAAATATTTTGCAGAAAAATAGTGAAGCATATCCTGGGGACTACGCATACAACCAGGACCAAGAGAAAGAAACCATTCCTTAGCCTCGCCTTTGAGCGAGAAAGGAAAAGGCTTAAGGATATAATAGTAGCGTATCTTTTCATCATTGGTAAACAGAGCAGCAATATCACTCAATTTCATAAGGTGTTCGACAACAGTTTCATTTTCATAGCCATGGAAAGGATTAGATTCTACTATAGGAATGAACTCAGGATCAACAGAGAATTCATAATCCTTATCAGTAACAAATATAGGAGAAGTAGCAAATTTAGGATCATATTTCATTTTCTCCATCATAGATTTTTCTTTCAGTTTGCATAGTAGTTTTTTCAAATCATCTCTATTTTCACAAGAAATGAAATCACTAGTTGTTTCCTTATCCATGACATAACCTTCAGGCACATGAGGCAATTCATATCTAATAGGAGAGCGAGGTGTAATAGGTGATTCAAAGTCCTCATCAGTTTCAGCATTTTTAAGTTCTCTAGCTTTAGCAATATGAGCATCAAGTAATTCATTCAGTGGCACATTTTCAGTTTCCACATGTGTAGCAATAGTATCATCATTAATTTTAGGGGTAGCACCTTCAAGTTCATGTGACATATCAGGATGATCAATAGGTGGTGGTGTAATAAGCTGATTCAAAATAGTAGGTGAATCAAAAGCAGAGCTAGATGGTAGTTCCTTACCTCCTCTCGTGTGAGAGGGGATGAAAGGACGTGGATGTCGCCTAGAGGGGGGGTGAATAGGCGCTTTAAAATAATTACGGTTTAGGCTTGAACAAATGCGGAATAAAACTAACGTTTAATATGTCAAGCACAAAACCTAAAACAACTAGGCTCACCTATGTGCACCAACAACTTATGCTAAGCAAGATAAACAACTAAGTGATAGCAAGATATATAGCAACAAACAATATGGCTATCACAAAGTAAAGTGCATAAGTAAAGGGCTCGGGTAAGAGATAACCGAGGCACGAGGAGACGATGATGTATCCTGAAGTTCACACCCTTGCGGATGCTAATCTCCGTTCGGAGCGGTGTGGAGGCACAATGCTCCCCAAGAAGCAACTAGGGCCACCATAATCTCCTCACGCCCTCGCACAATGCAAGATGTCGTGATTCCACTAAGGGACCCTTGAGGGTGGTCAACGAACCCGTACAAATGGCAACCCTTGGGGCGGTCACCGGTACCCGTACACTTTGGCAACCCTTGGGGGCGGTTCACCAGTACCCGTACAAATTGCTCGGGGCAATCTCCACAACCTAATTGGAGACCCCGACGCTTGCCCGGAGCTTTACACCACAATGATTGAGCTCCGAGGCACCACCAACCGTCTAGGGCGCCAAGGCACCCAAGAGGAACAAGCTCTAGGGTGCACAAACACCCAAGAGTAATAAGCTTCTCAACTTCTCACTTCCACGTATCACCGTGGAGAACTCAAACCTATGCACCAAATGCAATGGCAAGGGCACACGGAGTGCTCAAGTCCTTCTCTCCCAAATCCCACCACAACAACAAATGTTATGGAGGAAATGAGAGGAAGAACGAAGAAGAACACGAAGAACTCCAAGATCAAGATCCAAGGGGTTCCCCTCACAAAGAGGAGAAAGTGATTGGTGTAAATGTGGATCTAGATCTCCTCTCTCTTTTCCCTCAAGAACTAGCAAGAATCATTGGAGGGATTGAGAGATAGCAAGCTCGAAGAAGGTCAACAATGGGGGGCAAACACGAGCTTGAGAGTTGGGAAGCAATGGGGAAGAAGACCCCCTTTTATAGGTGGGGGAAAATCCAACCGTTACCCCCACAGCCTGCACACAAGCGGTAGTACCACTCAGGGGAGCGGTACTTCCGCTTATACCCGTCCTGGAACAATAGAGCGGTAGTACCGCTCTGGAGGGAGCGGTACTTCCGCTTAAAAAAAGCGGCACTTCAGGGCGGTAGTACCGCTCTGTACTTCCGCTTAAAAAAACAAGCGGTAGTAGCAGCGGTAGTACATAGCGGAAGTACCGCCGGAGCGGTACTACCGTGATACCGAGCGGTACTACCGCTAGTTCAGAGAAAAACTGCCCTGATACTGAAACTGCCATAACTTTCGCATACGAGCTCCGAATTGAGCAAACTCAAGCTTGTTGGATAGCACACGACAAGTACTATCCAAACAGCGATGAAAATCACAATGATATAGAGATGTGAAACCTCTATCAATGAAGAACCGGCAAAAACTCCAACATCGAAAAACATCATAGAAGATGCACATGGACTCCGTTTTCGATGAACTCGAGCTTGTCGTGAAGATGACCATAAGCTCTAAAACTCACAAAGAGAAAAACCAACCAAGAACCAAGAAAGATGATGATGCCAAGAATGCAATGGTTTGAGCTGTCAACGAACGATACGATCAAGCTACTCACTTGAGAGCCCCCCTTGATAGTACGGCTATCGATCCTATAACCCGGTCTCCCAACTACCACCATGAGACCGGTAAAATAGAAAACCCTATCAAGGTCAAACCTTTGCCTTGCGCATAGTCCACTTGAGCTAGATGATGACGATCTTGTCCTTCTCAAGATGGACCACCTTTCTTGATTGCGCCGGCTCGATGAAGACTAGTAGATTGCTCCCCCATACTCCACTATGGGTGAGCCACTCTTCGGCACATCTTCACAAGTCCATTGTCACCATAATGAACGGCAAGCCTCAAGCATGATCTCTCCGTGATGCTTCACTTGAGCTTGCACACCGCAACCTTGATGACGATCACCACTTGATGTCATCTTCCATGGGATGTATGGGATCTTCCTCTTGATGCAAGCCCATGGAAATATACCTAACCCCACAAAGAACTCTCACGTAGACCATGGGTTAGTACACAAAGCGTAATGGACAATGCTTACCATACCATGGGATCCCTTAATCCCTCTCGGTATATCTTATACGCTTTGTGTGTTGATCAACTTGATTCACTTTTTGACTTAGTCCTGATCAACCTTGTATCTTATCTTCTCTCTTCATAAAGATGATGTCTTGAAGGTAAACATGAATGCCCACACAATCTTCTTATTCAAGACATGCTTGCAATAAGCTCAACTCTCACATGACCAATCTTTGGATAAACCTTGAATACCACCTTGGTCACAGTATAAACTCCTTGAACCCCAACAGACGGACTTCAAGAAGTGCCTATGGACAAATCCTTCAAATATAACTCAAGGCAACCATTAGTCCATAGGGGTGTCATCAATTACCAAAACCACACATGGAGAAATGTGCTCTTACAGGGGACGATCTTAGTTGGAGTATCTTTCAGATTCTTCACTGTAGAAATTGGATATCCTCAAGTTAACACAATAAATAGAGCTATGCTCCCCGGAAACGGCGCCAGAAAAAGGTCTTGATAACCCACAAGTATAGGGGATCGCGACAGTCTTCACGGGTAGTATTTCACCCTAATTATTGATTCGACACAAGGTGAGCCAAAGAATATTTATTGGCCTTGACAGTTGATTTGTAAATTCAACCGCACCTGGGATATCTCTCTGCAGCAAAGATTTAGTAGCACATCAAATAGTAGTAGCAAAAGTAACAGTAGTAGTGACAGCAGCAATTTTGTAGCAGTTGTGACAGTAATAGTAGCAATAGTAACTTAGCAAGATTCAATATATGTAAAGTGTAGGCACGTGGGTCGGTGATGGATAATGATTTAGATGACATTGATCATATAACAGTTACACACTAGGGCGACACACAACTACCTCCAATTCGGCAATGTAATGTAGGCATGTATTCCGTATATAGTCATACATGCTTGCGATAAGAACTTGCATGACATCTTTTGTCCTACCCTCCCATGGCAGCGGGGTCCTATTGGAAACTAAGGGATATTAAGGCCTCCTTTTAATAGAGAACCGGAACAAAGCATTAACACATGGTGAATACATGAACTTCTCAAACTACGGCAATCACCGGAAAGAATCCCAATTATTATCACCTTGGGGTATGCGAACCAAGACACGTAATAGGTGCATACAACTTGCAACATAGGATCCAAATCAATCTTATATTTGTGAAAGCATAATATGTTCAGATCTGAACTCATGGCACTCGGGCCCTGGTGACAAGCATTAAGCATAGCAAAGTCATAGCAACATCAATCTCAGAACATAGTGGACACTAGGGATCAAGCCCTATCAAACTTAACTCGATTACATGATCAATCTCATCCAATCCCACCACCGTCCAGCAAGCCTACAAAGGAATTACTCACTCCCAGTGGTGAGCATCATGGTGGTGTTGATGGAGAAGGGTTGGTGATCACGATGGCGACGATTTCCCCTCTCCGGAGCCCAAAACAGGCTCCAGATCAGCCCTCCCGAGGAAGAACAGGAGGTGGCGGCGGCTCCGCCTCGTGAAACGCGATGAAAACTTCTCTCTGATTTTTTTCTCCAAAGATGTGATTTTATAGGACTGGAATTAGGGTTGGAGGAGCCACGAGGGCCCCACAAGCCATCAGGGCGTGACCTAGGGGGCTGCGCCCTGATGTGTGGTGGCCCCCTGGCACACCCCCTCCGACAGGTCTTCGCTCCATAATTCATTATAATTCTCAAAAATAATTCACAAAAAGTTTCGTCTGATTCCGAGAACTTTTATTTCTGCACAAAAATAACACCAAGGTAGTTCTGCTCAAAACAACGTTAGTCCGGGTTAGTTCCATTCAAATCATGCAAATTAGAGGTCAAAACCAGAGCAAAAGTGTTTGGAAAAGTAGATACGTTGGACACATATCATCCCGCACATGCATAACTGCACGATTTAACATGAGATGGTGAGGTTCACGGCGCAGTAGTGGGACTCTTGGTATTTCCGTGGCTTATAAAAAGGAAACAACCACCATAGCCCACGTACACTTCTCAGATCTGCCATTGCTATCGCTTCCCCCAACCTTCCGCGCTCTAAGCTACCAAGCTCCATTCTTCCCCCCAAACTCCTCCAACCCTTTCTCCAATTCGGCCATGGCTAGCGCAGGCTCTAAGGGCAAGTGGGAGGCCTCCCGTGTCAGTGAAAAGGACATCTTGGAGTTGAAGCTCGCCGGCTACTTGTCGGCAAATGTGGTTCATCGCGCCCCGGAGAAGAATCAGGCGATACCCTCACCCAGAGAGGGCGAGAGGGTCGTGTTCATCCCACACTTTCTCCGGGGCCTAGGTTTCCCCGTCCACCCCGTTGTGAGGGGTCTGATGTTTTATTACGGGCTAGATTTCCATGACCTCCCTCCCAATTCTTTTATGCATATTTCCTCCTTCATCACACTCTACGAAGCCTTTCTGCGGGTCCATCCCCACTTCGGTTTATTGCTGAAAGTATTCAACATCAAACCGAAGGTTGTTAGCGGCGAGCAGGCAGACTGTGGGGGGTGATGATAAGCAAGCTTCCCCTAGTTAAGGGGCCAGACGGTTCATTCATAGATACCGTCAAAGTCTGGCAGCGGGAATAGTTCTACATCATCAAACCACGCGAAGAGGGATGGGCAGCGCTCCCCGGATTTAGATTCCCCCCCCCACCAGGCTGGTATCATGGACCAAGAAGGGGCTCGATTGGGGGGACACGACGGAGGTGAAGATGCTACAAAAGTGCATCTCCACCCTGCTAGAGAAGAAAATCGAGCTCCCCAACGTCGTCCAGATTATGCTCCGCCGCCGCCTTCTCCCCTGTCAACATCGGGCTGTCCCAATGTGCGCCCATAGTTCAGACGACCCGATCACTGCACGGTAGTTCTTCCGCACCACCCATGAGAAACTATGGAAGGTGATGTTTAAGCTGTGGAAGTCCTGGCCCGCTGAAGAGGAGGACATCGGAATGGATGCCACAAATCCTCCCAGACCGGTAATATTTTATTGTTCACATTCAGATTGTTCCTTCAATAAGATTCTCATTCCCTATCTTCTCCGTATTCACAGATTTGGCTAGAGAAATCTCAGCGGATCAACTTTCCGGCGCCGCTGCCCGAGGGCCCCAGGACGCCCCTACTGACGGCCATGCTGGTCGAGAAGCCATACACGGTGCCAAAGAGGAAGGAGGAGAAGAAAGAAGAGAAGAGGGAGACCCGAGGAGGTCTCCGCTCAAAGGGCCTTCAAGAAACTACATCCGAGGAAACCCATGCTCCTTCTACTCTCAAAGGAGAGATGGAGCAGGAGGGGAAGGAGAGTGATTTCTCCCACGCAACCTCCTTGTGGGATGCGGTCCCACTTTCCGCTAGATCGGCTGGCGGAGAGTCCCCTTCCAAGTCTTGGTCGGTGGGGAGATTGCGTGGGGGACCGCACAAAAGGCATGTATACGCCTGGAGCCGCTTGTGACGAGCCGTATACATGCCTTTTGTGCGGTCCCCCACGCAATCTCCCCGCCGACAATGAGGAAACCGCACCGCTGCGCCTGGAGCCGCTTGTAACAGAGCAGGCTCAGATCGGGTGGACAACCATGATGGAGGAGAGTTTAAGCGACTCCTCAATCACCGAAGAGCACCGCGCCCTACTGGGTGTGGCTTTACAGGGCATCCAATCCGTTGACAGCGGATTGAAGGAAGCCTTCCATAGTTTGCTAATGGGCTTTAAGGTAAACTACGCAAATGTTATTTTCTTTTTACAAATTATTCTTAATTGATGGGTTTATATGCAATCCCCATGCTTAGTAGCCCCCGAGCCCTGTGTGAGTTTAAAAAACTCATGCGGGGGTCAAACAGTGCGGATAGAGCGCGATTGTTTTTGTTTTGAATGCGCAGTACCCCCCAAGACTCTATTAGGATGGAGAAAACGTCCGGACGGAGGGTTTGAAATCCGATAACTTAGGAGGCTAACACATACAAATTTTTTATGCAGCCACGTCTTTGACGACAGCCCCCAGCGACATGGATTTGGCGGAGATGAATCGGAAGCTTAAGAGCTCCGAGGACGAGCTCGATGATGACCCACAAGTATAGGGGATCAATCGTAGTCCTTTCGATAAGTAAGAATGTCGAACCCAACGAGGAGCAGAAGGAAATGACAAGCGGTTTTCAGCAAGGTAATCTCTGCAAGCACTGAAATTGTAGGTAACAGATAGTTTGATAGCAAGGTAATTTGTAACGAGCAAGTAACGGTAACGGTAAACAAGGTGCAGCAAGGTAGCCCAATCCTTTTGAGGCAAAGGACAGGCCAGAACAATCACTAGTGATAGGCAAAGTGTTCTTGAGGGTACACGGGAATTTCGTCTAGTCACTTTTATCATGTTGGTTTGATTCGTGTTCACTACTTTGATAATTTGATATGTGGGTGGACCGGTGCTAAGGTGTTGTTCTTACTTGAACTAACAACCTAGTTATGATTAACCCCCTTGCAAGCATCCGCAACTACGAGAAAAGTATTAAGACAAAGTCTAACCATAGCATTAAACATGTGGATCCAAATCAGCCCCTTACGAAGTAGCGCATAAACTAGGGTTTAAGCTTCTGTCACTCTAGCAACCCATCATCTAATAACTACTCCACAATGCATTCCCTTAGGCCCATGAATGGTGAAGTGTCATGTAGTCGACGTTCACATGACACCACTAAGGGAATCACAACATACATATCATCAAAATATCGAACACATATCAAATTCACATGATTACTCGCAACATGACTTCTCCCGTGACCTCAAGAACAAAGGTAACTACTCACAAATAATAAACATGCTCAAGATAAGAGGAGTAATGGATCTGAACATATGATCTTCCACCAAATAAACCATATAGTAATCAACTACGCAAGGTAATCAACACTACTAGTCACCCACAGGTACCAATCTGAGGTTCCGGTACAAAGATTGAACACAAGAGATGAACTAGGGTTTGAGAGGAGATGGTGCTGTTGAAGATGTTGATGAAGATTGGCCTCCCAAAGATGAGAGGGGTGTTGGTGATGACGATAGCTTCGATTTCCCCCTTCGGGAGGGAAGTTCCCCCGGCGGAATCGCTCCGCCGGAGGGCAAAAGTGCTCCTGCCCAAGTTCCGCCTCGAGGCGGCGGCGCTTCATCCCGAAAGTCCTCCTCCTAATTTTTTTAGGTTTTTTGGGAATTTATACCAGAAGATGGGCACCGGAGGCGGGCCAGGCTGGGCACAACCCATCAGGGCGTGCCCAGGGGGCCCTGGCGCGCCCTGGTGGGTTGTGCCCACCTGGGGGGCCTCCTCCGGTAGTTTTCAGCTCCAGTAATTTTTATTAAATATAAAAATAATCTCCGTAAATTTTTAGCTTCATTGGAGTTGTGCAGAATAGGTATCTCTGATGTGCTTTTCTCCGGTCCAGAATTCCAGCTGCCGGTATTCTCCCTCTTTGTGCAAACCTTGCATATTATGAGAGAAAAGGCATTAGAATCACTCCCCAAAGCATTATTATTCGACGAAACAAAGTAAATAACAGTAGGAAATCATGATGCCAAATGGACGTATCACTCGACCGCCTTAACAAGCGGTTTAACGATGCCCAAGGTAAGTTCGAACTGGACTATTACCATTATTGTCTTTATTTAGGCAAGGAATTTTTGTGTATATCCTGAAGTGCGGAATTTCTTTATGACCACTGCAGTTGGTGCCGCGGAGGTCGAGAACCTCAAGGCCGAGCTGGGCAAGGCGAAGCAAGAGGCTGCCGAACAGAGGGCGGCGGCCGAACAGGCTGCGGCCAGTCTGTTATCGGCCAGGACTGCCAGTGAGAAGCACGAGGCCAGGGTCGCCGAAGTGCAGCAAGAGCTCAAGGACGCCATCACCAAATGTGAGGTCCTTGAGCAGAAGAATAAGGATCAGTCAACCGAGCTGTCTTCGGCTGCCGCGACTATCCAGGAGGCGCGGATGGAATCGCAAGGGTATCAGAAGAAACTCCACCAGATCAAACAGATTGCAGCCGGTAAGTGATACGTCTCCAACGTATCTATAATTTTTGATTGTTCCATGATGATATATTATCATTCTAGGATACTTTTTGGGTCTTTATTTACCAATTTATAATATTTTTGAGCACTAACCTATTGACCCAGTGCCCAGTGCCAGTTGTTGTTTTCTGCATGTTTTTCACTTCTCAAGTTTATAGTACCAAACGAAGCCCAATTGCCACGAAACTTTTTTTATGATTTTTTCTGGATCAAAAGAAGACCTGGGAGATTCGGAAGAAGGTCGGGAGCTGCACCAGGGCCGCACAAGCCAACAAGGCGCGCCCTGAGGGGGGACCGCGCCCTGATGGCTTGTGCCTCTCTGGCGGCCCTCCCGACCTCGTTCTCTGGCCTATAAATTCTCATATATCGCAAAAACCCTAGAGGCAGTCCCGAAACCCTTTTTACGCCGCCGCAAGTCTCTGTTCCGCCGCGAAGCCATCTGGAGCTCCGTTCCGGCACCCTGTCGGAGGGGTGATCGATCACGGAGGGCCTCTACATCAACCTTGCTGCCCTCATGATGATGTGCGAGTAGTTCACCACAGACCTACGGGTCCATAGCTAGTACCTAGATGGCATTCTCTCTATCTCTTGATCTTTAATACAATGATCATCGCATCTTCGCTTTGATCTATCCGATGTAATCCTATTGTGCGGTGTATTTGTTGGGATCTGATGAATTGTGGGTTTATGTTCAGATTATTCATGAAAAGTATTTGAGTCACCTCTGAATATTAAGATTATTATTTGCATGATCATTATAGCTTCGTAATGTTCTCTGATTTATTGATGTGCTTTGGCCAAGTAGATTGATCTATCTTCAGTGGGAGTGGTGCGTTGTGGTAGGTTCAACCTGACAAGTTTCTATATCCCAGTGACAAAGTAGGGGACAACATGCATCTTTGTGTTATTGCTACTAAGGATAACACGATGGGGTTTATTCATATTGCTTGAGTTTACTTTGTCTAAATCATGTCATCGTTCTCCATGCATTACTCTGTTTGTCATGAACTTAATACATAGAGAGGCAAGCATAGAAGCGCTCTTGAAGTGGAGTAATAGTAATCGGTGCAGGCAGGATTCGACCTATTTGTTTATGGACATGATGCCTATATATACATGATCATCATCGTGAAGATCGCATAACTATCCGCTTTTCTATCAATTGCCCAACAGTAATTTGTTACCCACCGTATGCTGCCTACATGAGAGATGCCGTTAGGGAAAACTATGGCCCCCGGGTCTATTCACTTATAAATTTACAAACGCTACTATTACCTTGCTGCCTTTATTTACCTTTTATTCTATTTTGCAATTTACAATTATCTACACAACTCATTTGCTTGCAAATAATGAGATCAAGGGGATTGACAACCCTCTTGCCTACGTTGGGTGCAAGTTGTTTGTTCTTTTGTGTGCAGCCTCTGAAGATGGTTTAGGATTAATATTCCTATTGGTTCGATAAACCTTGGTTTCATAACTGAGGGAAATACTTACCCACTTTGTGCTGCAATAACCCGTTCCTCTTCACGGAAAACCCAACGCAGATCACAAGTATCAGGAAGAATTTCTCGCGCCGTTGCCGGGGAGTATCATCATCTACTATCAAGTAACTTCACACAAATTTTCATTCACTTGTTTATCTTTTTATTTGCTGTTATATTTAGTTTGTCTCATAAAAATCAAAAATACAAAAATATTTATCTTTGCTAGTTATTAATTTTCTTGTTTGAAGTCATGGCTAGTTCTTCTTCCGCTCGCATTACTCCCAATGATGATGTAGTCAATTTTAAACAAAGGGGAGGAGAAAGTTTGAAAGATGCATGGTATAGGATTTGCTTTGCTCAAAATAAAGCAACTAAAATGTTATCCACCACTACCTTGCTTCACAATTTTTATGTTGGTGTGACCACTTGGTATAGGTTTGTCCTTGACACCATCACCGGTGGGAACTTCTTAATGTGTCACACCTTGGATGCCTATAACGCAATTGAAAACCTTGTAGGGGCACCACCCGTTATTGTTAATGAAACTAGTTTGACCTTGGAACATGTTATGCAAAGGCTTGATGCTATTGAAAAGAAAATGATCACAAATAAACCAATTGAGGAGTTGGATAAAAAACTTCATAACCTTATCACTCAACTTGGGTCGCAGGTAGAATGACTTTGAAAGCTTTAAAGGAAAAAAGACACTACAATTGATGAGAGGATAGAACAAGGTTTGAATAGAATTGATAAAATGGAAGAGTTCATTGACAAACTAGGTTCTGCTTTCACACCTTCTAAAACTAATGCTAGTACCTCTCAAAACGAAAGCCCCAAATTCATATTTATTCCTGAGAGCATTAGTACACCTCCTACCGAAAGAAATGAGGATCTAAAAATGATTAGTGTTCATACCAACTTTATATTTGATAAAATATCCTATTCCCAAGTCTCATATTGTCCCTATTATCCATGGTTGTGCCATTGAGGAGCTTGATGTCAAGGATGACAATACTTGAAACTATGCATTATGCCTAGCTAGGGGCATAAAACAATAGCGCTTGTTGGGAGGCAACCCAATAGTTATCTTTATATTTTTGCTTTTAACTTTCTGTTTGTTTTTGATAACATGATATTGCCTCTGTAATGATTATGTTTTTGTGTTTAAATTAGTGTGTGTGCCAAGTAAAGCCTTTGTGATGACTCACAAGATGAGTAGAATCGATGCTGAAACAAAACAGAAATTTTGACTCTAGTACAGGAATTCTCATTTTTTACTGGAGCGTGATAATGATCTGAATTTTTACACAGTATTTCTATACAAATTTTCGAGGTTGTCCTAATTTTTTAGAATTTTTAGAGTTAGAGAAGTATAGGTTCTCTATAGATTGCTACAGACTATTCTGTTTTAGATAGATTCTGTTTTTGCTTGCATAGTTGCTTGTTTTGATTATGCTATGGATTGTATCGGGGGGGGGGGGGCGTATAAGCCATGGAGAAGTTAGAATACAGTACCTATTATGCAATTATGAAATAAGAATCAACTTATAACAGTAGCTTAAGTATTCAATATGTTGCTTATACTAACGGATCTCACGAAGTTTTGTTGAGTTCTGTGTGATTGAAATTTTCAAGTTTTGGGTGTTATCACGATGGACAAAGGAATAAGGAGTGGAAAGAGCGTAATCTTGGGGATTCCCAAGGCACCCCAAGGTAATATTTTAAGGAATACAAGCATCTAAGCTTGGGGATGCCCCGGAAGGCATCCCCTCTTTCGTCTCAATCCATCGGTATGTCACTTGAAGCTATATTTTTATTCGTCACATGATATGAGTTTTGCTTGGAGCGTCGTTTGTTTTTCTTTGCTTTTACTTTCAGTTTGCCACAATCATTGTTTGCCGGACACACCTATTTAAGAGAGACACACCTTCATCCTAATTTGTTAGAATACTCTATGTGCTTCACTTATATATTTTGAGCTTAGCAGTTGCTCTAGTACTTCACTTATATCTTTTTGAGCACGATGGCGTGTAGATTTTATAGAAATGATTTCCCTCTCGTTCTTCACTTATATTTGTTTGAGAGATAATAATAGTGACCAAAATTTTCATGGGTCATAAGACTAGTCCAAAAATATTAGGTATTCAATGAGTGATAATCAAAACCATCATGTAGCACATATAGAGAAATTGCGGGTTAATGATATTGATGTGGTAATATGAAAAAGGTGTAAGTTCATAACTGTTGATTCGTAGAAGTGTCGATATTAAGAGAGGTTAACTTCTTGTTCGTCTAAAAATTAAAGAGGCATGGTGATGATGTGTGAGCATTTCTATTCCTCATTGAAATCCTAGTGTTGTTTCGGGTCGGAAGCGCGCGATGGTTAACTCCTACCAACCTCTTCCCTCGGGGCATGCGAGTAGTACTTTGATTTGTGATAAAAATAATAAAACTTTGCAATAAGTATGTGAGTTCTTTATGACTAATGTGAAACCATGGACATACGCAACCTCACCTTTTCATATTTGCTAGCCTCTTCGGTACCGTGCATAGCCCATTCTCACCTTGAGGATCGGTGCAACTCTCGCTGGTGCATCCAAACCCTGTGACATGATACGCTCTGTTGCACATAAGCCTCATTATATATTCCTAAAAAAAGCCACCATACCTACCTATCATGGCATTTTCATAGCCATTCCGAGATATATTGCCATGCAAATTCCATTGTCACTTCACATGACTAGTTCGTTCATCATCATATTGCTTTGCATGATCATATAGAGCTGACATAGTATTTGTGGCAAAGCCACTATTCATCATATTTTTGATACGTGTCACGCTAGATCATTGCACATCCTGGTACACTGCCAGAGGCATTCATATAGAGTCATATCTTCATATCAGTTCTTCATATCGAGTTGTAAGTAAATAAAAGTGTGATGATCATTATTGTTAGAGCATTGTCCCAGTGAGGAAATAAAGATGGGGGAGGCCAAATGAGCCCACCATTCTGAATAAAAAAATGAATGAGAGAAGGGACTTTGCTACTATCTTTTACCACACTTGTGCCTGAAAGTGGCACCTTGTTCCTCATGCAGAGAGAGTCTCATGTTATGTTATTTTCATATGCTAGTGGGAATCACTTTTTCATTATTACAAACTTGGCTTGTATATTCCTATGACGGGCTTCCTCAAATGCTTGAGGTCTTCATGAGCAAGCAAGTTGGATGCACACCCCACTTAGCTTCATCTGAGCTTTCATACACTTATAGCTCTAGTGCATCATTTGCATGGCAATCCCTACTCCTTGCATTGGCATCTCCATAGACCGTTGGTACACCTAGTTGATGCGAGACTATCTTCTCCACTTTTTGCCCCTTTGATATCTACCACCATATTCTATTCCACCTAATGCTATTTCCAATGGATCACACTCATGTATTGCGTGAAGAATAAAAAGTTGATGCATATTGAAAAAGTACGATCCAATTGCCTGACTTGGACACCGTGGTGCTTGACATTTGTATTAATGTGGTGAAGATGGAGCCATGCCTTGCTAATAATAAGATGAATGGGGGTAAACATTCTTTGAGGATCGTATACTTTGAAAGATTGATGATTTTGTTTCTTATACTAAGTATTGCTATATTAATATTTGTTGATTCATCGTTTCTCAATGAGCATACATGCATAAGATTACATAATGGATAGCATGTCACACCAAAAATTCTGTTTTTATCATTTACCTACTCGAGGACGAGCAGGAATTAAGCTTGAAGATGCTTGATACGTCTCCAACGTATCTATAATTTTTGATTGTTCCATGATGATATATTATCATTCTAGGATACTTTTTGGGTCTTTATTTACCAATTTATAATATTTTTGAGCACTAACCTATTGACCCAGTGCCCAGTGCCAGTTGCTGTTTTCTGCATGTTTTTCACTTCTCAGGTTTACAGTACCAAACGAAGTCCAATTGCCACGAAACTTTTTTATGATTTTTTCTGGACCAAAAGAAGACCTGGGAGATTCGAAAGAAGGCCGGGAGTCGCACGAGGGCCGCACAAGCCAACAGGGCGCGCCCTAGGGGGGTCGCGCCCTAATGGCTTGTGCCTCCCTGGCTGCCCTCCCGGCCTTGTTCTCTGGCCTATAAATTCTCATATATCGCAAAACCCTGGAGGCAATCCCGAAACCCTTTTTACGCTGCCGCAAGTCTCTGTTCCACCGCGAAGCCATCTGGAGCTCCGTTCCGGCACCCTGCCGGAGGGGGATCGATCACGGAGGGCCTCTACATCAACCTTGTTGCTCTCATGATGATGTGTGAGTAGTTCACCATAGACCTACGGGTCCATAGCTAGTACCTAGATGGCAATCTCTCTATCTCTTGATCTTCAATACAATGATCATCGCATCTTCGCTTTGATCTATCCGATGTAATCCTATTGTGCGGTGTGTTTGTTGGGATCAGATGAATTGTGGGTTTATGTTCAGATTATCCATGAAAAGTATTTGAGTCACCTCTGAATTAAGATTCTTATTTGCATGATCATTATAGCTTCGTAATGCTCTCCGATTTATTGATGTGCTTTGGCCAAGCAGATTTATCTATCTTAAGTGGGAGTGGTGCGTTGTGGTAGGTTCAACCTGACAAGTTTCTATATCTCAGTGACAAAGTAGGGGACAAGATGCGTCTTTGTGTTGTTGCTACTAAGGATAACACGACGGGATTTATTCATATTGCTTGAGTTTACTTTGTCTACATCATGTCATCGTGCTCCATGCATTACTCTGTTTGTCATGAACTTAATACGTAGAGAGGCAAGCATAGAAGCTCTCTTCAAGTGGAGTAATAGTAATAAGTGCAGGCAGGAGTCGGCCTATTTGTTTATGGACGTGATGCCTATATATACATGATCATTGCCGTGAAGATCGCATAACTATCCGCTTTTCTATCAATTTCCCAACAGTAATTTGTTACCCACCGTATGCTGCCTACATGAGAGATGCCGCTAGGGAAAACTATGGCCCCCGGGTCTATTCACTTATAAATTTACAAACGCTACTATTACCTTGCTGCCTTTATTTACTTTTTATTCTATTTTGCAATTTACAATTATCTACACAACTCATTTGCTTGCAAATAACGAGATCAAGGGGATTGACAACCCTCTTGCCTGTGTTGGGTGCAAGTTGTTTGTTTTTTTGTGTGCAGCCGCTGAAGACGGTTGAGGATTGATATTCCTATTGGTTCGATAAACATTGGTTTCATAACTGAGAGAAATACTTACCCACTTTGTGCTGCAATAACCCGTTCCTCTTCACGGAAAACCCAACGCAAATCACAAGTATCAGTAAGCGATATTTACTGCAATGCCCCTTTGACGGAAAAGGGTTCATGTTACTCACCCGGGTGTGGCATTCTCCAGGCGCGTTTGCAGATCTCCCGAAGAGTGTTGCAGATGCGGCACAACACTATGCATCGCAGGAGGGAGATGCTAAGCAGCGGCTGTTCTGGGCGCAGTTTGAAGCCCCTGAGCAGTTGTTTCTCGTCTCTGATCAGCTGAAACAACTGATGGAGCTGCATCGAATAGTCGAGCCAGCCATGAAGGACCTCTACATCAGGTTATGGCCTACGGAGCCATTACCCGACAGCTACTTCGGCTTGGTGCAGAAGCTGACTGTTGCCGTGCCCCGGGTTGACACTCTGATCCACTCCGCCTGCACCGAGGGAGCCCGGATGGCCTTCGCGAAGACCATGGTGCATTGGCCGAAGATAAAGCCGACCGAGATGGCCACCGGTCCTCCATCGCCCAAGAAGGAACATAGGCGCCCCGAGCTATACTTTCCCGCCGTTATGGATGGTGCTCGGGCGATAGAGGCCTTATGCCCGAAGGATGTAATTCTTGAGTGAAAGTACTGTCTTGTATGGATAGTTTAAACTTTTGTATGTCTCATATTTATAACTTGGCGTGATATATATCATGCTTTGCTTTTTTTAATTTTGACTACTGTGCGGTTGTTTTAACTTGAAAGTTACCAGTCATCAGCTTCATCCCCCTTATAGATACTAGAAGGGGTGTTTCCTATATCCGCACTGTTACCCTTAGCCAACGTCTTGGTACCCAGAGGCGGTAGTGCGAGAGAAAACTATGCAATCAGACTATGCGGCTTTAGTGATTTCACTTAACCTTAGGAGCTTGATTGTGGGGACTAAGTACTGGCCCCTTGTATGTTGAGGCGTTCGGATATACCAAGGTAAGAAACCATTATCACCTAGTTCGTATGACTCCGAACCCTTCGTGTAACATGGGTAACATCCAGTGATTGGTTTAGTTTAATACTTGTCATCGGATGGCAGATCGGTTCACGCATATTATGCCAGTCAGTTTTCGGCTTTCTCCACTGAGGTACTTAACCAGACGAACTAGAAGTACAATCGCAGTGGTTCTCCCTTTACTTTTTTAGCCGAACTAGCGGAACGTAAAAAGGTAAACATAGGAGCAGGGCAATCCAACTTTTGACCCAAGACATAATTCGGAGCCAATGCATACAACGCAATATCCAAGACGCTAGACACATGAGAAAAAGCTGGTGTCGGGATGATGCTTGAGGCGAGCTTAATGTTCGAGCCCCCGGTCAATTGGCTGGCTGTAGTTAAAAGATGTATCGAACTGGCTTGTTTTTGATATGGGAGATCGAATAGAGAAAGAAGGAAAAGGGGCTTATGCAATATGAATGACTGCCACAGGACCATAAAGATTGGTCTTTATTTCCAATTTACTCTTGACATATAATCCGTACACTCTTGTTTACCCAAGCAACTATTACATATACTCAGAGATAAATTTACAGGGAAAATGTTTACACAAGACTTTGAAAGAATGGCTTGATGTCCTTTACTACGTCCTATTGCACGTCTGCGCCTTTGCTCTCCTGTAGGGTACCCCTTTAGAGAAGGTAGTAGTTGGCGAGCAGGTTTTTGCGAGAAAGAGCCTTGAGAAGTCGCCGGATTGTGTGAGCTTGATGCTGCTAAATAGGTCCTTGATGGTACCTGATACTGTCCAAAGACATGTCTAACCGTAGTTCGGTTTAGCCGAACACTAAGCCTTTGGATATAAGGTCCCCGGAGCTGCCCATGGTATCTTAAGCGCGAAATTATGCCGCCGAGGTACGAACCTCACGGGTAGCTTGGCCGTGCTGTGGGGGGCGTACTCCTATTTGAGTGGAGCATGAGAGGGCTCAGGGAACTGAAAGATAGCTCGGGCCCGCTGACTTACCTTTCGCGTCTTGGCGGTGGACTAGGAGTTCGGCGCCTCATCGCCGAGCTGGACCTCGGCTGCTAGAGCCGCGGTGTGTTCTTCCACTCGGAGTGAACGCTCTGTATTGCCACAGACCGTGATGACCCCCTTGGGTCTGGGATTTTAAGCTTCAAGTACGCATAGTGGGGGACGACATTGAAACGGGCGAATGCTTTTCGGTCAAGAAATGCGTGATAGCCACTGCGAAAAGGGACGATGTCAAAGATCAGATTCTCGCTGCGGAAATTATCGGGCGAGCCGAACACTACTTCCAGAGTTATGGTGCCCGAACAGCGGGCCTCGACGCCAGGTATTATTCCTTTAAAGGTAGTGTTACTGGGTTTGATCCGTGACGGATCGATACCCATTTTCTTCACCGTGTCCGCGTAGATAAGATTGAGGCTACTGCCTCCATCCAAGAGGACCCTTGTTAGGTGGTACCCGTCCACTATGGGGTCGAGTACCAAAGTCGCTGACCCGCCATGTCGAATACTGGTCAGGTGGTCAGTGCGGTCAAAGGTGATCGGGTACACCGACCACGGGTTGAACTTCGGGGCTACATGCTCTAGGGCATAGATGTCCCGAAGTGCACGCTTCCTTTCCCTTTTTGGTATGTGTGTGACATAGATCATGTTTACAGTTTTGACCTCAGGGGGGGAATTGCTTCTGGCCTCCGCTATTCGGCCTGCGAGGCTCTTCATCGTCCTTGCTGCGGGTGCCCTTGCCATGATCCTCAGCTGCGAGTTTGCTTGCCTGCTTGAACACCCAATAGTTATGGTTGGTGTGAGTGGCAGGCTTGTCTTGGGTGTCGTGGATCTGACAGGGCCTTTCCATGATTTTGTCTAACTGAGTAGGTCCATCTCTGTCCCCTTTAGAGGGTTTCCTCCGCTGTGGAAGTTTTGAATTACTAAATCCGGCATTTACTGCCGTGTCTTCGGTCTCGCCACCGCTGTGTCGACGCTTATTCTTATTGTGCCGTGGCTTCCGTTACCATCCCGAACCTCAGAGGTACCGGGGTTTCCGAGAGGGTTGTCGCGACGGGCAAACCAGCTGTCCTCGCCCGCACAGAAGCGGGTCATAAGCGAGGTAAGGGCTGCCATTGATCTTGGCTTATCCTGCCCGAGCTGGTGGATAGCCACTCGTCTCGGATATTGTTCCTGAAAGAGGCCAATGCCTCAGCATCTGAGCAATTGACGATTTGATTTTTCTTCGTCAGGAACCGATTCTTGAATTGCCGGGATGACTCGCCGGGCTGTTGGACGATATGGCTCAGGTCATCGGCGCCCAGGGGCCGAACATAGGTGCCTTGAAAATTATCTCAGAAAGCATCCTTGAGCTCCTCCCAGCTCCCTATGGAGTTCCTCCCAGCTCCCTATGGAGTTTTCTGGGAGGCTGTTCAGCCAATGCCGGACTGGTCCTTTGAGTTTCAATGGTAGGTATTTTATGGCGTGGAGGTCATCTCCGCGGGCCATGTGTATGTGGAGAAGAAAGTCTTCGATCCATACCACCGGATCTGTTGTACCGTCATAAGGTTCAGTGTTTACGGGCTTAAACCCTTCGGGGAACTGATGATGCATCACTTCGTCTGTAAAACACAGCGGATGAGCGGCGCCCCTGACTCTGGCTACGTCGTGTTGGAGGTCGGGTGGGAACCTTACTCGGTGCTATCCCCGAACTCTATCATTCTGGTCGAGCCAAGCTTGGTACCCGTCCCGTACAGCAGGGGTGTGCCCTCTCGATTCATAGATGGATCTTGTCTGACCTGCGCCAGCATTCAAGGTGTGTCACAGGTCGAATGGGTCTTTGGGCCGCGCTGGCTCTTTCCTTCCTCGCGGGGGTATTCGGGTTGCTCCCCAGCCTTGGCGGTGGTCCTGTCCCATCCTCGAGGGGGGCGGTCCGGCTGTTCGCCCTGGGTTTGTCTTGGGGGCGTGGGTTTGACGGCCTCGTCGCCAAATTCCGGCAGTAGACGGCGGCACGGGTAAAGTTTGTCCTGACTTTGTCGTTCGTAGTCGTACCCTTCTTCGGCAGCGAGGACTTGTGTCCATCGGTCGTTAAGGGAATCTTGCTCAGCCTTAATTTGCTGCTGTTTTATTTTGAGGCTTCGGGCGGTGGCTATAAGTTGCCGCTTGAATCGTTCCTGGTCCAGCGGGTCTTCGTGGACGATAAAGTCCTCGTCGCCCAGACTAACCTCGTCCTCGAAAAGAGGGAGGTAGTTTCTGTCTTCGGAATCACTCAGGTTATCGGGCTCTTTGGGGTCTATGTGTCCCTCCGGATTGTCGTGATGCTGTTTGAGCGCAGCTGGGTCAGCGGGATCTATAGGTGTGTCCGATGTGGCGCTCTCGGAGCTCGTGTTGCCTTTCCGGCCCTTGCGTCCCTTGGATTTTTTGCGCTGACGCCGGCATTTGAGTGGCTCATCGCCACTGTTTTTCATTGAGGTGTCGTCGCCGCTCTTCTTTGGAGTGACATCTCCCTTATCACTAGGGGTGTCCACCATATACACGTCATATGTGGAGGTGGCAGTCCATCGCCCCGTTACGGGAGGAGCAGTTGTGTCGACATCCGCGTATGCGTCCTCGGCGTCATTCGAGGAGAAGTCCAACACATCGGTTAAATCTTTGATGGTGGCTACTAAGTGGGTGGTGGGTGGGAAACAAAATTCCCTATGGCCGGCCTCAAGGACGATCTGACGATAGGTCGAGGCTGAGTCGTACATGATTTCCAAGGTTTGGATCCAGGCCAGTGTCTCGTTCGACAACGAGAGTTCAGCCGGACCCGCCTCTGGTATTTTGGAGGAGTGGCTCTCCGATGTGGCAACACAGGGAGCGTGCTCGACCAGGATTGATTCCTGGTCTTGGAACGCCGTGGTCGGATCCGAACTCGAGGCCGGCTCCGAAGTGGGTATTCCGGACATGACGTCAAGGGAAAGGTCCGAAGTCAAGGCTTCGAAGATCTCGTGCTCATCGGGCAAAGCCGAGAGTTTGGAGAGGACCAGATCGCCTTGGGCGTTGGCAACATAATCTAGGTCGCCGAACTTGATTCCCTGGCCCGGGGCAAACCCGGTGATCTGGCCAAGGTCATCTACCGCACTAGCATGTTGTGCGGTGCCGTCAAAACGCGGAAACTGGACGGGGACAAAGATATCCTCGGCATCGAAGTGGTCGCTGGTGACCAGGCAAGCCATCGATCCTTCTCGCAATACCATGGTGGAACTCTCAATGAAAGCACCAATATCGGTGTCAAAATCGGCAGATCTCGGGTAGGGGGTCCCGAACTGTGGGTCTTGGATCGATGGGTAACAGGAGACAAGGGAGACAATGTTTACCCAGGTTCGGGCCCTCTTAATGGAGGTAAACCCTACGTCCTACTTTGTTTTGTATTGATGATGGGGTATCAAGTACAGAGTTGATCTACCTCGAGATCTCATGATGTGGTCTAGAACCCTAGAAGTAACGAGCTTAACTTGTGCTACGGACTAAGACCCTCCGGTTTATATAGGCACCGGGGGTATCTAGGGTTTACACAATGCCGGTTACACCAGGAGAAGAATATGCCGAACTCATCATCAGGTTCTTGGAGTACACGTCACGGTCTTGGGAGATTTCCATCTTGGTTGTTGCGACATAGTCTTCGGGCCTTTATTGATAATGACAAAGCGGCCCACTCTCCGGCCCATAGAAATAGTCCGGCAGCCCGAGGACCCCTTAATCCAGGACTCCCTCAGCCACCGTCTTCGTGTGTGGAGTTGAACCAAGAAGTTTGTATGGGCAAGGAGATCGCCTACTTCGTGAAGATCTACCCCGAGTGAGGCTAGTCCTTCGTGGACGTAAGCCGTGATGGAATAGACGAGGTCGCTACATCGTGGACCCTTATGGATGGAGCCTTCCGTGGACTCTCGCGACCGCTACCCTCCATGAGTTGAAGTCTCCATCAACGTGGACGTACGATAGCGCCACCTATCGGAACCACGGGAAAAATCTTCGTGTCTCCTATTGCGTTTGATCTCCTCTTCTCTACTCTTACTTACATGTGCTTGTCTTTACTTTCCGCTGCTATACTCGTTGACTTGCATGTGTAGGGTGTGCTAGACTTGTTAGAATTTCTAAAATCCACCAACCATTAAAATTGGGAAAAGGTTAGGTTTTATCTTGTCAATTAGTCTATTCACCCCCCTCTAGACGTCCCTTCTCAATCCTACAGTGAGGGCTGATCTGGAGTCTGTTTGGGGCTCCGGAGAGTGGAATTCGTCGCCATCGTCATCACCAACCCTTCTCCATCAACAATTCCATGATGCCCACCACCGGGAGTGAGTAATTCCTTTGTAGGCTTGTTGGACGGTGATGGGATTGGATGAGATTTGTCATGTAATCGAGTCAATTTGTTAGGGCTTGATCCCTAGTATCCACTATGTTCTGAGATTGATGTTGCTATGAATTTGCTATGCTCAATGCTTGTCACTAGGGCCTGAGTGCCATGATTTTAGATATGAACCTATTATGTTTCTATGAATATGAGAGTGTTTTGGATGCTATCTTGCAAGTTGTATGCACCTATTATGTGTTATGATCCGTAGACCCCAAAGTGACAGAAATTGGAATCATCTATTAAAAGGAGGCCTTAATATCCCTTAGTTTCCCTTTAGACCCCGCTGCCATGGGAGGGTAGGACAAAAGATGTCATGCAAGTTCTTATTATAAGCACGTATGACTATATACGGAATACATGCCTACATTATATTGATGAATTGGAGCTAGTTCTATATCGCTCTAGGTTGTGACTGTTACATGATAAATGTCATCCAAATCAAATATCCATCACTAATCCAATGCCTACGCTTTTCGCATATTGATCTCCGTTAAGTTACTTTCGCTACTGCTACTGTTACAATCACTACAATCTGCTACTTTCCGTTGTCTCCATTACTATTGTTACTGTGCTACTAAACACTTTACTGCAGAAAGATATTTCCAGGTGTGGTTCAATTGACAACTCAACTGCTAAGGCTCATAAATATTCTTTGGCCCCTCTTGTGTCGAATCAACAAATTTGTGTAAAATCCTACCATTGAAGACCGTTGTGATCCCTATACTTGTGGGTTATCGGGCGGGGTGGGGGGGGGGGGTGGGGGGGTGGGGGGCTCCTCTGACGGTGAGCCGTCCCTCAACACCTCACAGTAGGAGCGCACCGGCCCATTGTCTTCGTCTTTCGAGGAGGTCAGATCTCCCCAACGCATGGGGCTGGCCAGCGAGGGAGCCATGGTGTCGGTGGGAAGGGGGATGGTAGGGGCGAGGAGAGAGCATGGGCCTTAGGTAGACGTCGGGGCCGGGGTGGCCATTGGCAGGGGAATGTGGACACCCCCGCCGGAGTGGCAGGCGGCGGAAGGGAGGGGATAAGTGGAAGGCGGAGGCATCTTCTTGTCTTGGAACACATGGTAGACACGCGCGCATTGTAATGTACGACACTAAAAAGTTACATCCAAATGTGGACACTAGCTCCCGAGATGGAGAAATTCGCATGGGCACCTAGGTGTGAGAGCACGCAACTTGGTGCTCATACAAGCGCTTCATTATTCGTAAACTCGTTTATCTGATTAGTCCTTAATTGATGTATATGGATTCATGCATGGTATCTTTGCGTAGCTTTTGGCAGCTCCACACATCTCACCTCTCATGCTTTTTCTTTTTTTACTTTCAAACTTGAATCTGTTATATCTTTTGAACAAAAAGTCCATTTGTGTTTCGTTTGCATATTCATATTATTTACGATGATTGTTTTGAAAGAAGATCACTTCGGAATACGGTTTTTTAAAACTTCACCACGTATCAAACTGTTAAAACTTGAGAGTCATATATTAAGGTTTTATCAAGCTTCATCAAGTTTTACGAAGACACTTTTTATGGTTTCAGGGTTTAGGGCTTAGGGCTTTGGGTTAAGAAATTTTTATCGAAACATCGAGAAATTGTGAAAAAAGACCATGCCATGATTTTTGTGCCCCCGCCCCGTGCTGCAAATCCTCTCTCCGTACATGCATCTAAATTCAAATAGTTTTCGCATGGCTCACCATGCCAAATACTTCCTCTGCACCAAAATATATGTCGTTCAAGCAACTGTAGATCAGCTACTCCAGCGACATATATTTCGGTACGGAGGGAGTATATCTCTATACCTTTTTACCAACATATTACCATATGTTAAAAGAAGTTTATTTTAACACAGTACACACGCAATCGTTCATATATACGCGCATACACTCACCCTTATGAACGCACACACGCACATTCTACCTCTATGAGCACCTTCGAGAGACCGACCGGTGTATCATCTTAAGATTTACGAAGTCGCCGTATGTTAAAAGAAGTTGAGACAAATAAAAAGAACATAAATGCACGTATAATTACCATAGCAGCCAGGAGCTAGACATGCACTACTCTCTCTTCATCACTGCCCGTCATCAATTTCACGACTATAACACGCACGAAGTACAACTCCGATGAATTCCTTGTGCACACAAGCACCTTTGTATGCCAAGAGGAGCGGAAAGTCGAGGCCACGAGGCACCTACTAGTGGAGAGGGAAGCATTACGATCCAGTGATCCACGCCATTCCTGCCGCGAAACCAGAAAAAATCATCAAAAACCTCCAAGACCAAAATAGAAAATAAATCATAGAGAAATTGGAAGTAGAATCTGAGACTGGCAGAGGTAAAGCTCCAGCCTCCAACCCAACCCTCTGCCCCCGAAAGGCACAGACAGCCCTATTTTACTTCACCACGGCCGCGGCCTTTGTGTGGCCTCCGTCCCCTGTTATCCCTTCTTCTTCCCCGTCTCGCCTCCTCCTCCTCCCCATCGGCAAACCCCTTCTCGCTCTCCACCGCTCGCCGAGTTTTGCCCAATTCGCGCCCTGCCGGAGCCTGGGTCCACGAAGAGGGCCCCCTTTCGCCGGCCGCCGCGCCGCCGATGAGATTGGCCGCCGCCGCGCCATGCAACCCCCGACGGCCGCTCTGTCTGGTATGCCTTGACTCCTCGTTAATTGCCTCGCCTAGGTTTTTAGGGGGTAGAATTCTGCTTTCGGAGCCTGATTTTTTGTTTTTGTTTTGTTCCTGTCATGTAGCGTCGTCGCTGGAGTGCGCGAGCTCGTGCAGGGCCTTGTGGAAAGGGGGCGGCGGAGCTGGGAGGCCCTACGAATGCAGCGTGCTCTCTTGCGCCTGGAACGCTCCACGCGCGCTCACCGGCGCGCTTGCCAGCACCACCCAGTGCTCCTCCTGTAGCCACGCTGAAGCCGTAGGCGGCGGGAGGCGGCGAGGTCGCCCACGGCAGAGTAACAACAACACGGTGTGTTGCTCCTACCCGTTAGAGATTTATAAGAATTTGGTATCTCTGCTACTTTAGGTTTTTAATAACCGAGTGGCAATGGATGTTAGTATTTTGCCCCATTTTGGTGGAATTAGTGAAACTACTGATCTGAAATATCAAAACCATCAAACACGTGTTATAAGGGTGATATACCTCTAGCCTTTGGGTCAAGGGCCATTGTGAAGTATTACCTTGTCTTAAGGAAAAAAAAACAAATCCCCATTTGTATGACAGGTTATTTCCCTACGTATTCCATTATCATGTACTTCCTCTGTAAACAAATATAAGAGCGTTTAGATCACTAAAGTAGTGATCTAAACGCTCTTATATTTCTTTACGGAGGGAGTACATCCGTATAGGTTCCATCAGCAAATACATTTAGGATCAATTACTGCTAAATGTATTCAAAATGACTTGGTCGAAATATGGGTTCTGTAATCACCTTGTCAATATGCACTATGCTCTTTAGATGTCCACCATTGGCATACAGATCGTATGTACTCATACAGGCTTAATGCCTGCCGCCCCACCATTATTTTCTTAGCTCTCCCATCTAGTTCACAAGATAAGAGTGTCTCCCTTCTATTGCAAGTGGACATCTTTTCAGAAATTGACACATGTCCTGTTTTCATCTTTTGACTACTGACTTTATCATAACATATTCATATTGTTTATAAGATAAAATTATGGAAATATATTTTCTTGAAATATACTAATTAGCTTTTGTGTTGTCAAACTGAGTAGTTTTGTGTATTTTTTTAGGTGTGGAAGTTTGATCGCAAAATATTCTAAAGTGTGAAAAAAATGGTAGCAGGGTGAGGGGTTGCTATTTCTTAGAGCAATCGGGCCAATCTCTTGTTTCATTTAGACCGTAGTGAAAGAGTTAAAATTCAAAATAATCTCAACGAGTGGAAACGTTCATACATCGAGATAACCCAGCAACAGCAAAAACCAAGGGACATGTCTGTCCAGAAGAGCATGTTCTAACTTCTTAGCTACCATAAACTAAAGACAAAGTATCTAGAGACTGTTTGACATCCAATGGTGCTGATACCAATGTTTACAAGTCGTAAAGTCGAGCCAAGTCGTTGGGGTACCGACTTGTGGATTAATCGAGACTAGCTAAGATTAATCGTGATTAATAGTTTACTGGTCGTTGACTACTATATGCTACAAATACCATACATAATATAACAATTAAATGCGAAAAATAGAAAAAGATGACCCATTAGTAGTTGGGCCGGCCCAGCTAGGGCCATTTCCTCTCCCATTGTCAAGAGCTACTGGATGCTATAGATATTAATCTGCACCGTCAAACTCAAGCCCTGCCTCTCTCTGCCCTAACAGCAGCAGCAGCTCTTCCACACGATGCCACAGATGACATTTCCTCTCCCATCGTCAGGAGCCCTCACACACTATGGATCTCTCAACTCCCCCGCAGCAGCTCTCTTCCCACCGCCCCTCCTCCCAGCGCGCTCCTCTTGCTGCTGCAGCGGGAGGGTCCTTCAGATCCAGCTGCCTCAAGTGGGACGACCAGAAAACTGAGATTAATCGCGCCTAATCTGGATTAGCCACCTAGTCGCGCGCCCAGGGCCGCAAGTCGAGTCGCTAGCCCAAGTCGAGGCTGCTCCTGCGACCGGTGGATTAATCTAGGATTAATCTTGGATTAATCGTCCAATTTAAAACTTTGGCTGATACTAGTTCTGAAATAGTTAATTTTGCGAGTATCTAACTTCTCATACCAATATTTGGTCACTGTGCTCATTGGTTGCATTTAAAATGTTATAATGATACTTTCCTTAATAGTTGTCGCCTTTTATTTCCAGTTACTGCACATCACCTGGGCAGAAGACACCAACAAAGGAAAGTTGGGTCATGGTTCATCAGCTAGTTTTGTTTCCTCTGGGAAAAAATTCAGATATTGGTCAACTCCTGTGAAATCAATGTGGAGGGTTTCATGCTATTCGTCGGAACCGTTTGACCTTGTTTCTCCAGAAACGTTGTGGGAGGTTTGTCAACAAACCACAAAGCTCAACACTCTTTGCTCATTTTTGGGGTATATTTAGTTTGTACTAGTCATGTTCACATGCCTCTTATTCTAAAATCAGCTTAAGATTATGGTTAATTGCTTTGCTCTACCAACATTTTATTAGCTTTTTGACCATTTCATGATAGGGTGTTAACGAGTATAATGTTTGTGGTCATTTCTCTTGTTGTTTTGCAAGTCTCTAAGCATATACTACAACAACAACAACAACAACAACAACAACAACAACAACAACATAGCCTTCAGCCCCAAACTAGTTGAAGTAGGTTAGAGCTGAAAGCCTGAAACCCATAAGATCTCCAAACCAACTTATGGTTCTGGCACGTGGATAGCTAACTTCCACGCACCCTTGTCCATGGCTAGTTCTTTGGTGATATTCCAGTCGTTCAGATCTCTCTTTACGGATTCCTCCCATGTCAAGTTTGGTCTACCCCGACCTCTCTTGACATTATTAGCACACTTTAACTGTCCGCTATGCACTGGAGCTTCTGAAGATCTGCGCTGTGATATGACCACATCAATAACTGGCACTCTTAATCCAGTAGTTGTTCAAGTCATCTGTGATGTTTCTATTATAGAAGTTACATGCATGCACACACGTAAGAAAGAGGATATTCAACATGCATGCATTACGTGGGAGAGGTGCATGTGCGTGCATGCAAGGAAGGACTCATATACTAGCACGTTTGATCAGTTTTCATTTGGACCAGAGATTAGGAGTAGCACGTGTCTCCATGAGGGAGGAGTCCTGGTCGCGGCTAATAACAAATGAGTCTTGGTCGACAAGGAGTACTACTTTCATCAGGTACGGCCACCCGAGAAGGAAGCATGGATGTCTCGAGAGATCAGAGAGCTGCTCTCTTTGAAGGGAACCGGGTGGGGTCCACCTGTAGTTTGCACCATGACACACCAACCAAAATAAAGAGTCCTAGTGTCTTTTATTTCCTTATTAAGATATAATCGGTTGCTATTTTATGGCAGTTAGACTTCCTTTTTAATTTGTACAACTAGCGTGTTGGTCAAATCATGTTTGGGTCGGCTATACTAACCACTTCTCCTTATCTGTTAACGTATACCTTTCCTATAAATAGCCACAGTACGGTCATTGTAAGGTTAGGTTATTTTATGATGAATTAGACACTATGCATGTTTCGGCGGTCGGACATTATTGAGTTTAGAGAATTCTTGTCAAAAATCTCTACTGGCGTGTGAGTTCTGCGACGCGACGCGTAGGAGATTACAAGCTGAGCCTATATGGTTCGTCCATGTTATTCCTTCAGATTGAGGGGTTGGTGTGTTGTTTCTGCGGAGCTTGTGAACATCTTCATAAACCCGCAACTAGTTCTTGTTGCGATGGAGGTTTGTATCGTGAAAGATCGGGCCAACAACGGATCAACCCTTGCCTCGAGGTTCGCTCTACATCACATTGTATATGCTCAAACCATCTTAGACAATGTTGGCAAAACTTCTCTTCAATCGGTTCTACCCCAACTCTATCACGTATATCATCACTCTGGACCCAATCCTTCCTTGTGGCAACACATCCATCTCAACATGCGCATTTCCGCTACACCCAACTGTTGAACATGTCACTTTTTAGTCGGCCAACACTCAACGTCGTACGGCATTGAGGGTTAAATCGCCATCCTATAGAACCTGCCTTTTAGCTTCTATGGCATTCTCTTGTCACAGAGAACGCTAGAAGCTTGGCACCACTTCATCCATCCGACTTTGATTCGATGGCTCACATCTTCATCAATATCACCATCCTTTTGCAACATTGACCCCAAATATCGAAATGTGTCCTTCTGAGGTACCACCTGCCCATCAAGGCTAACCTCCTCCTCCTCGTGCCTAGCAGTATTGAAACCGCACTTCATGTACTCAGTTTTAGTTCCACTAAGCCTAAAACCTTTTGATTCTAAAGTTTGTCTCGATAGCTCTAACTTTCCATTAATCCCCATTCGACTATCATCGACTAGCACCACATCATCCACAAAGAGCATACACCATGGGATATCTCCTTGTAAATCCCTTGTGACCTCATCCATCACCAAGGCAAAAAGATAAGGCTCAAAGTTGACCATCAATGCAGTCCTATTTTAATTGGAAAGTCATCAGTGTCGCCATCACTTGTTTGAACACTTGGCACAACATTATCGACATGTTCTTGATGGGAGTAATGTACTTTGTTGGGACTTTGTGTTTCTTCAAGGCCCAACAGATGACGTTCTGCGGTATCTTATCATAGGCCTTCTCTAAGTCAATGAACACCATATGCAGGTCCTTCTTTTGCGCCCCGTATCTCTCCATAAGTTGTCGTACCAAGAAAATGGCTCACATGGTCGACCTCCCAGTCATGAAACCAAACCGATTTTTGGTCAAGCTTGTCATTCCTCTTAAACGGTGCTCAATGACTCTCTCCCATAGCTTCACTGTATGGCTCATCAGCTTAATTCCACGGTAATTAGTACAACTTTGAACACCCCCCTTTGTTCTTGAAGATTGGTACTAATATACCACGCCTCCATTCTTCTGGCACCTTGTTTTCCTAAAAAATGAGGTTGAAAAGCTTAGTTAGCCATACTATCGTTATGTCTTTGAGGCCTCTCCACACCTCAATGGGGATACAGTGGCCCATTGCCTTGCCTCCTTTCATTCTTTTTAAAGCCTCCCGGACCTCAAACTCCTGGATTCTTCGCACAAAACGCCTTCTGGTATCATCGAAGGAGTCGTCCAACTCAATAGTAGAGCTCTCATTCTCTCCATTGAACAACTTGTCGAAGTACTCCCGCCATCTATGCTTGATCTCCTCGTCCTTCACTAGGATTTGATTTGTTCCGTCCTTGATGCATTTGACTTGGTTGACATCCCTCGTCTTCCTCTCTCGGATCTTGGCCATCTTATAGATATCCCTTTTGCCGTCCTTCGTGTCTAAGCGTTGGTAGAGGTCCTCATACGCTCGACCCCTTTCTTCACTCACAAATTGCTTTGCAGCCTTCTTTGCCACCTTGTACTTCTCTATGTCGCCTACACTCTTATCTAGGTGTAGGCATCTGAAACAGTCTTTCATCTTAATAGTCTTCTGGACATCATCGTTCCACCACCAGGTATCTTTAGCTTTGTTTCTACTTCCCTGGGTCACTCCCCAAACTCCTCTGAAGCCAGTTTTTACAGATGCAAGTCGCCATCTTCATCCACATATTGTTTGCATCACCTCCTTCCTCCCAAGGGCCCTCCTTAATAACCCTCCCCTTGAAAGCCTGAGCTGCCTCCTCCTTGAGCTTCCACCACTTCGTTCTAGCGACTTTGGCGCGCTTATCCCGCTGGACACGAATCCAAAAGCGAACGTCAGCCATGTCGAGGGACAACACTCTCTCTCCATGTATCACCTTACAATATGCAAGCACGCCTGTCTTCTCGAGAGGACGAAATCAATCGGGCTAGAGTGTTGACCACTACTAAAAGTCACTAGATGGGATTCTCTCTTTTGAAAGAGGGTGTTAGCCACGATCATGTCTTAGGCTAGAGCGAAGCTTAAGGCATCTTCTCCTTGATTCCTTATGCCATAGCCAAAGCACCCATGCACCCTTCAAAACCGTGTTAGATGTATCCACGTGGCCAATTGGTACACTCCTAACCATGTCCTCCAGGCCTTCCTAGAACTTTCTCTTGGTGCTCTCGTTGTGGCCTACTTGCGAGGCATACGTGCTGATAACATTGAGAACCAAGTCCCCAACTACCAGCTTGACCAGAATAATCCGGTCCCTTTGCCTCCATCCCATACTTGGGGCTCTTGTTGATTAAGATGCCTACTCCATTCCTGTTGGTAGTTGTCCCCCTGTACCACAACTTGAAGTCGGTATCCTCCACCTCCTTCACCTTATGCCCCCTCCATTTGGTTTCTTGGACGCATAGGATATCAACACCTCTCTTCACCGTTGTGTCAACTAGCTCCCGTAACTTACCTGTCAGGGACCCTATGTTCCAGCTACCTAAGCGAATCCTACAAGGCTCCAAGCATATACAATGAAATCAAATGGCCTTTTCATGCCTTACTACTTTCACAACACATGCACTTCCTTAATCTTGTCGACACATTTTACATCACAATAATGAAAAAATAAGCAAGATTTTTTTTCTTCATAATTTTAGAAAACGTGGAAACATCCAAGGTAAACACTGACTTGGTAGCGCGGTTGTTGTTATTCTTGGTTTGGCATATTTAATATTCAAGGACCCCTCGTTTTTATCCGAGTCAAGGTTGGATTTTTTATTGCATGTTAACTATTAATGCTATTACATAACAGAGTCTCAGACCAGCTATCTCGTACCTTCGACCTGAAGAGTTGAACTTCGTACATGATGCTTTAAAGGTAATTTACATCTCATATTGTTCTTCCATGTGGCTTTTGAATAATATTCTAGACTTCCTGATTCCTCCGAGAATGCATCAAGAGGCTGTGTCATGAATTCATGATAGCTTATGGTCTAATGCAGTTAGCATATGAAGCACATAATGGGCAGAAACGCCGTAGTGGGGAACCTTTCATCATTCATCCTGTTGAAGTAGCTCGTATTCTTGGGGAGCACGTGAGTAGTAGTATATCATTGAAACTGTAATGGCATCTTTTTCTCAAGTATCCTAGTATGAACATAATGAAGTTAGGCTGTGCTCTACTCCATGGACATAACTAGGAACTTGACTGGGAATCAATCGCTGCTGGTTTATTGCATGACACTGTTGAAGATACTGACATGGTTACTTTCGAAACAATCCAAAATGAGTTTGGGGCAACAGTACGTCGTATTGTTGAAGGGGAAACAAAGGTATACTTTTCATCTCACCTGTTCACGTTTTGTGTTGTACTACTAACTGTAGAACTTATATGATCTTGGTATAGTTCCAGTGGAATCATAAACGTATTTCATCACAAATACAGGTGTCTAAGCTAGGGAAACTTCAATGCAAAAATGAGGGTAGTTCAAAACAAGATGTCAAAGCTGAAGACTTAAGACAGATGTTTCTTGCAATGACAGAAGAGGTATTTATCCCATATAGAATGTTTCAGCGGCAGCATTTTGAAATCTGTACTAGTTTCCCAATAAATAAAATAATAATCTTCTGCAGGTTCGTGTAATCATTGTGAAACTGGCAGACAGGTTGCATAATATGCGTACTCTTACACATATGCCTCAGCACAAGCAGGTATGTTCTTATTTCCATTGGTATAAGATCTCGCTGTAACTCAGTGCCATCTTATTGTAAGCACTGCTTTTTCCAGTATGCCATCGCCATGGAGACACTGCAGGTTTTTGCACCCCTAGCAAAACTTCTCGGGATGTATCAAATAAAGGTACCTTTGATGAAATCACCTTGAAGGATAGCTGTTATTATTGTGCATGGTACAAGCTAATTTTATTACGGTGATGCTTCTTTTGTGTTACCGGTGTGCTGTTTTTGAACAGTACATTCTACTCTGCTACTTTTCAGTGTTTGCTTTTACCATTGTTGAATGTCAGATTTTGCTTATTTCACCGCAAACTTGATTATACAAATGTATTGGGGGACTCTCAGTTGACCTTCAAGTTCAATTACAAAACCAGACATCCAGCTCCTTGTTTTTTCTTTAAACCAGAACATTTGTTCCCTGTGATGGTGGCTTTTGGGGACTTCAATTGACCTACCACCAAAGTCAAGGGGCCAAAGAAATATGTTCCCTTATCTTATATATAAAGCAGATGTTTATATATGGTATATTACATATTTTTAAAAAATGTGCCCATATGCGTGTTTCTTTTGATGTGTCATACTCTGTAGATCCATAAATCCATGCAATGTGAATAATGTTTATGTTATTTCAAGGAAGCATCTTACAATGCCATCTGATTCTTAACTCTGTGCAGTCTTTGTAGTTTGGTTATTCCATTTGATGACTAACACTTACCATTGCAGTCTGAGTTAGAGTATCTGTCCTTCATGTACATGAATCCTGGTGATTTCGCTGAACTAAGGAAAAGAGTTGAAGATATCTTCAAAGCCCATGAACAAGAATTGGAAGAGGTACTCTCTTCCGATATTGCACACTAACATGTTTATGCATTTAGTGTTAATGATGTTTCTTGACTTACGCGATTTTCAATTGCAGGCAAATAAAATCCTAAAGCAAAAAATCGCTGAGGATCAATTTCTTGATCTTGTGAGTGTTGAAACAGAAGTGCGCTCAGTGTGTAAAGAACTTTACAGGTAGAGCAAAGATGCTACTCCATAGTAAAATAAGTGATGTCTTTAAACTTTACCTTGGTTTGATAAGTTTATTTTATTAGATGAGGATTTAGACTACAGTCTCTATCTCTACTTAGTGATGTAATATCCGTATGATATAAATGTGCTTAGTTTATTGCTCTTAATAAATACTGATCAATTCAATTCATATGGGGCATACTAGTCACCACACAATGTCTCTGTTTAATTATAAAAAGGAAAAATAGTCTGTTTTGCCACTGTATCGCATCATTGGCAAAACATCCACAATGTGGCACAGTTAGGGAAATTGGTTTTTGCTGCTGCATAATCTTTTGTTCAACTGACCTCTCATTTACATTTTACAACCAAAAAATCAAACAATGAGTGGTCTTACTAGGAGGTTATTATTACGAGGTTCCAAGTTTGAAATAGGCTGTAAGATTTGTTTCGTTGGTGGATTGTTGATTGTTTTGATCATCTTGCAGCATTTATAAAACCGCTCTCAAATCCAAGAGTTCATTAAATGAGGTAAACCAGGTTGCTCAGGTACGATGTTCTAAATATCTTCATAGGTGATTATTCCTGCTCAGTTTTATATTCTTATGAATGTCTTAGTAAAACATGTTTTTATATTACTTGTTCAGCTGCGGATCATCATAAAACCAAAATCCTGCAATGGTGTTGGGCCATTGTGCACCGCACAACAGGTAATATTATACACCAAGTATTATCTTGTTTATGCAGTCAATTTATCACTGATGCACAAGTATGTTTGATACAATTCAGATCTGCTACCATGTCCTTGGTCTTGTTCATGGCATATGGACACCTATACCTCAAGCTGTGAGTTATGCGCTCTCTGTTAATCAATGTCGTTTTGACTTACTCTGCTACTATCATTTTTCTAAAACTCAGCTATGCTCATAGGTTAAAGATTACATTGCAACTCCAAAGCCTAATGGCTATCAAAGTCTACATACTACAGTAATACCGTTTCTTAATGAGAGTATGTTCCATTTGGAAGTTCAGGTAATGTTGCCTACTCTTAGCAATTTAAGCTAGATAAAGTATAAGATATATTGTAAGACACAAATTATGCTCCAACCGTATTGCAGATAAGAACAGAGGATATGGATCTGATAGCAGAAAGAGGCATTGCTGCACACTACAGTGGAAGAGGGGTGGTTTCAGGACCTGTTCGTCCTGGAATATCTAGTGGAAGAAATTTAGATGGGAAAGTGATCTGTCTTAACAATACAGGCTTTGCTCTGAGGGTATATGTTTTATTACTTAGTATAATTACAGTAGTTTGTTATTAAAGCTTATTGCATTTCACGTTATTTCTTTTATCTCGCTTGACTAAAAAAAATCTCCAATTATTTGTCTTCTCTGATAGATTGGCTGGTTAAATGCAATCCGTGAATGGCAAGAAGAGTTTGTTGGTAACATGAGTTCTAGGGAATTTGTGGATACTATTACCAGAGATCTTCTGGGAAGCCATGTCTTTGTTTTTACACCTAAAGGCGAGGTAGTCACTGAACTTGGAGGGCTTAGCTTTTCTTTGGGTTGGGCACTTGGCTAACTATATTTTCACTCTCAGATTAAAAACCTGCCTAAGGGGGCCACTGTGATTGATTATGCATATCTGATCCATACAGAAATTGGCAACAAAATGGTAGCAGCAAAGGTTAGTTGTGGAAACATTAGTAGTATGATTTAACAATTAATCATATGAGGGTGCTCATGCTCTTCTTTTCAGGTGAATGGTAATCTAGTTTCACCAATCCATGCACTTGCGAACGCTGAAGTAGTGGAGATAATAACTTACGATGTTAGTATTTCTCACACAGATGCATGATTTATTTCTGTTGTACAATATTATTTTGACAAATTTAGTAGTGTATTCTCTGTCTTATATTTGGTTGAGATAGGCTTACAACAACAACAACAAAGCCTTTAGTCCCAAACAAGTTGGGGTAGGCTAGAGGAGAAACCCATAAGATCCCATAAGATCTCGTGACCAACTCATGGTTCTGGCACATGGATAGCAAGCTTCCACACATCCCTGTCCATGGCTAGTTCTTTGGTGATACTCCAATCCTTCAGATCTCTCTTAACGGACTCCTCCCATGTCAAGTTCGGTCTACCCCGGTCTCTTTTAACATTATCAGCACACTAGCTGTCCACTATGCACTGTGGCTTCTGGAGGTCTGCGCTCTCCGCCACACCTAACTGCTGCACATGTCGCCTTTTAGTCAGCCAACACTCAGCGCCATACAACATTGCGGGTAGAACCGCCGTCCTATAGAACTTGCCTTTTAGCTTTTGTGGCACTCTCTTGTCATAGAGAATGCCAGAAGCTTGGCGCTACAATTTTTTTTAGTTGAGATAGGCTTACTAAAGAAAATTCGCACTAGTTAGAAGGCTATTCCCTTGAATCTTGTTCCCCAAATATAAATTCCATACAATTGTGGTTCTGAAATTTATTCCATTGTATAACCATCTAACTAAAAAAATTGTAGTCTCATATTCATCACTTGTTGTTGAGCTACCAAATTGTTGAATTGGTACAGACAAATCTATACTGCAGCAATAGGATTCCATGGCAGTTCGTATTGACACACATGTTATCTCTTGAGTATCTGGGTAAACTCGACTTATACACGTATTTTCCCTTTTTGTCTTGTTTCAGAAATTGTCCAGTAAATATGCATTCCAGCGTCATCAGCAGTGGCTGCAACATGCCAAAACCCGCAGTGCTAGGCACAAAATTATGAAAGTAGGTCTAACCATCATTGATTTCTTACATTATCTGATGGCTTTAGTAACCAATCGTTTGCTTATTCAGTTCTTAAGGGAGCAAGCTGCTCTTTCCGCTGCTGAAATAACTGCGGATGCAGTTAATAACTTTGTTGCTGATCTTGAAGATGAAAGTGACAGTGAGCAGTTAATTCCAACCACACAAAATGAGGACTATAAGTTCAATTGGCAGAAGATACTAAGTTCCAACAAGTTATCCTTTGTGAATAAAAATAGCGATGGCTTTTTACCAGTTAACAATGTTCACACGCCAAAGATTAATGGGAAGCACAACAAAACTGTCAAGGAACTGGGCATCAAAATTAATGGTTCAACAGTTCGAGGTGATAGCTCCACTGAGTTCATGCGCCCTGGCGTCCCAGCGTGTAAGGAAGTTTTCGCTAGTTTGGATAATTGGAAATGTGGTAAAGTTTCCTCTTGGCACAATACAGAAGGCAACTCTATCCAATGGCTTTGCATAGTGTGTGTTGATCGAAAAGGTAAATACTCCTTTGCCATCAAACTTTTTTACTCAACTGAAAATGCATTACTACTGTCTACACTGTATCCTCAGAGTAGTGCCAAGTTTCACTGCAACTATGTTCATCTCCATTTTGTGCCCATGCCTAACTGTTTGTCTATGCTTCATCAAATTGATACATTAATTAGTTGAAGCATCAATTAACTTGCAGTATCTATTTCTGCAACTTGTTTTGTGTTTATGCTTTTTTTTTAGTAAAACCATGTCAATTAATTTTTGGGATGCACAGGGATGATGGCTGAAGTTACCTCGGCTTTGACAGCTTGTGGAATCACCATATGTTCTTGTGTGGTAGGTGGACTGAATTTCCCTCAGTAATTTTAGATAGTTCTTTCCACATGTGCAAATTAGGTATCAAGCACAACACGCCATTTTCTTAATTTATTACTCCCTCCGTTCCAAAATGCTTGTCTTACATTTGTCTAGATACGGATGTATGTAGTCATGTTTTAGTGTTAGATACATCCGTATCTAGATAAATCTAAGACAAGAATTTTGGGACGGAGCTAATAGTTCTAACTAATCCCTTGGTCCTTGTAACTGCATTTGGCAATCATCTCCATTCTACTGTTTTTTGTTTGACCATCTAAGTTGCCATTTTCAGGCAGAGAGAGATAACAGAAGAGGAATGGGTGTGCTACTGTTCCATTTTGAGGGGACTGATGAGAATGTGGTACACTCCCTTGGCTGACCTGTACATATTAGTGTTTCTTTACAAGTATATGTATTCAACCTAAGTCAAGAGCATAATTGCAGGTGAGCGCATGCTCCAGTGTTGAGATGATTCTTGGTGTTCTTGGCTGGTCTGCTGGGTGTAGCTATAACCCGCTTGGTGTTCTTGAGTGCTAGTGTAGTCGTGATGCCCAGTTGACCTTCATCTCCACCGAAGCCGAGACAATTTTGGAAGCACCGATGGATGAAATGTTTTGGGAGCAGTCAGGTCTTGGTTCCCTTTACTTTGTCAAAGCAGGCAGAGTGAAGGCAGATGAAACTAGAACCAGATGTTACCACGCTTCATTTGGAAGCGAGAGAGTGTACATAGCTGAGCGAGTAGTATACTGTTAGTGCAGGGATTGACTGGGTTTATACCAAAAAAAAAGCCTCCGTGAATGACCAAATAAAGGCTGGTTTCTTCTCTCTTTTTTACCCTTCCGTGGGTTGCATATACTAGTTGTGTAATTGAATGTGCAGCTAGAGTTTTGACCTGGAATCTCAGTGTCCCAAAATTTTGACCCTATTTGGATACTCGGTGTCATACTATACTATCGTATTAATTCTCTAAGAGGATAACCAGGTCGCAGGAGTGCACTCCTGAAGAATTCTTATTTTCTAGCTGTTGAATTGTAACGTGTTGTACACTTGTACGTGTGTGTGATATGACTGTTGTAACTGGAGGTCCCTAGTCTCACGCCATGTACCTAGTCCATCGCTCTGTACTCATCCACTCCCTGCATGTAGGGATTCACGATCTCACCTGATGTATATGTACTGTCATTGGCATATGGAATAGACACGGGAACATATTAACTCTCCTTCTTGGTAATCAGAGCCCTGGTTCTTCTCTCCCTCTTCCATGTCTACTGAACCACCATCGCCCGCCCCCGCTGTCGCCGCCGGCCACGAGACGCTCCCGGTGGATGATCTCCCTGCTGGTTTTGAAGAGCGCCCCGTGCTCCGCTCACTGATCCCACCCAGAAAACCAATCTACCCCTTGCTGCCGCCCTTCCCAACCCCATCCTCCAGCAGCCTTTCTTCGACACACCCTCCGCCGGCCTACCCACCAGCATCACGGGCGTCGCCGACTTCAAACTCGCGCTCGACGGATCCAACTTCGCCCGGTGAAGGAACTACATCAACCTCTTCCTCGCCCGGTTCCATGCGGAGCCCCATGTTCAGGCCGGCGCTGCCTCCCGCCTCTCTGACCCGGCGTGGAGAGACGACGACAACACCATAGTCTTATGGTTTTTCTCCACCATCTCCGGCGACCTCCTCGACATTGTTGCGTCGCCTGGTTCCACCGCCTACTCCATCTGGTCCCGGCTCCACGAGTATTTCCTCGACAACGAGGCTGAACATGCGATGCATCTGGGGCAGGAGTTCCGGGCGTGCGTTCGGGGTGACCTCTCCGTCAACGAGTGTTGTCGCCGCCTCCAAGGTATTGCCTCCGCCCTTGCTGACGTTCGGGAGCCGGTTTCAGACCGGACTCTCACCCTACAAATGCTGGATGGGCTCGGGAAGAAATTCGAACTTCAGGCGGCCATCATTCAGTCCACCGTTCCCCTGCCATCCTTCGCCTAGGCTCGGTCCAGGCTCGTACTCGCTGAGCTGGCCCTGGACAAACGGGCGCGCGCCGAAGGGGCGCATGTCCTCTCCATCCGCTCCGACGACGAACGCGGCCCCGACGACTGTGGCGGCCGTGGTGGCGACCGCGGCGGCCACGACGACCGTGGGGACCGCGGCGACGGCACTGGAGGTGATCGCGGGGGCCGCGCGGGAGGTGGAGGCCGCAGTGGCTACGCGGGAGCCGGTAACCGCAACCAGGGGCGAGGCGGGCGTGGCCGTGGCCGCGGTGACGCGTCCTGTGGCGGACGTGGCCCCCAGCCGTGGCTGGGCTACTTCGCTCCGATGGGGACGCCCTTCCCTCCGCCACGTTCTCCCTGGGTCGCGCCAAACTCCGCCGGCATCCTTGGTCCTCATCCAGGGCCGCCGCACCAAGCCTACCCGGTGCTCTACTCCGCTGCTTCGACCCCTCCACCACCAGCTCCTTACGCCGCGCCGCCGTACTCGTGGGACACCGGCGTCATGTACCACGCCGCTCACAGTCATGGATCAGCTTTCCCACCCCATGCCGACTGGATAATGGACACGGGCGCCTCCTCGCATCTCACTGGGGACCCAGGCATCTTGCTCGAATCTCATCCCCTTTTAGCGCATAATATTATTGTCGGTAATGGGGCTCGTCTTCCCGTCGTCGCCATCGGTAACACTCGCCTCCCTCCTCGCCCTTTCTATCTTACTCATATATTAGTGTCTCCAAACATTGTTCAAAATCTTATCTCTGTGCGCAAATTTACTCGTGATAATATTGTTTCCGTGGAGTTTGACCCTCTCGGTTTTTCCGTGAAGGATCTTCACACCAAGGAGGTGCTTCTGAGGTACAACACTGATGGTGACCTCTACCACTTCTCTAGCGATCATGGCGGCACCCCTTCGGCAGCCTACACTATTTTCACTTCGGATCTTTGGCATAAAAGGCTCGGGCACCCCGGCGCCTCTTCGATAGCTTATTTTTCCTTTGATGTTCCCTCTTAATGTAATAATGCGCCCAAGTTGCCTTTATGTACCGCTTGTCAACTAGGCAAACACACCCGTCTCCCTTTCCCCACCTCCACCTCTTACACCACCGCACCGTTCCAATTTTTGCATTACGACTTGTGGGCCTCTCCGATTATTAGTTTTTTGGGGTACAAATATTATCTCGTTATTCTGAATAATTTTACCCACTACACTTGGACGTTCCCCCTACGTGCCAAATCCAACACATGTGCCACGCTGCAACGTTTCTTCGCGTTCATTCTCACTCAATTTCATGTTGTTGTGAAATGTTTGCAGCGTGACAATGACGGTGAGTTCCTCACTACTACGCTCCACGACTTCTTCTCGTCCAACGGCATCTCCTTCCATCTTACATGCCCGCACACGTCGCCGCAAAACGGCAAAGCCGAGCGACACATTCGTACCACTAACAATGTTGTTGGCACTGTCTTATTTCAGGCACAACTCCCTCCTCCATTTTGGGTTGAGGCACTCCACACCGCCACTACTCTCCTCAATATCTGACCGTCGCATGCCATTCACCACTTTACACTGCATTTTCTTCTTTACGGTATCCATCCTACTTATGATCATCTCCGCACCTTTGGATGCTTATGTTTTCCGAACCTCTCTGCCACCGCTGCCCACAAACTCTCACCCCGCTCCACCCGTTGCGTCTTCATCGGCTATCCACGTGAGCAGAAAGGGTATATGTGCTTTGATTTATCTTCTCGTAAAGTTATTGTTTCCCGGCATGTGGTATTCAATGAAAATTGTTTTCTCTACGCTTCTGCCGCAGCAAATCCGGAAACCGCAGAAAATCCGCCCGCCCCTGTCGTACCTGCCCCTTTTCCCGTACCTCGTACCTACCCACCCCTCCAATGGCGCCACGTGCCCCGCTCGCCCCACCCACGCCTCGCCCCCTCACGCCTGTCGCGCACAAACCACGTCCCGCGGGCTCCACCTCCCATGCATGCCCGCCCCAGACCACTCGTCCCACGTCCCCGGGCTTGCCGCGCACCTCGGGTCCCGCTCCTCATGCATGCATGCCTACGCCCCTGCGACCCGCAGACTCTGCACCAAGCTTGCGATCTGCGTCTCGCATCCAGCCCACTTTCACGTCTCCAGTTCCATCCCACTCCATCCCTTCCGGTCCCGTATCCAGCCCACGTTCGCCGTCATCTCCAGATGCGCCACACAACCCTCCATCGCCTGTTGCACGCCCACTTCCAACCCGTGCCGTACAGATTACACCTCGCCACAACCCCCATCACATGGTCACCCGGGGGAAACATGGTTTTTCCATGCCTAAGCACAACTTCGATCTATCCGTCACCACCACCCCATCCCCACTCCCCTCTTCCTACCGTGCGGCCCTCAAAGACCCCCATTGGCGCGATGCAATGTTAGACAAGTATAATGCACTAATTCGGAATGATACTTGGTCTTTGGTGCCGTGTCCTGCAGGTGTTAATGTTGTGACGGGGAAGTGGATCTTTCGGCACAAGCTTCATCCGGACGGCTCTTTGGCTCAGTACAAGGCACGATGGATGGTTCGTGGCTTCACGCAGCAACCAGGGATTGATTACGGGGGGACCTTTAGCCCCGTCGTCAAACCCGCCACGATCTGTGTGGTGCTCAGTCTCGCCACGACTCAATGCTGGCCGATTCGGCAAATGGACGTAAAAAAAGCCTTCCTTCATGGTGACCTCGCCGAGACCGTCTACTGCCAGCAACCCTCCGGTTTCATTGATTCTGACCACCCCGCGCATGTCTGTCGCCTTAACAAATCCTTGTATGGTCTTAAACAGGCTCCGCGGACATGGTTCCTTCGGTTCACGCGTTTCCTGCACACACTCGGGTTCGTCTCCTCAAGGTGTGACACCTCCCTTTTCATCCTCCACCGCGGGGCCACCATGGCATACTTGCTCCTGTACGTCGATGACATCATCTTGACCGCGAGCTCCACATCTCTCCTCACCTCACTTGTTGTGGCTCTCACCCACGAGTCTATGAGCGACCTTGGGGATATCCACCACTTTCTTGGCATCAATGTGCATCGTAACACCGTTGGTATGTTTTTGTCTCAAGAGCAATATGCCCTTGAAATTCTGGACCGTGCCAACATGTTGAACTGTCATCCCATCTCTACACCAATCGACACCAGCTCCAAGCTCTCCACCACTAGTGGCAAACCCTTTTCCGACCCCTCCAAATACCGCAGCCTAGCTGGCGCTCTCCAATACCTTACACTCACTCGGCCAGACCTCACCTATGCTGTCCAGCAGATTTGTCTATTCATGCATGCTCCTCTCGACACCCACTTCCAGTTGATCAAACGAGTCTTACGCTACCTCCATGGCACTGTGCACTTCGGCCTGCAGCTCTATCGCTCCTCCTAGCATCATCTCCTCTCTTATAGCGATGCTGACTGGGTCGGGTGTCCCGACACTCGAATATCGATGTCCGGGTTTTGTGTCTTCTTGGGCTCTAACTTGGTCTCCTGGTCATCTAAACGATAGCATACGGTCTCACGCTCTAGCACGGAGGCCGAGTATCATGCAATGTCCATCTGTGTTGCCGAGTCCTGCTGGCCGCGACAACTTCTCACCGAGCTCCGGCGACCGCCTACCCGCGCCATGGTGGTCTACTGCTACAATGTCAGTGCGGTATATTTGTCGTCCAATCCGGTGCAGCACCAACGAACGAAGCATGTCAAGATTGACCTTCATTTTGTTCGAGATCGGGTGGCTCTCGGTGAGGCCAAAGTGCTTCATGTACGGACTACATCGCAGTTCGCAGACATCTTCACCAAGGGACTACCTTCGACAGTTTTTTGTGACTTCCGGTCCAGTCTGAACGTCTTGCCAAGCGACGTTAAGACTGCGGGGGGGGGGGGGGGGGGGGGTGTGTTGAATTGTACTGTGTTGTACACTTGTACGTGTGTGTGATATGACTGTTGTAACTGCAGGTCCCTAGTCTCACGCCATGTACCTAGTCCATCGCTCTGTACTCATCCACTCCCTGCATGTAGGGATTCACGATCTCACCTAATGTATATGTACTGTCATTGACATATGGAATAGACACGGGAACATATTCACTCTCCTTCTCTAGCCGCCTCCGATGCTTTCCCATGACTAGCGTGGCGAAAGCCGTACAAGGAGCCTTTAACTGAGAAAGCAAGGAACCAAGGCAAAAAAACCAACCGGATGCGGATGCGTTAATAGCGGAGATGTGGACCCTGGAATCCGCAGCCACCCATGACGACGGTAATGGAAATAATGGTAACTACTGGGCAAAGGCGTGGCGGCACGCCACGCCCGTGCAACTGCTTTTTAAAAACTACTCGTATATAACAACAAAGTACACATATGCCGGATGAGTGAAAAAGTACAGAATATTACGAGGGTACATTGCATTGCCGGATGAGTGAAAAAGTACATAACATTATGAGGGTACATTGCATTGGCTAGATGATATAAATTTTCTAATGAAAAAGAAAATTTAGTGAAGTGCAATAGTTTCTTTATAGGCTAAGTTATGGGCTCTGTCAGGATTGAGTAAGTTGTGGGAACCCTCCTGTGGCAGACCAACATATGTAGTCTTGCATGTAGGTTGGACCGGATCTGTCTTTTCTGAGAGGGCGACTACTTTCCAAAAATCTTGTCTTGATCTACCTAGCTACTTCACAAGTAAAGTTTAGTAGCAGAAGGGGTGATCGGAAATCACGGGTAAAATACACAAACCTCTGCAGAGTGTATAAACCTGATCATGATTAGCCGTGTCCCCGGTTACAGATAACTTTGAGCAACTCATGCGAGAATTGTCGGCTTGATCTCATTCACCTCTTCCATCTAAAAGCAATGGGTTGAATCAATGGGGAGTTATGGAGCTGATCTCAGAGGTCTGGGGTTTACCATGGTCTGGAGAGATGCTTGAGATGACCGGGGTGTACCGGGAGTCCAGATGCTCAGACTGCTTTGGGTTGCGACCGAGGTTTACTGGAGTAACTCTTGACTACGACCGGGGGTACCGAAAGTGTCATGCTGCTACTAGAGTAGACCACTTTATTAAGATAGGTTGCGCAAAAGAAAACCAGCCGCACCACATTGTATATTTATGTTCCACAAGCCAATCCTAGTGAAGCTTGCTAATACATCCAATGTATTGACCCTTGTGGCTGCAACGTATCATGTTGCAGGTTACTATATCGAAGGAAAGGTTACGAAGTAGGGTTACGACGCTATACTCAACTCTTGCATGTGAGTCGATGGACGCCACAAGACTAGATTATTACTCCGCTGCATGATTGTACTGTAGGCTATTGTATTGCACTGGATCTTCAATGTAAATATTATGGCATGTGATGTATTTTCGGTATTTCATGGTCGACCGTGCGTGTCAGCTATTGATCCAGGGACCGACACGGTAAGCGTCGAGATTCGGGGCCCTATCACGGGACCAGGTCGCGACATAACAAGTAACCAAAATAACAAGGTGCAACAAGGTGGCCCAACCCTTATTAGTGCTAAGGACAAGCTAGAGTAACTTCTTATAGTGATTAACACGCTCTTGAGGACACATGGGAATTGCATCTAGTTACTTTGATCATGACTCATTGACTCACGTCCATTGCTTTGATAAGTTATTTACTGGTTGGATCGGTGCTAAGGTGTTTTTCTTACTTGGACAAACAACCTACTTATGATTAACCTCTCCATGCAAGAATCCACAACTACAAGAGAAGAAATAAGATAAATCTAACCATGACATTAAACATATGGATCCAAAACAGCCCCTTGTGGAACAGATCATAAATTGGGGTTTAGGTTTCAGTCGCTCCCGCAACCCATCATCAACAACTTAATTCCACAATGCCTTTCCCTAGGCCACACATGGTGAAGTGTCATGTAGTCAATGTTCACATGACACCACTAGAGGAAGATCAACACAACACATCATCAAAACATTGAACGGAAACCAACTTCACATGATTACTTATAACAAGAATTCTCCCATTGACAGTGCCCACACCGGTGGTGGCTCCTCCGCAGGAGCCCGACCTTGGTGATCACCACGGGGGCGCAAGGCCCATTGCAAAGGAGAAGCCATAAGGAAGTAACGGAGACCTTCTTGCCCTCCAAGACAAGGGCGACGACGCTAAAGATGGCATCTACCATTATGTAAACCCTAGACCTCCATGTCTATATAAAGGGAGGTGGGGCATGAGAGCTCATATATCAAATCTCGGTAGCAATCTCATGCACCATTGTAACCCCTCACATGAGGTATCCCTCCTGTTGGGGAACGTTGCATGGGAAACAAAAATTTTCCTACGCACACATAAGATCTATCCATGGTGATGAGCATCTACGAGAGGGAGAGTGAATCTACATACCCTTGTAGATCGCTAAGCGGAAGCGTTAATAAACGCGGTTGATGTAGTCGAACGTCTTCGCGATCCAAATCGCCGAGCGTCCCGCGATCCAATCACGATCCTTCCGATCTAGTGCCGAACGGACGGCACCTCCGCGTTCAACACACGTACGGCTTGATGACGCCTTCACCTCCTCGATCCAGCGAGCGATGGTGAAGTAGTGGTTGAGTTCCAGCAGCACGACGGCGTGGTGATGGTGGTGAGGAACAATCTCTGCAGGGCTTCGCCAAGCACTACGGAGATTATGACGGAGGAACTAGAGGGCTAGGGTTGCCGGCACACGGCTTGGGAAATCCTGATGTGTCCCGTGTGCTAGCCTTGCCCCTCTATTTATATGTTGAGCCTTGGGGTCTAAACTTGGAGTAAAAGCCTCCTCCGGGTCGGTTTTGCCCGCACAAGGTCGGTTTGGCCCGCAGGGAAAGAGTCCAATTCGGACCCTGCCGAATCGTGCACAGCCGCACACAAGCGGTAGTACCGCTTCACACAAGCGGTAGTACCGCTTGGGCGGTAGTACCGCTTCACACAAGCGGTAGTACCGCTCCGGCGGTAGTACCGCTTCACCAAGCGGTAGTACCGCTTACGCGGCAGCAAAACTACTTTTGCACTTTCCAATACCTTGTGGGCTTTATCCCTTTGGCTCATATAAAGTGTTGCTGCACCCGAACACTTCGGTAAACATCCGGAACCCCTTCCGGTGAACTTCGGAACTCTTCCGGAGATCAAAACACTATTATCACATATATCAATCTTTACCTCCGGACTATTCCGGAGATCCTCGTCATGTCCGGGATCTTATCCGGGACTTCGAACAACCTTCGGTCACCAACATAATAACTCAATTATACTAATCGTCACCAAACGTTAAGTGTGTAGACCCTGCGGGTTCGAGAACTATGTAGACATGACCGAGACACCTCTACGATCAATAACCAATAGCGGGACCTGGATGCCCATATTGGCTCCTACATATTCTACGAAGATCTTTATCGGTCGAACCTCTATGTCAAGGATTCAGTTAATCCCGTATGCTGTTCCCTTTGTTCTTCGGTATGTTACTTGCCCGAGATTCGATCGTCGGTATCACTATACCTAGTTCAATCTCGTTACCGGCAAGTCTCTTTACTCGTTCCGTAATACAAGATCCTGTGGCTAACTCTTTAGTCACTTTGCTTGCAAGGCTCAATGTGATGTTGTATTACCGAGTGGGCCCTGAGATACCTCTCCGTCACACGGAGTAACAAATCCCAGTCTTGATCCATGCCAACCCAACAGACACCCTCGGAGATACCTGTAGAGCACCTTTATAGTCACCCAGTTACGTTGCGACGTTTGATACACACAAGGTATTCCTCCGGTGTCAGTGAGTTGCATGATCTCATGGTCAAAGGAACAGATACTTGACATGCAGAAAACAATAGCAATAAACCGACACGATCAAATGCTACGTTTACAGTTTGGGTCTTGTCCATCACATCATTCTCCTAATGATGTGATCCCGTTATCAAATGACATCTCATGTCAATGGCTAGGAAACCTTAACCATCTTTGATCAACGAGCTAGTCAACTAGAGGCTTACTAGGGACACAGTGTTGTCTATGTACCCACACATGTATTTGAGTTTCCAATCAATACAATTATAGCATGGATAATAAACGATTATCATGAACAAGGAAATATAATAATAACCAATTTATTATTGCCTCTAGGGCATATTTCCAACAGTCTCCCACTTGCACTAGAGTCAATAATCTAGTTCACATCACTATGTGATTTACATTGTAATGAATCGAACACCCATGCAGTTCTGGTGTTGTTCATGTTTAGCCCTTGGAAGAGGTTTAGTCATCGGATCTGCAACATTTAGATCCGTGTGTACTTTGCAAATATTTATGTCGTCCTCCTTGATGTAATCGCGGATGGAATTGAAACGTCGTTTTATGTGTCTGGTCCTCTTGTGAAATCTTGGTTCCTTGGCTAGAGCAATGGCACCAGTGTTATCACAAAACAGAGTCATTGGGTTAAGCGCACTAGGCACTACTCCAAGATCTGTCATGAACTCCTTCATCCAGACACATTCCTTCGCCGCCTCCGAGGCAGCGATGTACTCCGCTTCGCATGTAGAATCAGCTACCACGCTTTGCTTGGAACTGCACCAGCTAACCGCACCCCCATTAAGAATAAATACGTATCCGGTTTGCGACTTAGAGTCATCCGGATCAGTGTCAAAGCTTGCATCGACGTAACCCTTTACGACGAGCTCTTGATCACCTCCATAAACGAGAAACATGTCCTTAGTCCTTTTCAGGTACTTCAGGATATTCTTGACCGCCGTCCAGTGTTCCATTCCTGGATCACTTTGAAACCTTCCGACCATACTTATGGCAAGGCTGACATCGGGTCTTGTGCACAGCATTGCATACATGATAGAGCCTATGGCCGAAGCATAGGGGATGACACTCATCTTTTCTCTATCTTCTGCAGTCACTGGGCATTGAGTCTTACTCAACTTCACACCTTGCAAAACAGGCAAGAACCCCTTCTTGGACTGATCCATTTTGAACTTCTTCAAAATCTTATCAAGGTATGTGCTTTGTGAAAGTCCTATTAAGCGTCTCGATCTATCTCTATAGATCTTGATGCCTAATATGAAAGCAGCTTCTCCTAGGTCCTTCATTGAAAAACTCTTGTTCAAATATTCCTTCACGCTTTCCAACATTTCTATATTGTTTCCAATCAGCAATATGTCATCCACATATAATATTAGAAACGCTATAGAGCTCCCACTCACTTTCTTGTAAATACAAGCTTCTCCGTAAACTTGTATAAACTCGAACGCTTTGATCACCTCATCAAAACGAAGATTCCAACTCCGAGATGCTTGCACCAGTCCATAAATGGATCGCTGGAGTTTGCAAACTTTGTCAGCATTCTCTGGATCGACAAAACCTTCTGGTTGCATCATATACAACTCTTCCTTAAGGAAACCGTTAAGGAACGCTGTTTTGACATCCATCTGCCAAATTTCATAATCGAAAAAGGCAGCTATTGCTAACATGATTCTGACGGACTTAAGCATCGCTACGGGTGAGAAGGTCTCATCGTAGTCAACTCCTTGAACTTGTGAAAAACCCTTTGCCACAAGTCGAGCTTTATAGACGGTGACATTACCGTCCGCGTCCGTCTTCCTCTTAAAGATCCATTTGTTCTGAATGACCTTACGCCCTTCAGGTAATACTTCCAAAGTCCATACTTTGTTTTCATACATGGATCCCATCTCGGATTTCATGGCCTCTAACCACTTCTCGGAATCCGGGCTCATCATCGCTTCTCCATAGCTCGTAGGTTCATCGTTGTCTAACAACATGATGTCTAAGACAGGGTTGCCGTACCACTCGGGAGCAGTATGCGTCCTTGTCGACCTACGAGGTTCGATAGCAACTTGATCCAAAGCTTCATGATCATCATCATTAACTTCCTCTTCAGCTAATGTAGGCTCCACAGAAACAACTTTCTGCGCTGCGCTACTCTCAGGTTGAAGTAAAGGTTCAACAACCTCATCAAGTTCTATCTTCCTCCCACTCAATTCTTTCGAGAGAAACTCTTTCTCAAGAAATGTTCCGTTTTTAGCGACAAACACTTTGCCTTCGGATCTGAGGTAGAAGGTATACCCAACTGTCTCTTTTGGGTATCCTATGAAGACGCATTTCTCCGCTTTGGGTTCCAGCTTTTCAGGCTGAAGCTTTTTGACATAAGCATCACATCCCCAAACTTTAAGAAACGACAGCTTTGGCTTCTTGCCAAACCAAAGTTCATATGGCGTCGTCTCAACGGATTTCGATGGTGCCCTATTTAAAGTGAATGCAGCTGTCTCTAATGCATAACCCCAAAACGATAGTGGCAAATCGGCAAGAGACATCATAGATCGCACCATATCTAATAAGGTTCGATTACGACGTTCGGACACACCATTACGCTGTGGTGTTCCAGGCGGTGTCAATTGTGAAACAATTCCACACTGTCTTAAGTGACTGCCAAACTCATAACTCAGATATTCTCCCCCTCGATCAGATCGTAGGAATTTAATCTTCTTGTTACGATGATTCTCAACTTCACTCTGAAATTGTTTGAACTTTTCAAATGTTTCAGACTTGTGTTTCATTAAGTAAATATACCCATATCTACTTAAGTCATCAGTGAAGGTGAGAAAGTAACGATAACCACCGCGCGCCTCAATACTCATCGGACCGCACACATCAGTATGTATGATTTCCAATAAGTCACTTGCCCGTTCCATTGTTCCAGAGAACGGCGTTTTAGTCATCTTGCCCATGAGGCATGGCTCACATGTGTCAAGTGATTCAAAATCAAGTGACTCCAAAAGTCCATCAGCATGGAGCTTCCTCATGCGTTTTACGCCAATATGACCTAAACGGCAGTGCCACAAGAAAGTGGTATTATCATTATCAATTCTACATCTTTTGGCATCAATGTTATGAACATGTGTATCATTACTATCGAGATTCAATAAGAATAAACCCCTCACATCGGGTGCATGACCATAAAAGATATTACTCATATAAATAGAACAACCATTATTCTCTGATTTAAATGAGTAACCGTCTCGCAATAAACAAGATCCAGATATAATGTTCATGCTTAACGCAGGCACCAAATAACACTTATTTAGGTTCATCACTAATCCCGACGGTAATCGAAGAGCGAGCGTGCCGACGGCGATCACATCAACCTTGGAACCATTTCCCACGCGCATCGTCACTTCGTCCTTTGCCAGCCTCCGTCTATTCCGCAGTTCCTGTTTTGAGTTGCAAATATGAGCAACCGCACCGGTATCAAATACCCAGGCACTACAACGAGAGTTGGTAAGGTACACATCAATAACATGTATATCATATATACCTTGTTTGTTGTTGGCCGCCGTCTTGTCAGCCAAATACTTGGGGCAATTCCGCTTCCAGTGTCCAGTTCCCTTGCAATGAAAACACACAGTTTCTGGTTTGGGTCCAGCCTTGGGTTTCTTCATGAGAGGAGCAACTGCTTTGCCACTCTTCTTGGAGTTACCCTTCTTACCCTTGCCATTTTTCTTGAAACTTGTGGTTTTATTGACCATCAACACTTGATGCTCCTTCTGAATTTCAGACTCAGCGGCTTTCAGCATCGCAAACAGCTCGGCGACTGACTTGTTCATCCCGTGCATGTTATAGTTCAACACGAAGCTCTTGTAGCTAGGTGGCAATGATTGAAGAACTCTGTCAGTGATAGCCTCTGGCGGAAGGGGCATCCCTAACTCAGCCAGACGGGTGGAGTACCCAGACATTCTGAGCACGTGATCACTGATAGACCCGTTCTCCTCCATCTTGCAAGCATAGAACTTATCGGAGATCTCATATCTCTCGATCCGGGGATTCTTCTGAAAGATAAACTTCAACTCCTGGAACATCTCATATGCTCCATGACGTTCAAAACGTCTTTGAAGTCCCGGTTCTAAGCCATACAACATTGCACATTGAACTATTGAGTAATCATCAGAACGAGCCTGCCAGGCGTTCGCAACGTCTAGAGACTCAACTGGAGCGGGTGGATCACCAAGCGGTGCATCAAGGACATAAGCCTTCTGGGAAGCCGTAAGGATAATCCTTAGATTACGGGCCCAGTCCACAAAGTTACTTCCATCATCTTTCAACTTAGCTTTCTCTAGGAACGCATTAAAATTCAGGGGTGCTACTGCGCGAGCCATGATCTACAACATAAATATAGCAAAGACAACTTAGACTATTGTTCTTAGATAATGAGTTTAGTTAATCATATTTTAAAAAAAACTCCCACTCAAATTGACATCCCTCCGATCATTCGAGTGTAACATGATCCAAATCCACCAACTCAAGTCCGATCATCACGTGAGTTGAGGTGGTTTCAATGGTGAACATCTTCATGTTGATCATATCTACTATATGACTCATGTTCGACCTTTCGGTCTCTTGTGTTCCGAGGCCATGTCTGTACATGCTAGGCTCGTCAAGTTTAACCCGAGTGTTCCGCACGTGTAACATGGCTTACACCCGTTGTATGCGAACGTAGAGTCTATCACACCCGATCATCACGGCGTGTCTCGAAACGACGAACTTTCGCAACGGTGCACACTTGGGGAGAACACAATTTATCTTGAAATTTAAGTGAGGGATCACCTTATAATGCTACCGTCGTCCTAAGCAAAATAAGATGCATAAAAGGATTAACATCACATGCAAATCATAAGTGACATGATATGGCCATGAACTTGTGCTTTTGATCTCCATCTCCAAAGCACCGGCATGATCTCCATCGTCACCGGCATGACACCATGATCTCCATCATCTTGATCTCCATCAACGTGTCGCCATAAGGTTGTCGCGCCGACTGTTGCTTCCACGACTATAGCTAACGTTTAGCGATAAAGTAAAGCATTACATAGCGCTTAATGATTGACACGCAGGTCATACAATAATTAAAGACAACTCTATGGCTCCTGCCAGTTGCCGTACTCATCGACATGCAAGTCGTGATATTCTATACATCACATGATCATCTCATACATCACATATATCTCATCATGTAATTGGCCATATCACATCACAACATACCCTGCAAAAACAAGTTAGACGTCCTCTAATTGTTGTTGCAAATTTTACGTGGCTGCTATGGGTTTGCAAGAACCGTTCTTACCTACGCAAAACCACAACGTGGTGTAGTGATTGCTTTTTGATCTTCTAAAAGAACCCTCTTCATTGAAATCGATTCAACTAAAGTGAGAGAGACAGACACCCGCTAGCCATCTTTATGCAACGAAGTTACATGTTAGTTGAAGGAACCTGTCTCGCGTAAGTGTACGCGTAATGTCGGTCCGGGCCGCTTCATCTCACAGTACCGCCGAATCAAATATCAACTAGTAACGGCAAGCAATATGTATACACCCACGCCCACAACTCGTTTGTGTTCTACTCGAGATCTCATCTACGCATAGACCTAGCTCATGATGCCACTGTTGGGGAACGTTGCATGGGAAACAAAAATTTTCCTACGCACACATAAGATCTATCCATGGTGATGAGCATCTACGAGAGGGAGAGTGAATCTACACACCCTTGTAGATCGCTAAGCGGAAGCGTTAATAAACGCGGTTGATGTAGTCGAACGTCTTCGCGATCCAAATCGCCGAGCGTCCCGCGATCCAATCACGATCCTTCCGATCTAGTGCCGAACGGACGGCACCTCCGCGTTCAACACACGTACGGCTTGATGACGCCTTCACCTCCTCGATCCAGCGAGCGATGGTGAAGTAGTGGTTGAGTTCCAGCAGCACGACGGCGTGGTGATGGTGGTGAGGAACAATCTCTGCAGGGCTTCGCCAAGCACTACGGAGATTATGACGGAGGAACTAGAGGGCTAGGGTTGCCGGCACACGGCTTGGGAAATCCTGATGTGTCCCGTGTGCTAGCCTTGCCCCTCTATTTATATGTTGAGCCTTGGGGTCTAAACTTGGAGTAAAAGCCTCCTCCGGGTCGGTTTTGCCCGCACAAGGTCGGTTTGGCCCGCAGGGAAAGAGTCCAATTCGGACCCTGCCGAATCGTGCACAGCCGCACACAAGCGGTAGTACCGCTTCACACAAGCGGTAGTACCGCTTGGGCGGTAGTACCGCTTCACACAAGCGGTAGTACCGCTCCGGCGGTAGTACCGCTTCACCAAGCGGTAGTACCGCTTACGCGGCAGCAAAACTACTTTTGCACTTTCCAATACCTTGTGGGCTTTATCCCTTTGGCTCATATAAAGTGTTGCTGCACCCGAACACTTCGGTAAACATCCGGAACCCCTTCCGGTGAACTTCGGAACTCTTCCGGAGATCAAAACACTATTATCACATATATCAATCTTTACCTCCGGACTATTCCGGAGATCCTCGTCATGTCCGGGATCTTATCCGGGACTCCGAACAACCTTCGGTCACCAACATAATAACTCAATTATACTAATCGTCACCAAACGTTAAGTGTGTAGACCCTGCGGGTTCGAGAACTATGTAGACATGACCGAGACACCTCTACGATCAATAACCAATAGCGGGACCTGGATGCCCATATTGGCTCCTACATATTCTACGAAGATCTTTATCGGTCGAACCTCTATGTCAAGGATTCAGTTAATCCCGTATGCTGTTCCCTTTGTTCTTCGGTATGTTACTTGCCCGAGATTCGATCGTCGGTATCACTATACCTAGTTCAATCTCGTTACCGGCAAGTCTCTTTACTCGTTCCGTAATACAAGATCCTGTGGCTAACTCTTTAGTCACTTTGCTTGCAAGGCTCAATGTGATGTTGTATTACCGAGTGGGCCCTGAGATACCTCTCCGTCACACGGAGTAACAAATCCCAGTCTTGATCCATGCCAACCCAACAGACACCCTCGGAGATACCTGTAGAGCACCTTTATAGTCACCCAGTTACGTTGCGACGTTTGATACACACAAGGTATTCCTCCGGTGTCAGTGAGTTGCATGATCTCATGGTCAAAGGAACAGATACTTGACATGCAGAAAACAATAGCAATAAACCGACACGATCAAATGCTACGTTTACAGTTTGGGTCTTGTCCATCACATCATTCTCCTAATGATGTGATCCCGTTATCAAATGACATCTCATGTCAATGGCTAGGAAACCTTAACCATCTTTGATCAACGAGCTAGTCAACTAGAGGCTTACTAGGGACACAGTGTTGTCTATGTACCCACACATGTATTTGAGTTTCCAATCAATACAATTATAGCATGGATAATAAACGATTATCATGAACAAGGAAATATAATAATAACCAATTTATTATTGCCTCTAGGGCATATTTCCAACACCTCCACCATGAATAACAAAAGCAAGCAGGACGTAGGGTATTACTTTATGGAGACCCGAACCTGGATAAACCCTTTGTGCGACCTCCGATCCGAGACTTCCAGGTGCGCTTGGAACCCTACCGAGGCATCTATATCATAAGCATAGCATGAATTGACAGAATAGCATTGTTATGATTATGATTCTTCATGGCATGATTCATATATAGTCATTATGCTCGTGACAAGTAGATTGTTAATCCAACTGCATCTACTACTATTACTACACCCCAAGACTGCTATCCAGCATGCAACTCAAAGTACTAAGTTCATGATAAACAGGGTAATGCTTTAACCAAGATGACATAATGTAGACAAAGTAAGACCAAACAATATGTTCGAACCCCATCATTTTATCCTTAGTAGAAACAATATAATACGTGCCTTGCAACTCCTCTTGTCACAGAGTAAGGGCATCGCAAGATTGAACCCACTACTATGCATCACTTCCTCTGAAGATCTACTCATCTGATTGGCCAAAGAAGACTTATAGATCGGAAAGCATACATAGCTATAAAATCACACATAAAGAGAACTCAAAAGATTCAAATATTTTCAATGAATAATTTGATCATAAACCCACAATTCATTAGATCCCAACAAACATACTGCAAGAATTACATCAAATAGATCTCCGAAGAGATCATTGTATTGAAGATCAAAAGGAGAGAGAGAAAGCCATCTAGCTACTGCTATGGACATGTAGGTCCCGAAGGAACTACTCACACAACATCGCGACGGCATCAAGGTCGATGAAGAGTGCCTCCCCAATGGTTCCCCCTCCGGCAGAGTATCGGAAAAGACCTCCAGATGGGATTGTGGAAGAACCCAGACTTGCGATGGTGATAAAATTGTTTCGAGTCTCGCTCTGGGGGTTCTAGAATATTTGGAAATTTATAGGCCAGGAATTAGGTCAAACGAAGCCACGTGGCCCCCCACAAGTGCTGATAGCACGCACTCCCCTAGGGCACGCCATGTGAGCTTGTTGCTCCCTCGTGCATCTTCTTGTCTCTCCTCGAAGCTTCTAGGGTTTCTCATAGTCAAGAAAAAATCACCGGAAAGTTTCATCGTGTTTGGACTTCGTTTGGTATGGTTTTTCTGTGAAACAAAGAAATAGGCAAAAACAGAAACTGGCACTGGGCACTAAGTTAATAGGTTAGTCCATAAAAATAATATAAAATGACATATAAAACATACAACAATGATAATATAATAGCATGAAACAATCAAATTATAGATACATTGGAGACGTATCACCCACCAGATGCTCACGCATCCAGAGCGACACCTCACGACAACAACCCCCAACTAGGAAGGCCGATGTCGCTACCCTGGATGGCGGAAATGACGAGCCACCCTGGCAACGCGTACCCGAGGGAGCCCACACCCTCCCCACAACTCGCCGCGATGGTCTGCGACAACTGTCGCATCACCCACACACAATAAGATTACATCATAATCTCGACCTCGGACGGTGAGAGCAGCGACGGAGAACCACTCTACCTCATGAATGAGGACGAAAATGTGGGCCTCCATGAAGTTAACTACTCCGATTTATGGGGAGAATCAGAGTCGTCCAATGGACCAGAGCCCGACAACATCTCCCGCAAGGAAACGTCCAGTCAGAAGCTCCGTCCGCAATCTTCCTCCATCAAGTTATGATGACGGAACCAGTAACGAACGACACGACGATAGTAACAAACGCACTAACGGTGGCACCAATGGCAGGGCACTCCACCTCACATTTGCCCGCGTCAGGGCCGATGGTGGTCATCACTCAGCCACCAACCGCCCTGTCACAACTCCTCAGCGGCAGGTCGGCGCGGACCTCCCAAGAAGCTCGTTGCCCGGGTTTCCCATACCAACGACGCCCTTGAGGAATGAGACGGCCGCCACATCTACACTACCGGCAATATCAGGATACGCCCTGAACTACCTCACAACGCCCATCCCTGTAAATCATCTGGCGTATAGAACACTGGAGGCTATCCACGTATCCCAACTAAACGCCCAGATAGCGCTCCTACATTGATCGCTCGAGGCCACATCGCGGGAGGCGCATTGGCGTGAGACGATGATGAGCGAATGACTACGTCGCGCCCCTCGACGACCACGAAATCTCATCAACGACCTCGTTACCTGCGGACGGCTATATGGCGTTGGATTCAATTAACCAGCAACAGAAGTCCAACCAACACTAATTCTAGCTTGCATTCTCCAGGCAGCCGCAACGCTGGCAGACTGGCTTCAGGCCACCCCAGGGGATCCTAAACTCCTGGCCGATCTAACCCACGTGCTCCACTAAACGGTGGAACTTTAGGACAACATCATGCTCAAAAGACAAGCTCGTGGGCACCGATAGCATCTTATCCACTACCAATCACCCTGCCCGCAAGCGCGTACAAGAATCAGTTCAACGGTTGGAGGCTGCGTCGGGTGTTGTGGATACACATAATAGGTAGGCCCATGAAGGGTCAAAACATGATAAGGCATGGGGTCCACACATCAGGTGGGTCCAGATAATTTCATACCAGACATACCATCTACTCGGACAATATTCAACTCAACATTACTCGAGCAATTTTACCCGTCTACTGGACGACACCTGTTGGGTATATACCCCATGGTATGACCCGTCCCAATGAGACCTGATGAACCATGGCGGTTCACAGGTGGACTCATTATGTGGACCGTAACTAACCAAGAGATTCAAGGCCCAGAAGGCGACTCAGAGGAAGAGGCCGACTCATGACTCAGAGAAATCACAAGGAAACTCTTTTACTTGAGAGGCAAGATAAGTAGGAAGTAGACTAAGTTACGAGTTGTATTATGACCCGGATTCTATTGTAACCCCAGGGCCTCAACCTATATATAAAGGAGAGCCCCTGAGGCAGAAAGACTAAGGAAGAAATACTCGAGAGCTCGGTTAGGGATTCCGCACCCTTGGAATCGAGATCATCATCATCAATAACCCACAAAGCATGATGTATGCTTTTACCTCCATTGGAGGGGCCAAACCTGGGTAAACTCTTGTCTCTCGTTCCCGATCAACCCCATCCAAGCGACCACTTAGTTGCGATGGCCCCTAGACTCAGTCCTCTCGCTAGGAGATCTGCCGTGACAAAACCATGACAGTTGGCGCCCACCGTGGGGCCTGCGCACGGTGGTGTTGAGTTCTTGGAGGGAGATCTCCTAGGGATCGAGGGATATGTGATCGGCCGGATGACTAAGAGTCGTCGCGGCAAGCTCTACATCAATGATGCAGGCTGGGGCCCTAAGGCCGACTCAATTGCGTACGGGTACCGGGTCCCCTTTGGCAAGATCCGTGTCCTCATCGGCAAAATCGGCGAAACATGACCTGAGCCGGACATCTACACCGACATAGTCGAGCCGGCTCAGCGCACGTGACCCCGCCGGGCTCAAGCCGGCCAAAAACATGTCTTCATCGACTTCACTCAGGGAGTCGACCTCGCGGACAACTCTGCGACTGGCGGGGAGACCCTCATCTACTCCGATGGCGAGTCCTCGATTGGAGAAACCGAGTCAATCCTCCCGCTCTTCGATGGTAGGCTTGGGGGATACTCTGGCGATGAGGCTGCTCAAGAGTCCTACGAGTCGCCTCGACAAGTCACCGTCTTCATGGCGGGGACAACGGCTGCCCACGACTCCATGGCGTCTGGTGCAGCAACCAGGACCGACACTTTGGCGGTAGGCGCGGCCGACTCAGACAAAACGCCGGCTCAAGCTATGGCCGGCTTGATGGCTGTCATGACTACGCTCCTGGAGACACCAGTAACAACGGAGAATCAGTTGGAACGTAAAACGGAATTGACCAAGCTTCATGAGCAGATGGCTAAGGTTCAGGAGGAAATTGACGCTGAGAACACTCGCATGATGGAGTTGCAGGCTCACATCCACAACGAGGCTAAACGCCTGAAGGCGGAAGCCTGGCAGCTAGGTCTTCGTCAGGACGTTTCAGAGGCGGTTCGTCGAAGGAGGCACGCAAGCTGCCTGCCCCCCAATTACGAGACGACATGACTTTTCGACGCACCACAACATATGCCAGAGACTGGGCAGCCACGTTTGGATCAACCTTATCGGCCAGCTCAACAGCATGAGCCGGCCAACCCGCCGCCGGCTCAGTCACCACCTCGTCGTTTTCAAACGCCGGTGGGTCAATTCTCCAATCCCGTGGATAATATGTTGGCAGTGACTTGCAATCTTGAAGCGCTCCCGATCACAGGAAACACCCCAATTGAGATTGAGGCCAGGAACGCCATCGATATGTTAAAGACTGCGGTCACCCAACAGGAGCAGTACTCCTATAGCCGGGATCGGGTTCACTCTACCCCTTATCAGAGTCGCAGTAGGAGTTGACACATGGAGTCCCCTACAGTCTCTAGCAGTAGACACATGCAGCATGCTCAGAATTCCCCAGTCCAGCCAGCTGCATGAGATGCGCAGACAATCATCGATGCATCCCAGGCCATGCGAGAGACAGAAGCGATGGGTCAAGTACAACCCTCCACACCCCAGCCAGTTTCCTCTAGGGCAGGTCTAAGCACCAGAACTATCGGAATGTCATGTCTCGCGCCAGCTTTATGCAAGGAGCGTATGCCCAAGGACTTCAAAGGCCCTCGCAAAGTTCCCAACTACACGGCTGATCTTGAGCCGACTGCATGGATAGAGATCTATGAGATAGCCATGGATATGTTTGATGTCAGTGATGCAGTCTGCGCTAAGTACTTGACAATGATGTTGGAAGGACCGGCTCCGACATGGTTGAAAAACCTACCTCCCAATTCAATCAATACTTGGGCAGAATTGAAGGATTGCTTCATCAAGAACTTCCAAGGAACCTGCGAATGCCCAATGACGATTGTGGATCTACAACATTGTATCGAATGTACGGATGAATCTGCCCATCACTGGACTCACCGGGTTGCGGAGATCATTCACTCCCCTGACAGTATAACAGCTGCCCAAGCTGTCTTAATTCTGTAGAAGAACTGTCACTTCCATCCTCTCGTCCAGAAGCTTGGGCGCCTTAAGCGAAAGGTTCAAGACATGGGATACCTCATGGATGTCCTTACTAGGTATGCTGAATCAGACATCACTAAAGATGCTAGTTCAGAATATGACAAGTCTGGCAAAGGCAAGAAAAACGATGGCAATAAGGGTCACCAGCAGAACAACTCAGGGCATAATGGAAACCATGGTAATCAAGGCAACGGTGGTAAGCGCAAGCATCCAGAGGGAGGATCGGATTTTGTCGCTAACACCAACACTGGCTTCAAGGGTCAGCGACGGAACAACAACTTCGGCATGTCTTACAATGGGAACAAGCCTCGTAATTATGAGGAAGCACTTAAAGGTCCTTGTCCCAAACATAGTTTCCCAAATAAGCCGGCCAACCACTCGTGGGAGAACTGCTTCATCATGCAGGAGTTTGGCAAAGCCTATCAGAATCACCACAGAGGCGATGGCGGTGGACATCAGGGCCGACCTGGTGCCGTCGGGTCTAGGGCCGGCTTCCCAGGAGCCGACTCATCCGAAGGTTTCATGAATTCTGGTTTCGACGGATCAGGTGACTCGGGGGCTGTTTTCCCGGGTTCTGGTAATAACGAGGGTGGAAATCACCGTTCCGGGCAAGGTAATCAGCGGCATAGCGATGAAGCTGGTTTTCAGAGCAACCCTAAGCAGTTGAACAGTGGGTAGTATCACGTGTTCACAACTAGTACTTGCAAGCGCGATCGCAAGATTCAACGGAGAGCTATTAATATGGTCGAGCCGGCTGTACCCACATACTTAAACTGGTCAGAGCAACTGATAACTTGGAGCAGAGATGATCATCCACCCCGGGTTGATAATCCGGGCGGTCTCGCTTTAGTGGTGGCACCTCAAGTTGGAGGTTATACGCTAACGAAGGTACTCATGGACGGGGGAAGCAGCATCAATATCTTATATTACGACATGTTCAGACGGATGAACCTGGAGGAGCAACAACTGCAGCCCTCCTCCATAGTCTTTCACGGGATCGTTCCTGGGAAGTCAGCATACCCAATTAGGAGAATCAAGCTAGAAGTTGCTTTCGGTACGGAATTCAATTAGATGTGAATCTCCGTCCTTTGAGGTGGTCAAAATTCTTTGAGGTGATCAAAATTAAAAGCCCATATCACGCCCTCTTTGGACGGCCGGCTTATGCCTGCTTCATGGCACGGCCTTGTTACGTCTATCTCAAGCTCAAAATGCCTGGGACCAATGGGACCATTACGGGTTATGGCAGCCGAAAAATCGCTCAAGAATGTGAGGAGGGAGACGCAACCTATGTTGACGGCCAGCGCAGCGGAAGAGCTAAAATTTTACACAGCCAATGTTGACCCGATAGACATGACTCACCTGAAAAAGCCCACCACGGAGTCTAACCCCTTGCTAAAGTTCAAGCCACCTGATGATACCAAACAAGTTGATTTCACTCTGGGAGATTCGTCCCAACAGTTCACTATTGGGACTGGTATGGATCCCAAATAGGAAAGCGTGCTCATCGAGTTCATCGGTGAGAATCGGGATGTTTTCGCATGGAAACCTTCTGACATGCTTGGTGTAATGAGAGAACTCGCTGAGCAACACCTGAATGTGGACCCCAAGATGAAACCTGTACGACAATACTATCGGTGTCAAAACCGACAGATCTCGGGTAGGGGGTCCCGAGCTGTGGATCTTGGATCAATGGGGAACAGGAAACAGGGAGACGATGTTTACCCAGGTTCGGACCCTCTCAAAGAGGTAAAACCCTACATCATGCTTGATTGTATTGATGAGTATGTGATGGTTACAGAGTCGATCTACATCGAGATCAAAGGAACTAAACCCTAGATGTGTTGGAATAATGCCTCCCCCCTACGACTTAAACCCTCTGGTTTATATAGACACTAGCGGTACCTAGGGTTACACATAGTCGATTACCATCAAGGGATAAACTCGCCGATCTTGTCATTTTGACTTGGAGGACACACGAAGACACCAAAGCTTTCCTTCCTGAATACGAGGTTGATTTCTAGTTTGGCCTCCATGTACTGGGCTCAAAGCGGCCTACCTGTCTGGCCTATGGGAAATAAGCCAGTGGCCCAAGGATCCCTTAATCCCGGACTCCCTCAGTAGCCCCCGAACTGGCCTCCAACACCGAGGTCCATGATCGCCAACAGTCCTGCAAAAGTCTTCGGTTTGCGGGGCGAGTTCTCATCCCCCTCCATGTTTGGCTGCAACTAGTCCGGCCATCGATGACTTCCCGAATTTCGAAGCATCGCGGGGCCCATGACATTGACTTTTTTGCCCAGGATTAATGGCATCCTTCGATTCCCGCGCGTCACCACGAGATTAACAGCCCAGCAATCTTTTACTGGATTGCCCCTTCGAGGTGCCGGAGGAGAAAAACACCTATTTAAACAGGCCGAGTGTGCCGCGAACAGCGCATCTCGTTCCCCCAACGATCGAGAGAAGAGAAATCCAGGAGCCCCGAGATATGGCTAGCGTCCCAGGCTCATCTTCGCGCCCTCACGACAACCTCCCGAGTGACTGGGCAAGTTGCGCGGTTTCAAGGCTTTGATTGAGGGACCTTGAGATGCAGGGATACCTTCTTGCCTCAGATCTGGCGCTCACCTGCTCCGGGTTAACTTCTGCGAACGGCGAAGCCTTCACGAGAAACTTCTCCTCCCCTCGCAAGGAGGAGCGGGTATGATTCGTGCCCTTCCTTTTACGAGGCTTGGGCTTCCCTATTCACCCTTTCTTAAGGTGTCTACTGGAATTCTACGGGATTCAACTTCATCATCTTACTCCCGGATCGTTGCCCTTTGTGAGATGTTCCTGGGCTGTGAGGCCCATTTCAAATTGTGGAGAAAGTACTTCTGCATTGTCCCTCGCTCCCGGGGGGGCAATGTTCGAAGTAGGCAGAGCTGAAGTGTGGCGTATAGCCGGGACAGGGTACCCCATAGGGACTCCGAAGAAGGATACCGAGTTTTGGAGCTCGGAATGGTTTTATATCGAAGATGTTCCCCTTTTTAACCCAGCTCGGAGGGTACTGCCCGAATACTCGGATACTCCTCCGAAGAGAAGGTTCAATTGGCGGTCGAAGAGTCTTTCCCAGGAGGAAAGCAAAAAAGTGAAGTGCCTGGCCGCCCGTGTGAGGTTGTTGGCCCACCACAAGCTAACCATCATTGATGTGATGGCCGCTGCCATAAATCGATGCGTCCAACCTCTGCAACAGAGGATACATCCTCTATGGTAGTACAACGGGACAAACAACACGACCCGCTATAAGCGCCAAGGGCCTACCAACCCAGCAGCTTTAGCGACCATACTGGCCGATCTCTACAAGGGAGAATAAGAAGAGTTTGCTCGCCTGAGTACCAGGACGACTACTTGAGCTATAATCCCATCGAATGGGTAAGTCCAACTATATTTCCATAGTTAAGGTATAATACCCATTTTTGCTGACCGACTCCCTAAGTCTTCCGAACATGACTGGAGGCGCTGGATCGAGACAGTCAGCTGCCCCTCTCCTCAGCCGGAGAATTATTCTCGTGACGACGAGCCGGGGTTCCACGAAGATCCAGAGACGACGCTTAGTTTTGAGGACGTTTTTTTTACCAGGAGTGTCTTGATCGCTCTTTGGTGGCCCTCGTGTCCGACCACCCTGGGACCCTCCGTTCCTCCGCGATAAGTAACAAGAAGGCTTCTTCCCGAAAGGGGCGTTCTTCTTGCGTCGTTCCAAATGTGTTGACCTCTATTCCCAAGGTCCATTGAACCATGCGTCAATCGTTGGTAAGGGCGGCACCAGTCATACCCGCACCGAATGATGGTGGAGTCTCCAAGCGCGGGGGGGGGGGGGGGGGTCTCAGGAACTACCTTGACCGCACCCCCGTTAAAAAGGTAATATTTCCGAACCAATAGGCCGGCTTCTGTCATTGCCACAAAGAGCGCTTACGACCGTTGCCGTCCTTTGCAGGAGACGGGTGCAACCGTCTTCGTCCGACGACATCCGAGGAGTGTCCAGTGGCTGCCTAGTTCCTAGGTCATCGGCAAAGGACGGGGTTAGTGCGGAGGTACCCGAAGCAGACCATCTTCCCGAGGAGGTCTCGTGTACTAATTCCAATTTGAAAGTGTCATGAGTCACCGACGGAGGAAGAAATCCCTGCGCCATCCCGCGTTCTCCGAACAAGAGTTCAATACTCTTAATTCGGTAGACACATATTTTGGAGCAGCCTGGACTAGTCTCGAGGGAGCTGCCAATCTTTTGTCAACCAGCCTACAGGTGAGTATTCGGTTTCGATTAACTAAACATAAACCCTAACCCAGTAGCCCCCGACCCTTAAGTTGGTCGGGACGACCGAGTTAAGAGTCTGAATAATGCCGTGATGTGATGTAGGCCTCAAGGGAACAAAACCAGAAGTTGTTCGAAGACCTGGAGTCGAACTGAACAGCACTAGCGGCCGTGAAGGCTGAGCTAGAAGATGTCAAGAAGTTCACCAGGGAGGCACACGGTGAGTAAAAAAGAGAGTCTCATCATGCAAAACTGCTTTTGGCATCTTTTCTAATGAAAGATTGCCTTATAGCAGTTGGGTCCATAGGCTAGCTGCAGAAAGACCTTGAAGAGGCCAAGGAGGCTCAGAGGTACGCCGATTCGTAGCACGAGGCTGGCAGCCGAGTACTAAGACGTTGTCACAAAGATAAGAACGCTCTTAAAGAGGCAAACCGGCAGCAGGGCAAAGAAATCAAGAGTTTAAAAACTCAGCTGGCACAAACCCATGAGGAGAACCAGAGATTGAAAGATGTAATGTTCGGTAAGTGAAATTTCAATTTGAAGAGGCCAAGGAGGCTCAGAGGTACGCCGATTCGTAGCACGAGGCTGGCAGCCGAGTACTAAGACGTTGTCACAAAGATAAGAACGCTCTTAAAGAGGCAAACCGGCAGCAGGCCAAAGAAATCAAGAGTTTAAAAACTCAGCTGGCACAAACCCATGAGGAGAACCAGAGATTGAAAGATGTAATGTTCGGTAAGTGAAATTTCAATTTGAATTTCCTTATGTTGCGTGTAATGTGATAATATAAGGAACATTCCACGTCTCTTTATTAGTCCTTCTAACCAAACGTCCCAAGGAGGAGAGAAGCTCGTTTGGAGGGAACCTGCTCAAGGAACTGTCCATCGTGCACGAGCGGGCTCGGAAGGCCATGAAAAACATGGTCAAGGAGTTGTGCCGACCGAGACGCCTCCGGAGGGGATGGCCGAGTTAGCAGATCGATTCAAGGGATCTCAGCGTCGACTCGAGCTATGGAAGATATCAGCTTGCCAAGATGGAGCACGGGAGGCGTGGGCCATGGTGAAGACCCGCTTTACCAAACTTGACCCCGCGCATTTGGCTCGGGTTGGGTCGGTAGGGCCAGATGGTCAAGAGGTGCCGCTTCATTTGGTATATGACCAAGGGATGCCTGCCGCTCACATCTCCCACTAAGATTGCGCCTTGAACACCATTATAGATAATCTTGACAAGTAGCCTTGTGTTTGATTCTATGTAACTATGTAGTTTACATAAAAAACTCCATTCGTATTGTAAATGTTGTCCAAACCAGCCATCGGCTTCCACCTCCCCCGCCAATGGCCGAGGAGTGTTCCATACCGAGTGTCCTGACTTAACAGGGAATCACTGCGAGGGACTAGGCAATTCGTCCATATGATGCGAGCAGACAGAGCGTGTACGAATGGTTATGTTATATTACTCTTTAACGTAAGAAACATCTTCCGAAGAAAATAGTTCGTCCATGGGTTCCTTTCTTCGGGTTGCTACGTTGACCATAGATGTTATAACCGAATACCTGCAGTGTATGAGTGTTGGTATACTTCGGGAAAAAGGGACCCCGGGCTTTGGTGACGATCACCAATTATTTTCACTTCCCTCGTGGCCGACCAATTGTATTCTTAAGAACGCTAGCTTTCGGCTTTACCCGTCTGAGGTGCATACCCGGGTGACCCGGTCGCAACAATCGCAGAGGTGCTCCCTTTACCCCCTAGCCGAACAATCTGGAATGTAGAGGGTAAGCATAGGAGCGAGGCAACCCAGCCTAGCCAGTTCTGAAGTCAAACTGATGCATACAATGGCTTAAAGACGATATTGGAAGGGTGCACACATGATAAAAATGAAAGATGCACGTGTTTATTAACCGGCTTCGTTAAGAAGCCCCCAGGTGAGACCGGGTAATACATTTAAAGATGAGTACCAAAAAGGTCTTCACGTAGCTCGGTTTAGCCGAACACGTCCTGAGAAATGCAAACCAGTCCCAAAAAGGGGCAAAGAAAGAAGAAAAAAGGGAAAACTAAAGAAGGAAAAGGACTCGTGAGGGTGACGACACCGGTCTAGCCATAGAAGCGTCGAAGACGAGCTGCGTTTCATGGGTTTGGTTCGAGGCGATTGTCCGACGGGTTGCGAAGGCGATATGCTCCTCCTGCAGGCACCTCATCAATTATGAAAGGACCCTCCCATTTAGGCGTAAGTTTATGCTTCTGCTTTTCCGGGAGGCGGAGAACAAGTTCGCCCACATTATAGGCCTTCGCCCGAACTTCCCTGCTTTGGTAGCACCGGGCTTGCTGTTGATAAAAAGTAGAACGGGCCCAGGCTATGTCGCGTTCTCCTTCCAAGGTGTCTAGGTCGTCCTGCCGATCTAACTCAGCCTCCTTTTCTTCGTACATGCGCACTCTAGGTGCGTCATGGATAAGATCGCAGGGGAGGACTGCTTTCGCCCCATACACCGTAAAGAACGGTGTGTATCCCGTTGACCGTTTCAGGGTGGTGCGCAAGCCCCATAATACGGAGTCGAGCTCCTCTACCCAATGGTAGTCAGATTCTTTTAGGGAACGGACCAGGCGGGGTTTGATACCGCTCATGATGAGGCCATTGGCCCGTTCGACCTGTCCATTGGTCTGTGGGTGATATGCTGAGGCGTAATCAAGCTTGATGCCCATGTTAGCGCACCAGTCTTTTACCGCCTGGTCTATGAAATTTGATCCATTGTTCGTTATTATACTGTGGGGGACACCGTAACGATGGACCATGCCGGATATAAACTCGATAACCGGTCCGGACTTAGCTGACGTTACAGGTTTTGCCTCAATCCACTTGGTGAATTTATCAACCATAACTAGGAGATATTTCTTTTTCTTGGTCCCCCCTTTAAGTGGTCCGACCATGTCCAACCCCCAGACTGCGAAAGGCCAGGTAAACGGAATTGTCCGAAGAGCCGTTGGGGGCATGTGACTTTGATTTGAAAAGAGCTGACAGCCAACACAGTGCTGAACGAGTGTGTGAGCGTCTGCGCGAGCAGTGGGCCAGAAGAATCCGGCTCGAAAAGCCTTGCTTACTAGGGCCCGGGCTGCTGCGTGGTGACCGCCCATGCCTGCATGTATCTTCGCCAAGAGATGCTTCCCTTCTTCTTCGGATATGCACCGTTGGAGGACTCCGGTGGTGCTTTTCTTGTGTAGCTCTCCCTCATGTACTTTGTAGGCCTTAGAGCGCCGCATTATGTGTCTTGCCTCAGTCTGGTCATTGGGGAGTTCCTGGCAGAGGAGATAAGCAAGGAATGGTTCGGTCCATAGCGTGATCACTACCATGACTTCGTGAGCCGAAGGTGTTTCTTCGAGCGTCGAACCGCCAAGGATTTGATCGTCTGGTTCGATGATAGGAGGGCTAATTTGTTCCGGTCCATTGACTCCGGCGTCCTTGTCCTCGTCCTGTCATGCCACGGATGGCTTAAAAAGCTGTTCCAGGATGGTATTGTTGGGGACGGGATCACGTTTTGCTCCCATACGGGTGAGGACGACGGCAGCTTGATTGCTGTCTCTAGAAACATGGTGTAATTCTAGTCCTTCAAACCGTGCGGATATCTTGAGGACAGTATTTCTATATGCTGCTATCTTCGGGTTTTTGGCATCAAATTCGCTGTTGATTTGAGAGATGGCGAGGTTAGAGTCTCATCTTACTTCAAGCTGTTGTACATCCATTGATGTTGCCATTCGAAGCCCATGCAAAAGGGCCTCGTATTCAGCCGCATTGTTGGAGTCAGTGTACATGATCTGCAGGACGTACTGGATATTGTTGCCTGTTGGGGATGTGAGTATTACTCCAGCCCCTAGTCCGACGAGCGTTTTGGATCCGTCAAAGTACATCGTCCAGTGGGAGTATGTATTGTATTCCCTGGGGAGCTCGGCCTCCGTCCATTCGGCGAGGAAATCAGCCAACACCTGAGATTTGATAGCCCGGCGTGGTTTGTACGTGATTTCAAAAGGAAGGAGTTCAATTGCCCATTTGTCTATGCGGCCAGTGGCATCTCTGTTATTGATTATATCATTCAATGGTACTTCGGATGCCACCGTGACCGAACACTCTTGAAAGTAGTGCCACGGCTTTCGAGATGCCATGAAAACCATGTAGGCTATCTTCTGGTAATGCGGATACCTTGATTTGCATGGGGTGAGCACCTCCGATACATAGTATACGGGATTCTGTACCCGGAACTTGTGACCCTCAGCCTTTGGCTCAACAACGAGAGCCGCACTAACCACTTGGTTGGTGGCTGAGATGTACAACAACATTGGTTCAACTATGTCGGGTGCTGCTAGTATATGGTTGCTGGCCAGTAGCATTTTGATTTCCTCCAACGCGGCTGCTGCCTCATCGGTCCACTCGAAGTTCTTAGTCTGCTTGAGCAGCTTGTAGAGTGGTAGAGCCTTTCCACCAAGGCGGGAGATAAAGCGGCTTAAAGCTGCCATGCAACCTGCCAATTTTTGAACGTGTTTCAGCTCTGTAGGGATTGCTAGTTGGGATAGAGCTCAGATCTTGGCCGTATTGGCTTCTATTCCTCTTTGGGAGAAGATGATTTCGAGCAATTTGCCGGCGGGAACCCCGAAGACGCATTTATCCGGATTGAGCCGTATATCATAGGTCCGTAAGTTAGCAAAGGTTTGCCAGAGATCGTCCACCAGCTGGCTAACGTGCTTGGTCTTGATGACCACGTCGTCCACGTATGCCTCGACTATTTTGACGATTTGATTTTCCATGCATGTCTGAATCATGCGCTGGTATGTGGCGCTTGCGTTTTTTAACCCGAAGGGCATTGTGTTAAAGCAGAATGGACCGTAGGGGGTGATAAACACGGTTGCGGCCTGGTCGGACTCTTTCATTTTAATCTGATGGTATCCGGAGTAGGCATCGAGGAAGCAAAGCGAGTCATGCCCGACAGTGGCGTTGATGATCTGGTCGATGCGGGGTAAGTGAAAGGCATCCTTAGGGCAGGCTTTATTTAGGTCCTTGAAATCGACACATAGCCGCCAAGATTTTTCTTTCTTTGGCACCATGCCCTGGTTTGCCAACCACTCGGGATGTTTGATTTCTCGGATGAATCCAACTTCCAATAATTTTGCTAGTTCTTCACCCATAGCTTGACGCTTGGGTTCGGAAAATCAGCGTAACGCCTGCTTGATGGGCTTGAAACTTGGGATTATGTTCAGGCCATGCTCCGCCGGTCTTCCTGGGATTCCTGGCATGTTTGAAGGGTGCCAGGCGAATATATCCCAATTTGCGCGTAGAAACGTGCGCAATGCTTCGTCCACCTCGGGGTCCAGCTGAGCTCCAATGGACGCCGTTTTATTGGGGTCCGTCGGATGTACTTGGAATTTGACGATTTCGTCTGCTGGCTTGAAGGATATGGATTTGGGCCTTTTGCTGAGAATTACATCGTCCCTATCCACCATAGATCGGAGTGTGGTTAATTCTTCCGCCGCGAGGGTTTCAGACAGTGCCTCAAGGTCGAGCAAAGCTGTTTTGTTTTCGGCCCGTAGAGCTCTATCCGGGTCACTTATGATTGTGATCACGCCATTGGGCCCTGCCATTTTGAGCTTCATATACCCGTAATGTGGTTTAGCCTGGAATCTTGTGAAAGCGTCACGTCCCAATAGGGCGTGATAACCGCTATGAAAAGGCACAATGTGGGAGATAAGTTCTTCGGACCTGTAGTTCTCAGGGGTTACGAATACCACGTCGAGGGTATCCCGTCCGGTGCAACGTGCTTCCTTTCCAGGGATGATTCCTCAGAAGGTTGTATGGCTTTGTTCGATGTGAGATCTATCGAATTGCATTTTGGACAAGGTATCCTCGTAAATGAGGTTAAGTCCACTGCCGCTGTCCATTAGTAATTTATGGAGCCTGAAGCCATAGAAAATGGGGTTGAGGACCAGGGCGGTAGGTGTTCGGTCGAGGCGGATTCGTGGCTGATCTTCCTCGTCAAAGGTGATGGGTGTGTTCATCCACGAATTCCTCGCTGCCACTTGGTGTATTTGGTCGAGTTCTTGAAGAGCTCTCTTCCTCTGATTATTTGAGGGGAACGTCTCATAGATCGTTAGGATCCCGGCGCTGTTATTTGGTGGTGTGGGCGATCGTCTTCTTGAGGGTGGGATCCCAAGGATGGTCTCTCTGCTCTTTGCGACTTGCCTGACGACCCAGCAAGCACGCAGACTGTGCGTTGGTTCGTGTTTAGCAGGACAGAGTGTATAGGGCACGACTTATCCAATAAGTCGTCCAGGACAGTCCTGGGTCCCTCGAATGGTTTGTTCTTTTCCTCGGTGGGCTCATGCTCGGCCGGACGTTGTGAGGGTGTGTGCTTCCGCCGAGTTCTCCTAGGGTCCTCGGCGTGGATTGACTCCGTGCGCATCTATTGAGCCTGCCAGGTGCTTTCCATGGCGCATTATTTTTGCACCAGGTCTACCAATTCGTCAAAGCTTTGGACGTGGCGATGGGCGAGGGTGTTAAGGACTCCTTTGTCATGGCAATTATATTGGAAGGTTGATATAATGTCCTGGTCGGCGCATTCTGCCATTCTGCCTTTGACAAGGAGGAATCTAGCCCAAAAGTGGTGGACCATTTCCCCTGGCTGCTGTTTGACGTACATTAGGTCCCATACATCAGGTATTCCCGAATTACTTGGAGAGTACTTGACGTGGGGGTGGGTGGGGAAAAACTTATCATCCCTGCGGGGTGCGAGATGGAAGCATTGACGGCCGCGTCTTGTTCCGTAGTGGAATTTGGTGCGGCGGGTTCTAGGTCCGGGCTATCAGCCGGACATTGTCGCACGGGCTCCAGGTCACTCGTCTGGTTGGGGTTTGACTCCGAACTCCTTCCGGGGGTGGGTCCGGATTCCGAGCTAGGGGATTGATCCTGGTAGTTGGGAATCCGTACATAGACCGTCCTTAGCTCCAGTGGATGTGAGGCGAACCATCAGTCGCGTCCTCGATGGTTGCGACCAAGTGTGTGATAGGTGTGATATTAATATTCCTGTCATTGGGTTTAAGCCCGACCCGATCATAGATCGAGGGCTGGCTATTAGCAGCCCTGATGGCTTGGATCCGATCAAGTAGCTCGTTCAATGATGAGAGGTCAGCGGAGTCCATGCTTCCGGAGCACAGACGGTCGATCCACAGAGTTGTGGCCTCGGGGATGTTAAAAACCGCGCCCGGGCAGTGTTCAGCTGAAATCGACCCGAGTACCTCGACTCAATCAGGCTTTAAGGCCGGACCCGGAGTGGGAGTTGCCTCAATGGATGGATTCATGGCTTCCGACGTTAAGGCACCGGGACTTGCAGGCTCCTGAAGGGGGCCGAGAGCCTTGTCAGAAAAAGATCCACCAGGGGGTCGGCGACGAACTCCAGGCTCCCAAAACGGATCTCATGACCGGGGGACAAACATCCGATCTGGTCGAGATGGTTGGTTGGTCCGGCGTGCAGCACAATGCTGTCAAACGCAAAGATCTGTCCAAGAACGAAAACGTCCCCGTTATAGATGTCGTCGCTGATGACCAAGCGAGCCATCGATCCTGCTGGCGATCTAACAACGGAACTCTCAATGAAAGCACCAATGTCGGTGTCAAAACCGACAGATCTTGGGTAGTGGGTCCCGAGCTATTGATCTTGGATCAACGGGGAATAGGAAACAGGGAGACGGTGTTTACCCAGGTTCGGGCCCTCTCGAAGAGGTAAAACCCTACGTCCCGCTTGATTGTATTGATGAGTATGTGACGGTTATAGAGTCGATCTACCTCGAGATCAAAGGAACTAAACCCTAGATGTGTTGGAATAATGGTCCCCCCTACGATCTAAACCCTCTAGTTTATATAGACAAAGGGGTACCTAGGGTTACACATAGTCGGTTACCATCAAAGGATAAACTCGCTGATCTTGTCATCTTGACTTGGAGGACACACCAAGACACCGAAGCTTCCTTCCCGAATACGAGGTTGACTTGTACTTCGGCCTGCATGTACTGGGCTCAAAGCGGCCTACCTGTCCGGCCTATGGGAAATAAGTCGGCGGCCCGATGACCCCTTAGTCCCGGACTCCCTCAAATACCTCTGTTGTTGTAACGAGAGATGAAAGGCTATTGGCGAAGAAGTGGCCCGACACTTAGCTTTCGGGTTCATTATCGAAGTTTTTCACCCCAAGTGGTTGGCAAATCCAGTACTTGTCTTGAAGAAAATCGGCACTTGGCACATGTGTGTTGACTACACAGATCTTAACAAGGCTTGTCCTAAGGACCCATTCGCTCTTCCTCGCATTGACCAGATTATTGACTCCACCGCTGGTTGTGAGAGCTTGTGTTTCCTTGATGCTTAGTCCGGTTATCATCAGATCAAGATGGCCGTTGAGGATCAGGAAAAGACGGCCTTCATCACACCTTTTGGAGCTTTCTGCTATCTGTCCATGTGATACGGGGCAAACCCGTGAGGGCCGATCTTTTCACACTTGGAGGGGGAAGAGAGGAAAATCAAGAGGCAAATAAACACTCAAAGACGATCCTTAAGTCACACATCCACTAGATCCAACGAACACGAGATACAAGGTTTGAAATCAACGAACGGATACAAGTACCGGTAGCCTTCCCACTCCGAAGAGATGGGTCTTGAAATCCACGAGGGGATCTTACCTATGAAGGGGCCTTGACATCCATAGGATCTTCTCACAAAGAGGTCGCAATCTCTCAGGGAGAAGTATATGGAAGGAGCAATGCTCAACTAGTCTATGAGCTAACACATTGCTAACCCTAAAAAGAGGAGAGGAGGTTCCTTATATAGTACTAGTAGAGTTGGGGACGAGAGGAATAGGTTACAAGGCTACTTGGCCCGTGGCTGCCTCGCAGGGGGCGGATGTCCGGGGCTTCAGGGTGGTGCCGGATGTCCGAGCCTTGTGGGCCGGATGTCCGGGATGGCACTGCGGCTGCGGATGCTCTCTGTGTAGGGGTCGCGCGGGATGTCCGGGGTAGGTTCGGATGTTCGTAGCTGGGGCGCCCGGTTTGATGCTCTCTGGCTTCGCTCGGCCAGATATCCGGGGCCAAAGGCCGGATTTCCGGGCCAGGTCGGATGTCCGGGGTTAGGGGCCTAGATGTACGACGCCTGTAGCTTCGCGGCTACTTGGCCTTGGCGCTTGTGCAGCTTCCAGGGGCCGGATGTCTGGGCCATGGCCGGATGTCCGGGGCCTAGGGGTTGAGCTGCCTTCTTTTGTAGCTCTTGTCCATCCATCTTCGTGTCCGGCTTCATGGTGACTTGTTCTTCACTCCGAGCATCTTCATTCTACCTAAGCATGCAGAGAGTCTCCGATTGAGGTAGCATCCAAGTTCCATGAACATCAAAGGGAGAATCGTATAGGAGAGAGGTCACCTCGTTTGAATTGCACGTGCACGGGCTCTTGTCATAGGATCCGTTGGAGCTTGCGTTGTAGGAGATGGGTCCATGGGGATGACCATAGGATGCTCTGCATCATCTCCCCCCCTTGGGAAAGATCCGTCCTCGGATCAAGGTCTTCATCACCATGGAAAGGGGAAAGATCCTTGACGTTGAAGATGTTGCTCACAATGTACTTGTCGCGTGGAATATCGATCTTGTACGCATTGTTGTTGTAGCGTGCCAACACCTTGAAAGGTCCGTCGGCTCGAGGAAATAACTTGGACTTGCGCTCGGCGGGGAAACGATCCTTGCGTAGGTGTAGCCACACAAGATCTCCGGTTTTGAACACCATGGGGTGCTTATTGAGGTTGCGCTTGTTTGCAACGCGTTCCACTTGACGTTCGATCGTGCGCCTTGTATCTTCATGCATCTTCTTGATGTAGCTTGCCCTTGCACTTGCGTCCATGTTGACGTGCTCTTGGAGTGGTAGAAGAAGGATGTCCAATGGGGACAAAGGGTTGAAGTCGTACACCACTTCGAAAGGAGACTTGCCAGTGGTGAAGTGACGCGTGCGATTTTAGGCGTACTCGGCGATGGGAAGGCATTCTTCCCATTCCTTGATGTTCTTCTTGATCAACATGCGTAGGAGAGTCGAGAGCGTCCGGTTTGTCACCTCTATTTGGCCATTGGTTTGTGGATGATAGGCCGAAGAGAATAGTAGCTCGATTTCGAGCTTGGCGCATAGAGTCTTCCAAAAGTAGCTAAGGAACTTGACGTCGCGGTCCAAGACAATGGTCTTGGGCACGTGATACGTCTCCAACGTATCTATAATTTTTGCTTGTTCCATGCTGTTATATTATCATTCTTGGATGTTTTACAATCATTTTATAACAACTTTATATAATTTTTTGGGACTAACCTCTTGACATAGTGCCAAAGTGCCAGTTGCTGTTTTTGCTTGTTTTTTTACTTCGCAGAAAATCAGTACCAAACGGAGACAAAACGCTGCGGGGATTTTTGTGGATTTTTTACGGACCAGAAGAAATATGATGGGCCAAGGAACACCAGAAGAGGGGGCCCAGGGTGGCTAGGACCCAACAGGGCGCGCCAGAGGCCCCCTGGCGCGGCCTGGTGGGTGCTAAGCACCTCGGGCACCCCCTCCACCGCCTCCGATGCCTATAAATTCCCAAATATTCGGAAACCCCAAAAAATAACCCTAGACTCTCCGCTCCGCCGCCGCAGCTCTCTGTATCGATGAAAAACCAATTTGGAGGTGTTCGAGTACCCTGCCGGAGAGGGGAATCCATCTTCGGTGGCTATCTTCATCATCCCGGCGGAGGCCATGACGAGGAGGGAGTAGTCCACCCTCGGGGCTGAGGGTATGTACCAGTAGCTATGTGTTCAATCTCTCTCTCTCGTGTTCTTGAGATGTCACGATCTTGATGTATCACGGGCTTTGTTAATATAGTCGGATCACATGATGTTATTCCCTCTCTATCTTGTTGTGATGAATTGAGTTTTCCCTTTGAGATCTCGTTATGTTGGATTGAATATTGGATTTGAGAACACTTGATATATGTCTTGCATGCGGATACCCGTGGTGACAATGGGGTGTTCTATTGATTCACTTGATATATGTTTTGGTACTCAACTTGTGGATTCCCGCGGTGACATTGGGGTAATCTATGCATAGGGGTTGATACACGTTCTTGTCCTACTTTCTCCGATAGAAATCTTGGGGCACTCTTTGAGGTTCTTTGTGTGGATTGAGTATTATGAATCTTAAATTGTTTGATGCATATCGTATAATTAACTCATGGATACTTGTGGTGACATTGGAGTATCTAGGTGACATTAGAGTTGGTTGATGCGTATCATATGGTGTTATTCTAGTACAAACTCTTAGATAGATCGAACAGAAAGGATAACTTGATATTATCTTAGTACGAACTCTTGAATAGATCGATCGAAAATAATAACTTTAAGGTGGTTTCATACCCTACAAACAATTTCTTCTTATGTTCTCCGCTAGATAAGAACTTTGGAGTGATTCTTCGTTGCACGTTGAGGGATGGTTATGTGATCCAATTATATTAGCATTGTTGAGAGATTGCACTAGCGAAAGTACAGACCCTAGGCCTTGTTTCCAAAAATTTATACAACGTTTTGCTCGCTGTTTACTATTTGTTACCTTGCTGTTTTTATATTTTCAGATTACAAAAACCTATATCTACCATCCATATTGCACTTGTATCACAATCTCTTCGCCGAACTAGTGCACCTATACAATTTGCCATTGTATTGGGTGTGTTGGGGACACAAGAGATTTCTTGTATTTGATTGCAGGGTTGTTTGAGAGAGACCATCTTCATCCTACACCTCCCATGGATTGATAAACCTTAGGTCATCCACTTGAGGGAAAATTGCTACTGTCCTACAAAACTCTGCGCTTGGAGGCCCAACAAAGTCTACAAGAATAAAGTTGCGTAGTAGACATCAAGCTCTTTTCTGGCACCGTTGCCGGGGAGGTGAGTGCTTGAAGGTATATCTTTAGATCTTGCAATTAAATCTTTTAGTTTCTTGTTTTTCACTAGTTTGGTTTTATAAAAGAAAACTACAAAAATGGAGTTTAGGTTGCATCATTTGTTTCGTCTTTATAATGTCTTTCGTGAAAATAAGGATTCAGAAAATTGTGCTCAATTGCTAGAGGAAGAAACTATGAAAACACTTAATGAGAATTCCTTGAATGATGAGCATGATAGCAATATTGTTAACATGAATTTTCTTAATATCCAAAATACTAATGATGATTGCACTAGTCATGATAAAACTGTTTCTTATAAGCATGTCAATTTTTGTGGAGTGCATAAAGTTTGTGAAGACGTGCCTTATAGGGATGATAGATTTTGTAAGAAGCATAAACATGATAGAACCAATTCTTTGCTCAAAGTGATAGATGAATTTGCTACAAATTTATGCTCTCCTTGTCCTATCACTTGTGAACTTTGCAATAAAGTTGGTCATCTTAATTTCCAATGCAAACTTTTTCATGAACAAATCATGGCCAAATATTGTAATGACTTGATCACCCTTGAACTTTATGATGAGCTTTCTCTATTTTTGGGGAGTGAAGAATTGACACATAAAAATAGTTGGTTTGAAGTATTCATTATCACGGACGACATTGAAACTAATCTAAAAAATATCTATATGTTTTGCATGGTAAATTGCAATGTGAATGCTTATATTGCCAACTGTAGAAAGATGGGAAAACCAATAGAATATAAAAGGAATACTAATGAAAGGGTAAATATTTCCACTTTCCCTCCTATTGTCTCTCATGATGTAATAGGTGACGATGAGGAGCTCCCTATTCAACCAATCTCATCAATAAGAAGCTCGGAAAAATTACTCAAACCCACACATGATGTGATGAAGAAGAAGAAAAGAAGAAAGAGTAGAGGTAAAAAGGCATCTCTCCCAAATGATGTTGCTCCTATTATTGTTGTGCCTCATGAGGATGAATCAAAAATAATTGTGGAAGATGATACACTTGATGATGATTTTGTTATGTCTATTGCTTGTTGTGATGACTATGATTGGGAAGATAATAATACTTCTTATAATCTTGAAAATATTTTTGGCACCAACTTGGTAAATTATGATGATAATAATTGTTATACTATTGGTGCTATTCATACTATTAATGATGAGAGTGATTATGCTTATGATATGCCAAGCCACAAGCTTGGGGGTGCTATGTTTTATGAGAATGACATGTTTGAGAATTTATTTGCTGCAATTAATGTTTGTTCCATGCTTGGGGATGCTATGCTTAATGAAGATGATCTTTTTAGTTCCCCTACTTTGAATGATCAAATTTGCTATGATGATTGCATGCCTCCTATTTATGATGATTGTGATATTTATGAAAGTGGGTTTGGAAGAGTGTCAACTTTAGATAATTATTATCCCGCTATCTTGGAGGGTGTTGAATTTTATTATAATGATAAAAGTGGATTTGGAGAGGTCATACCTTTATTTAGTAATGATTCCACTATTTCGGAAGAGGTTTCACTTGACTATGATGAGAACAAAGTTGCTACTTATGATGATTATTGTGGTGATACTTATGTTATAAAAAGTAGTGATAATTATTATCCTAATTTTGAATATCCTTTTACTGAACATTACTCTTTTATTGTGGAAACAATTTATAGTATTCGAGTTTCATTTGATGCTCCCACTATTATGAATGAGAAGAAATTTGCTTATGTGGGTAGTAATAAAAATTCTATGCTTGTGCATCTTGAAAAGAATGATTTATGTGATAGTTATATTTTGAAATTCCTTCATGATGCTACTGAAAATTATTATGAGGGAGGAACATATGCTTGTAGGAATTGCAATAATATCAAGTTTCCTCTCTATGTGTTCAAAGTTTTGAAGTTATGCTTGTTTTGCCTTCCTATGCTAGTTGATTCTTGCTCCCATAAATTGTTTACTCACAAAATCCCTATGCATAGGAAGTGGGTTAGACTTAAATGTGCTTGTCATAAGATTCATGATGCTCTTTTGCATGTTTCAATTTTTATTCCTTTGTGAGCATCATTGAAATCATCATGCCTAGCTAAAAGGCATTAAAGAAAAGCGCTTGTTGTGAGACAACCCAACACTTATACTTTCTGTTTTGATGTGATCACATGATTAAATTACTGTAGTAATAATGTTTTGTGACTTTTATTTCAATAAAGTGCCAAGTAAATCCTTTAGGATGACTCACAAGATGAGTAGAATTGATGCTGTGCAAAAACAGAAACTTTTGCCTCCAGTAAAGAATTTCTCTGATTTTACTGGAGCTTCAAAAAATTCTGAAATTTTTACACAGTTTTGATATACAAATCCTTCAGGTTGTAATAATTTTTTTCAGAATTGTTAGAGACAGTGAAATATGGCTATACTACAGATCTTCACAGACTGTTCTGTTTTTGACAGATTCTGTTTTGCATGCATAGTTTGCTTGTTTTAGTGTTTCCATAGCTTATATTTAGTGGTATAAATTATGGGAATGGTAGAATACAGTAGGTTTCATGTGGGAACAATTATGAATCTTGTCTTGACAGTACCTAAGTGAATGATTTATCTTTATTACACTAACCCTTCTCACGAAGTTCCGTTAAGTTTTGTGTGATTGAAGTTTTCAAGTTTTGGGTGTGACACCGATATGAGGAGAATAAGGAGTGACAAGAACCTAAGCTTGGGGATTCCCAAAGCACCCCCAAGGTAATATCCAAGGAAGAACCAAGTGCCTAAGCTTGGGGATGCCCCGGAAGGCATCCCCTCTTTCGTCTTCAACACTATCGGTATATCTTACTTGGAGCTATATTTTTATTCGTCACATAATATGTGCTTTGCTTGGATCGTCATTATATTTTGTTATTTTCTGTTAGGTGTTATTTATAATCTTGTTTTTCAATAAAAATTTCCAAGAATTACCTCAGGATGCTTGCATTGCATGTTTTGATGTGTGCTGTGTAAAAACAGAAATTTTTGCTGTAGTGTTTGAATTTTCATATTTTACTGGGACGTCGAAAGTTTCTGAAATTTTTACACAGTGTTTTCATATAAATTTTATAGCATGTCCTAAATTTTCATAATTGTTTGAGTTACATAAGTACACTGTTTTGATAAATTGCTACAGACTGTTCTGTTTGGACAGATTGCTGTCATTGTTTTGTTATCTACTTATCCTATAGTTTCCATAGCCTATATTGGTAGATATAAATTGTGGAAACGATAGTAAACAGTCGATGATGTTTGAAAATTATTTTGCAACTTGTCTAGGAAGTACATGAAGTGTTGATTTGTTTTTATGTGCACTAACCTATCTCACGAGTTCTGTTCGAGTTTTGTGTGGATGAAGTTTTTGAGAATAGGTGAAACCATGATATGAGTGTTGGAACACGCGGTACGCTACGCTAGCGCCAAATAAAAATTTCTACCTCGCACCCAAGAACATGCTGCTGGAAATAGATCACGGGATCAGGTTTACCACTAGACGCGCAGTCACCGCAGCGGAAGTAGAGTTGGTGATGCGTGTAGTCGATCAGCCGATTCGTCTCCTCGTGTAGCCGATCTCCCACGAACAGCGATCTCCCACGAATAGCTCCTCGCAGATCCCTTGAACAGTTCCACACGGATCCCTTGAATGGTTCGTCCAAGCACCGCAGATGCGATGCCTCCAAGGTATCCACACGTACGGGGGCAGCGTCGGGCGGCGGACTGCTAGGTCCGATCGCATGGCATGGTGGCGTGGGGAGTGGCGGTGGCTGTCGACGGGAGGAAAAAGATCAACCCTGAAAGGTGTGCCCACTCCCCTTTATATAGACCTCTGAGGTGGGCTCAACACTTGTGGCCCACGATGAGTCTATCCCATTTTCCATTCGGATCCAATCCGAATGGGCTGCAATCCCTTAAGTGTGCGACCCTATATGTTCACGTACACATGGACACGACCCGAGTCGATAGTCGGTAGCGGCTCCTAGCAGAACATGCCAACTCCCATGTGTGCGCAAAGTCGTTAGACGAACCTCGACAATGTGTCATATACAACATTCCTTTTGCCTCATGATATAGGTTGCAGAGCTCAAGGCGAGTACTTGTCACCCTTGTGGTAGCTCGACATCTCTTCTCGAAACCATGATGTAGATTCCCGAACTGGGTTAACACTTAACCCATGTTGCATGGCCATGCTTTCTGAATCTGATCACATGAGAGGGCCCAGAGAATATCTCTCCTCACTGAGGGGCAAATCCCATCTTGGTTAACCATGTCTCGCGGCATGTCTCACGACTCACCCGAAAGCTACCTTTATAACAACCCAGTTACGGAGTAGCGTTTGATAGACCCTAAGTAAGTCGATCCTCATCCCGAGAACATGCGATGACCTCAGCTCTAGGACATGGCATATACATTGTGCTTGAGACTAACAGATGACATTATCTCGCTGTGTCTCAAAGTGGGTCTGTCCGACTCAGTGATCTCAATCCCCGAGTCCATACTATCAGTTTAGCATCTCTATGCACATGAATTGTGAAACGTAGTCATCAACTGAATCGTATACTAGTAAAGGATATGTGTCCGCATAACCTTAACAACTAGGGACTATTAGAACAATCATCATACTATATATAGTCTGACAAATAAGTCACATACTTATTGATACATATCACTGATGATGTTCAAGGACAATACAAAATACTCATGAATACATAGGAAACGAAATCATCACATGATTGCCTCTAGGGCATATCTCCAACAATGAGAGGATTGAACGAGAAACAAAAGCTCAAGCTTGGGGATGCCCAAGGCACCCCAAGTAAATATTTCAAGAAGTTTCAAGCATCTAACCTTGGGGGTGCTACGCATCCCACCTCTCTTCGTCAACTATCGGTTAGCCTATGTTGAGCCTAAATTTCTATTCGTTCACATGATGCGTGCTATTCTTGGAGTTCTATTTTTGTTTAGTTTGTTGTTTGAATAAAATACTTAGTTCTGAAAATATTTATTGAGAGAGAGAGAGTCTTCACATAGCTACTTAATTGTTTGACTACTCATTGATCTTCACTTATATCTTTTGAGAGTAGCTTGTCATTTTCTCATGTGCTTCACTTAAATTTGTTTGAGCTTGCCAAAAAGCAATGGCAATATATGAAACTAGTCCCAAAGTGATAGATATCCAAGGAGGATATAATAAAAACTTTCATGAAGATCATGGGACAAATTAAACTTGATTCTTTGTAATAGTTTTGAAACATGATGATAGTAATATGTGAGTCATGTTGGTGAGTAATTATGCTTTAGTAGGAATATTGGTGTTAAGGTTTATGATTCCCTATGCATGCACAAAAGTCAATAGTTATGCAATGAAATTACATCCTACTTATGGTGCATTATTCGGTGTTAGTTATGCTCAATGCACGCTTATGTTAATTTTCGTTTCTTGGTTTGGTTGCTTCCCAATCTATTTGCTAGCCTTCACTTGTACTAAGTAGAAATACTACTTATGCATCCAAAATCCTTAAACCAAGTTTTGCCTCATGAGTCCATCATACCTACCTATATGCGGTATTTCCATGCCGTTCCAAGCAAATTTGTATGTGCCATCTCTAAATTTTCAAAATAAATTTTCTCTTTTGTGTGCCCATACCGCTCATGAAATGGTGGGGAGTGTCCAATATTTTTCCATGCTAGATGTGTTATTCTCAAGATGATTGTTTATTCACTTGTCATTGCACGAGAGTGCGGCGGTAATAGGGATGCCCATTCCCGAAATGAAAAAGAAAAAAAATATTTACTTTATGTTGTCAAATAATAAATTCCTTGGAAAGTGTTGGTATGGAAGGCAACCGTGGATACGGCCCTCCATGGAAAGTGAAAGTTTGGTGGAAAAAGGAATAAAGTTTATTTTCTGTTTGGGAACCGCCTATGATATATCTAGCATGGAAAGTATTGTGAGCTACTTTGTCATTTTCGTTGACAGTAAAAGCATGCCACCCAAAATATTTTCTCTCTCTCAATTTAAAACTTTGAGCTCTGGCACCTCTAAAAATCCCTACTTCCCTCTGCGAAGGGCCTATCTATTTACTTTATGCAATTTTTGTTTTTGCTTTGAGTCTCCATCTTCTCTTATAAGCACCAACTAGGGGGCACTATGATCGTACTTGATCATTGGACATAGCTAATATTTGAGTGTCTTTCATGAATGGATCAATGATTGAGCATGATGGGCTAGGGATAACTTTCTTTAGTGTTGATATTTTGAAAGACATGGTTGCTTGTTGACATGCTTGAGTATTGAAGTCATTATGTTGAAACTAGACTATTGCTTTGAATCATTTACAAGTCCAAATGTCCATGCTATACAAAGAAGAAAATAATATGATGAACATGTTAGGCAGCATTCCACATCAAAAATTCTGTTTTTATCATTTACCTACTCGAGGACGAGTTGGAATTAAGCTTGGGGATGCTGATACGTCTCCAATGTATCTATATTTTTTGCTTGTTCCATGCTGTTATATTATCATTCTTGGATGTTTTACAATCATTTTATAACAACTTTATATCAATTTTTGGGACTAACCTATTGACATAGTGCCAAAGTGCCAGTTGCTGTTTTTGCTTGTTTCTTACTTCGCAGAAAATCAGTACCAAACGGAGACAAAACGCTGCGGGGCTTTTTGTGGATTTTTTACGTACCAGAAGAAAGATGATGGGCCAAAGAACACTAGAAGAGGGGGCCCAGGGTGGCTAGCACCCACCAGGGCGCGCCAGAGGCCCCCTGGCGCGGCCTGGTGGGTGCTGGGCACCTCGGGCACCCCCTCCACCGCCTCCGACGCCTATAAATTCCCAAATATTTGGAAACCCCAAAAAATAACCCTAGACTCTCCGCTCCGCCGCTGCAGCTCTCTGTATCGATGAAAAACCAATTTGGAGGCATTCGAGTACCCTGCCGGAGAGGGGAATCCATCTTCGGTGGCTATCTTCATCATCCCGGCGGAGGCCATGACGAGGAGGGAGTAGTCCACCCTCGGGGCTGAGGGTATGTACCAGTAGCTATGTGTTCAATCTCTCTCTCTCGTGTTCTTGAGATGTCACGATCTTGATGTATCACGGGCTTTGTTAATATAGTCGGATCACATGATGTTATTACCTCTCTATCTTGTTGTGATGAATTGAGTTTTCCCTTTGAGATCTTGTTATGTTGGATTGAATATTGGATTTGAGAACACTTGATATATGTCTTGCATGCGGATACCCGTGGTGACAATGGGGTGTTCTATTGATTCACTTGATATATGTTTTGGTACTCAACTTGCGGATTCCCGCGGTGACATTGGGGTAAGCTATGCATAGGGGTTGATACATGTTCTTGTCCTACTTTCTACGATAGAAATCTTGGGGCACTCTTTGAGGTTCTTTGTGTGGATTGAGTATTATGAATCTGAAATTCTTTGATGCGTATCGTATAATTAACTCATGGATACTTGTGGTGACATTGGACTATCTAGGTGACATTAGAGTTGGTTGATGCGTATCATATGGTGTTATTCTAGTACGAACTCTTAGATAGATCGAACGGAAATGATAACTTGATATTATCTTAGTACGAACTCTTGAATAGATCGATCGGAAAGAATAACATTAAGGTGATTTCGTACCCTACAAACAATTTCTTCTTATGTTCTCCGCTAGATAAGAACTTTGGAGTGATTCTTCGTTGCACGTTGAGGGATGGTTATGTGATAGAATTCTATTAGCATTGTTGAGAGATTGCACTAGCGAAAGTACAGACCCTATGCCTTGTTTCCAAACATTTATACAACGTTTTGCTCACTATTTACTATTTGTTACCATGCTGTTTTTATATTTTCAGATTACAAAAACCTATATCTACCATCCATATTGTACTTGTATCACCATCTCTTCGCCGAACTAGTGCACCTATACAATTTGCCATTGTATTGGGTGTGTTGGGGACACAAGAGATTTCTTGTATTTGATTGCGGGGTTGTTTGAGAGAGACCATCTTCATCCTACACCTCCCACGGATTGATAAACCTTAGGTCATCCACTTGAGGGAAAATTGCTACTGTCTTACAAAACTCTGCGCTTGGAGGCCCAACGAAGTCTACAAGAATAAAGTTGCGTAGTAGACATCAGCACGCCATGTAGTCGTAAGATGTCCCTACAAAAGAGATTTGCAACATGTGAAGCATCGTCGATCTTATGACATGGAATGAAATGAGCCATCTTGGAAAAGTGCTCCACAACGACAAAAATGGAATCATGGCCATTTTTGGTTCTGGGCAAACCAAGCACAAAATCCATACTAATGTCTTCCCAAGGTTGGAAAGGTATAGGAAGAGGCATGTAAAGACCATGGGATATAGCTTTAGAACTAGCTTTGCGGCATGTAGAGCATCGGTTGGTGAAGCGTGCAACATCACGAAACATCTTTGGCCAAAAGTACTTGTTGGATGGTGTGGCATATGTCTTGTCGCATCCAAAGTGACCCATAAGTCCTCCACCGTGAGCCTCTTGCAAAAGCAACAAACGAAGAGAAGACTCGGGTATGCAAAGTTTGTTAGCACGCATAAGATAGCCATATTTCATGTAGTAGTTTTCCCAACAAGGTTTCACTTGGCACTTAGCATATGGAGTAGCAAACGAAACATCATCTTCATACAAATCTTTGATATGATCAAAACCAATGACATTCAATTCAAGTTGAGTAACTAGCATGCATTTGCGGGAAAGGGCATCCGCCACAAATTTTCTTTACCCTTAATGTATTTGATGACATAAGGAAAAGACTCAATGAATTCACTCCATTTGGCATGCCGTTTGTTCAACTTAGTTTGACCCTTAAGGTGCTTGAGAGTTTCATGATCGGTATGAATGACAAACTCACGAGGTCATAGATAATGATGTCAAACATGTAACACTCGCACCAAAGCATATAATTCCTTATCATATATGGGATAGTTAAGTTGAGCACCGAAAAGTTTCTCACTAAAATACGCAATTGGGCGCTTCTCTTGCATTAGCACACCACCTATGCCATTACCACTAGCGTAACAATGCACTTCAAATGTTTTGTCAAAGTTGGTTAATGCAAGCAAAGGTGTATGAGTAAGCAAATTTTTAATCTCATGGAATGCGGTGTCTTGGGATGGTCCCCAAATAAATGGTGCATTCTTCTTGCTCAAAGCATGTAGAGGATATGCAATAGTGCTAAAGTCCTTGACGAAACGATGATAGAAACCGGCTAGTCCTAGGAAACTACGCATTTGTTGCAAATTTGTGGGTGTAGGCCATGTTTTAATAGCGTCAATTTTAGTTTCATCCACATGAACACCCTTAGAAGATACCACAAATCCTAGGAAAACAACCTTGTCAACACCAAAAGTGCATTTTTCCATGTTTGCATATAGTTTTTCATTCCTAAGAACTTGTAATACTTCCCTAACGTGTTTAGCATGTTCCTCTAGAGATTCACTAAAAACAAGGATATCATCAAAGTATACCACAACACAATCTCCAATGAGATGTCACAAGACATAATGCATGACACGCATAAATGTACCCGGTGCTTGGGAAAGACCCATAGGCATAACCAGCCATTCATATAGACCAAACTTAGTCTTGAACGCCGTTTTTCACTCATCGCCCTCTTGCATGCGTATTTGATAGTAACCACTTTTTAAGTCAATTTTAGAGAATATAGTGGCGCCACTAAGTTCATCAAGCATATCATCGAGGCGAGGAATAGGATGGCGATATCTAACGGTTATAGCATTGATAGGATGGCAATCGGAAAACATGCGCGTACTACCATCTTTCTTAGGTACTAGTATCACCAGAACCGCACAAGGACTCAAGCTTTCACGTACATGCCCTTTATCTAGGAGTTTTTGGACTTGCCTTTGTATCTCCTTTGTTTCTTCAGGGCTGACACGGTAAGGTGCCTTGTTAGGAAGCGGTGCTCCGGGTATGAGGTCGATGTGGTGTTCGATCCCTCGTTTTGGTGGTAGTCCCGGAGGTAGCTCATCGGGGAAAACATCTTGGAATTCCTGCAACAAACGAGACAAAACAAGAGGAAGATGTTGTGAAGTATTAGTCCTCACGACCTCATCTTTGCACACAAGAACAAAGTGAAGTACACTCGATGGGCTCTCACCCACATCCCTCAAATCTCTTTTGGTGGCTAAAATAACTAGATCATTCTTGTCCCTCATCGTGGAGTCACTCAAGTTTGGCTTGTGGTTCTCACTCTCTTTTAGGTGGATCACTCTCTCACTTTTGTCTCCACGATGGAATGAAGCTTGCTTGTCGGTGGTGACTTGACTTGGAGTCATTGGTCGAAGCACATATTGCTTGCCCTTCATCTTGAAGCTATAGTGATTGGTCTGGCCGTTGTGGATGACGTCGCGGTCGAATTGCCAAGGTCTACCAAGGATAAGGTGGCAAACGGACTTGGGAACCACATCACACTCCAAGGTATCTTCATAAGCGCCTATCTTGAAGGAAATTTGCACGGTGTGTTCAACTTGGAGGGTGCCAGAATCACTTAGCCATTGGACCTTGTAGGGGTGAGGGTGCTTCTTCTTGACCAATTAGAGCTTGGAACAAAGGTCCTCACTTGCCAAATTGTGGCAACTTCCGCCGTCGATGATGACCTTGACGGATTTTCCTTGGATGCCTGCCTTTGTATGAAAGATGTGGCAATGTTGGTCCTCATCTTGTTGTTGTTGGAGCGTCAAAACCTTGGAAACAACGAGAGCGGGTCTCGGATCGTTGTCGCAAAAGATTTGCGAATCTCATGTTCATTGACTCAGCGATGCATGGCCACGTGCTCCAATGCTTCCATCTCATCGTCGCTCATAGAGTCATACATGCCATCGTCTTGAAGGATCATGGTGCATCTTGTTGGACACTCGTAAGTCTTGTGGCCTCGGCCTTGGCACATGAAACACTTGATGGAGCTTGATTTAGCGGTAGCATCCGGTGTCGGTGTAGAGGATGAAGCTTCCGATTTGTAGTTGCTTGTAGGAGGTCGGCTTGACAAAGTCATCTTGTCCTTGTAGCTTGACTTGTTGCCGGTAGTGGTCGTAGGTTTCGTAGTAGAAGGCGTCGTGGCCGGAGAAGCTTGAGCACTTGAGCCGTAGGTCTTGGAAGAGAACTTGGAGTACTTGTAGTCATCTTGCACTTAGTGTTCCGCCTTGGTCGCTTGATGCACTAGCTCGAGTACGTTGGAGTATGGTTGGAAGTCCGCGATTTTCCTGACTTGGTAATTGTGGCCATTCAAGAAGCGCGTCATTGTCTGTTCGTCATCTTCCTTGACATTGGCTCATATCATAGCTATTTCCATCTATTGATAGTACTCTTCTGCCGACTTGGTGCCTTGCTTGAGTAGTTATAGCTTCTTGAAGAGATCATGGTTGTAGTGTGTAGGCACGAAGCGAGCTCTCATGAGATCCTTCATTTGGGCCCAAGTGGTGATAAGAGGTTCACCTCTTTCTCTTCTTTGCTCAATCACTTGTTCCCACCAAATGAGAACGTAGTCTTGGAACTCAAGGGAAGCCATGGCGATCTTCTTATCTTCCTCAAAGTTGTGCAAATGGAATATATTGTCAACCCTGAGCGCCCATGAGAGGTAGTCTTCGGGATCATTGCTTCCGGAGAACTTAGGCATGGTGAACTTGAGCTTGCTGAAGCGCTGTTCTTCATTGTGATTGTTTTGGTGTTGCCCTTGTCTTGGAGGGGCCACATCATTGTTGTTGTCGAGTTGACGTTGTTCTTGTTGTTGCCTTGGGGCTTATTCATCATTGGGCTCGACGTGTTGTGCTTGAGACCGTTGGCGAGGTCCTCGCACTCGGTTTCTTCTTTCTTGTTGCTCCTATTGGCGAGCGGCTTCTTCTTGTCGTTCACGCTGGAGGGCTTATTGTTCTTCGTGCGCTTCGCGGTTGCGTTCTTGCAAGGCGCGTGTAACTTCATGTAGTGTGTGTTGTGCTTCCAAAGCTTGTTCTTGGTAACGACGTTGTTCTTCCTCATGGCGTTGCCGTTCTTGATCTTGCTCTTGTTGAAGACGACAGTCGCGCTCGCGTAATCGATTGATAACCCACAAGTATAGGGGATCGCAACAGTTTTCGAGGGTAGAGTATTCAACCCAAATTTATTGATTCGACACAAGGGGAGCCAAAGAATATTCTCGAGTATTAGCAGCTGAGTTGTCAATTCAACCACACCTGAAAGACTTAGTATCTGCAGCAAAGTATTTAGTAGAAAAGCAGTATGGAAGTAGCGGTAACAATGGCAAAGTGACAATAGCAGTGTTGTAATGATTGTAACAGTAGCAATGGAAAAGTAACTTAGCAAAGATCAATATGTGAAAAGCTCGTAGGCAATGGATCAGTGATGGATAATTATGTCGGATGGCATTCATCATGCAACGGTTATAACATAGGGTGATACATAACTAGCTCCAATTCATCAATGTAATGTAGGCATGTATTCCATATATAGTCATACGTGCTTATGGAAAAGAACTTGCATGACATCTTTTGTCCTACCCTCCCGTGGCAGCGGGGTCCTAATGGAAACTAAGGGATATTAAGGCCTCCTTTAATAGAGAACCGGACCAAAGCATTAGCACTTAGTGAATACATGAACTCCTCAAACTACGGTAATCACCGGAAAGAATCCCAGTTATTGTCACCCTGGGGGATGCGGATCATAACTCGTAATAGGTGTCTATAACTTGCAAGGTAGGATCAAGAACACATATATATTCATGAAAACATAATAGGTTCAGATCTGAAATCATGGCACTCGGGCCCTAGTGACAAGCATTAAGCATAGCAAAGTCATAGCAACATCAATCTCAGAACATAGTGGATACTAGGGATCAAACCCTAACAAAACTAACTCGATTACATGGTAAATCTCATCCAACCCATCACCGTCCAGCGAGCCTACGATGGAATTACTCACGAACGGCGGAGAGCATCATGAAATTGGTGATGAAGGATGGTTGGTGATGACGACGGCGTCAATTTCCCCTCTCCGGAGCCCAAAACGGACCCCAGATCTGCCCTCCCGAGGAAGAACAGGAGGTGGCGGCGGTTCCGTATCGTCAAACGCGATGAACTCTTCTCTCTGATTTTTTTCTCCGCGAATAGGAATATATAGAGTTGGATTGGAGGTCGGAGGAGCTCCAGGGGCCCCACAAGACAGGGGGGCGCGCCCTGGGGGGGCCCTGGCTTGTGGCCAGGTGGTGGGCCTTCTCCGATTGATTCTTTCGCCAATATTTTTTATTAATTCCAAAAATATTCTCCGTAAATTTTCAGGTCAATCCGAGAAATTTTATTTCTGCACAAAAATAACACCAAGGCAATTCTGCTGAAAACATCGTCAGTCCGGGTTAGTTCCATTCAAATCATGCAAATTAGAGTCCAAAACAAGGGCAAAAGAGTTTGGAAAAGTAGATACGATGGAGACGTATCAACTCCCCCAAGCTTAACCCATTGCTTGTCCTTAAGCAATTCAGTTGACAAACTGAAAGTGATAAAGAAAAACTTTTACAAACTCTGTTTGATCTTGCTGTTGTAAATATGTCTAACTGATGTTCAGATTTTCAGCAAAGATTATAGACTAACCACATTCACAATAACATTTAAGTCTCACATTTACTCATATCAATGGCATAATCAACTAGCGAGCAATAATAATAAGTCTCGGATGACAACAATTTTATCAAAACAATCATGATACAATATGATATAATGGTATCTCACTAGCCCTTTTTGAGACCGCAAAACATAAATGTAGAGCACCTCTGAAGAACAAGGACTGACTAGACATTGTAATTCATGGTAAAAGAGATCCAGTCACACTCATACTCAATATCAATTAATAACAAAGCATACAAATGACGGAGGTGCTCTCTAACTGGTGCTCTTTATAAGAGGAGGATGACTCAACAGTAAATAAAATAGATAGGCCCTTCGCAGAGGGAAGCATTGATTTACAGAGGTGACAGAGCTCGAGCTTTTAAAACAGGGACGAATCATAATTTTGGGAGGTATGCTTTCATTGTCAACATAACAACTAAGAGATCTCGATATCTTCCATGCTAGATACATTATAGGCGGTTCCCAAACAGAATAGTAAAGTTTTTACTCCCCCTCCACCAATCGATCACACTCCACGGCGGGTCGAATTCACGAGTACCGTCCATACAAACAACAATCCTGGGGGAGTTTTGTTTTATTATATTTTGATTTGAATTTTGGGCATGGAACTGGGCATCCCGAATACCAGCCACTTTCTCGTGAATGATAGTGAATCAACACATATCGTGAGAATAACCCACCTAGCATGGAAGATACTGACAGCCCCTAGTCACTACATGAGCGATTCGGGCATACAAAACGGGATATTTATTTGAAGGTTTAGAGTATGGCACATGCAAATTTACTTGGAACGGCAGGTAAATACCGCGTATAGGTAGGTATGGTGGACTCATATGGAACAACTTTGGGTTTATGGAAATGGATGCACAAGCAGTATTCCCGCTTAGTACAAGTGAAGGCTAGCAGAAGACTGGGAAGCGACCAACTAGAGAGCGACAACAGTCATAAACATGCTTTGAGATTAACCAACATTGAATGCAAGCATGAGTAGGATATAAATCACCATGAACATAAACATCGTGGAGGCTATGTTGGTTTTGTTTCAACTACATGCGTGAACATGTGCCAAGTCAAGCCACTTGAAACATTCAGAGGAGGATACCATCCTATCATACTACATCACAACCATTTTAAAATGCATGTTGGCACTCAAGACAAACCATTATACACTCTTAGCTAATTAAGCATGGCATGAATAACTATAATCTCTGATTGTCATTGCAAACATGTTCAATCCATAACGAGCTGAATTCAGAGCGATGAGCTAATCATATTTACAAAAACAAGATAGGTCGAGTTCATACCAGCTTTTCTCCATCTCAATCATTTCATCATATATCGTCATTATTGCCTTTCACTTGCACGACCGAACGGTGTGAATAATAATAAGAGTGCACGTGCATTGGACTAAGCTGGAATCTGCAAGCAATAACTTAAAGGATAAGGCAAGGTAATATGGGCTCTCTAATAGATGAACAATAATGCATATGAGAGCCACTCAACATGTCATCGTGGTCTTCTCCTTACGACCCAAAGAAGAAAGGAAAACTATTTACACGGGAAAGCTCCCAACAAGCAAAAGAAGAACGAGAAATATTTTTGGGTTTTCTTTTAATACTACAACTAAACAAACTAGAAGGTAAAGCTAGAACTAATTTTTTTGGATTTTCTCAAGGTTAATTAAACACACAAGAAGAAAGCAAAAAGAAGAAACAAACTACCATGGATGGTACAATGAAAAAGTATGAACACCGACAACTGGAATGAGTGTGTGAACATGAATGTAAGGTCGGTGAGAAATACGTACTCCCCCAAGCTTAGGCTTTTGGCCTAAGTTGGTCTAGGGCCATGGCTGAAAATAACCATCTCCTGGATACTCCGGAGGATACTAAGGGTTCCACTGGTTGGCGAGCTCCTGTGGCTCCCACTGAAAAACTGGACTCTGATACGGATCAAGGGCTGGTGCCGGCTCAGGTGCTGGGGGTTGCAAAAGACCCCAATATCTGTAAATGTCCTCGGGCATAATAGTGTACCTGCCTGAACGAATATCGAACAAAGAAGAAGCAGGCAAAGCAATAATCTCACAAGTACCCTGACTAAATACTAAGTTGTAAAGCAACCTCTTATCATTATCTTTCCTAATAAAATCATGTGCTACCATGTTGTCATAGTCTAGATATCTCGTAGGTAGCAGCATTTCTTCTTCCTCGTCAAGCCTAATGGGTATCTTGAAGTGTTTGGCTAGACGAGATGCACAGATACCTCCGAATATGGGGCCCTTCGAACGGTTTAAGTTCAACCGTTGGGCCACTATAGCGCCCAGACTAAAAGTTCTATCAGCAAGTAGAGCATGGCGCAGAATGGCGAGGTCGGGAGCACTAAGGCTTCCACTCTCCCCTCGACCAACGAGACACCTTCCCGCAAATAATGAATAATAGCGTAGAACTGGAAAATGCAAACTAGCTGCTCTGGCCTTTGACACCCCTCTCTCTTCCCCCACAGTGATTGCGGCAATAAAGTCCTCCATGTCTCTAGGACGTGGTTCACTGATACTGCCCTCATAAGGTATTTTGCAAACATTGCAAAAATCGTAAAGTGACATTTCCTTAGGCACATCATATAGGTAAAATTCTACCATGGTAGGATTCTTCCTTGGATAAAAGTGAAAATTTTGCACGAAAATATTAGTAAGTAGGAGGTACTGGTCACACTTATCGTTGAGGAAGTCGGTGATGCCTGCATTTTCTGCCAGATAATAGAAATCTTCACAAATTCCGGCCGCCCTCAAGAATGCTTCACTTGGCCATTCACATGGTCGAACCTCCGCGGTGTGAGGAATATTGTATCTAGGCTTCTCATTTTCATTTTCTTTAGAACCCCGGCTTGAAGGGCCTCTTAACAATCTCCTCATCATTTCTTTCTCAGAAAAATAATTTTGAATTTTTTAGTGACTCACAATAAAAGTGAACAAAGCTCAACAAAACTTATAGCAACTACTCCCACAAGTGCCTAGAGGCTATATCATGCATCAACACTACTTGGGACCATACAAATTTGACATGCAAGCTCAAGAACAAGGTCACCACAGCAGCAAAAATTTGCAATATATAAAGCACTAGAACAAAAACTAATTGGACCATTGGAGGAGTCACATACCGATGAACAATCCCCTAAAACAGTTTTGCAAATGGAGCTTTGAGCAAGGAGATCGAAAATGGCAGCAGGATGAGCTAGAACACGGGTTTGAGCAATGGTGGGATTTTTTCTGGAGGAAGACGAAGTGGATGGGTGCTGGAATAAGTGAGGGGGGCCCACGTGGGACCCACAAGCCAGGGGGCGCACCTAGGGGGTGGGCGCGCCCTATAGGCTTGTGGCCCACTGGTGCAGCCCCCTGATGTGTTCTCAGTGCAAAAAATTCTTAAATATTCCAGAAAAAATCATACTAAATTTTTAGGGCATTCTGAACATTTTTATTTTCAGGTCACTTTCTATTGCATGGATAAAACGGAAAACAGAGAAATAATAGCATTTTTAGTTTATTTAATCTAAAAAAAACAGAAAGTAAAAGTTGGGTACAGAAGGTTGTGCCTCCTAAATTCATACATCTCATGCTCATCAAAAAGAATCCATCAATAAGGTTGATCAGGTCTTATTGACAAACTTTTTCGAATGACATGGAACCGGAGAATTTTCGAATGACACTAGGTTACGTCAATGGGGATATGCATGTCCCCAACAATAAGTATATCATATTTCTTTTTGGCAGTAGGGAGAGGGAATTCAAAGTCTCCAATAATAATCGTTGAAATTTTTCCAATGGAGTTGATACTATGAACTTGAGATTGTTTCTTCAGAAAGTGTACCGTATGCTCATTACCATTAACATGAAAAGTGACATTGCCTTTGTTGCAATCAATAACAGCCCCTGCAGTATTAAAAAAGGGTCTACCAAGGATGATCGACATACTGTCGTCCTCGGGAATATCAAGAATAACAAAGTCCGTTAGGATAGTAACGTTTGCAACCACAACAGGCACATCCTCGCAAATACCGATGGGTAAAGCAGTTGATTTATCAGCCATTTGCAAGGAGATTTCAGTAGGTGTCAACTTATTCAAATCAAGTCTACGATATAAAGAGAAAGGCATAACACTAACACCGGCTCCGAGGTCACATAAAGCAGTTTTAACATAATTTCCTTTAATAGAGCATGGTATAGTAAGTACTCCAGGATCTCCTAGTTTCTTTGGTATTCCACCTTTAAAAGTATAATTAGCAAGCATGGTGGAAATCTCAGTTTCCGGTATCTTTCTTTTATTTGTCACAATATCTTTCATATACTTAGCATAAGGAGACATTTTCAGAATATCAGTCAAGCGCATACGCAAAAAGACAGGTCTAAGCATTTCAACAAAGCGCTCAAAATCCTCATCATCCTTTTTCTTGGATGGTTTAGGAGGAAAGGGCATGGGTTTCTGAACCCAAGGTTCTCTTTCTCTACCATGCTTCCTAGCAACGAAGTCTCTTTTATCATATCTTTTATTCTTAGGTTGTGGGTAATCAAGATCAACAACAGGTTCAATCTCCACATCATTATCATTACTAGGTTGAGCATCAACATGAACATCATCATTAATATTATCACTAGGCTCATGTTCATTACCAGATTGCGTCTCAGCATCAGAAATAGAAATATCATTTGGGTTTTCATGTGAATCTATAACAGGTTCACTAGCAGCATGCAAAGTCCTATCATCATTCTTTTTCCTTTTATTACTAGGATGACTAGGTGCATCAGTATTAATTCTCTGAGAATCTTGCTCAATTCTCTTAGGATGGCCCTCAGGATACAAAGGTTCCTGAGTCATTCTACCACCTCTAGTCACAACTCTAACAGAATGATCATTGTTCGTACTAATCATCTCATTAAGCAAATCATTTTGTGCCTTAAGTACTTGTTCTACTTGAGTAGTTACCATGGAAGTATGTTTACTAATGAGCTTAAGATCATTAACAGTTCTACTCATATAATCACCCAAGCGATCAAGCATGTAAGCATTATGTTTCAATTGTCTGCTAACATAAGCATTGAAATTTTCTTGTTTAGCAATAAAGTTATCAAATTCATCCAAGCATTGGCTAGCAGACTTATTATAAGGAATATCACCTTCATCAAATCTATGGAGAGAATTTACCTCTACTACCTGTGTCGGGTTATCAAGACCATGTATTTCTTCAATAGGTGGTAGATTCTTAACATCTTCGGCTTTAATACCTTTTTCTTTCATAGATTTCTTTGCCTCTTGCATATCTTCAGGACTGAGGAATAGAATACATCTCTGGCTTTGGAGGTGGTTCGGGAATAGTCCAATCATTATCATTGCTCAATATATTATTCAATAGTAGTTCAGCTAGTTCAACGGTTCGTTCCCTGAAAACATAACCAGCACAACTATCTAGGTGGTCCCTAGAAGCATCGGTTAGTCCATTATAAAAGATATCAAGTATTTCATTTTTCTTGAGAGGGTGATCAGGCAAAGCATTAAGTAACTGGAGAAGCTTCCCCCAAGCTTGTGGGAGACTCTCATCTTCAATTTGCACAAAGTTAAATATTTCCTGCAAGGCAGCTTGTTTCTTATGGGCAGGAAAATATTTTTCAGAGAAGTAATATACCATATCCTGGGGACTACGCACACAACCAGGAGCAAGAGAATTAAACCATATCTTAGCATCACCGTTTAATGAGAAAGGAAACAACTTAAGAATATAGTAATAACGAATTTTTTCCTCATGAGTAAAAAGGGTGGCTATATCATTCAATTTAGTAAGATGTGCCACAGCAGTTTCAGATTCATAACCATGGAAAGGATCAGATTCTACCAAAGTAATTAACTCAGGATCGACAGAGAATTCATAATCCTTATCACTAACAAAGATAGGTGAAGTAGCAAACTTAGGATCATATTGCATTCTAGCATTCAAAGATTTTTCTTTCCACTTGCATAGCAATTTCTTAAGATCATCTCTATCCTTACAAGCAAGAAAGTCCCTAGCTACCTCTCCTTCCATAACATAACCCTCAGGTATATCAGGCAATTCATATCTAGGAGAGCTAGGTCTAGCAGGTGTATCATAGTGTTCAGTTTCAATAATTTCATCAGATTCAGAGATATTATCAGTTTCAGCATTCACTCTAGCAATTTGTTCATCAAGAAATTCACCCAGTGGCACAGTAGTATCAAGCAAAGTATCATCATAAGCATCATGCATAGTAGAAGTGGCATCATCAATTACTTGTGACGTATCAGATTCAATAACAGGTGGTGGTGTCACAAATTTACTCATAACAGAAGGTGAATCAAGTGCAGAGCTAGATGGCAGTTCCTTACCTCTCCTCGTAGTTGAGGGATAGATCTTGGTTTTAGCATCTTTCAAATTCTTCATAGTGATCAACAGATATAAATCCCAAGTGACTCAGAGAATAGAGCTATGCTCCCCGGCAACGGCGCCAGAAAAAGGTCTTGATAACCCACAAGTATAGGGGATCGCAACAGTTTTTGAGGGTAGAGTATTCAACCCAAATTTATTGATTCGACACAAGGGGAGCCAAAGAATATTCTCGAGTATTAGCAGCTGAGTTGTCAATTCAACCACACCTGAAAGACTTAGTATCTGCAGCAAAGTATTCAATAGCAAAGCAGTATGGAACTAGCGGTAACAATGGCAAAGTGACAGTAGCAGTGTTGTAATGATTGTAACAGTAGCAATGGAAAAGTAACTTAGCAAAGATCAATATGTGAAAAGCTCGTAGGCAATGGATCAGTGATGGATAATTATGTCGGATGGCATTCATCATGCAACGGTTATAACATAGGGTGATACAGAACTAGCTCCAATTCATCAATGTAATGTAGGCATGTATTCCATATATAGTCATACGTGCTTATGGAAAAGAACTTGCATGACATCTTTTGTCCTACCCTCCCGTGGCAGCGGGGTCCTAATGGAAACTAAGGGATATTAAGGCCTCCTTTTAATAGAGAACCGGACCAAAGCATTAGCATTTAGTGAATACATGAACTCCTCAAACTACGGTAATCACCGGAAAGAATCCCAGTTATTGTCACCCTGGGGGATGCGGATCATAACTCGTAATAGGTGTCTATAACTTGCAAGGTAGGATCAAGAACACATATATATTCATGAAAACATAATAGGTTCAGATCTGAAATCATGGCACTCGGGCCCTAGTGACAAGCATTAAGCATAGCAAAGTCATAGCAACATCAATCTCAGAACATAGTGGATAACAGGGATCAAACCCTAACAAAACTAACTCGATTACATGGTAAATCTCATCCAACCCATCACCGTCCAGCAAGACTACGATGGAATTACTCATGAACGGCGGAGAGCATCATGAAATTGGTGATGAAGGATGGTTGGTGATGACGACAGCGTCGATTTCCCCTCTCCGGAGCCCAAAACGGACCCCAGATCCGCCCTCCCGAGGAAGAACAGGAGGTGGCGGCGGCTCCGTATCGTAAAACGTGATGAACTCTTCTCTCTGATTTTTTTTCTCCACGAATAGGAATATATAGAGTTGGATTGGAGCTCAGAGGAGCTCCAGGGGCCCCACAAGACAGGGGGGCGCGCCCTAGGGGGGGGCACGCCCCCCTGGCTTGTGGCCAGGAGGTGGGCCTTCTCCAATTGATTCTTTCGCCAGTATATTTTATTAATTCCAAAAATATTCTCCGTAAATTTTCAGGTCAATCCGAGAACTTTTATTTCTGCACAAAAATAACACCAAGGCAATTCTGCTAAAAACAGCGTCAGTCCGGGTTAGTTCCATTCAAATCATGCAAATTAGAGTCCAAAACAAGGGCAAAAGAGTTTGGAAAAGTAGATACGATGGAGACGTATCATCGATCTTGTAATCCATTGCCAAAAGCATTCTCCGAAGCTTGACGGTGATGACCTTGTGGAGAGCTTGGGCCGGAGCGGTCATCTTTATGATGAGAGCATACTCGGGGTGGAGTTGTGCCGAAAGAGTACTCTGATGAGTGGCAACTTGAGTGGCGCCGCTTTGATGAAGTAGAAGTTGAGGAAGCGTGGTTCACCATCAAGGAACGGAACTCCTCCATTTGGCTTGAGAGCTTGGTTTCGAGGTAGTCCCGCGTACGGCCCTCAGATTCATGCAAGTCGGTGGCGAGTTGCCTCATGCAGTCGTTCAAGACATCTTGAGCTTGGGTAATCGCCTTGTGTGCACCGAAGAAGTGCAACTTGGTGACGTAGTCATGCTCATTGTTGTCATGCTCCTCGAAGGTTGGGTTCGACATGGTCCTATCCATAACACTCAAGTAGAATATAAGTGGAAGAATGAGAAAGGCAAAACCAAGTACCGTTCCAAAAGTTGAAAATGAATCAAGCACTCAATGTTCAATTGGAAATAGTAGAATTGGTACCCAAGATCGTCCTTCTCACGCCTACACAAATAAGGCTTATGGAGTAGCTTGGTTAGGATAGTGGCACAAATTTCAAGCAATCCGAAAGATAAGATTCAATAATGTTGAAAAAGATTCGCAAATTCGCAAGTAAGACAATGTAGATCAATAGCAATGAGTATACACGGAAACACACACACGAATAGATAAGTGGGGTCGTGCAACCAAGGATGAGCCAAAATGTGGAATCCACGGAAAACGCTAGTGTTGCACAACACTAGAGAGACGCTAGGACGATTGCTCAAATGGGCGTGATACGAACTTGCGCACAACCTATAAGAAACAAAACGTGTCGTCTTCCTATTCCCGACTTGCTATGTATGTATGCGGCACGTGTCACTCGCTCAACTGATCCAAGATGATCAAATATGATATGCAAAATTGGCGATGCTATTGCTCTTTTGCTCTTGCTTAAAAGCTTTGCTTATCTTTTCTTTTTGCGATGATGTTTTTATGGTCACAATGCGGGATGTGCACACCAAGATAGCAATCATGTACGCGGGTACTATGTAAACAAGAAAGATGATACGATGATATATGCACGCAATTGAGCTATGCGGAGTATGTATCACTAAAGTGCACAAGTAGTGTAGCCCGGCAATACTCAATGGCTAGTCTCGATAGGCAAGTAACGCAAAATAGGCTCGGGGTAACAATGCAATGGCAAGGGTATATGTCAAGAGTGTCGTTGCGGTTACCGTCCTTGCTTACGGTGTAGTGTCAATGTAGAGGTGGTTGGAGATGATCCGGGGCGATGATGAGCGGCGATGTCGGTGAAGAACCACTCCTGATTAGCCGAAACACATTAGGAAGTGGCGATGCTCGCGACTCAAAATCTCAAATGCAAATGAGTTGCGGAAGAAATGGCGGAGGGTTGCGGAAGAAATGGCAGAAAAGGATCAAAATTTGCCAAAAATGAGGCAAGGCAGCTTTGCTCGCTGCCAGGGGCCGAATGTCCGGGCTGTCTGGGCCGGATGTTCGGGCTATCGGGACGGATGTCCGGGCCTCCTGAATCAGATCCAATCTCAGGGATCCCTATGAACTAGAGGAAGAACACGATTTTTTTTCCGCAAAATTGGGGCGATTTGGTGGTGAAAAATGATGGGGATGGTGGGGAAACACTAGATCTACCTGTCCACAACGAAATCCACGGATCCAAATCAACAAAATCTCCTCAAATCCAACGAATTCAAGAAAATTTGGTAGGGCTATTTTTGTGGGAATTTTCGAAATTAGGTCAAAACAAAACAAAAATCGGCTAGAAAAGTGGAGGGAGAGACTCCAAGGTGTGAATCAACCATGGCTCATGATACCAAGATGATACGGGGCAAACCCGTGAGGGTTGATCTTTTCACACTTGGAGGGGAAAGAGTGGAAAATCAACAGGCAAATAAACACTCAAAGATGATCCTCAAGTCACACATCCACTAGATCCAACGAACTCGAGATACAATGTTCAAAATCAATGACTGGTAGCCTTCCCACTCCGGAGAGATGGGTCTTGAAATCCACGAGGGGATCTTCCCTATGAAGGGGCATTGACATCCATAGGATCTTCTCACAAAGAGGTCGCAATCTCTCGGGGAGACGTATATGGAAGGAGCAATGCTCAACTAGTCTATGAGCTAACACATTGCTAACCCTAAAAAGAGGAGGGGAGGTTCCTTATATAGTACTAGTCGAGTTGGGGACGAGAGGAAGAGGTTACAAGGCCACTTGGCCCATGGCTGCCTCGCAAGGGCCGGATGTCCGGGCCAGGGGGGCGGATGTCCGGGGCTTCAGGGTGGTGCCGGATGTCTGGGCCTTGGGGGCCGGATGTCCGGGCTGGCACTGCGACTGCGGATGCTCTCTGTGTAGGGGTCGCGCCGGATGTCGTGGGTAGGTTCGGATGTCTGGGGCTGGGGCACCCGGTTTGATGCTCTTTGGCTTCGCTCGGCCGGATATCCGGGGCCGAAGGCCGGATTTCTGGGCCAGGTCGGATGTCCGGGGTTAGTGGCCCGGATGTCCAACGCCTGTAGCTTCGCCCTGCTTGGCCTTGACGCTTTTGTAGCTTCCAGGGGGCGGATGTCTGGGGCATGTCCGGATGTCCGGGGCCTGGGGGTTGAGTTGCCTTCTTTTGTAGCTATTGTCCATCCATCTTCGCGTCCGGATTCATGGCGACTTGTTCTTCACTCCGAGCTTCTTCATTGTACCTAAGCATGCAGAGAGTCTTCGCTTGAGGTAGCATCCAAGTTCCATGAACATCAAAGGGATAATCGTATAGGAGAGAAGTCACCTCGTTTTGAATTGCATGTGCATGGGCTCTTGTCATAGGACCCGTTGGAGCTGGCGTTGTAGGAGATGGGTCCATGGGGATGACCATAGGATGCTCCGCATCACTATGCCTTTTGGACTTCACAACGCGGGGGCTGCTTATCAGCGTTGTGTGCAGAATTGTCTTCACAAACAGATCAGGCGCAATGTTCATGTTTACGTTGATGATACTGTGGTCAAGTCCCAGAAGAAGGAGACTTTGTTGGATGACCTCAAGGAGACTTTTGACAATCTTTGCGTTTACAAGATGAAGCTTAACCCGGCCAAGTGCATTTTTGGTGTCCCTGCAGGCAAGTTGTTGGAGTTTCTGGTGTCTGAGTGTGGCATCGAGGCTAATCCAGACAAAATCAAGGCGATGACCTCGCTTGCAAAGCCAACCAATATCAATGAAGTCCAACGTATAGCGGGTCGTATCGTCACCTTAAGCCGGTTCATAAGCCGCCTTGGTGAGAAGGCAATTCCCCTCTACCAGTGATTGAAAAAGACAGACAATTTTGTCTGGAGTGATGTTGTAGACAAAGCTTTTGAAGCCCTTAGGAAGCAATTGGTTGAGCCGCCTGTCCTGGCCGCCCCACTTGATAAAGAGCCTATGCTCATGTACATCACCGTCAATAACAAGGCGGTGAGTGTGGCAGTTGTCGTGGAATGGAAGGAGGCAGGGAAGGAATACCCAGTACAGAAGCCAATCTATTATATCAGTGAAGTTTTGACAGAGTCCAAACAGCGATATCCACACTGGTAGAAACTGGTATTTTGTGTCTTCATGGCTAGTCGCAAGCTGAAGCACTATTTCCAGGAACACCCGATCACTATGGTCAGTTAAGCTCCTCTAGAGGACATTATCCAGAATCGGGATGCTACTGGCCGGGTCGCTCAATGGGCAATCGAGCTTGGACCACATCATCTGAAGTATGTGCCTCGAACGACGATCAAATCTCAGGCGTTGGTGGATTTCATCAATGATTGGCCTAAGTTACAATTACCTGAGGAAAAGCCAGATAACACGTACTGGACAAGACACTTCGATGGTTCTAGACAATTGGAAGGCTCGGGGGCTAGAGTTGTCATATCTTCTCCACGAGGTGATAAATTTGTTATGTTTTAAGGCTCATGTTTCCCTGTACTAACAATGCAGCTGAATATGAGGCCCTCCTCCATGGGCTCTGCATGGCTAAGGAAATGAATTTGATCCGGGTCAGATGTTTGGGTGACTCAGATTTGGTCGCTCGGCAAGTGTGTGGGACTTGGGACTCAAAGGAGCCCCTTATGGCGGTTTATCGGCGCACAGTCACCGTCATCGCTGGTCATTTTAAGGGTTACCAACTTGATCATATTGATCGCCGGCTCAACGAAGTTGTTGACGCTTTGTCGCATTTGGGTTCTCAGACGTAAGCCGGTTCCTCCAAATGTTTTCCTCGATGTTCTTCATAATCCTTCCGTTAAATTGCCATCGGAAGAAGATATCACTATTCCTGACCCGGAGACATAGCTGGTGGCTGCTCTTAATGCCATTCCTAATTGGACAGTTCCCTATCTGGCATATCTGACTCGTGGTGAGCTCCCGGATGAGGAAATCATTGCCCGATAGATTATCAGACGTTACAAGTCCATGACTATCGTCAATGGCGAGTTACACCGACGAAGTTTTACCGGTGTATTTCAACATTGTGTTTCCCCTGAAAAAGGCTATGAGATTCTCAATGAAATCCATGCAGGTGACTGTGGTCATCATGCTGGCTCAAGATCCCTGGTGGCCAAGGCTTTTCAACATGGGTTTTATTGGCTTACAGCTCACGCAGATGCCTAAGACATTGTGCGGAAGTGTGATGGTTGTCTGAAATTTGCACGGCAGGCTCATGTGTCGGCTCAAGAATTATGGATGATTCCAATCACTTGGTTGTTTGCAGTATGGGGGCTAGACATGGTCGGCCCGTTTAAGACGTCCTCAGATAAGAAGACCCACCTTATGGTGGTAGTTGATAAGTTAACGAAGTGGGTCGAAGCAGAGCCAATCAGTAATTGTGATGCAGAGACAACAGTAAAATTCCTGAAAAAGCTGATTTTTCATTTTGGTTATCCACATAGCATCATCGCAGACAATGGCACCAACTTATCCAAGGGAGCAATGGAACAGTTCTGCCAACATGAGAATATCCGACTTGATGTATCCTTAGTTGCACATCCACAGTCCAATGGACAAGCTGAGCGAGCTAATCAGGAGATACTATGTGGAATCAAGCCTAGACTGGTGGTTCCACTAGAACGAACTCCTGGCTGCTGGGTTGAGGAACTCCCTGCAGTACTTTGGAGCATACGGACTACTCCCAACAGATCCACGGGTTACACGCCATTTTTTTGGGTCTATGGAGCAGAAGCTATTTTGCCAAGTGACATTCGTCATGACTCACCCACGGTTGCAGCCTATGTCAAAGCAGATAATGAACAAGCTCGTCCGGAGTCTCTCGATGTGTTGGACGAAGAGCGTGATCTTGCAGCAGCACGATCAGCTATTTATTAGCAAGACCTATGTCGCTATCATAGCCGTAGAGTTCGCAGTCTGACTTTCCAGGAAGGTGACTTAGTGCTCCGTTTGATTCAGGAGCAACAGGCATGCATAAGCTTTCACCACCATGGGAAGGGCCCTTTGTCGTCAGTAAGAACCTCAACAATGGGTCATATTATCTTGTCGACATACGTGAACACAAAAAATCACTTACCTCTGAGGAGGAAACCAACAAGCCTTGGAATATTGCTCATCTTCGGTCTTATTACACTTAGAGCCACTGGCTCCAACTCATTGTACATACTCATATATATATGATCAATATATTAAAGCCGGCACCCCCGAAACTCGGGGTCTCTGTCATTTCGTCCCAAAAATTATGTATGAGTCTTTATTCTTTGATCATAGGTCACTTGGGGGCTTCCAACTCATCGAGTTTAGCTATTAACATCCCTTTTGACCCGGCATATGCCATTATATAACTTGGTTAAACCTTCCTATCTGCTTGATGCTACTCCGAAAAGGTGACCCGACGTACTCTTGATAAGTCAATTCATATGGACCCTGCACTTGTCAAGGTTAAAACACCGGCTTAAGTCACGTGAGAGCCTGATATGTCTCCAACATATTGATAATTTATGAAGTATTTGTTGGGTTCTACCGTAGGTGCATCGCATGCAAATTAAAAAATTCCTACACGCAGAACATCCAAGAACATGCTACAGAGATGGATCACAAATCGTTACCACTAGACGCGCAGTGCCGTGCAGCGGAAGTAGAGTTGGGGCAGCGCGTCCGCGAGGTCCGTCTCCTCCTCGTCCGATCTCCCTCGAACAGCTGGTCCGATCTCCCTTGAACCGCCGATCACCGGATCCCACGTACAGGTTCGCCAGAGCAGCGCAAGTGCACCGCCTCTAATGGTATCCGCGCATGCAGGAGGAACACCGTGCGGCGGACTACTAGGTCCGATCACACAGTTCGGCGGCGAGTGGAGGTGGCTAGTTGCAACACATGCAAAGCCCTAATGACGGCGTTGAAGCGATCAACCAGATGGGTGTGCCGCATCTCCACTATATATAGGCATCCGTCTCGGGCTCAACACTTGGGCCTCGCAGAGATCCTAGAGCCCACGTGTTCCTTCCCTTAAGCGTGCGACCCCTTAGGTTCTCGCTCACTTGGTCGTGAGTCAGATCACATCCGACTCGACTAGTCGGTAGCGGCCTCTAGCAAAGCGTGCCGACTCCAAGTGTCCGATGAAGCTGGTTAGGCGAACCTGTACTTCATACTTCTGTTCCCTTTGCCACATGATACATATTGTCAGGCTCAAGGTGAGTCTGTCATCCTTGTGTTAGCCCGACCTCTTTCTTGTTCCAGTGATGTCGACCACAAATTAGATTATCTCATAATCCTTTCCGCATGGCCATGCTTATCTTGGTCGGATCACACGAGGGGCCCAGAGTATATCTCTCCTGATCGGAGGGGCAAATCCCATCTTGCTCGACCATGTCTCGCAGCATGGGTCTGGACAAGCCCGAAACCTACCTTTATAACTACCCAATTATGGAGTAGCGTTTGGTCAGCCCAAAGCATGGTTATCACCATCCCGAGTACATGTGCCAGCTCAGGTCTTAGGACATAGAACGTATGTTGTACTAGAGACTCACATATGACATACCATTGCGTCTCATAGTTGGGTCTGTCCAACTCAGACCTTATCTCAACTCAGATCCGACTACGTCGAATCCGACCAGATCTTTCTGAGTCCATATTATCCGGCTAGCATCCAATGCTACATGGTCAATGAGACCGGACCATCCACCGTGTCATATGCTAGTCTAACTGGTTGTGCGTCCACACAGCCCTTTCGACTTGGGACCATTTAGGACAGTCATCATACAATGCATAGTCTCACAAACAAGTCACGTACTTGTTAATACACATCACTGATAATGTCCAAGGACTATCTTTATTCATAAACACATAGGAAATATCATCATACATGATTTTTCTAGGGCATATCTCCAACAGTATTCATGCCATATTCACCTATGATTACAATAATTTTATATGGCTTTTATGCACATTTTATGATTTAATTAGAACTAACCCGGACTGACACTGTTTTCAGCAGAATTACCATGGTGTCGTTTTTTCTGCAGAAAATGAAAATTCTTGGAATCGCCCGAAACTTTTTGGTGATTTTTTCTGGAACATATGAGCAACATTGGAGCAAAGAACCACCAGAGGGGGGTCCTCTTGGCCACAAGCCAACAGGGCGCACCCAGGGGGGTCAAAGGGCCCTGTTAGCTTCTGGCCCCCTCGTAACTCCGTTTTGCATGATTCCAACGCCAAAAAATCCTATAAATAGAGAAATTATTAGAAATTAACCTAGACACTCTACCTCGCCGCCGTAACTCCCTATATCGACGAAAAACCAATCTGGAGAGAAAACAGAGAGAGATCCAATATCGGAGGGGCTCTCGCCCCTCCGCTAGCCATGGAGGCCAAGGACCAGAGGGGGGAACCTCTTATCATCTAGGGAGAGGCCATGGAGGAGGAATCGTAAGGGGGGAGACTCTCTCCCCCTCTCTTCCGGTGGTGCCGGAGTGTCACCGGGGGAACCATCGCCTCGGTGATCATCTTCATCAACATCACTGTCTCTATCACCTTACCTCATCTATCTACGGCGGTCCACTCTCCCGCACCCCGCTGTAATCCCCTACTTGAACAAGGTGTTTCATTCCACATATTATTAATCAATGATGTGTTGCCATCCTATGATGTTTGAGTAGATTTATGTTGTCCTTTGGGTTGATTGATGATCTTGATTGGTTTGAGTGTATGTTTTATTTTGGTGCTGTCCTATGGTGCCCTCCGTGCCGCGCACACGTGAGGGATTCTCGCGGTAGGGTGTTGCAATACATTCATGATTCGCTTATAGTGGGTAGCTAGAGTAACAGAAGCTTACACCCGAGTAAGGGGATTGTTGTGTATGGGAGTAAAGGGGACTTGATGTTTAATGCTATGGTTGGGTTACCTTAATGATTTCTAGTAGTTGCGGATTCTTGCTATAGGTCCAATCATAAGTTCATATAATCCAAGTACGGGAAGTATGTTAGCTCATGCCCCTCCCTCATATAAAATTGCAAGAATGATTACCAATCTTGTTATCAATTGCCTAGGACAATTCCAGACACCATACCATCATTATTCCACACTCGCTATTTGTAACATATTGTAATATATTCTAACTCTATTTAAGGCAGCAACTATTTTCCATATTTTAGTTATCCAATATCATGCAAAGCTATCCTCTTTATACCCATAACGTAGTTTTATTTCTCGTTACTAGATAGAAGAAAACGTTCGGTGTATGTAGAGTCGTATCAGTGGCAGATAGGACTTGAGAGAATATTGATCTTACCTCTAGCTCCTTGTGGGTTCGACACTCCATACTTATCACTTCCATCTTTGGAGAGCGCTACAATGATTCCTTGCACTTGGGGATTATCAGAGCCGTCTTACAAAAAGCAAGGATAAACCAAGGGATATCACGTCAACTTCATTGAAGCAAGACCTAGGCCTCGAAAGCCGGTCTAATATCAAGCCTCAAAAACCGGCTTAAAAATGTATGCAACTTATTTATGTTATGTGATAACCCACAAGTGTAGGGGGTCGTTTGTAGCCTTTTTCGATAAGTAAGAGTGTCGAACCCAATAAGGAGATAAAGGTAGAGTTAAAATTCTCTCAAGTTCTATCAACCACCGATACAACCCTACGAACACTAACACTTACTTTACCTAGAACAAGTATGAAACTAATTTGCGGGAATAAAACTAGAAGTACTTTGTAGATGTAATAGATAGTTTTGCAAGGTAATAAAGAGCAAGTAAATAAAAGTTAGGGACTGTTTAGATAAAGATTAATTAAGTTAGTTGATTAGTAGAAAGCTTTTTTGTAACGCAAGAGAAAGATTGTCCATAGGCAATTGAATATAACATGATAGATACTTGTCATATGCAATGAGGGAGAGGCATACGCTAACACACTTTTCGTACTTGGATCATATGCACTTATGATTGGACCTCTAGCAAGCATCCGCAACTAATATAAATCATTAAGGTAAACACAACCATAGCATTAAACATCAAGTCCTCTTTACTCCCATACGCAAACAATCCCCTTACTCGGGTGTAAGCTTCTGTCACTCTAGCCACCCACTATAAGCGAATCATGAACATATTGCATACCCTCCAGCATGAATACTTCATGTGTGCGCCTCACATAAGGCACCTTAGGACAACACCATATCAACATACAACTCATATCAATAACATCATACCACAATTAACCCATAGGACAAAAGAAATCTACTCAAACATCATAGGATAGCCACACATCATTGGATAATAATATACAGCATTAAGCACCATGTTTAAGTAGAGATTACAGCGGGAAGAGAGGTTTTACACTTCTGCATAGAGGGGGAAAGAGTTGGTGGTGACGGCGGCAAAGTTGTTGGTGTAGATTGTCGTCACGATGGTTGCCCCGGCGGCGCTCCGGTGCCACCGGGAGAGAGGGGGAGAGAGCCCCCCACCTTCTTCTTCCTTGGCCTCATCCCTAGGTGGGAGGAGGGTTTCCCCTCTAGTCCATTGCCACCATGGCTCTCGGAGGGCAGGAGCTCCTCCGAGATTGGATCTCTCTCTCTCTCTGTTCCTCTCCTGTTTTTGCGACTCTTTTCTGACCCCTTCACCGTTTCTTAAATATCCGGAGATCCGTAACTCTAATTGGGATGCAATTTTGAGGGTATTTTTATCATGAAAATATATTTCTTTCGGCGAAATTAGGGCCCCAACCAACTTAAGGGGGAGGCACAAGCCATCAAGGCGCGGCCACCCCCCTGACCGTGCCTTGTTGGCTTGTGCCTCCCTCGTGCACCGTGTTGTGTTGATTACGACTCTCAAAAATCGCATATATTCCAAAATAAATCTCCGTAATTTTTTATCGTGTTTGAGCTTTGTTTGATATGGATTTTCTGTGAAACAAAAAACACACACAAAACAGGAACTGGCACTCGGCACTGGATAAGTAAGTTAGTCCCAAAAATAATATAAAATGTTGCCAAAACTATATGAAAGTTGTAGAATATTGGCATGAAACAATCAAAAATTATACATACGACGGAGACGTATCAGTATGTTACAAAATTATATATATCTCTTCATATTCTGTTTTACAGGAATAGTTATATTATCATCATTTTCTGGATCAACAATACTCTGGGTTAGTATTTTCAACCTCTTCAAACAGAGGGCATACTGGATCGCATGACGACCAATGGTTAGATTTTGTGCATTTCTGCTATCTATAATGAACGGCGTCATGGTGACGGCTTATGGTAAGTTGCAACAGTTGGCTCATTCATGAAGAACAAAAATAAAGACAAACATATGCAAGCAGCTGCAACAGACGGCTTATTACTTCGAAAGGATGACAATTCAAAAGTATCAAGTGCACGATGGCATGACAGATGACTAAGTGTTTTGACTACTCCTATTAGAAGCCCAACTTGGGCCACAAAATAATCAAAGTTTTTTCTTTGGGGAGCAGGATTACTCCTGCGCGCCGGCTCTTGAATCTTCCGGGTCGACGTCCCTCCGCTGGTCTTCTGGGTCGCTTTGTTCCGGCTCATCCTGCTCGGTCTGGAGGTCTCTTGGCGTCTAGTGGATGGTTGACAAAGCGGGGAAAATCGAGTCCTTGTGGGTGATAATGGACGGGTCGACATCAGGAGCAAAGTCTTTCTTACGACGTGGAGGGGCAAGCTCAAAAGGCTTGTATTCATGCAGGTTGATGCGCTTGTTCTCCATGGTATAGCCGGGTTGATATTTTGACAAGTCCAGCTCATCAGCAAATTGAGTCGCCAGTATGCGGGTCTACCACACACACTTGGCATAATCTTCCTGAGTAAATTCTAAGCCGTCCAAGTTAAATTCCGGAAACCCGCCCTCCATTTGAGCCGGCTCCAGCTCAGGCAAGTAAGCTTTTGCACGTGACAGCGCCGAGTTGGCCCCAGCATGAGCCGCCGATCTCTTCAATTCTTGGATCGACTGAGGGAGTATTGACAAGTCATTGAGCATGCCTTTGAGCCAGCTAGGAGACTTTTCGGCGTCTGTCTCTGCTTTTATTGTATATAGACATCCTGTGAACATTTGCTCCACGTATGTGAATATGGCCTTCAACTTTATTATGGGTTGCTGCACAAGATTGTCACTTTTTCTGCCTGCGCAAAGGGAAGGTACATCAATAAGTCGGCTGATAATTTAACCCGGAAAATGATTCTGATGATATGATGACTTACCAAAGATAGCCTGAGTCATGTTGGTGATATGACGCTTCATAGTCGTCAACTCCTGTTTTATTGAGCCAAGTTGTGTTTCGGCTACTTTAGCACGTTTTTGTAGAACTGGTTTTCCTTCGTCGAAGCCAGCTTTGGTCTTGTGCAAAATTTCAGCTGATTGGCACAAGGATTTTTTGATATTAACCGCAAAGACCTCTGCCTTTTTATTGAGCTCATTTTCTTGTTTGAGCCTCTTCTGTAAGCCGGCCACGGATGATTCAGCTTCATCCAACATTTCCTACATGTTACAAGTCATCATCAACAGTTTACAAGCCCCGAGCCACCGCAGGCAGACGACCCGGTACTTGGGGGCTACAGCACACAATTTGCTCTATGTTCAAGTCCCATGTAGTTGCAAGCACTCTACATGGCACTTGGGGGCTAATGCAAGTCATTCTTTTTCATAAAGACCCGGCTATCTCAAGGAGATGAGCCAGCCCTTGGGAGCTAGGGGTCGAATTTTTTACCAATCTATGATGAGTACAGGTATCTTAAAGCACTGACTCGTTATTTTCATAACAACCCGGTCCTTGGGGGCTACGGTCTGTTCTCCAAAAGAACAAGTCATTCTTTAAAAAGACCCGACTCACTACTTATTGTACCGAGCCGGCCCTTGGGGGCTATGTAACGACCCAGATTTGGTAAGATCCAAGTCTCTGTGCTTACTGTGCTATCCCTGGATCGAAGCTAGCACACATAGTAACAAGGATGAATATCAACAAGACATACATCATTTTACTACAATGATAGATCCAGAGTTAGGAAAATACATACCATTGGCACAGCTCAATGCTGGCACATAATGCAGTGGAATAATATGTGGATGCTAAGTTAGGGCTCCATCAATGCCACCGGGCTCATTGAGTGTAGAACATAACCCTGTCGTCTCTTAATCTGTCGAGATCTGCACATGACAGGTGTAGATGAGTACATGGAATGTACTTGCAAGTTGCAAAGGAAAGTATAATAGAATATATATATGGAGGATAAGTATTGGTGGAGCTTTAGTTTGCATAAAGCCAATTTTCTCCTATACTAAATTTAGTATACTTCTTTTGAAATAAGAATAGTTTTTAGTATAAAAGGTAGGAGTGAAACACTTGGAAATACGCACCAGTGCTCATTCTCCAAATTAGTTGTAAAACATACATAAGGTTGAAGTGAAACACATTCACTGTGCTCATTCCTCAACTTTAACCCTTAAAACAAACTTTTAGAAAAGAGAGGGGAGATTCTTCTTCAGTCCAAGTCTTCAGTTGCTCAAAATTTCTCGTAACCGGGGGCACGGCTAATTGATTAGTTTAGACTCTGCAGAGCTAGTACACTTTACCTACATGACACAATAAACCCCATTTATCATTGCACCCTATGGTGCACGAGAGGGAGGAAATTGTGACGAAGTCTTTCATAACAGCCCCCTTGACTTAGTTCTAGCACGCCCGCTCCCTTGGCAATTAAGGCCCATCATCAGTGGCAATGCCAAAGCCAGGGTTTCCCGTTAAGAAATAACTAAGCCAGCGCCATAGTAGCATGTGGTTGTACTCGTAAGCTACCTCGAACTGTACTTGCAAGATCTCGGTCTCCTGGGCGGCGGTCCCCACCAAAAACCTGTGTGCGAGACCCCAGTCGGGAGCACTCACTGCAAGACCCCGATGGGCGCAATCACTTGTAGACGCTCCCATCAATACCATTCTGCCCAGAGAGTAGAAGTAAAATATTATATAATTTTGTTTTTCAAAAGTTTTCACAAAACGTTGCCCCAGAACAGGGCAAGTTTATTCATTTAAAAACTTGTTTGATTCCCAACCCCTTTCTTTGTAAGCAAGGCTAAGCATAGCTATAAGTTCCTAGGGCTTTAACTAGCAATAATACTTTGCAAACTTTTTAGTAAAACATGCATACTATTAATTCATAAATAGATCATGCATATTTCAAAATCATAGGACAAAGTATGATCAAGTTGTAACTTGCCTGCGGTTTCACAGTTACACTGTTCTACCTCCTTGTAGAATTCACCTTCGCACTCGTTGCAATCTCTCGCGATGAATAACTTAAGTAAGACAGCCAGCATATCCACATTCACATAACAATGGTTCAAGCAAGCATTCAACACACAACAACATCCAAATGAAGATCCAAGCTATTCGATTGCCACTACGATAAATCCTAGGGCTTGCTCAGGGTTGATATAGGATCGAGTTTGGTTTTTTGAACAAAATATGACCTAGTCATATTCTAGGATCGAATCCATTTGATACCAAGTGGACATCATGGTTTGATAGAAGGAGGGCTGTGAGGTAAGGTTCTAGGACAAAGTCTGAAATGGGTTTAATCAAAATATTTGAATTTGGGTTAATGGAATGGATATGGCATAAGTTTCAAGGTAAAAGAATTAAATTCTTAATCTTGTAACTCCAAATTTCACTTGAAAAAATATGGCCGGAGAGGTTCCTAATGATCTCCTCAAGAGGATTGACTCAACAATAAAATTTAAACTAATGATGGGATTGAATCATGATAAAAGAAAGTTAATTTGAAGTGTTGAGGTCAAAACAGTATCTATACATGGATGAAAATTTATGTGAAGTGCTCTAACAGAAGGATAGGGTTGTAAGGACCAACTTTCTGTTGGGGAACATTGCATGGGAAACAAAAAAATTCCTACGCTTCACCAAGATCAGTCTAGGAGATGAGCATCTACGAGAGGAGAGATCAGATCCACATAACCTTGTAGATCACTAAGCGGGAAGCGTTAAGAAACGCGGTTGATGTAGTCGAACGTCTTCGTGATCCAAATCGCAAGCCGCCCCGCGATCCAATCACGATCTAGCGCCGAATGGACGACACCTCCGCGTTCAGCACACGTACAGCTCGATGAAGATCTCTGCCTCCTTGATCCAACAAGTGAGGGCGGAGAGGTAGATGAGTTCTCCGGTAGCACAACGACGTGGTGGCGGTGGTGGTGAACTAATCCGGCAGGGCTTCGCCGAGCTCTACCGAACAGATCTAGAGGAGAAGGCTATCTAGAGGGGAGAGGGCAGCACGTGGCTTTTCAGGTGGTGGCTGCCCTAAAAAACCTCCACTATATATAGGAGGCAGGGGAGGGGGAGGCAGCCCTAGGGGAAACCCTAGGGCTTGGCCGATCGGCCCAAGGGGGGAGAGTCCTCCCCCCACAAGGGAGGTGGAGGCTAGGGAGGACTCCCTCCCCACTTGGCCACCTCCACCCCTTGCGCATGGGCCTCTTAGGGGATGGCTACCCAGCCCACCAGGGGCTGGTGCGCCACCTCCTAGGCCCATGTGGCCCCTGGGGTGGGTGGGCCCTCCCGGTACACCCCCGGAACCCTTTCGGCACTCCCGATACAATACCGGAAACGCCCGAAACTTTTCCGGAGCCCGAATACCATCTTCCTATATATAAATCTTTACCTCCGGACCATTCCGGAGCTTCTCGTGACATCCGTGATCTCATCCAGGACTCTGAACAACCTTCGATCACCAACATACATAACTCAATAATACCGAAACATCACCGAACGTTAAGTGTGTAGACCCTGCGGGTTCGAGAACTATGTAGACATGACCGAGACACCTCTATGGTCAATAACCAATAGCGGGACCTGGATGCCCGTATTAGTTCCTACATATTCTACAAAGATCTTTATCGGTTGAACATCTATGTCAAGGATTCAGTTAATCCCGTATGTTGTTCCCTTTGTTTATCGGTATGTTACTTGCCCGGTATTCGATCGTCGGTATCTCCATACCTAGTTCAATCTCGTTACCGGCAAGTCTCTTTACTCGTTCTGTAACACAAGATCCCGTGGCTAACTCTTTAGTCACTTTGCTTGCAAGCTCATTGTGATGTTGTATTATCGAGTCCTAAGATACCTCTCGGTCACACGGAGTAACAAATCCCAGTCTTGATCCATGCCAACTCAACAGACACCCTCGGAGATACCTGTAGAGCATCTTTACAGTCACCCAGTTATGTTTATACGTTTGATACACACAAGGTACTCCTTTGGTGTCAGTGAGTTACATGATCTCATGGTCATAGGAACATATACTTGCCATGCAGAAAACAATAGCAATAAACTGATACGATCATATGCTACGTTCATAGTTTGGGTCTTGTCCATCACATCATTCTCCTAATGATGTGATCCCATTATCAAATGACAACTCATGTCTATGACTAGGAAACCATAGCCATCTTTGATCAACGAGCTAGTCCATCGGAGGCTTACTAGGGACACATTGTTGTCTATGTACCCACACATGTATTTGAGTTTCCAGTCAATATAATTATAGCATGGATAATAAACAATTATCATGAACAAGGAAATATAATAATAACCATTTTATTATTGCCTCTAGGGCATATTTTCAACACTTCTATATATATATATATATATATATATATATATATATATATATATATATATATATATATATATATATATATATATATATATATATATATATATATATATATATATATACACCATTTTTATATGATTTACAGAATAAAAGATATAGCAAAATTACTCAAATTCGTATTGAAATCACAAGGAAATATTAGTTTGTCGAAAAGTCAAATTTCATATTTTTATCATAAACTACAGGTTCTAACGAATCCGTGGATATCTTATTTGTCGGAATCGGACATACGGTTTAGGAGATATTAATTTCTAAAGATTGGGCATTTTTCAGGAATTCAATTACGGGATTTGATAAGAGCTGCCACGTGTCCTGTTTTTACTGGTGGATACCCCTTCGTTTTTTTTAAAACGGAACAGAGAGAACGACGTGTTGGGATCGATACAAAACAGAAGGGAAGCGCTCAGGGAGATTGCCGGAGTTGGTCGAGGAGGCGGCGCGCGGCTCGCCCGTCGCCGGCGTCGGTGCCACAGCGGGTTCCGGATGAAGGGTAGAGGCAGACGGGGAAAGGGACGGTGTGACGAGTCGGGGAATCAAGGCCTCGACCTCGGACTCGTCCGTTGGTGGTGGTGGAGGGCCGCCGGAGTTGCGCCGAACTCCGGTTGGTCGCGCTCTTGTGGACGGTGCATTTCGGCTGCGTATTTTAAGGAGGTAATACGTCAAGGAGGTCCGCACGGAGGTGCAGCATCCAGAGGAAGAAACGGAGTCGCAAGAGACTCACCGAAGGCCTTGCTAGCTTCGTCGGAAGTGATGACAGAGGCGAACTCCGGTGAGAGATTCCACGAGATGGGGCGGGATATGGAGAGGGATTTTAGGTATGCGAGTTAGCAAGGTTTAGGGCTCTCTTCGGGGTACTTTTTATAGGGAAGGGGGTGCCGGGACGAGGAGATCAAGAGAGCTCAAAGTGGCCATTAATGGTTATTTGTGCGTGTACGTTTCACGGACCCATTCATCCAATTAAGGCCATAAAGTTGAGTTTTAATTCCCTGAATGAGTTCTCCTGACATTTCTCTATAACTTTCGTGTAGACCATGAAGTGAATCGGCGAACGGGTCAAGTGCTAGAGGGAGAGGAAGAGGTACAGGCGTCATGGCTGTGTTGCCTGTTCGTTTTGGGTAAGAACGTACCGAGGATGAGAGGTATGGGCCTTAGTGGGAAAGAATAGGCCCATGGCCAAGTAAAGGTTTTTTTTGTTTTTATAAAAAACTAATGGGGCTTAGCCCAATTCGGTTTAGGGAGTTGGGAAGAGAGAGATTAGGATGGGCTAGAAATATAGAGGTGGCCTAATTCGAATTCTTATAATTTTCTAATGATTTCATATTTAAATAATTATAGGAAAGGATTATCGCCTTATATAATTGCGAAACCTTAACTTAATAAATCTAGAAAATACGTACATAGGCTCAATATAATATAGAGAGTGTAGGAAAGATATTTCCCTCTCCAATATAAATTTAATACATTGTTTTTTTTACATAAATCATTTAAGGTCATTAAAAATCCCTTAAAATTATTTTACAATACCCAAATGGTTGTTGTTAGAAAATCTAAATATTCAAATCAACCCAATTCAATATTTGAACATTTTTATTTGGAGAAGTCATTTTATCTCCTCTCTATAGTTTGATTAGGACCAAGATCCAAATTAAAATCCAAATACCATATTTGAGAAAGTCATATTATTCTCACTCATTTAAATATGGTTTGAAAATATCCAAATGAAGGATTTTAAATCCTTTTGAGTTTAAATAAATTTCCAAACCAAAAATTAATTTTTTTGGATAGTTATGTTAATCCAACTTGCATGACATGGTTTGGAAAATTTGAATAACTACTCAAAATTTTTGATTCCTTCTGAAAATTGAAGCAACACACACGATATTACTTATTTATTAACATTCCAAAATTTAGAAATTTTGGGATGTTACAGGCTACAAGAGTATGAATAACAAAAGGACAAAGGACAGGGATTTCATACCTCATATTTGCGCTTGAGAATATTTATCAAGCTCACTTCAGCCTCCCGACTCTCAGACAGTCGGGTCAGGTACTCTTGATGCAGCTCATTGACATTAAGATTGTCAGAATTGGGGAGCTCTAGTTTGGCTTTCCCCGTAGATGTCATGGTCGGCTCATCCTTGGCCACAATTTTAGCCAAGGTGCTAGAAATCTCTAGAGTTTTATGAGCCTCTCCAACAATGGTCACTTCTGCATCAACCATCGTATGAGATGGGACGATATCATTTACTTCCTACACAAGACTGGAGGCACGAGCAGGACTTGGCGGATAAGCGTGCTGGGCCAGGTCATCAATATTAGCTTGTCCTTCTTGGACTGGCTCTTCCATTGTCGCCGTTTCTTCAGCCTGAGCTGGCTCATTCTCATGAGTCGGCTCAACCCTAACGTACGGGTTATCTTGACCCGAAGGATTAGCTTGGGCTTCGGGGTCGACCATTGGCGGGTCTTGAGTGTTGGGGCCTGTACCAGTAGAAGACGGCCCGCCAACCTTGTTCTTTGCGAAGGCTTTAGCTCTGTAGACATGGAAACAACATCAGATTAAGGGAGTCACTATGATGATAAAGAAAAAACATGGTTCAAAGATACTTACCCGCTATTTATTGTGAAATCAGGGAGCTGAGTTACGGATGACTCACCAGAAGAGGACGACATTTCCTGATAATTCAAATCAGAAGGATTGAGTGGTTGTTTAAAAAAGACCGGCTCGCAGACGGGGTGAAGTTGTACTATGAGGCACCTCAACTCGTTGTTTGCAGGTGGCTGGCTCTAGGGGTAAGCTGGAAGATAACTCCCCGAAGCTGCTTCAGGTCTTGCGTTTTGATGGGGCGACATGTTGAGTTTTCTTCAAAAGAAATCATAGGTCTAAGTGAGCGTCTTGATGTGAAAATGGAACTTTTCTGACGACTCGTCTCATCCTCTTCGGGATATATGTTTCTGATGAGTTGGATGAGATTGAAATTACCTCAACATTGCCGGATCGGTTGGTTTTGGTGTTATTCTGGCAAGAAGGGGCATCAGCAAGTTCGATAAAAATGCAGCCAAGTGAGTCAAGCTCTACCTCTGACTCCTCTCCAGCAGCTGCTTCACCAGCCGGCTCATCTGCTTGTTCAACTTGAGGAGGAGAAGGATTCCGGACCCTGGCTTTCCACCAGTCAGAGTTTGCCTGCACGCATGATAAGCCGGATGTTTGAGCACAAAATAATACAAGTTATGGAGAACAAATATGAGCAACAAATATGAGCAAGTTTAGGAATGCTTACTGAAGGAACATGATTGGTCAGGAAAAAGGGAGCCAACCCAGTCAAGTTGCACTTTTCTTTAGAGTCACTTAGGAATTTCTTTGTCTCTTTGGTGACTTCATCCTCAGATAAATTGACTTGGCTAAAGCGTTGCACATCTGCCAGCTCGCCAGTATAGTTGCACATTAAATCACCCCTTAGGCTAAGAGGCTGAATTCGCTAGCTTATCCAACACCGGGTTAGATCAATCCCGATGAGTCCATGAGCCACCAAAGCTCTCAACTTCCAGTAAATGGGGGACATTTCTTTCCTCTCTTCATCGGTTGGCCAACCCGAAAAGACAACGGAGGCGTTAAGCCGCTCCAATCTATAACCCGGCAAAGGGTTTTCATCTTGTGGAGCGGTGTTCTTACAGTAGAAACAGGTTTTGTTCCAACCCTTAGGATGACTCACCAATTTGGCCTCAGGAAAGGCACTATTTTTCCTTCTCTGGATTGGAACTCCACCAAGTTCCACACTGGTTCCATCTTTCACTTTGGTTTGGTGGTTGATGTAGAAGAATTCCCGGAACAAACTGACAGTTGGTTCAATCTAAATATATACTGAACAAAGAACTTGGAAATGACAGAGATTGGTCATTAAGTTGGGGCCGATGTCTTGTGGCCTGAGATTGAAGAAGTGGAGCACGTCTCTGAAGAATTTTGACCCGGGCGCTCGGAAACCTCTGTGCAGATGACCTGCAAAAATAACAATTTCCCCTTGTTGAGTTTGGGGGGAAGATTCTTCCTTAGGTGCTCGCCATCTGATTGCTGCTTGAGCCGGCAAAAGACCTTGGCTCACGAGATCATCTAAGGTGAGCACTGACACTTGGGACCTAACCCAACCAACAATTTTGCTAGTTTTTGGAGCCATTGAGAGTCTCGCAAAGGTCAACTCTAGGATGAAAGTAAAGGTACAATAATCCGGCATCCGGGTCATAAGTTTGGATTTTGCTATAATATTGAATGGACTGAAACTGATGTTGGACTGCTATTATATGGATTTTCTAATAAGCCGGCGAATTAAACGAATTGGCATCATTAGATGAGCCAGCACAATGATGAGTTGAAAAGTGGCAAGATGAGTCGGTGCCTACATAAGCCGGCTAGTGGCGTGCAAAGAATCGAAAGACTTGGCAGTATTTGCATGTACAAATTCTTTCCTCCCAAAACAGAGGAATTGATAGATCTAATAAATGCAGTAAAATAAAAGTAAAAATCCATAAGAACTGGTGGAAACACCCGAGGTAAAGCATTCGTGAAATTCTATGGGTAAACTATTATGGATCTACGGTATTACGGGAGTGCGGTGGAGGCAAAACTACACATTATTGACAAGAGGCCATTGAGGCAACTAGATCTATGACTAATGTTTGATGAACTATGAAGAACACCTAAAACCTAATGGGGGAAATGCTACTCACCAGATTCAAGGTGAAGGAAGCTTTAGGGTGTCGCACTCCTGAAGAAAGTCGCAGGCGATGCAGACGAGCTCCGGTGATGACGGTGGTGCGGTTGAATCTCTTCTTGCGACTTGGATTCCGGGGAGCTCGGCCGTCGTTTCGGAGGCGAGAGGAAGAAGATGAGGTAAAAATGAGCAAGGGGGAGAAAGGTCTATTTATAAGGGAGGAGAACCTGAAGCGGCGTGGTGGAAACGTGGTCTATTGCAGTAATTTGTGGCTACAAAGACGCCTCAATTCCCATGCGTCACCAAGATTAGACATCTGTTTAAAAAGATTCGCCATGATGATGCGTGAACGTCATAGGTCCGCAAGGTGATGTCAAGGAAGGTGGTAGCCAAAAAGAAGCTAAGTCCTGAGAGAGAGAAAATGACCCGGCAAAGCATTGAACCAGACGGATTTTTAGAGAGGATGCTTGAGGGAAAAGAAAATGACCGGCTCATAAATTAGATCCAAGTCTTAACCTTCATTTTTTTAGTTTTTTTAATTTCAGTATGGAGTTTAGCATGGATAAATCCAAGATAAAGTGGGGGCAAATGTTGGGGATATACCCCACGGTATGACCTGGTCCAGATGAGACCTGGTGAACCATGGCGGCTCATAGGTGGACTCATTATGTAGGTATTAACTAACCAAGAGATTCAAGGCCCAGAAGGCGACTCAGAGGAAGAGGCCGGCTCATGCCTAGTACTTGGCGGGTCGACTTACAGAGGAAATCACAAGGAAACTCTTTTACTTGAGAGGTAAGATAAGTAGGAAGTAGACTAAGTTACGGGTTGTATTATATATGACCCGTATTCTATTGTAACCCGAGGGCCTCAACCTATATATAAAGGAGGGCCCCTAATGCAGAAACACTAAGGAAGAAATCCTCGAGAGCTAGGTTAGCGATTACGCACCCTTGTAATCGAGATCATCACCATCAATAACACACAAAGCATGACGTAGGATTTTACCTCCATTGGAGGGGCCGAACCTGGGTAAACTCTTGTCTCTCGTTCCCGATCAACACCATGCAAGCAACCACTTAGTTGCGATGGCCCCTAGACTCAGTCCTCTCGCTAGAACATCTGTCGTGACAAAACCATGACAGCGCCTATGTTACTATCACTCGGACGATCATCTACCCGTCCGTATAACCTACTCGGATATGTGAAGACCAATAGTCAAGCAAGGGAGTTGAAGCATCGTCTTCATAGTGGGTGATAATGACGGTCTGTAGTGGGATAATTCATTGTCCCCACTTGTAACATTGGAGGCAAAGGGGTGGGGCACTCTTTATAAGTCACCCCTCACCACTTAGCTAGGGGACGATCTCTCTCATTCTTCCAACTCTCTCTCTCTCTCTCTCACTCACTCACTCCATGTAACCCCGTGTTCATGCACGGATAAAGAAAGCCTCTCCGGAGCACAAGACATAGGGATGTTATCTCCACCACGAGAGGCCCGAACTCGTTAAAAATCACCGTGTCACCCATTTGCATCTCGAGGGATCATGCTCCTTTACCCTAGACCTTTCTACTATCATAATCATTCCCACGACACCGGGGGCCGAAGCCACAAATCTTCAACAACCAATATCGGTTGTCCCCTACTAGAACGGGCGGCCATACCACCAAGGAGATCCATACTGGCGGGATGACCAATCCACCAAGATGACCTATAGGCGCAAGCATCAGAGCACTACGGACTAAACCAAGGAGCTCCTCCCCCGTGCTTCACCTTGCTCACCTAGAGCATCGTGCCCGCATGCCTCGGACAAGCAGTAATCGCCCATACATTTCCACAGTTATTCATCGTCCGCAGCGTTGAGAAATACTCAGGGGATACCAAACCAGAGCACTAGTTGAACGACTACCTCATAGTAGTTGAGATGGCCAACGACGACATAAGCAACACCTTATGACACATACCCTTGTGCCTGACAGGGCATGCACTCTCCTGGCTCAGCGGGCTCCCACCAAACTCAATCCCTAATTGGGCAGACTTCGAGCATGTCTTCTTTAACAACTTTAAGAGAACCTACCACCATCCAGGAAGCAGAGCCGAACTCCACAACATATTCTAGGAGGACAAGGAATCATTACGCGACTACATTGCATGATAGCATACATTTAGGGGGGCATATTTATCTTCGAAATAATTATCGCATTTACATTCTGCACGTTATCGGGTACATATCTATCTACTCTTTGATGTTTATGTATTTTGTCAACAATCGTCAGAAAAGGGGGAGATTGTCGGTGCAATTCCTTCCCCCTTGTATTTTTGAGATTGTTGTGAGAAATAATTTGGGACTGATTTGTTTGCTAGTGCACACCGGGAGAAATTGTCCCTGGAGTATCGAGAAGAATGATATATTATGTTGATAAGTTTGCTATAAACTTCACTGAAAGTTATCTGCACAGCAGAGAAGATGATCATGTTTCAAAGAATGTTATTCCGAGAAGATCGCTATAATCTCCCGAAAAGTTTGCTATCGAAAGGTTTGTTGCCGAAAGGTTTGCTATCGAAAGGTTTGCTAACGAAGAGTTTGCTGCCGAAAGGTTTGCTACAAAAAGGTTTGCTACCGAAGAGTTTTGTTGCCGAAAGGTTTGCTTCCGAAATGTTTGTTGTCGAAAAGTTTGCTACCAACGAAAGGTTTGCTACCGAGAAGATTGTTACTTTCGAGAAGTTTGCTCTGAATTTCTGCGGAAGTTATCTACGCGGCAAAGAAGATTGATATGTTTCGAGATGCTTAATATCGAGACGATTGCTATTCCGAGAAGTTTGCCATAACCTTTCTCGACAATTATCTGCAATGCAGAGAAGGTTGTCATGTCTCCATGAGTTTCTTACGAGAAAATTGCGTGTCGGAGCTGGCCCCAAAAATATATTGCCGAAGCAAAGCAATTTTCATTTGGTGTGTCTGAAGAAGAATGATTGTTGTCAAGAATATTGAAGCGAAGCAATTTTCATTCAGTGTGTCCAAAGAAGAATGACTGTTGTCGAGAAGATTGAAGCGAAGCAATTTTCATTCGGTGTGTTGGAAGAAGAATGACTACAGTCGAGAGGATCGTTGACGAAGCAAAGACGTAGTATTTGTTTCATTGTTCTTCTTTCTCTTATTTGAGTCATAGGACCACCGTACTATTAAGAGGGGTAGAGGTATTCGATGCTTAGGTCTGTTGTGATGCTTAGTCAAATCCTATGGATGACTGAGAGAAATCTCTTTGTGCTCCGAATGGTTACTTGCCAGCAAGAGACCTAGTTCTTCTTCACTGCGAAAGATATCTTTCGGACCGAGGAGTTAGCATTACTTGTTCCTCAAGTATGTTACTATTGTGCTCAAAATCCGACCGTTGGAAATGTGTCGGTTAGCCATTGGCTGGACCACGCGTCCTAAATGCTCATTTCCCTGTTGGGAAGGCTGCGACTATAAATAGCCACCCTGCACCAACATTGTCCGTTGGCTGCTCCGCTTGAGATTGTGAGAAGATTGATTGAGCACCCCTCTCAGAGTGATTTGAGTTTAAAATCCACTGAGAGAAAATCAAGAGCCAAAAACTTAGATAATGGTTGAGCATCACAATAGATCTGAGTTGAGAGTTCTTGTACTTGTACCTATTACTCTTGAGAGATGCATACTCTCTAGACGGATTGGTGTCGGCTCCAGTGACGAAGAGTAATTATCGTTTTGGAGTCAAAGTATTCAACAACCAAGAGTCATTGTGGTTTGTGAAGAGTGACCAAGAGTAATTGTGGTCACCCGAAGACAAAGTCTATCGAAGGTTTGGAGGTTGCCGAAAAGAATCTACCATTAATGAAATCAATTGAAATTCAAGGAACTCCACGTTATGGAGAATAGGACGGAGAGAGGTTTTCTCCTGTGTTCAATCACAAGTCCCTCCAACCAGACGTATCTGTTTTGCAGAAGAGTGAACAGGTCTACCAAATCATCTGTCGCCATCGAGCACCACTAGTCTTTTATATCCTACTTCATTTCTTTCGGTAGTTTATTTTCGGTGCTCTTTGTTGTGGATAGATATCTATCTGTGTAATGTGATATTTTATCTTCCAAAAATTTCTTTCAGTACCAGGAACAGTTTTGTTTCGGAAATAGTTTTGTTTCGGGAATAGTTTTGTTTTGGGAATAGTTTTGTTTCATGAATAGTTTTCTTTCAGAACTAGTTTTGCTTCGAAAATAGTTTTCCATCATAGAACTGAAACTGCTTAGTTTATTATATGTTGTGATGTGTTGAGAGTATTCAACATTTTGAAAGAAATTTTGAATCTCCCATTCACCCCCCCCCCCCCGGTCGATATACTCCGGTCCTAACACTATCTACCACTGATACAACCTATGTACATCTAGAAATGAGAAATAAAACTACGAAGTGGGTATAAAGGGATAGCTTTGAAGAACATAAGCATAAAGGAAGGTGCTGCCTAAATAAAGATAGAATATATTACAATATAATACAAAAGCGAGTGTGGAATAATGGTGGTATGGTGTGTGGAATTCTCCCTAGGATATTAGCTAAGATACTAGACTAATGGCAAGTTTTCATGTGGGAGAGGCCTCTGTTAGCATTTCAACCCTTGGAATTCCATGCACTTAGGATTACAACTATTAGCAAGCATCCGCAACTGCTAACATTGTTCACTAAGGTAAAACCCAACCATAGCATTAAGGTAAATTGGTCCCCCTTCAATCACGTATGTATCAATTTCTATGGTAGGGAGAAGTTTATGTCGCTCTCACCCCCCAACCATAACATTGTTCACTAAGGTATAGCTTTGAAGAACATAAACATAAAAGAAGGTGTTTCCTAAATAAAGATAGAATATATTACAATAATACAAAAGCAAGTGTCAGATAATGGTGGTATGGTGTGTGCAGAATTCTCCCTAGGAATTTAGCTAAGATACTAGACTAATGGCAAGTTTTCATGTGGGAGAGGCCTCTGTTAGCATTTCAACCCTTGGAATTCCATGCACTTATGATTGGAACTATTAGCAAGCATCCGTAACTGCTAACATTGTTCACTAAGGTAAAATCCAGCCATAGCATTAAGATAAATTGGTCCCCCTTCAATCACGTATGTATCAATTTCTATGGTAGGGAGAAGTTTCTGTCGCTCTCACCCCCCCCCCCCCAATATATAGTCCTATCAACATATAACTAACCATATGGTGTGATCCACGTGCGCGCTCATATGATGGGCACTAATGGACAACAACATGACCACAAGAAATTTAAACAAATCATAGTAATTCAAAAATCTACTCAAACACAATAGCAATGACACAAATCATTGGATAATAATTCATAGCTCCAAAACACCATGTTCAAGTAGAGGATTATGATGTCTACTACGCAACTTTATTCTTGTAGACTTGATTGGGCCTCCAAGCGCAGAGTTTTGTATGACAGCAGCAAATTTCCCTCGTGTAGATGACCCAAGGTTTATCAATCCGGGGGAGGTGTAGGATGAAGATGGCCTCTCTCAAACAACCCTGCAATTAAATACAAGAAATATCTTGTGTCCTCAACACACCCAATATATTTGTCAATTGTATAGGTGCACTAGTCCGGCAAAGAGATGGTAATAGAAGTGTAATATGGATGGTAGAAATAGAATTTTATAATTTGAATAATTAAAAACAACAAGGTAGCAAGTAACAAAAAATGAGCAAAATGGTATCTCAATGCTTAGAAACAAGGCCTAGGGTTCATACTTTTGCTAGTGCAATCTCTCAACATCATTAACATAATTTAATCACATGAAAGTCCCTCAAAGTGTGCCAAAGAATCACTCCAAAGTCTCTATTCCTATAGGAGAAAGTAGGATGAAATCGTGTACGTAGTAAACCACCTCAAAATTGTGTTTCCAATCAATCTTATGAACTACCCCAAAGTTTCACAAACAGTTCTAGAGATCTTACTACGACAACACCATATGATACGCATCAATCAACTCTAATGTCACCTAGATACCCCAATGTCACTATGTGTATCCGCGAGTGAGACATGCATCAAGTAATCTCATCCAAAATATTCAATCCAACATAAAGAAACCTCAAAGAGCAAGACTCAATTCACCACAAAAACAAGAGAGGGAGGTGAACATCATGTGATCCAACTATATTCATAAAGCTCATGATACATCAAGATCGTGTCAACTCAAGAACATGAGAGAGAGAGAGAGAGAGATCAAACACATAGCTACTCGTACAACCCTCATCTCTGAGGATGAACTACTCATGCATCGCCATGAAGGCAGCAAGGATGATGAAGATGGCCTTCGTGATGGCTTCCCCCTCCGACAGGGTTCCAGAGAAGGCATCCAAATGAGATCGCTTTGGAATAGAGGCTTGCAATGGTGGAGTAAAAGTTCTAGGTTATTTTTCAGGGGTTTATGAATATATAGGATTTTTCAGCATTGGATTCATGCCAGACGGAGTCCCAAGGGGGGCACAAGATTAGGTGGCGCAACCCTAGGGGGTGCCCCTGGCCCTTGTGGGGTCGTCAAGCACCTTCCCGTCGCCTCCCGAAGCTTCCTGGGTCTCTTATTTTCCATAAAAATCATCGTAAATTTTCAGCGCAAATTGGACCTTCCTAGATATGGTTTTCGTGTGAAACAAAAAACATGCAAAAACAGGAACTGGCAATGGGCACTGGATTAATAAGTTAGTCCATAAAAATAATATGAAATGACATATAAAGTATATAAAAGTGGTAATATAATATCACTTAACAAACAAAAATTATAGATACGTTGGAGACGTATCAGATTACAACTGGTTGCGGGAGAGTGGACTACTGAAAAGAGATGAGGAAGGTGATGAAGACAACGGCGTTGATGAAGATGATCACCGTGATGATGATTCCCCCGGCGGCACTCCGGCGCCACCGGGAGATAAGGGGAGAGAGGCTCCCCTCCGGCTTGCTCCCCCATGGCCTCCCCCTAGACTGGGAGAGGTTCACCCCTCTGGTCCTTGGCCTCCATGGCACCGGAGGGGAGAGAGCCCCTCTGTCGTGGTTTTGTCACGACATATGTCCTCGTGAGAGAACTTAGGTGTGAGGCCATCGCAACTAGGTGGTGGCTTGAACGGGGTTGGTCGGAATCGAGAGACGCGTGTTTTACCCAGGTTTGGCCCCTCGCGGTGGAGGTAAAAGCCTACATCCTGCTTGATTGGTATTGATGATGATGATGATCTCGATTACAAGGGTGCTATTCCGCTACCTCTAATCTCGAGGGGTTCTAATCTATCTATCTCTAATGACTTAACTTCTCCCTCTTGGGGTGCCTTGCCCCTCCTTATATAAGTCGAAGGGGCAGGCTTACACGTAGAGTCCTAGTAGGATTAGGACTAGTCTCTTTTCTATTGCAAGCTGAATCCTAGTTCGGGTCTTGCTTCCCTTGTTAGGGGACCTTTCCTTTTCTTGGACCTTCTCTGCGAGCCGGCCCTCCAGGCCTCTCCGTGAGCCGGCCTTCTGCCAGGTTGCACACTGGCCTTAGTCCTTGCCATCCAGGCTGACTCGGTAAGCGAGGTAACCCATGAACCGCCATGTGATGGGCCGGGTTATACCTCGTCGCCGGGTCAAACCATGGGGAATATCCCCAACATTAGCCCCCAGGTTAGCTTGAATTTATTCATGGTAAGATCCTAAAATTAGAATAATAAATATGCCAAGGGACCGTCTTGCTCCACTGGCCGACTTATTTCAATGAAGTGGCGCCTTGAAAATCCGGGTCTCTCTTTGTCATAACATTGGGCCGGCTTCACAATCCACTTGCTGATATGGTTTCCTCATAGAAAAAATACGGGTCATTGGACATAGTGGATGCTGAATAATGAAAATATTGATGATTTATGGATGTAGAAATTGCCAACTTGTGAAGTCGGGTTGCATATATAGACTCTGTCGGGTCATTAACATTGATGATGTCGGGTCGTGATCGTTGGCGCTACCAGGTCAAACAACTGGACTCTAGTTGAGTTGATAAAATTATTGGGAATAAAGAAATCAGTGTGATGTTGAGTCGGCTTTCAATTCTTCGGCTAGATAAATTATTGGGAATAAAAGATCCATCTGATGTTGAGCCGGCTTCTGGGCCTTTTTATGAATAACTTGGAGAAGATGATCTTTGCAAACCTCCACCAAGAAATGAGACCCATCTCGCTAAAAAGTGACAGCTTGAAGGTGTTCTTCTATTTTTTATCTCCATATTACCTGTAGCCCCCAAGCTCCGAGTTTATCAGTTCATGATGACTTGGTGCTTTGCAATAATATCTTTGACTGTGTAGCCCCCAAGTGCCGGGTTGTCTTGCCTGCAGCAGCATGGGACTTGTAATTGTCTTATACTTATAAACCTTCAGCCATTGTAGCCCCCAAGGGCCGGGTTGTTTTTCCTGCAACAACCTGGGACTTTGAACTTGGTTTTGAATGTTGTAGATAGATAGGTTTGGAGAAATCCGGGTTGTCATCTGAGTCGCCAGATATAGATTGAATCTTTTGCATTTCACATGTGTAGCCCCAAGGGCCGGTTTATCAGTATGTGATGGGCCGGGTCTTTTATTTGGACCTTATAATCTATTTAAACAGCTAAATATTATAGCCCCCAAGTGTCGGGTCGCATGCCTGCAGCAACTTGGGACTTTCAAAAATTTGTAGATCTTGATCTGAGTAGTGTAGCCCCCAAGTGTCGGGTTGTTTGCGTGCAGCGACTCGGGACTTATATGTACTTCTCTTTTGACAAGAAAAACATCATATGATGTAGCCCCCAAGTGCCGGGTCGTATGCTTGCAGCGACTTGGGACTGTGTGAGAATAATATAACCCATCATAATGCACTTCAGAAATTCTCTTGAACTGATATTGATTTGACTTGAATGAATCCTTGCCCATGGTTATAATGCAACCCGGTAATTTATTGTTTGTACGAATATCCTGGAATAATGCCTTTGTGTTTGAAATGAAATCACTGCCCGTGGTTGTGGTGCAACCCGGCAAATATATGTTTGAGAAATCCATAAGTGTTGTAGTTTACTACAGAGCACAAGTTGAAAAAATCCAAGAGCCGTCAATTAGATGACCCGGCATTATATGTGATAGGCCGGCTCGGCAATATGTAATATACCAGCTCAGCAATATGTGATAGACCGGCTCTTCGAGAATAGTCATTTCTTCTGAGCTGGCTTGGAAAAACCCAATCATTTAATTCTGGTTATGATAAACCATGATGATGATCCGGCCATTTTGGCTATCAAAGATCTATTTGTTCCTGCAGAAGTTACGATGTAACCCCGTTTGAAGACCGGCTTTCGACAACATAAACAAATATAGATATGTATGTATGATGCATTGTGCAATGATGCAATGCAGGATGATATATGTATATGATAACAGAGTATAAAAATGCCGGCTTTTGAGGCTCGACATAAAGACCGGCTTTCGAGGCTCGAGGCTTGCTTCAATGAAGCTGGCGTGATAGACCATGGTTTATCCTCGCTTTCTGTAAGCCGGCTCTCACATGACTCCAGTCGATGTTTTAACCTGGATAAGTTCAGGGTCCATGTGGGTTGACTTATCGAGAGTACATAGGGTCACTTTTCTCAGAGTAGCATCTTACAAACAGGCAGGTTTAACCAAGTTTGTAATGGCGTTTACCCGATTCAAGAGGGATATTATTAATGGCTAACTCATTGAGTCGGGAGCCCCCAAGTGACATTATGATCATGGAAAAGCTCAACATAGGATATACAGGAGACAATGCTACTACTGCAAAACATCTGAGGTCCAGATAAGCCGGATTTATTCCATTGATCATAATATGATGAGCCAATAAGGCAGGATACCTATGTTTGAACAGCGCATCATGGCAGCTAGTCCTCTTTGGCAACCTTTAATTTTTCACCAATAAGGCAGGGCACCCATGTTTGAACTGCGCATCGTGGCGGCTAGTCCTCTTTGGCGACTTTTTCTTTTTCGCCAATAAGGCAAGGCACCCATGTTTGAACTGCATCATCGTGGCGGCAAGTCCTCTTTGGTGACCTTTACTTTTTCGCCAATAAGGCAGCAGCCCCCGGGACCGGGTTGTCTTCCCTGCAATGACCCGGGGTTCTTGTATTTGTTGAAACCAGTCAAATCTGCCGAGTCATGTCTGTGTAGCCCCCGAGTCTTAAGTCGACTCGAGGAGTTGGCTTGAGATTCTTCGTATTTGGATGTGGCATAAGCCGGCGTAGAGTTGATGGCGGAAAGATGAAATTTATTTTAAGCCAGAGGTCGGCGAGTTGATGATCTTCTCGGTGCTCATCATATGTCCTCGGCATATCTCATTCAACAAAGCCATTTTTGCCCAAATTGAGTTCATACGCATCTGGCCCCATTTGTTGCTATTCTCTCTTGGTTCGGCTCTTCCTGGCTCCTCCAGGGCCCCCTTTTTTTTGCCGATGGCTTTGAATTTGCCAGCTCTGCTGTGGCCAGCTCTCCTTGCTTTTCCAGGGACGTTTCCTTCATGGAAAGTTCTCATGTTTCTTTTGATGTGTTCAAGTAGACCGGACCGCGGGGATAGCAGGCTAATACGCCTATACATTGAGCAACCCGGCGCGGGTGGAGTCTGATAATAGATATGTTTTTTTTCATCATTGTTGGAGTAGACCGGAGCATGGGACGGCGGCTTGCGCGTGTCCGTTGGGCGGCTCGCACGGGCGGGCGTGGCTCTGACGTGTTGATGTAGATGCGAGAGCTGGCAGGTAACTTGGCGCGGTAGTGGGAAGCGACCACGGCATTGTAAGCCGGAGCGGACGCGAGAGTCGTTCGCGGCGTTGTAAGCCGGCACGGACGCGCGAGTCAGCTGCGGCGTTGTAAGCCAGCGCGGTCGCGCCAGTCGGCCGCGGCGTTGTAAGCCGGGGCGGTTGCGCGAGTCGGCCGCGGCGTTGTAAGCCGGCGCGGACGCGCGAGTCGGCCATGGCATTGTAAGCCGGCGCGGACGCGCGAGTCGGCCGCGGCGTTGTAAGCCGGCGCGGACGCGCGAGTCGGCCGCGGCGTTGTAAGCCGGGGCGGTCGTGCGAGTCGGCCACGGTGTTGTAAGCCGGCGCGGACGCTTGAGTGTTGTAAGTCGGGGCAGTCGCGCGAGTCGACCGCGGCATGTTGATGTAGACTGGACCGCACGGGCGACGTTCTGCACGCATGTCCGTCGGACAGTGCGGCGTGGACGGACGCTAGAGCATGATGATATTCGCGCAAGCTTCGTATTTGTGGTCTAACGCCATGCCACTTTTGTAATAAACAATTGTCCTGCATAAAAATATTACAGGCCAAAGTAATGTTTCTCAAAGAAATTAATATGTGCTAATAAAATAGATGAAATGGATAGCACCTGATATTTTAATTTTGCGTAGGACGTGCATGTCATTGGAACTGTCCACTTGTATTCACCGAAAGAAAATAAGAATATAGGGCTGCTAGAGTCCTTTGCGTGATCTTCTCGATAAGCAGCATCAAGCTTCTTGTTTCCATTGGTGGTACTTGCCCACACATTGTAATTTATACTCTTATGGATATCATCCTCACAAGCATAGTGTGTTGCGGTGGTGTCATACCCATAGGTCGAGTCCACATAACCAGTGGAAGGGACTCCACCTAGCAAGGGGTCGGTGCTGAATCTTGGTAGCTTGACCCAAAGGGCGCAGTTCCGTTGTTGTTGTCAGCAGTGCCATTAGGAACACCATTTATGGTTGTTTTGGTAGCATCTGCCTTGGATGCTGGCTTTTTATCAGCATTGGCCGAAAGCTGCTGGTCACCGTGAGTGGTAGAAGAAACCGGGGTAGGAGGCTGATAATAAGCTGGATACTGGTTATGTTGTGCGGCAAACATCTGACCATCAACTGTTGGGACTGGGGAACTAGCTGTAGAGTACGCGCCATATATAACGAGCATACCCGTATCCATAAATATCCCCATACACTGATGGGGCAACCTCCACTCCATCTTGATTTACAGATCTCGTATATTCATCCCACTCGCTCATGGTTCCGTCGTAACCTTCATAGTAATATGCTGGCAGATAGAACATGTTGGGATCGGTAAAATATTGCACCGCCGGCATGATGGACCGGTCCTGCGGGATCGACATGCTGAACGACTGGCTGGCCACAGGCCCCTTGGTGGCACCAGCAAGCTTCGACTCCGTCGGCCGCTGCCTTGGGCTGCGATTCCAGCGACATCTTCTGTAGCAGATCTATGGCTTGATCCATGGCGGGGGCGAGGGCGGGGGCGGGAGCAGCGGAGGCGGCGGGCGCCCGACGCAGCGGGCGAGGCGGCGATCGTCGCGACGACGGCCATGGGATGGGCGAGATCCCACCTGACGGGAGGCGAGATCCAACGGAAAACAACCGAAGTGCTTGTGTCTTGTCCCCTCTTCTGTCTTTGTACGGCGGATAGCTAGCAAGGCCCGAGCTTGAGGTAGAGGGAGGGAGGCGAGCTGCCACCAAGGGAGACGGGCAGCAGCAGCTGCAGCAGCGGGCCGGGAGGTAGTGGTGGTAGTGGTGAGCGAGGCGAGGGCATGGCAGCAGAGGCGAGCGAGGCGGGGCGAGGCGAGGCCGGCTCGAACGCGAGGTGGCGGAGCGAGGCCAGCTCGGAGCGAGGCGAGCCACGGCGAAGGCGGTACAGCGGGGCGAGGTCGGCTCGGACGCGAGCCCTAGTGGCCATGGCAGGCACCGGCGGAGTCTGTGTGCACGTCCGCTTCCGGGATGGGGCTGGCTCGAAGCATCCACGTCGGTATCCTCCTCTGGTTCGTGGCCCTTTTTCTCTTCTTTGTTTTTCTTTGGTAGATACACACGGGTAGAATCATACGTAGATTGGATCTAGCACGCTTCATTGCTTGATTCACTGGGGTTTGTTGTGCATCGTCGCATGATGACCAACGCAGATTGGACCAAATCATAGAGATCGTCCGTAGTGTCATGACAAAAATATTTCTTCGATCTCAATTGATGAGGTTAGAGTTGTTAGATCCTTCCGCACCGGATCTTGCGGATCCGGCGGGTCATAAGATTCTCGATCCCTAGGAGAAATCCCTTCAAGAACACAACACCACTATGCGATTGCCCCATGGTGGGCACCAACTGTCATGGTTTTGTCATGACAGATGTCCTCGTGAGAGAACTTAGGTGTGAGGCCATCGCAACTAGGTGGTGGCTTGAACGGGGTTGGTCGGAATCGAGAGACGCGAGCTTTACCCAGGTTCGACCCCTCGCAGTGGAGGTAAAATCCTACATCCTGCTTGATTTATTTATTTATTTATTTGAAAATTTGGACAGTAGGAGAGTTTCCTACTACTTTGTATATATATGGTGATCAGAAGATCACGGGGCAATTACACATGGTCATACAATATTACATGATGAGAGGGTGTCAGGGGGACGGTACACATTAAAAATGTATCCTACCTAGGTAATCCAATTAACTATGGCAGATACAATCTGCTTTTTCTGCTGAGGCACCCTATAGCAAATATTGGAAAAATCATTTTTGAATCTCTGTTTCCATGAAGAGATGGAGGGCGTCACATTTCTGAAGAAGTTGTTGTTGCGTTCCTTCCAGAGGCTCCAGGCTGTAACTAGGAAGACATCCATTATCATTTTCCTGGGGTAGGTATTCTTCATATGTGCAAGGAGCTCAAGCCTGCTGTCCTGGAGGGGCCACTAGATATTTAGGATACTCCGGCACGTTTGACTGAAAGTGCAGTGAAAGAACAAGTGTTCAACCGTTTCTTCGATATGCTCCCGACACAACAGGTAGTCCAGAACATTTCCAACGTTGTATTGTCTCCTTTTCAGCATGTTCCTAGTGTTAAGGCGATCAGACAGGAGAAACCAGCCAAACACCTTAATTTTTGGGATGCTTTTTGCTTTCCACGGCCACCTGAATGCATCATGGGCTGTTACCTCTCTGAAATTGAATTTGTAATAGGTTGTGGACTTGAACACTCTCCCCCCCCCCCCCCCCCCCATGCGCAAGTTCAGACATCAGGGGCATCAGTCAAGGTAGTGTCCCTAGTCGCTTGTTGGATGAGCTTGATTTCTTCATGTGCTTGGATAGACAACAGTAGATGGAATGCGGTCTCGAGATTGGTGATCGAGAGAAAGTCTTTAACCGAGGTGTTAGTCCAATCATCTTTCCAGAATAGGATGGTCTTTCCGGTGCGAATGTGAACCTTAGTAACCCCTCTATAAATTGGCATGGGTTGCACCAGCTCGCACCACCAGAACGAGCCACACGGATCGGCTGCATGAGGTACAACATTGTCATAAATATGTGTGCCAAATCAGGTCTACCCAAGGAATGTTGTGGTGGTTATATAATTTGTGTAGGAGTTTTAGTAGCACTGCATCATTCTGAATTTTCAGATTGAGAACACCGAGACCACCACTTTTCTTAGGTCGGCAGATCATGTCCCAAGCAGCAAGTGAATTAGTTGATACCCCTTGAATGGTTTTGCGACTCCATAGACAGTGCCTTCTGATTTTGTCGAGCTGTGCTAGGATTTTGGGTGGCATTCAAAGAGTGCCCATGGGGTAAATCGCCAATGAAGTGATAAGGGAATTCGCAAGGGCCAGCTTCCCTACATATGACATAAGAGACATGGCAGCGGTAATCTTCCCCTCCGCTTTACAAACCATTGGAGTCATGTCTAAGATAGTGGGTTTGGTGGAGCCCAAAGGCAGGCCCAGGTATGTGAAGGGCAGCTGCGCGGTGGAACAGCCAAACAGCGCGGTCAAAGCAGAGCATTTGTCAGGTGGAGTGTTGATAGGCACCAGGGTTGATTTGTGAAAGTTGATCTTCAGTCCAACAGACAGGGCATGGTCATCTAGAATCGTTTTCATTTGTGCAGCTTGATCCAAGCAGGTCGGCATGATGATGATGGTATCATCAGTGTACTGGATAACAGGGTAGTTCCTATCATGATTCGAAGGGATCGGCAACTTTAGGATGTTATCAACTAGTGCTTGGTTAACGGATGATTGTAGCAGGTCCACAGTGAGCACAAAGATCAGTGGAGATAAGGGGTCACCTTGACACACACCACAATTGCATTGGAATTGCCTGCCTGGGACGCATTAAGAAGGAGAGAGGATTTGCCAGAGGAGAAGATGCAGTTCACCCACCGAATCCAAGTATCATTAAATCCCATGTTACTCATGATATTCATCATTGTCGGATGTTGAACAATGTCGAAGGCCTTAGCAAAATCAAGTTTAAGGAGAACAATTTCCTTCTTAGATGTCTGGCATTGGTGGATGTATTCGAAAGCCCATGCCAGGCAGTCGTGAATCGATCGGCCGTGCAAGAAACCATATTGATTGCCGTGAACAATTTGTAGGATGATCTTTTGAAGGCGATTAGCTAGAATTTTGGTGATCAGTGTTAGGCCAGCAGTTAAGGAGTGTAATAGGGCGGAAATCGTTCACAGTTTCAGGATCGTTGGTCTTGGGTATCAGAGTGATGTGCCAATAGTTCAGACTTTCCAAGTTGAGGTTCCCCGCGTGAAAATCTGCGCATAATCGATAGAAAACCAATTTGATGATCGGCCAACAAGTTTTCAGAAAAGCTCCATTGAAACCATCCAGTCCCGGGGCTCTATCAGGGGGCATTTCATTTACCATCGTGTCAATCTATTCATGGGTGAAAGGGGTAGTAAGGCTATCAAAATACACTTCAGATCGGAGCAGTTTAGAGAGGTTAAATTTCATAGGTCTAGGATCAGCTTTGCCTAAGCGGTTTTTGAAAGCTTCAATAAGAATTGACTCTTTACCAGCATGGTCATCCACAGTCACCCCATGTTCTGTTTTTAGATTAGCAATGCAGTTTTTCATGTACCGTTCAGTAGCGACGGTTTGAAAAAAATTAGAATTCTCATCTCTGAACTTAATCCATCTGATCATGCACCTTTTTCCAATAATCTTTCTGATATTGCAGTAGGCGGAGGAGATGTTTTTTGAGGATGTTTTTGAAATTTCTTTCAGGTACAGTTAATCGTCGACGGTCTTCAATTTGATCAAGTTCTAGTAGTGCTTGGTTGTAGTTTTCAATTGCTACTTTCAGACGTGAGATATTTTTGCTCCACCAACTGAGGGTGTGCCTGATATTCTTAAGTTTCTGGCAAAGGGAAAATGCAGCATTTGATTGTTTACCATGTCTGATTGGTTTGTTCCAAGCTTGGTCTACGACCTCCATGAAGCCAGGGTGGGCAATCCAATAGTTTTTGAACCTGAACAGTTTACATTTGGGAATGGTGGTTTGAATAACCACCGAGCATGGAACGTGATCTGAAACGGGGCGGACAAGTGGGTTAACCAGGGTATTGGGGAAGGATGTGGTCCAATTTAGAGTCGTGGAAAACCAGTCCAACTGCTCGAGGAGTGGGTTTTGTTGCATGTTAGACCAAGTATAATTTCGTTCTTTGATGGGGAGTTCAGTGAGATCTTGATCTCTTATGAAGTCATTAAAAATGAACATGTCCTGTGCATCCTCTCCTAGTTTGTTGCGATTATCCGGCGATCGAATATAGTTGAAGTCACCCAATAACAGCCAATCTTCTGTGGCTGGGATATTAATATCAAACAACCGGTTAGTGAAAGTATCTCATTGTTCCCCTTGACATGGGCCATAGATATTGATCAATTTCCATTTGTGAGAAGACTGTGGGGATATAAATTCAACTCCCAACGCAAAAGGTTCAGAGAGAAACACGTTGCCAGAGAAGATGCTATTGTTCCAAATTGTAATAATGCCGCCCGAAGCGTCTCTAGAAGGAACAAACGCAATTTTATCAAAATGTCGTGGGCAAATTCATTTAAGCAAAGAAGCATTAAAGGTCTGTATTTTAGAATCTTGTAAACAGATAACGGCGCAACCACTATCATTGATCGCATTGGAGAGGGCTAAATGTTTATCGGGAGAGTTAAGGTTGCAGATATTCCAACATAACACATTCCAGTTTTGCAAAAGTACCAGACGGAGAGAAGATAAGCAAAGGAAAATTAAGCCGTGGGGACTGAGTTCTCATTCTCTATAGTGAAAGCACTGAGAGAGAGTTCTTCCTCTGGGATTGCACACAGCTGGGTGCCAATTGACTGCATGGTGGGAATGGGAGTAGGAGGTGGCACAGTCTTGTTCTGAATCCCATCAGTGTGCTCATCGGAACTTGCTTGGAGGATGGTAGCATATGGCATCAAACGTGGCTTCACCTTAGATTTAGTGGGGCGTGAATCAGAAGGTTGGCTAATGCGAAAGCCATCATACTTATTTGCCCGATTGCTGCGCCTGAGGGAAGATGTGCCAATTGGTGTCGGTTGTTTCCCCTTGCGAGTCCTAGTGGTGACAGCTTCAGAGGAAGTGGGAGCCATAGTGGGGGGGTAGGCTGTAAAGTATGGTCCAGAGGCATAGATTCCTCAGGTGGAGCAGTGTTGAGCCCAGAAGCAGCATCGCCCAGAGTGATAGCATGTGATTCAGCAATCAGACACGGTATAATCTGAGTACCCATATCATGCAGTGTTACCGGCGTTAGCAGGTTCATCTGTTACGTGGATTGAATGCTGATATCCAGCGCTGGGGCAGGAGCAATCAGGTCCAGAGATTGACCAAGCTGTTCAGCCTCAGGCAGCATCAGGACTGGGGTTTGCATGTCAGTTGGAGGTATGATCATGTCAGACCCCATAATTGAAAATTCATCATCAACTTCAGTCGAGGAAGGCCCCATATTGGGAGTGTTGGTGGGGTCTAAAATCTCAGTGATGATCACCTGGGAACCAGATTGTAGAGGTGTGTCTTGTTCAGACAGTTGGGTGAATAGCAGTCCCTCCTCTCCAGCAAACACGTGAACAGCAACATGGAGAGGGCAAAGTCCCTCCTCTCCAGCAAACATATACCATAACCATTGTTCCATGGTCCCATAGTGGCAAGAAGAGGGCAAAGTGCCCTAAATAAAAAATCATTGAGTTGTTGCCTGGGAATTGGGTCAGCCAACAGCAGATTCATCAGATATTCTCCGTGGAGTGAGAGACCAAAACGCACACCCTGTTCATGCACTTCCATAGAAACAGCAATCCTTTCATCCTGGGAAATTTGGCCTAGAGAAGTTTGCACTTGATCCACAGAACTGACCAAGGCAAAAGCAGAGTTTTCAGAGCTAGTCCCATCTTACACCGTGATGGAGTCGTTCCAGGCTTGAGTGGCACTATCAGTGATGTTATCCTCTGGGACTAATCCATCTTGAACAGTCAGACCCTGGGCAGCCAACCAAGCTTGAAAATTAATCAAGTATGGAGGCATTGTGGTGGGGGGGGGGGTCAGGCCATAAACCCCAACCAGCATTGGCCGCACCAGGAGCATTAGCTTGTTCCACCGGAGCAGGATTTGGGGGTGTTGCGTTCTGAACAAGCCAATTATGGACTTGCTGCTGGTATAGCTGCTCGACTGTTAAGTCTGGCCCGAATTGGGGATGAGGGTTGCCGTCGGGTGGGGGCTGTTCTTCGCTAGCTAGAGGTACTTCACGAAGCAGAGCATTCCAATCATTGCTCCTCAGAATCGTGATCTGCACTGTCCAGCAGTCTCGTGCACCTCCCAATTGTCTGACCACAAAGCTCTTGGGCACAAGGCGTAAGTGAATGACCCGCACGTGGACCAACATAAACCTCCTGTCCTGCCTCGGATTGTACCAAGAGACCAGAGAGCCAAATCCCCCAACAGCCTTGCCCACATAATAATCCGTCTGGTAATCGTACGGAAAGCCAAAAAACATCATCCAAACTTTCAGACCAAAAGTGGTAGTGCGCCTATTAAGCGCTTCATGGTGAGGAACAAAGGTGATGAGAAGATCTTCATCTTCTAGTTCAAGAGGGGTGTCTACAGCAGTATCGCAGATAAAAGAGTCTACGAAACCAAATATTCCAGCTCCAAAAGGATGATCGCTAGATTCAGTTGTGAACATCCGGGCCTCATGGAGCAAACCTTGAATCGTGTTGCGGATGGTCGCACGGCGGTGTAGAGGGACGTAATGACTGGCGTCCGCGATTGCCAGGTAGTCATGGTTGAGAGGAGGGATGGGTCCGACCACCATGCCGCTGCGAACTAGACGGTCAGTCGGGCCAGGTTCAACGGCGAAGCCCGGCGGAATGGAACTGGGTTCAGGGGGTAGTTCGCCATGGTTGGGGGAGCGAAAGTGGCAGTAGAGCTTGGGCGGTGTAGCAGAGAGGCGATGCCTGGGAAAAGTATCAGAAGTTGGAACGTGAGGGGTAAACTTGTAAGGAGCAAAAAATTTGGGGACCCATTTCCAGCGTTCCTCATAACGTTTCCGAAGGCAGGATCGCTCCAGGTGTCCATAGAAGCCACATGATTTCACATCCTGCTTGATTGCTATTGATGATGATGATGATCTCGGTTACAAGGGTGCTATTCCGCTACCTCTAGTCTTGAGGAGTTCTAATATGTCTATCTCTAATGACTTAACTTCTCCCTCTTGGGGTGCCTTGCCCCTCCATATATAAGTTGAAGGGGCAGGCTTACACGTAGAGTCCTAGTAGGATTAGGACTAGTCTCTTTTCTATTGCAAGCTGAATCCTAGTCCGGGTCTTTCTTCCCTTGTCAGGGAACCTTTCCTTTTCTTGGACCTTCTCTGCGAGACGGCCCTCCAGGCCTCTTCTTGAGCCGGCCTTCTGTCGGGTTGCACATTGGCCTTAGTCCTTGTCATCTAGGCTGACTCGGTAAGCAAGGTAACCCGTGAACAGCCATGTGATGGGCCGGGTTATACCTCATGACCAGGTCAAACCGTGGGGAATATCCCCAATACCCTCCAAGATTGGATCTCTCTTTGTTTTCTTCTTTGTTTCGTGTCTGTTTTCTAGCTTCCACCATTTCTTTTATAGCTGGAGATCCGTCACTCCAATCGGGCTGAAATTTTGAGAGGATTTTTCTCCGGGCATTAGTTTTCTTGCACGGAAGAAGGGCACTAACCGACTTAAGGGTTGCCCATAAGGGCCCATGGCGCGTCTAGGGGGTGTTCATGTCACCTGCCCTTGTGGGGCCCTCGAAAATTGTTTTGCATTGATTCCTTCACCCGAAAATAACATATATTCCATAAAAGATCATATTAAATATGCGGGGTGTTTTTACCTCCCTAGATATTGATTTTCTTTAAAAGAAAAAACATGCGAAAAACAGGAACTGGAACTGGGCACTAGATCAATAAGTTAGTCCATAAAAGTAATATAAAAGTGCACCAAAACATTATATAATTGATGTAAATATAGCATGAATACTTCATAAATCATAGATACGTTGGATATATATCACCCGACTTGAGGGTGTATCATGAAATCCGTGTGACGATCATGATGTCTGGTCTAACTCTCATGGAGAAATGCCAACCACTATCCCTAAGGAACGTCCTTCGATCATCAAAGTCAGATCCAAACCTATAGAATTCCGTATTTGAATCTTTATTTAGAGTTCAACCCATGCCACAAAGGATACCAAATTTGTTCCTTGTCAAGGGTGTAGCTGAACAATCTGGCAACCTCATTGAGGCAGATTACCAGCACCCAAAATGCAGAGCAGGTCTACAATGAGTGGCCTGTCGAATTTTGTCATGCCTGCGCATGGAAAGTTTCCTCAGGTGAAGACACTCGGTACTTCGCCTTGCCTGGGCACGGAACATCTCCTTGAGTGAAGTCACTCAGAATTTTGCCTTGCCTAGACACGGAACATCTGCTCGAGTGAATCCACTCTGAACTTCATCGTGCTTGGACACAGAATATCTGCTCGTGTGAAGCCACTCAGAATCTCATCGTGCATGTACATGGAATATCTTCTCGAGTGAAGTGACTCGGAATTAGTTTGTGCCTGGGCATGGAATATTTGCTCGAGTGAAGTCACTCGAAATTCTGTCGTGCCTAGACATGGAATATCTGCTTGAGTGAAGTCACTCAAAATTTCTACATTCCTGGACACGAAATGTCTGCTCAAGTGAAATCACTCGGAATTTCGTCGTGCCTGGGCACGAATGTCTACTCGAATGAAGTCACTTGGAATTTTGTCGTGCCTTGACACATAACTCTTGGGAGTGATGTCACTCATAATTTCATCATGCCTAGACACGGAATATCTGCTCAAATGAAGTCATTCAGAATTTGATCATGCCTAGACACGGAACATCTGCTCGAGTGAAGTCACTTAGAATTTCCTCGTGCATGTGGATGGTCACAACGAATTTGAATCGACATAGTAGTATGTGTATTTTCGCATTTCTTTCATATGGGGGCGTTGAAAGGATCTGTATGGTCGACTAGAGGAGGGGGTGATTAGGTGACTAACAAAATTTTGCCCTTTTTTACAAATTTAGGCTCAACAATAAAGTAGGTTGTCTAGAAATGCAACTAGGTGGACAACCTATATGAAAAGCAACACAAGTAACAAGTAAAAGCAAGAGTAAACAAGAGATATAAACTTGCACAAAGTAAAGGACCAAAATAACCGCAAGTGGAGACAATGGAGATGAGGATGTGTTTCCGAAGTTTCCTCCTTTGGGAGAGGTACGTATCCATTTGGAGGGTGTGGAGGCATGATGCTCCCCGAGCGTCCCAAGGACTCACCCGATTCTCCTCACGCCCTCGCACAATGCAGGTGTCGTGAATCCACTAGTGGTGTCCTTGAAGGCGACAACTGAATCTTTACAAACAAGGTTGGGGCTCTCTCCATAACTTAACTGGAGGCTCTCAACAACACCACAGAGCTTCACCACAATGGAATGTGGCTCAAATGTTACCTCTTCCATCCAGGATGCCCAAATACCCAAGAGTAACAAGATCTAAAGTGAAAGTATGGGGGAATCAAATTTCCTTTGGTGGAAGTGTAGATCTAGGTCTCCTCCCTCAATCCCTAGCAAATCAACAAGTTTGGTTGGCTAGAGAAGGGGATCGGGAAAGGAAGAGCTTCGTGCATTAATGGAGAAGAGAGAGAGAGAGAGGCAAGAGGTAGGTGGGAGGTGGGAGAACCACCTCCTTTTATAATGGTGCCCTAAATCCAAGCGTTATGTGCAGAAACACACAGGGACGGTATAACCGCTAGGGAAGCGGTGCAACCACCCTAGGCTAATTTGAGCATTTACAGAGTCAGAGCGGTACAACCACAAGGCATCGCAGTTGTACCGGTTTATAAAAAATAAACCGGAACAACCGGTGTGCTATTGCCCGGTACCGCACCCAAACCCGAGAGGAATCACCCTACTCGCGATGGTTGGGGTGGTACCTGCACCGGTGCAACCGCGCAAAAATGGCATCCGGAGATTGCTAAGTCACGGGCGGTGCAACCACTTAGGACCCCAGTTGTACCGGTAGTTAAATAACTTCCGAAACAACCGAGCACCAACCGACGGGTACCGCATGACCTACCCAAGAAGAAATACCCCCCCCCCCCTCGGGAGGTGGTTGGGCCGGTACAAGTCCCACTTGAACGGCCCGCAAGCAGTCCGGTTGACGGGGGGATAACCCCGAGGTAGCCACAGCTGGGCCCTTACTCCAACTTTTCAAAACAACTGCAGGACGAGCCGCCTCCCCCTGCAGTCCGGCTCCGCGCAGCCGGCTGCACCGTCCGGACGGCTAGGGGCGGAGGCGCCTGGCCCCCTAGTCGGCGGTGCTGCAGGTACCGCGGTCAGAGCACGCGTGGCTATAGGGGCCCCCGTCGTGTCGGGGGTCAACGCCCGTATGGCCACAGTGGTGGCAGCAGTGCCTCTGACCCTGGCCGACTGCGACCTAGACGACGCCCCAAAGGGCGACCCGTGCCGCGGTGTGACGGGCACCAGAACCCACCAAGCGGGCCCCCTCCGGCTCCCGACGGGACCCCACAGCCGGCGGGCCCTACCAGCGACAAGACCCCTCAGCCGGGGGCCCCACGGCCGGCTAGAGAGACCGCCAGCTAGGGCCCTCCGGAGCCTTCTGCTCATACTGTATTCCGGGGGGTTGGCCTATAAAAACCCCCGGAGCTCCCCCATGCACGGGGGCGATCACTTGACTCAGCACACACACACACACCTACGTAGAGAGGCAGAGAGGGCAAGCTAGCTCCTTCTTCCTCCTCTACCCATACAGCTCAAGGAGCACCATTGTAGCCCCCTTTGGTTCATCAACCAGACCGGCAGGACTAGGGGTATTACCTCCCACGGAGGGCCCTGAACCTGGGTACATCGCGTGTCTCGCACCGCTTGTCCCCAATCTCGCTCCCGGAGTCCGCCGGCGTCCATCGCCCCAACCACTCTCGATAAGCCTCCCCATGGCATCTGTCGTGAGAAAACGACGACAGTTGGCACCCACCGTGGGGCCGTCCGTGGCGCCGGCCGGAGCCACGCTCCGGGCGGGACCCTTCACCACCTCCCCCGGCCGCCCCGCGTCCGGGCGGGACTGCACGCTCGTGGGGCTTACTCCCGCGGGGCGGGACCCCGTTCCCGCCAGCCCCGCGGGCGACGCTGCCGGCATCTCTGACGAGCGGCGCGGCAGCGACCCTCTACTCGACGTCGCCGTCCTCACCGAGCGTGTTGGCAGGCTGAGCCTTGCCGACGAGCCGGCTGCAGTCGAGTACCCTAGCCAGGTACTCGACTGCCTCGACCCGCCCTCGTATGTGGGCGCGCTCGCCCCGGGTGAGGCCAACGACTCCCGCGTCCGCGCCGGGGTAATGGCCACCGGCTCCTCCACGACCTCCGGCCGCGTCAGGGCGGAGGCGGATGCGGCCGCCGCGGCCGCCCGCGCCGGCACCTCCGACCCCCTCGGCTCCGTGCTCCGAGGTCTCAGCACCCCCGTTGCGCCTACGACGGACCCGGCCACGGCTAGGGCCGAGCTGGAGGCCACTCGCCGGCTGCTGCTTGCAGAGGCGAACACGCTCGCCACCACCAAGCGCCGGATGGAGTCCGCGCAGCGCGAGTACAACTCCGCCTACGGCCTCACCCCCGCCAACAACGAACCCAGCCGGCGCGGCGACATCCGCAACCGCGGTCGTGTGGTCGCGGAGATCCTCGGTGGCAGGCTCCCCACCTATGACACGCCGGCCGCCAACCTGAGGGCCGCCCACGTGGCCTATGCCGACCTCGCCGACCTGGTGGGCGAGGAGCGAGAGCAGCAGGACCGGCACATCCAAGACCTCATCGCCACTGCCAACGCCCAGCAGGCCCGGCTTGATAACACCAACGCCGGCTCCGAAATTCCCGTCCCCGAGGGTGACGGCCTGCAGACTGCTGGCCAGCGCCGGCCGGTCCAGCAGGCCTCTTCCCCCCGCGGCTCCGGCCGATGGGGCGCCGGGTCTCACAACGGACGCCCCCGGCTGCGAGACGAGCAGCCGGCCGTCAACAGCCGGCTCAACGACGCTCCGGCTGGCGGCAGCCGGCACAGCCGGGACCATACCCCGCCCCCGCGGTGGGAGCGCGCGCTCACCGGCCCCGGCCGTCCGTCCCGAGCTCGCCGCTCGGCTCGGCCCGCGCGTCCCACGGAGCGAGAACGACGCCCGGACCCGCATCGACCGGCTAGCGCTGTCGGCTCTCCTCGAGGAGGAGGGCTCGATCGGCCCGGCGTGTTTCGGCCCCCGGATCCGCAACGAGCCGTTCCCAGCCGGCTTCACTCTCCCTCGCGACACCCCGAAGTACAACGGCACCGCCAAGCCGGAGGACTGGCTGATCGACTACACCACCGCAGTCGGCATCGCCAGGGGAAACAAACGCGTAGCCGTATGCTACGCTCCCCTAATGTTGACCGGCTCGGCCCGGACCTGGCTTAACAGCCTGTCGGCCGGCAGCATCAACACCTAGACGGACTTCGAGGAGGCGTTCGTCCGCAACTTCACCGGCACCTACAAGCGGCCCGGCTGGCCCCGCGAGCTGGCCATGTGTGTCCAGGAGCCGGAGGAGCCCCTCCGCGACTAACTCACACGCTGGACCGAGCTCCGCAACTCCTGCGAGGGGGTGCACGAGGTGCAGGCCATCCAGTATTTCATCGAGGGGTGCCGCGACGACACTCCCCTCAAGCACAAGCTCTTGTGCTCCGAGCCGGCGACCCTGGCGGATCTGATGGCCAAGGCGGACAAGTACGCCACGGCCGACTCCGCAATGCGGATGAAGGTCACCACGCCAGCCAAGCCGGCTCCGCCGCCTGCCGCACCGCGGGCGGCTGCCGACAACCGGCCACAACAGAACAACAAGCGCAAGGCCGACCAGCCGGATCCCTGCTACGGGAGCCGGCAGGTCGCGACCATCGAGGAAGAGCAGCCGGCTGCCCAGGGCTCCAGCCAGCGCCAGCGAACCGGCAAGGCCGCCTGGCAGCCCAAGCTCACCTTCGAGCAGATGCTCGACCTACCCTGCAAACACCACTCCAGGGCCAAGCCGACCACCCATATGCTCCGGCAGTGCAGCTTCTCCCAGTGGCTGGCCCAAGGTGAGGGCCTTCCGGCTCCTCCGCCTCCGGCTCCCCGCATACCGGCTCCGGCTCCAGCCCAGCCGCCTTCTTCGGCCCCGGCTGCCAACGACGGCCGCCTCCACGACCAGTTCCCCAACCAGGACGGGTCCTACGTCGTCTTCACCAGTGAAGGAACCGACAAGCACAGCGTACGCCAGCGCCGGCATGAGGTGAACGCCACCGTCCCCTCGGTCCCCCAGTTCATGCACTGGTCCGAGAAGCAGGTCACCTGGAGCCGGGCGGACCACCCGGCTGTGATGCCAAACCCGGGCAGCTACGCCCTCGTCCTCAACCCCACCATCGTCTCCGAGAGGCGCACCTGTTGTTTCTCGCGGGTGTTGATCGACGGAGGCAACAGCATCAACATCCTCTATCGCGACACGATGCGCAAACTAGGGCTCAAGGAGAAAGACCTGCGAGCGAGCCGGAAGGTTTTTCACGGCATCGTGCCGGGAAAATCCTGCACCCCCATCGGCAAGATTGAGCTCGACGTCCTCTTCGGCGACAAGAGCCACTTCCGCCACGAGCCGATATGGTTCGAGGTGGTGGACCTCGACAGTCCTTATCATGCGCTGCTGGGCAGGCCGGCTCTCATCAAGTTCATGGCGATCCCCCACTATGCCTACCTCAAGCTCAAGATGCCGGGTCTCAAGGGCATCATCACCATCGCCGGCGACTACAAGATGTCGATCAAATGCGCACGCGATGGTAGCCGGCTGGCCGAGGCTCTAGAGATAGCAGAGGAGAGGCGGCAGCTCGACTGGCTCGTGGCTCACGCCTCCGACCAGCCGGCCGTGCCGACTCCTCCATCCCAGTCGGCCAGCGAAGCGTCGTTCCAGCCGTCCAAGGACACCAAGCAAGTGCCGCTCGACCCGGCCAACCCCAAGCAGTGCGTCACCATCGGCACCAACCTCAGCAGCAAATAGGAAGGCGAGCTCGTCGACTTCCTCCGTGAGAATCGGGACATCTTTGCATGGTCTCCCAAAGACATGCCGGGTGTTCCGAGGAAGTACGCCGAGCACAAACTTCATGTCCGGCCGGATGCGAAGCCGGTCAAGCAACCCTTGCCCCGCTTCTCCGAGGAGAAGCGGCGTACTATAGGAGAGGAGATAGCCCGGATGCTCGCAGCCGGCTTCATCATGGAAGTGTTCCACCCGGACTGGCTGGCCAACCCAGTCCTGGTGCTGAAGAAAAACAAGACTTGGCGCATGTGTATCGACTACACGAGCCTGAACAAGGCGTGCCCCAAGGACCCGTTCGCCCTGCCGCGGATCGATCAAGTTATCGACTCCACGGCCGGCTGCGATCTGCTGTCCTTCCTGGACGCCTACTCAGGCTACCACCAAATCAAGCTGGACCCGGCGGACCGGCTGAAGACCTCCTTCATCACCCCCTTCGGGGCCTATAGTTACATCACCATGTCCTTCGGCCTGAAGAATGCAGGCGCCACCTTCCAGCGCTGCATGCAGAAGTGCCTCTTGCCGCAGATCGGCAGGAACGTCCACGTCTATGTTGACGACATCGTCGTCAAAACCAAGAAGCATTTCAGCCTCCTTGACGACCTCCGGGAGACCTTCGCCAACCTGCGCGAATACAAGGTCAAGCTCAACCCAGAGAAGTGCGTTTTCGGCGTCCCAGCCAGCCAACTCATGGGTTTCTTCGTGTCCGCTCACGGCATCGAAGCTAACCCAGAGAAGATCAGGGCGATCGAGCGAATGCCCAAGCCGACCCGGCTCCGCGACGTCCAGAAGTTCACCGGCTGCCTCGCCTCGCTCAGCCGGTTCGTCTGCCGGCTGGGGGAGAAGGCCCTGCCCCTCTACCAGCTCATGAGGAATACGGCGCTTATCGAGCCGGGCACCGACTTCACCAGGAAGCCGGCCAAGTTCGAGTGGACCGACCAGGCGGACGAGGCGTTCCGCGACCTCAAACGAGTCCTCACCCGTGCGCCCATCCTGGCCGCGTCGGCTGAGAAGGAGCCCCTGCTCGCATACATCGCAGCGACCATGCGCGTCATCAGTGTCGTCCTGGTGGTGGAGCGGTCAGAGGAGGGCAAAACGCTGCCGGTCTAGCGTCCCGTCTACTACCTCAGCGAGGTCCTCTCCGCCTCCAAGCAAAACTACCCCCACTACCAGAAGATGTGCTACGGCATATACTTCGCTACCCAGAAGATCAAGCAGTACTTCCAAGAGCATACCATCACCGTGGTGAGCACGGCGCCGCTGGGCGAGCTCATGAGCGGCCGGGACGCCACCGGCCGGATCGCCAAATGGGCGATCTCCCTCGCCAACTACGAGATCCGATACGAGTCGCGCACCGCCATCAAGTCGCAGGCAATGGCCGACTTCCTCGTCGACTGGGCTGAGACCCAGTTCGTGCCGCCCCCCCGGACTCCACGCACTGGCGCATGCACTTCGACGGCTCGAAGATGCGGACCGGCCTGGGAGCCGGCATCGTCATGTCATCTCCAAAAGGAGACCAACTCAAGTATGCGCTCCAAATCCACTTCGCCGCCTCCAACAATGTGGCCGAGTACGAGGCACTCGTCCACGGCCTCCGGCTCGCCAAGGAGATCGGCATCCGGCGCATCTTGTGTTTCGGTGACTCCGACCTGGTGGTGCAGTAGGTCTCTGGCGAATGGGACGCCAGGGACGCCAACATGGCCAGCTACCGCTTCCTCGTCCAACAGCTTACCGGCTCCTTCGAGGGTTGCGAGTTCCATCACGTCCCCCGAGCGACAACGAGGTGGCAGACGCCTTGGCCAAAATCGGCTCCACCCGCCAGGCCATCCCGGCTGGCGTCTTCCTCTAGCAGCTGCGTAAGCCGTCAATCAAACCCTCCGCCGAGTCGGAGTCCATCTTCGTGCCCGCAGATCCCGCCGGCCCCTCAACGGGCTCGGGGGCTATGCCGGCTCCGACGGTTCCACCGGCTCCACCGGCTCCATCTGCTCCACCGGCTCCACCTGCTCCACCGGCTCCACCTGCTCCGCCGGCCACGCCCGCCGCGCCGGCTCCAGCAGTTGTCGTTTCAGCGGCAGTTGGCTCCGAGCCCGCGGCCGTCATGATGGCTGTCGACCAGCCGGACCCGGGGACTGGCGAGCCAGGCCCGGGGACTCCGTCGGCAGACCCGGGGGCCCCGGTTGCCCAGAGTCTCCAGCCCGATCCGGAGCCGGCCTCGGTGTCGGCTCCGTCGTGGGCCCAGCCAATCCTGGCTTTCCTCTTACACGGCGAGCTCCCCCCCCCCGACGAAGACAAAGCCCGGCAGATCCAGCGCCGTGCCCCCGCCTACAGCATCATCAACCATGAGCTGGTCCACCGCAGCGCAACCGGTGTGTACCAGCGCTGCGTCGAGTCCGAGAAGGGCCAAGAGATCCTCCGAGACATCCACCAGGGCGAGTGCGGGCACCACGCCACCTCGAGGACCCTGGTGGCCAAGGCGTTTCGCAACGGCTTCTACTGGCCGACTGCACTAGAGGAGGCGACGCAGCTCGTCGACAGGTGAGAAGGGTGCCAGCGTTTTCGCGTGCAAAGCCACCTGCCGGCTGCGGCGCTCAAAACCATCCCGCTGTCGTGGCCCTTCGCCATCTGGGGGCTCGACATGGTGGGGCCATTCAAGACCGCTCGAGGCGGCATGACGCATTTGCTGGTGGCCGTCGACAGGTTCACCAAGTGGATTGAGGCCAGACCCATCAAGAAGTTGGATGGCCCCACCGCCGTCCGATTCGTCAAAGACATAACGGTCCGCTACGGCGTCCCGCATAGCATCATCACCGACAATAGCACCAATTTCGCCAAGGGCACGCTAGCACGTTTCTGCGCCAAGCAAGGCATCCGGCTCGACCTGGCCTTGGTCGCCCACCCGCAGTCGAATGGCCAGGCCGAAAGGGCTAACGGCCTAATCTTGGCCGGCATCAAACCCCGGCTCATGGCACCGCTCGTCCGCTCAGCCGGCTGCTGGATCGAAGAACTGCCGACCGTCTTGTGGAGCCTCAGGACCACGCCCAACCGATCAACCGGCTTCACGCCCTTCTTCCTCGTGTACGGGTCCGAGGCGGTCATCCCCACGTACGTCGAGTTCGACTCGCCTCGCGTCACCCTGTACACGGGGACGGACGCAAAAGAGGCAAGGGAGGACGGCGTCAACCTCCTCGAGGAGGCCCGCGAGCTAGCGCTTAGCCGAACGGCTATCTACCAGCAGAAGCTCTGGCACAACCACAGCAAGCGCATCCGGCCCCTCTCCTTCCGCGAGGGGGACCTGGTGCTTAGGCGAATCCAGCGAACCGCCGGCCAGCACAAGCTGTCCTCCCCATGGGAGGGCCCGTTCATCATCAGCAAGGCGCTGCACAACAACATGTACTATCTAATAGACGCTCAGAAGCCGCAGAAGCGCAAGAGAGATGCCTCCGGCGAGGAGACGGAGCGCCCGTGGAACGCGGCGCTCCTCTGTCCGTTTTACTGCTAAGGACCAGTGTACGTATGTACCTCCCCTTTTGGGCTTATGAATGCAACGGGTGCCCCGAGCCAGCTCTTGGGGCACGCCTCTTTCGGTTCCTTCCGAAGCAGTTCGCCTCACTCACCAGCTCCCGGACCCGGTCCCACGGTCCCGGGGGCTCGCCGGCTAGCCTTGACGTCACTCCCCGAAGCCGGTCAAGTAATGTGAGCTAAGGAAACACCCTACCACCCCTCCCAGCTACAGACCGGCTCCTGGCTGTCCGGCTGGTGGGTTCTCGGAACGGTAAACTTAGCACACACGAAAACGGTCACAGGGGGTCGCCGGCTAGGGCTAGCCGAAATATTTTCTTCAAATGCCTTTGCCATTCACCTTAGTCAAAACATCCTCACGGCTCTCAAACTCACGACCGACTCCCCCGAGGCGGATGCCCCATCCCAGCTACAGACCGGCTCCCGGCTGTCCGGCTGGCGGGGCTAAAGCCGAAGGGGACAAGGCTTTGGGCAGACAGAGCCAAAAGGACAAAAAGGCTATGGTCGAGTCGGCACGCATAAAAAACTTTGGCAACCAAAAGCACAAACTTATATACAAAAAGCATTGACGTCCCACGGCCACAAGTTCACTACATTAAACACCCCCAGTGGGTGGAACTATAGTCTAACAAAATGTAGGAAAGAAAGGTCTTAAATAGCGGCAGCGCCGCCTTCTCCTCCGGCATCCTCCGCGGCGGCTGAAGTAGAGGCCCCGTCCTTGGCTGCAGCACGATCCGTGTCGGCTCCCACGCCCAAGTCATGAGCCAGCTCGGAGTCGGCGTAGTCGTCGGTGCTGGACCCGGCATCTTCGTCGCCCGTCTCCGCGGCGCTACCCTCCGGGTCGTTAAGGACGAGTGTGTACGGGTCCTCCGGGATCACCTCGCCGTCTGCCGTGCGCTCCGGGACGTACTCGTCCCACGCGGCGAAGGAAGCAAGGTCGCTAGCCCGCATGGCCAGCGCATCGGCAGCCGCCTCCAGCTCCGCGTCGGTGCCGGTGCACTGGGCCGTAAGCAGCCCCAAGTCCAGCTCGGGGTACCATGACCTCGCGATGCGAAGTGCCATGGCCGCTCCGGCGCGCGCGGCGGAGGCCCTCCAGGCGTTCACCCGTGCGGTCCTGAACTCCAGCCACCTCGACAGCCGGCTCATGGAGTTCGGCTCCACCGCGTCCGGCCAGAGAGTGCGGACCAGCTCCGCGCCGGCCACCTGGAGCCGCTTCATGGCCCGAACCACCTCGGTCAGACGCGCCCTGGCGGCGATCCCCACCTCATCCAGCGTCCAGGCGGCAAGCTGCCCGATGGGGACTCCCTGGGCCCGCTGGTCCTCGCGGTGGGCCTCCACGGCCGCCTCATGGCCCTAAGGGAGAAAGGGATGCGGGATGAACAACGAAAGAAACCAAGTGCCCGAAAAGAAGCAAGCAGGCAAATGCAAAACAACGAAACTTACCGGCTAGAAGTCGGTCCACCTCGTGCCCTTGCTCCTGCAGCGCGGCCTCCCTGGCCGACCACTCCTGGAGCCGGCGCTCGTGCTCGGCCCGGGCAGTCTGCACCTCTGCGGTCGCCTTCGCCAGCAGGGCGTCCTTGTCCTCCAGCGCCCGGCGGTGGGCCGTCTCCCGCTCCTTCAACTCCCGGCGAAGAGTCGCCTCCCGCTCCTCCAGCTCTCTGCGGTGGGCCGCCTCGCGCGCATCCCTCTCCGCTTGCGCCCAATCCGCCTCCTGGCGGAGCCGGTCGCACTCCGCTGTCAGGAGGTCTCGCCGTTCGCCAAGATGCACCACCTGGTGACGGAGGCTGACCGTCTCGGTGTGGGTGGCTGCCCGAGAGGATGACGCCTCTGTCAGAAAGCAAACAAAGAAAGGGATTCGGCCCGCCTCCGGAGTAGCCGGCCTGAATCCCGGGGACTACACCCAGTGGGTGCGCTCGTGCGCCCCCACTGGAAATTTGTGAGAACCTTACCTCGCAGGTCGGCGGACAGAACAGCCATCCGGCTCTCGGCTCCGCGATACAAGCCAAGCAGCGTGTTGTACGCGGCCACCCGACAGTCGTGTGCAGCCTGCAAAGAACACAGAAGCAAAGACGCCATTAGACTCGACCCGCCTGCGTCCCAAGCCGGCCCGAGTCTCGGGGGCTACACCCAGTGGGTGCGCTGGCGCGCCCCCACTGGAAAAAACCAAGGCAAAATACAAGGCTTCGAGCCCTTACCACGACGGATTGCTCCAGGTGCACCAGCCGGTCGCTGGCGGCCTGGGCCTCTTGCGCCACCTGGGCGCGGCAGGCGGCAAACTCCTCGACGACGGCAACCACCGCAGCCCCAAGGGCGCTCGGCGCGTCGTTGATGGCCGTGGCCCAGGTCTCCTGTGGCCGACCCCCGTCGGCGGGGCCGGACGCGCCCTTCGCCGTGGTCACCAGGGGGCCTGTCCCTCCCAGCGCCATGGTTCCGGGTGCCCCCGCTGACGAGCCCGGGGCGTCCGCCCCCCCCCCCCCCGGGCGCGGCTGTCTCTCTCTCCGGCGCTCCGACCCTGGCGGCGCCGGCTCGGCTCGCCTCCGGAGCCGGAACCTCCATGTCCAGGACGACAACCTCAGGGGGCTCCTCTGCCCCCGGCGGCATGTCCTCCGCCCCCAACGGGGCCGTGCTGTTGCCCGGCTCCGCCCCTTCGGCGGCGTCAACCGCGCTCGCAGCCGCGCGCGCTTCCTCCTCAACCCGTGCGTCCGCCTCCGCCCGCCGCGCGGGATCGTGCCTGTCCTTGGACCTCCTCTCCCGGCCAAGGGGAAAAGTCTCCCATGATTGGTCGGCTGGCTCCGCGCTGGCTCGTCCCGATGCCCGCTTCCGCGCCGCCTCCTCCCACGGGCGACGTTCCTCTTCGCGCAGCTCCTGCTCGGACGCCTCGAGGTCCCGCCACACCTCGCGCTCCCTATCCTCGGCGGCGGGCGGCGGCGCTGTCCCCGTCGTCTCGACGGCCGTGGCCCTCCCAAGGGCGCGCAGCTCCCTGGATGAACGAGATGAGGAAAGGAGGCCGACCAAAAACAAGCGAGTGATTAGAACAAACTTACCCGATAATAACAGGGACCGCCCGCCTAGCGGGGCCCGACCGGGCAACCCGCGGTTTCTTCCCGCCACCTCCGCGGCTGCCACCCGGCTGCCCGCTGGCCGCTCGTTTGGGGGCCGGCCTGGAGTTGGCCGGCTGCTTCCCCTTTTCGCCAACGACCGCGTCATCCCGGCTGGGCGTGCGGTCGGCGCGGCGAGCGCGCCTCCTTGGCGCCGTGGTGTCATCTCCCGAAACTTCGGGGTCCTCCGGGGCCGCTGCATCACGCACCTCCTCCGTTTCAGCATCGTCGTTGGTCCAGTCCCGCAAAAGTGACTGGGGAGGGAACTCACCCGCTGACTCGGTTGCCTCCGTCTCTGTCCCGCCGACGCCGGATGCGCCGGCCGGCTCCGAGTCAGCCGGCTCCACGTCGTCGGCGTCCTCAACCTCCTCCGGGTCCAACTCCGCCACATCGGCAGCCGGCACGCCGTAGTTCTGCAGCTGCGGGAAAACCTGCATACAAGAGACGCCCCCCGTCGTCAAGCCGAGAGGGGGAGCCGGCTTCAACAAGAAAAGAGGTGGGGGACGGCTCGCCACGAACCCGTGGAGCCGGACGGTCCCGGCTGTATGGGACCTTCCCCCATCGCCATTCACCCTCGTTCATCTTGGCGGCTGAGATGGCGTTCACCCTCCTCGCCACCTGCACCGCCTTCAGCTCCTTGGTGGAGAGCCGGCAAGGGTCGCGCCATCCTCCCATCTGGCAGATGAGGTGCGGCCGGCGCTGCAATGGCTGCACCCGGCGCGCCACCATCGTAGCCAGGAGGTCCGCGGCCGTCAGCCCCTCCATCCTGGTCATCACCACCAGGCGCTCGCAGAGCCGGTCCGCCGTCTCGGGCGCTCCGGCCGGAGGCATCCTCCAGTTCAGCATCGCGGCGGCGGCTGGTTGACGAAGTCGGGGAGGTTGATGTAGTCCTCCCCCGGCTTCACGTTCTTCACGTAGAAGAACCCTTTCTGCCAGTTCTTCACCGAATCCTGCAAGGGGAGCTGCGGGAACCCGGCTCCGGCGCGGAAGTGGATCAGGGCGGCTCCGCAGGCGGTCATGACCTTCTGGTCGGTTGTCGGGTCCTTTACCGTCTGGCGCTTGAGGTAGAAGAGACGGCACCAGAGGTCCAGGCGCGGCTCCACCCCCAGATAGCCCTCGCAGAGGGAGACGAACGCCGCCAGCTGCAAGACGGCGTTGGCGGCCAAGTGGTGCGGCTGCAGCCCAAAACGCGTGAGGAACCGCCGGAAGAACGTGCTCGCCGGCAGGCCGAGCCCGCGGAGGAAGTGTTCGGCGAAAACCACCACCTCGCCCTCCCGCGGGGTCGGCGCGTTCTCCGCCTCGGCGATGCGCGCCTCCAGGTGCTCCGCTGCTCGTCGGGGCCCTCGAGGCTTCCCACGAAGCGTCGGCCGGCTGCGGAGTCGGCCGCCGCGCTCCTGCCTCTTCCGGCTCCAGGATCGTGCGGCAAGATTCAAGCCGGCGAGGTCCGCCGTCGTCTACCGGCGGGCCTCCCCTGCTTCAGGGACTACTGACGGGGGGATAACCCCGGGGTAGCCTCAGCTGGGCCCTTACTCCAACTTTTCAAAACAACTGCAGGACGAGCCGCCTCCCCCTGCAGTCCGGCTCCGCGCAGCCGGCTGCACCGTCCCGCCGGCTAGGGGCGGAGGCGCCTGGCCCCCTAGCCGGCAGTGCTGCAGGTACCGCGGTCAGAGCACGCGTGGCTACAGGGGCCCCCGTCGCGTCGGGGGTCAGCGCCCGTATGGCCACAGTGGTGGCAGTAGTGCCTCTGACCCTGGCCGACTGCGACCTGGCGGACGGCACAGTGCCTGCACGCCCTCAACCACTCCATTACCTGTCCCGGCATGGCTACAGCGCGGCCAGCCGTATCGCTGACCGCGGCCGGCCTCCGCTAGACGACGCCCCGAAGGGCAACCCGTGCCGCGGTGTGACGGGCACCAGAACCCACCAAGCGGGCCCCCTCCGGCTCCCGACGGGACCCCGCAGCCGGCGGGCCCTACCAGTGACAAGACCCCTTAGCCGGGGGCCCCACGGCCGGCTAGAGAGACCGCCAGCTGGGGCCCTCCGGAGCCTTCTGCTCATACTGTATTCCGGGGGGTTGGCCTATAAAACCCCCCCGGAGCTCCCCCATGCACGGGGGCGATCACTTGACTCAGCACACACACACACACCCACGTAGAGAGGCAGAGAGGGCAAGCTAGCTCCTTCTTCCTCCTTTACCCATACAGCTCAAGGAGCACCATTGTAGCCCCCTTTGGTTCATCAACCAGACCGGCAGGACTAGGGGTATTACCTCCCACGGAGGGCCCTGAACCTGGGTACATCGCGTGTCTCGCGACGCTTGTCCCCAATCTCGCTCCCGGAGTCCGCCGGCGTCCATCGCCCCAACCACTCTCGATAAGCCTCCCCATGGCATCTGTCGTGAGAAAACGACGACACCGGTTCAACCGCCCTTGCACGCGGTACAACCATGTAACATCCCAAAAATCTAAATTTTGGAATGTTACTTAATTATATAATGTTGATTGTTTTGTTTGATCTTATGAATTTGAGTTGAATTTGAAACCTTATTTGAATATTCATGGAGAGGGAATAAAAGGACTTTCCCAAATATTCATTATTGATATTTAATTGGATCTTATTTGGATTTAATATTTTTAATAATCTGACTTAAAATAAAATAAAATGAGAGAAGGTAATATGATGCCTTCAATATAAAAGAGTTGAGAATGATTTAAATATTAATTTGGATACTTATTCGGAGTTTAAAAATGTTTGGTGATTATTTTATAAAACCAAAATAGATTTTTACAAAACATTATATATGTATTTTATGTAAATGTTTGGGTTAAAAAAATGCATTAGCTCTAAAACATTATACTATATTTTTTTGGTACGTTTGTTCCAAATCATGTTCCTTTAAAAAAACATTGTTCACTCGCGGTCACTGTTCATGTGAGGCCCAACAGGCCGAAATTGCCTTCCCTAACTCATGTGTGGCATATTTTAGTACAGAACACCTTTTCCTTCACACATCCATCTTTTGTCACACATGGTCATTAACTATCCCATAGACCTTCAACGTACTTCTTTGTTCCTCTTTATAGTGTGTCTTTGTGTGCAACTCTTATACCAAGATGTGTGCTGGCGATTTCTTTTGGATGAGAATTGCCCCTCCACCTCCTTGGTCTGTCAAGCACGTGGGTGCCTGTTGTTACACTCCCGTAAACCAGCCAGGGACAGTTTGGTCTAAAGCAGTCCATACGCACTACATTTCGAAATCTAAGGCAAAAATCTATGCGCACTATAATAAGGAATGTAGGGAGTATATATAAAGACCCCTTGGACAGCCAAAATCATTCAATTCGGATTGAATGAACCTTTTGGTTTGGCTAGCATTATTAAAATTATTTTTCTCCGGTGTAATTCTTGAAGTCATCATCTCTTTGTATTTTCTCTTATACTTTCTAGTTATTTCTAGACTAATCGATGCTACCTATCCATTTTTTCACTAAGTTACTTATTCCGTCCATCGTAGGGTCTTTGTGTATAATAAATTAATTACTCATTAGTCCTTGTATTTTACACATTAGCCCTATAATTCTTTTAGCCATAACTTTCCACTCGTTTATCAAATCAATGAAACCAACGCCCTAAATTTTCGTTTTGATCCCATCTATCTAGTAAACCTATCAAATTAACCTTTTGCATTTTCAAATTTGAATTTGTTCAGATTTAAATTCAAACTTCCTTTGATCATAACGGCTTATTCGTAGCTCCGTTCTCGATGAATCCAATTGCATTGGATTCGTATCAAAAAAATCTTTCCGTGTGTGCCATTAGAGTTAGCATTTCAACATATAATTTTGATCATTCCACTTCTCCGCTCACTTGTGACGTTTGTAAGTTGGAATATGACTGGCGCCTCTACCAGCAGGTCGTCTTGGGATCCTGGAGGACTTGCATTGTGCTTGGTATTGTAATTGACTCTACAAATGGTCTTCGAAGGAGGAAGCGAGAGAGCATGATAGGTGGTATGGTGTTCTATGCCTAGTCCGATCAAGAACATTTTCAAGGAGGGAGGAGGGGTGTCATCACTACCACTGTTGCTGTCGGCTTCACCCAAGGTTCCATTGACCAGCAGTAGTAACTCTGCATCTACCCTGGCTTCAGCCACCACCGCAACATCGACAAGTCACATCAAACACAAGATCCGGGCAGGCGCCAGCTTGGAGTCAAGCCAAGTTTCAGGGAGAGAGGGGGGGGGGGGGGGGGGGGGGTCGGTCAAGGCCCTTTCCAGCCCACCTATAAGAGCCAAGTACTTGGGAGGAGGCCACAAGCTAAGAATCGAGTGGATCACGACACAAACAGCGACAGCTCCTCTCTCTTTCCCCAAACACCCTTCATAATTCATTCACGAGGATCAGATACTTTCAGATTTCCAGTTGAGAGACATTAAACAGTACCCAGATAAACAGATGTAAATTTCTTACAAAGTGCACGACGTTCAAACAAAATTTAGATGATCCTAGCACTCAGTAATAACATAACTCTCAGACTCAAACACGAGCTGTGGAGCACATGAACACCATGCAACAACCTATACCTTGAAGCCTCTGCTGTTCCTCCTTCCTCTTGCCTTCTCAAACTTCCTTCCCTTCGAGCGGACATAAGGCTTTGTATGGCTGTGAGGCACACCAGGAGCCTTACCGAAGTGCCTCACTGCCTCACGGGCATTCTTAGGACCCCTCAGGAGATCCTGTTAGGACAATTGTAATTTGTAATTATTTGCTGTGCACAACAAACAGCAGAGAGTACCGAGCTAGTTGCAATGTTGGTGTTCAAGAACATATATTTGCATATTTAGAAGGGCAATATCTTGAAGAACAGGAACATTATGAAACAAATAGGAATTTTTACAACACAAGAGCGTGTACAGACATGCACACTACATGGTCGCAAAAAAGTGAGACAATACAAGACAAGCATTCAACCATCAAGACGGAAACATCACAACCCAAAAAAATGTACATTAAAATAGATCCGAGTCTAAATGGTAGATTTGATTAGCATCAATAGCTGAAAATGCAAACTGCAATGCACGAAAACATTTGTATGATAGAATCACAATATTCAGAGCATCAGAGAATAAGCAGTAGTATTTGTCAACAGATTGAGTGTAGCATAATATGCAGTGCATGCATTTTCAAATATTACCATAGTACATAAAATATTACCATAGTACATACTCAAGTATAAACCACACACCACTTAAGCAAAAACATTCATACAACAAAATCATGATGCCAGTAGTGGGGTTAACCGATCCATACAGCATGTAGCAAGAGAGTATGCATCATATGCTGCTCTTCCAAGAACACAACAAATATAAAAACATTGAAACTACATCATTCAAGAAGAAGAAAAAGGAGAGAGCTAGTGTTGTTAAACCATTTGACTGAAGGAAACCAGAAGAAGCAACCTACCATTATGTGGGTAGGCAAAAGAGCAGAATTTCGGTTAGATCATTTGGCACCAAAGCAATCATAATAGTGCAATGGGCTGGTAAGACAACCATATAGATTTATGCACCAGCTAAACATCCTTGGTCCTGAGTAAGGTTCCCAAGAAGAATATAACTAATGCAAGTGTCAAAATCATTAATTATCCTAGAAAGAGGTGCTGGTTCAAGGCTCGGATCTATCTCAGCTTTCTCAGTCATGAATTCTCAGAAGCAGAACTGGCATGCAAGCTGAAGGTTTGTATCATCACTGAATCGTTAAACCAAAGCACATATAAAGATGATAAATCTAAAATGAAGGAAGAGTAATAATGGATGTATTAGTTCATATGAAGAAACTCAACCATTGTTTTCCCTTGTGCTTCATGTATTATCAGAAGCGTGGGTAAGATGTAGTCACTTCCATCAATCCAATGCAAATTTTGGTACTACATGGACAAGAGATATGATATGTATGTATCCATTACATTGACACAGACCACACAATCACAAGTAACATGACCTGCAACACCGAATGGAATAGTAGATCTAGGCACAGAAATTGGGGCTTTCTTCATAGGATTGTAGTCTGACAAGCCTGGGGTTAGCACTGTGCAGACACCAATATGCTCAGAAGGAAGGGAAACAAACTGTACTAAGAAAACAATCATATTGACTACTGGAGTCATAGCGATTAGAACTCTTTCTGGGCACATCAGTCTATCTCCTACTTACAAGACAGTAGCACCATGGTGATACAGGTACTTCCAACTTTGCAGGATCAAGCGAGACTGAATGAATGAAACATAAAACGTAGAAGTAGAACCATAAGATATTTTATATGGCTGAGATGGCAAGCTGAGTTCAAATTTCGCAATGTTAAATCTGATTATGCAAACAGGGTTTGAAGTAGTACAGTCAGACAAGTGCCAACAACAACAAAAAGAAGTCTAGTACAGTAACAAATATAGCAAATAAAGAACCTACCACACCACAAATATACACTGAGTTTCTTCCCTGTGATCACTGGTTAGGCATAATTAACTATAGAAAACATTGTAATTCATTAGCAATGCTCGTATAAACACAAATTTAGTGACGAGTGAGGATGAGAACATTAAGTGAGAAGCAGAAATTACCGTGTTTTGGCCAAGAGGAGCACGAAGCGCCAGCTGGTCAAAGGTGAGGCATTCTCCACCGGCATTCACAATGCGGGCCCTTGCCGTCTCAGTGAACCTGAGCGCTGCCACCTTGATCGCGGGCACCTCGTAAACTCTCTTGTCGTCAGTTATGGTGCCCACGACCACAGCGATTTGGTTATCCTGAGCTTGCACAATTGCAAAGCCGAACAGGGTCATGCAGAGGTAGCGAAACGAACCTAATCACGAATCAGAGGACACCAAAGCAAACGAACAGGGAGCAACAGAGACCTTGCCGTCCATGAACGTGACGAGGCGACGAAGCGAGAGCGGCGGGCGGTTGGTCTTGCTCATGAAGAGGCGCTTCAGGATCACGGCATTGAACTGGCTCTTGGTCCTCCTCACCAGGAAGCGGTAGAGCTGCACGCACACAGATCGGGATGAGACGCTACTCAACATAAATTCCGAAATTCGGCAGGAAATGGGGAGGACTCCATCGGATCGAGGCGAACGTGGGGCTTACCTTCACCAGAAGCTTGAGGTAGACATCGTCCGACTTTGGCGCGGTGCGCTTGGTCCTCTTGTTACGGCCGCCGGCGACGAGGTCGATACCCTGCCACGACAGAGGGGAGGAGATGGGTCAGATCGGGTCCACGGTTACATAGATCAGCGTCGAAATGGCAGGCCGGGAGATATGTTACCATGGCGGCGGCGGCGGCGGAGGGGTGGGTTCTAGGGTTTTGCGGGCGAGACGAAAGAGTGAGGCTTATATAGGCTCGCGGTGGAGTCGACTCGAATGGGTCTGTGCTTGCACGAGCACGTCGGGAACCCGTGTTGTGTTGGGTCCGGTCCGGAGTATGAGAGAATTCCTTATTTGTTTTTTTTTTAATTTTCTTTTTTATTTGGTCTAAAATGAAAAAAAATCTTATTTGACAACTAAAGTAAAGTTTGTTCCTTATACGGCACTTTCATCCATTTTAGACATTAACGGGTTAATTGTGGAGTGAAAAGACCATTTTGCCCCTAGTTCATTGTGTAACTATCCTCGATGTACTCTAGGGAAGTTTAGTGGATGCTGCGCATGTATTTGTATGCTCCAATATTTTGTTTCTTACCTAAACTGGTTTGTGCGTGTAAATGTCATAAAAAATATCCGTAGAAGTTTTACTAGCATATCTATAAACAGTACAATATTTTTTCTACAAATAAGTACAGTATCATGGCGTCGAGGCGGTCTCGGCCTTGGGCGTCCACGCACAGGGCATCATGGCCTGCGGCTTGAGGGGAGCCTCGGTGTGCGTGGAAAAAGCTGCGGCGTGGAGTACACGACTTTCCTTACGGTTGCACGGAAGGCTTTAAGGCCTCTTCCAATGCATCCGTGCTTAGGTAAGGTGCTAAAAGCATTAAAAGTCTTAGCAACTAATGTCACCAATGCATGGTGCTTAGCTTTTGTACCTAAGTTTGTTTTATTTAATTGTTTAGCAACTAAAGTCCTTCATGCATTGGTTAGTAGTCATTTTGACTGGGTCCACGCGTTTAGCATCGTATCCTCCTAGGGTCACTATAATGTTCTCTCTCCTCTTTAATTGCTTTTTCACATTACTTTTCTGCCTAGATGGCATTCATAGCATCCGTACACCGTGGAGCATTGGGAGAGGCTAAGCCGTTGTACCAAGGTGTATCAAAACTGATCGCTGATAACTAACGTTAGGAAGTGAGGCGGCCAGCTCCATGCCATGTGGGCCTAAGGGCCTTGGCTTGTTGAGTCACCGTACGTGGATAGTTGGGTGCAACTCGTATACACATTAGTGGCAAATATACATGAGTGCATGCATGCATGCACGTCGATTACAAACGTTGCTAGTTTTGCATGCACGATTTATCTCTTTTGACAAATATTTCTCTTAAATAAAAGTGTAAAACGTCAATCTTTTTGCAGCACTCTATTCTACATGATGAACTCTACGAATAGAGTCCAATATTTAATATATTCTCTCGGTCATAAATTTCTAGCAACACGTGGGACTTACACATCATACAGTAGTACGCTGATAGATCAAAGTTATATTTTTCACGTACAGACCAGATTACACACACTACTGGAATCAGAGGATTTGTCATCTGCCAGTTGACGGCAAAGAAGGTCTTTGTCGTCAGCTTTAGAAAAACAGACGGCAAAGAACTGGCTGATGACAAAGATATTATTTCCCATCAGCCCTTCCTTTGCCGTCTGCTAGCTGACGAAAAAAGCCAAACAGCAGACGGCAAAGAGGCAGCTGGGCCCCACTCGGCCGTAGGCTGATTAGGTCAAAGTTGTCCCCTTCTTTGCCGTCTGCTAGCGGACGGCAAAGAGGCCAAAAGCAGAAGGCAAAGAGGCTAGGTTCTTTGCCGTCTGCCAGCAGACGGCAAAGAGCCTAACCTAACTAACGGCCGCCCCGCCCCCACCCCTCTCTCTATCTCTCTCTCTCACTCTCTCTCTCCCCGACGCCCACCGTCGCCCCCAACAACCACCGCCGCCACCCCCGCGCCCACCGCCCCCGTCGCGCCGCTGCCCCACCGCCCCTGTCGCGCCCGTCGTCCCCGATGCCCGCGCCCCGCCGCCCCGCTGCCCACGCCGCCGGTGAGTACCCCCGCTGGCCGCCCCCTTTCTTTTTTTTGTTCTTTCTGTTTTTCTGTTAAATTAGTTAGGTTAGTTTATTAGTTTATTAGGTTAGTTAGGTTAGTTTATTAGATTAGAAAAAAAGAAAAGAAAGGAAGAAAATTAGAAGAAAATAATAAACGTAGAAGAAAAAGAAGAAGAAAAGAAGAAGGAAAAAATGAAAAAGGAAAAAGGAAAAGAAGAAAAGAATAAGAAGAAGAAGGAGGAGGAAAAGAAGAAGAAGGGAAAGAAGAAGGAGAAGAAGAAGGAGAAGAAGAAGAAGAAGAAGAAGAAGAAGAAGAAGAAGAAGAAGAAGAAGAAGAGGAGGAGGAGGAGGAGAAAAAAGAAGAAGAAGAAGAAAGAGGAGGAGGAGGAGGAGGAGGAGGAGAGGAAGAAGAAGAAGAAGAAGAAGAAGAAGAAGAAGAAGAAGAAGAAGAGAAGAAGAAGAAGAAGAAGAAGAAGAAGAAGAAGAAGAAGAGGGAAAAAAGAAAAGAGGAAGAAGAAAAAGTGCCACTGACCCTCGACGCCACTGACCCCCGACCCCCGATGCCACTGACCCCCGACGCCACTGACCCCCGACGCCACTGTGTTGGGGAACGTTGCATGGGAAACAAAAAATTTCCTACGCACACGCAAGACCTATCCATGGTGATGAGCATCTACGAGAGGGAGAGTGGATCTACATACCCTTGTAGATCGCTAAGCGGGAAGCGTTAAGAAACGCGGTTGATGTAGTCGAACGTCTTCGCGATCCAAATCGCAAGCCGTCCCGTGATCCAAATCGCAAGTCGTCCCGCGATCCAATCACGATCTAGCGCCGAACGGACGGCACCTCCGCGTTTAGCACATGTACAACTCGATGACGATCTCCACCTTCTTGATCCAGCAAGAGGGGGCGGAGAGATAGATGAGTTCTCCGGCAGCGCGACGGCACGGCGACGGTGGTAGTGGAACTATTCCGGCAGGGCTTCGCCTAAGCACCGCCGAAAACTAGGGGAGACGATCTAGTGGGGAGAGAGGGCTGCACCGTGGCTTAGGGTTGGGTGCGGCTGCCCTCTCTCCCCTCCAATATATATAGGAGGGAGGGGAGGGGCCGGCGCCCCTAGGGTTTCCCCTAGGAGTCGGCCGAACAGGAGGTGGAGGAGTCCACCTCCAATCCTACTCCAAGTAGGATTCCAATCCTACTTGGATTTCCTTCCCCCACTTGGGGTTTTTCCTTTTCCACACCCCAGTCGCATGGGCCCTTTGGGGCTGGTTTGCCCAGCCCACTAAGGGTTGGTGCGCCACCCAGGCCCATGTGGCCTCCCGGCGTGGGTGGCCCCTCCCGATGGTCCCCCGGAACTCTCCCGACACCCCCGGTACACTACCGGAAGTACCCGAAACTTTTCCGGCGACCAAAACGGGACTTCTTATATATCAATCTTTACCTCCGGACCATTCCGGAGCTCCTCGTGACGTCCGGGATCTCATCCGGGACTCCGAACAACCTTCGGTCACCACCATTCATAACTCAATACTACCAAAACGTCACTGAACGTTAAGTGTGCAGACCCTGCGGGTTCGAGAACTATGTAGACATGACCGAGACACCTCTACGGTCAATAACCAATAGCGGGACCTGGATGCCCATATTGGTTCCTACGTATTCTGCGAAGATCTTTATCGGTTGAACCTCTATGTCAAGGATTCAGTTAATCCCGTATTGATGAGGACATCCCTACTATGGTTCCATCCCTTGAAGATGAACAACCTGTTGCTGCAAAGAAGACGTCCAATGATGAAATCAGGATTGGACCAACTACAAGAGCTCGTGCTAAGTTACTAGAACAACAGGTGAATTCTCTCTTAGTTGATAATGCTATTTCTTTTAATGAGAGCTTTATACTGCCTAAATCCTTGTGTGTATGTGTCATTAGGTACAATGGAGAGGAAGGCATGGCACAAGGGAGCAAGGAGGAAGGCATGGCACAAGGGAGCAAGAGGAATCTGCAGTTTCCAGGCGGTAGTACCGCCTGCCCGAGCGGTAGTACCGCTTAGGCGGTACTACCGGCCCAGCACTACCGCCCAAGTACCGCTTAACAATTGTCTTCTGGAATCAAAGCGACCCAAGCGGTACTAAAGCGGCAGTTAGAATTCTCAGAGCGGTAGTACCGCTTCTAGCGGTAGTACCGCTTGCTGTGAGCGGTACTACCGTACTGCCTGCGCGCAGACTTTGGGGCTGACGGCCCGTGTACCCCTTCGATCTATCTTAGGATATAAATACTCTTCCTTAGGGTTAGTTAAAGGTGAGACCACGTTTAAGATAAACCCTAGTTCATGAGATTGCTTGTAAGCATTCATCTTGAATCCTCATCACCAATTCGTATCGATCTGGTGATTATATACTGCAAGTCAAGTGTGATCTGCTGTTCCATTGGGAATTAGTATATTGCAATTATACCGTTCGTGGTCGACGGCTGCGTGCGCAAGTGTGTGACGTTGTGAATATCCAAAGGGTTGAGACCTTTTGCATTGGCATCAGGGATCAAGCGAGGGAGAGTTCATCGGCGACATACAAGTTATCCTACACCATCATCATCACCACCGCCGCTTACTGAGAAGATCGGGACACCCCATATCATCTTGGTATCAGATATCCAGCGTTGCCTCGGTAAGCATCCACCAAATCATCCGTAGATTAGTTGTGCTTTTCATCCTATCCAGAAAAAGCCTCACAAAAAGATTCGGGTTAGGGTTTTTGCCATAGCCTAGATTGCATCGTAGATTGGTTTTAGTTGCTGGTCGTTGTGTCTTTCTTTTTGCGTAGCTTTTTCCTTCGAATCCATTGGTTTTTAGTTTCCATCGTAGATTGCATCGTAGATTGGATTGTTGTTCGATCAGCTATCCTGTTTTGCAAATTCCAATCCATAGCCACAGCCTGTCTACACAAACAGTGTTAGGAACAGTGGCTGTTCACGTACTGTTCACGTGACAGTTGAAAAAAAAAACAGAGCGAAAGAAAGAAAAGAGAGAAACAGTGGCTGGACGTGGTTGCTATCTATTGCACTGTTGGATTCTTGCGATTGTGCACTAGTAGAATTGAGCAATCTTGTGCCTGTTTACATTGAGCATTGCTAGTGTCTCTCGAGTGCATTGCAAGACCTCCTGTTTTTGATAGTTGCCCTGCCACATTTTTCTCCACCGTGTGTGTTTTCCTTGGTTGTTGGCTCACACGATCAACACTAGGACTTGTCTTCGGTGTAGATAGGATATCATACCTAGCTCCACCATATAATCCTGCTCTGTCGTGTGATTGTTCTCATACCCGGGTATTCACTTCATCACATCCGTGCATTAGTCATCCATCTGAACGGGTAAGCATTACTATTCACTTTGGAACGGTAAGATTTCCTTTTCTTGTCAGTTTTGAGTGAGTTGTGGGTGTGCCACCACACAGATTTTGATTTTTGCACTAACCTACTAATCATGTCTTCTAGTGATGTTGATGTGCTGCAGAAAAAGGCTGATGACGAGTGTGTTTCATGGAAGGACCATGAAGCTCTCCGCGTTCATTTGACAGGGGTTATTGATCGATCCGCTGAAAAAATTGAGGCTGGTATTCAAGTTATACAAATGAAAGTGGACACAACTGACACTACCGTCAATGCTATGCAAACACAAGTCAATGCGCTCCAAACAAGTATACAGCAGTTGACAACTTCAGTCAATGGGTTACGTGTCGCGATTGAGCAACGCCAACATGACGACCATGACGATGCTGATAGTGTCCATGACGACAATGACAACATGGTGGGCAATCATGGCCGTGGGCGTGGCTTTCAAGGGCATGGTCACCTACCACCACCACTTGGTGCTCGGCGTGTACCGTTTCAGGAGGATGGTTTGGGCAAGCCCAAGTTCACGATTCCTAGATTTGAAGGCTCCACTGATGTCGAAGAGTATCTCACTTGGGAGCTTAAGATGGAGAAATTATGGCGTTTGCATGATTATACTGAAGATAGGAAGGTCAAGCTTGCTTCTTCTGAATTTGATGGCTATGCTTTGCGTTGGTGGGATAGCATTGTGAGTACCCGTCGCGAAGACAATGAGCTTCCTATTCTTACATGGCATGAAATGAAGGCGGTTATGAAAGCTCGTTTTGTTCCCACTAATTATTTGCGCACAGTTTTTGATAAGTTGACACAATTGAAGCAAGGTTCAATGACGGTTGATGCATATTACATGGAGATGGAGATGTTGCTGCAGCGTGCTCGAGTTCGCGAATCTGTTGAGATGACTATGCAACGTTTTCTCCATGGGCTGAAATATAACATCAAGGGTATTGTGAGGCATCACCAGTACAATACAATGAACGAGCTACTCCATCATGCAAGAGAAGCTGAGTCCCAGTTGGCCGAAGAAGCTCAAATTAAAGGACGTTATACTACAGCTGGGCGGTTCTCTAACAGAACACCGCCGCCCCCTATTGAGGGCGCTGCCAGCCGCCCCTCTTCTTCTGCAACCAAACCAGCCTTCACAGTTCCACAATCAAAGCAACCTGCTGCTCCTGCTGCTAGCTCAGGTTCCAATATGTCTACAGCCCGTAATAGAGATATGTTATGTCATACATGTGGTGGCAAGGGACACTTCAAGAGAGAGTGCCCCAATAGAAAAGTGATGATTGTAAACGATGACAATGAGTATGAGACTGGCGATGATGCTGATCCATATGCTTCAGATGACGATGGGTACACACGTGACGACGGCATAGATGCTTTCGCCTCTCCAGCACCTACTATTGTTGTCTCGCAGCGTGCTCTTAGTGTGCAACCACATGTTAATTCACAGCGCTGCAATTTGTTCCAAACAAAAGCACTAGTTGGCCCCAACAAAGCTTGCAGAGTGATCATTGATGGAGGTAGCTGCCGCAATCTTGCAAGCAAGGAGTTATGTGCCAAGCTAAATCTGAAATATTTACCTCACCCCAATCCATATTACGTACAATGGTTGAGTGACAATGGTGAGATGAAGGTGAGTCATATGGTGCGCGTGAATTTTGAGATAGGACCATACACGGATTCCATTGAATTTGATGTGGTGCCTATGACTGTTTGTCATCTTTTATTGGGTCGGCCATGGCTCTATGACCGCCATGTGCAACACAATGGCCGTGCCAATACTTATCACTTGGAGTTCAAGGGCAAGAAAATAAATCTACAGCCTATGTCACCACAGCAAATTGTCACTGAGTCTCGTCAGAAAACAGAAGTGAATATCGAACAGCCACCTGCACGAGAGAACAATGTAAAAGCCGTGAGTGATAATATAACGAAAAGTGCGAGAGAGCCTAGTTTGCTTATATTAGCCACCAAAGAAGACATGAGAGAATTTCGAGAGGATCCTACAGCCCTGCCTCTTGTGCTTATGTACAAAGGCGAGGTTTTAGTTTCTAATGATACGCAATCTGTTTCTCTTGGTGTGTCTACTGTTTTGCAGGAATATGGCGATGTGTTTCCGGAGGAGGTACCATCGGGGCTGCCACCATTGCGTGGAATTGAGCACCAAATTGATCTCATACCCGGCGCCACCCTCCCCAACCGAGCGCCATACATGACCAATCCCGAAGAAACGAAGGAAATACAGAAGCAAGTGCAAGCGCTACTAGACAAAGGGTATATTCGTGTTTCTCTTAGTCCTTGTGCTGTTCCTGTTATTTTGGTGCCTAAGAAAGATGGTACATGGCGCATGTGCGTAGATTGTAGAGCTATTAACAACATCACTATTCGATATCGTCATCCTATTCCACGCTTAGAGGATATGCTAGATGAATTGAGTGGTGCTGCTGTTTTCTCTAAGATTGATTTGCGTAGTGGTTACCATCAAATTCGGATGAAGGAAGGGGATGAATGGAAAACTGCTTTCAAAACTAAATTTGGTTTATATGAGTGGTTAGTTATGCCTTTTGGTCTTACTAATGCACCTAGTACCTTCATGCGATTAATGAATCATGTTTTGAGAAAGTTTATTGGTCGTTTTGTGGTTGTATATTTTGATGATATACTTATTTACAGCCGCAATGAATCTGAACATTGTGATCATATTAGACAGGTTTTGCAAGTGTTGCGTGATAATAAATTGTATGCTAATCTTGAGAAGTGCACATTTGCAAAAGATAAAGTGATATTTCTGGGATACGTTGTATCTAAGCAGGGGTAGAAGTAGATTCATCTAAGATTGAAGCAATTCGAGATTGGCCTACTCCCATGAATGTTAGTCAAGTACGAAGTTTTCACGGTCTTGCTGGTTTCTATCGCCGTTTTGTGAAAGACTTTAGTACTATTGCTGCACCATTGAATGAATTAACGAAGAAAGGTGTGCCTTTTGTGTGGGGCGCAGCCCAAGATCATGCTTTTGACGAGCTGAAACGTTTGCTTACTTCTGCACCATTACTTGCACTACCAGATTTTTCCAAACAATTTGAAGTTGAATGTGATGCTAGTGGTATAGGTATTGGTGGTGTGTTGATGCAAGAAGGTAGACCTATTGCTTATTTCAGCGAGAAACTTTCTGGTGCTCGACTGAATTATCCTGTTTATGATAAAGAATTGTATGCGCTTGTTAGAGTTCTTGAGATTTGGCAACATTATCTATGGCCAAAAGAATTTATCATACATTCTGATCATGAAGCATTGAAGTATTTGAAAGCTCAATCAAATCTGCATCGCCGCTTAGCTAAATGGGTTGAGTTTATTGAGTCTTTTCCGTATATCATTAAGCATAAGAAGGGAAAAGATAACATTGTTGCTGATGCTCTATCTAGGAAGAACATGCTCTTGACACATCTCGATGTTCAAATTCCTGGTTTAGAGAGTTTGTGTGATTTGTATGCAACTGATCATGATTTTGCTGAACCCTATCGTTTATGTTTGCTTCGAAATGCATGGGAGAAATACCACATCCATGATAGATACTTGTTTCGAGCTAACAAACTGTGTGTTCCAGAATCGTCCGTCCGTTTGCTATTGTTGCAGGAATCACATGCAGGCGGATTGATGGGTCACTTTGGGCGTGAGAAGACGCTGCTCATGCTGGCTGATCACTTTTATTGGCCCAAGATGAGGCGTGACGTGGACAGGTTTGTTCGGCGCTGCATTACATGTAACAAGTCCAAGTCAAAACTGAAGCCTCACGGTTTGTATACGCCACTACCTACACCTACCACACCATGGGAAGATATAAGTATGGATTTTGTGTTAGGTTTGCCACGCACTAAAAGCGGTCATGATTCTATATTTGTGGTAGTGGATCGATTTTCTAAGATGGCACATTTTATTGCATGCCACAAAAGCGACGATGCGTCGCATATTGCTAACCTGTTTTTCAGGGACATTGTACACTTGCATGGAGTGCCAAAAACAATTGTTTCTGACAGGGACGTGAAGTTTATGAGCTACTTCTGGAAGACATTGTGGGGAAAGCTCGGAACGAAGTTGCTGTTCAGTACTACCTGTCACCCACAAACTGATGGTCAAACGGAGGTGGTGAATCGAACATTGTCCCAATTGCTGCGCGTTATGATCAAGAAAAATCTGCGTGAGTGGGAGGCGTGTTTGCCACATGTTGAGTTTGCCTATAACAGGGTTGTGCACACTACCACCCAGTTTTGTCCTTTTGAGGTGGTGTATGGCTTCAAACCAATTACACCACTAGATTTGCTGCCTCTTCCATTGCATGAGAGGGTTAATATGGAGGCATCAAACAGAGCAGATTATGTGAAGCAGATTCATGAGAAGACACGAGAGGCTATTGAGAAGCAAGGCAAGAACATTGCTGCTGCACGAAACCAATCACGAAAGAAAGTTTTGTTTCAGCCTGGCGATATGGTATGGGTGCATCTTCGCAAGGACAGGTTTCCACAGTTGCGACTTTCTAAACTTCGGCCGCGTGGTGCTGGTCCTTACAAGGTGATAGCCAAGATAAATGACAATGCCTACTCGATTGATATTCCTATTGCTGACTTTGGTGGCGTTAGCAACAGTTTCAACGTTGCTGATTTGTCCCCATGTGACGTCGATGATCTTGGAGTGTCGGGGTCGACGCCTTTTGAAGGGGGGGAGGATGATGAGGACATCCCTACTATGGTTCCATCCCTTGAAGATGAACAACCTGTTGCTGCAAAGAAGACGTCCAATGATGAAATCAGGATTGGACCAACTACAAGAGCTCGTGCTAAGTTACTAGAACAACAGGTGAATTCTCTCTTAGTTGATAATGCTATTTCTTTTAATGAGAGCTTTATACTGCCTAAATCCTTGTGTGTATGTGTCATTAGGTACAATGGAGAGGAAGGCATGGCACAAGGGAGCAAGGAGGAAGGCATGGCACAAGGGAGCAAGAGGAATCTGCAGTTTCCAGGCGGTAGTACCGCCTGCCCGAGCGGTAGTACCGCTTAGGCGGTACTACCGGCCCAGCACTACCGCCCAAGTACCGCTTAACAATTGTCTTCTGGAATCAAAGCGACCCAAGCGGTACTAAAACGGCAGTTAGAATTCTCAGAGCGGTAGTACCGCTTGCTGTGAGCGGTACTACCGTACTGCCTGCGCGCAGACTTTGGGGCTGACGGCCCGTGTACCCCTTCGATCTATCTTAGGATATAAATACTCTTCCTTAGGGTTAGTTAAAGGTGAGACCACGTTTAAGATAAACCCTAGTTCATGAGATTGCTTGTAAGCATTCATCTTGAATCCTCATCACCAATTCGTATCGATCTGGTGATTATATACTGCAAGTCAAGTGTGATCTGCTGTTCCATTGGGAATTAGTATATTGCAATTATACCGTTCGTGGTCGACGGCTGCGTGCACAAGTGTGTGACGTTGTGAATATCCAAAGGGTTGAGACCTTTTGCATTGGCATCAGGGATCAAGCGAGGGAGAGTTCATCGGCGACATACAAGTTATCCTACACCATCATCATCACCACCGCCGCTTACTGAGAAGATCGGGACACCCCATATCACGTATACTGTTCCCTTTGTTCTTCGGTATGTTACTTGCTCGAGATTCGATCGTCGGTATCTCTATACCTAGTTCAATCTCGTTACCAGCAAGTCTCTTTACTCGTTCCGTAATACAAGATTCCGTGGCTAACTCTTTAGTCACTTTGCTTGCAAGGCTTATTGTGATGTTGTATTACCGAGTGGGCCCTGAGATACCTCTCCGTCACACGGAGTAACAAATCCCAGTCTCGATCCATGCCAGCTCAACAGACACCCTCGAAGATACCTGTAGAGCATCTTTATAGTCACCCAGTTACGTTGCGACGTTTGATACACACAAGGTATTCCTCTGGTGTCAGTGAGTTACATGATCTCATGGTCATAGGAACAGATACTTGACATGTAGAAAACTATAGCAATAAACTGCACGATCATATGCTACGTTCACAGTTTGGGTCTTGTCCATCACATCATTCTCCTAATGATGTGATCCCGTTTATCAAATGACATCTCATGTCTATGGCTAGGAAACCTTGACCATCTTTGATCATTGAGCTAGTCTACTAGAGGCATACTAGGGACACAATGTTGTCTATGTATCCACATATGCAATTGAGTTTCCAATCAATACAATTATAGCATGGATAATAAACGATTATCATGAATAAGGAAATATAATAATAACCACTTTATTATTGCCTCTAGGGCATATTTCCAACAGTCTCCCACTTGCACTAGAGTCAATAATCTAGCTCACATCACTATGTGATTTACATTGTGATGAATCTAACACCCATACAGTTCTGGTGTTGATCATGTTTAGCCCTTGGAAGAGGTTTAGTCATCGGGTCTGCGACATTCAGATCCATGTGCACTTTGCAAATATTTATGTCCTCCTCCTTGATGTAATCGCGGATGGAATTGAAGCGTCGCTTTATGTGTCTGGTCCTCTTGTGAAACCTTGGTTCCTTGGCCAGAGCAATGGCACCAGTGTTGTCACAGAACAAGGTCATTGGGTTTAGTGCATGTTGGAAATATGCCCTGGAGGCAATAATAAAAGTAGTTATTATTATATTTCCTTATTCATGATAATCGTTTATTGTCCATGCTATAATTGTATTGATTGGAAACTCAATTGCATGTGTGGATACATAGACAACACTGTGTCCCTAGTATGCCTCTAGTAGACTAGCTCGTTGATCAAAGATGGTCAAGGTTTCCTGACCATCGACATGAGATGTCATTTGATAACGGGATCACATCATTAGGAGAATGATGTGATGGACAAGACCCAAACTATGAACGTAGCATATGATCGTTTCAGTTTATTGCTATTATTTTCTGCATGTCAAGTATATGTTCCTATGACCATGAGATCATGCAACTCACTGACACCGAAGGAATACCTTGTGTGTATCAAACGTCACAACGTAACTGGGTGACTATAAAGATGCTCTACAGGTATCTCCGAAGGTGTCTGTTGAGTTGGCATGGATCGAGACTGGGATTTGTTACTCCGTATGACGGAGAGGTATCTCAGGGCCCACTCGGTAATACAACATCTCAATAAGCCTTGCAAGCAATGTGACTAAGTGTTAGCCATGGGATCTTGTATTACGGAACGAGTAAAGAGACTTGCCGATAACGAGATTGAACTAGGTATAGAGATACCGACGATCGAATCTCGGGCAAGTAACATACCGAAGAACAAAGGGAACAGCGTACAGGATTAACTGAATCCTTGACATAGAGGTTCAACCGATAAAGATCTTCGTAGAATATGTAGGAACCAATATGGGCATCCAGGTCCCGCTATTGGTTATTGACCGTAGAGGTGTCTCGGTCATGTCTACATAGTTCTCGAACCCGCAGGGTATGCACACTTAACGTTCGGTGACGTTTTGGTAGTATTGAGTTATGTATGGTGTTGATCGAAGGTTGTTCGGAGTCCCGGATGAGATCCCTAACGTCACGAGGAGCTCCGAAATGGTCTGGAGGTAAAGATTGATATATAGAAAGTCCTGTTTTGGTCACCGGAAAAGTTTCGGGTATTTCCGGTAGTGTAACGGGAGTGCCGGGAGGGTTCCGGGGGTCCATCGGGAGGGGCCACCCACGCCGGAAGGCCACATGGGCCTTAGGGGTGGCGCACCAGCCCTTAGTGGGCTGGGCAAGCCAGCCCCTAAGGTCCCATGCGGCTAGGAGGTGGGAAAAGGAAAAAAACCCAAGTGGGGAAGGTAAACTCCAAGTAGGAAAGGAGTCCTACTAGGAGTAGGATTGGAGGTGGACTCCTCCACCTCCACCTGGTTCGGCCGACCCCTAGGGGGAACCCTAGGGTGGCTGCCTCCTCCCCCTCCCTCCTATATATACTAGAGGAATAAAGCCTCCAAAGATACAAGTCCACGTGCTAGTTCTCTATTCCCTAGTTCCTCCACCAAATAGATTCCGACGGTGCTTTGGCGAAGCCCTGCCGGAATAGTTCCACCACCACCGTCGCCGCGCCGTCGCGCTGCCGGAGAACTCATCTACCTCTCCGCTCCCTCTTGCTGGATCAAGAAGGCGGAGATCGTCATCGAGTTGTACGTGTGCTGAACGCGGAGGTGCCGTCCGTTCCACACTAGATCGTGATTGGATCGCGGGACGGTTAGCGATTTGGATCGCGAAGACGTTCGACTACATCAACCGCGTTTCTTAACGCTTCCCGCTTAGCAATCTACAAGGGTATGTAGATCCACTCTCCCTCTCGTAGATGCTCATCACCATGGATAGATCTTGCGTGTGCATAGGAAATTTTTTGTTTACCATGCAACATTCCCCATCAGTGGTATCAGAGCTAGGTCTATGTGTAGATGAGATCATGAGTAAAACACAAAGGAGTTTGTGGGTGTTGATGCTCAGATTGCTTCCTCCCTTGGTCTTTTCTTGATTCAGCGGTATTGTGGGATGAAGCGGCCCGGACCAACATTACTCGTACGCTTACGAGAGATCGGTTCCATCAACTGACATGTAACTTTATTGCATAAAGATGGCTGGCGGGTGTCTGTCTCTCCTACTTTAGTTGGATCGGATTCAACAAAGGCGGTCCTTGAGAAGGTTGAATAGCAATTTGCGTATCACCGTTATGGTTTTTGCGTAGGTAAGAATTGTTCTTGCTAGATACCCGTAGCAGCCACGTAAAACATGCAACAACAATTAGAGGACGTCTAACTTGTTTTTGCAGGGTATGTTGTGATGTGATATGGCCAATTACATGATGAGATATATGTGATGTATGAGATGATCATGTATTGTATAGAATATCACGACTTGCATGTCGATGAGTACGGCAACCGGCAGGAGCCATAGGGTTGTCTTTAATTTATTTTCGCCGTTTTGCTTTACTTTATCGCTATGAGTTAGCAATAGTCGTAGAAGCAACAGTTGGCGCGACAACCTCATGGCGACACGTTGATGGAGATCAAGATGATGGAGATCATGGTGTCATACCGGTGACAATGGAGATCATGCCGGTGCTTTGGAGATGAAGATCAAAAGCACAAGTTCATGGCCATATCATGTCACTTATGATTTGCATGTGATGTTAATCCTTTTATGCATGTTATTTTGCTTAGGACGACGGTAGCATTATAAGGTGATCCCTCACTTAAATTTCAAGATAAAATTGTGTTCTCCCCGAGTGTGCACCGTTGCGAAAGTTCGTCGTTTCGAGACACCACGTGATGATCGGGTGTGATAGACTCTACGTTCACATACAACGGGTGCAAGCCAGTGTTGCACGTGTGGAACACTCAGGTTAAACTTGATGAGCCTAGCATGTACAGACATGGCCTCGGAACACAAGAGACCGAAAGGTCGAACATGAGTCATATAGTAGATATGATCAACATGAAGATGTTCACCATTGAAACCACCTCATCTCACGTGATGATCGGACTTGAGTTGGTGGATTTGGATCATGTGGCACTCGAATGACCGGAGGGATGTCAATTTGAGTGGGATTTTTTAAGTAATATGATTAACTAAACTCATTATCTTGAACAATAGTCTAAGTTGTCTTTGCAAAATTTATGTTGTAGATCAATGGCTCACGCAGTAGCACCCCTGAATTTTAATGCGTTCCTAGAGAAAGCTAAGTTGAAAGATGATGGAAGTAACTTTGTGGACTGGGCCCGTAATCAAAGGATTATCCTTACGGCTTCCCAAAAGTCTTATGTCCTTGATGCACCGCTTGGTGATCCACTCACTCCAGTAGAGTCTGCAGACGTTGCGAACGCCTGGCAGGCACATTCTGATGATTACTGAATAGTTCAATGTGCAATGTTGTATGGCTTAGAACCGGGACTTCAAAGACGTTTTGAACGTCATGGAGCATATGATATGTTCATGGAGTTGAAGTTTATCTTTCAGAAGAATGCCCGGATCGAGAGGTATGAGACCTCCGATAAGTTCTATGCCTGCAAGATGGAGGAGAAAGGGTCTGTCAGTGAACACATACTCAAAATGTCTGGGTATTCCACCCGTCTGGCTGAATTGGGGATGCCCCTTCCGCCAGAGGCGATCACTGACAGAGTTCTTCAATCACTGCCACCTAGCTACAAGAGCTTCGTGTTGAACTATAACATGCACGGGATGAACAAGTCAGTCGCCGAGCTGTTTGCGATGTTGAAAGTCGTTGAGTGTGAGATTCAGAAGGAGCATCAAGTGTTGATGGTCAATAAAACCACTAGTTTCAAGAAGAATGGCAAGGGTAAGAAGGGTAACTCCAAGAAGAGTGGCAAAGCAGTTGCCCCTCCCGTGAAGAAACCCAAGGCTGGACCCAAGCCAGAAACTGAGTGCTTTCATTGCAAGGGAACTGGTCACTGGAAGCGGAACTGCCCCAAGTATCTGGCTGACAAGAAGGCGGCCAACACCAAACAAGGTATATATGATATACATGTTATTGATGTGTACCTTACCAACTCTCATTGTAGTGCCTGGGTATTTGATACCGGTTTGGTTGCTCACATTTGCAACTCAAAACAGGAACTGTGGAATAGACGGAGGCTGGCAAAGGACGAAGTGACGATGCGCGTGGGAAATGGTTCCAAGGTTGATGTGATCGCCGTCGGCAAGCTCGCTCTTCGATTACCATCGGGATTAGTGATGAACCTGAATAATTGTTATTTAGTGCCTGCGTTAAGCATGAACATTATATCTGGATCTTGTTTATTGCGAGACGGTTACTCATTTAAATCAGAGAATAATGGTTGTTCTATTTATATGAGTAATATCTTTTATGGTCATGCACCCAATGTGAGGGGTTTATTCTTATTGAATCTCGATAGTGATGATACACATGTTCATAACATTGATGCCAAAAGATGTAGAGTTGATAATGATAGCACCACTTTCTTGTGGCACTGCCGCTTAGGTCATATTGGTGTAAAATGCATGAAGAAGCTCCATGCTGATGGACTTTTGGAGTCACTTGATTTTGAATCACTTGACACATGTGAACCATGCCTCATGGGCAAGACGACTAAGACCTCGTTCTCTGGAACAATGGAACGGGCAAGTGACTTGTTGGAAATCATACATACTGATGTGTGCGGTCCGATGAGCATTGAGGCGCGCGGTGGATATCGTTATTTTCTCACCTTCACTGATGACTTAAGTAGATATGGGTATATTTACTTAATGAAACACAAGTCTGAAATGTTTGAAAAGTTCAAGCAATTTCAGAGTGAAGTTGAGAATCATCGTAACAAGAAGATTAAATTCCTATGATCTGATCGAGGGGGAGAATATATGAGTTATGAGTTTGGCAGTCACTTAAGACAATGTGGAATTGTTTCACAATTGACACCGCCTGGAACACCACAACGAAATGGTGTGTCCGAACGTCGTAATCGAACATTATTGGATATGGTGCGATCTATGATGTCTCTTGTCGATTTGCCACTATCATTTTAGGGTTATGCATTAGAGACAGCTGCATTCACTTTAAATAGGGCACCATCGAAATCCGTTGAGATGACGCCATATGAACTGTGGTTTGGCAAGAAGCCAAAGTTGTCGTTTCTTAAAGTTTGGGGATGTGATGCTTATGTCAAAAAGCTTCAGCCTGAAAAGCTGGAACCCAAAGCGGAGAAATGCGTCTTCATAGGATACCCAAAAGAGACAGTTGGGTATACCTTCTATCTCAGATCCGAAGGCAAAGTGTTTGTCGCTAAAAAGGGAACATTTCTTGAGAAAGAGTTTCTCTCGAAAGAATTGAGTGCGAGGAAGATAGAACTTGATGAGGTTGTTGAACCTTTACGTCAACCAGAGAGTAGCGCAGCACAGAAAGATGTTTCTGTAGAGCCTACATCAGTTGAAGAGTAGTTAATGATGATGATCATGAAGCTTCAGATCAAGTTGCTATCGAACCTCGTAGGTCGACAAGGACGCGTATTGCCCCTGAGTGGTACGGCAACCCTGTCTTAGAGGTCATGTTGTTGGACAACGATGAACCTACGAGCTATGGAGAAGCGATGATGGGCCCGGATTCCGAGAAATGGTTAGAGGCCATGAAATCCGAGATGGGATCCATGTATGAAAACAAAGTATGGGCTTTGGAAGTATTACCTGAAGGGTGAAAGGCCATTCAGAACAAATGGATCTTTAAGAGGAAGACGGACGCAGACGGTAATGTCACCGTCTATAAAGCTCGACTTGTGGCAAAGGGTTTTTCTCAAGTTCAAGGAGTTGACTATGATGAGACCTTCTCACCCGTAGCGATGCTTAAGTCTGTCAGAATCATGTTAGCAATAGCTGCCTTTTTCGATTATGAAATTTGGCAGATGGATGTCAAAACAGCGTTCCTTAACGGTTTCCTTAAGGAAGAGTTGTATATGATGCAACCAGAAGGTTTTGTCGATCCAGAGAATGCTGACAAAGTTTGCAAACTCCAGCGATCCATTTATGGACTGGTGCAAGCATCTCGGAGTTGGAATCTTCGCTTTAATGAGGTGATCAAAGCGTTCGGGTTTATACAAGTTTACGGAGAAGCTTGTATTTACAAGAAAGTGAGTGGGAGCTCTATAGCGTTTCTAATATTATATGTGGATGACATATTGCTGATTGGAAACAATATAGAAATGTTGGAAAGTGTGAAGGAATATTTGAACAAGAGTTTTTCAATGAAGGACCTAGGAGAAGCTGGTTTCATATTAGGCATCAAGATCTATGGAGATAGATCGAGACGCTTAATAGGACTTTCACAAAGCACATACCTTGACAAAGTTTTGAAGAAGTTCAAAATGGATCAGGCCAAGAAGGGGTTCTTGCCTGTATTGCAAGGTGTGAAGTTGAGTAAGACTCAATGCCCAGTGACTGCAGAAGGTAGAGAAAAGATGAGTGTCGTCCCTATGCTTCAACCATAGGCTCTATCATGTATGCAATGATGTGCACAAGACCCGATGTCAGCCTTGCCATAAGTATGGCCGGAAGGTTTCAAAGTGATCCAGGAATGGAACACTGGACGGCGGTCAAGAATATCCTGAAGTACCTAAAAAGGACTAAGGACATGTTTCTCGTTTATGGAGGTGATCAAGAGCTCGTCGTAAAGGGTTACATCGATGCAAGCTTTGACACTGATCCGGAGGACTCTAAGTCTCAAACCGGATACGTATTTATTCTCAATGGGGGCGCGGTAAGCTGGTGCAGTTCCAAGCAGAGCGTGATAGCTGATTCTACATGTGAAGCGGAGTACATCGCTGCCTCGGAGGCGGCGAAGCAAGGTGTCTGGATGAAGGAGTTCATGACAGATCTTGGAGTAGTGCCCAGTGCACTAAACCCAATGACTCTGTTCTGTGATAATACTGGTGCCATTGCTTTGGCCAAGGAACCAAGGTTTCACAAGAGGACCAGACACATAAAGCGACGTTTCAATTCCATCCACGATTATATCAAGGAGGAGGACATAAATATTTGCAAAGTACACACGGATCTGAATGTCGCAGATCCGATGACTAAACCTCTTCCAAGGGCTAAACATGATCAACACCAGAACTGTATGGGTGTTAGATTCATTACAATGTAAATCACATAGTGATGTGAGCTAGATTATTGACTCTAGTGCAAGTGGGAGACTGTTGGAAATATGCCCTAGAGGCAATAATAAAAGTAGTTATTATTATATTTCCTTGTTCATGATAATTGTTTATTGTCCATGCTATAATTGTATTGATTGAAAACTCAATTGCATGTGTGGATACATAGACAACACTGTGTCCCTAGTATGCCTCTAGTAGACTAGCTCGTTGATCAAAGATGGTCAAGGTTTCCTGCCCATAGACATGAGATGTCATTTGATAACGAGATCACATCATTAGGAGAATGATGTGATGGACAAGACCCAAACTATGAACGTAGCATATGATCGTGTCAGTTTTATTGCTATTGTTTTCTGCATGTCAAGTATCTGTTCCTATGACCATGAGATCATGCAACTCACTGACACCGGAGGAATACCTTGTGTGTATCAAACGTCACAACGTAACTGGGTGACTATAAAGATGCTCTACAGGTATCTCCGAAGGTGTCTGTTGAGCTGGCATGGATCGAGACTGGGATTTGTTACTCCGTATGACGGAGAGGTATCTCAGGGCCCACTCGGTAATACAACATCACAATAAGCCTTGCAAGCAATGTGACTAAGTGTTAGCCACGGGATCTTGTATTACGGAACGATTAAAGAGACTTGCCGGTAACGAGATTGAACTAGGTATAGAGATACCGACGATCGAATCTCGGGCAAGTAACATACCAAAGAACAAAGGGAACAGCGTACGGGATTAACTGAATCCTTGACATAGAGGTTCAACCGATAAAGATCTTCGTAGAATATGTAGGAACCAATATGGGCATCCAGGTCCCGCTATTGGTTATTGACCGTAGAGGTGTCTCGGTCATGTCTACATAGTTCTCGAACCCGCAGGGTATGCACACTTAACGTTCGGTGACGTTTTGGTAGTATTGAGTTATGTATGGTGTTGACCGAAGGTTGTTCGGAGTCCCGGATGAGATCCCGGACATCACGAGGAGCTTCGGAATGGTCCGGAGGTAAAGATTGATATATAGAAAGTCCCGTTTTGGTCACCGGAAAAGTTTCGGGTATTTCCGGTAGTGTAACGGGAGTGCCGGGAGGGTTCCGGGGGTCCATCGGGAGGGGCCACCCACGCCGGAAGGCCACATGGGCCTTAGGGATGGCGCACCAGCCCTTAGTGGGCTGGGCAACCCAGCCCCTAAGGGCCCATGCGGCTAGGAGGTGGGAAAAGGAAAAAAACCCAAGTGGGGAAGGTAAACTCCAAGTAGGAAAGGAGTCCTACTAGGAGTAGGATTGGAGGTGGACTCCTCCACCTCCACCTGGTTCGGCCGACCCCTAGGGGGAACCCTATGGCGGATTGTTGGAAATATGCCCTAGAGGCAATAATAAATTGGTTATTATTATATTTCCTTGTTAATGATAATCGTTTATTATCCATGCTATAATTGTATTGATTGGAAACTCAAATACATGTGTGGGTACATAGACAACACTGTGTCCCTAGTAAGCCTCTAGTTGACTAGCTCGTTGATCAAAGATGGTTAAGGTTTCCTAGCCATTGACATGAGATGTCATTTGATAACGGGATCACATCATTAGGAGAATGATGTGATGGACAAGACCCAAACTGTAAACGTAGCATTTGATCGTGTCAGTTTATTGCTATTGTTTTCTGCATGTCAAGTATCTGTTCCTTTGACCATGAGATCATGCAACTCACTAACACCGGAGGAATACCTTGTGTGTATCAAACGTCGCAACGTAACTGGGTGACTATAAAGGTGCTCTACAGGTATCTCCGAGGGTGTCTGTTGGGTTGGCATGGATCAAGACTGGGATTTGTTACTCCGTATGACGGAGAGGTATCTCAGGGCCCACTCGGTAATACAACATCACAATGAGCCTTGCAAGCAATGTGACTAAAGTGTTAGCCACGAGATCTTGTATTACGGAACGAGTAAAGAGACTTGCCGGTAACGAGATTGAACTAGGTATAGTGATACCGACGATCGAATCTCGGGCAAGTAACATACCGAAGAACAAAGGGAACAGCATACGGGATTAACTGAATCCTTGACATAGAGGTTCGACCGATAAAGATCTTCGTAGAATATGTAGGAGCCAATATGGGCATCCAGGTCCCGCTATTGGTTATTGGCCGTAGAGGTGTCTCGGTCATGTCTACATAGTTCTCGAACCCGCAGGGTCTACACACTTAACGTTTGGTGACGATTAGTATAATTGAGTTATTATGTTGGTGACCGAAAGTTGTTCGGAGTCCCGGATAAGATCCCGGACATGGCGAGGATCTCCGGAATAGTCCGGAGGTAAAGATTGATATATGTGATAATAGTGTTTTGATCTCTGGAAGGGTTCCGGAGTTCACCGGAAGGGGTTCCGGATGTTTACCAAAGTGTTCGGGTGCAGCAACACTTTATATGAGCCAAAGGGATAAAGCCCACAAGGTATTGGAAAGTGCAAAAGTAGTTTTGCTGCCGCGTAAGCGGTACTACCGCTTGGTGAAGCGGTACTACCGCCGGAGCGGTACTACCGCTTGTGTGAAGCGGTACTACCGCCCAAGCGGTACTACCGCTTGTGTGAAGCGGTACTACCGCTTGTGCGCGGCTGTGCACGGTTCGGCCGGGATCCGAGTTGGACTCTTTCCCTGCGGGCCAAACCGACCTTGTGCGGGCAAAACCGACCCGGAGGAGGCTTTTACTCCAAGTTTAGACCCCAAGGCTCAACATATAAATAGAGGGGCAGGGCTAGCACACGGGACACATCAGGATTTCCCAAGCCGTGTGCCGGCAACCCTAGCCCTCTAGTTCCTCCGTCATAATCTCCGTAGCGCTTGGCGAAGCCCTGCAGAGATTGTTCCTCACCACCATCACCACGCCGTCGTGCTGCTGGAACTCAACCACTACTTCACCATCGCTCGCTGGATCGAGGAGGTGAAGGCGTCATCAAGCCGTACGTGTGTTGAACGCGGAGGTGCCGTCCGTTCGGCACTAGATCGGAAGGATCGTGATTGGATCGCGGGACGCTCGGCGATTTGGATCGCGAAGACGTTCGACTACATCAACCGCGTTTATTAACGCTTCCGCTTAGCGATCTACAAGGGTATGTAGATTCACTCTCCCTCTCGTAGATGCTCATCACCATGGATAGATCTTGTGTGTGCGTAGGAAAATTTTTGTTTCCCATGCAACGTTCCCCAACAGTGGCATCATGAGCTAGGTCTATGCGTAGATGAGATCTCGAGTAGAACACAAACGAGTTGTGGGCGTGGGTGTATACATATTGCTTGCCGTTACTAGTTGATATTTGATTCGGCGGTACTGTGAGATGAAGCGGCCCGGACCGACATTACGCGTACACTTACGCGAGACAGGTTCCTTCAACTAACATGTAACTTCGTTGCATAAAGATGGCTAGCGGGTGTCTGTCTCTCTCACTTTAGTTGAATCGATTTCAATGAAGAGGGTTCTTTTAGAAGATCAAAAAGCAATCACTACACCACGTTGTGGTTTTGCGTAGGTAAGAACGGTTCTTGCAAACCCGTAGCAGCCACGTAAAATTTGCAACAACAATTAGAGGACGTCTAACTTGTTTTTGCAGGGTATGTTGTGATGTGATATGGCCAATTACATGATGAGATATATGTGATGTATGAGATGATCATGTGATGTATAGAATATCACGACTTGCATGTCGATGAGTACGGCAACTGGCAGGAGCCATAGAGTTGTCTTTAATTATTGTATGACCTGCGTGTCAATCATTAAGCGCTATGTAATGCTTTACTTTATCGCTAATCGTTAGCAATAGTCGTGGAAGCAACAGTCGGCGCGACAACCTCATGGCGACACGTTGATGGAGATCAAGATGATGGAGATCATGGTGTCATGCCGGTGACGATGGAGATCATGCCGGTGCTTTGGAGATGGAGATCAAAAGCACAAGTTCATGGCCATATCATGTCACTTATGATTTGCATGTGATGTTAATCCTTTTATGCATCTTATTTTGCTTAGGACGACGGTAGCATTATAAGGTGATCCCTCACTTAAATTTCAAGATAAATTGTGTTCTCCCCAAGTGTGCACCGTTGCGAAAGTTCGTCGTTTCGAGACACGCCGTGATGATCGGGTGTGATAGACTCTACGTTCGCATACAACGGGTGTAAGCCATGTTACACGTGCGGAACACTCGGGTTAAACTTGACGAGCCTAGCATGTACAGACATGGCCTCGGAACACAAGAGACCGAAAGGTCGAACATGAGTCATATAGTAGATATGATCAACATGAAGATGTTCACCATTGAAACCACCTCAACTCACGTGATGATCGGACTTGAGTTGGTGGATTTGGATCATGTTACACTCGAATGATCGGAGGGATGTCAATTTGAGTGGGAGTTTTTTTAAATATGATTAACTAAACTCATTATCTAAGAACAATAGTCTAAGTTGTCTTTGCTATATTTATGTTGTAGATCATGGCTCGCGCAGTAGCACCCCTGAATTTTAATGCGTTCCTAGAGAAAGCTAAGTTGAAAGATGATGGAAGTAACTTTGTGGACTGGGCCCGTAATCTAAGGATTATCCTTACGGCTTCCCAGAAGGCTTATGTCCTTGATGCACCGCTTGGTGATCCACCCGCTCCAGTTGAGTCTCTAGACGTTGTGAACGCCTGGCAGGCTCGTTCTGATGATTACTCAATAGTTCAATGTGCAAAGTTGTATGGCTTAGAACCGGGACTTCAAAGACGTTTTGAACGTCATGGAGCATATGAGATGTTCCAGGAATTGAAGTTTATCTTTCAGAAGAATGCCCGGATCGAGAGATATGAGATCTCCGATAAGTTCTATGCTTGCAAGATGGAGGAGAACGGGTCTATCAGTGATCACGTGCTCAGAATGTCTGGGTACTCTACCCGTCTGGCTGAGTTAGGGATGCCCCTTCCGCCAGAGGCTATCACTGACAGAGTTCTTCAATCATTGCCACCTAGCTACAAGAGCTTCGTGTTGAACTATAACATGCACGGGATGAACAAGTCAGTCGCCGAGCTGTTTGCGATGCTGAAAGCCGCTGAGTCTGAAATTCAGAAGGAGCATCAAGTGTTGATGGTCAATAAAACCACTAGTTTCAAGAAAAATGGCAAGGGTAAGAAGGGTAACTCCAAGAAGAGTGGCAAAGCAGTTGCTCCTCTCGTGAAGAAACCCAAGGCTGGACCCAAACCAGAAACTGTGTGTTTTCATTGCAAGGGAACTGGACACTGGAAGCGGAATTGCCCCAAGTATTTGGCTGACAAGAAGGCGGCCAACAACAAACAAGGTATATATGATATACATGTTATTGATGTGTACCTTACCAACTCTCGTTGTAGTGCCTGGGTATTTGATACCGGTGCGGTTGCTCATATTTGCAACTCAAAACAGGAACTGCGGAATAGACGGAGGCTGGCAAAGGACGAAGTGACGATGCGCGTGGGAAATGGTTCCAAGGTTGATGTGATCGCCGTCGGCACGCTCGCTCTTCGATTACCGTCGGGATTAGTGATGAACCTAAATAAGTGTTATTTGGTGCCTGCGTTAAGCATGAACATTATATCTGGATCTTGTTTATTGCGAGACGGTTACTCATTTAAATCAGAGAATAATGGTTGTTCTATTTATATGAGTAATATCTTTTATGGTCATGCACCCGATGTGAGGGGTTTATTCTTATTGAATCTCGATAGTAATGATACACATGTTCATAACATTGATGCCAAAAGATGTAGAATTGATAATGATAATACCACTTTCTTGTGGCACTGCCGTTTAGGTCATATTGGCGTAAAACGCATGAAGAAGCTCCATGCTGATGGACTTTTGGAGTCACTTGATTTTGAATCACTTGACACATGTGAGCCATGCCTCATGGGCAAGATGACTAAAACGCCGTTCTCTGGAACAATGGAACGAGCAAGTGACTTATTGGAAATCATACATACTGATGTGTGCGGTCCGATGAGCATTGAGGCGCGCGGTGGTTATCGTTACTTTCTCACCTTCACTGATGACTTAAGTAGATATGGGTATATTTACTTAATGAAACACAAGTCTGAAACATTTGAAAAGTTCAAACAATTTCAGAGTGAAGTTGAGAATCATCGTAACAAGAAGATTAAATTCCTACGATCTGATCGAGGAGGAGAATATCTGAGTTATGAGTTTGGCAGTCACTTAAGACAGTGTGGAATTGTTTCACAATTGACACCGCCTGGAACACCACAGCGTAATGGTGTGTCCGAACGTCGTAATCGAACCTTATTGGATATGGTGCGATCTATGATGTCTCTTGCCGATTTGCCACTATCGTTTTGGGGTTATGCATTAGAGACAGCTGCATTCACTTTAAATAGGGCACCATCGAAATCCGTTGAGACGACGCCATATGAACTTTGGTTTGACAAGAAGCCAAAGCTGTCGTTTCTTAAAGTTTGGGGATGTGATGCTTATGTCAAAAAGCTTCAGCCTGAAAAGCTGGAACCCAAAGCGGAGAAATGCGTCTTCATAGGATACCCAAAAGAGACAGTTGGGTATACCTTCTACCTCAGATCCGAAGGCAAAGTGTTTGTCGCTAAAAACGGAACATTTCTTGAGAAAGAGTTTCTCTCGAAAGAATTGAGTGGGAGGAAGATAGAACTTGATGAGGTTGTTGAACCTTTACTTCAACCTGAGAGTAGCGCAGCGCAGAAAGTTGTTTCTGTGGAGCCTACATTAGCTGAAGAGGAAGTTAATGATGATGATCATGAAGCTTTGGATCAAGTTGCTATCGAACCTCGTAGGTCGACAAGGACGCGTACTGCTCCCGAGTGGTACGGCAACCCTGTCTTAGAGGTCATGTTGTTAGACAACGATGAACCTACGAGCTATGGAGAAGCGATGATGAGCCCGGATTCCGAGAAGTGGTTAGAGGCCATGAAATCCGAGATGGGATCCATGTATGAAAACAAAGTATGGACTTTGGAAGTATTACCTGAAGGGCGTAAGGCCATTCAGAACAAATGGATCTTTAAGAGGAAGACGGACGCGGACGGTAATGTCACCGTCTATAAAGCTCGACTTGTGGCAAAGGGTTTTTCACAAGTTCAAGGAGTTGACTACGATGAGACCTTCTCACCCGTAGCGATGCTTAAGTCCGTCAGAATCATGTTAGCAATAGCTGCCTTTTTCGATTATGAAATTTGGCAGATGGATGTCAAAACAGCGTTCCTTAACGGTTACCTTAAGGAAGAGTTGTATATGATGCAACCAGAAGGTTTTGTCGATCCAGAGAATGCTGACAAAGTTTGCAAACTCCAGCGATCCATTTATGGACTGGTGCAAGCATCTCGGAGTTGGAATCTTCGTTTTGATGAGGTGATCAAAGCGTTCGAGTTTATACAAGTTTACGGAGAAGCTTGTATTTACAAGAAAGTGAGTGGGAGCTCTATAGCGTTTCTAATATTATATGTGGATGACATATTGCTGATTGGAAACAATATAGAAATGCTGGAAAGCGTAAAGGAATATTTGAACAAGAGTTTTTCAATGAAGGACCTAGGAGAAGCTGCTTTCATATTAGGCATCAAGATCTATAGAGATAGATCAAGACGCTTAATAGGACTTTCACAAAGCACATACCTTGATAAGATTTTGAAGAAGTTCAAAATGGATCAGTCCAAGAAGGGGTTCTTGCCTGTTTTGCAAGGTGTGAAGTTGAGTAAGACTCAATGCCCAGTGACTGCAGAAGATAGAGAAAAGATGAGTGTCATCCCCTATGCTTCGGCCATAGGCTCTATCATGTATGCAATGCTGTGCACAAGACCCGATGTCAGCCTTGCCATGAGTATGGTCGGAAGGTTTCAAAGTGATCCAGGAATGGAACACTGGACGGCGGTCAAGAATATCCTGAAGTACCTGAAAAGGACTAAGGACATGTTTCTCGTTTATGGAGGTGATCAAGAGCTCGTCGTAAAGGGTTATGTCGATGCAAGCTTTGACACTGATCCGGATGACTCTAAGTCGCAAACCGGATACGTATTTATTCTTAATGGGGGTGCGGTTAGCTGGTGCAGTTCCAAGCAAAGCGTGGTAGCTGATTCTACATGCGAAGCGGAGTACATCGCAGCCTCGGAGGCGGCGAAGGAAGGTGTCTGGATGAAGGAGTTCATGACAGATCTTGGAGTAGTGCCTAGTGTGCTTAACCCAATGACTCTGTTTTGTGATAATACTGGTGCCATTGCTCTAGCCAAGGAACCAAGATTTCACAAGAGGACCAGACACATAAAGCGACGTTTCAATTCCATCCGCGATTACATCAAGGAGGACGACATAAATATTTGCAAAGTACACACGGATCTAAATGTTGCAGATCCGATGACTAAACCTCTTCCAAGGGCTAAACATGAACAACACCAGAACTGCATGGGTGTTCGATTCATTACAATGTAAATCACATAGTGATGTGAACTAGATTATTGACTCTAGTGCAAGTGGGAGACTGTTGGAAATATGCCCTAGAGGCAATAATAAATTGGTTATTATTATATTTCCTTGTTAATGATAATCGTTTATTATCCATGCTATAATTGTATTGATTGGAAACTCAAATACATGTGTGGGTACATAGACAACACTGTGTCCCTAGTAAGCCTCTAGTTGACTAGCTCGTTGATCAAAGATGGTTAAGGTTTCCTAGCCATTGACATGAGATGTCATTTGATAACGGGATCACATCATTAGGAGAATGATGTGATGGACAAGACCCAAACTGTAAACGTAGCATTTGATCATGTCAGTTTATTGCTATTGTTTTCTGCATGTCAAGTATCTGTTCCTTTGACCATGAGATCATGCAACTCACTAACACCGGAGGAATACCTTGTGTGTATCAAACGTCGCAACGTAACTGGGTGACTATAAAGGTGCTCTACAGGTATCTCCGAGGGTGTCTGTTGGGTTGGCATGGATCAAGACTGGGATTTGTTACTCCGTATGACGGAGAGGTATCTCAGGGCCCACTCGGTAATACAACATCACAATGAGCCTTGCAAGCAATGTGACTAAAGTGTTAGCCACGAGATCTTGTATTACGGAACGAGTAAAGAGACTTGCCGGTAACGAGATTGAACTAGGTATAGTGATACCGACGATCGAATCTCGGGCAAGTAACATACCGAAGAACAAAGGGAACAGCATACGGGATTAACTGAATCCTTGACATAGAGGTTCGACCGATAAAGATCTTCGTAGAATATGTAGGAGCCAATATGGGCATCCAGGTCCCGCTATTGGTTATTGGCCGTAGAGGTGTCTCGGTCATGTCTACATAGTTCTCGAACCCGCAGGGTCTACACACTTAACGTTTGGTGACGATTAGTATAATTGAGTTATTATGTTGGTGACCGAAAGTTGTTCGGAGTCCCGGATAAGATCCCGGACATGGCGAGGATCTCCGGAATAGTCCGGAGGTAAAGATTGATATATGTGATAATAGTGTTTTGATCTCTGGAAGGGTTCCGGAGTTCACCGGAAGGGGTTCCGGATGTTTACCGAAGTGTTCGGGTGCAGCAACACTTTATATGAGCCAAAGGGATAAAGCCCACAAGGTATTGGAAAGTGCAAAAGTAGTTTTGCTGCCGCGTAAGCGGTACTACCGCTTGGTGAAGCGGTACTACCGCCGGAGCGGTACTACCGCTTGTGTGAAGCGGTACTACCGCCCAAGCGGTACTACCGCTTGTGTGAAGCGGTACTACCGCTTGTGCGCGGCTGTGCACGGTTCGGCCGGGATCCGAGTTGGACTCTTTCCCTGCGGGCCAAACCGACCTTGTGCGGGCAAAACCGACCCGGAGGAGGCTTTTACTCCAAGTTTAGACCCCAAGGCTCAACATATAAATAGAGGGGCAGGGCTAGCACACGGGACACATCAGGATTTCCCAAGCCGTGTGCCGGCAACCCTAGCCCTCTAGTTCCTCCGTCATAATCTCCGTAGCGCTTGGCGAAGCCCTGCAGAGATTGTTCCTCACCACCATCACCACGCCGTCGTGCTGCTGGAACTCAACCACTACTTCACCATCGCTCGCTGGATCGAGGAGGTGAAGGCGTCATCAAGCCGTACGTGTGTTGAACGCGGAGGTGCCGTCCGTTCGGCACTAGATCGGAAGGATCGTGATTGGATCGCGGGACGCTCGGCGATTTGGATCGCGAAGACGTTCGACTACATCAACCGCGTTTATTAACGCTTCCGCTTAGCGATCTACAAGGGTATGTAGATTCACTCTCCCTCTCGTAGATGCTCATCACCATGGATAGATCTTGTGTGTGCGTAGGAAATTTTTTGTTTCCCATGCAACGTTCCCCAACACGGATGCCTCCTCCCCCTCCCTCCTATATATACTAGAGGAATAGAGCCCCCAAATATACAAGTCCACGTGCTAGTTCTCTATTCCCTAGTTCCTCCACCAAATAGATTCCGGCGGTGCTTAGGCGAAGCCCTGCCGGAATAGTTCCACCACCACCGTCGCCGTGCCGTCGCGCTGCCGGAGAACTCATCTACCTCTCCGCTCCCTCTTGCTGGATCAAGAAGGCAGAGATCGTCATCGAGCTGTATGTGTGCTGAACGCGGAGGTGCCGTCCGTTCGGCACTAGATCGTGATTGGATCGCGGGACGGCTAGCGATTTGGATCGCGAAGACGTTCGACTACATCAACCGCGTTTCTTAACGCTTCCCGCTTAGCGATCTACAAGGGTATGTAGATCCACTCTCCCTCTCGTAGATGCTCATCACCATGGATAGATCTTGCGTGTGCGTAGGAAATTTTTTGTTTCCGATGCAATGTTCCCCATCAGTGCACTGGGCAGTACTCCAAGATCTGTCATGAACTCCTTCATCCAGACACCTTCCTTCGCCGCCTCCGAGGCAGCGATGTACTCCGCTTCGCATGTAGAATCAGCTACCACGCTCTGCTTGGAACTGCACCAGCTTACCGCACCCCCATTGAGAATAAATACGTATCCGGTTTGAGACTTAGAGTCATCCGGATCAATGTCAAAGCTTGCATCGACGTAACCCTTTACGACGAGCTCTTGATCACCTCCATAAACGAGAAACATGTCCTTAGTCCTTTTCAGGTACTTTAGGATATTCTTGACCGCCGTCCAGTGTTCCATTCATGGATCACTTTGAAACCTTCCGGTCATACTTATGGCAAGGCTGACATCGGGTCTTGTGCACAGCATTGCATACATGATAGAGCCTATGGCTGAAGCATAGGGGACGACACTCATCTTTTCTCTATCTTCTGCAGTCACTGGGCATTGAGTCTTACTCAACTTCACACCTTCCAATACTGGCAAGAACCCCTTCTTGGACTGATCCATTTTGAACTTCTTCAAAACTTTGTCAAGGTATGTACTCTGTGAAAGTCCTATTAAGCGTCTCGATCTATCTCTATAGATTTTGATGCCTAATATGAAAGCAGCTTCTCCCAGGTCCTTCATTGAAAAATCTTGTTCAAATATTCCTTCACGCTTTCCAACATTGCTATATTGTTTCCAATCAGCAATATGTCATCCACATATAATATTAGAGACGCTATAGAGCTCCCACTCACTTTCTTGTAAATACAAGCTTCTCCGTAAACTTGTATAAACTCGAACGCTTTGATCACCTCATCAAAGCAAAGATTCCAACTCCGAGATGCTTGCACCAGTCCATAAATGGATCGCTGGAGTTTGCAAACTTTGTCAGCATTCTCTGGATCGACAAAACCTTCTGGTTGCATCATATACAACTCTTCCTTAAGGAAACCGTTAAGGAACGCTGTTTTGACATCCATCTGCCAAATTTCATAATCAAAAAAGGCAGCTATTGCTAACATGATTCTGACGGACTTAAGCATCGCTACGGGTGAGAATGTCTCATCGTAGTCAACTCCTTGAACTTGTGAAAAACCCTTTCTACAAGTCGAGCTTTATAGACGGTGATATTATCGTCCGCGTCCGTCTTCTTCTTAAAGATCCATTTGTTCTGAATGGCCTTTCGCCCTTCAGGTAATACTTCCAAAGCCCATACTTTGTTTTCATACATGGATCCCATCTCGGATTTCATGGACTTTAACCATTTCTCGGAATCCGGGCCCATCATCGCTTCTCCATAGCTCGTAGGTTCATCGTTGTCCAACAACATGACCTCTAAGACAGGGTTGCCGTACCACTCAGGAGCAGTACGCGTCCTTGTCGACCTACGAGGTTCGATAGTAACTTGATCCGAAGCTTCATGATCATGATCATTAACTTCCTCTTCAACTGACGTAGGCTCCACAGAAACAACTTTCTGCGCTGCGCTACTCTCTGGTTGAAACAAAGGTTCAACAACCTCATCAAGTTCTATCTTCCTCCCACTCAATTCTTTCGAGAGAAACTCTTTCTCAAGAAATGTTCCATTTTTAGCGACAAACACTTTGCCTTCGGATCTGAGATAGAAGGTATACCCAACTGTGAAAGCACAACATGCTCCCTTGGTGGTTTTGATAATTCATGACAACATACATTGTCTCTTGGATTAATACTTTTACCTAGTGTATTTCAGATAAAGTCCACAAAGAGGGTTGGCACAAGGACTATGGAGATTGTGGAAATACCCCAAGATGCAAGGAAATGGATTGGCAAAGCTTCAAGCAAGAGGACTCTACATTTTACTTTGTGAGAAATCACTTTGAGTCCATAGGAAAGCCAATACTATTAAAAGGGGGTAAGGTACTGTTGGTGAACAAAATGCTCATACGTGCACAAGTGATAGTCACCAAAAACACCCACAAGCTCCTCCACAAAAGTCTGTCCAAAGCCAAATATCCAAAATCGGTGCAACCAACACTTTCCACTCGGTGCCACCGATTTCCAAACTCAGACAGACCCATGCCAAACCCTAGCACATCGGTGCAACCGATTCCACTTCGGTGCCACCGAGTTTAGGTTGCCAACTTTCTGTTACCTCGATTCATAAAATCGGTACCACCGAGTTTTTTGGATCGGCGTCACCGAGTTGCGCAATCTGACCGTTGGTCACCTAATCGGTACCACCAAGATTTATATATCGGTCTCACCGAGATTCAAAAGTTGTCACCTTTTGATCACTTCGGTACCACCGAGATTCACACATCGGTGTCACCGAGTTGGTCACTTTAGGTGTAACGGTTGGATTTTTGGAGATGCCTATATATACCCCTTCACCACCACCCACTCGAGAGAGAAGTACTCAGAACTATTCCATTCTTGCCCCAACCTATTTTCTGAGAGAGAGCCACCTACTCATGTGTTGAGATCATGCCATTCCATTCCAACCATATGAATCTTGATCTCTAGCCTCCCCAAGTTGCTTTCCACCAAATCAATCTCTTCCACCATAGCCAAATCTGTGAGAGAGTGATTGTGTGTTGAGGAGTCTATCATCTTGAAGCACAAGAGCAAGGAGTTCATCGACATTGCCGAGCCTATTACCTTTTGGAGGGTGGTGCCTCCTAGATTGGTTAGGTGTCGCTTGGGAACCTCCTACTTCGTGTTGTGGAGTTGAACCAAGAAGTTTGTAAGGGCAAGGAGATCGCCTACTTCGTGAAGATCTACCCATAGTGAGGCTAGTCCTTCGTGGACGGAAGCCGTTATGGAATAGTCAAGGTTGCTACTTCGTGGACCCTTATGGGTGGAGCCCTCCGTGGACTCTCGCGACCGTTACCGTCCGTGGGTTGAAGACTCCATAAACGTGGACGTCCGATAGCACCACCTATCGGAACCACGGGAAAAATCTTCGTGTCCCTCATGCGTTTGATCTTCCTATCTCAACTCTTTACTTCATGTGCAATGTCTTTACTTTCCGCTGCTATACTTGTTGACATGCATGTGTAGGGTGTGCTTGACTTGCTATGAATGCTAAAATCTGTCAACACTTAAAATTGGGAAAAAGTAGATTTTTATTTGGTCAAGTAGTCTAATCACCCCCCTCTAGACTCTCTTCTAGTGATCCTACAAGTGGTATCAGAACTTTGGTCTCCATTGCTTCGGTTTAATCACCATGGAGGAAGGTGGATGTGTTTAGTATAGGGATTTTGAGTTATAGAGTGCCTATTCTTGATGGAGAGTACTATAGTCAATGGAAAACTTTGATGCTTGAGCTTCTTAATGAATTTCAATTAAGCAAGTATGTTAAGAACCCCTATGTACCTCCCATTGATCCTTTACATCCCACACATGAAGAGGAAATTGATATGCTATGCAATCTTAGAACTGTTAATCTCATCGTTAGAGGATTGCCTAGAAATGTGCTTAATCAAATGAAATTTTTTGAATGTGCTTATACTTTGTGGAATGACTTGGAGAAACGATATCCAAGTTATTCATTGAGTAATCTTGATGAAATTCTCCATAAAACTATTTCCTTTCACAAAATGACGCCTAGTGATCCCAAGTTTGATGATTATCTATTTGAGCTTAGAGACCTCATGCGTGCTAAAGGAGATGTCATAACTATCAACAACATCATTGTAGAAGCCATTCGAATTCACAAGTTTGAACATTGTCAAGATCACAACACTAACGAATCTCTTGTTCCTTGTGACGAGGATTTCCCACTTGATGATGACAATGAGGAACATGGCTACTATGAGGAAGATGAGCTGTTCGACATCGAGTATGAGAAGATCATGAAGAATCTAAGTCTCATGGCAAACTTCAAGGATTACATGTCCGGAGGAAAAGAGTGGATTCTCGATAGCGGATGCACCGATCATATGACCGGAGATCGAGACATGTTTGAAGAGATCACACCAAACCATGGACCGCGGAGGTACGTAACGTTTGGAGACAACTCCAATGGTAAGGTACTTGGTCTTGGTAAGGTGGCCATATCCCATGATAGCTCTATTCAAAATATTATGCTTGTTGAATCTCTTGGCTACAATCTTCTTTCCGTATCTAGACTCGCCGACTTTGGCTTTAATGTGCTATTCACGAAAGTAGATTGCCAAGTGTTTCGTCAAGATAATCACAAAATGGTCTTTACCGGTTTCCGTAGAGGTGATCTATACATTGTCGATTTCACTAAGAGATCCAAACCTCGTACTTGTCTTATTGCAAAATCTTCTAAAGGTTGGCTTTGGCATAGAAGACTAGGACATGTTGGCATGCGTAATATAGACAAGCTTATCAAAGGCGATCATATTCTTGGTGTTAAAGATGTTATCTTTGACAAAGATAGACTTTGTAGTGCTTGTCAAGCTGGAAAGCAAGTAGGTGGAAGTCATCCTGTAAAGAATATCATGACTACTAGGAGACCACTCGAGTTACTTCACATGGATCTTTTTGGTCCCAATGCTTATAAGAGCCTCGGTGGAAATTCCTATGGTCTAGTTATAGTTGATGATTTTTCCAGATTTACGTGGGTATTCTTTCTGGATGATAAGTCTCAGGTACAAAATATCTTCAAGAACTTCGCTCGCAAAGCGCAAAATCAGTTTGAAGTGAAGATCAAGAAGGTTCGGAGCGATAACGGATCGGAGTTCAAGAACACTCATGTGGATACCTTTCTTGACGAAGAAGGTGTTTCACATGAATTCTCGGCTACATACACACCTCAACAAAATGGAGTTGTTGAGAGGAAGAACCGTACTCTTATTGAGATGGCAAGAACGATGCTTGACGAATACAAGACGCCAAGACACTTTTGGGCAGAAGCCGTGGAAACAACATGTCATGCCACAAACCGACTTTACTTGCACAAGCTTCTCGGTAAAACGGCATATGGGCTACTCACCGGTAACAAACCCCAAGTTGGATACTTTCAGGTATTCGGCTCAAAGTGCTACATTCTTGATAAGCATCATCGTACTAAATTTGCTCCTAAATCTCATGAAGGATTCCTACTTGGTTATGTATCGAACTCTCACACATACCGTGTCTACAACAACTTCACTCGAAAAGTTGAAGAGACGGTAGATGTGAAGTTTGATGAATCTAATGGTTCGCAAGTCGAACAATTGCCAAATGATGTAGGTGATAAGGACCCTTCAGAAGCTATCCAAGACTTGTCCATCGGCAATATTCGTCCCATGGAGGTGAAGGAAAGTACCTCATCAACTCAGGTGGAAGCCCCTACTTCACGTCAAGGTGAACCTCAACATGACATGGAGGCATCCACAAGCGGTACACGACAAGATGATGAAGAGGAGGAAGTACATCATGAAGATCCACCACAACCTCCTTCACCACCACCTCAAGGAAACAACACCTTCAACAACAACGAAGATGAAGGAGATGATGATGATGAAGAAGCTCCACCATCCAACAAGCCTAAGCTACCCCGAGTTCGAGCAAGAGTGACCAAGAACCATCCTGTAAACCAAATTTTTGGTGACATACAAACCGGGAGAATCACTCGCTCTAAAACTCGCTTGGCTAACTTTTGTGAGCATTATTCTTTCATCTCTAGCATTGAACCCTGGAAGGTAGAACAAGCTCTTGAAGACCCGGATTGGGTGAACGCGATGCATGAAGAGCTTCACAACTTCGAGAGGAACGAAGTGTGGACACTTGTGGAGAAGCCCGAGGACGAGCACAACATCATCAGAACCAAATGGGTGTTTCGGAACAAGCAAGATGAAGACGGTCAAGTCATACGCAACAAGGCACGTCTCGTAGCCCAAGGATATACGCAAGTCGAAGGTATGGACTACGGTGAGACCTATGCCCCCGTCGCTAGACTTGAAGCTATTCGCATTCTTCTTGCTTATGCCAATCACCATGATATCACGCTTTATCAAATGGACATTAAAAGTGCCTTTTTAAATGGTGAGATTGAAGAAGAGGTTTATGTTAAGCAACCACCTGGTTTTGTGAATCCTAAGAAACCTAATCATGTTTACAAGCTTCGTAAAGCTCTATATGGTCTTAAGCAAGCTCCACGTGCTTGGTACAAATGCTTAACGAAGTTTCTTATTGAAAAGGGTTTTGAAATTGGTAAAATTGACGCAACCTTATTCACTAAGAGAGTTAATGGTGAATTATTTGTGTGCCAAATCTATGTGGATGATATTATCTTTGGATCCACTAACCCACAATTTAGTGAAAGATTTGGAAGGTTGATGTCTGAGAAGTATGAGATGTCCATGATGTGTGAGCTGAAATTCTTTCTTGGTTTGCAAATCAAGCAAACAAGAGAAGGAACTTTCATCTCTCAGACTAAGTATACCAAGGACTTGATCAAGAAGTTCAACATGCAAGAGTGCAAAGGTATGAAAACTCCCATGCCTACTAGTGGACATGTTGATCTTACCAAGGAGGACGAACCGGTTGATCAAAAAGTTTATCGATCTATGATTGGTTCATTGCTATATCTATGTGCCTCCCGTCCCGATATTATGCTTAGTGTTTGCATGTGTGCTAGATATCAAGCCGCACCTAAAGAGTGTCATCTTTTGGCCGTGAAACGTATTGTGAGATATTTGATACAAACACCAAACTTTGGCATTTGGTATCCCAAGGGATCTTCCTTTAACCTTGTTGGCTATTCTGATTCGGACTATGCCGGTGACAAGGTTGATAGAAAATCCACCTCAGGTACTTGTCAATTTTGGGGTAGATCTCTTGTGTCTTGGTCCTCCAAGAAACAAAACTCGGTATCTCTATCTACCGCCGAAGCTGAGTATATTGCTGCTGGATCGTGTTGTGCACAATTACTTTGGATGACACAAACGCTTAAAGATTATGGAATTAATGTTTAAAATGTTCCATTACTTTGTGACAATCAAAGTGCTATTAAAATTGGTCATAATCCTATGCAACACTCTCGAACTAAACATATTCAAGTTAGACATCATTTCATTCGTGATCATGTTGCCAAAGGAGATATTGATCTTAAGCATGTTCGCACTAACAAGCAATTGGCCGATATCTTTACTAAGCCACTTGATGAGAAAACGTTTTGTGACTTGAGGAGTGAGTTGAACATCATTGATGCTTCAAACTTGAGTTAGACTCACTCGGATGCATGCAAGGGCATGAGCTTACATGATACTTCCATGTACACTTGACATGTTATCTTATACCATGGAATTCTATGCTCCCTTGTATTGCATCTAACCTTTTGTAGGTACTTGGAAGAACTTCATTCCACAAGATTGCCATCAATTCCAATTATAAGAAATCTTGTCAAGACCAAGTATCCACAAGCTCTCTTGATGATGGAAGGAAGAAGACAACAAACTATATCCTTGACACAAATTTGCATTTCACATTTGGAATCGTGTCATATCATGTTCTTCCTTGCTTGACTAACCTATGTAGGTGACAAGTGTACTAAAACAAGAAGGATTGCTTCCAACTCAAGATGATGTTCATCAACCTCGAGCATCCTCAACAAGTTCACCTACAAGCCACGTCATCAACATCACTCAAAGGTATGTACTCATATCCTTGAAAAAGCTTTACTCCAAGTCATGAGCTAAAGCAACTCAAGTGATATGAAAACATTAAAATGCTTAATCGAAAAAAATGGTAACCCCATTTTGAGCTTAACGATGAGTTTGACCTATGATCAAGTATTCTTGCTTGGCTCCTAAGTCAATATTCTCTAATATAGGTGACCTAGTCATCGCCCATCATCTAGTTAAGAATTGAGTTTGGTTCATTCTCTGTTTTGCAAGATTTCTTGGAACTACTCAAACCTTCTCTAGTTGATATCTGTATGTAAAGTCTTTTGCATTTTCTTGAAAATCTCTTTCTGACACTTTGTTACAAGCTTTCTAAACTTATTTGCGAATTTCTCAAACATTGCCAAGTTTCTGTTTTAGCCTCGGAGCCGCCAATACAAATAACTCGGTTCTACCGAATTAGCAGAACAACTTCAAAACATCATCTCGGTACCACCGATTTGTTTGTCTCGGAGTCACCGATTGATTTCTTCTCTTATTTTTGTTCATAATTGCAAATCCTTGTTTCCTTAGTGATCCTATTGTGATACTTTCAATTCTTCGATGATCCCCTCTTTATAATAAAAAAAGGGGGGGGAGATATTCTTTATTCAAGGATCCCTAACTCAAAGGAGGAGAAGTCTTATCAGTTCTCAGATCAGCCAAAGGGAGAGAAATTACTTTCAATGATTCCCACAATTTTCACTTCTATGAACCCTACGTTCTATGACCCTTGTTCTCAAGGATCCCTTCTTAATCAATGATCTCTGTATCAAACCGAGTGTATGACCTTTTTGGCAATGAATGCCAAAGGGGGAGAAATACCAAAGCTTCAAAGCTAAAGGGGGAGAGATACATGCTTATGCAAAGGGGGAGATATAATCAAGGAGGAGAGGAGAATATCAAAGCTTATATTTATATAGACAAGGGGAGAATACTAAAGTAGGGGGAGAAAATATGTTTATTTCATTTGACTACTCATGTTAGAATTTTCTCACCCTATCCAATCCCAATATCTACATGCTAAGATTCAGGGGAGAGGAAAATCTACTACTTTCATATCTAAGGGGAGAAAGCTCTAAATGATCTTGGAGACATATCAATCTTAAGGATTACTATCTTCTATATGTTCTCCATATCTTGGTACTTTTGAGTTCTATTGCCTTTTTGATTGGTAGAATACTCTTGTGTTTCCTAACATTGTTTTCTCAAGTGTGTTTCTACTACAAGAATGCTCAAGAACTCAAGGTAAGTATATGCATCATATCTTTGATCAAGATGATCTCTTGCTTCTTACACATATTGTTTGCAAGAGTGAAGTCTTGAAAAAGGATACATCTCATTCATATATGTTTGATGCATATAGCCCAGATACACATAACTTATTATATCCCTTCTACTAGATGTGTGTCCATGCATTCCAAAGCAACTGTCCTTTAAAGGAATTTCACACATTTAGGGGGAGCAAATCTAAGTCATGTGTCTCTCAAAGTCTTCATTATATCCATGCATATCTTTATTTGAAGCTTTGATTGTATGTTGTCATCAATTACCAAAACGGGGGAGATTGAAAGCACAACATGCTCCCTTGGTGGTTTTGATAATTCATGACAACATACATTGTTTCTTGCACTAATACTTTTACCTAGTGTATTTCAGATAAAGTCTACAAAGAGGGTTGGCAAAAGGACTATGGAGATTGTGGAAATACCCCAAGATGCAAGGAAATGGATTGGCAAAGCTTCAAGCAAGAGGACTCTACATTTTACTTTGTGAGAAATCACTTTGAGTCCATAGGAAAGCCAATACTATTAAAAGGGGGTAAGGTACTGTTGGTGAACAAAATGCTCATACGTGCACAAGTGATAGTCACCAAAAACACCCACAAGCTCCTCCACAAAAGTCTGTCCAAAGCCAAATATCCAAAATCGGTGCAACCAACACTTTCCACTCGGTGCCACCGATTTCCAAACTCAGACAGACCCATGCCAAACCCTAGCACATCGGTGCAACCGATTCCACTTCGGTGCCACCGAGTTTAGGTTGCCAACTTTCTGTTACCTCGATTCATAAAATCGGTACCACCGAGTTTTTTGGATCGGCGTCACCGAGTTGCGCAATCTGACCGTTGGTCACCTAATCGGTACCACCAAGATTTATATATCGGTCTCACCGAGATTCAAAAGTTGTCACCTTTTGATCACTTCGGTACCACCGAGATTCACACATCGGTGTCACCGAGTTGGTCACTTTAGGTGTAACGGTTGGATTTTTGGAGATGCCTATATATACCCCTTCACCACCACCCACTCGAGAGAGAAGTACTCAGAACTATTCCATTCTTGCCCCAACCTATTTTCTGAGAGAGAGCCACCTACTCATGTGTTGAGATCATGCCATTCCATTCCAACCATATGAATCTTGATCTCTAGCCTCCCCAAGTTGCTTTCCACCAAATCAATCTCTTCCACCATAGCCAAATCTGTGAGAGAGTGATTGTGTGTTGAGGAGTCTATCATCTTGAAGCACAAGAGCAAGGAGTTCATCGACATTGCCGAGCCTATTACCTTTTGGAGGGTGGTGCCTCCTAGATTGGTTAGGTGTCGCTTGGGAGCCTCCTACTTCGTGTTGTGGAGTTGAACCAAGAAGTTTGTAAGGGCAAGGAGATCGCCTACTTCGTGAAGATCTACCCATAGTGAGGCTAGTCCTTCATGGACGGAAGCCGTTATGGAATAGTCAAGGTTGCTACTTTGTGGACCCTTATGGGTGGAGCCCTCCGTGGACTCTCGCGACCGTTACCCTCCGTGGGTTGAAGACTCCATAAACGTGCACATACGATAGCACCACCTATCGGAACCACGGGAAAAATCTTCGTGTCCCTCATGCGTTTGATCTTCCTATCTCAACTCTTTACTTCATGTGCAATGTCTTTACTTTCTGCTGCTATACTTGTTGACATGCATGTGTAGGGTGTGCTTGACTTGCTATGAATGCTAAAATCTGTCAACACTTAAAATTGGGAAAAAGTAGATTTTTGTTTGGTCAAGTAGTCTAATCACCCCCCCTCTAGACTCTCTTCTAGTGATCCTCGAAACTGTCTCTTTTGGGTATCCTATGAAGATGCATTTCTCTGCTTTGGGTTCCAGCTTTTAAGGCTGAAGCTTTTTGACATAAGCATCACATCCCCAAACTTTAAGAAACGTCAACTTTGGCTTCTTGCTAAACCACAGTTCATATGGCGTCGTCTCAACGGATTTTGATGGTGCCATATTTAAAGTGAATGCAGCTGTCTCTAATGCATAACCCCAAAACGATAGTGGCAAATCGGCAAGAGACATCATAGAACGCACCATATCTAATAAGGTTCGATTACGATGTTCGGACACACCCTTACGCTGTGGTGTTCCAGGCGGTGTCAATTGTGAAACAATTCCACATTGTCTTAAGTGAATGCCAAACTCATAACTCAGATATTCTCCTCCTTGATTAGATCGTAGGAATTTAATCTTCTTGATACGATGATTCTCAACTTCACTCTGAAATTGCTTGAACTTTTCAAACGTTTCAGACTTGTGTTTCATTAAGTAAATATACCCAAATCTACTTAAGTCATCGGTGAAGGTGAGAAAATAACGATATCCACCGTGCGCCTCAATGCTCATCGGACCGCACACATCAGTATGTATGATTTCCAACAAGTCACTTGCCCGTTCCATTGTTTCAGAGAACGGGGTTTTAGTCATCTTGCCCATGAGGCATGGTTCACATGTGTCAAGTGATTCAAAATCAAGTGACTCCAAAAGTCCATCAACATGGAGCTTCTTCATGCGTTTTACACCAATATGACCTAAGCGGCAGTGCCACAAGAAAGTGGTACTATCATTATCAACTCTACATCTTTTGGCATCATTGTTATGAACATGTGTATCATCACTATCGAGATCCAATAAGAATAAACCCCTGACATTGGGTGCATGACCATAAAAGATATTACTCATATAAATAGAACAACCATTATTCTCTGATTTAAATGAGCAACCGTCTCGCAATAAAGAAGATCCAGATATAATGTTCATGCTTAACGCATGCACTAAATAACAATTATTCAGGTTCATCACTAATCCCGATGGTAATCGAAGAGCGAGCGTGCCGACGGCGATCACATCAACCTTGGAACCATTTCCCACGCGCATCGTCACTTCGTCCTTTGCCAGCCTCCGTCTATTCCGCAGTTCCTGTTTTGGGTTGCAAATGTGAGCAACCGAACCGGTATCAAATACCCAGGCACTACAACGAGAGTTGGTAAGGTACACATCAATAACATGTATATCATATATACCTTGTTTGGTGTTGGCCGCCTTCTTGTCAGCCAGATACTTGGGACTATTCCACTTCCAGTGACCAGTTCGCTTGCTATGAAAGCACTCAGTTTCTGGCTTGGGTCCAGCCTTGGGTTTCTTCACGGGAGGGGCAACTGCTTTGCCACTCTTCTTGGAGTTACCCTTCTTGCCCTTGCCATTCTTCTTGAAACTAGTGGTTTTATTGACCATCAACACTTGATGCTCCTTCTGAATCTCAGACTCAGCGACTTTTAACATCGCAAACAGCTCGGCGACTGACTTATTCATCCCTTGCATGTTATAGTTCAACACGAAGCTTTTGTAGCTAGGTGGCAGTGATTGAAGAACTCTGTCAGTGATCGCCTCTGGCGGGAGAACAATTCCCAACTCTGCCAGACGGTTGGAATACCCAGACATTCTGAGCGCATGTTCACTGACAGACCCGTTCTCCTCCATCTTGCAAGCATAGAACTTATCGGAGGTCTCATACCTCTCGATCCGGGCATTCTTCTCAAAGATAAACTTCAACTCCTGGAACATCTCATATGCTCCATGACGTTCAAAACGTCTTTGAAGTCCCGGTTCTAAGCCATACAACATTGCACATTGAACTATTGAGTAATCATCAGAACGTGCCTGCCAGGCGTTCGCAACGTCTGCGGCCTCTACTGGAGCAGTGGTTCACCTAGCGGTGCATCAAGAACGTAAGCCTTTTGGGAAGTCGTGAGGATAATCCTCAGATTACGGGCCCAGTCTACAAAGTTACTTCCATCATCTTTCAACTTAGCTTTCTCTAGGAACGCATTGAAATTCAGGGGTGCTACTGTGCGAGCCATTGATCTACAACATAAATTTTGCAAAGACAACTTAGACTATTGTTCAAGATAATGAGTTTAGTTAATCATATTACTTAAAAAACTCCCACTCAAATTGACATCCCTCCGGTCATTCGAGTGTCACATGATCCAAATTCACCAACCCAAGTCCGATCATCACGTGAGATGAGGTGGTTTCAATGGTGAACATCTCCATGTTGATCATATCTACTATATGACTCATGTTCGACCTTTCGGTCTCTTGTGTTCCGAGGCCATGTCTGTACATGCTAGGCTCGTCAAGTTTAACCCGAGTGTTCCGCATGTGCAACACTGGCTTGCACCCGTTGTATGCGAACGTAGAGTCTATCACACCCGATCATCACGTGGTGTCTCGAAACGACGATCTTTCACAACGGTGCACACTCGGGGAGAACACAATTTTATCTTGAAATTTTAGTGAGGGATCACCTTATAATGCTACCGTCGTCCTAAGCAAAATAAGATGCATAAAAGGATTAACATCACATGCAAATCATAAGTGACATGATATGGCCATGAACTTGTGCTTTTGATCTCCATCTCCAAAGCACCGGCATGATCTCCATCGTCACCGGCATGACACCATGATCTGCATCATCTTGATCTCCATCAACGTGTCACCATGAGGTTGTCGCGCCAACTATTGCTTCTACAACTATTGCTAACTCATAGCGATAAAGTAAAGCAAAACAGCGAAAATAAATTAAAGACAACCCTATGGCTCCTGCCGGTTGCTGTACTCATCGACATGCAAGTCGTGATTATCTATACATAACATGATCATCACATACATCACATATATCTCATCATGTCATTGGCCATATCATATCACAACATACCCTGCAAAAACAAGTTAAACGTCCTCTAATTGTTGTTGCATGTTTTACGTGGCAGCTATGGGTATCTAGCAAGAACGATTCTTACCTACGCAAAACCACAACGGTGATACACAAATTGCTATTCAACCTTCTCAAGGACTGCCTTTGTCGAATCCGATCCAACTAAAGTGGGAGAGACAGACACCCGCCAGCCATCTTTATGCAACAAAGTCACATGTCAGTTGATCGAACCGGTCTCTCGTAAGCGTACGAGTAAGGTTGGTCCGGGCCGCTTCATCCCACAATACCGTTGAATCAAGAAAAGACCAAGGGAGGAAGCAATCTGAGCATCAACGCCCACAAACTCCTTTGTGTTCTACTCGTGATATCATCTACGCATAGACCTAGCTCATGATGCCACTGTTGGGGAACGTTGCATGGGAAACAAAAATTTTCCTACGCACACGCAAGACCTATCCATGGTGATGAGCATCTACGAGAGGGAGAGTGGATCTACATACCCTTGTAGATCGCTAAGCGGGAAGCGTTAAGAAATGCGATTGATGTAGTCGAACGTCTCCGTGATCCAAATCGCAAGCCGTCCCGCGATCCAATCACGATCTAGCGTCGAACGGACGCCACCTCCGCGTTCAGCACACATACAACTCGATGACGATCTCCGCCTTCTTGATCCAGCAAGAGGGGGCGGAGAGATCGATGAGTTCTCCGGCAGCGCGACGGCGCGGCGACAGTGGTAGTGGAACTATTCCGGCAGGGGTTCGCCTAAGCACCGCCGAAAACTAGGGGAGACGATCTTGTGGGGAGAGAGGGCTGCACCGTGGCTTAGGGTTGGGTGCGGCTGCCCTCTCTCCCCTCCAATATATATAGGAGGGAGGAGAGGGGCCGGCGCCCCTAGGGTTTCCTCTATGAGTCGGCCGAACAGGAGGTGGAGGAGTCCACCTCCAATCCTACTCCAAGTAGGATTCCAATCCTACTTGGATTTCCTTCCCCCACTTGGGGTTTTTCCTTTTCCACACCCCAGCCGCATGGGCCCTTTGGGGCTGGTTTGCCCAGCCCACTAAGGGCTGGTGCGCCACCCAGGCCCATGTGCCCTCCCGGCGTGGGTGGCCCCTCCCGATGGTCCCCCGGAACCCTCCCGACACCCCCAGTACACTACCGGAAGTACCCGAAACTTTTCCGGCGACCAAAACGGGACTTCCTATATATCAATCTTTACCTCCGGACCATTCCGGAGCTCCTCGTGACGTCCGAGATCTCATCCGGGACTCCGAACAACCTTCGGTCACCACCATTCATAACTCAATACTACCAAAACGTCACTGAACGTTAAGTGTGCAGACCCTGCGGGTTCAAGAACTATGTAGACATGACCGAGACACCTCTATGGTCAATAACCAATAGCGGGACCTGGATGCCCATATTGGTTCCTACCTGGATGCCCCTCCCGATGGTCCCCCGGAACCCTCCCAAGACCCCCGGTAAACTACCGGAAGTACTCGAAACTTTTTCGGCGACCAAAACGGGAACTCTGGCATTGCTGTTGCGGGGCTGGTAGTTCGGCAGTGCAAGTTGTTTCTGACCCTGTCTGCAATCTTTAGCACGGTGACCTGGACGGCCACACTTGAAGCACAGTCCATCCTCAGGACGAGATGGTGGAGGCTGAGGTGCTCTTGGCGGCGTAGCTCTTGGCTGTCTTGGCGGTGGAGGGGGCAGACGAGGAGCCGCATAGGATGGCCTCGGGGCATAAGCAGGTGGACGGTAACTATTGGGGATCCAGATCCTTTGCTTCTGAGGACGTGAGCCCGAAGATGAACCCACGTCAGTTTTGCGCTTGGTGTGATCCTTGTACCTCTGCAGACCTGTTTCTATCTGGATAGCCTTATTCACCAAGGTGGCAAAATCAGGGAAGTCGTGAGCTAGGAGAGCAAGGTGAACGTCTGGGTGAAGTCCTTCACGGAATTTCTCCTGTCTGTGAGCATCAGTTGGCATGTCCTCTTCAGCATAACGGGACAAGTCCAGAAATTCCCGCTGATAAGCGTCCACGGTCTTACTGCCTTGGGTAAGGTTACGGAACTCTTGCTTCTTCCAGTCCATCATTCCTTGAGGAATGTGGTGAGCACGGAAAGCAGCTTGGAACTCTGGCCAGGTAACGATGGCGCCTACTGGCAGAGCATGCTTGTGGCTGGTCCACCATTGAGTAGCGGGACCTCTCAGAAAGTAGGCCGCATAGTTGACATGGTTGGCAAGGGGACCATAGCAGATTCTAGTATGTGAGTAATGTCGCGAAGCCAGTCATCAGCATCTAGCGGCTGAGTTGAGTTGTGGAAGGTTGGCGGGTTGAGACGCACAAAGTCCTGCAGTGACATTGCGGCTGGCTGCTGGTACATAGGGGGCCTCTGGAGCTGGTCCAGTAGTCCTTGCATGAACTGGCGTTGAACTTCCATCTGCTGAATCATCCCAGTCATGTAATCAGGTGGCAGTGGTGCATTGCCAGCACGGCCACTTCCCGCTGGTCTAACCATCCTGCTAATTTATAACAGTGGTAGTTCAGTATTTGAGCAATAGCAAGGCAAGGATTCATTCATGAAGTAATCAAGCACAACGAAGGAAGTGCGATAAAATACATCATAGTAGCCAAACACGACTCAATGATCCATTCATAGGTCTGTTACAAACCATAAATCTGTTACAAATAGACGATAGGTCCAGCGTGAAAATACCTTAGACAAACTAGGCGGCACGCAGGCACGCGGTAGAGGGATACAACAACGGGACATAGCGATAAGCTACATCAACGTCGGGGACAACGAAAGTAGCCACGGAACTGCACATGACCCTGAATGTGAAACCTGGTGGCAGGGTCCTGCATCCCGTGCACAGCCTGATGCAGAATCTGCATATCAAGCGGGAGCGCAGGTCCACGTGCGGGAGTACGACCTCCAACCGCAGGCCACTCAAGACCTGGAGGAAACTCTGTCCGGCATGGGGAAAGGATGTACTCCGGATGTATGCCCGCACGGACTGCGGGCAACAACTGCTCCATAGCCTAATACAGACGAGCTCGGGTGGCGTATAGCTCGACGTTAAGAGCCCTGACAGTGCGATCCAGTGCCTCTATGTACTGGACCAGAACCTGTGGGTCGTAACGACGACTCACGTAGGGGGTGCAGACAGTAGTGTAGGATCGGTCGTTGCGCTGCCGCGCGAAAGGGGTCAAGACCTTAGCGTCGGCGGCAGTATCAACTCCAGCAGGAGCATACATGATGTATCTGTATGTCGTCTCCTCCAAACAGGGATTCGCTGCACGGAGACGGACAATAGCAGCATAGGCAGCATCGTGTACTGCCATCTCGACAGTCACTCTAATGCGACGGAAGGTGTGCAGCTCAGTTGGAGAGGTCCTGTCAATCCCAGATAACCATCACAGCCTCATACTGTTCCTGGTTGAACTCGCGGTAGTCCTCGTAAACATTGTACTCGGGGTACCAGTGATATCCCAGCTTCTTCAAGAGGCTGATCAGAATGGTCGGGAACCCAGTCGTATCGTGCGCGAAGGTTAGACGAATGATCTGCCTAGCGGGACGCATCTGTAACAAGGAGATTCAAGATGTCAAGTGACAGTGCGTGCATCATAACTTCAAAGAAGACAGTTTTCGACGAAACAATTCTCCGGTGGATGTGATCACGAGAACCTAATGTTAGAGTTAGGAAAATCTTTAACCCGAAAGAGAAGATAGATCAAAACCCAGAGTATGGACGAGGAATAAAAGATCCTAATACCACCCGATTGAGATGTGGGCCCGTAACCCACAGCATCAGTGTTAGTAAAAGTTTTTCAATGACTAGACTCAACTTCGGTGAAGGATGTGGAAAGGGGGCTACCTACAGGCAGTCGGCTCTGATACCAACTTGCGACGCCCCCGGTTTAACCGTGCACCAACCATACACGCATTTGTGCACGATCAAGACCAGAGACTCGCTGGAAGGAATCACAACACAACACTAAACACAAATTAAAATAATTCAAGCTTCATATTACAGCCAGGGGCCTCGAGGGCTCGAATATAATAGCTTGAGTACAAAGTCAGCGGAAGCAACATTATCTGAGTACAGACATAAAGTAAACAAGTTTTGCCTTAAGAAGGCTAGCACAAACATAAGCAGCGGATCGAAAGAGGCGAGGCCTCCTGCCTGGGAACCTCCGAACTACTCCTGAACGTTAGAGAAGTCTATGTCATAGTAGGCTCCATCCTGGTAGTAGTGGCCTCCGTCGGGGTAGTAGTAATCGTCGACGGGGTGAACTGCGTCCTGGATCTCCTGGGCTCCGTCATCTGGTCGCGGCATCGTATCAAGGGGAAAAGGGGAGCAAAGCAACGGTGAGTACTCATCCAAAGTACTCACAAGACTTACATCAGAACTATGCTAGATATGCACCAGTATCAAAGGAATGGGGCTATATCTTTGGACTAAACTGCAGAAATACCAAAAGAGGGAAGAAGGCCTAGTCCCATCGAAGACTAGCATCTTTAGCGTCTTGCAGCATAAGACGAGAGTTCAGAGCAGCATATTTTAATTAACAGGGGTATAAGGTAGCAAGGCCCAGAGATTCTTCCTCGACTTCCTGCGAGAAAGCAATCCCGGAGCCAATAATTCAAGTAACAATATAAGTATCCAGTTCTAGTTATCATAGACCAGGATAATTTCTGAGCGTCCTTTACCGTGGACACGGCTAATCGATTAGTTTAACTTCCCTGCAGGGGTGCACAAACTTACCCAACACGCTCGATAAACTCTGGCCGGATAAAATTTTCGGGTCATACCCGGCCTCGGCCGATCGACACGACGTAGTCCTACCTAGGCTCAACAGAGAGGCCAGCACGCCGGTCTACATCCTAATGGCTCGGGGTCTTGGGCCATCGCCCTCGCCATCCTGCACGTTACGCCATCGGTCGGTGTCAGTCCTAGCATGCCTTATAACAAGGACCATGCGTTATCTCGGGCCACCCGGGCGCGAGTGGCTCAATGTGGCATCTGAAGAGCTTCCGGGAGAATGTACGCCGTAGTGTGCCCATACTTATTCCCGCGTGGTGGTCAGTGCGAAAGAGGCCAGAGGCCTACTCAGATCACATATCCAAACCCGTTAGTGACTTTATAGTTTGCGGTGACGATCGGTCCCACCATCCCGTCGCCCCGTCTCGAGAACTTGTGGCAAGGACAAAGTAGGACCGGCCACGTCCTGTCTATAACCCTTTGGGTGCCTTACCGGCGCATCCCACCACATTTCACACACACACACGGGTACCCTTGGGGCCGACCCGTCATTCACATATAAATCAGTAACAAGGCATAGTGGCTGTGTGACAGTGCCCCAAGTGAATATCCGAGGGATCAAACTCGAAGTATCACACTCGGGGTATGTGAGGTGATGTGTCGGTAACGGCTTGTCAGTCATGTTGAATGAGTCTTCTGTCTTCAAGTCCTCGATGACGACGGTGATGAAAGCAGGGGCAACGACAATAGTAAAATGGGAGTCACAGGGGGACACTATCCATACCTATGCTACAACAAAATATGAAAACAGGTATGAAAGTAGTATTCAAAAACAGGCTATGCATCAGAATAGGTGCTGTTAAATACAATAGCAAAATCTAATGCAAGCATGAGGGAGAAAGAATAGGTGATATCAGAATGATCAAGGGGGTTTTGCTTGCCTTGTTGCTCTGCTGCAAAAGGCTGGTCGTCAGGGGCGTAGTCGTACTCGGCAGCAGCGTTAGTCTTGGAGGCTACCGGAGAGAAGAGGGGGAAGAAACAATAAATACAAGCAAACAGATGCAACACGATGCATGACATGGCAATACACAATGCTAGGGGTAGTCTAACGCAGTACTACACGTATCAGACGGAGTGGGAGAATATCTGACGATATTTCCCGGGTCTTTGGTTTTATCGAACAAACGATCCGGAGGGGAAAAGTTCCATGTTCATCATGCTAGGAGCATGTGACAGATGAACGGATAGCGTATTCTGATTCGTGGGATTTTTCTGATCAACTTTCATGTATAAAACTTTTTCATCCGAGTTACAGATTAATTTCTATGATTTTTCAAAGATTTAATTAATTTCTGAAATTATTCTATTTATTAAAATCAACATTATCTAGAACAGTGCAGAGTGACGTCAGCATGACGTAATGGTGACATCAGCAGTCAACAGGACGGCTGGCTAGGTCAAACCTGACATGTGGGGCCCTCCTGTCATAGACTCATTTTAATCCAGTGTTTATATTAATCTAAACAGAGACTAATTAGTGAGTGGGGTCCATATGTCAGTGAGTCATTAGTGTTAATCTAATTATTTTTATTAATCTAATTTACCAATTTAGTTATCTGACAGGGCTGGCCCACTGTCATACACAGGGGGGGTATTGGACCCACCTGTCATTGACTGGCCGAGCCCAGTCAGCAGGTTGACCAGGTCAACGGTCAACCAGGGGGCTCGGGGCCCACGGGTCAGTGGCCCTGCGGGTGGCCCCGGCCCGGCCAGGTCAGCGGCGGCGCCGTCCGGCCACCGGAGGAGCTCCGGCGAGCTCCCGAATCGGCGGGGAGGCTCGGAAATCGCCTACGGTGGGTCATTTCGCGCCGTTCTTGTTGCGTTTGAAAGCTGGCATCGTCGCGCGTCCATTCCGGCCATCAGGGCGAGCTGGGACGGCCTGTGGCATCGCCGGCGTCGAGGTTGGCGGAGGTGAGCTTCGGGCGTCGGCGGCAAACGACTAACCGAGGCGAAAACGAGCCATCTAGCGGTACTACGTGGGCCTACGCAACGCGTGGAGTCGAACGGCGGCGACGATAGGACCAAAAGGTCACCATATGGTCGCCGGCATTGAGCTCCGGCGGAAGAGCTTTCAGGCTCCGGTGGAATCCGATGCTACGGGCTCGAATCGAGGGCGAGAGAGAGAGGGGAAGGAGCAGGAGCTCACAGCGGTCCTGTAGATGTGCAAAGCGGGCTCGGGGGAGGCCTGGAGTAGCTGGAACCGTCGCCGGAGCGCGGCGGCGATCCGAGGAAGAAGAAGCTCGTGGCCGTCATTGCAGGGGCTCCGGGGCTTGTTCCAGTGCTCGGGTAGGAAGAGGTGGTCGCGGCGGAGCTCGTGGGCGTGACGGCAAGGCGCGGGAGGCTCTGTGGGCGCGACTAGCCGGCGTCCATGGCGGCGGTGGCGCTCGGGAGAGGTGCGGGCGAGCGAGGGAGTGAGCGAGAGGCGAGGCAGAGGCGTCCAGGGGGTCGAGGGCGTTCCCTCTTATCCATCCACGCACGCAGAGGCAAAATATCTAGCGAGGGGGGGGGGCCTGGCGAGCGCGCGCTCGCTCTCTGCTCGACAGCGAGCGAGGGGAGCAGTGCGAGAGGAGGGAGACGACCGCCAGATGGGCTGGGCTGTGCACTGTCGCACTGGGCCTAAGTGCACAATGTGCTTTTCCTTTTCTTTCTTTTCCAGCACCTTTTCCATTTATTTTCTGCAATATTTCTTTACTGCAAAAATGTTCCACTTGGTCCAAATAATACTTGGCAATATTCTGTAAGGCCACACAAGGTTTGAGCATTTTTTGAAACTGTAGGAATTATCCACAGAATTAAAGGTGCATTTTAAATGTAAAAATGACTCTGTTTTGATGGTGGGGTCCACACTAGCTTGAGGGTGATGTTGTTTTCCTAAACAATCATTGTTTTGGATTTTTCCACAAGTAAGCAACATTTTTCCCATGCTGTCTGAGGATTTAAATTATCACAATAAAATTCAAAGCCTTTTGAAGTGGAATTTGAAATGACATTTTGAATTTCAACTTGATCATATCCCACTTAGCAAAATGATTAGTTGCTGATCATAGCCATCACTGTGCACCATTACATGGGGGTGTTACAACTCTCCTCTACTAACAAGAATTCTCGTCCCGAGAATTAAGAAGTAGAAGGGAATAGCTCGGGGTATTCTGCGCGAAGCTGATCCTTGCGTTCCCAAGTGGCTTCATCTTCTGAATGATTTGACCACTGAACCTTGAGGAACTTGATAGTCTTCTGACGAGTCTTTCGTTCAGTTTCATCAAGGATGCGGATCGGATGCTCCTTGTAGGAGAGATCATCTTGCAGATCAAGCATCTCATAATCCACTGCTCGTTGCGGATCCTTAAAGCATTGACGCAATTGAGAAACATGGAAGACATCATGCAGGTGAGAGAATTGCGGTGGCAGCTCCAATTGGTAAGCCACTTGTCCACGTTTTGTGATAACGCGAAAAGGACCAATGTAGCGAGGAGCTAACTTGCCTTTGATACCAAATTGATGAGTGCCTCTCATAGGAGTGACACGCAGATAAACCATATCACCGTGGAGGTAATTAAGTCCCCAATGTTTGCGGTCATAACTGCTCTTCTGACGTGACTGAGCCGTCTTAAGATTCTCTTGTACAATTCGAACTTGTTCTTCTGCTTGTTGAATGATGTCCGGGCCAATGAGTGCACGTTCCCCAGTTTCTAACCAATTCAGAGGGGTTCGGCACTTACGTCCATATAACACTTCAAAGGGGGCCATCTTTAAGCTAGCTTGATAACTGTTATTGTAGGAGAACTCAGCATACGGAAGAGATTCTTCCCACTTCTTACCAAATGATATGACACAAGCACGTAGCATATCTTCAAGCACATGGTTAACTCGTTCAACTTGACCCTGGGACTGTGGGTGATAAGCAGTGCTCCAGGTTATATGAGTGCCCAAAGCTTGTTGGAAACTCTCCCAGAACTTCGAGGTGAAAACGCTGCCTCGATCTGTACCGATTTCCTTTGGAATGCCATGCAGTGAAACAATTCTGGAAATATACAAGTCCGCTAACTGACTAGCAGTGATAGTCTCCTTAACTGGCAGAAAGTGTGCAACCTTGGAGAATCGGTCAATGATGACAAAGATAGCATCATGACCTTTCTGTGAGCGGGGGAGACCAAGAATGAAATCCATCTGAATTTTATCCCATTTCCATTCAAGAATAGGCAATGGTTGTAGAAGTCCTGCAGGTTTCTGATGTTCTGCTTTAACTTGACGACAAGTGTGGCATTCTTCAATGTACCGAGCAATATCTTTCTTCATGTTGGGCCACCAGTATCGCTGGCGAATGTCGCGATACATTTTGGTGCTTCTAGGGTGAATAGACAACAGAGTGTCGTGAGCTTCTTTCATAACTTTCTGTGTCATAAGATCAAATTGGGGGACCACAAGATGATCCCTGAAATATAAAGCTCCATCTTCACCTAATGAGAAGTCCTTGACTTTCTTGGTTCCAAATTCATCTATCATTGGATATAATTCCGTGTCCTTCCCTTGTGCAATTACAATAGCTCTGTGAAGATCTGGTTCCACAAAAAGGTTATTGAGAAAACCTTTCGGAACAATGTGAAGGTTCAACTTGCGAAGCTCTTCATGAAGACGGGGATTAGCTTTCTCAATCATGAAGTTGTTGCAATAAGATTTTCTGCTCAAAGCATCGGCCATTACATTAGCCTTGCCAGGGGTATATGAAATACCGAAATCATAGTTTGTGAGGGATTCCATCCACCTTCGCTGACGGAGATTTAAGTCTGGTTGAGTAAACAAGTATTTCAGACTTTGGTGGTCAGTATAGATCTCGCAACGATTACCGAGAAGGTAATGTTGCCAATTCAATAGAGCATAGACCACTGCAGCTAACTCGAGATCATGAACTGGATAGTTCTCTTCATGAGGACGCAACTGTCTTGAGGCATAAGCAATTACTCTGCGCTCTTGCATTAGGACACAACCTAATCCTTGACGAGAAGCGCCGCAATAAATGACAAAGTCCTTGCGAGAATCTGGAGGAGCAAGCACTGGAGCTGATGTAAGCTTGTCCTTGAGAGTCTGGAAACTTTCCTGACATTTGTCTGTCCATTCAAACTTAACACCTTTGTGAAGCAGGTTGGTCAAGGGCTTTGCAATCTTGGAGAAGTTCTCGACAAAGCGACGGCAATAGCTGGCAAGTCCAAGAAAACTTCTGACTTGCTTAACATTCTTCGGGGGAGTCCAGTCAAGAATAGCCTGAACTCGTTCAGGGTTGACAGCAATACCATCCTTGGAGATCACATGACCAAGGTAAGTCACTTCATTTAGCCAGAACTCACACTTAGAGAACTTGGCGTACAGTTGATGTTCTCGAAGCCTTTCGAGCATAAGACGTAGATGTTCGGCATGTTCTTCTTCATTCTTGGAATATATCAGAATATCATCCAGATATACCACGTTAAACTTGTCAAGATAATCCATGAAGATATAATTCATCAACCGAGAGAAGGTTGTTGGGGCATTGTTAAGCCGAAAGACATGACGGTGTACTCGTATGAACCATAGCGAGTAACAAATGCTGTCTTTGGAATATCTTCTTCACGAACACGGATCTGATGATAACCCAACCTCAAGTTGAGTTTAGAGAACACTGACGATCCAGCAAGCTGATCATACAGATCATTGATCCGGGGAAGCGGATATTTGTTCTGAATTGTTGCTTGGTTGATAGGTCGGTAATCTTGAACCAGCCGATTAGTACCATCCTTCTTCTTGACAAAGAGAGAAGGTGCTCCCCAAGCTGAGGAACTAGGACGAATAAAACCCTTGCGAAGCGATTTGTCAATTTCTTCCTTAAGTTCAAGAAGTTCATGAGGAGGCATTTTATAAGGCCGCTTAGCAATAGGGGTGGTGCCTGGTTTCAAGTCAATGACGAACTCGACTGCTCTAGCAGGGCGAATGCCTGGAAGCTCTTCTGGAAATACATCTTGAAAGTCTCGAACCACTGGGATGCTTTCAATCCCCTCAAGAGGTGATGCATTCAGTGTGTTCATCAAATGTATCTGGGTCTCGGCATTACGAACGAGACGAGCGGAATGAACCACTAACTTGTTGGAAGGGTGCAGAAGATGCACGGTCTTAGTGGCACAAACGATTGAAGCACTATGTGCTATCATCCACTCCATTCCCAAGAGTAAGTCAATATTGGAAGACGCCAACACAATGGGCGAGACGAGGAACTCTAGTCCTTCGATCTCAATGGTGACGTTGCGACATATCATAGAGGTCCGACAATTACCCGCGGGAGTGGATACCATTATTTGAATGTCCATGTTCTCGCACTTAAGGTCATGCTTAGATGCAAATTCTTCTGACATGAATGAATGCGATGATCCAGAATCAAATAAAACGGATGCGGGTATTGAGTTAACAAGAAGTGTACCCATCACAGTAGAAGGCTGGTCTTGAGTTTCAGCCATATCAGTATGGTTGGCTTGAGCACGAGTATAGGGAACTCTGGCATTGCTATTGCGGGGCTGGTAGTTCGGCAGTGCAAGTTGTTTCTGACCCTGTCTGCAATCTTTAGCACGGTGACCTGGACGGCCACACTTGAAGCACAGTCCATCCTCAGGACGATATGGTGGAGGCTGAGGTGCTCTTGGCGGCATAGCTCTTGGCTGTCTTGGCGGTGGAGGGGGAAGACGAGGCGCTGCATAGGATGGCCTCGGGGCATAAGCAGGTGGATGGTAACTGTTAGGGATCCAGATCCTTTGCTTCTGAGGACGTGAGCCCGAAGATGAACCCACGTCAGTTTTGCGCTTGGTGTGATCCTTGTACCTCTGCAGACCTGTCTCTATCTGGATAGCCTTATTCACCAAGGTGGCAAAATCAGGGAAGTCATGAGCTAGGAGAGCAAGGTGAACATCTGGGTGAAGTCATTCACGGAATTTCTCCTGTCTGCGAGCATCAGTTGGCATGTCCTCTTCAGCATAACGGGACAAGTCGAGAAATTCCCGCTGATAAGCGTCCACGGTCTTACTGCCTTGGGTAAGGTTACGAAACTCTTGCTTCTTCCGGTCCATCATTCCTTGAGGAATGTGGCGAGCACGGAAAGCATCTTGGAACTCTGGCCAGGTAACGATGGCGCCTACTGGCAGAGCATGCTTGTGGCTGGTCCACCAGTGAGCAGCGGGACCTCTCAGAAAGTAGGCCACATAGTTGACATGGTTGGCAGGGGGACCATAGCAGATTCCAGTATGTGAGTAATGTCGCGAAGCCAGTCATCAGCATCTAGCGGCTGAGTTGAGTTGTGGAAGGTTGGCGGGTTGAGACGCACAAAGTCCTGCAGTGACATTGCGGCTGGCTGCTGGTACATAGGGGGCCTCTGGAGCTGGTCCACTAGTCCTTGCATGAACTGGCGTTGAACTTCCATCTGCTGAATCATCCCAGTCATGTAATCAGGTGGCGGTGGTGCATTGCCAGCACGGCCACTTCCTGCTGGTCTAACCATCCTACTAATTTATAACAGTGGTAGTTCAGTATTTGAGCAATAGCAAGGCAAGGATTCATTCATGAAATAATCAAGCACAACGAAGGAAGTGCGATAAAATACATCATAGTAGCAAAACACGACTCAATGATCCATTCATAGGTCTGTTACAAACCATAAGTCCGTTACAAATAGACGATAGGTCCGGCATGAAAATACCTTAGACAAACTAGGCGGCACGCAGGCACGCGGTAGAGGGATACAACAACGGGACATAGCGATAAGCTACATCAACGTCGGGGACAACGAAAGTAGCCACGGAACTGCACATGACCCTGAATGTGAAACCTGGTGGCAGGGTCCTGCATCCCGTGCATAGCCTGATGCAGAATCTGCATATCAAGCGGGAGCGCAGGTCCACGTGCCGGAGTACGACCTCCAACCGCAGGCCACTCAAGACCTGGAGGTAACTCTGTCCGGCGTGGGGAAAGGATGTACTCCGGATGTATCCCCGCACGGACTGCGGGCAACAACTGCTCCATAGCCTGATACAGACGAGCTCGGGTGGCGTATAGCTCGACGTTAAGAGCCCTGCCAGTGCGATCCAGTGCCTCTGTGTACTGGACCAGAACCTGTGGGTCGTAACGACGACTCACGTAGGGGGTGCAGACAGCAGTGTAGGATCGGTCGTTGCGCTACCGTGAGAAATGGGTCAAGACCTCAGCGTCGGTGGCAGTATCAACTCCAGCAGGAGCATACATGATGTATCTGTATGCCGTCTCCTCCAAACAGGGGTTCGCTGCACGGAGACGGACAATAGCAGCATAGGCAGCATCCTGTACTGCCATCTCGACAGTCACTCCAATGCCACGGAAGGTGTGCAGCTCAGTGATGGAGAGGTCCTGTCGATCCCAGATAACCATCATAGCCTCATACTATTCCTGGTTGAACTCGCGGTAGTCCTCGTAAACATTGTACTCGGGGTACCAGCGATATCCCAGCTTCTTCAAGAGGCCGATCAGAATGGCCGGGAACCCAGTCGTATCGTGCGCGAAGGTCAGACGAATGATCTGCCTAGCGGGACGCATCTGTAACAAGGAGATTCAAGATGTCAAGTGACAGTGCGTGCATCATAACTTCAAAGAAGACAATTTTCGACGAAACAATTCTCCGGTGGATGTGATCACGAGAACCTAATGTTAGAGTTAGGAAAATCTTTAACCCGAAAGAGAAGAGAGATCAGAACCCAGAGTATGGACGAGGAATAAAATATCCTAATACCACCCGATTGAGATGTGGGCCCGTAACCCACAGCATCAGTGTTCGTAAAAGTTTTTCAATGACTAGACTCAACTTCGGCGAAGGATGTGGAAAGGGGGCTACCTACAGGCAGTCGGCTCCGATACCAACTTGCGACGCCCCCGGTTTAACCGTGCACTAACCATACATGCATTTATGCACGATCAAGACCAGAGACTCGCTGGAAGGAATCACAACACAACACTAAACGCAAATTAAAATAATTCAAGCTTCATATTACAGCCAGGGGCCTCGAGGGCTCGAATATAATAGCTTGAGTACAAAGTCAGCGGAAGCAACATTATCTGAGTACAGACATAAAGTAAACAAGTTTTGCCTTAAGAAGGCTAGCACAAACATAAGCAGCGGATCGAAAGAGGCGAGGCCTCCTGCCTGGGAACCTCCGAACTACTCCTGAACGTCAGAGAAGTCTACGTCGTAGTAGGCTCCATCCTGGTAGTAGTGGCCTCCGTCGGGGTAGTAGTAGTCGTCGACGGGGTGAACTGTGTCCTGGGTCTCTTGGGCTCCGTCATCTAGTCGCGGCATCGAATCAAGGGGAAAAGGGGAGCAAAGCAATGGTGAGTACTCATCCAAAGTACTCGCAAGACTTACATCAGAACTATGCTAGATATGCACCAGTATCAAAGGAATGGGGCTATATCTTTGGACTAAACTGCAGAAATACCAGAAGAGGGAAGAAGGCCTAGTCCTATCGAAGACTAGCATCTTCAGCGTCTTGCAGCATAAGACGAGAGTTCAGAGCAGCATATTTTAATTAACAGGGGTATAAGGTAGCAAGGCCCAGAGATTCTTCCTTGACTCCCTGCGAGAAAGCAATCCCGGAGCCAATAATTCAAGTAACAATATAAGTATCCAGTTCTAGTTATCATAGACCAGGATAATTTCTGAGCGTCCTTTACCGTGGACACGGCTAATCGATTAGTTTAACTTCCCTCCAGGGGTGCACAAACTTACCCAACACGCTCAATAAACTCTGGCCGGATACAATTTTCGGGTCATACCCGGCCTCGGCCGATCGACACGATGTAGTCCTACCTAGGCTCAACAGAGAGGCCAGCACGCCAGTCTACATCCTAATGGCTCGGGGTCTTGGGCCATCGCCCTCGCCATCCTGCAAGTTACACCATCGGCCGGTGTTAGTCCTAGCATGCCTTATATCAAGGACCATGCGTTATCTCGGGCCACCCGGGCACGAGTCGCTCAATGTGGCATCTGAAGAGCTTTCGGGAGAATGTACGCCGTAGAGTGCCCATACTTATTCCCGCGTGGTCGTCAGTGCGAAAGAGGCCAGAGGCCTACTCAGATCACATATCCAAACCCGTTAGTGACTTTATAGTTTGCGGTGACGATCGGTCCCACCATCCCGTCGCCCCGTCTCGAGAACTTGTGGCAAGGAAAAAGTAGGTCCGGCCACGTCCCGTCTATAACCCTTTGGGTGCCTTACCGGCGCATCCCACCACATTTCACACACACAGGTACCCTTGGGGCCGACCCGTCATTCACATATAAATCAGTAACAAGGCATAGTGGCTGTGTGACAGTGCCCCAAGTGAATATCCGAGGGATCAAACTCGAAGTATCACACTCGGGGTATGTGAGGTGATGTGTCGGTAACGGCTTGTCAGTCATGTTGACTGAGTCTTCTGTCTTCAAGTCCTCAATGACGACGGTGATGAAAGCAGGGGCAACGACAATAGTAAAATGGGAGTCACAGGGGGACACTATCCATACCTATGCTACAACAAAATATGAAAACAGGTATGAAAGTAGTATTCAAAAACAGGCTATGCATCAGAATAGGTGCTGTTAAATACAATAGCAAAATCTAATGCAAGCATGAGGGAGAAAGAATAGGTGATATTGGAATGATCAAGGGGGTTTTGCTTGCCTTGTTGCTCTGCTGCAAAAGGCTGGTCGTCAGGGGCATAGTCGTACTCGGCAGCAGCATCAGTCTCGGAGGCTACCAGAGAGAAGAGGGGGAAGAAACAATAAATACAAGCAAACAGATGCAACACGATGCATGACATGGCAATACGCAGTACTACACGTATCAGACGGAGCGGGAGAATATCTGACGATATTTCCCGGGTCTTTGGTTTTATCGGACAGACGATCCGGAGGGGAAAAGTTCCATGTTAGTCATGCTAGGAGCATGTGACAGACGAACGGATAGCGTATTCTGATTCGTGGGATTTTTCTGATCAACTTTCATGTATAAAACTTTTTCATCCGAGTTACAGATTAATTTCTATGTTTTTTCAAAGATTTAATCAATTTCTGAAATTATTCTATTTATTAAAATCAACATTATCCAGAACAGTGCGGAGTGACGTCAGCATGACGTAATGGTGACATCAGCAGTCAACAGGACGGCTGGCCAGGTCAAACCTGACATGTGGGGCCCTCCTGTCATAGACTCATTTTAATCCAGTGTTTATATTAATCTAAACAGAGACTAATTAGTGAGTGGGGTCCATATGTCAGTAGTCATTAGTGTTAATCTAATTATTTTTATTAATCTAATTTACCAATTTAGTTATCTGACAGGGCTGGCCCACTGTCATACACAGGGGGGGGGGGTATTGGACCCGCCTGTCATTGATTGGCCGAGCCCAGTCAGCAGGTTGACAAGGTCAACGGTCAACTAGGGGGCTCGGGGCCCACGGGTCAGTGACCCTGCGGGTGGCCCCGGCCCGGCCAGGTTAGCGGCGGCGCCGTCCGGCCACTGGAGGAGCTCCGACGAGCTCCCGAATCGGCAGGGAGGCTCAGAAATCGCCTACGGTGGGTCATTTCGCGTCGTTCTTGTTGCGTTCAAAAGCTGGCATCGTCGCACGTCCATTCCGGCCATCAGGGTGAGCTGGGACGGCCTGTGGCGTCGCCGGCGTCGAGGTTGGCAGAGGTGAGCTTCGGGCGCCGGCGGCAAACGACTAACCGAGGCGAAAACGAGCCATCTAGCGGTACTACGCGGGCCTACGCAACGCGTGGAGTCGAACGGCGGCGACGACAGGACCAAAAGGTCACCGTATGGTCGCCGGCGTTGAGCTCCGGCGGAAGAGCTTTCGGGCTCCGGTGGAATCCGATGCTACGGGCTCGAATCGAGGGCGAGAGAGAGGGGAAGGAGCAGGAGCTCACAGCGGTCCTGCAGATGTTCAAAGCGGGCTCGGGGGAGGCCTGGAGTAGCCGGAACCGTCGCCGGAGCACGGCGGCAATCCGAGGAAGAAGAAGCTCGTGGCCGTCGTTGCAGGGGCTCCGGGGCTTGGTCCAGTGCTCGGGGAGGAAGAGGTGGTCGCGGCGGTGAGGGAGTCCTGGTTTAAGGGGTCCTCGGGCGGTTGACCTATCTATTATAGGCCGAACTTTATGGGCCGTGTGCCGGACACTGAGTTGATGGAAGATCCAGACTCCAGGAAGGAAGCTTCTAGATACGTGGTGTGTCCTCCACGTTTAAGGTAGTGAATAGGCATGTTTATCCCTTCGACGTGTAACCGACCATGTGTAAACCCTAGGGACCCCTGGCGTATATATAAGCTGGAGGGTTTTAGGTTGTAGGCCAACAGAACTCATCTAGGGTTTTAGTCATACGATCTCGTGGTAGATCAACTCTGTAATCCCTCTACAATCAATATAATCAAGCAGGACATAGGGTATTACCTCCATAGGAGGGCCCGAATCTGGGTAAAACCTTGTCCCCTTCGTCTCTTGTTACCATCGATCCAAGTCTCACAGCTCGAGACCCCCTACCCGAGATCCGCCGGTTTTGACACCGACATTGGTGCTTTCATTGAGAGTTCCGCTGTGATCGTCAGAAGGAATCGATGGCTCGCCTAGTCCTCAACGAAGAGGTCCGCAATACGGGCACTTTTGTCCCTGGACAGATCTTCGCTTTCGGCAGCATAGTGCTGCACGCTGACCCGACCGGCCATCTAGGTCGCGTCGGAAGTTTCTCCCCTGATCAAGAGGTCAGATTCGGGAACTTAGAGTTCTCCGTAGACTCTCGAGGCGATCTATCACTAACCGGGCTCGCAGTCTCGCCTGCCATGCCTGAAGACTCTGAGGCTTTAACCCCAGACCCATCTTTCGGCTCCGCCCATGGGATCTACCCTGGCGAGGGCCCGACTCTCAGTCCGGATCAGGTCATAGTACCCGACGTCCGGACATCAGCTTTTGCCGAACACTCTCCCTGCACGGACGCATCGGAGGTTCGCTCCGGAAGCTCTGGGCAGACCGGTCCGATCGAGCTCTCAATACTCGACGAGGCTCTAGATCGGATCTCGTCGATGAAGATTACCGACGACCCAAACCCGACCTGTTCTCAGATCGGGCATCGAGCGGGTCAGGACGGATTTTTCGTCCCACCCACCACCCACTTCAAAACCATTGTCGAGGATTTAACCGACACGCTTGACTATGCTTCCGAGGAAGCAGAGTATATGGATGAGGAGGATAACGCCCTCACCCCCGCTAAGACCGGGCAGTGGACGGCCACCTCCACATATGACGTTTACATGGTGGACACTCCGAAAAACGACGGCGATAAATCGGATGAAGTGCCGTCAAGACGCCGAAAGCCGCATAAACGGTCCAAAGGAAAAAAGGGGCGAAAATCTATTGATGGCACCGGGAACGGAGATATCCCGGAAGACATCGGCGGTCCTGATATCCCTGAACACCCGTTAGAGGGTCAGGAGATACCTGAAGGCCGTCACAACCCTGATTATCCAGACGATCCTAAGGACGACGACTACCTCCGCTCTATCGAGGGGGAGGACAATGCGGATGCCGATGACTTCGCCATCCCCGACAATCCCGCAGATCAGGAACTGTTCAGACAACAGCTCATATCTACGGCTCGCAGCCTGAAAGCAAAAGAGCGGCAGCTCAAAGCCGAACAAGACGACCTCAACGACCGGTGGACGAGAGTCCTCTTAGCTGAGGAAGGATACGACACCGGTCTCTCGGACCAACCTAAGAGCTATCCTCGTAGAAGGTTGCTGCCACAATTCGACGACGAGCTTACTGATACGCCATCTCCCAAGCACACCCCATACGACAAGCCAGACCGCCCTCCTCGAGGACGAGACAGGACGGCTGACGATACCGGCTATAGGCCGACGATACCCCGTAGACGGGGAAAGGAGCCACTAGAGCCCGATGATAGGTTCGACCTGCGACATGACCTGGACCATAGAGCAGGTCGTACACGATCCATCTATGGATCTAGAGGATACTCACCCGATAGACGGGAAGGGTACAGGCCTTGGTTCAACCGCGACAATGAAGATCGGGAACGAATCCGAGCTAGGACAGACACCGATCATCGGTGCGTCATAGCTCGGGTTAGAGGCGCCGCCCACCCACTGTGCTTCACGGACGAAGTGATGCGGCACCAGTTCCCGGAAGGGTTTAAGCCCGACATAGAGCAATACGATGGGACAACTGACCCAACCGTATGGATCGAGGATTTCCTCCTCCACATCCACATGGCACAAGGAGATGACCTCCACGCCATCAAATACTTACCCCTGAAGCTCAAGGGGCCAGCTCGGCACTGGTTAAATAGCCTCCCCGAAAACTCTATTGGGTGTTGGGAGGACCTAGAAGAGGCATTCAGATCTAACTTCCAGGGCACTTATGTTCGGCCGCCGGACTCCTCCGATCTAAGCAACGTCGTCCAGAAGCCAGGAGAGTCCGCGCGGCTATTCTAGAATCGTTTCCTAACCAAGAAAAACCAGATCGTAGACTGCCCGGACGCCGAAGCCATAGCCTCCTTCAGGCATAATATTCAGGACGAATGGCTGGCTCGACAGCTCGGTCAGGATAAACCCAGGACAATGTCCGCCCTCACATCACTCATGACCCGCTTTTGCGCGGGCGAGGATAACTGGCTAGCTAGACGTAGCCACAACACCGAAGACCCCGGAACCTCTGAAGTTCGGGATGGAAATGGGAAACCGAAGCGCAACAAGAACAAGCGCCGACACAATAATAGTGATGCCGATGACACGGCTGTTAACGCCGGATTCCGCAATTCCCGATCCGGGCAGCGAAAGAAGCCTCCTAAAGGCAAACACGACGGACCCACCCCGCTGGACAAGATCCTAGAAAGGCCTTGTCAGATCCACGGTACTCTGGAGAAGCCCGCCAACCACACCAACCGTAACTGTTGGGTGTTCAAACAGGCCGGCAAGCTCGCATCCGAGGACCAAGGCAAGAGCCCACGCAGCGAGGATGAGGACGAACCTCGTGGTCCGATCGGTGGCGGACAAAAGAAATTCCCTCCAGAGGTAAAGACAGTAAACATGATCTACGCCACTCAGATACCCAAAAAGGATAGGAAGCACGCCCTTCGAGATGTCTACGCCATAGAGCCTGTAGCTCCGAAGTATAACCCATGGTCGGCATACCCGATCACCTTCGATCGACGTGACCATCCGACAAGTATTCGTCATGGGGGCTCGGCCGCACTTGTCCTAGACCCGATTATAGATGGGTACCACCTCACTAAGGTCCTCATGGACGGTGGAAGTAGCCTCAATCTGATCTACTCAGATACGGTGAAAAAGATGGGCATAGACCCGTCAAGGATCAAGCCCAGTAACACTACCTTCAAAGGAGTGATCCCAGGCGTTGAAGCCCGGTGCACAGGCTCTGTAAGCCTGGAAGTTGTGTTCGGCTCGCCCGATAACTTTCGAAGCGAAGACTTGATCTTCGACATCGTACCCTTCCGCAGCGGCTATCACGCCCTTCTCGGCCGTACAACGTTCGCTCGCTTTAACGCCGTCCCGCACTACGCATACCTCAAGCTCAAGATGCCCAGCCCTAGGGGGGTCATTACTGTTAACGGCAACACAGAGCACTCCCTCCAAACTGAGGAACATGCGTTGGCCCTGGCGGCCGAATTCCATTACACCGATGATTGGCAAGCGCCAACATCTGCCGTAAAGGCACCCAAAGCTGGGAAGCAAGCTCGGTCTTGATCCGAAGAACCAGAACCTTCCTCTCCCCATAAATAGGGACTCGCCCCCCATCGCACGGCCCTAGCACCAGCAAAGTACGTGCCAATGAGGCACAACTTCGCGCTCAAAATTCCATGGGCAGCGGTGGGGAAAAACTATTAGAGGGTGAGTGTTCGGCTGGACCGAACTATTACCGTCAACATGTCTTCGGACATACTACATGTACCATAAAGTGCCTGCTAAAAGGCGTCAAGCTCATCCATACTTCGGCGACTTCTCAAGACTCTTTCTTCAAGGTCCGTTCGCCGAACAAGCAAAGCCCATAAAGGCATACACCTCCTTAGGAGATGCGGGAGCGGATAAGCGACAGGGCACATCAAGGACGTCAGGTCATCCATCGAAGACCCTTGGTACAACCTCTCCTGTAGGATTTATATTTCATTTATCAAATACCTGTAAACAGTTGCATCGGCAATTCGAATAATAAGAGTTGTTGAGTAAAATACAGATATATCATACATTATCTCTTTGCTGCCTTTTTCGAAGCACTCTCTGTTTTCTCCCTCTCCTCGCGAGCCTGTTTGGTATATTTTACGATGCAACCGGTTAATAGACCGGGGGCTCGACCTTAAAAATCGTCCTAATTACAACTAGTTCAGTGTTCGGCGTCTTGGAATTCCGCTTTATATGCATTGGTTCCGAACTATGTCTTGGGTCAATAGTTGGGTTGCCCGGCTCCTATGCTTGCCCCTTTATGTTCCGCTAGTTCGGCTAAAAGGGCAAAGGGAGCACCGCTGCGATTGCGCTTCCGGCTAGTCTGGTTAAGTGCCTCAGCGGAGAAAGCTGAAAATTGACTATCATGGTATGCGAGAACCAGTCCGCGAATCTGAGCTTAGCTAAATCTCGTCAGAGGTTATTCCGTGTCATACGATGGGTTTGGTATTAGTACAAACCAGGTGATATAGGCTTTGGCCGCGGTTTATCCGAACATCACAATCGCCTGGGGGCTAGTCATCAGCCCCCGCATTCCTTTCTCGCGCCCCTACGGCTAAGTGAAAGCAATAAAGCATTATGGTCTGATTGCCTTGTCCGCCTGACACTTCCGCCTTCGGGTACCAATAGCTCGGCTAAGGGTCATAGTGCGATTGGAAGAGACACCTCGCGTAGTATCTACACGGGGGCTGAAGCCGACGACTCGCAGCTTTCAGGTTTAACGGCCACATAGGAGTTATAAAGGATGCAAAACATTCAAGACATGATAAAACCATGCATTTTAATATATACACGCTGAAAAGTCTTCGGACATAGTACAACAATCTATTCATACTCGTTCTCTCTCGTACACTGTGATTCTATGGCCCGAGCACCCTCCATAACTCCGGAGAAGTACAACTCGGGGCGTCTATGCCCCTTTCCAGGAGGCGGAGGGGCAGTGGCTACCTTCATCAGATCTAGCCCCGGCCAGTGCACCTTGGCCTTCGCGAAAGTCATCCTAGATCCTTCGATGCAGGAAGACCGCCTCAGTACGGCGATCTGAGGAGTGGCATCACTGAGCTTCTGCACCAGGCCGAAGTAACTGCTCGGCAATGGCTCGTTGGGCCATAGCTGGATACAGAGATCCTTCATGGCTGGCTCTGCCATCCGGTGTAGCTCCATCAGCTGCTTCAGCTGCTCCACAGGGAGAGGAGAGCGCTCGGGGGGCATCGAATTGTGCCCAGAATAGCCGAGCTTCATCTCCTTCTCCCCGTGAAGCATAGAACTGCTTTGCGTCCGCTGAGCTCTTCTGGAGGTCCGAGCAGGTGCCTGAGGAACGCCATACTTGGGTAAGCAACTCGAACTTGCTGTCCCCGAAGATACACTGCAATGAATACGGCTTACCATCCATGATAGCTTTGGCTTGGCTGAGCTCCTCTTCAAAAGACCGCCTATCCACCCGCTCCTTTTGGAGATTTGTTTTAAGGGTGGATAGTTCGGTGGCCTGCTCCTTGCCCTTCCGCTCCAGGTCCTCGCACTTTCGCCCAGCGTCCTTGAGCTCCTGTTGGATTTCCTCCACCCGAGCCTCGTGCTTGTCGCTGGTGGCTCTTAGGGCGGAGAGCGCGGTAGCCGCTTCTTTGGCCGTCGCCTTCTCCACAGCAGCCTCCTGCTTCGCCTTCTCAAGCTCGGCCTTGAGTTTCTCAATCTCCTTCGCCGAGGCTGCGTAAGCATCAACTTATATCAAAAAACCGTGTTGATAGTACGGTAAAGAAGAGTTTCGATACTCTAATTCGGCTTACCTTGCGCCTCATCGAACCTCTTGTTTAGAGCGTCAAGCTCGTCTTCGGAGCTCTTCAGCTTTCGATTTAGCTCTTCTAACTTGGCAGCGTTATTGGCCGCTGCCGTCGACGAAGCCTGTAAAAAACAACATCATATAACATTACAGGGGTTTACAACCTCCGAACTGTCACTAAAATGATCCTGTGTCCGGGCCTCTTAAGGGCTGACAGAATGATCCGAACATATATTGTCCTATACATAGTTCGGATAAGGATCTATGTTTTGACCCCCAGGTAAGTTTTCCAAACTCACCTAGGGCTCGGGGGCTGCCATGCATATAATCATAACTTATAGAAATCAATATTTCACAACGTAGAGCATTACATGGCTTACCTGAAAGCCCGTCAGGAGACCGTTGAAGGCCTCCTTCAGTCCGGTATCCACGGACTGAATGCTCTGCAGTACCGCACCCATAAGGGTGCGGTGCTCTCTGGAGATGGAGGCGCTTGATAGAGCCTCCCCCATAGCCGACCACCCAGTGGTCGGCGGCGCCAGTGGTGATCGGTTGACCCGATCTCCAACCGGGGATTGAACCTGTGCCTCCGGAGGCATGGAGCGCTCCAAAGACAACCTTGGAGGAGATTGGACACCTCCTCGTCCGGTCTCCTCGGTATCCGGGAGAGGCTTCTCCCCCGGGTCTTCGGCGGCCGAGGTGTTAACCTCGACCATGACGTCATCGCCCCCGCCTCCAGTGTCCGGCTCCAAGGGAGCCTGCTGGGATGACACCTTCGCGGTGTCCTTCGTGGCGCCCGGAGGAGTTGGGTGAGACGCGGTTCCGCTCTCCGCTAGCTCGGCAGGCGGGGTCTCCCCATCCGAAACCTGATCGGTGGGGAGAACACGCGGGGGTCTGCAAGTCAAAAAACGCTCACACATTAGTAACATTCGAAACACAACATACATAGCTCGAAAGGGTCTTCGGATCTGTACCTTCGAGGTGGGGGCTTGACCCTGAGGTTCCTCCGCGGAACCCTCTCGAAGTCCTCGGACTCGGTGTTCAAATCCGAACTGTCGTCGGACGGGACTACCAGTGTCCGGCACGGTTTCTTCTGGGCGGGAGGAGCCACCTCCTCCGAGGCGTCCGATGACGCTGCCCTCTTTCCTGTAAGGGGGGAATCGCCTCCTCCCTCAGACTCGTGCTCCTCCTCTTGATTCGAGGAAGCATGGGTCTCTTCGGACACAGCCCCTGGCTGGTCCCTGTGGCGCAGGCCTGTTCGGCCTGGCTTCTTCTTCTCCTTCTTCTCTGGCGCATTGTAAGGCGCCACGACGAGCATCTCCAACAGCAGCGGAGACTTGGGGTCTTCGGGCTATGGAGCCGGACACTTGATGCCCGTGGCTATGCTCAACCATTCCTGTGAAAGGTGATCGGAAAATGCTTAGACTATCTTTAGGAAGACAGAGCCGGTGAAATGAAACTATGCCATACCTCGGGTGGGGGCTTGATGGCGCTCAAGCCCTTGTCCTCCTTCTTGCCCGGCCAGTTCTCCTGCGCCTTGAACAACGCCTTCCATAGCTTCTCCCGCGTGGTGCGGAAGAGTTGACGAACTGTCGGATCGTCGTCAGTCCGGTAATCCCACATAGGAGAACTCCGGCGCTGGCAGGGGTGGATGCGCCGCCGAAGCATGACCTGGACCATGTTGGTCAGGCCGACTCGCTCCCTTATTAGGGAGGCGATGCCCCTCTGCAGGTCCTCCACCTCCGTGGCCGACCCCCAGTCGAGGCCCTTTCTGACCCATGAGGTCAATCTGGTCGGGGGGCCGGATCTGAATTCGACAGGAACAGTTCCGCCCTCCTCCCTTGGCTCGGTGATGTAAAACCACTCTTTTTGCCAAGTCTTGATGGTGTCGATGAAGGTGCCGGATGGCCACACTGCACGCGGAAGCTTGCCGATAACTGCCCCGCCGCAATCTGCATGTGCGCTGGCGACACACTTCGGCTTGATGTTGAAAATCTTGAGTCACAGTCCGAAGTGTGGCTCGACTCGCAAGAAAGCCTCGCAGACGATGATGAAGGCCGATATATGCATAAAAGAGTTCGGCGGGAGGTCATGGAAGTTGAGGCCATAGAAGAACATGAGGCCCCTCACGAAGGGGTGAAGCGGGAAGCTTAATGCTCTGATGAAGTGAGGGATGAAGACCACCCTCTCGCTTGATTTGGGGGTGGGGATCACCTGACCCTCCTATGCAGCGTGGTGGAAAACTTTGGCGGGGAGGTAGCCGGCGTCCTTGAGGTCCCGGATGTCCTGGTCTGTGACCGTGGACGCCTCCCACTTGCCATTGGAACCGGAGCTAGCCATGACTAAGCTCGGGGGAGGAAGAAAGGAAGACCTAGATCTGGGCTCTGGAAGCTCGGAGAATAGGAAAGCAGGGATGCGGATGGGAAGTGCGAATAAGCCTTGGGGTTTTCTTCCCCTTTTATTGGGCTCACTGCCGGTTAGCCTCTCTTCACGGCGCCGTGAATATCTCCGCTTCCCAAGGCGTGCGTGCCGTTATACGCGCATGATTAAACATATCCCGTGTAAAATGGGGCACGATCTGTGCATTGATGGATCGCGCTAGTGGAGACGGCCTCGAACCACGAAGCGGGTCTTTTCGACTGGCTCAATGGTCGTGGTGGGCCGTGACTTTTCGGCTGAAAGGTTGTCAGAAATCATTATTTACTCCCTGACGTTTGGCCTTCAGGGCCGGTTACTCATGGTGTTCGGACGATCTATGATCGGAGAAATTACACGTCGTCGGAGGCCGAGTTATCCCGGCCGATCATTACTCGGAAAGAACAAACTCGCCTCGCAAGCCGAAGACTTTGATCACATGAAGCAGCTGAAACTAGGACTCTTGGCGTTGGAGGCTAGTTCGGGGGCTACCGAGGGAGTCCTGGTTTAAGGGGTCCTCGGGCGGTCGACCTATCTATTATAGGCCGAACTGTATGGGCCGTGTGCCGGACACTGAGTTGATGGAAGATCCAGACTCTAGGAAGGAAGCTTCTAGATACGTGGTGTGTCCTCCACGTTTAAGGTAGTGAATAGGCATGTTTATCCCTTCGACGTGTAACCGACCATGTGTAAACCCTAGGGACCCCTGGCGTATATATAAGCCGGAGGGTTTTAGGTTGTAGGCCAACAGAACTCATCTAGGGTTTTAGTCATACGATCTCGTGGTAGATCAACTCTGTAATCCCTCTACAATCAATATAATCAAGCAGGACGTAGGGTATTACCTCCATAGGAGGGCCCGAACCTAGGTAAAACCTTGTCCCCTTCGTCTCTTGTTACCATCGATCCAAGTCTCACAGCTCGGGACCCCCTACACGAGATCCGCCGGTTTTGACACCGACAGGCGGAGCTCGTGGGCGTGACGGCAAGGCGCGGGAGGCTCTGTGGGCGCGACTAGCTGGCGTCCATGGCGGCGGTGGCGCTCGGGAGAGGTGCGGGCGAGCGAGGGAGTGAGCGAGAGGCGAGGCAGAGGCGTCCAGGGGGTCGAGGGCGTTCCCTCTTATCCATCCAGGCACGCAGAGGCAAAATATCTAGCGAGGGAGGCCTGGCGAGCGCGCGCTCGCTCTCTGCTTGACAGCGAGCGAGGGGAGCAGTGCGAGAGGAGGGAGACGACCGCCAGATGGGCTGGGCTGTGCACTGTCGCACTGGGCCTAAGTGCACAGTGTGCTTTTCCTTTTTCCCTTCTTTTTCTTTTCCAGCACCTTTTCCATTTATTTTCTGCAATATTTCTTTACTACAAAAATGTTCCACTTGGTCCAAATAATACTTGGCAATATTCTGTAAGGCCACACAAGGTTTGAGCATTTTTGGAAACTGTAGGAATTATCCACAGAATTAAAGGTGCATTTTAAATGTAAAAATGACTATGTTTTGATGGTGGGGTCCACACCAGCTTGAGGGTGATGTTGTTTTCCTAAACAATCATTGTTTTGGATTTTTCCACAAGTAAGCAACATTTTTCCCATGCTGTCTAAGGATTTAAATTATCACAATAAAATTCAAATGCTTTTGAAGTAGAATTTGAAATGACATTTTGAATTTCAACTTGATCATATCCCACTTAGCAAAATGGTTAGTTGCTGATCATAGCCATCACTGTGCACCATTACATGGGGGTGTTACAGCTACGTTCACAGTTTGGGTCTTGTCCATCACATCATTCTCCTAATGATGTGATCCCGTTTATCAAATGACATCTCATGTCTATGGCTCGGAAACCTTGACCATCTTTGATCAACGAGCTAGTCTACTAGAGGCATACTGGGGACACAGTGTTGTCTATGTATCCACACATGCAATTGAGTTTCCAATCAATACAATTATAGCATGGATAATAAACGATTATCATGAACAAGGAAATATAATAATAACCACTTTATTATTGCCTCTAGGGCATATTTCCAACACACTGACCCCCGACCTCCGACGCCACTGACCCCCGACCCCCGACGCCACTGACCCCCGACGCCACTGACTCCCGACGCCACTGATAACCCACAAGTATAGGGGATCGCAACAGTTTTTGAGGGTAGAGTATTCAACCCAAATTTATAGATTCGACACAAGGGGAGCCAAAGAATATTTGAGAGTATTAGCAGCTGCGTTGTCAATTCAACCACACCTGGAGATTAAATATCTACAGCAGAGTGATCAGTAGCACAGTAGTATGATAGTTTGATAGCAGTAGTGACAGTAACAGTAACAGTAGCAGTGATAGCAATAGTTTTGTAGCAATTGGAACAGTAGCAGTACTAATAGTAACTTAGCAAGAACAATAAGTGGAGAACTCATAGGCACTGGATCGGTGAACTCGTTGGATAATATTCATCATATAACAGTCATAACCTAGGGCGACATAGAACTAGCTCCAGTTCATAAATGTAATGTAGGCATGTATTCCGTAAATAGTCACACGTGCTTATGGAAAAGAACTTGCATGACATCTTTTGTCCTACCCTCCCGTGGCAGCGGGGTCCATAAGGAAACTAAGGGATATTAAGGCCTCCTTTTAATAGAGAACCGAAACAAAGCATTAACACACGGTGAATACATGAACTCCTCAAACTACGGTCATCACCGCGAAGTATCCCAAATATTGTCACTATGGGGTTGACGGATCATAACACGTAATAGGTGCATATGACTAGGCAAGATCGAATCAAGAACATAGTTATAATGGTGATAACATAAACGGTCCAGATCTGAAATCATGGCACTCGGGCCCTAGTGACAAGCATTAGGCATAGCAAAGTCATAGCAACATCAATCTCGGAACATAATGGATACTAGGGATCAAGCCCTAACAAAACTAACTCGATTACATGATGAATCTCATCCAACTCCTCACCGACTAGCAAGCCTACGAAGGAATTACTCACTTCCGGTGGGGAGCATCATGGAATTGGCGATGGAGAAGGGTTTGTGATGACGAAGACCGAAGATTCCCCTCTCCGGAGCCCCAAACGGGCTCCAGATCTGGCCTCCCAATGAAGAACATGAGGTGGCGGCGGCTCCGTATCGTAAAACGCGATGAAACTTTCTCCTTGATTTTTTCTCCGAAAATAGGAATTTATAGTGGCGGAATTAGGGTCAGTGGGGCCACAAGGTTGGCACAACCCACCAGGGCGCGCCCTGGTGTATTATGGCCAGCCTCTGGCCCCCCTCCGGTGGTTCTTGACTCCAGTATTTTTTATTTATTCCAAAATAAATCTCCAAAAAGTGTCGTCCAATTCCTAGAACTTTTATTTCTGCACAAAAAACAACACCATGGTAGTTCTGCTGAAAACAGCGTTAGTCCGGGTTAGTTTCATTCAAATCATGCAAATTAGAGTCCAAAACAAGGGCAAAAGTGTGAGGAAAAGTAGATACGACGGAGACGTATCAACTCCCCCAAGCTTAACCCATTGCTTGTCCTCAAGCAATTCAGTTGACAAACTGAAAGTGATAAAGAAAAACTTTTACGAATTCTTTTGTTCTTGTTTACATATATATGCTTAAGTAGCACCCAGGTTTTCAGCAAAGATTATGACTAACCATGCCAACAATAACTCTTAGAAATTATATTAACTCATATCAATAACATAAGCAACTAGCGAGCAATAATAAGATATCTCAAATGCCAACACTTTGTCAAAACAATCATGATACAATATGACAATAGTGGTATCTCGCTAGCCCTTTCTGAGACCGCAAAACATAAATGCAGAGCACCTCCAAAGTTCAAGCAGCGACTAAACATTGTAATTCATGGTGGAAAAGATCCAGTCATGTTGCACCCAACATCAACTATACACAATGCATGAGGATGATAATAGTGCTCTCAGGTCTGGCGCTTATTTGAGAAGGTGATGACTCAACATAAAAATAAATAGATAGTCCCTTCGCAGAGGGAAGCATGGATTTGCAGCGGTGCCAGAGCTCAAAGCTTAAAACAGAGATATATATAATTTTGGGAGGTACACCCTTCCTGTCAATGTTACGACCAAGAGTTATCAATATCTTCCATGCTAAACAAATTAGCGGCGGTTCCCAAGCGGTAAAAGTAAAGGTTTACTCCCCCTCCACCAACAATCACACTCCACGGCTAGCCGCATCCACGGGTACCGTCCAAACCAACAACATTCCTGGGGGAGTTTTGTTTAATTATTTTTGATTTTTGATTTCGGGACTAGGAATCCCTATTACCGCCCCTCTCGTGTAAGGACAAGTGAATAAACACTCATCATGAGAATAACCCGCTTAGCATGGAAGATACTGACCGCCCCCTGTCGCTCCATGAGCGGTCCAGGCATACAAAACAGATGTTCATTTGAATTTTTAGAGATGGCACATGCAAATTTACTTTGGAACGGCAGGGTAATACCGCATATAGGCAAATATAGTGGACTCATCGGGCATAACTTGGTTTAAAGGTTTTGATGCACAAGCAACATTCCCGCTAAGTACAGGCGAAGGCTAGCAAATAGATTGAGAAGCGGCCAGCTAGAGAGCGAAAACGGTCATGAACATGCATTACATATAATCAACATTGAATACTAGCATGAGTAGGATATGGACACCATGAACATAAATATCATGAAGGCTATGTTGGTTTTGATTCAACTACATGTGTGAACATGTGCCAAGTCAAGCCACTTGAAACATTCGGAGGAGGATACCATATCATCATACCGCATCACAACCATTTTAATGCATGTTGACACCTAAGATAAATCATTATCCACTCCTAGCTGCTTAAGCATGGCATGAACAACTATAATCTCTAATGGTCATTGCAAACATGTTTGATCATAATATGCTGAATCAAGGATACTAGGTTAAACATATTTAAAAAAACAAAAACAAGTTGAGTTCATACCCGCTTTTCTCTGCCACAGTCAATTCATCAAATATCGTCATTATTGCCTTTCACTAGCACGACCGAATGATAATAAGATAATAATAGTGCAAGAGTATCATGGACTAAGCTGGAATCTGCAACATTTTATTCAAGAGGAGAAGACAAGGTAACATGGGCTTTTTGTTAGATTAACAATAATGCATATGAGAGCCACTCAACATTTTCATTGTGGTCTTCCCCTTGGTACGACTCAAATAAAAGAAAAGAAATTCAGAGAAACACACTGAAATAATTTTGGAGTTTTTGTTTTTTCTTGAAGAAAGCAAACTAAAGAGGAAAAATAAAAACGAGAAAAACTATTTACACAGGAAAGCTCCCAACGAGTAAAAGAAGAAACGAGAAATCTTTTTGGGTTTTCTTTCAATACTACAACTAAACTAAGCTAGAAAGAAAAATTAAAAAGAAGTAGGAAATATTTTTGGGTTTTCTCAAAGTTTTTCAAACACACAAGAAGAAAGCGAGAAAACAAATCTAACATGGATATTACAATGAAAAAGTGTGAACACCGACAACTGGAATGAAATGTGTGAACATGAATGTAATGTCAGTGGAAATACGTACTCCCCCAAGCTTAGGCTTTTGCTTAGCTTGGTAATCACCATCCATAGAAGCTATCCGGTCCCAAGTCAAAGTGAGGTGGAGGCGGCACCTGAGCGTCCCACCCCTGGGGCTCCTCCTCAACAGCTGCTAGGTTGTTCTGGTATGCTGTAATGTCATCTAGTATGATCCTGTATCCGTTACTGGCAATAGAATCAAACAAGGCAGGTGCATGCAACAGAATAACATCACGGGTTCCTTTGCTGAATACTAGGTTGTAATGAATGTCATGGAAAGAGTGAGTTACGTCAAGGAATTGATGATCCTGCAACAACTTGTGATCCAGGTAAACTCGGGACAAAAGATAATCATGTGGGCGAATCTGAACATTAAAGTGTCTCGCTAAACGAGTAGCATAAATACCACCATGTATCTTTCCCTTAGTTTTGCTAAGGTTTAAGCGACGTGCAATAACAGCCCCCATACTAAAGGTGTGGTCATCATACAGTGCACGGCATAAAATAGCGAGGTCGGGGGCACTGAGTGCGCCGACCTTCTCCCTAGCGGTTAAGCACTTTGTGATGAACAAAGCAAAGTAATGTACTGAGGGAAACTACAAATTGGTAGTAGTAGCGTTTGACACGTCTCTATCTTTACCCACTGTTAAAGTGAGGAGAAAATCCACAAACTCTGCTGGTCTAGGTTCTCTCAATTCCCCATCAGAGGGAATCAAGCATATATCACAAAAGTCAGTCAGCGGCATTTTATAGGTTTCAGCATAAAGGTTAAACTGCACCTCAGGGGGATTATTCTTTCTCAGAAAATGAAAACCTTGCACAAAGGAATCTGTAAGGATGTGATATTGGTCACACTTAGCTGCGAGGAACTCGGTCAGCCCAGCGTTTGCAACAAATTGAGCGAACTCTTGATGGAACCCGACCTCCTCCATGAAGGCATCATGCAGCCATTCACGCGACCGCACCTCCGCCCTTCTTGGGGTGTGAAGGTCATTGTTCGATGATTCCCCAATGACTCCTTTGGCATTTTTCTTGGAGGAGAACTTCCTAAAGAAATCCATCTTATTCCTATAGAAATTCTGAAAAAATTTAGTCCACAAAAATTTTGTCAACAAAACTTCGTGAAATTGATAGCAACTACTCCTAGGCATGCATAGAGGCCATATTGAGCATTCAAACTACTTAGAACTCTAAGAATTCAACATGCAAGCTCATCTACAGCAGCACCAAGAGTAGCTAATTACTCTAAAAATAACCCACTAAATCAAAAACTAATTGGAGCAATGGAGGAGTTACATACCAAGTAGCAATTCCTCCAAACAGTTTCAGAAACGGAGCTTCGAGCAAAGAGATCAAAATCCGTGGTTTTGAGAGCAAGAACACGTGAATGGTGGCTGTGGTGATTTTTTCCGGAGGTAGGGGATGATGTGGGCTAAAGATATAAGTGAGGGGGCCCACGTGGGGGCCACAACCCACCAGGGTGCGCCTCGGGGTGCTCGCACGCCCTGGTGTCTTGTGGGCACCAGGTGCACCCCCCCCCTCTGGTATTATTTGCACCAGAAATTCAGAAATATTCAGAAAAAAATCGTATCAAATTTTCAGGACATTATAAGAACTTTTATTTTTGGGTCATTTTTTATTGCACGGAGAAAACAGAAAACAGGATAATCATGGCATTTTATTTTATTTAACTAACTAAAACAGAAAATAAAAGGTGGGAGCAGAGAGTTGTTCTTACTAGATTCATCAACTTCATACCTCTCAAAAATGATCCATTAATAATGTTGATCAAGTCTTATTAACAACCACTTCCGATTAGCATGAAACCGAAGAACTTTCGTAAAACACTAAGTTACCTCAATGGGGATGTGCATATCCCCAACAATAAGTATATCATATTTCTTTTTGGCTGTAGGTAGAGGTAATTGAAAGCTTCCAATAGTGATGGTCGGAGATTCTTCAATAATATTTATACCATTCACTTGGAATTGTTTCTTCAGAAAGTGCACCGTGTGCTCATTACCATTGATATGAAAAGTGACTTTGCTTTTATTGCAATCAATAACAGCCCCTGCAGTATTCAAAAAGGGTCTACCAAGGATAATCGACATGTTGTCGTCCTCGGGCATCTCAAGAATAACAAAGTCCGTCAAGATAGTAACATTTGCAACAACAACGGGCACATCCTCACAAATACCGATAGGTATGGCAGTTGATTTGTCGGCCATTTGCAATGATATCTTGGTAGGTGTGAGTTCATTCAAATCAAGTCTTTTATATAAGGAGAAAGGCATAACACTAACACCATCTCCCAAATCACACAAAGCAGTTTTGACATAGTTTCTTTTAATGGAGCAAGGTATAGTTGGTATTCCAGGATCTCCAAGTTTTTTAGGCACTCCATCCTTAAAAGAATAATTAGCAAGCATGGTGGAGATTTCAGCTTCAGGTATCTTTCTTTTATTAGTGATGATGTCTTTCATATACTTTGCAGAGGGGGCCATCTTTAAGATATCAGTTAAGCGGGTACGCTAAAAGACTGGCCTAATCATTTCAGCAAAACGCTCAAATTCTTCATCATCCTTTTTCTTAGATGGCTTAGGTGGAAATGGCATGGGTTTCTGAACCCATGGCTCTCTTTCTTTACCATGTTTCCTAGCCACAAAGTCTCTTTTATCGTAACGTTTATTTTTAGGTTGTGGGTTGTCAAGATCAGCAATAGGCTCCATTTCAACATCATTATCTGGCTCTTTATCATGGTTAGGTTGAGCATCTTTATGAACATCATCATTATCATTTTCATTATCACTAGGTGAGTGTTCATTACCAGACTGAGTTTCAGCATCAGAAATAGAGACATCATTATCATCAGGAGGTTTTTGTGTCTCAGGTTCACTAGAGGTATGCAAAGTCCTATCATTTTTCTTTTTCTTTTTCTTCTTAGAAGTACTAGGTGCATCAGTATTAATTCTCTGAGAGTCTTGTTCAATTCTTTTAGGATGACCCTCAGGATAGAGTGGTTCTTGGGTCATTCTACCTCCTCTAGTTACTACTCTAGCAACAAAATCATTCATATTATTATTCATTTCATCAAGCAATTCTTTTTGAGACTTAGCAACTTGTTCTAACTGAGTTTGAACCATAGAGGCATGCTTTCCTACACCTCTAACATCATTACTGATTCTAAATAGCAAGTCACTCAAGCGAGTAATCATATCGGAATTATATTTCAATTGTTTTAGAACATGTGCATTGAAATGATCTTGCTTCATAATATAGTTGTCAAACTCATATAAGCATTGACTAGAATGTTTATTGTGAGGGATATCACCTTCATCAAACTTTAATAAAGAATTTACCTTTACCACTTGTGGAGGTGGTGGTGTGTCAAGGCCATATATTTCTTCAATAGGTGGCAAATTCTTAACATCCTCAGCTTTAATACCTTTTTCCTTCATAGATTTCTTTGCCTCTTGCATATCTTCAGGACTGAGAAATAAGATACCCCTCTTCTTCAGAGTGGGTTTAAGTGGTGGTTCAGGGAAGTCCAATCATCATAATTCTTCAAGATATTATTCAATAATTCCTTAGCTTGTTCAACAGTTCGTTCCCTGAAAACACAGCCAGCACAACTATCTAGGAAGTCCCTAGAAGCATCAGTTAGTCCATTATAGAAGATATCAAGTATTTCATTTTTCTGGAGAGGATGATCAGGCAAAGTGTTAAGCAACTGGAGGAGCCTCCCCCAAGCTTGTGGGAGACTCTCTTCTTCAATTTGCACAAAGTTAAATATTTCCTGTAAGGCAACTTGTTTCTTATGAGCAGGAAAATATTTTTCAATGAAATAGTAAATCATATCCTGGGGACTACGCACACAACCAGGAGCATGAGTATTGTACCATGTCTTAGCATCACCCTTTAATGAGAACGGAAATAACTTAAGGATATAATAGTAGCGAATCTTCTCATCATGAGCAAAGAGGGTGTCTATATCATTCAGCTTAGTAAGGTGTGTCACTACAGTTTTAGTTTCATAGCCATGGAAAGGATCAGATTCAACCAAAGTAATTAACTCTGGATCGACAAAGAATTCATAATCCTTATCGGTAACAAAGCTAGGTGAAGTAGCAAACTTAGGATCACATTTCATTCTAGCATTCAAAGTCTTTTCCTTATACTTGCGTAGCAATTTCTTAAGATCGTTTCTATCCTTGCAAGGAAGAATTTCTCTAGTTACCTCCTCATCCATAACATAACCTTCAGGTATCTTAGGCATTTCAAATCGAGGAGAACTAGGACTAATAGGTGTTTCATAGTCATCATCAGTTTCAGCAATCTCATCAGTTAGAGTAGTTTCATTCTCTTTAGCTCTAGCAATTTGTTCATCAAGAAATTTTCCTAGTGGCACATTATCATCAAGCATGGTACTAGCATCATCATAAGCATCATTCATAGCAGAGGTAGCATCATCAATAACTTGCGACATATCAGGATTACTAGCGTGTGGTGGTGTTGCAAGCTTACTCATAACAGAAGGTGAATCAAGTGCAGAGCTAGATAGTTCCTTACCTCCCCTCGTCTTAGAGGGGAAAATCTTGGTCTTTGGATCCTTCAGATTCTTCATAGTGATCAATTGATATAAATCCCAAGTGACTCAACAAATATAGCTATGCTCCCCGGCAACGGCGTCAGAAAAAGGTCTTGATAACTTACAAGTATAGGGGACCGCAACAGTTTTCGAGGGTAGAGTATTCAACCCAAATTTATATATTCGACACAAGGGGAGCCAAAGAATATTTGAGAGTATTAGTAGCTGAGTTGTCAATTCAATCACACCTGGAGATTAAATATCTGCAGCAGAGTGATCAGTAGCACAGTAGTATGATAGTTTGATAGCAGTAGTGACAGTAACAGTAACAGTAGCAGTGATAGCAATAGTTTTGTAGCAATTGGAATAGTAGCAGTAGCAATAGTAACTTAGCAAGAACAATAAGTGGAGAACTCGTAGGCACTGGATCGGTGAACTCGTTGGATGATATTCATCATATAACAGTCATAACCTAGGGCGACACAGAACTAGCTCCAGTTCATAAATGTAATGTAGGCATGTATTCCGTAAATAGTCATACGTGCTTATGGAAAAGAACTTGCATGACATCTTTTGTCCTACCCTCCTGTGGCAGCGGGGTCCATAAGGAAACTAAGGGATATTAAGGCCTCCTTTTAATAGAGAACCGGAACAAAGCATTAACACATGGTGAATACATGAACTCCTCAAAATACGGTCATCACCGTGAAGTATCCTAAATATTGTCACTATGGGGTTGACGGCTCATATCACGTAATAGGTGCATATGACTAGGCAAGATCGGATCAAGAACATAGTTATAATGGTGATAACATAAACGGTTCAGATCTGAAATCAAGACACTCGGGCCCTAGTGACAAGCATTAGGCATAGCAAAGTCATAGCAACATCAATCTCAGAACATAATGGATACTCGGGATCAAGCCCTAACAAAACTAACTCGATTAAATGATGAATCTCATCCAACTCCTCACCGACCAGCAAGCCTACGAAGGAATTACTCACTCCCGGTGGGGAGCATCATGGAATTGGCGATGGAGAAGGGTTGGTGATGACGAAGAACGAAGATTCCCCTCTCCGGAGCCCTAAACGGGCTCCAGATCTGGCCTCCCGATGAAGAACAGGAGGTGGCGGCGGCTCCGTATCGTAAAACACGATGAAACTTTCTCCTTGATTTTTTCCTCCGAAAATAGGAATTTATAGTGGCGGAATTAGGGTCAGTGGGGCCACAAGGTGGGCACAACCCACCAGGGCGCGCCTGGGGGGGCTGGCGCGCCCTGGTGTATTCTGGCCAGCCTCTGGCCCCCCTCCGGTGGTTCTTGACTCCAGTATTTTTTATTTATTCCAAAATAAATCTCCAAAAAGTTTCGTCCAATTCCGAGAACTTTTATTACTGCACAAAAAACAACACCATGGTAGTTCTGCTGAAAACAACATTAGTCCGGGTTAGTTTCATTCAAATCATGCAAATTAGAGTCCAAAATAAGGGTAAAAGTGTGAGGAAAAGTAGATACGATGGAGACGTATCAGCCATTGACCCCCGATCCCCCGACACCTCTTCGGCCTCCTGTTGACCGAAAAGGTGCTCTTCAGCCTTCCAGAGGCTGACGGGGTCATAGTTTTGTAAATTATGAGTTAGGTCATATATTTTCCAATTTTGTTATAAAAACATCATATTTGTGTTGATCGGGTGGATTTCAATGTGCAGTTGTTTCGTCGCTGCAAGGGTCTGGTGTTCGACGACCTCCCCGTGCGTTGGATGAGCTCCGCCCCTGCGTTCGTGGGTGAGCACAAATGACATCTCCTCCACCCCTTAATTTGCTCTGTTCCGGTCTTCGTGCCGATGAAACTTGCTAGCTATAGGTGTCTTCAATCATCAGTATGCGTGACTAGTATGCGTCTCCCGTTCAAAAGGGCGGCATCTATAAATATGCATGTCTTTGCATATTTATAACTGCCATCCTTTCGAATTGTCCAACGTTATCCATGGACAGCCCGAGTATGTGTAGATTGGGTTCATTTTCCCATATGCTCTTCTCCGGATCCGATGCAGAATTTCATCAGTGCCTCCCTGTTGTTCTCCAGGTACACATCCTCTCTGTTTATTGCCGAGACGTGAATCAGGAGAACAGCGGGGAGGTGCTGCCGAAATTCTGCGTCGGATCCGGAACAGAGCATGGGAAAATGAACCCAATCTACACATACTCGGGTGGGATTAGGACATATCTTTACCTATTAGCGTGTAGGTTGCATGGGCGTAATAAAATTGACAAACTTAATTAACTGATGAATATATATGATGAATTGTATATATATTTCTTGTGTGTTTAGTAGGTAGGAAAGATGAGTGATCGTGCGTGGATGTACACCGGTCACACTAGTCAGGAAGACATGACCAATGAATGGTTAACAAAAACCAAGGGGTTTGTGAGAGCCGCATTGGCAAATGGCCAGGAAAAAACCTGGTGCCCCTGTGTCCGGTGAGACAACTTTAAAAAGAGGACAGCGGGTGAAATGGGTAAACACCTGCACAAGTGGGGTTTTACGCCTGATTATACGGTGTGGACATTTCATGGTGAGTCTGCCCAACGTGCCAGAGCTGAGGTGGTTCGTCATCGCACCGACGAGCATGGTATCGGGATCGACGACATGGTGCAAGACTTTGATGATGCTAGGGATTCAGACGATGAGATGGAGGAATCTGCAAAGGCCTTCTATGAAATGTTGGAGCCTTCAAAACGTCCTCTCCACGAGCACACTGAGCTTTGTCAGTTGGATGCCATCGCGCAAGTAATGGCTCTGAAGGCGCAATTCAACCTGGGCAGAGAATGCTACGACGCGATGATGACAATATTTGGACGCTTTCTACACAAAGGCCATGTACTGCCTGCAAACCTGTACCAGTCAGACAAAATCCTCCGTGTACTTAAGATGCCCTATGAGAAGATAGATGCCTGTGAGAATGGATGTGCCTTATTTAGGCTGGAGTATGCGGACTTGAACTATTGTCCCATTTGCAAGTCTTCCAGGTATGTTGTGGTAGACAACGGTATGGGTGAGAAGATTCAGACCAAAATCCCCGTTAATGTTCTTCGGTATATGCCAATCATACCAAGACTTCAACGTCTTTTCATGGTCGAAGAGACGGCCAGACAGATGACATGGTACAAATTGGGCAAAAGAACCGAACTAGATGCAGATGGGAATCAGAAGTTGGTACACACTCCAGACGCTTTTGCGTGGAAGCACTTCGATGCATTACATAAGGATAAAGCGGCAGATCCAAGGCCTCCTCGAGTCGCCATCATCACGGATGGGTTTGTGTTTGGTATGACGGCAACCCAATACAGTTGTTGGACTGTATTTGTCATTCCACTCAATCTCCCCCCCGGACAGATTATGCAAAGAAAGAACATTTTCCTGACGTTGATAATTCCAGGGCCCAACTATCCGGGGAAGAATATGAATGTGTACATGCAGCCACTTAAGGATGAATTGCAAGAAGCTTGGGATAATGGGATCAAGACATACGACGCCGCTACAAAACAAAACTTCTCAATGCATGTGTGGTACATGTACTCGATGCATGACTTGCCGGCGTATGCGCTATTCATTGGCTGGTGTGTGCATGGAAGGTTCCCGTGCCCCACATGCAAGGCAACTCTTCAGTTCCGTTGGCTGCAGGTGGGTCGCAAGTTTTCTTGCTTCTACTTGCATAGACAGTTCCCGGATCCTCGCCATAAGTTCAGAAAAGACAAGAAGAATTTCATCAAAGGTAGAGTTGTCAAAAACTTTGCACCACCTGCGTTAACAGGCCAACAGGCCCTGGATCAGTTAAACGCTCTCGAGACTGATCCAGAGCGTCTAGGGTATTTCAAAGGGTACAATTCGGAACACGCCTGGACTCACAAGACATGCTTATGTGATCTACCTTACTTCAAAGACCTCCTTTGCCCACACAACATCGATGTGACGCACACTGAAAAGAATATGGCCGAGGCCCTTTTTGGTACATTGTTCGGCATAGAGGGGAAGTCAAAGGATAATCCTAAGGCTAGAGTAGATCAGGAGGCTCTATGTGATAGACCGTTACAAAACATGCGACAACCGAAAGGAAAGCAGAATTGGACGAAGCCAAAGGCATGGTTCAATCTTGGAAGGCCAGCTGATCTTGTGGGTGAAAATGCAGTTGATGTTCCTGTTGGAAATATGCCCTAGAGGCAATAATAAATTAGTTATTATCATATTTCCTTGTTCATGATAATCATTTATTATCCATGCTATAATTGTATTGATTGGAAACTCAATTACATGTGTGGGTACATAGACAAACAATGTGTCCCTAGTAAGCCTCTAGTTAAACTGGCTCGTTGATCAAAGATGGTGAAGGTTTCCTAGCCATAGACATGAGATGTCATTTGATAACGGGATCACATCATTAGGAGAATGATGTGATGGACAAGACCCAAACTATGAACATAGCATATGATCATGCTAGTTTATTGCTATTGTTTTCTGCATGTCAAGTATCTGTTCCTATGACCATGAGATCATGCAACTCACTGACACCGGAGGAATACCTTGTGTGTATCAAACATCGCAACGTAACTGGGTGACTATAAAGATGCTCTACAGGTATCTCCGAAGGTGTCTGTTGAGCTGGCATGGATCGAGACTGGGATTTGTTACTCCATATGAAGGAGAGGTATCTCAGGGCCCACTCGGTAATACAACATCACAATAAGCCTTGTAAGCAATGTGACTAAGTGTTAGCCATGGGATCTTGTATTACGGAACGAGTAAAGAGACTTGCCGGTAACGAGATTGAACTAGGTATAGAGATACCGACGATCGAATCTCGGGCAAGTAACATACCGAAGAACAAAGGGATTAGCGTACGGGATTAACTGAATCCTTGACATAGAGGTTCAACCGATAAAGATCTTTGTAGAATATGTAGGAACCAATATGGGCATCTAGGTCCCACTATTGGTTATTGACCGTAGAGGTGTCTCGGTCATGTCTACATAGTTCTCGAACCCGCAGGGTCTGCACACTTAACGTTCGGTGACGTTTCAGTAGGATTGAGTTATGTATGGTGGTGACCGAAGGTTGTTCGGAGTCCCGGATGAGATCCCGGACGTCACGAGGAGCTCCGGAATGGTTCGGAGGTAAAGATTGATATATAGGAAGTCCCGTTTTGGCCACCGGAAAAGTTTCGGGTATTTCTGGTAGTGTACCGGGAGGGTTCCGGGGGACCATCGGGAGGGGCCTCTCGCCCCAAAGGGCCTCATGGGCTGTGGGAGGAGGCAAACCAGCCCCTAGTGGGCTGGACGAAGCCCCCACTAAAGCCCATGCGGCTAGGGGTGGAAAAACCCAAGAGGTGGAAAAGGTTTCCAAGTGGGGGAGGAATCCTACTCCTAGTAGGATTGGAGTAGGACTCCTCCACCTCTCCCACTTCGGCCGACTCCTAGGGGCAGCCCTAGGGGCGCCGGCCTCCCTCCCCTTCCTCCTATATATACTGGAGGGGAGAGAGGGCAGCCACACCAGAAAACCCTAGGCCACGGTGCAGCCCTCTCTCCCTGATAGATCAAATCCTCTAGTTTTCAGTAGTGCTTAGGCGAAGCCCTGCTGGAATAGTTCCACCACCACCACCGCCGTGCCGTCGCGCTGCCGGAGAACTCATCTACCTCTCTGCTCCCTCTTGCTGGATCAAGAAGGCGGAGATCGTCATCGAGATGTACGTGTGCTGAACGCGGAGGTGCCGTCGGTTTGGTGCTAGATCGGAAGGACCGTGATTGGATCGCGGGACGGATCGTGATCGGATCGCGGGACGGCTAGTGTTTTGGATCGCGAAGACGTTCGACTACATCAACCACATTTCTTAACGCTTCCCGCTTAGCGATCTACAAGGGTATGTAGATCCACTCTCCCTCTCGTAGATGCTCATCACCATGGATAGATCTTGCGTGTGCATAGGAAATTTTTTGTTTCCCATGCAACGTTCCCCAACAATTCCCCGATGGGTATGCAGCGAATCTAAAGAGGGGAGCGAGTCTTGAAAAATTGAAAATATTTGGTCTCAAGAGTCATGATTGGCACATATGGCTTGAGCGGGTAATGCCGGTGATGTTGCGTGGCTTTATCCCTGAGGATGAATGGCTAGTACTCGCAGAGCTGAGCTATTTCTTCCATTCTCTTTGTGTGAAAGAACTATCACCTGGCGTGCTAGATGAAATGGAAGAGTTGCCGCCGGAGTTTATCTGCAAGTTAGAGAAGATCTTTCCACCGGGCTTCTTTAATCCAATGCAACATTTGATTTTGCATCTCCCGACCGAGGCAAGATTGGGGGGCCCGTGCAAAATCGTTGGTGCTATGCAACTAAGAGGATGCAGAAGATGCTTCGAGCAAAATGTAAAAATAAACGTAGAATTGAAGCATCGATGGCCGAGACATTCATTACTGAGGAGGCGGCAAACTTCGTGACAACACACTACGAAGCCAAAAATCATCATTTGCATAATTCGAAGCCTCGGTACAATGCTGGCGACCCTAAAAAAGGTCGATCCAACCTCAGCCTATTCAAAGGGAAGCTCGCACCAGCCGGTGCTTCGAAAGCAATAGCGTTGGATGTCGAAGAATGGCGGACCATTTCGTTGTATATCTTCAACAACCTAATGGAAGGCTGGCCGTACATCGAGTAAGTTCTCGGTACATTGTTTTGCCACTTCTAATTCCTTTGAACTGCTCTTATTCCCGGATATTTGATACAGTCGATACGTCACCAAATTCTCGGATGGAGCGCCAAAAGGATTCCATCGAAGAGTATGAGCTTCTGGCAAAGATGGAGGCGGCTATCCCGGTTTCATCTCTTGGTTCAAACAAACGGTAATTTCCATTAGACCATTTCAATTCTTCGTCTAATTTGCGGCTAATGAAACAATCCTTTCGTATTAAACTTGTATGCTAATTCAGAGTCTATGGACGCCGAATTGAGACAAGTCGCTAATGGTTTTGACTATAAGGTCCGTTCATTTGACAAATACAACATCAACGGGTATCGCTTTCGTACCTTTGGCAAAGAGCTATCTATGGCCGACCGAAAGTCTACAAATTGTTGTGTCTCTGCTATCGAAGAAGGAGGTACCGAGTATTATGGAAGAGTTGAAGCAATTTATGAACTTCTATTCTATGGTGAAAACCCACCGAACGTCGTAGTCTTCAAATGTTATTGGTTCCAGCCGAAGGAGACTAGAAGGACTCATGAACATATAGGGCTAGTCTAAATCAAACAAAGCACCCATTTAGATGTTCCCGATGTCTATATTACGGCTCAACAGGCGACCCAAGTTTTCTATCTACTGTGGGTCTGCCAAACTGATCCAAATCTGAATGGTTGGGATGTCATTTATGAAGTGCCGCCACGTTTTAGACCACCTCCCCTCAATGAAGAGGATTATGAACCTCACATTAACCCAGACACATATGAAGGAGAATTCTTCCAAGAAACACGTCTTTCCAAAAAATGTTTCAAGAACCGCTCTACTTCACCCCAGAACATTGAAGTAGACGGCGACAGTGAATCCGACTTCACCCCTGAGCCGGAACAAGAAGAGCCGGAAGAAGAAGAGGTTACTGTTGCCGATGACCTATCAATGCTTGACCGATAACATAAAGGAGGCCTTTCACATGTTGTTCCCGATAGTGATGATGATGATGCATTTATTGATCCTGGAGCATATATCGACGATCAAGATTATTATTAGTTCATGTCAGGTATTCAATTTTTATTATATACATGATGATGATACACTTAAATTATATACATATTATTATTCATGTCGGTATTCAATTTTTTTATGTTGTACTAATTTCGTTTACTCTTTGTCATGGCAGGTGTTGAAAGATGGTGGGCGCGGGTCCAGAGCGATCCGCGGCTTGTTCGTCGGCGCGTGGTGGGAGGGGTACTTCCATTCCACCTGATTCTCTCCAGAGAGTGTTGCTCGACAGTTTGCATACACAGGCGGGCGCTTCTTCGTCGGCGCCGATGCCCACCGGGAGAGGAGGTCGGGGGAAGAAGAGAGGAGGAGGTAGAGGTACACATGCCCGCGGGAGAGGTACGTGGGCTGCTGCGCCTTCCTCGCCGCCACCCCCAGCTGATTCACCCGAGCACAGGACTGCTAGGGTGGACCCGTCTGAGGTGGAGGCTACGCGGACTCCTGTCCACGAGCCTCGGGTCAACGAGCCTTCGACCCACAAGACTCCTGTCCCAGACGCTTCGTCCCACGAGACTCCAGAGCAGAGCAGGGATCGGGCTACGTCCCAGCAGACCCCATGGGATACTGATACGTCTCCAACATATCTATAATTTTTTATTGTTCCATGCTATTATATTATCTGTTTTGGATGTTTTATATGCTTTAATATGCTATTTTATATTATTTTTGGGACTAACCTATTAATCTAGAGCCTAGTGCCAGTTTCTGTTTTTTCCTAGTTTTTGAGTATTGCAGATAAGGAATATTAAACGGAGTCCAACCGGAATAAAATCTTCGGAATGATTTTTCTTGGACCAGAAGAAACCCAGCAGACTTGGAGATGAAGGCAGGAGACCTGCCGTGGCGTCACAAGCCACCAGGGCACGCCCTAGGGGGGCGCCCCCCTGGCTTGTGGCCCCACGGCAGCCCTCCTAACCCTATTCTTCGGCCTATAAATTCCCAAATATTTCCTGGATACCAAAAAGAGCCACGAAAATACTTTTCCGCCACCGGAAGCCTCTGTTCCCGTGAGATCCAATCTTGGAGCCTTTTTCGGTAATCTGCCGAAGGGGGAATCGATCACGGAGGGCATCTACATCAACTCCATTGCCCCTCCGATGATGCGTGAGTAGTTCACCACAGACCTTTGGGTCCATAGCTAGTAGCTAGATGGCTTCTTCTCTCTCTTTGTTCTTCAATACCATGTTCTTCATGATCTTCATGGAGATCTATCCGATGTAATACTCTTTTGCGGTGTGTTTGTCGAGATCCGATGAATTGTGGGTTTATGATCAGCTTATCTATGAATATTATTTGAATCTTCTCTGAATTCTTATATGCATGATTTCATATCTTTGCAAGTCTCTTCGAGTTATTGGTTTGGTTTGGCCAACTAGATTGGTAATTCTTGCAATGGGAGAAGTGCTTAGTTTTGGGTTCAATCTTGCGGTGTCCTCACCCAGTGACAAAGTAGGGGTAGCGAGGCACGTATTTGTATTGTTGCCATCGAGGATAAAAAGATGGGGTTTTCATCATATTTCTTGAGTTTATCCCTCTACATCATGTCATCTTACCTAATGTGTTACTCTGTTCTTCATGAACTTAATACTCTAGATGCAGGCAGGAGTCGGTCGATGTGTGGAGTAATAATAGTAGATGCAGAATCGTTTCGGTCTACTTGACACGGACGTGATGCCTATATGCATAATCATTTCCTTGGATATCTTCATAATTATTCGCTTTTCTATCAATTGCTCGACAGTAATTTGTTCACCCACCGTGTTATTTTCCTTCATGAGAGAAGCCTCTAGTGAAACCTATGGCCCCCGGGTCTATTTTCCACATTATATTTTCAGATCTATAAACCAAAAATACCAAAAATACCTCGCTGCATTCTTTTTACTTTTGTTTTACTTTTTGTTTTAGCAATCCTATCTATCTATCTGTATCAGATCTCATCCTTGCAAGTAACCGTGAAGGGATTGACAACCCCTTTATAGCGTTGGGTGCAAGCGTTTGATTATTTCTGTAGGTACATCTATTGGAGACTTGCTTGTATCTCCTACTGGATTGATACCTTGGTTCTCAACAACTGAGGGAAATACTTATCTACTTTGCTGCATCACCCTTTCCTCTTCAATGGAAAACCAACACATGCTCAATAAGTAGCAAGAAGGATTTCTGGTGCCGTTGCCGGGGAGATCTACATCAAGCCTACCAAGTACCCATCACAAACTCATCTCTTGCATTTACATTATTTGCCATCTGCATGTCGTTTTCCTCTCCCCCACTTCTAAAATGATTTTCAGAAAAACCAAAAAGATTTGCCTTTTTATTCGCCCTTCTTCCGTTCGTCTTTTTGTTTGCTTTTTGTTTGCTTGTGTTGCCATGTGCCTTCTATTTGCTTGCATCTTCGCTTGCTAAAAATCTATTGATATGGACCCTCATCCACTTGCTAATCTTTTTAAAAGACCAAATTATGATGAACCAATTGCTAGCGAGTTGAGTGCACTTGATTATCTCTATGAAGTTTTGTTTGAAAATCATGAATCTGAAAATTTTGACGAAGTGTTGAAAGAAGAAATTTATAAGGTGATTCATGATAGATCCTTGATTGAAAAGCATGATTGCAATGATGTTACTATAAATTCTATTAATGTCAATTATGTTAATGATATGCAAAACTACAAGCTTGGGGATGATAATTTTTTCATGTCCACTTCCTATTGCAATGATCATGATTGGGGTGATAATGCTTCTTATGATCTTGATAATTTATTTAAGCCTCATGTTGAATATGTTATTGATAATAATGTTTGCAATAGTATTGAAAGTGGGTTTGGAAGAGTGTCAACTTTAGGCATTATTGATCCCACTGTTTTGGAGAGTGTTCAATCTTATGAAATTTTTGATAAAAGTGGGTTTGGAGAGGTCATGACTTTAGTTAATGATAATCCCACTATTTTGGAAGAGTGTCAACTTTGCATGCATGTGGATCATGAACAGAAAATTTTATATGATAGTTATATTGTTGAATTCCTTCATGAAGCTACTGAAATTTATTATGAGGGAGGAACATATGCTTGTAGGAATTGCAATAATATCAAGTTTCCTCTCTATGTGTTTAAAGTTTTGAAGTTTTGCTTGTTTTGCCTTCCTATGCTAGTTGATTCTTGTTCCCATTTATTGTTTGCTCACAAAATCCCTATGCATAGGAAGTGGGTTAGACTTAAATGTGTTTTTCATGCTATTCATGATGCTCTTTTGCATATCTCAATTACTACTTTTTATGTGAGCATCATTGAAATCGTTATGCCTAGCAAGGGGCGTTAAACAATAGCGCTTGTTGGGAGGCAACCCAATTTTATTTTTATGATTTTGTTTTTGCTTCTGGTTTTGAGTGTTTTACACATTATTACCTCTGTAGTAATTGTGTTTTCTTGTTTAAATTAGTGTTTGGGCCAAGTAAGACCTTTGGGATGGTCTACGGTGTTTGTGATTTGATTTTGCTGAAAAAAAGAAACTTTTGCTCTCAGTCCAGGAATTTTGTAAATTCACTGGAACGTGATTTTGATCTAAAATTTTTACACAAGATTTATATACAAATTTCCCTGATTTTCCTAATTTTTCATAATTTTTGGAGTTACAGAAGTATTCGAAGTCTATAGATTGCTACAGACTGTTCTGTTTTAGACAGATTCTTTTTCTTTGTGTTGTTTGCTTATTTTGATGTATCTATGGGTTGTATCGTGGGGTATGAACCATGGAGAAGTTGGAATACAGTAGATATTACACCAATATAAATAAAGAATGAGTTCACAACAGTACCTAAAGTGGTGATTAATTTTTCTTATACTAACGGATCTCATGAGTTTTCTGTTGAGTTTTGTGTTGTGAAGTTTTCAAGTTTTGGGTAAAGATTTGATGGACTATGGAATAAGGAGTGGCAAGAGCCTAAGCTTGGGGATGCCCATGGAACCCCAAGCCATATTCAAGGATACCAAAAAGCCTAAGCTTGGGGATGCCCCGGAAGGCATCCCCTCTTTCGTCTTCAATCCATCGGTAAATTTACTTGAGGCTATATTTTTATTCACCACATGATATGTGTTTTACTTGGAGCGTCTTGTATGATATGAGTCTTTGCTTTTTAGTTTGACACAATCATCCTTGCTGCACACATCTTTTGAGGGGGACACGCATTTAATCGTGAATTTATTAGAATACTCTATGTGCTTCACTTATATCTTTTGAGCTAGGCAATGTTGCTCTAGTGCTTCACTTATATCTTTTTAGAGCATGGTGGTGTTTTATTTTATAGAAATTATTGAACTCTCGTACCTCACTTATATTATTTTGAGAGTCTTTAAACAGCATGGTAATTGGTTTAGGTTATGAATTTAGTCCTAATATAATGGGCATCCAAGAGGGATATAATAAAAACTTTCATATTAAGTGCATTGAATACTATGAGAAGTTTGATTCCTTGCATATAGTTTTGAGATATGAAGATGGTAATATGAGAGTCATGCTAGTGAGTAGTTGTGAATTGGAAGAAATACTTATGTTAAAGTTTGTGATTCCCGTAGCATGCACGTATGGTGAACCGTTATGTAACGAAGTCGGAGCATGATTTGTTTAATGATTGTCAACCTTTGTGTGAGGGTCGGGAGCGCGCGATGGTTAACTCCTACCAACCTCTCCCCTAGGAGCATGCGTCTAATGCTTTGCTTTGATAACTAATAGACTTTTGCAATAAGTATGTGAGTTCTTTATGACTAATGTTGAGTCCATGGATTATACGCACTCTCACCCTTCCACCTTTGCTAGCCTCTCTAGTACCGCGCAACTTTCGCCGGTGCATTAAACCCACCTTCCTCAAAACAGCCACCATATACTTTCCTCAAAACAGCCACCATACCTACCTATTATGGCATTTCCATAGCCATTCCGAGATATATTGCCATGCAACTTCCACCGTTCCGTTTTTCATGACACGCACCATCACTTTCATATTGCATATAGAGTCATATTTTGTTCTAGGTATCGAGTTGTAATTTTTGAGTTGTAAGTAAATAAAAGTGTGATGATTTTCATTATTAGAGCATTGTTCCCGTGAGAGAAAAGGATGATGGAAGCTATGAATCCCTCACAAGTTGGGATGAGTCTCCAGACTTTATAAATAATAAAAGAGGCCAGCGAAGCCCATATAAAAAAGAGGCCAAAGATGCCCACCAAAATAAAAAATAAAAAAAAAATGAGAGAAAGAGAGAAGGGACAATTGCTACTATCTTTTTCCACACTTGTGCTTCAAAGTAGCACCATGATCTTCATGATAGAGAGTCTCCTATATTGTCACTTTCATATAACTAGTGGAATTTTTCATCTTATGCACAACCACTTAGTTTTCTTTTTGAGGTTTCATACACTTATAGCTCTAGTGCATTCGTTGCATGGCAATCCCTACTCACTCACATTGATATCTATTGATGGGCATCTCCATAGCCCGTTGATACACCTAGTTGATGTGAGACTATCTTCTCCTTTTTCCTCAGAACCTCCACCATATTCTATTCCACCTATAGTGCTATATCCATGGCTCACGCTCATGTATTGCGTGAGCGTTGAAAAGGTTTGAGAACATAAAATGTGTGAAACAATTGCTTGACTTGTCATCGGGGTTGTACATGATTTAGATACTTTGTGTGGGGAAGATGGAGCATAGCCAGACCATATGATTTTGTAGGGATAACTTTCTAAGGCCATGTTATTTCGAAAGGACACAATTGCCTTGTTGGTATGCTTGAAGTATTACTGTTTTTATGTCAATATTAGACTTTTGTTTTGAATCTTATGGATCTGAATATTCATGCCACAATAAAGAATATTACATGGATAAATATGTTAGGTAGCATTTCACATCAAAAATTCTGTTTTTATCATTTACCTACTCGAGGACGAGCAGGAATTAAGCTTGGGGATGCTTGATACGTCACCAACGTATCTATAATTTTTTATTGTTCCATGCTATTATATTATCTATTTTGGATGTTTTATATGCTTTAATATGCTATTTTATATTATTTTTGGGACTAACCTATTAATCTAGAGCCTAGTGCCAGTTTTTGTTTTTTCCTTGTTTTTGAGTATTGCAGATAAGGAATATTAAACGGAGTCCAAACGGAATAAAATCTTCGGAATGATTTTTCTTGGACTAGAAGAAACCCAGCAGACTTGGAGATGAAGGCAGGAGACCTGCTGTGGCGTCACAAGCCACCAGGGCGCGCCCTAGGGGGGGCGCCCCCTGGCTTGTGGCCCCACGGCAGCCCTCCTAACCCTATTCTTCGACCTATAAATTCCCAAATATTCCCTGGATACCAAAAAGAGCCACGGAAATACTTTTCCGCCGCCGGAAGCCTCTGTTCCCGTGAGATCCACTCTTGGAGCCTTTTCCGGTAATCTACCGGAGGGGGAATCGATCACGGAGGGCATCTATATCAACTCCATTGCCCCTCCGATGATGCGTGAGTAGTTCACCATAGACCTTCGGGTCCATAGCTAGTAGCTAGATGGCTTCTTCTCTCTCTTTGTTCTTCAATACCATGTTCTTCATGATCTTCATGGAGATCTATCCGATGTAATACTCTTTTGCGGTGTGTTTGTCGAGATCCGATGAATTGTGGGTTTATGATCAGCTTATCTATGAATATTATTTGAATCTTCTCTGAATTCTTATATGCATGATTTCATATCTTTGCAAGTCTCTTCGAGTTATTGGTTTGGTTTGGCCAACTAGATTGGTAATTCTTGCAATGGGAGAAGTGCTTAGTTTTGGGTTCAATCTTGCGGTGTCCTCACCCAGTGACAAAGTAGGGGTAGCGAGGCACGTATTTGTATTGTTGCCATTGAGGATAAAAAGATGGGGTTTTCATCATATTGCTTGAGTTTATCCCTCTACATCATGTCATCTTACCTAATGCGTTACTCTGTTCTTCATGAACTTAATACTCTAGATGCAGGCAGGAGTCGGTCGATGTGTGGAGTAATAGTAGTAGATGCAGAATCGTTTCGGTCTACTTGACACGGACGTGATGCCTATATGCATAATCATTGCCTTGGATATCTTCATAATTATTCGCTTTTCTATCAATTGCTCGACAGTAATTTGTTCACCCACTGTGTTATTTTCCTTCATGAGAGAAGCCTCTAGTGAAACCTATGCCCCCCGGGTCTATTTTCCACATTATATTTTCAGATCTATAAACCAAAAATACCAAAAATACCTCGCTGCATTCTTTTTACTTTTCGTTTTAGCTATCCTATCTATCTATTTCTATCAGATCTCATCCTTGCAAGTAACCGTGAAGGGATTGACAACCCCTTTATAGCGTTGGGTGCAAGCGTTTGATTATTTGTGTAGGTACATCTATTGGGGACTTGCTTGTATCTCCTACTGGATTGATACCTTGGTTCTCAACAACTGAGGGAAATACTTATCTACTTTGCTGCATCACCCTTTCCTCTTCAAGGGAAAACCAACGCATGCTCAAGAAGTAGCAGATACCTGGCCGGATCTGCGTTAGCAGGAGCCGAGTGGCCATGCTGATGGTGGCGGGGATCGGTTTTCTGATAGCGAGGATGAGGTGGTTGAGGGGGCCACCGTCTACCAGCGTGGTAGTACACGGCTCCTGCCCGTGTCGGTGACCCGCGAGCAGAGGCCGGTGATTAGGCCTGATGGGGAGAAGTAAGTGCATTTACTCTTTTTTAACCTTTTGCCTTCATGTTTCTTCAAATATCTAATGCCTTGGCTTTGTCATAAAGCAGGGGTTGGAAACACGGCAGGGATGTTCGCAGGCCCAACACCGTCCTTGGTGTGATTTGCCGGCAAAACTTCCCGGGTTTTGTCACGTTGCCCAGTGAGGGTCAGCTTCCAGAGCTAGGATTGACCTGGGAGCACTACTTGGCTGCCCCGGCCTCGCCGGAGGAGATGATCGACGGTGTCTTGTGCCACACGAGGGCCGACATGGTGATCAAACAGTTTTGGGTAATTTCTCCTTTACACAATTAAAAATCAACAATAGCTAGTTATTGTACTAATCAGTGTTGTCTCGTTTGATTGCAGACCTTCTACAGGTGCGAGGAGGGATACGAGGAGGCTGCGGCAAAGGTTATCGATGGCGAGTGCAGGCGCCTACTACAGAACTTAAGGCATGAGGCTCGGCCACAGGCTGTTCGAGACTACTGCGCCTCGCGTGGTGTTAAGAAGGACAAGTCGTCGTGCCGCGGAAAGTTTCTGCAGAAGGAGCAGTACATGAAGGTAATTACCTATTCTTAAGGCCTTGTACTTAGTTTCCTTGATTTGATTCGTAGGCGTAGCGCTCAAATTTCTCTTTACTAACTTAGGTGCCCCCGAGATGGTGTGCGGATAAGATGGATTGTTGGGAGGTGTTGGTGGATGAGAGATGCTCAGACGAATGGCCAGCCGTCCACAACAATGCCAAGGATCGGCGTGCCAAAATGGTTGGTGTGCCACACCATCAAGGCAGCGCCAACTTATATTAGTTCGGGCGGAGCTGGGTATGTGGTTTGCTTCATGATTCATGCAATTCATTCTTGCTGCTAGCTTGAGCCCTTTACTAATACTTTGTTCCTCTCTCTCTCTCTTTTAGGCGCACTATAATAACACGGAGGTGCCAGAGGTGTACGACCTCTATGCCATGGCCCATACTGCCTCGTACAAGAAGGCCAAGGCATTCTCTGAGTCTGACCTCGATCATCCCGAGAACTTCACCAACATCTCCTCCCACCACAAGCTCGTGAGGTACAGAGATCAGGGGAAGGCGAGGAAAGGGGAGGACTTTAACCCGAGCCAGCATCCTATTGATCCAGAGCTGGTGATGATAGCTGGCGGCGGGAGGCCCCATGGCTCGATAGCCATTGGAGATGGACTTATACGGTCTTCTCGCACTCTCCGGGAGATCAAGGCGCGCCAAACGAGCTCCTGTCCTGAGATCAGGCCTCGTCCTCGGCCAGTCGAGCTCGCCATCGAGGTTAGTCATACAGACTTAGATAGCTTTCCTCCATTACATTATGTGTGCGAACAAAGATGATTACAATGCTAACGAGGAGTTGTGTTGCAGGCTGCTCTTCAGAAAGAGAGAGAGAGGCAACCCAGGCGCTTCTGGAGGATAGGGACCGGCAGGCGGCAGAGAAGGAGAGGGAGTTCAAGGAGAGGATGGCTAGGTTGTTGGAGTAGGAGAGGGCACGGAACGAGGCGTCTCACCGGGCCATGTACGAGCTCTTCATGGTAAGTTTCTTCTTCATATTAGCCAAGTCATGCATGTAATGTTCGTTTCATTAATAACTAATATGATTGACTTGTCAAAACCAAATGTGCAGTCTATGTGCGAGAAGTCCGGCCAGACCCCTCCGCCGATGCCAGTCATTACCACGGCGGGAACGGTGAGTTTCATTTGAATGGTCATTAGTTACTAGTCTTAACAGTTCAGTGTCATCATGCTAACGAGACATTGCAAATGATCTTTGGTGCAGCATAACTCCCGAGCCGCATCGCACGACCCTTCTCCAGGGCATCCTTTTCCAGGTGAAACCGGCCCGAGCAACCCTGGTGCTTCACCTCCGTGATGACGAGGACGGTAAGTTTTCTCTAGACCTATACTTAGCTTATTTAGTTCATTTATGGCATAATTAGCTTACTTAGGTCAAAAATGGCATAATAACCTTGGTTAGCTCATAAATGTCATATACTTAGCTTATTGTCCTCCAAAGGGACATAATAAGCTTACTTAGCTCCAATATGACCTAGTTTACCTAAGTTAGCTCTAAAATGACCTATACTTAGCTTTGTTTCCTCCAAAATGACATAATAAGCTTACGTAGCTCCAAAATGACCTATTTTACCTAAGTTAGCTCTAAAATGACCTATACTTAGCTTTGTTTCCTCCAAAATGACATAATAAGCTTACTTAGCTCCAAAAGGACCTATTTTACCTAAGTTAGCTCTAAAATGACCTATACTTAGCTTTGTTTCCTCCACAATGACACAATAAGCTTAGTTAACTGAAAAATGGCATAATTACCTAGGTTAGCTCAATAATGACCTGTACTTAGCTTACTTATGTCAAAAATGGCATAATTAGCTTACTTAGGTCAAAAATGGCATAATAACCTTGGTAACCTCATAAATGTCATATACTTAGCTTATTTTCTTGCAAAATGACACAATAAGCTTAGTTAGGTCAAAAATGGCATAATTACTTAGGTTAGCTCTAAAATGACACAAATAAGCAATAATAAGAAGAAAAACAAGAGGACAAAGAGAAAGAGAAGAAACACGCTTCTTCTTCTTCTAGATCTTCTTCTTCTTCTTCTTCTAGATCTTCTTCTTCTTCTTCTAGTATTTTTCTTCTAACTTTCTTATTTCCCATTTTGCATACTTGATTCACTTCACGGAAGCTTGCATTGATGGAGTGCTTGTGTTTACTTTCTGTTTTGATTTTGTATCGATGAACAATGTGAAACTTGCTACCTACAGATGAAACTATTGTAATATGGATGAAACTATGTATGTATGGATGGAACTATATGGTGAAACTTGCATTTTTGATTTGGTATGTTTGTTGGATGATCATATCCATATGGCAGGGATATAGTTTCTGTGAAATATATATATATATATATATCATATATTTGTTGGAAATATGCCCTAGAGGCAATAATAAATTAGTTATTATCATATTTCCTTGTTCATGATAATCGTTTATTATCCATGCTATAATTGTATTGATTGGAAACTCAAATACATGTGTGGGTACATAGACAACACTGTGTCCCTAGTATGCCTACAATAAGACTAGCTCGTTGATCAAAGATGGTTAAGGTTTCCTAGCCATAGACATGAGATGTCATTTGATAACGGGATCACATCATTAGGAGAATGATGTGATGGACAAGACCCAAACTGTGAACGTTGCATATGATCGTGTCAGTTTATTGCTATTGTTTTCTGCATGTCAAGTATCTGTTCCTATGACCATGAGATCATGCAACTCACTGACACCGGAGGAATACCTTGTGTGTATCAAACGTCACAATGTAACTGGGTGACTATAAAGATGCTCTACAGGTATCTCCGAAGGTGTCTGTTAAGTTGGCATGGATCAAGACTGGGATTTGTTACTCCGTGTGACGGAGAGGTATCTCAGGGCCCACTCGGTAATACAATATCATAATGAGCCTTGCAAGCAAAGTGACTAAAGTGTTAGCCACGGGATCTTGTATTACGGAACGAGTAAAGAGACTTGCCGATAACGAGATTGAACTAGGTATGGAGATACCGCCGATCGAATCTCGGGCAAGTAACATACCGATAAACAAAGGGAACATCGTACGGGATTAACTGAATCCTTGACATAGAGGTTCAACCGATAAAGATCTTCGTAGAATATGTAGGAACCAATATGGGCATCCAGGTCCCACTATTGGTTATTGACCGTAGAGGTGTCTCGGTCATGTCTACATAGTTCTCGAACCCGCAGGGTCTGCACACTTAACGTTCGGTGACGTTTCGGTAGTATTGAGTTATGCATGGTGGTGACCGAAGGTTGTTCAGAGTCTCGGATGAGATCCCGGACGTCATGAGGAGCTCCGGAATGGTCCGGAGGTAAAGATTTATATATGGGAAGTCATATTTTGGCGACCGGAAAAGTTTCGGGTTTTTCCGGTATTGTACCGGGAAGCTTCTAGAAGGTAGTGGAATCTTCCGGAGGAGTCCGGAAGTCCACCAAGGGTTCCACCACGTCCCAAGGGTTTGCATGGGCTGAGGGGAGGCGCTCTGGCCTTATTGGGCCAGGCGCACAAGTCCCTCAAGGCCCATGTGGCTTGAGAGAGGTGGAAAGTCCACCTGTTTATGGAAAGGGAGGGAATTGGACTAGGAGTCCAACTCCTCCCCCTTGGCTGCGCCCTAGGGCTTGGAGGGGCTGATCTCCACGCCCCTCCATCTATATATAGAGGGGAGGGGGCGCCCCAAGAGCACACACGAAGCCCTTGGTGCCCCTCTCTCTCCCTGGATCGTTTTCTCCTCCGTTCGCGGTTTCGGTAGCGCTAGGCGTAGCCCTGCCGGGATAGCACCACCACCACCGCCACCACGCCGTTATGTTGCCGGAGAACTCATCTACCTCTCCACTCCCTCTTGCTGGATCAAGAAGGCGGAGATCGTCATCGAGCTGTACGTGTGCTGAACGCGGAGGTGTCGTCCGTTCGGCACTAGATCGTGATTGGATCGCAGGACGCTCGGCGATTTGGATCGCGAAGACGTTCGACTACATCAACCGCGTTTCTTAACGCTTCCCACTTAGCGATCTACAAGGGTATGTAGATCCACTCTCCCTCTCGTAGATGCTCATCACCATGGATAGATCTTGCGTGTGCGTAGGAATTTTTTTGTTTCCCATGCAACGTTCCCCAACAGTGGCATCATGAGCTAGGTCTATGCGTAGATGAGATCACGAGTAGAACACAAAGGAGTTTGTGGGCGTTGATATTCAGATTGCTTCCTCCCTTGGTCTTTTCTTGATTCAGCGGTATTGTGGGATGAAGCGGCCCGGACCAACCTTACTCGTACGCTTACGAGAGACCGGTTCCATCAACTGACATGTAACTTTGTTGCATAAAGATGGCTGGCGGGTGTCTGTCTCTCCCACTTTAGTTGAATCGGATTCGACAAAGGCGGTCCTTGAGAAGGTTGAATAACAGTTTGTGTATCACCGTTGTGGTTTATGCGTAGGTAAGAATCATTCTTGCTAGATACCCGTAGCAGCCACGTAAAACTTGCAACAACAATTAGAGGACGTCTAACTTGTTTTTGCAGGGTATGTTGTGATGTGATATGGCCAATTACATGATGAGATATATGTGATGTATGAGATGATCATGTTTTGTATAGAATATCACGACTTGCATGTCGATGAGTACGGCAACCGGCAGGAGCCATAGGGTTGTCTTTAATTTATTTTCGCCGTTTTTGCTTTACTTTATCGCTATGAGTTAGCAATAGTCGTAGAAGCAACAGTTGGCGCGACAACCTCATGGCGACACGTTGATGGAGATCAAGATGATGGAGATCATGGTGTCATACCGGTGACGATGGAGATCATGCCGGTGCTTTGGAGATGGAGATCAAAAGCACAAGTTCATGGCCATATCATGTCACTTATGATTTGCATGTGATGTTACTCCTTTTATGCATCTTATTTTTGCTTAGGACGACGATAGCATTATAAGGTGATCCCTCACTAAAATTTCAAGATAAAATTGTGTTCTCCCCGAGTGTGCACCGTTGCGAAAGTTCGTCGTTTTGAGACACCACGTGATGATCGGGTGTGATAGACTCTACGTTCACATACAACGGGTGCAAGCCAGTGTTGCACGTGCGGAACACTCGGGTTAAACTTGACGAGCCTAGCATGTACAGACATGGCCTCGGAACACAAGAGACCGAAGGGTCGAACATGAGTCATATAGTAGATATGATCAACATGAAGATGTTCACCATTGAAACCACCTCATCTCACGTGATGATCGGACTTGGGTTGGTGAATTTGGATCATGTGACACTTGAATGACCAGAGGGATGTCAATTTGAGTGGGAGTTTTTAATATGATTAACTAAACTCATTATCTTGAACAATAGTCTAAGTTGTCTTTGCAAATTATGTTGTAGATCAATAGCTCGCGTTGTAGCTCCCTTGAATTTTTATATGTTCCTAGAGAAATAGAGTTGAAAGATGATGGTAGCAATAATGCGGACTGGGTCCATGATGTGAGGATTGTCCTCATTGCCGCACTGAAAGCTTATGTCCTTAATGCACCGCTCGGTGCGCCACCCCCTCAAGCGTCGTCTGTAGATGTTGTGAACATCTGACAGGCATGTTCTGATGACTACTTGATAGTTCAGTGCGTCATGCATTACGGCTTAAAATTGAGGCTCCAAAACGTTTTGAACGTCACGGAACATATGAGATGTTCTAAGAGCTGAAATTGGGATCTCAGGCTCGTGCCCGTGTTGAGAGGTATGAGACCTCCAACAAGATTCTTTGCCTGCAAGATGAAGGAGAATAGCTCAATCGGTAAGCATGTGCTCAGATTGTCTGGGTGCTACAATCGCTTGAATCGAGTGGGAGTTGATCTTCCAGATAAGATAGTGGTTGATATAGTTCTCCAAGTCACTGCCACAAAGCTACTAGAGCTTCGTGATGAACTATGAAATGCCAAGGATGGAAATTATAATCCCTAAGCAATTCACGATGTTTGACACCGCGCAGGTAGAAATCAAGAAGGGGCATCAAGTGTTGATGGTTAGTAAAACCACTAGTTTCGAGAAGGGCAATGGCAAGAAGGGAAACTTCATGGATGGCAAGCCAGTTGCTGCTCCAGTGAAGAAACCCAAGGTTGAACCCAAACCCGAGACTAAGTGCCTCTATTATGAGGAGAGCGGTCGCTGAAGCGGAACAACCCTAGATACTTGGTAGATAAGAAGGCTGGCAACGTCAACAGAAGTATATTTGATATACGTTTTGTTCATGTGTACCTCACTAGTACTCCTAGTAGCACCTGGGTATTAGATATCGGTTCAGTTGCTAAATGTTGGTAACTCGAAATAAAAGCTACGAAATAAACGGAGACTAGCTAAGGGTGAGGTGACGATGTGCGTTGGAAGTGTTTCCAAGGTTGATGTGATCACCATCGCACGCTCTCTCTACCTTCGGGATTAGTGATGAACCTAAATAAATGTTATTTGGTGTTTGCGTTGAGCATGAACGTGATTGGATCGTGTTTATTGCAATGCGGTTATTCATTTAAGTTAGAGAATAATGGTTATTCTATTTACATGAATAATACCTTCAATGGTCATGCACGCAATGAGAATGGTTTATTGAATCTCGATCGTAGTAATACACATGTTCATAATATTGATGCCAAAAGATGCAAAGTTAATAATGATAGTACCGCATACTTGTGGCACTGCCGCCAAGGTCATATATGTGTAAAGCGCATGAAGAAACTCCATGCTGATGGATCTTTTGACTCACTCGATTTCGAATCGGTTGAGACATGCGGACCATGCCTCATGGGCAAGATGACTAAAGACCCTGTTTTCTGATATGATGGAGCGGGCAAGTGACTTATTGGAAATGATACATGTTGATGTAAGCAATCAATGAGTGTTGAAGCGTGCGGGGGATATCGTTATTTTCTTACCTTCACTGATGATTTGAGTAGATATAGGTATATTTACTTAATGAAACACAAGTCTGAAACGTTTGAAAAGTTCAAGCAATTTCAGAGTGAAGTTGAAGATCATCGTGACAAGAAGATAAAATGTCTACGATATGATCGTGGAGGTGAATATCTGAGTTATGAGTTTGGTATGCAACTCAAGACAATGTGGAAGTTGTTTCACAACTCACGCCACCTGGAACACCATAGTGTGATGGTGTGTCCGAACGTCGTAGTCGTGCTCTATCGGATATGGTGCATACTATGATGTCTCTTATCAATTTACCACTATCGTTTTGGGGTTATGCATTAGAGACAACTATATTCACTTTAAATAGGGCACCATCTAAGTCCATTGAGATGACACCGGGAAATTTGGTTTGGTAGAAACCTAAAGCTGTCATTTCTTAGAGTTTGGGAATGCGACGCTTATGACTGATAAGCTCGAACCCAAAGCGGAAAAGTGCATCTTCATAAGATACCCTAAGGAAACAGTTGGGTATACCTTCTATCTCAGATCCAAGGGCAAAGTGTTTGTTGCTTAAAAACGGGTCCTTTCTTGAGAAAAAGTTTCTCTCGAAAGAATTGAGTGGGAGGAAAGTAGAACTTGATGCGGTTGTTAAACCGTCACTTCAGTTGGATAGTAGCACAACGCATAAAGATGTTTCTGCGACGCCTACACCAAGTGAAGAGGAAGCAAATGATGATGATCATGAAGCTTCAGATCAAGTTACTACCGAACCTCGTAGGTCGACAAGGACTCGTACCGCCCCTAAGTGGTACGTCAATCCTGTCTTGGAGGTCATGTTGTTAGACAACAGTGAACCTACGAGCTATGAAGAAGCAATGGTGGGCCCGGATTCCAACAAATGGCTAGGAGCCATGAAATCCGAGAAAGGATCCATGTATGAAAACCAAGTATGGACTTTGGTAGACTTGCCCGTTGAACAGCAGGCCGTTGAGTACAAATGGACCTTTAAGAAGAAGACAGACGCTGATGGTAAATGTCACCATTTATAAAGCTCGACTTGTCGCAAAGAAGTTTTTGACAAGTTCAAGAAGTTGACTACGATGAGACTTTCTCACCCGTAGTGATGCTAAAAGTCTGTTGGAATTATGTTAGCAGTTGCTGCATTTTTCAATTATGAAATCTGGCAGATGGATGTCAAAACATTGTTTCCTTAATGGTTTCTTTGAGGAAAGGTTGTATGTGATACAACCAGAAGGTTTTGTCAGTCCTAAGGATGCTAAAATTTATGCAAGCTTCAGCAATCCTTTTATGGACTGGAGCAAGCATCTCGGAGTTGGAATATACGCTTTGATGAGGTGATCAAAGTTTTTGGGTCTATACAAAGTTTATGAGAAACTTGTATTTACAATAAAGTGAGTGGGAGCACTATAGAATTTCTGATAAGTATATGTGGATGACATATTGTTGATCGGAAATGATGTAGAATTTCTAGAAAGCATAAAGGGTTGTTTGAAAGGAGTTTTTTAAAGGAAGACCTGGAATGAAGCTACTTAAATATTGGGCATCAAGATCTATAGAGATAGATCAAGACGTCTGATAAGACTTTCAACGAGTACATACCTTGACAAGATTTTGAAAGAGTTCAAAATGGATCAGTCAAAGAAAGAGTTCTTGCCTGATTTGTAAGGTGTGGAGTTGAGTGAGACTCAAAGCTCGACCACGGCAGAAGAAAGAGAAAGGACGAAGGTCATCCCCTATGCCTTATCCATAGGCTCTGTATAGTATGCCATGCTGTGTACCGCACCTGGTGTGTGCCTTGCCATGAGTCTGTCAAGGGGTACAAGAGTGGTCCAGGAGTGGATCACTGGACAGCGGTCAAAATTATCCTTAGTAACTAGGGTACTAAGGAAATGTTTCTCGATTATGGAGGTGATAAAGAGTTCGTCGTAAAGGGTTACGTCGATGCAAGCTTTAACACCAATCCGGATGACTCTTAGTAGCAATCCGGATACGTATAGTGGAGCAGCCATTTGGAAATGGCTCCAAGTGGAGCGTGGTAGCAGTATCTACAGTATGACATAAAGATTTGCAAAGTACACACGGATCTGAATGTCGCAGACCCGTTGACTAAAACCTCTTTCACATGCAAAACATGATCGAACCCCAGAACTCATTGGGTGTGAGATTCATAACAATGTAAATCACATAGCGACGTGAGCTAGATTATTGACTCTAGTGCAAGTGGGAGACTGTTGGAAATATGCCCTAGAGACAATAATAAATTAGTTATTATCATATTTCCTTGTTCATGATAATCGTTTATTATCCATGCTATAATTGTATTGATTGGAAACTCAAATACATGTGTGGGTACATAGACAACACGGTGTCCCTAGTATGCCTCTAATAAGACTAGCTCGTTGATCAAAGATGGTTAAGGTTTCCTAGCCATAGACATGAGATGTCATTTGATAACGGGATCACATCATTAGGAGAATGATGTGATGGACAAGACCCAAACTGTGAACATTGCATATGATCGTGACAGTTTATTGCTATTGTTTTCTGCATGTCAAGTATCTGTTCCTATGACCATGAGATCATGCAACTCATTGACACCGGAGGAATACCTTGTGTGTATCAAACGTCACAACGTAACTGGGTGACTATAAAGATGCTCTACAGGTATCTCCGAAGGTGTCTGTTAAGTTGGCATGGATCAAGACTGGGATTTGTTACTCCGTGTGACGGAGAGGTATCTCAGGGCCCACTCGGTAATACAATATCATAATGAGCCTTGCAAGCAAAGTGACTAAAGTGTTAGCCACGGGATCTTGTATTACGGAACGAGTAAAGAGACTTGCCGGTAACGAGATTGAACTAGGTATGGAGATACCGACGATCGAATCTTGGGCAAGTAACATACCGATAAACAAAGGGAACATCGTACGGGATTAATTGAATCCTTGACATAGAGGTTCAACTGATAAAGATTTTCGTAGAATATGTAGGAACCAATATGGGCATCCAGGTCCCACTATTGGTTATTGACTGTAGAGGTGTCTCGGTCATGTCTACATAGTTCTCGAACCCGCAGGGTCTGCACACTTAACGTTCGGTGATGTTTCGGTAGTATTGAGTTATGCATGGTGGTGACCGAAGGTTGTTTGGAGTCCCGGATGAGATCCCGGACGTCATGAGGAGCTCCGGAATGGTCCGGAGGTAAAGATTTATATATGGGATGTCATATTTTGGCGACCAGAAAAGTTTCGGGTTTTTCCGGTATTGTACCGGGAAGCTTCTAGAAGGTTCCGGAAACTTCCGGAGGACTCCGGAAGTCCACCAAGGGTTCCACCACGTCCCAAGGGTTTGCATGGGCTGAGGGGAGGCGCCCTGGCCTTATTGGGCCAGGCGCACAAGTCCCTCAAGGCCCATGTGGCTTGGGAGAGGTGGAAAGTCCACCTGTTTATGGAAAGGGAAGGAATTGGACTAGGAGTCCAACTCCTCCCCCTTGGCTGCGTCCTAGGGCTTGGAGGGGCTGATCTCCACACCCCTCCACCTATATATAGAGGGGAGGGGGCGCCCCAAGAGCACACACGAAGCCCTTGGCGCCCCTCTCTCTCCCTAGATCGTTTTCTCCTCCGTTCGCGGTTTCGGTAGCGCTAGGTGTAGCCCTGCCGGGATAGCACCACCACCACCGCCACCACGCTGTCGTGTTGCCGGAGAACTCATCTACCTCTCCGCTCCCTCTTGCTGGATCAAGAAGGCGGAGATCGTCATCGAGCTGTACGTGTGCCGAACGCGGAGGTGCCGTCCGTTTGGCACTAGATCGTGATTGGATCGCGGGACACTCGGCGATTTGGATCACGAAGACGTTCGACTACATCAACCGCGTTTCTTAACGCTTCCCGCTTAGCGATCTACAAGGGTATGTAGATCCACTCTCCCTCTCGTAGATGCTCATCACCATGGATAGATCTTGCGTGTGCGTAGGAAATTTTTTGTTTCCCATGCAACGTTCCCCAACAATATTTGCTTGTGAAAATGCTTGGATATATCAAAAAACAGAATAAAAATAGGCAATATAGTCACTTTGCCGTCTGCCACCGACGGCAAAGGGCTCTTTGCCGTCTGCCACAGACGGCAAAGGTGCCACGTGGCAGCAACCTGTGCAACCTGGGAGCACCAGGTCTGAGCCATTTGGCCACTTTGCCATCTGCTAGCAGACGGCAAAGGTGCCACGTTTTGCCGTCGGCTGGCACACGGCAAAGAATTGCAGTAGCCCATCTGTCCAGCTGGCCCATCCTGCCACTTTGCCGTCTCCGGCAGACGGCAAAGGAGCTTGACTCTTTGCCGTCTGCGGGCAGACGGCAAACGCTGCCGTTAGCCACCTAACGGGGCTAACCTTACTACTGTGCCGTCTGCTCGCTGTACCGTCTGCAGGTCCTACACGGCGGATGGCAAAGATGTTTGCCGTCCGTTGTTATAAAGCAGACGGCAAAGCGCCCCTTTACCGGAGTTTTCTGTGCCGGACGTGGGGCCGTCTGCTGGCAGACGGCAAAGGATTTTGCCGTCCGCAAACCTATCCTTTGTCGTCTGCCATGGCAGACGGCAAAGTACCTGATTCCTGTAGTGACAACTACTGTATTTTTCACGTAGAACTAATGTATTGATCATATATATGCTTGTACAAATGATACAGATTTTTTGTACGGCTTTTACACGTACAGATCATATTACATAAGGAAGAAAATATTGTAGTATAAATATACATGTGCATCATCCATTGAACATCTAAAACATGGATCAACTAATTGCTTTTTACTACGTTCAAAATATATAGTTACACAATCCACTAGGGACAAAATGGTCTTTTTGCCTCATGCTTAACACTGTTAGTGTCTAAAATGGACGAAAGTGTCATATAAGGAACAAAATTTAGTTTAGGTGTCAAATAAGGACAAAATTTTTATTTTGGGTCAAATAGGGAAGCAAATTTTAAGAAACGGCCAAATAAGGAATTCTCTCCCGGAGTATTGGTTGCCGAGCGTGCGCAACTACAGGCGACTATGGTTTCTAGCTTTGCCCATCAGGCTGGCCGTAATGGAAGCATTATATGTGGTATCATGCATATCAACTAGGCAATTTTGATGAGGTGACATAAAATTAAATGAAGAAAAAGAGAATTGAGTATCATATCAGACTATCCACAATGAGGGTAACATAGGTAGTAACATAGATGCCACCTAAGCGAAAAAAATGATGTGGCAGCTAATTAATGAGAAGAAAGAGAAATTGAGTAACTTAGCTAGTTACTCATACTATGAGTAACATAACACATACCAAGACAAAAATGAGTCTACAAGCTAATAAATGAAAGACTCAATGTTACTACCCCTATGTTACTACCCACTGTGGAGATATGCATGCTACTACTTTATGTTACTTCTCATTGTGAATAGTCTCATGATACCGTATCATATTAAATGTTACGCTACTATGTGTCATACATGATAATAAATGAACTATCCTACGATACTAACATAACCCCCTCCCTTTCGGTTTATAGGGCTTATCTCAAAATTTTAGTTTTCCCATTTTATAAGTCTCAATTTGATTGTTCTCCATCACATGTTCAGATTCAAGGTGCATTAAATTGTTGGATGCAAAGATTTAAAGAACATTGACCAATACATGTTAAAATTCTTGTTCATGCATGCATGCATTGCAATTAATGCATTGGTAAACACAACCTTTTGAGTAAAACGAGCACATTAATAGAGTATTTTTACAAACTACAAAACCTATTGGGAAACACTTTGCTACAGTAGTCTGATGTGAAGCGATCGTCAGACCTGCCGTATGCCGTGGATTTATATTTTGATCTCACGGCTGCCATAAGCCCAATACTAACCACCCGATTCTTTAGCCCGCCTTCCCATAATCTTTCCCTGAATTAATCTCCCGAACAAACTCTCCCCGTCTCCCCTGCCCGCCCGTGCTCGGCGCCGAGCTCGGCATGCTCCTCGCCGCCACAACTCCCTCCCTAGCATGGGCTCGTGACCCGCCCATCAACGGCCTCCGCCCCATCTCGCCGGTGCGCCGCGCGGGGACTGGCCAACACCTACTCACTGATGACCTCGTAACCTCCCTCATCATCGTGCTCAAATCCACCAGGATCGGACCCTACTCCACCTGCAGTTTTGGCCTCCGATCCACCACCTCGCCTGAGTCCGGTCTTGATTCGGGAATGAGCCCAGCACGAGTGGAGTAACGCACGTTTCCCCACCCCATCTTAGTCTGATCTAGGGTTTGGATCTTCTCCTTTTCATGCTTTTTAATTCCCGCATTGCAAGTTGATTCCAAACATAATTTTGTTCTTAGATTCGTGTGATATCTCCATGTCAATATTTTGGTTTGTTCTGGTGTGAATTTGTGTCATACATTATCTATCGGATCACTAAATATGTATTCCAACTTTTGTGAAATTTTTATGTACAACGCACTCAGATATGCCTCCCTAGTTGGCGGCAGAAGGTTCCCAGTACCACAAAAGATTTTACTGCACTGTTTTGTGCTTCCTACCTTCTATTCGGATGCATCATGGGTAAATGTTTTATGCTTCAAAGGTGCTCAAACGTCGCTAGCACTGCCCGGGTGACATGCTAGCCAGCGGGATCGTGGAGCTCAAGGATCGGGGCACTAGTGGCATGCAGACGAGTCACGACGGCAAGCACACGAATTAGCAATGGGAAGTGGTGGCAAAAATCCGGTTGGCGATGGAGACCTGCACCATTACAACCTAGCTCAAGATGATTGGCATTCCTGCTTCCTAATACTTGGAAATAGCATGCGACACAACTGCGTCATCAAGCTTCAGGAAGCAAGTAGGAAGCATATGCTTATTAGAAAAAGGAAACGACATGGCTGCTTTTCAATGTTTACGAAAGCCTTCAAGAAGCTAGTAGGAAGCATGTGGCAAAAGCAATAGGAATATGTGTGATTACCGACCTTACAAAAAATTATTGTAATATAATTTGATTTGTTTTCTCCTATAGAAGCAAGCTCACCTTAGGCCGAAGCAAAATTTTATTTCTCTAGATGCACATCCCCAGTTTGGTTGAAGCATGTGCCTTCATGATAGTGAAAATAATTGTGTTTTTTTATGGAAACAAAGTCTATCTCATTGGAAGCAATACTATGGTTGGTCAGAACAATATTGTGATCTATTTTTACCAAATTGAAGCAACTTGAATTCGTCCTGGAAGCTAATTCCCTGATCATCATAAACAAAATTTAATTGTTATGGAAGCAAACCATTGTGTTACCAATATTTGGTATGTGAAAGAAACATGGATTATTTTCCTAAAATAGGGCACTAAATCAAGAACATAATTAATTGTTTCCGTGCATCACGAACAATGTTTCCTTGGTATTATACTTCTGTGCATCAAAGAACAATGCTTCCATGGTATTTAGAAAGAACGTAGTTAATTGCAGATTTAGCCGTGAGAAATAACTGTACTTCTAAAATTATTTGCAAAAAAATGGGATTTGACGTAATCAGAGGAAGCGATTTTGGAAGCAAATCGAGTTTGTGTGGTTGGTGAATAGGAAGCAGCTAAACTTACGGTAGTAGTTAGCAGGAAGCACGCAATTACGGGAGCAGTTAATAGGAAGCAGCCAATTAGAGAAGCAATATTGCATGGGGTTTTAGTACAGATCGGACGGCCATTATGTTCCCAAAATTGTGGATACTACGGCTTTGGAGTAGTCTGATAGGAAGCCAGGGATCAGTAGTCTGATCCCTAGCGGCGCCCAAACCTATTCCACCACTCACCATCTATCTTGATTGGTGAGATTTTTGAATTGAGCCCTATATAAACCGAAAAGGAGGTAGTATAATACTATGCATTACCGATGTAATATCATACACTAGTATCATATGCATGATACTAGTCTATGATACTCCCCATTATTTTGGAAAGAGCTGGGACAATATGCTGCCCCGTCAACAGCCAATATCTCAAGTTGCTTGTCAGGAAGCTCTTCTTGGCACGGAATGAAGTACAGTAAGAGCACAATGACTGCGATTACATCTGTCTAAAATCAACAGGTTAACCAACAGAAACGGTTCAAAACTATATACGAATATTGCTCCATATTTCCTACGAGTATGACTTGTGCTTTCTGATTGCCGCCTACAAAAAATTCACTCGCCTTCAGCATCTTCATCAGATTCAGAATCTTGGACGATTTGGTTTCTCTTGCCTCTCTTCCTCCGTGCTAACATTTCCTCCTCTTCTCCATCAGACTCAGAATCTTGGACCATCTGGTTTGTCTTAGCTCTCTTCCTGCATGCTAATACTTCCTCGTCTTCTCCATCGGATTCAGAATCTTGGACAATTTGGTTTGCATTAGCTCTCTTCCTGTGTACTAATACTTCCTCCTCTTCTCCGTCGGATTCAGAATCTTGGACGGCATCATCATGTTGTGCACTGGCCTGCAGGTTTTCATCAGCAGGGACATATGGACCTTCTTCTGCATCCTCCTCAGGGTCACTCTCAGGTGATGCAGCACTCGCTGGAGTAGAATCCCGTTCACGTTCTTCTTCTGCAGCTTTCTCCTTTGGTTGTATCCGAAAATCTCTTGCTACGCTACGCTTGGCATGCCTCAAAAGGTTCACCTTTGTGAGTTTGCTTAACTGAATTAGGTACTTCTCATAATCCTCGACCTGGAAAATAAGATCGGGAATGCATTTGCTCTCCCTTTTAATCTTAGCGAGGGTTCCTTTTTTGTGTGGTTGCTCACTCTGTAACACACAAGAAAGCAAATGAGAAAACAAGAAGCTATTAAAATGAGGTCACAGGAGCCATAAGCGTGAACAATGTATTTATAGTGCCAGAGACCTCTTGAAGTGTAAAGACAAAATTGTAAAGTGGAGCAGTAAGCATCCTGCAAGTTACTTCCGCCATTTTCTGAAATTTGAGATCTGGTATGAACTGCTTGTAGCCCTTAGGTGCAATCTGAGACTTCGACATGCGAGCCAAGAGCTTGTAGAACTTTGCAGTCAGTTTCAGAAACTGTTCTGCCTGAGAATCTGAGCATGCAAAGGTAAAATCAGACTGAATAGAGGAATGTAACAGTATAGGCGTTTTACGATACTTTTTCAACCTACCCTTAAGGCTCATATGTGTGAAAGACGAAAGGACGTGAACTACTGATGTTGATCTTGAATAGAGTGCTTCCTCCAACAACATTCTTTGCGTCCTTTCATCTGCTGGCTGATCCTCGTCGACATTAGAAGAACCATAACCTAATGTGAGCATTGCCTTAAGCTTACCAAGACCCCATTCCAGTTCAATGAGAGATGACTCAACCATATGAAGGAAGACAGCAACAAGTGAATTTTTGGTTTTACAATTGATAATGAGAAATGCCTCGGAAGAATCTACAGAGTCCTCGTTTCCAGAGGCTATTAATTTCTTCAACTCTGTTGTCATCTCATGCACAAGAATCATGTCATCTGGAGTTGTCATAACATGGACAGCAAGTTTTACCACCTCTTGTGCGGTGGTTGGGCTTTGGACAGTATTCTTTCGACATAAGCCTGCGGCCCAATGTCCCACAAGATTCCTCTGATCAGGATGCAGTTTCCTTGATATGCCAAAAATCAGTTCAGATACAGCCTGCAGAAATGAACATGAACTTTAGTTTTTCCATTTGCGAGACAATTTTAGATAATCTACCAAAGCAAACCATTAAGATTAAATTATTCACTTGTATCTTCAATGAGGATTATTTTGTGGATAGTTATTTGTTAACACATAACATGGTATTTGGCATGACACACCAACACATACTTAAAACAAAGAAAACCAAATCACTCAAAGACTGAGACTAGCAAGTTTGGACGGATATGAAAATGTCAACTAATCCATATCATCGTAGAACTGAACTGTGGCACAACTGCCGCCCGAAGTAACATAGACGGACCAACAAGTAACATGTAAACTAGGAGCATGTGTAAATATTTCCAACAAAATGATCGGTGTAGAAGCAGAAACATCTACTGTGCATTATGCTTATTGTGCTAAATAGGTGCAACTGGTCATCAAGTTATAATAATGTAATACAGTAGAAACACAATCCATCATATGTTGCTTTCCTACTCAGATTACCATTAGACTTACCTCGGATTCACGTAAAAGGGATTGGGAAAGGGTTCTGGCATATAACATCTTCAATATGTTCAGAAACACATGAGCACCTCTTTTTTCTGGATTCTCAATCACAGTAGTGTCCTCGTCAAGAAGCTGGTCAGCTTCCAACATATCCTCTATATTTGAAGGAGCCGAAGATATCAGAAGATCAATAATGTCACTAGAACGGTCTTCTGATACACTTAGTTTAAAAAGTTCTTTAAAGCATGTCAATGCCAGATATAACTGATCCTTTTTGTTTTCAACTGTTTTCTTCCCTTGGGTTGTGTTCTTCTTGAATCCACCATTCTCTTGCTCTGAATCTAACAGAAGCCACCATATGAGCTTCACAATTGGCTGCGCTAAGTTTTTTACATTTTCATACAGTGTTCTTCTTAAATTTCCAATGGTCTGATCACTTGTTTTGGCTGTAAGTGATCTGAACATCTCAAGACAGGCTTTCAGTACAAAGGATAATAGACTGGAGCTCTGACTCAATTTAGATTGGCTAGGACGCTGGCTGCCTTTATCATATTTGTCAGCATGGCACTGTTTGACACACATCACTACAAGTTCATACAAACTTGAATTCATTAATTCCCCCCTCTTTTCATGTAATTTCAGCAAAGAAGCATTTGAATTTTCCTTAGGTTCATTAGTCTGCCTATCTGTAGCACCTCTTGAATCCCCTCTTCTTCGTGCAACTTTTTCCCTACTCTTGCTTGTTTTCCTCTCAAAGCCACTGTGAGCATCAACGAGCTCCAGTATTTCTTTTTCTAACTTCTCCTTTGGTTCATCAGCAGCTTCCGCTAGTTTTGAACCGGCAAAATCAACAAAAACCTCAACAATTCCAGGCATAAAAAGGTTATGACACTGGACTATCTCCAAAGATGAAGAAGCAGAACCAGCTTCTTGGGTCTGTCCTCGTTGATCTGTTATAAATCAGCAACAAACTGTAAGCATAAAAACATGTGTCATATGAATAATAGGGTTAAGCACCAACGGGATGCCTTTATCACAAACCTTCTGTGAGGCATTTCCTCAAATACTTTTGGATATTTGATAACCCTTTCATGAACAAGTCCCTTGACGAGGATCTTCCAACCTGACAGTAGCATAGGTTCGGAATGTATTATGCTTAAACCAATCAGTTAAGGATTTCAAAATGAGGAAAGAGCAAACCTCGTTATCCTGGGAAGGAGCAAAACCAAAACACTTCCAATATGCATCACGTGGTCGGTGACATTCACTATTTTTCTGAGCTCGAAGAATGCACGAGACACATGACAGTAGGCAATCCAAAGGTTCCACCATACATACTTTGGCATTCTCAACTTTAAAGCATGAATCCATTTTAAGGGGGCATTCTGCATTCTGAAGCAATTGAGGCAACAGCATCACATAAGAACAACTTTATTTGGCTTGCTAAAATAATGTACTTGAGAGAATGTACAGTATCAAGTGGACACAGGAATCTCTTAGGTAGCTTTACCTCTATGTAATAGTTTAGGAAGTGGGGCCACAAGAAATCAAGGACATTATCTGCAACATCTGGATCGGAGGTAACAATTCGAATGAGACCCTCGTACAAGACCTTTTTGACTCTAGCCTGTAATAGCAGAGTAGCTATGTCAGGAACTATGTCTGCATTGCTATAGATGAAGGATAGAACAAATAGGTGGTACAGTATATCTGTAAAGCAAGTGATACCTGCTGCGAAAGACATCTGCGAAGCAATCCACTTAATTCTTGAAAGAGTTCGACACCAACCTCTCGATGTATTTCAGGTTGCTGGCTAGAGCTCGGTTGACTTGATGAGTCTTGAAAAGGATTAGCTTCATTTTTCCTATACTCGTTCTCTGTTACAATCAGCTCAACTATAGCATTTGTAGCAGCAATCCGGACAGCATCCTCCCGCTTGAACATGGCCTTCCTTACAACCAATATTATGTAATCCTGAAAATTGATTCCACCACAATCATCATACCCTGCTTTACAACCACAAAAGCATGGAATACTGTGAAGGTCACAGACCTTGAGATCACGGCTGAACTTAGTGAGTGGCAAGATGCAATTGATCAGACCCGTCGATATCTTGTCATTCATGAAGGCAAAATAGTCCAGCAACTCCTTTAGGTGTGCAACATATTCTAGTATTGGAAATGGATGACTCCGAACTAAGCATCCAAGCAACCTGTAGAGAAAGACAGAATTTACTAAAACTAAAGTATACTCTGCAAGCTTTTAATGGGATTTCGAGCTTCTGTTACCGAAGAACTGGTGCACATTGCTGGGGCTTTGCAGAGAGAATCCGGAACTTGCATTGTTCAATTATCTGACCACAAGTAAACCAATGGAAACATGCTAGTGTCATACTAAACGAATCGGGCAGCTAATCATAATTGACTCTCCAACAAAAAGATCAGACCGCCTTGATCATACCTCAGTCCGTGCCATTTCATGGGTCTCAAACAATGACTTGACCATATTGACACCTATTTCTTCAGTGCTCATAACCCCTTCGTCTGGACCATCTTCCTCCCCTGGATCACCATTTGAGGCTTCTAACAGGAGAAAACCTACCTGAACAATGCTTGGAACGACATGCTCCCTCCCACCAATGCTCTCGGCGACCTGCATATTAGGCCCAATTTACAATCCAAAGGAGAAATAAGAATTCAAGGTATTCTGGTCATCACAGATTTGAAATACAAATTCCTCACGGCTTTCAGTAGTGCCTTCTCAACACAATGAGCAGCCTGCACGCTTTCCTCTTTGAGACGATCTGGCAACCACTTGCAGCGCCTATAAGACATTGGTTACGAAACCAGCCAATCAGAACAAATATTTATGCTAAATACATCTCAGAACAAATATGTACGCTAAATACTACATCCCAATTAGACAACAATGCCCTCACCTCGACATCCGATAATCCAGGCGTGATGTAGTGGCAGCGTCCCGGAGCACGGCCACAGCGCCATCGTTGAACCTCCGCACGCGTGCCACGGACAGCAGTACCGCCACGGCGAATCCGTTGAGCACACCCGCGGCATTGGCCTTGACGGCGGCTACTACCTCCCTTGCCAGTGCAGGGTCCTGCTTAACCGCGAAGGCGATGTGCATCAGCACGGTGCCCTCGACCTGCCGTGCGATGGACGGCGGGGCGCGCACGCGGGCGCCGTGGCGGCCGCCGAAGAAGCGGAGGAGGCCGGCGAGAACGGGCCGGGGGTGGAGCGGCTTGGAGGCGAGGAGGAGGAGCTGATAGGCGAGTGCGGGGAGATCCTGGACATCGGCGCTGGGGAGGAGGGAGAGAATCTTAGAGAGGCAGTCGGGAACGCGGGATCGGAAAGACACGGGGAGGTCGCGCAGGAGGGAGGCGACGGCGAGGAGGGTCGGAGACGGCCAGCTGGGCGCGTTGAGGAGGGAGGAGAAGGCAGCGGATGCGGCCGAGGGGTTTGGGGAGAGGGAGAGCAGGGCTGGGAGGAGGGAGAGGTGGTTTGGGGGGGAGGCGGCGGAGAGGGAGCAGAGGAGGTCTGCGAGGGCGTCTGGCGGGAGAGCGGGTAGGAGGGGGACCGCGGCTGAGGGGTCGCGGGAGGCGAGTTCGAGGACAGATTCCACGGTGGGTCGTGGGGGTTGCTGCGAAGAGGGAAGGCCATCGACGGCGGCCGCCGACATCACCGTCGAAAGGCGTGGCTGCCGGCGGGGGGTTTGGGGGTTCGGGCGGGAAGCGGGTGGGGTTTTCGCTCGCCTTTCGTGGCACGAGAAGTTTTTTTCCTGTTGTGTGCTTGTGACCACGATGTCCGGTTCCGCATGCAGGAGGGCCTCGATGGTAGCAGGCATCCGCGCGTTCCGCGTCGAGGTGAGCCTCCGTCGGGTTAAACCGCTGGTCCGCCTGCACCATGGGAGCCAGCACTAAGGCCAACTCCAGCTCACGACCCCAAACGGACGTCCGTTTTGTCCGGATTCTGTCCGTTTGGGGCGGGCAATAGGGTTATGTCCGGGCCTTTTTTGGGATGCGGTGGCCGTGCGCCCAATGCGCGGACGCATCCTTTGGCCCCATTCTGTCCGCCACGGTCAATATGCCCATATATTCAATATTTCAATGTTTAAAACAAGTTTGCACGTCCAAATATTAATTGTCTCAAATAAAAATAGTTTTACAACCCAATCGAAATTGTCTCGAATAAAATAGTTTTACAACCAAATCGAAATTGTCTTGAATAAACATAATGAACCAATACATCTATTGGTTGCCAATGTGAGTCCACATGTGCTCAACCAAGTCATTTTAAAGCGCCACATGAGTGTGCCAATCACGCATTTCACGATGGAATTGGGTAAAGTGTTCAAACGTGGCCGGTTCTTGGTGCAGGGGCTCAACATTTTCACCTTGAAAATCAAATCCTTGGTCGAAGATGCTGTCATCACGCTCGTCCTCGACGATCATGTTGTGCATGATCACACAAGCAGTCATCACCTCCCAAAGCTTCCCTTGATCCCATGTCAGTGCAGGGTTTCGAACGATACCCCATCGGGATTGAAGCACACCAAAAGCACGTTCCACATCCTTTCTAGCACTCTTGCATTTGGGCAAATCTCTGTCTCTTCTCACCTTGGGGGTCCGAGATTGTCTTCACAAAAGTTAACCACTGAGGATATATACCATCAGCTAGGTAGTATCCCTTGTTGTAGTGGTGGCCATTGATCTCAAAGTTGACAGGTGGGGAGTGGCCTTCTGCAAGCCTTGCGAAGACTGGAGAACGCTGCAACACGTTGATATCATTGTGAGAACCTGCCATGCCGAAGAAAGAATGCCATATCCAAAGATCTTGCGAAGCCACCGCTTCTAATATGACAGTGCACGCTTTAACATGCCCCTTGTACTGGCCCTGCCAAGCAAATGGACAGTTCTTCCACTTCCAGTGCATACAATCTATGCTACCAAGCATGCCTGGAAAGCCTCTATCGGCGTTGATCGCCAACAGCCTTTCTGTATCAGCGGCATTTGGCTGCCTCAAGTACTCAGGGCCAAACACTGCCACCACGGCCTTGCAGAAGTTGTACATTGACATCAGACATGTGGACTCACTCATGCACACGTACTCACGGCCAAAACTCCTCCAAACGACGGCCAAAACTCCTACGAAAGCGCGGGCGTGGTGGCGGAGACGTGGTTTGGTATGGACGGCCTGGGGGTGAGCTGAGGAGGCGGCCGGAAAATAGTGGCGGCGCCGGCGACGGGGGTGGGGCGGGGAGGGCGGGTGGAGGCGTTGGAGGTGAATGAAGCGCTAGTGTCCCCGACAGGCGGGCCACGAGGAGGACAAGGGCGTGCGTCCCGCCCGTCTGCGCGCTGTCCGTTTCACCCCAAACGCGACGCATGTTTGGGCCGCGAATGGGTCAAAAACGGACGAAAACCGGACATTTGTCCGTTTGGGGCCGCGCGTTGGGCCGCGCTATTCGTCCGTTCTACCCCAAACGGACTAGGACGGACGGGATGGGGTCGTGCGCTGGAGTTGGCCTAAGGCAACTCCAGCGTACGACCCCAAACGGACGTCCGTTTTACCCGGATTCTGTCCGTTTGGGTGGGGCAATGGGGTCGTGTCTGGGCCTTTTCTGGGATGCGCCGGCCGCGGCCGCATTTCGGCCGCATCCCGTCCGCATACATTTTTCTTTTCAAGCACATGTCTTTTATTTTTATCATTGATTTTTGATACATGGAAGCACATCACCAAATTTTGACTAGAATAGCAAGACCAAAGAAAACAAGAACCACAAGAAGACATTTTAGAAGATAACCAACTTCCATAACTGCTCCTGTAAGTTGGATTAGTGTCTTCTCGATGCATTCATTGTTGATCTGCGGAGACTCGATCTTGCGTGCTTCTTTCTTCTTCAAGTCTAAAGAAGTAGATGTTGCTTCCACGCACCTAGTCTCATCTCTAGCCTCTATTCTAGCAACAAGTGCACTAGTCTCATCTCTAGCCTCTATTTTAGCTAAAAGTGCACGAACATCTATTAATTTGCGCTCTATAAAAATATCGATGTATTCTTCTTCCCAATACCAAAAGTTGCATCCATTCTACAAAATAAAAATTTAAGTTAGCACAACTAGTCAAATCCGAGCACAAAAGTAGCACATACCCCATCGTTTGAGCACTTGATGAACACCCATCCGGGATGTTTCAGCGTTGTAGACAAGCGGCGCAAGACCTTCCTTGGGCAGTCATCACACTTAATGAGTGGCAACGGTGCGCCGACGAGCCTTTGGGCCAGCATTGAGCCCGGCCTCTGGCCGTTCGTGTATCTGCCTGCGAACCGCCGACGGTCTAGATCCGAACGGCTAGAGGAGGAGTCAGTACCTGCATGCGGCCTTGCGGCCTTGCCGGGGCCTTCCGGCCCGGTGCCCGGTCAGTCCATGGCACGGCGCGGCCTCCCACAGCCGGGCGAGATCAAGCCCGGCTGGATCCTGTCAGTGCACTACGAATGGGGTACCTAGTGCCCTTGACTTATGCACAGGCAGTAGTAACAAAACCCATTCAACACCAATCCAAGCCAGAGAAGCCGCTCTACGTGAGATCAAGGAGCGCATCAAGAAGATGAAGCCAATATCCAAGACCAAAACCCCGGCAGAAGCAGCCTACGCTGGCTAGCAACGCCGACAAGGACGATGCAACGGCCCAGTATAGGCTCGAGCCACGCCAACCACGTCCCCGGTGCCTGCCGGGGACCGAGGCGCACACACCTTCAAGAAGAGCCGGCAAGCCAGCCCCGGCAGGTTCGAGCCGGACGGCCACCGCTCCACCGCATCGCAACGCCAGTCAGTTGTCGATGCGGTGTCGAGCCCTCAGGTGGCTAAGTGGCCCTCACTAAGCACGTGGCGATGCGCCGGGAAGCAGATTATGCCTACTTGACACCCGTCCAGAGGCGTGTCAAGATACTAAGCAACAGCCAGCCAAGCGGTGGTAAGAGTCTGCCGGGGAAGCACCCCCGCTCGCCACCTAGGCTAGCATTTATGGCATTTTGTCCTAAGTGCCAGAGTTAGGTATGATAGCACTGTTAGCTATCTAATCACTAGGTAATGTCTGTTTTGCCACTGTGGTTGCCCCTTGAGCTATAAAAGGAGGCCCAAGGCGACCTAGCTAAGGATTCGGACCTTGGGACACTTGTACTAGCGTAGCAGCTCTCCCGAAGGCAACCTTGCCGGGTTTGAGCGTTGCGTGTGCTTCGTGTTCCCCCGATCAATCCACCAAAGCAGGAGTAGGGTTTTACGCTTCTCAGCGGCCCAAACCTGGGTAAAACACCAGCGTCTCATCGTCGTGTTGTCTCATTACCTCCGCTCTTTGTGCAATGTGACCTCACCCCTGCCGAACCACAAAGGAGCCCTTGGTCCCATAGGTGATCGTGACCCGACATCTTTGGCGCGCCAGGTAGGGGTGCGTCATTTGCGCAAACCTAAGATAGTGAGCAGCGCGTCGATCTTCATCGTCGTCTTCTTCATCCATGGCTCCCAAGAAGAAGGCCGGCGCGACCGCGCATCCCTCCACTTCGAAGGCCCCTCGCATGCAGCCGCGGGCGCCATGGGTACCGCGGCGGCGACGAGTGAGGTGGGCGTCGTGGGCGACGCGACTGGCGCAGGCGGCGCCACCGTCATGTCCCCCGTAGCCGAAGCTGGAACGAGGAACGCCGAAGAGGAGCAACAGCAGCAACATTCTGGCGAGCTCGGCCCTAGTGCCGCGGGAGGAGGAAACGTTCGGTCTCCACCTCCCCGCCGCACTGGAGGCCGCGGCCGCAACGACGACACCCAATCTGGGGCAAGCCGTGATCCTCCAGTTGCGCCAGTCATAGGGGCGGCTGCTGGGCGCGCGCCTCGCCCAAAGCAAGACGGGGCGCCGAGCGGGGCTGTGGACCCACAAGTTCGGCCTCCTCCACGTCAGACCGCCTCGGCGACCGCTGCACGGCGACGAGAATGCGGCGACGCTCCTCTTGGCTCCACTAGGAGTCGAGCGACTTCGCGATCCACCTCTCTAGCCATGCCGACCACGGCAGTAGAAGCGATGGCACAGGCCCAACTGCTATTAAATTTCCCGCCGGCGGCTGACAATATGGACGAATGGAGAGCCACCGTCCAGAGTTTGATCGGCTTCGTCAAAGCCAGCAAATCGCAGCATGCAGAGCCGTCGCGATGCCCGCGGACGGCGACGGCGGCCCGGGCTGACGGTCGTGTCGAGGGGGCCGCGCCAACAGTGCAATCCCCTCCGCAACAACAGGCCCAGAGGCAGCCATAGCGGTCCCCACATGCCGACGAGCCCGACGAAGCATCTATGGTCTCGTCCGGCCCGCACGATCGTCGGGACCAGCGGCGGGTCCTGGAAGACCGGCGGAGGGAAGACGCGCACATCACCATAGAGCGACGCCGGGAAGCACACCGCCAATCCGACAGGTGCAACGGCCCAGATGCTGGCGACCCCGCGCCCAGTGTTGGCGGGTACCTGCCTTATGAGGTTGGGTGCCCTGCCTTCACTCGCGAGCTGCGACAGGTCCGTTGGCCATCGGCCCGAGCTTTCAAGCCTGAACTGACGGAGAAATACGACGGGAATCTTAACCCGGCGGAGTTCCTGGGCATCTATACGATAGCCGTTCAAGCCACCGGGGGAAGAGATGAGAAGGTGCTCGCCAACTATTTCCCTTTGGCACTCAAGCCAAATGTGAGATCGTGGTTGATGCACCTGCCGGAGAACTCTATTTCATCATAGGCTGACCTGTGCAACGAGTTTGTCGGCGCCTTCACAGGTGGCCACCAGGAACCAGGACAGCCCAGCGACTTGCAAGTCCTTCCGCAGAAGGAAGGAGAAACCCTGGGAAAGTACATCCAGAGATTCAGTCGAGTACACCGCAATATTCCAGAGATACACCCCGCAACCGTGATTGCCGCGTTCCACTCGAACGTGCGCAACAGGAGGATGCGGGCCAAGATGAATGTTAAACTCCCCGAGACCGTCAATGAGTTGTACACATTGGCGGACAAGTGTGCTCGTGCTGAGGAAGGAAGGCGACTCCCCGGAGAGGAGGCTGGCGTCGAAGTCGACTCAGATGACGACGATGATGCCCCTGGCTCGAAAGGGAGAAGCCGAAGGCGCAACAAGAAGCGTAAGGGAAAGGCAGTGTTGGCCGTTGAGAGCTCTGGTAATCTCAATGCCGGCAAGAAGGCTAAGGCCGAGACCCCCGGCAAGGGAGCTGCCGCGTGCGCTGATTGCCGGGAGGCCGCGGCGGCAGAGAAAACCGGAAAGTCTGACGGGCCATACTGCAAAATCCACTGCACCAAAGGTCATGATCTCCAAGAATGCCGCCAAGTTGAACAGCTTGCTGAGAAGCAGAAGGCTGAATACGAGAAGCGTGACAAGGAGAGAGGCCAAGATGGTGTTGCCGGGAAGGGCCGTGGTGGTAGAGGAGGCCGCCGCGGCAAGGCCCCGCAGCAGAAGGAGAAACCTGCTAGAGGCCGCGAGAAGAAAGAAGGAGATGATATGAGTGATGATGAGGATTATGAAGAATCCAGTGATCGAGAATTCCAGAAGGCAACTGAAGCCATGTGTGTTGACGGGGGTGCGTCCTTGCATTCCTCTCATCTCCAGCTCAAGCAGTGGGCGCGTGAGATCAACGCCGTGGAGCCAACTGCAAAATCCAGAAGGCCACTCAAATGGTCTCGCACGCCTATCATCTTTGATGAAGAGGATCATCCTGACCGCACCACTGCGGTCGGATGTTTGCCGTTGTTGGTTTCCCCAACAATGCGCAACCTCAAAGTAACCAAGATGTTAGTTGACGACGGGGCGGGGTTGAACTTAATCTCCCCTAAGGTGGTTGAAAGCCTGCAGATCCCTGACGGAGAGCTCGAGGCTACGGGTACGTTCCAAGGAATCAACCCCGGCAGGATCCGACCCAAGGGAAAGATCACTTTGCCTGTGACGTTTGGCGGGGAGTTGAACTACCAGACCGAGAAGGTGGTGTTTGATGTGGTCGAACTCCCTCTGCCTTACAATGGAATTCTTGGTTGCCCAGCTCTGGCAAAATTCATGGCAGCATCCCACTATGCTTACAATACTTTGAAGATGCCAGGGCCCAAGGGAATCATCTCCATCCCATCAGATAAGAAGGACGCAGTTATATGTGTGGACAAGATGTATCGAGACGCGGTAGCAGCTGAAGTCGCGGAAGCACCAGCTCCCGCCAAGGAATCAAAGAAGGGGAAGAAATCTAGCAGAGACACCGGCAAGGACTCCGGGAAGTGCGCCTCTTCGGAGTGCGCTGCACCCGTCGATGACCTGCCGGAGAGTTCCACTAGCAAGAGATCCAAGGTCACTTATCCTGCGACGAAGAAGGTCCCGTCAGGGCAGGATGGCGCTGATGGTATGTTTATCATCAGTGCCACCCTTACTGACAAATAGGAAAGCGCGCTCGTTGCCTTCCTGCGGGCGAATGTCGATGTGTTTGCTTGGCAACCATCCGACATCCCCGGTGTTCCCAGGGAGGTAATTGAGCACCACCTTGCTGTCTGCCCTCATGCCAGACCCGTCAAGCAGAAAGTCAGAAAGCAAGCCTTGGAGCGGTAGCAGTTCATCGCCGAAGAGATCAAGAAACTCGAAGCAGCTGGTTTGGTCAGAGGAGTGTTGCATCCGACATGGTTAGCCAACCCGGTAGTGGTGTGCAAGGCGAATGGGAAATGGAGGCTTTGCATTGATATCACTGACTTAAACAAAGCATGCCCGAAGGACCCTTTTCCCTTGCCGCGCATCGACCCGATTGTTGATTACACTTCCGGGTGTGACTTGCTTTCCTTCTTGGACGCATACTCCGGATACCACCAGATATTCATGGCCAAGGAAGATGAGGAAAAGACCGTGTTCATAACTCCGTGTGGCACGTACTGCTTTGTACGTATGCCCTTCGGGTTAAAGAGCGCTAGTTCTACCTTTGCAAGGGCCGTGCAGATTGGATTTGAACCTCAGTTGCACAAGAACATGGAAGCTTACATGGACGACATAGTAGTCAAAACCAAAGATGAAGCAACCCTCATACAAGACTTGGAAGAAACTTTCATGAACTTGCGCAAGATCAACTTGAAGCTCAACCCTGAGAAGTGTGCGTTTGGTGTCCCTTTCGGCAAGCTGCTCGGGTTCTTTGTGTCAGCGAGGAATAGAAGCCAATCCCGACAAGATCAAAGCAATCGAGCAGATACAAGCACCCAAGTCCGTCAAGGACGTAAGACGCTTGGCCGGATGCATTGCCGCGTTGAGTAGGTTCATCTCCAAATCCGCCGAACGCGCTCTGCCGTTTTTCAAGATTCTGAAAAAGGCCGGCCCGATGAAGTGGACCCCGGAAGCAGAAGCAGTGTTGCAAGATCTGAAAGCTTACCTTTCCTCTGCTCCCACCTTGGTCGCGCCTAAACCACAAGAACCATTGCTGCTATACCTAGCGGCAACGAATCAAGTGGTTAGTGCAGCGCTGGTGGCGCAGCGAGAAGTGGATGAAGATGCAGCCGCTGCGACTGATTTCACCGGGGGCGGAACCAATGCACCCGCGGCAGGACCTGATGCAAACCAAGGGGAACCTAAGCAAGCAAACGAAGACAGTTTCAAGGAAGTGGCGAAGAAGAAAGTGGTGCAGCGACCAGTGTACTTTGTCAGCTCCTTGCTACAAGGGGCTAGGTCAAGGTACTCCGGAGTGCAAAAGCTGATCTTCGGCCTTCTCATGGCCTCGAGGAAGCTGCGCCACTACTTCCAAGGCCACGAGATCACTGTTGTCACCCGCTTTCCGCTACAACGTATATTGAGGAACCCCGAAGCCATTGGCAGGATAGTTGAGTGGGCACTGGAGCTGTCAAGTTTTGGTTTGAAATATGAGAGCACTTCCACAATCCAGAGCAGGGCGTTGGCGCAATTCATTGCGGAATGGACACCCACGCCAGACGAAGAAGTTCCAGAGACAATTCTCCCCGGCAAAGAAGCGCCTAAGGAATGGATCATGTATTTTGACGGTGCTTTCTCACTTCAGGGCGCCGGAGCAGGCGTGCTCCTCATCGCCCCTACCAGAGAGCATCTCAAATATGTGGTTCAAATGCACTTTCCCCGGGAGGAAGCCACCAACAACACTTCTGAATATGAGGGGCTCCTTGTCGGACTCAGAATCGAGGTGGAATTGGGAATCAAGAAACTGATCATCCGAGGAGATTCTCAACTCGTGGAGAGACAAGTCAACAAAGATTATCAGAGTCCATTGATGGAAGCATACATGGAAGAGGTGAGGAAACTGGAGGAGCACTTTGATGGATTGCAAATAGAGCATGTACCACGTGCAGAAAACAGCATCGCTGATCATCTATCAAAGTGCACTGCGCAAAAGCTCCCTGTGGAACCAGGAACCTTTGTCCTCCACCTCACTCAGCCATCAGTATCCCCGTCAACAATGACCAGGAAAAGAAGAAAGCTGAACCGCGGCAAGCATTTCCCGGCAGAGCTTCCTGAAGCCACTGGTAGAGAGGCTACCGGAGACGATCTCGCTTCGGTTGCTGAGCAGCTCCCTCCTGCCGGACCCTAGGTCCTTGCGGTCGAGATAAGCGCTCCCACGAACGAGGAGATGCCTTTAGTCCTCGTTGTCGAGCCACAGGCTCCAGCTTGGGCACAACACATAGTCCACTTCCTTCAAATAGGAGAACTTCCCGAAGAACAAGAAGAAGCCGAAAAAGTAGCGCGCCAGTCAAGTATGTATCAGTTTGTCGATGACATTCTGTACAGAAAAAGACCAAACGGTGTGAAATTAAGGTGCATTTGCCGGGAAGATGGACTGAAGCTGTTGGCAGAGATTCACGGAGGCATGTGTGGGTCTCACATTGGATCAAGGGCCCTTGCCGGAAAAGCCTTCCGGTAGGGTTTCTATTGGCCCACTGCCCTCCAAGATGCAACTGAGCTAGTCACCAAGTGTGAAGCTTGCCAGTTCCATTCCAAGAACATCCATCAACCAGCGCAAGCTCTCCAGACGATCCCTTTATCCTGGCCATTCTCGGTCTGGGGGCTCGATATTTTGGGCCCCTTTCCCCACGCTGTCGGGGGCTTTGGATTCTTGTTCGTAGCAATCGACAAGTTTACAAAGTGGCCTGAGGTGGAACCAGTGAGGAAGGTGACCACACAGTCAGCTGTCAAGTTCCTGAAAGAACTGGTGTGCCGTTTTGGAGTACCCAACAGGGTGATCACCGATAATGGCACCCAGTTCACGAGCCGCACCTTCACGCAGTACATCTAAAGCCTTGGAAGCAAGGTCTCCTTCGCCTCTGTTGCCCACCCAAGGAGCAACGGGCAAGTCGAGAGGATGAATGCTGAAGTGTTGCGTGGGCTCAAGACAAGGACTTTTGATAGACTGCGGAGATGTGGCAAGCGTTGGATAGATGAGCTGCCGGTGGTTCTTTGGTCCCTCAAAACGACACCGAATCGAGCTACCGGCCAGACGCCCTTCTCCCTAGTGTACGGGGCGGAAGCAGTTCTCCCCACGGAACTCATATACGGGTCACCTCGAGTACTTGCCTACGATGAAGTAGAGCAAGAGCAGCTACGGCATGACGATGCCATGCTCCTCGAGGAAGATCGTCTCCGGGCTGTTGTGCGTGCTGCATGCTACCAGCAAGCCTGCGCCGCTATCATAGCCGTAGGGTCCACGCCCAGAGCCTTGAGGAAGGCGACCTTGTCCTTAGGCGCGTTCAGTCCGCCAAGGGTACCAACAAGTTGACGCCGAAGTGGGAAGGCCCTTACCGAGTAGCACGAGTCACCAGACCTGGTGCAGTCCATCTGGAGATCGAAGATGGTGTCAAAGTGCTTAACTCATGGAATATTGAGCATCTTCGTAAGTTCTACCCGTAAGGCGCGGTTGCCGGGCTCAGTCCCCGGCAACCACCTTTTGTACAAGCCTTGCCGCAGTGCATGTAACCCTTTGTACAAAGCCAGGCGCAGACCCTGTGCATGCAATAATAAAGCTAGGCATTGCATCATATCATCAAATTGCATGTTTACTACGCATTTTTTTATGTTGCAATGTATCGCTTTTAAGTTTTAGAAATTTGCTAGAGTACATGATGAGCCTGTGATCCTTGTTACTGTATTCTCTCTCCCCAGAGGACAAAGGCCTCTTTCCTTACATGTTTTACCGCCAGGAAAACAGAGGAGAAGGGCAAAGGAACAAGGACGGCGAACTCGTCGTACTCCAGAAAGGGATACTGCCTGAAAAGATAAGTCTAATCGAGTGTCCCAAAGCTTGGTGCCATTTACTCCCTTAAGGAAACCCCTCCTGTTTCTTTTAACTGTGCACCATGGAGTTCGTCACGCAATGGAAACCCTTGTCGGGACGAGCCGTCCCCCAGCTCCTGTCGTCCATCAGCACTGGGGGGCCGCGCCGATACCGACAAGGAGCCTTGCCAGGGAACGATACCAGCCTGCTGTCGGGGGCTCGCTCCCCCTTTGGCGCTCGCGGTTAGTACTGACCCGACAAATAGTTCCGCGCGGAAAGGACAAACATGCTGACACGGGGCAAACAAAGGAGAAAAGGGATAGTACTTAAGGAAGAGAAATAGTATTCTTTCATTCATATCCGGTACAAAATGGATAAAGATACATTAGAGGACGCCTCTTTAATAACTCTTTATTTGACTTTCTCCCCTAGGGACAAGCTACAAAAGGAGAAAGGACTAAAGGAGAGCCTAAGCAGAAGCCCAGCCTGACCCCGTCAGGACTGGCAGGGCGCAGCTCGGCAGGACCACCGGCAAGGAAGACGAAGCCGAAGTCCACGAACCTGCCAAGGTCCAGCTGAGGGGAGGAGGTGGCGCCCAAGTCAAGAACCCCCGGCAAATCGCTCTGCTGGGGGGGGCTCGCTGATGGTGATGGTGCGACCGACGGTCAGCTGGAGCCCGAGCCGTCATACTCCGACTTGACGGCCGGGGGCACGCTGTCGCCGTCTTCATCGACACTGTCCTCCTCGTCGCTATCGCTCGAGGAGGAGCTTTCATCATTGCTCGAGCTCTATTCACAGCAGCCAAGACGAGCGCCCGAATGCCCGTAGATCTTGATGGAGAGCGTGTCGTCCTCCACCAGCTTGAAGCGGAGGATGTACCCATCCATGAAGCCATGGGCACGTGCGAAGGTTTTCCATACGCACCTAAGGAACATGATGCGGGGCGCCGGGAACTCGACGTCAGCCTGCGCGGCGCCATTAGAGCAGCCGTGCACGCGCAACCACATCGCATGCGGCTTGTCAACCTCCATCACCCTGGCGAAAGGGCGAGGGAGTCGTAAATGGCCACGAAGAGGACCACGCAGCTTGACGACGAACTCCAACGCCGTGCCTTCAGTATGTCCCATCGCTAGGGAAGGAACCACCGACGGAGGAGGGTCGGGTGCGGCGCTCCGCCTCCCCCGGTCGCGAGCCCCGCGCCGGCCCCGGCTTCTTCCAGCGCTCCCACCGCGCGCACTGGAACCGCCTTCCGTCACCGCGGCTGAAGCAGCGGCATGATCCCTAAGGGAAGCTCTCGTCACAGCAGCAGAAGCTGGGAGTCATCCTCGCCCCCTCGTCATAGTGGTGACTAGTACATCCAAAGATGGAGGAGAAGGGCAAGCTATGTGAACTTGAGATTGAGGAGGAGAAGGGGATGGATGAGCATGCCCGCTGTGACCCCCTAATTTATAGGGAAGGGCACGGGGGTTGGCTCTCCTCCGCTCCAAGGCGGCCGCCCATCTCCACCAATCCCACTATCCACGATCACGGGCGAACAGGTAACCGCCCCATTGCACCAATCCTTGGCGCTGCAGTTTCTGCCACTCCCACGCCTTTGAGCCATGCGCATCCACCGCCAACTCCCCGCAATGCATGCGGCGCACGTGGCGAAAATGGCCTGAGGTAGCAAGAAAGTGTTGGCTTAAAAGTCGGCAGTTACTCCCTCATATTGCGCGCATGTGCATAAATTTTGGGCCTGACCCAACGGCGCTGAGCGAGCGCGTTCGGGCCAGACCCGGGGGCTCCTGTCGGTGCACTAGGAATGGGGTACCCAGTGCCCCTGACTTATGCACATGCAGTAGTAACAAAACCCATTCAACACCAATCCAAGCCAGAGAAGCCGCTCTACGTGAGATCAAGGAGCGCATCAAGAAGATGAAGCCAACATCCAAGACCAAAACCCCGGCACAAGCAGCCTACGCTGGGTAGCAACGCCGGCAAGGACGATGCAACGGCCCAGTATAGGCCTGAGCCGCGCCAGCCACGTCCCCGGTGCCTGCCGGGGACCGAGGCGCACACACCTTCAAGAAGACCCGGCAAGCCAGCCCCGGCAGGCGCAAGCCGGACGGGCACCGCTCCACCGCATCGCAACGCCAGTCAGTTGTTGATGCGGTGTTGAGCCCTCAGGTGGCTAAGTGGCCCTCGCTAAGCACGTGGCGACGCGCCAGGAAGCAGATTATGCCTACTTGACACCCGTCCAGAGGCATGTCAAGATACTAAGCAACAGCCAGCCAAGCGGTGGTAAGAGCTTGCTGGGGAAGCACCCCCGCTCGCCACCTAGGCTAGCATTTATGGCATTTTGTCCTAAGTGCCAGAGTTAGGTATGATAGCACTGTTAGCTATCTAATCACTAGGTAATGTATGTTTTGCCACTTTGGTTGCCCCTTGAGCTATAATAGGAGGCCCAAGGCGACCTAGCTAAGGATTCGGACCTTGGGACACTTGTACTAGCGTAGCAGCTCTCCCGAAGGCAACCTTGCTGAGTTTGAGCGCTACGTGTGCTTTGTGTTCCCCTGATCGATCCACCAAACCAGGAGTAGGGTTTTACGCTTCTCAGCGGCCCGAACCTGGGTAAAATACCAGCGTCTCATCGTCGTGCTGTCTCATTACCTCTGCCCTTTGTGCAATGTGACCTCACCCCTGCCGAACCACAAAGGGGCCCTTGGTCCCATAGGTGATCGTGACCCGACAGATCCGCTCCAAATCCGACCGTCGGGTGCGCAAATCAGGTTGCCGTGGTTGGGTAGCTTGGGGGCATCGAGGGAAAGGGGGCTGCGACAAGGTTTGGGGCGAGCGCACGTCCGAGCTGCACAGCGGCAATGGTAGCGGAGGCGGCTGCGAGGGACGAGAGTGGCGGGGGGTTCGACTGGAGCGCTCAGTGTAGGAGGGGGGATAGAAAAAGGGAGGCAAGTGCCACCGACGGGCGGGCCAGGGGAGGCCTGTGCCATCGACGGGCGGGCCAGGGAAGGACAAGCGCGCGCGTCCGGCCCGTCCGTGTGCTGTCCGTTTTACCTCAAAGGCGGCCCAAACTTGGGCCGGGGATGGGTCGAAAGCAGACAGAAAACAGACAAAAGTCCGTTTGCGCCCGCGCGCTGGGCCGTCTGGTATGTCCGTTTTGCCCCAAACGGACGCACCCGGACAGGATGGGGTCGCACGCTAGAGTTGGCCTAAGGCCAACTCCAGCGCACGACCCCATCCCGTCCATCCTAGTCCGTTTGGGGTAGAACGGACGAATAGCGCGGCCCAAAGCGCGGCCCCAAACGAACAAATGTCCGATTTTCGTCTGTTTTCGACCCATTCCCGGCCCAAACATGCACCGCGTTTGGGGTGAAACGGACATCGCGCGAACGGGCGGGACGCACGCCCTTGTCCTCCCCATGGCCCGCCTGTCGGGGACACTAGCGCTTCATTCACCTCCAACGCCTCCACCCGCCCTCCCCGCCGCCGGCACCGCCACTATTTTCCTGCCGCCTCCTCACTGCTCACCCCCGGCCGTCCATACCAAACCACATCTCGCCATGGCCGCCACCACGCCCGCGCTTTCGTAGGAGTTTTGGCTGTCGTTTGGAGGAGTTTTGGCTGTCACCGTCGTATCCAGTGCCAGAGGGGATACGACCGGCGGTGACGCCTATCGACCACGATAGCTTCCGTCGGGTTCTCCAGAGCGACCTGTAGCCGGCCGCCACACGCCCCTGCTGCATTGAGGTGATCTTCGCGGCCTCTTTGCCACCACGACCGCAAGGTGTTTGACACTTTGCCCACAAAGGTATGGACAGTGGAGATGATTTTTTCTTCAACCACTTCATTTGTTCGCCGGATGATTCGTTCTCGGATGACGAAGATCTTGTGCTGACTGTACTGGTCGTTCACGACCACATTGAAAGGCAGTGGCCTCGGTACAGGGGGTCAGTCCCTGGCCATGCTCCCAACCTGAACCGCAACAGAGAGAGAGGTCACGCCATGCTCTATGCTGATTACTTTGAGAATACCGCGCTCTTCAAACCGGAGAAATTCCGTCGCCGTTTTCGTATGGCAAGGCATGTGTTCAATCGTATCCGAGAGGGAGTGGTTCGTCATGACCCATTCTTTGAGTGCAAAACGGATGCCCTTGGCAAGCTTGGATTCTCCTCTTATCAAAAATGCACCGCGGCCATCCGCATGCTTGCATATGGAATTCCAGGCGATCTTGTGGATGAGTACGTGCGCATGAGTGAGTCCACATGTCTTCTGTCAATGTACAACTTCTGCAAGGCCGTGGTGGCAGTGTTTAGCTCTGAGTACTTGAGGCAGCCAAATGTCGCTGATACAGAAAGGCTGTTGGCGATCAATGCCGGTAGAGGCTTTCCACGCATGCTTGGCAGCATAGATTGTATGCACTAGAAGTGGAAGAACTATTCATTTGCTTGGCAGGGCCAGTACAAAGGGCATGTGAAAGCATGCACTGTCAAATTAGAAGTGGTGGCTTCGCAAGATCTTTGGATATGGCATTCTTTCTTCGGCATGGCAGGTTCTCACAATGATATCAACGTGCTGCAGCGTTCTCCAGTCTTCGCTAGGCTTGTAGAAGGCCACTCCCCACCTGTCAACTTTGAGGTCAATGGCCACCACTACAACAAGGGATACTACCTAGCTGATGGTATATATCCTCAGTGGTCAACTTTTGTGAAGACAATCTCGAACCCCCAAGGTGAGAAGAGACAGAGATTTGCCCAAATGCAAGAGAGTGCTAGAAAGGATGTGGAGCGTGCTTTTGGTGTGCTTCAATCCCGATGGGGTATCGTTCGAAACCCTGCACTGACATGGGATGAAGGGAAGCTTTGGGAGGTGATGTTTGCTTGTGTGATCATGCACAACATGATCGTCGAGGATGAGCGTGATAACAACATCTTCGACCAAGGATTTGATTTCCAAGGTGAAAATGTTGAGCCCCTGCACCAAGAACCGGCCATGTTTGAACAGTTTACCCAATTCCATCGTGAAACGCATGATTGGCACACTCATTTGGAGCTTCAAAATGACTTGGTTGAGCACATGTGGACTCACATTGGCAACCAATAGATGTATTGGTTCATTATGTTTATTCAAGACAATTTCGATTTGGTTGTAAAACTATTTTTATTTGAGACAATTAATATTTGGACGTGCAAACTTGTTTTAAACATTGATGAATATGAATATATGGGCATATTAGCCGTGGCGGACAGGATGCGGCCAAAGGATGCGTCCGCGCGTTGGGCGCACGGCCACCGCATCCCAGGAAAGGCCCTGACAAGACCCCATTGCCCTACCCAAACGGAAAGAATCTGGGCAAAACAGACGTCCGTTTGGGGTCGTGCGCTGGAGTTGGCCTAAGTCAACATCCATCGCCTCCTCCACTGCGAGGGCCTTTGGCGCCGCGACCTCCGCCATGATCATTGGATCGCCTTCCTTCTCCCCGGAGCTCAGCTCTAGGGGACTCGAGGGTTGGCTCGGCACAAAGCGAGCTTGGGAACGGAGGTCTGTGGCGTCGACAACCACCGCGATTTCTACATGGCGCTCCGGCGTCAACATCTTGTAGTACGTGATCTTGTTGTGCACCATGGTTACCCGACGAACTAGGGGAGGCTGATGTGGGCTAGGGGTCGAAATGTGGGAGAATGGACTGGAAGGTGTGGTTTGGGGACAGTAGTGATCGGACGACAAATAGCTGGTGTAGGCCGAGCCGCGAAGGTTCCGGTGTGAATACTGGTACTGGTGACCAAAGTTCTGGTGTTTGACGTGGTAGACGTCCGGACTCCCCTAAACCTCCCCATCGGTCGGTCTGTGGGATTTGTTTTTTGAGATGCAGTCCTTGGAATTTGTATGAATGGATCGCTCGAAGCAACAAAACCAAGTGTTACGCAATACTCGAAGTATGCAAGTTCAAAAGGAAAGGATGGTATATATCACTCTTGTCACGTTTGTGTTGCACCCTGACATGGTCGGTCCGGCACGTCGCTCGTCAAATGGAATGCGCTTCGTCTAGCGTTTTCGCTCGCTTGTGGACCGCGGTTGAGAGCAAACCGACGGTAGGCAAACTTTCCCCTCCCCATCCCCAGCCCGCGTCGGCCAAATTAAGAAGATAGGCGCGTGATGTCAAAAAAATTGTAGAAGAGAGAGACAAGGAGGGAGAGATTGCAACACGGATTCCAAGAAATTCGTTGAGAGTGTGAGGTGGGCCATGTGCTGCAGATGTTGTCAATATTCCACTATACTAGTACTATTGGATTGGCTAGACGTGGCGAAATCTCGTAGCAAGCGCATGCGCGAGAACAAGCATTCACGCATTTGAATACAAACTCGAAACCATTTTCTGTTTGAATACAAATCTATGTACATGCTTGTTCACATATTGTATGTTGAAAAGCAAAACGAAGATTGAATGCCCTTTACATATGATTTGCAAATGCTATGGTCACCGGTTCAAATATTTGAATCCACTTTAGGTTGAACTCTAATATTTTGAAAAAAATTAGATCAAATACCATGTCTCTTTCTTATGCATAATCTGTCTCGCACACCCGACATAGAGTGTTCTCAAGTTTTTTATTTCTTTGACACACTCTTTCTCTTTATTATACACCCACTCAATCTCTCTCGGTTTCATCTCGGGGTCTCTCTCTCGCACATGATCGATCTCTCGAGGTATCAGGATTGTATCTTGCTCGTCAGGTCGCTCTTTGACACACTCCTAGGCCACTCTAGCATTCATTAATTGCAAACCAACCTTCATCTATCTTTTTAAGCATACATTCATCTTTCTCTTGGCCCCTCTGGATCGGTCGATCGATTGATCTCTGTACCCACCCTAGTCCTCTTTCAGTCGATCTATAGCGAGAGGGTACATGAACGACCAGCGCACACCCTCACCCCCTTCCACTCCACACGATCATTTCTATCACAGAGACACACCAAACCTTTATTTCCATGCACGTCACACACTAGATCTCTCAACATCTATCGATCTCGTCAGGATGCGCTGGGTTACAAACCGAAGGGGGTGTCACTACTAAGATGGGAAGTGACGCGTAGTCGAGGTAACACGAAACTTTAAACGAACCGTTTGTATGTATGCATGCCGACAAATTACAACTTTGGACAAATTGGCACACCGTTGAATTATAACATATATACAGGGTCTAGGCCCATATATGAGTGACACTCGGCGGAGTGTTGAGATGAGGCATGTGGGAGCATGGAGTCGGAGGGCGACATGATCGATGGAGAAGAGGCCTGGAGAGGAATGAGAAAGAAGCAAAGTCATATGATTATATTTGGACGACTCACAAAACCGACCTAGGTAACTAATTTTCCAAGCAACTTACATGTAGTTAGAACATATACAGTCGGAACGTGGTGATTTGGACCCCTAAATGCAGGCACGGTCCGGGAACACCTCAATTTTTCCTTCTCACATCCGGACACTTCAATTAGCACACCTCAAATCCACACAAAGGCATGCAACACACATTGTCCGGCTACTACATCAGGACATGCCATTGGACTACCCAAATTTAGAATTTTATACCTACATATTAGCTATAGCTATGGTGCAGATCATCCACATCTGCCCTTGCCCTTCATGGCGCCCTTGTCGTCGTTCTCACAGAAGTAGCGGTCAGAAACACAATATGGATCAAGTCGGACATGCTCATTGCTGGAGCTGTCTGACCTATCGTTGTCCTCCTTCTCCTCTTGGGGGGGGGGGAGTCCGGCCACAACACGGACCGCCCGATTCTGCTTTCAGGCGATGGCGCGCGTGTTCCTCCGCTACCGCTTCTTGAAGATGCGGGCGTAGATGGCTTCCTCCTCCACGGCAGCGCGCGTCGCCGCCTCCGGCGCCACCATGGGAGTTTGGGGGTGGAGTGTGTTTGGTCTGGGGAGCGAATGGGGACAAAAATATGTGGGGTTGGGTGGGCCAACACGGGTCGGGTCCAACATGGCGGATGCGCCAGGTCGCACCCGGGCCACCCATATCTGCCCCATACGATCGGTCCGACCTGCCACCTCACCTATGGGACACGCACCGGCTTGCCATGTCTCTAACATGTGGGACCGCATGATAGCAAACCGACTAGTCTAAAATCTTCAGCCGAGCACGCGGGAAAAGACCCACACTCGCCTTCTTAATGGTGATTTCTATCGGTAGATCGCTCGAAGCAGCAAAATGAAAATGTAGTAGACTGACAACACCCATGTCGTGTTCCCGTCGCACCCCCAGACAGCTGGTCTTGCATGTTGCTGACCCAAGGGAACACGGGTTGTCTTGCTTTTTCACTCACATTTGAGATTGCATGTGAGCAAAGACCATCTCCAACATTGCCACGCCCGCAACTGACTACCCTTGCCCATAAAAAAACCTCATCCCTCTCTCGTGTGCATTCCCACATGACGCTAGTTGACCGCATTCATGTCGTTCATTTGTATGCCGCCATTAAGCTAGCTCTACGGCCGAGGACGCTTAGCCTCAACCGAATCCGCTATTTAAAGGCGGCAACACCTCACTAAACTCCACACCAGAACACATCTTCCTCCCTGCCACCACATCCACCATGACCGTGAGCGGGAACGCCCTGTGGGAGAGCATGTCTTCGGAGAGAAGCATGCGGTTGCCGCCCTTGTTCAATGCGCTGCTCGCAATGCATTGTCGGCGCAGCCGGCCGCGGCCGCACAAGCGCTGGCCGCGCCGGTGGCCGAGGACGAGAGCGCCGCCATCCGCGCATCCTACACATTGTCGTTCAACATTTTGGGGACGCATGTGGCAGGTGGACAGCGATGGACCATCCACGTCCATCATCGACCTCGCGTCCACCGGCACCGGCGAAGTCGCGGACTCCTCCGATGATGAGTAAGGCATGGGAGGTGGCAGGGCATCGTGTCCTAAGTGGGCCTGTCTGTCTCTCGAGTTCCACTCTTTCTCACCATAGACCGCACCTTCACTTCACGGGTCTTGAACCCCGCCGCCATTCATGGAGACGGTAGATGGAGGACATTTTACCGATGCGGAATACAAAACAAAGTGGAAGTCGGCCACCGCCGTAGGATAGGTTTAGGGTCGGGTTTCTTTTTTTTGTCCTAAATGTTCGAAATGTAATGAAAATCTGCCGTGTTTGCATGAATCTTGTTCGGTTTATATGAAAATTGAATGTGTTTGCGTGAATTTCGTTTTTTGTGTATAATATTATGAAAGTTAATATGGTATACCCCTCCATTTTATTTACTCCTGCCGATTAGATTTTACTTAAGTCAACTTTAAAAGTTTGACCAAGTGTTTTTGCAAATGAATTAGTTTGACCACGTTTTTTTTTGGAAATGTATAAAGTCTAACAAAGTTTATCGAAAACAATAAACTTTCACAAAAAAAAGATATATTGTATGAAAACATATTGAATGATGATTCCAATGGTATTTACTTGGTATTGTGGATGTCATTGTTTCTGCATGTATAAACTTGGTCAAAGTTTAGAAATTTTGACCCGAGACAAAGCTAATATGCAAAGTAAATAAAAATAGAGGGTTTACATAAACAATTTCTCTTAGGCCCTCCAAAAGTACGTCCACTACATGTTCACGCATTTTACATCTTTCTCTTGCTCTGTTTGGAAAACCAACTAAGCCAAACTCCTAGCTTATCGCGCGGGAAAAGACCCGCCCTAACCGTTTTAGTCGGGATTTGTATCGATGGATCGCGCGAAGCACCAAAAACAAGTGTTACGCTTTACAAGTTCAAAAGAAAAAGGTGGTACACTTACAACACCCCTGTCGCGTTTACATTGCACCCCTCACACGGTCGGTCTGGCACACAGCTCACCCAAAGGGAATGCGCTTCGGCTTGCCTCTTCACTGACACATGTGACCGCATTTGTAGAAACCGAACATGGCCAAACTCCCTTGCCCACCGCGCGAAAATTCCCCCGAAATCCCAAAGTCAACTCCCTCCATCTAACTAGCCAATTATAGTCGCCACGCCCCCCTCCATTCCATTCGCTCCGCCAAACCCACCCTCCCCGCCGCGCCGATACGTCGGTGTCGCAGTTCCTCGAGGGGGCGCATGACGATCCTCTCGCTCCCACAGTACGCTCTCATAAAATGTTGTCCTCCAGCCGCGCCGCCACTGCTAGCGACATTCTTGTGAAGACGCACGACGGTCAGCTTCTCCCACAGTATGCACATTCTAGACTAAGGCCCCGTGCATGTCGTAGTAGCGTTGGATGTTAGCTGATAGACGTTGTTAATCTCACTGCTTGCCGAAATAGTTTATAGTCCATAGGCTCTGCTTAAAAATCTAGCTTGCCATGTTCTACACTCAATCTGCTTTGCTGAGATGGCATGCCACACCTTATTAGTTGCTAAAATATCCTGCCATATTTTAGGACCATGTATGTATTGTGAATTAGATTGCCATGCTCTAGTAGCCAATCTGTTAGTTGAAATAACTTGACATATTTTACACTCAATCTTTGTTGTTTAGATGGCCTCTTATGGTTGTGTGCTCGGCCTCATTGATTGCTGAAATAGCCTGCCATAAATTTAGCACTCAATCTGTTTGCTGAATTAGCTTTACATATATTTTGTTACTTAGATCTGCTTGTGAAAATATCTTGCCTTAGCTTTAGATGTCTACCTAGGTATTTTTTTTCTGGACATTATAATAAAAACAAATATGTTTTTCCTATAATATCTAGTACATGAACTAATTTGTATGCCAAACAGATGGACATGACTTGGATAACTTGTGCTCGACGATTCTCCCCTGCATATGTCAAGGTGGTTGAAAACTTCATGAACTTTATTAGAGCTCAACACAGTGGTCCGAAAGTAGATGTGCGCTGCTGATAACCCACAAGTATAGGGGATCATTTGTAGCCTTTTTTCGATAAGTAAGAGTGTCGATCCCAACAAGGAGCTAAAGGAGGAATTAATATTCTCTCAAGTTCTATCGACCACCGATACAACTCTACGCGCAACAATGTTCACTATACCTAGTACAAGAAATAAACTACTTTGCGGGAATAAAACTAGAAGTACTTTGTAGGTGTAAGAAGACACTTTTGCAAGATAATAAAGAACGCGGAAATATAAGTTATGTGTTGTTTTAATAATAGAACAATTAAGTTAATATAGCGAGTGTGGAAAAGTGGTGGTAGTACTTGCGAGATTGTCCTAGGCAATTGATAACTAGATAGGTAATCATTCTTGCAATTTATATGAGGGAGAGGCATGAGCTAACATACTTTTCGTACTTGGATCATATAAACTTATGATTGGAACTCGAGCAAGCATCTACAACTACTAAAGATCATTAAGGTAAAACCCAACCATAGCATTAAGTAACAAGGCCCCTTCACTCCCATACGCAATAAACCCCCTTACTCGGGTATAAGCTTCTGTCACTCTCGGTACCCACTATAAGTGAATCATCGTATTGCAACACCCTACAACGGGAATCCCCCATGTGTGTGCGGCACAGAAGGCCCATAGTACAACACCAAAACAAAACACGCAACTCAAACCAATCAAGATCATCAATAAACCCATAGGGCAAAAGAAATCTACTCAAACATGATAGGATGGCAACACATCATTGGATAATAATATGAAGCATAAACCAATCAAGATCATCAATAAACCCATTGGGCAAAATAAATCTACTCAAACATGATAGGATGGCAACACATCATTGGATAATAATATGAAGCATAAAGCACCGTGTCAAGTAGGGGGATACAACGGGTTGCGGGAGAGTGGACCACTGCAAATAGATGAGGGAAGGTGATGATGGTGTTGAGGAAGACGGTGGATTTGTTGGTGTAGATCACCGCCACGCTAGTTCCCCTAGTGGCACTTCGACGCCACCGAGAGAAAGGGGGAGAGAGTCATCATCCTTCTTATTCTTCTTCCTTGGCCTGCCCCCTAGATGGGAGGAGGGTTTCCCCTCTGGTTCTTGGCCACCATGGCTCCCGAAGGGGAGGAACCCCTCCGAGGTTGGATCTCTCTCTGTTTCTCTTCTGTTTTGCGTTCCTGTTTTCTCGCGTTTCACCGTTTCTTAAATATCAGGAGATCCGTAACTCTAATTGGGATGAAATTTTGAGGGGATTTTTATCCAGGTATTAGCTTACTTGCGGACGAAGAACACCCCCAACTGCTCTCCGAGGCGTCCACGAGCTTGCCCGACGCGCCCTACCCCCCAAGGCGTGCCTAGCGAGCTCGTGGGCCCCTCGGACATCGTCTGGCATTGATTCTTTTTCCCCCAAAAATCACATATATTCCAAAAATCTTCGTAAAATTTATTGCGTTTGGACTTCGTTTGATATGGATTTTCCGCGAAACAAAAAACATGCAACAAACTGGAACTGACACTAGGCACTGGATCAATATGTTAGTCCAAGAAAATCATATAAATTGTTGCCAAAAGTATATAAAAGTTGTAAAATAATGGCATGAAACATTCAAAAAAATTAGATATGACGGAGACATATCAGCATCCCCAAGCTTAATTCCTGCTCGTCCTTGAGTAGGTAAATCATAAAAAATAATTTTTGATGTGGAATGCTACCTAACATAATCTTGAACAAGTATCTAATCATGGCATGGATATTAAGATACGAGTAATTCAAGGCAATAGTCTGTCATTTGACAAGAGGACATCCATACTCAGGTTTACTGATAAACAATCATGTCTTTCAAAATAAACGATGGTAAAGAATGTTATCCCTACACATTTAATCATTTAAGCATTGCGTGACTCCGTCTTCCTAACATAAGTACAAATCATGATCACCCCAGTGTGAAGTCAGGCATTTGGTTCATACTTTTTCACGCGCTTCAACATTTTCAACTACACTCAATACATGAGCATGAGCCATGGACATAGCACTACAGGTGCAATAGAATATGGTGGTAGAGATCAATAGGAGAAGTCAAAAAGGAAGAAAGGCTCACATCAACTCGGCGGATCAACGGGCTATGGAGATGCCCATCAATCGATATCAATGCGAGGAGTAGGGATTGCCATTCAACGGATGCACTAAGAGATATAAATGTATGAAAGTTCAAATGAAACTAAATGGGTGTGCATCCAACTTGCTTGCTCATAAAGACCTCGGGAATTTGAGGAAGCTCGTCATCGGAATATACAAGCCATGTTCTATAATGAAAAATTCCCACTAGTATATGAAAGTGACAAATTAGGAGACTCTCTATATGAAGAACATGGTGCCACTTTGAGGCACATGTGTGGTAAATGGATAGTAACATTGCCCCTTCTCTCTTTTTCTCTCTCTCTCTTTTTAGGTGGGCTCTTTTTTCCTCCCCCTTTTTCTCTTTTTTGATTATATATATTATGGTGGCTCATTTGGCCTCCCCCATTTTTCTTTATTTTTCTTTTTTGTCTGGAGTCTCATCCTGACTTGTGGGGGGATCATAGTCTCCATCATCCTTTCCTCACTGGTACAATGCTCTAATAATAATGATCATCACACTTTTATTTACTTACAACTCGATAAAAACTATACAAGATGACTCTATATGAATGCCTCTGGCAGTGTACCAGGATGTGCGATGATCTAGCGTAGCAAAGATATCTAAAAATGGACAAGCCATGGAAATATCATCCTAGATATCTTACGATCATGCAAAGCAATATGACAATGAATGCTCAAGTCATGTATATGATGATGAAGTTGCATGGCAATATATCTCAGAATGGCTATGGAAATGCCATGATAGGTAGGTATGGTGGCTGTTTTGAGGAAGATATAAGGAGACTTATGTGTGATAGAGCGTATCATATCACGGGGTTTTGATACGTCTCCAACGTATATATAATTTTTGATTGTTCCATGCTATTATATTATCATTCTAGGGTACTTTTTAAGCATTTACTTGCCGATTTATATTATTTTTGAGCACTAATCTATTAACCTAGTGCCCAGTGTCAGTTGCTGTTTTCTGCTTGTTTTTGGTCTTTTCAGGAATACTGTACCAAACGAAGTCCAAATACCCAGAAACTTTTTGATGATTTTTTCTGGACAAAAATAAGACCTGGAAGCTTCGGAGGAAGACCGCAGGCCACACGGGGTGGTGCCAAGCCAATAGGGCGCGCCCAAGGGGGGTCGCGCCCTGATGGCTTGGGGCCACCTCCCACGGCCTCTTGACCTGATCTTTGGCTTATATATTCACATATATTGGGAAAACCCTAGAGATCCTCCCGAAACACTTTTTCATCCACCTCAAGTCTCTATTCCGCCGTGTGCCCATCTGGACCCCTGTTCCGGTGCCCTACCGGAGGGGGGATCGATCACAGAGGGCCTCTACATCAACCTTGTTGCTCCCATGGTGATGTGTCAGTAGTTCACCTCATACCTATGGGTTCGTAGTTAGTATCTAGATGGCTATCTCTCTCTCTATGTTCTTCAATGCAAAGATCATCACGATTCCTGCGGTGATCTATCCTATGTAATCTTTTTTGCGGTGTGTTTGTTGGGATCCGATGAATTGTGGGTTTATGTTCAGATTATTCATGAAAAATATTTGAGTCTTCTCTGAATTCTTATGTGCATGATTGTTATAGCTTCGTATTTCTCTCCGATCTATTAGTTTGGTTTGGCCAACTAGATTGATTTATCTTCAGTGGGAGTGGTGCGTTTTTGATGGGTTCAATCTAGCGGTGCTCAATCCCAGTGACAGAAAGGGACATGACACGTATTGTATTGCTGCCATTAAGTGTAAAACGATGGGGTTTATTCATATTGATTGGATTTATTTTTTGTACATCATGTCATCATCCTCCAAGCATTACTATGTTTTTACTTAATACTCTAGATGCATGCTGGATAGCAGTCGATGGGTGGAGTAATAGTAGTAGATGCAGGCAAGAGTCGGTCTACTTGTTTATGGACGTGATGCCTATATACATGATCATTGCCGTGAATAAATATTACATAACTATGCGCTTTTGTATCAATTTCCCAAGAGTAATTTGTCTACCCACTGTATGCTTTCTTCGAGAGAGAAGCCTGTAGCGAAAACTATGGCTCCCGAGTCTCTTAACAAATATTATTACAAAAACTCCCAAAAGATTGCTGCCATTATTTACTTTCTTTTTATTTGCAACTTATATTTATCAATTTATCTATCTATCACTACTCATCGCTTGCAAGTAACGAGTTCAAGGGGATTGACAACCCTCTTGCCCGCGTTGGGTGCAAGTGTGTGCTCTTTTGACTGTAGGCGCCGAAGACGGGAATTTGCGTGGTTCGATAACCTTGGTTCTCACTGTGGGAAATACTTATCTCTACTGTGCTGCTTCTCCTCTCCTCTTTGGGGAAAATCCCAACGCAGTTTACAAGTAGCAGGACGAAATTCTGGCGCCATTGCCGGGGAGCATCACCAAATTCCTATCAAGTACCTTCTCACAAATTATCATTCATGTGTTCTACTTTTTATTTTTTGTTATATTTTCTTTCTATAAAAATCAAAAATACAAAAATATTTTTATTTTCTTATCATTATGGCTAGTTCTCCTCCGGACATGCCACGAGAGAGGGTTCGGGGATTTTTAGATTTTAAGCAGTCAGGCGATGAGTCTCTGAAAGAAGCTTGGGTTAGATTATTAGTGATACAAATGATAGCTAATCCCAAGAGTCATATTAAATTACACCTTAGAAGTTTTTTATGTTGGTCTATCCCTATCTCATAGACGTGTCTTGGATTCTATGTTTGAAAAAGATTTCCTTGGGAATAATGCTTTTGGCACCTATGAAAAGATAGAAACCATTGAACCCACCATACTAGAGAGTTATCGTCAAACTGTGTTAATAAAAGAAACTAAAGCTAGTATGGATTCCAACTTTAGAGGGTTGTTTAATCTTGTTACTAAAATCAATGGCAATGTTGTGTTACAAAATAGGAGATTTGATGCCTTAGAACAAAAGATTGATGTTCTATGTGTTGTTAAGGAAGAAATGAAAATTCTCAATGCAAAACTTGATCAATTTGTACACATCATTGATAATCTAAAAGAGAGCAAAATAGTTGTGAATAGATGCCTCGCAACCAAGGATGACAACACTTGAAACTATGCATTATGCCTAGCTAGGGGCATAAAACGATAGCGCTTGTTGGTAGGCAACCCAATAGTTATCTTTAAATTTTTGTTTTTACTTTCTGTCTTGGTGTGTTTACATGATTATTGCTACTGTAATGATTGTGTTTTTATGTTTTAATTAGTGTTTGTGCCAAGTAAAACCTTTGGGATTAACTTGGATCATAGTAGAATTGATACGGTGCAAAAACAGAAACTTTTGCGTCCAGTGCATAATTTCTCTAATTTTACTGGAACATATTTTTGATATGAATTTTTACACAGTATTGGTATACAAATTCCCCATGTTGTCCTAATTTTTCTGAAATTTTGGAGTTACATAAGTATGGTGTTTGTGTAGATCATTACAAACTATTCTGTTTTAGACAGATTCTGTTTCTGCTTGCATAGTTTGCTTGTTTTGATGATGGTATGGATTGTGTCGGGTGTATAAGCCATGGAGAAGTTAGTACCTCATACAATAATAAAATATGAACCAATTTATAACAATACCTAAAGTTTTTGAATTACCTATCATACTAACGGAGCTCACGAGTTTTCTGTTGAGTTTTGTGTGCTGAAGTTTTCAGGTTTTGGGTGCGATCACGATGGATGAAGGAATAAGGAGCAGCAAGAGCGTAAGTTTGGGGATGCCCAAGGCACCCCAATGTAAATTATAGGAAGACTCAAGCTTCTAAGCTTGGGGATGCCTCGGAAGGCATCCCCTCTTTCGTCTCAATCCATCGATATGTCACTTGGAGCTATATTTTTATTCATCACATGATATGTGTTTTTCTTGGAGCGTCGTGTATTATAGTTTGCTTTATTTTTAGTTTGCCACAATCATTGTTTGCTAGACACACCTACTTGAGAGAAACACTTGTTCACCATGATTTTTAGAATACTCTATGTGCTTCACTTATATCTTTTGAGCTAAGCAGTTGTTCCAGTGCTTCACTTATATCTTTTAGAGCACGATGGCATATAGATTTTATAGAAATATTTGAACTCTTGTGCTTCACTTAGATTTGTTTGTGAGTCTAATAAATAGTAACGGTAATTTGCATGGGTTATAAGACTAGTCCAAAAATAATAGGTATCCGAGGAGTGCATAATCAAAACCTTCATGTAGCACATAAAAGAGAAATTGTGGGTTAATGATATTGCTGTGGTGTGACGCACCCATTTTGATCATACGCTAATCATACATGAAAATGCGCACGATCAAGATTAGGGACTCACAAGAAGATATCACAACTCTAGACACAAATTAAAGTCATACAAGCTTTATATTACAAGCCAGGGGCCTCAAGGGCTCGAATACATAAGCTCGAATACAAACGAGTCAGCGGAAGCAACAATATCTGAGTACAAACATAAGTAAACAAGTTTGCCTTAAGAAGGCTAGCACAAACATAAGCATCAGATCGAAAAGGCAAGGCCTCCTGCCTGGGAGCCTCCTAACTACTCAACAACCTCCATGTAGTACTACGCCCCGTCCTGATAGTAGTAGTCGTCGTCGGGATCAGCTGGCTCCTGGGTTCCGTCATCTGGTCGTAGCAATTGTATAAAGGGGAAAAGGGGAGCAAAGCAGCGGTGAGTACTCATCCAAAGTACTCGCAAGACTTACATCAAATCTATTCTATGTATGCATCAGTATCAAAGGAATGAGGCTATATCTTTGGACTGAACCGCAGAAATGCCAGAAGAGAGGGAAGACATAGTCCTATCGAAGACAAGCATCTTCAGTGTCTTGCAGCATTAGAAGAGTGTAGATTAGCATATTATAAGTAAGCATTTTGTAATTATGCCCAGATGTCACACCCTGTGTTTTGCCTATCTTGCCTAAGTCAACTTAGCTCAAAAATTAGGGCCAATTAAAAAAACTTTTTGTGTGCGTATGAATGCTTGGCTTGTGTGCTACTTGCTTGCTTGGTTGATTGTGCTCTATATTCATAAAATGCCTCCTACCCTTAAAAACTCTTTTCCTTGATCCAAAATCTTGTCCAAAGATCATACCATGTGTATAGGACCTAAAACTGTTTTTATCAAATATTATTTTGGCCAAAAAGGATTTATTCGAATTAGGTTTTCAAAAACCCCTAAATTGAGGGTTGTACTACAAGTCCTCAAATTGGGTGGATTGTTTTGCCCCAAAAGATTTATTTGGAACCTACTATATATATAACTCCCCCAAACCACAAAATATTATTTTTAAAGATTATTTTCCTATTTTATTTAAAGGCTTTTTCTTAAGGCCAGAAATAGTATTTTATAGGGAAAAATTATTTTTATACTTTCAAAATATTTGAGAAAATTTAGGGAAACTCAGTGGACATATATTTTCCATATATAGGAGTATCAACACATGGTCATGTTCAAAATATTGGACAAAACCCTCCAAAACCATTTCTGTCTGTTTCAAGCTTTTGAAATATTTCTAAAAGAAATATTCTCAAATAAATCCAGGAAAATTTCAAAAAGTCACACATGCTATATGTGATGATCTTGCCAAGTTTTAACTCAATCCAAATAGTTTTGGTTCACAAAACTATCCCAAAACCCTCTCTGTCCAGAACCAAATTTGAGCAACTTTGCATTGCCAAGTATTTCCAATTGATCGCAAACTTTGTGGGAATGCTCTAATCACCAAATAATGACACCACACCTAGTGGTGCATTAAGGAGAATAGTTTTGCATGACTAGATCTACAGAAACCTGATTCTGTTGATTTCTAGGGTTTACCATGTTTGCATTAGCAACTTTTCTCAAATGAGCTCAAACTTTGTGATCACCCTTGTTTTGACCCACCATTCCATCCTGTTAAGTTTCATCTCTATTAGAGGAGATTAGCTAGCCCAAACACTGATCAAACACCTTCTGGTGCATTATTGGGATCAATAATTGAGGCACCCCAGGGGCTCTCCTTGAGCCCAAATTTTTACCACAACTCCATCATACCTCTCCCCCACTCCAGTAATAAACCCAGAACAAGCTCCATGATTGAGGGGGGGGGGGGGGGGTAAAACCCCAATATTCCCCCTTTTGGACAGCATTGGCATGACTCTCTTCCTCTCTCCTATTATTCCATGCATGCAACTGCCCCCAAGTTTCACCACAACACCTCTGGCATGCCAATGCATCATTACACGTCCAAAGATGGCATGCTCATGTGGAAAATGCGAGCAACTGATCAAAAACTAGATTATGGCAGTAAATGTAGCTTTGTACTACAAGTACCTTGCCCTTTTATCTCCCTGATCTGAAATTTGATGGACATATAGTCCTTCCATACCTATGACCACTGGACAAGGTCTTGTCCCATATACCCTCCAGTAAAAAACCCTCATCTGGACCCTAAGTTTGCTGCTGCAAACTTACCTCCTGTGAAAACCCCATCTACCCAGCTCCATTGACCTTGAAACTGAACCAGTGCACTCTAGCACGCATGCCTTGCATGCCAGACATCATTGGCCGACCAAACTGATGCCCTGGACACCAAGTGGCGTGGTGACCACACCACTGACCTGCAAAAGTGGTGCTCTGCCACTTGAGGTCGTCCTGCAGCTTGCGTCCGGCTTCGGCAAAGCACTCCAGTGCGCCTTGGATCCCCTCTCAGTCTCCCACGCCCATCCCCGACGCCATGATGCCTCCAGGACCTCTCTGCCACGCGTGCTCGTCGTGCCCAGAGCATCCGAGGCGGATCCGAGTCTCCCCCTCGCCCCACTCTTGCATATACCCCTCCTCGAGCCCCCTACAGTGCCCATTTTCTCCCTCTCACTCCCACGAAGCTCCTGGACCGAGTTATTGGAGCTCCCGTGCCCTCCTCCTTCTCCCATGAACGCCATGGCGCCGCCTCGGCCTCCGGCGAATTCGTGCTGCCCCGCCTCTCTCCTCTCCTCCGGACGGCATCTGAGCACCCTAGAGCCACCACAAACCCCCCCTCCGCTCGCCATTTCCTCCCCTCCGCGGCTACCGCACCATGCCCGTCACTGCCGTCGGTCACCTCCACCGTGGCCGAAGCCTCGCTCGGCCTCGACTTTTCCCGGGGCCAAGAACCCACCAGGCGAGTGCGGTCGGTCGCCCCGAGCCCAACGGTGGCCGGAGCGCCGCCGGAGGTGGCCGGAGCCACCGGGGCGGGCGCCGGCCGGCGCTCGGTCGGGCTCCTCTGCCCTCCCCTGTGCTGGCGGGAGGTGGAGGGAGACCTGCCAGCGGGGCCCACCGGTCAGGGCTAAGGCCCCCCCGTTTAAGTGGCCGGGCCTCCCGCGGAAGGCATCTCCCCGCCGGGAAGACGTACTCCCTGGAGTACGCAACCGACGTGGCCGTTCCACCGCCAGGCCGAGCCACTGGGCCGGCCCATCCCCTATCCTGCGCCCGGTGCGCCTCTTAGCCCAATTAGGTGAGTGATTTTTCCTTTTCTTTTATCAGAGGAGATTCAAATATTCATAAAGAATTCATTTTAGCTCCAAATTTGGTGATTCAAGTTTCAACAGATTCATAAAATCATGCCCTGTCGAAATATGTGCATTGCACATTTTTAGAGCAAACTTTTCTGTGTAGTTCAAACTCAAATTTAAATTTGAACTATGAGGGTCCCCCATTACAAAATCCCTAGGGGATTCAAATTAACTCCAAATGGAGTGATTCAAGTTCCTAGGTGTATCTAAATACATGCACTAAGTGGTGAACATTTTGCCTTACACTTATTCTGCTATGAAAAATATTGGACCATTTCTTCATGTATGATCCACATTGAAAATCCCAAAAGATCCTCTTTCTAAAGAGATTCGATTCGGAACTCTTATATGTCCAAGGTCAATATGGAAATTCTTTCAGAGGTTTTCCCTTACTTTGTCCGTGTCAACAAACAATTCGAAATACCTCGACTTTTTCAGAACAGGTCCGAGTCAAATAGCAATGATTCTTAGGAAAATCATGCCAACTCCAAATCCAGTGAAACCACTTCCTAAAGTTTTCTAAAATCATTCCCTATCTGTTGGGACCATCCACCCATTTTTATAAAAATATTTTCTGTAGACTTCTTATAGGATCATCATTTCCTTCATTTCCACCGTTCAAAAATCCCCCTTTATCCACATCCAATGAAACCTCCTTGGCTATTTTTCTTGTGACCAGAGGTGTCCAAGAAAAATAAAACTCCTATTTATAGAGCACTTTGATCTCTCTGCTTGTTGTGTTGCTTATTGTGGTTGTTTCCGACGATAGTTGACGAAGTAGACGGAGTGCTCGGAGTTGGACGAGAAGCATGTGAAGACCTCGAAGACTTTGATAAGCCAGGCAAGCAGCCCTTTGACCATGTTAAGATACCATTTTCATGCATGTCTTATAGCACTTGATTTCGTTGTATTGATCATGATGATGTGGTGACCACTTCGGCGGGATGCCTCCGATACTTTTACCGTTGATACTTGCATCGTGCATGACCCTACCTCCTTATGAGGGTTGTGTGGGTGGGAGTAGATAGTATGCTTAGTAGATGCTACGCAAATGGGTCGGGAATATGCATGGTGATGGAAATAAAAGTGTTTTCTAAGGCTTTTCGAAAACCCCGTCGGGTGCCACTAATGCCCGAGGGAGATGATGATGAGCTAGGTAGCCACTTGATAAAGAAGTGGTGTACCGAGGCAAGCGAGTGTGTGTTTTAGAAAACAAATTAGATTTAAGATTTGTCGACCGTCCCAACCTTACATGTACAACCACTCTACCCCTATATGGGAAGGGGCCTTGTTGATTACTTTTGTCCATGCTAGCAGAGAGCCCGCATTACTAGTGGCGGGAGTGACGTGGTCACTCTCGATATGGGGTCGTGCCAGGTAGGGCGACCATGGGCTGTTTTCACAGACACCGGGCACACCGTTGGTCCCCTTGTGGATGGTACGATCTTGAGCAAGGCTCGTGTGATGTACATCGTGGGGGCTGGGTACCAATCGAGTCGACTCTTTGTTTAGTGTTGTCAAGGGAAAGGCATTGTTCGGGTGCTTACCTCGGGTATGTAATATACCGCGAGTCGTGGATGACACGGAGGTTCCCCGAGTCTTGTGGGTAAAGTGTGCAACCTCTGCAGAGTGTAAAACTATTCGAATAGCCGTGTCCACGGTCAAGGACAGTTGGGTGGTGCTGCTTAAACTATGTCCTGGGTTTTTCATAAACTTGGTGTGAGTGTGTGGTTAACAAAGATGGAATACTCGAGACAAGTCGGATGACTTGACATGATGATTGAACATGAGATGTTCAGACCTTGATTATATTGATATCGGTAACCTGTTTGTGCGAATACTTGTATCCTCATGATGCATGCTATTACTAGTTATCTTGATCATGTCATTGCACTAAAAATTAGCTTTCCGCAAAACTTACCTACTTAGTGCCATATCATGCACTGTTATTGCCTTGTTCCAAACATGGGTTGCTTGCGAGTACATTCAAAGTACTCATTGGCTTGCCACTGGTTATTTAATTGGCTAGGCATGGAAGAGCAGGAATATGGTGAAGAGTTCGATGGTGACGAACATGCGAACTAGGACGCTTCCCAGTCAGAATGCCTGTAGGGTTAAGGCAAAAGGCATGGGTTCACGTTATTGTTGAAGATTTCCGCTGCAATCATATGAAGACTTGGCCATAGAGGCCATATTTGAGTGAAACGATATGTAAGGGATGTAAGACTCTTGTTATTCAGTTTCTGTGTGTCCAGTGAGCATTGATCTCTCGGATCACTGTGCACGTACATTCGGTGATCACGACTTATGAGTCGGGGCCCCCACAGAGCTGGTATCAGAGCCATCCTGACTGTAGGAAGCCCTTAGTTAGCATGGACGTTAGTTAGGACAAAACTATTTTTCTAGACCCTTCAAAAACACCTACAAAACCTCTATATTTCTCACCTCTCCTAAATTTTCAAAGGAAGTGAAGGTTTTTGCCTTAGCACTTCCACCCCTATTCTCTTGACTCTCCTCGTCTGCTTTTTCAAAACTTTGCAACGGTCGATAGTATCCTTATGTCCCTGACCACTGGATTCCTTGAAATCCTCGTGGGTAACCTGGAAGGAAGCCACCTTGCCAGACACTTGCCCACATATATTGGACACAAGTTGGCGACACCAGACAAGAGGATACCAACAGAGGATACCTTCTCGAAGGATGAGGATATCAGGACTCAGAAGATGGTGACACCCTCGACACTGCCCCAGGATGGTACAACCTTGACTTAGGACGACCAGGGCACAAGACATGCAATGTCATGATATGCATCGCTAATAGAGCAACCCTGTCCTTTTCGTTGTTTTGTCGGCAACCACCGGCGGATGAGAACCTTGCCATTTGGTCCGCCTCACCATAGTGAGCAGGAAAACGGTTCTCTTCATCCCCCGCTCTCGGTGTCGATATTATCAACATGACCAACAAGTTGAAACTCTATCATGCCTTGTTGATGTCATTGCATAAAGTATTGCCACTTTGAACTCTCAACACCTTGAAGGACAAGAAGGCTTTGGCACAATTACGAAGACAACAGAAGACCCGTCAATGACTGCCATGAGGAACCACCTTCGTCATCAACTCACCAGACGCGAAGTTGTGAAGGACTCTTTAGGCAAAACCCGGATCGTTTCGACGAACAACAACCAGAGACATAGCGACACCTGAAGAAGACCCAGAAGACTGAGCGGACTCCTCTCCAAGACACGAAGCAAGCATGACTACTAAGTCCGAGAACCCCTAGGGTAGGATGAGTCGTGTATTCCCCATGCGAAGTCGAGTCCGTGCGATGGTTCGAATGGAACCATGATGTGTGTTGCTTGTTTTATCTGTTTGTGTTTTGGCATGAGTTGCACTTTGCCCTAGGCAACAGGTATGCGACTATATCACCTATCTTATCCTACTGGTTGTGTTTGGCCCTCTCGGCACTTGTTTGATTGCAATATATACCACCCCCTTAGGCACTCCCCTCTATGCTACTTTCCACTCTCACCTTTCTCGTCAACTGAAGACTAGCAAGACAAGATGCACCAAGGTTCCACCTCGACGAACAACTAGCATTGAAGACTACGACTACAACGTGCTCAACCAGACGCAACCCCGTAGAGTTATGCTTTTCCCTCAAGATTGGTGAGCCCTCCCTAAACCAACCTAGACCTCACAAGCTCCCCCAGCACAAACCTCTGAGCACCTATTTAATACACGGATTTGCTAGAGCACCTGTTGAGCCCCATTAACCCCTGCTTAGCACTGGGTTCACTATGGAGCTAATGATCATAGTGAGCAAACACATTACATCCCTAAGCTAGCGCTTGATCTGATGATGCCATAGGATAGATCATTTTGAGGATATATGATTTAGTAGACCAATGATTTGACGAGGTTATAGTAGATATCTTGAGGAAGTAGTTGAGACCCTTTGGTGGATTACGAGATTTTCAAGATGATAGGTGAGGTTGATGGATCGAGTTGATATAGTAGCATAAATTACTTCTCCCTTGAGTAACTTGGATTTAGTAGGACAATTGGGGTCACACGTTGGAAATTCTTGGCGGTATGGTAACTTGATTCTGATAAGTAATGGACATGGATTTGTGATGTTACAACAATGACTTGGAGTAGCAAGTAGGAGTTCTCGATGGAATTGAGAATTGGATTTAAATAGGTAATCCTAATAGAGTGATGGTCTTAAGCAAGACTACATGGTTCGGAGTAATTTGGATTTAGTCTGATGATCTTGATCTTGATACCATGTTTCTCGGTGGGAGATAAACTATAAACACTAGATTGTTGTCCGATATGATTCAGGGATCTATATGCACCTAACCTTGGAGTTTACTAGATCAGCATGATGGAAATTGGTGGATGTACTTCGATAAGATAGTCCTTTCAAGGATTCAGGCATTATAGGAACAATGGAGGATTAGGTGGAACTCCATCAAAGTTGGATTTGTAGAGGTGATGAATCATGTGATGGTTGATGAGATTAGTAGACCGATGAATTGGATTCATAGGAAGGAAACAATATCTTGGATTGGCTTACTACGTGTTTCCTTAGCATGGAGATGCGGCATCTTAGACCTTGGATACATTAGTTGAACACTTGGATTGATAGTGTCACAATCAAGCTTAGCAGCTTGTATGTTTTCCCGAGGATTTCTACATAGGGATATATATGAGTTAGCTACAGTATACATATGTGGTGTGGTTTAGTCCCTTTCTCAAAACCATGGAGATATGGATAGAATGAGTGACCTCGGAGTTGACTTATATGAGATAATACCTTCAATAATATAAGGTGATTTTGTTCGGAGTAATAGGTAGGACTATTGGCATCTAAGAAACAGTGCTCGAGGATAAGTTGATAGATGTTCACTCACATCCTAAGCTCCTTGAAACCCCAAAGCTTTACCGAGCCATAATATGGTCGGGTTATGACCTTGGGTCTTGGCTCTCAGTCATTGGACTATGGACAATACTCCACCTCAACCACCACCAAACCTGTTCATAGGGAAGGTGGACACGAAGAACTAGATTACAATGGACCGCGAACCCGTGAACTAGTGGCCATCCGGAACAAATACCCCTCCTCTCACATATCCCATGAGCAATGTGTTTATGTGATACTTGGAGGAATAGGTTGTTGTCCTCCAGGATGACATACTTATCTACTCAATGAGAGGAAGGAACACCTTAGTCCTATTTGGATAAGCCCCAGAAGCACCAAATGCCTTACCTCTCAAAATGTAAGGTTTGACCTTAAAGAAGTTGGACTCCTTGAAGCACTCTCCCTTCATCAGAAGACACTCTTAACCAAGCAAGATGAAGAACAACTACGGTTGGGAAACCACGACGACGAAGAAGAAGAAGCAAGAGAAGTCAACCACCGCTCCTCTGCCGGCTACATCAACTAGAATATATCAGGAAGCACCGACTCTCAAGCACGATGAAGCCCTTGGACATCAAGAAGATTAAGGATCCCCTCATTTTAAGTAGTCACCTGTCAGTTCCTGACTAAGAAGGAACCGATAAGTTGATAGCACCCCTCACTGCTTTGATGGTGTACGATGAGCATGACGTCCCTACTCCCTTCAGATGCCGGGAATGGAGTGGACGACTGTCATGACTTCGTTACCAGCCCCTTCTTGGTCCAATCTAGGGCGTAAACCCTGACTCGATCATGGTAAACCACCTGTCAAAGGTAGATCACCCCGCTTGCCAAGCCTCAGACCTTGGGGACTAAATGGCCGTTCTATACTTCTGGATAGTCAACTTATTTGGAACCCCTCAGAAACCTTCCCAGATGGTAGAACCCATTTTGGTGCCAAGTCTCTAAGCTTAGCCTTAGGGATGAGCCTTAGCCCAACCTTGCCACAAATTACTACGGAGAGACGAGTAGACCAAACACTCGAAGACCTGCCTGAAACGTGCGTCCATGACGATGAAGACAACTGGCCAAGGACGAATGAAGAACATACCTGGGCAACTTACTCAAGCGGAAGGTCTCGACAAGAAGCCTACGATTGACACGCTTCAACACTCTCGAGGATGAAGACCACCTGTGACTGAAGATCACCTGCCTTAAGGAAGATAAGGACTTCCCCGTCAACGAGAAGCTACACCAAGACTCGACCCTCCTATTCTAACGTGAGACATCTGGATATCGCTAACCGACGTGAGTGACCCCAAGACCAGCACGAAGACACTTCCTTGCCACATATTCTGACTATGGCATACACACGCAAGCCAGACCTTAGGAGAACCCGTTCACCAGACCCTTTGCTTTTAGTCTCACCTAGCATATGGCAAGAACCCCGGTCACCCTCACACGAAGACAAGTGAAGCACTCGAAGCCGTATCGACAAGCACCTCAAGATCCAGAAGGACGACCACACCAGAACAGAAGCAATATGGAGCATGAAGGCTACCTCCTCTGGATTTCCGCATCTTTTCTAGTCCTAGCCTAGGAATCTCGGGGACGAGATTCTTGTAAGGGGGGTAGGTCTGTCACACCCTGTGTTTTGCCTCTCTTGCCTTAGTCAGCTTAGCTAAAAAATTAGGGCCAATTAAAAAAAACGTTTTGTGTGCGTATGAATGCTTGGCTTGTGTGCTACTTGCTTGCTTGGTTGATTGTGCTATATATTCATAAAATGCCTCCTACCCTCAAGAACTCTTTTCCTTGATCCAAACTCTTGTCCAAAGATCATACCATGTGTATAGGACCTAAAACTATTTTTATCAAATATTATTTTGGCCAAAAAGGATTTATTCGAATTAGGTTTTCAAAAACCCCTGAATTGAGGGTTGTACTACAAGTCCTCAAATTGGGTGGATTGTTTTGCCCCAAATGATTTATTTGGAACCTACTATATATATAACTCCCCAAAACCACAAAATATTATTTTTAAAGATTATTTTCCTATTTTATTTAAAGGCTTTTTCTTAAGGCCAAAAATAGTATTTTATAGGGAAAAATTATTTTTATGCTTTCAAAATATTTGAGAAAATTTAGGGAAACTCAGTGGACATATATTGACCATATATAGGAGTTTCAACACATGGTCATGTTCAAAATATTGGACAAAACCCTCCAAAACCATTTATGTCTGTTTCAAGCTTTTGAAATATTTCTATAAGAAATATTCTCAAATAAATCCAGGAAAATTTCAGCAAGTCACACATGATATATGTGATGATCTTACCAAGTTTCAACTCAATAAAAATAGTTTTGGTTCACATAACTATCCCAAAACCCTCTCTGTCCAGAACCAAATTTGAGCAACTTTGCATTGCCAAGTATTTCCAACTGACCTCAAACTTTGTGGGAATGCTCTAATCACTAAATAATGACACCACACCAAGTGGTGCATTAAGGAGAATAGTTTTGCATGACTAGATCTATAGAAACCTGATTCTGTTGATTTCTAGGGTTTACCAAGTTTGCATTAGCAACTTTTCTCAAATGAGCTCAAACTTTGTGATCACCCTTGTTTTGACCCACCATTTCATCCTGTTAAGTTTCATCTCTAGTAGAGGAGATTAGCTAACCCAAACACTGATCAAACACCTTCTGGTGCATTATTGGGATCAATAATTGAGGCACCCCAGGTGCTCTCCTTGAGCCCAAAATTTTACCACAACTCCATCGTACCTCTCCCCCACTCTAGTAACAAACCTAGCACCAGCTCCATGATTGAGGGGGGGGGGGGTAAAACCCCAAGATTCCCCCTTTTGGACAGCATTGGCATGACTCTCTTCCTCTCTCCTATTATTCCATGCATGCAACTGCCCCCAAGTTTCACCACAACATCTCTGGCATGCCAATGCATCATTACACGTCCAAAGATGGCATGCTCATGTGGAAAATGTGAGCAGCTCATCAAAAACTAGATTATGGCAGTAAATGTAGCTTTGTACTACAAGTACCTTGCCCTTTTATCTCCCTGATCTGAAACTTGATGGTAATATAGTCCTTCCATACCTATGACCACTGGACAAGGTCTTGTCCCATATACCCTCCAGTAAAAACCCCTCATCTGGACCCTAAGTTTGCTGGTGCAAACTTACCTCCTGTGAAAACCCCATCTACCCAGCTCGATTGACCTTGAAACTGAACCAGTGCACTCTAGCACGCATGCCTTGCATGCCAGACATCATTGGCCGACCAAAATGATGCCCTGGACACCAAGTGGCGTGGTGACCACACCACTGACCTGCAAAAGTGGTGCTCTGCCACTTGAGGTCATCCTGCAGCTTGCGTTAGGCTTCGACAAAGCACCGCGGCGCGCCTTGGATCCCCTCTCAGTCTCCCACGCCCATCCCCGACGCCATGATGCCTCCATGACCTCTCTGCCACGCGTGCTCGTCATGCCCAGAGCATCCAAGGCGGATCGGAGTCTCCCCCTCGCCCCCTCTTGCATATACCCCTCCTCGAGCCCCCCTGAAGTGCCCATTTGCTCCCTCTCACTCCCACAAAGCTCCTGGACCGAGCTATTGGAGCTCTCGTGCCCTCCTCCTTCTCCCATGAACGCCATGGCGCCGCCTCGGCCTCCGGCGAATTCGTGCTGCCCCGCCTCTCTCCTCTCCTCCATACGGCATCCGAGCACCCTAGAGCCACCACAAACCCCCCCTCCGCTCACCATTTCCTCCACTCCGCGGCTACCGCACCATGCCCGTCGCCACCGTCGGTCACCTCCGCCGTGGCCGAAGCCACGCTCGGCCTCGACTTTTCCTGGGGCCAAGAACCCACCAGGCGAGTATGGTCGGTCGCCCCAAACCTCTGAGCGCCTCCGGGGGTGGCCGGAGCCACCGGGGCGGGCGCCGACCGACGCTCGATTGGGATCCTCTGCCCTCCCCTGTGCTGGCGGGAGGTGTAGGGAGACCCTGCCAGTGGGGCCCGCCGGTCAGCGGCTAAGCCCCCCCCCCCGTTTAAGTGGCTGCGCCTCCCACGGAAAGAGTCTCCCCGCCGGGAAGACGTACTCCCTGGAGTACGCAACCAACGTGGCCGTTCCACCGCCAGGCCGAGCCACTGGGCCGGCTGTGGGGACCCCGACTCATAAGTCGTGATCACCGAATGCACGTGTACAGTGATCCCAGAGATCAATGCTCACTGAACACACATAAGCTGAATAACAAGAGTCTTACATCCACATTTAGCGTCTTATACAAATAATGACCATGAAGGTCAAGTCTTACATAGATAGGGCCGCAAGGGCCAAACACTTAAACATAACAAGCAACGGAAATCTTGATCGGAAGCGTGAACCCATGCCATCTGCCTTAAACCTACAAGCATTCTTACTGGGAAGCGTCCAAGTTCGCACGTTCGTCCCCAACGAACTCTTCACCATATTCATGCTCTTCCATGCCTGGTCAATTAAATAACCAGTGGCAAGCCAATGAGTACTTTGAATGTAGTCGCAAGCAACCCAAGTTTGGAACAAGGCAATAACAATGCATGATATAGCACTAAGTAGGTAAGTTTTGCGGAAAGCTAATTTTTGAGTGCAATGACATGATCAAGATAACTAGTAATAGCATGCACCATGAAGATACAAGTATCCGCACAAACAGGTTACCGATATCAATATAATCAAGGTATGAACATCTCATGTTCAATCATCATGTCAAGTCATCCGACTTGTCTCGAGTATTCCATCCTTGTTAACCTCACTCTCACACCAAGTTTATGAAAACTCAGGACATAGTTTAAGCAACACCACCCAACTGTCCTTGACCATGGACACGGCTATTCGAATAGTTTTACACTCTGTAGTGGTTGCACACTTTACCCACAAGAGTCGGGAAACTTCCATGTCTAGCCACGACTCGCGGTATTCTCCATACCCAAGGTAAGTACCCGAACATTGCCTTTCCCCTAGCGATACTAAAAAAAGAGTCCACTCATTGGTGCCATCCCTCATGATATACACCACATGTATCATCCACGAGGGCACGCAACGGTGTGCCCGGTGACTGTAAAGACAGCGCATGGTCGCCCTAACAGGCACGACCCCGTATCGAGAGTGACCACGTCACTCCCGCCACTAGTAATGCGGGCTCTATGCTAGTACCCACCAAGCTATTCAACAAAGCCTCGTCCCATAAGGGGTATCGTGGTTGTACATGTAAGGTTGGGATGGTCGGCAAATCATAAATCTAATCCGTTTTCGAAAACACACACAAAACTTGCTCCGGTACTCCACTTCTTTCTCAAGTGGTTACCTATCTCAACATCATCTCGCTCGGGCATTAGTGGCACCCGACGGGGTTTTCAAAAAAGTCTCTAAAATCATTTTGTTTCCATCACCATGCATATTCCCGTCCCACTTGCGTAGCAACTACTAGCAACCTAACTACTCCCACCCACACAACCCTCATAAGAATGGTAGGGTCATGCACGATGCAAGTATCAACAAGAAATTATCGAAGGCATCCCACCGTAGTGGTCACCACATCAACATGATCATCATCAAGAAATAATTTGCTATATGCCATGCAAAAAGAGGTTTCATAGTCATGGTCAAAGGGCTACTTTCCTGGCTCAACAAAGTCTTCAGGGTCTTCAAAGTCTTCGGGTCCAACTCCCTCGTCAACAGCGCAATCTATCATCGCGATAAATAATGATAATAATAAGCATCACAACAAAAACAGAGCACAAAAGCCACTTCAAAAATGTTACCCTATTCTGATAAATTCTAAAAGCAATACTAAAAATATTTTCCTAAGGTTTTGGGGTGGAAAAGGTTTTCAAAACTATTTTTAACAGAGGCTAAAATATTCAAAACTAGCATTTAAATAAAATCAATATATAAAACCTTTTCACAAAATTACACAAGTGGCACTGTTAAATTCTACAGAATATTACATGAATTATGGTGGAAAAATATTTGGCATTGGAGTTTTATTTAATTCACTGGAATTTTTGGAAAACTAGAGTAAAAAGAAAAAGAAAAAGGCTTCAGAGCCAACTGGGCCAGAACAAACCCAGTTGGGCCGGCCTAAGGCCAAGCCATGCCTGGGCGAGCCGGGGCGCGCGCGCCGTCTGGATTCAAACCCGACAGGCGGGCCCCTGGCGTCAGCTGCACAGGGAGAGAGGGAGAGGTGTGGAGGAGGCCGACAGGTGGGGTCCCCCTGTCGGGACCTTCTCCCACCTTGGGACCGAGGGGGGAGGAGCTCACCGGCGAGGCTACCGGCGATGGCGAGGAGAGGCGAGTGCGGGAATGAGCTCGGGGTCGAGCCGTCGTTCTCCTGGAGGTCGAAGGAGCGGCGGGGGTGGCCGGAGTCGCCGGTGACGAGAAGGCCGCGGCGGAGGGCTTCGGGCCGAGCTCGAGGTCGCCGATTCCGACTGCAAAACAAACGGGGAAGAGGGGGAACAGGCTCAGGGGCTCAAGGGAGGAGCAATGGGAGGAGAAGGAGGGCCGGAGGGGCTCTGTACCCAGGGATCACCGGAGTTCCGACTCGGCGGAGCTCTGGGTCGATTTGCGTGCAGGGGCTCCGGGGGCTCGATTGGGTGGCACAGGGGTTCGATTGGGGCGAGAAGAGAGAGACCAGAGGGGAGAGGGAGCTCGAGGGAGCCCCTTTTACAGCCAGGCCATGGTCCACCACTCGGTGGTGCGCTGGCGAGGTCGGGGCGATCGCCTGAGGGCATGGGAGCTCAAATGGATGAGACAGGGGCGCTCCTGGGGTCGTTCTAGGCCAGGGGGAAACAAGAGAGAGAGAGGGGCGAGCTCGAGGTAGGTCCCCCGCGTGGACAGGGAGTGGCGGAGCTGCGCGGCGCTCGGGCACGCGTGGCTGGGGGCACCGGAGAGAGAAGGAGGAGGGGGGCGACTGCCTGCCGTGCTGCGGACGCCGAGGCCGACCAGGGGGACAAGTCCCCGCATCCCGAGGCTGTCGGGGGTGGGAATGGGCGCCAGCTACAGTGATTGGGTGCACTGTAGCACGCTCTGGAGCATGCGTTTGGCATGCCAGTGGCGTGCCCACGCGCTCTGGGCATGCCAAAGCTTGTGTGCTAGCAAATGGTGGATCTGGAGATGCTCTAGGGGGCTAGTGGGAGCTAGGGAGATTAGAGGAAAAGGAGGGGGACGTAAAAATAGATGCTGACCATGCTGTCCAGAAGTTAAAATGGAGGTTTTCACCCCCCAATCATGGAGCTGTGGCCAAGCAAGTTTTACTGGAGGTGAATGATCATTGCAAGATGATGTGGTAAAAATTTCAACTCAAGGAGAACAGTAGAAGGGGGGTCAAACAAGGGTTTTACCATTCTGGCAGAAGGTGTTTGATGGTGATTAGGGCAAGCAAATGGGCTTTGCTTGTCATAAGATTTGACAGGGTCAAATGGTGGTTAGAATTAGGGTTGATCGCCAAGTTTGAGCTTGATTGAAGAAAATTCACAATGTAACTTTGTAAAACCCTAGAAATCAACAGAATCAGATTTCTATAGATCTAGGCATGCAATTCACTTTCCACAAATCCACCACTTGGTGTGGTATCATTATTTGGGGTTTAGATCATGCCCACAAAGTTTGGGGTCAAGGGAAGAAACTTCACAATGTAAAGTTGCTCAACTTTGGCTCTGGTCAGGAATGGTTTTGGAATATTTTGGTGAAGCAAATAAAGGGGGATTGAGATGAAACTTTGCAAGATCATCACACATGGAATGTGTGTCTTGGTGGAATTTTCCTGGAATTTATTGAGAATATTTCTTATAAAAATATTTCAAAAGCTTAATTTTGGCAAAAAGGGTTTTGGGGGGTTTTGCCCATGATTTTGAACATGACCATGTGTTGAAACTCATAAATATGGAAAATATATGTCCATTGGGTTTCCCTAAATTTTCTCAAATATTTTTAAAGAATTTAAATAATTTTTCCCTATGAAAAACCATTTCTAGCCTTAAGAAAAAGCCTTTAAATAAAATAGCAAAATAATCTTTAAAATTAATATTTGGTGGTTTTGGGAAGTCATATATATAGTAGGTTCCAAATAAAGTCTTTGGGGAAAAAGGATCCACCCAATTTGAGGATTGTAGTACAAACCTCAATTCAGGGGCTTTTGAAAACCTAATTTGAATAAATCCTTATTGGCCAAGATAATATTTGATAAAAATAGTTTTGGGTACTATTCACATGGCATGATCATTGGGCAAGAAGTTTGGATCAAGAAATATGAATATGGAGAGGAGTAGAACCTTAGAGTGCCATACACAAACAACCAAACAAGCAAACAAGCAACAATTCAAACAAGCTCATGGACTCAAAAAGTTTTAATTGGTTCCAAATTTTATAAATCCAAGCATAGCAAAGTGATACAAACACAGGGTGTGACAGACCTACCCCCCTTACAAGAATCTCGTCCCCGAGATTCCTAGGCTAAGCGCTAAAAAGATAAGGGAACTCAGATCTAAGATAGTCTTCACGCTCCCAGGTTGCTTCAGCTTCAGTGTGGTTGCTCCATTGAACCTTGAAGTACTTGATGGTGAAAGCACAACATGCTCCCTTGGTGGTTTTGATAATTCATGACAACATACATTGTCTCTTGGACTAATACTTTTACCTAGTGTATTTCAGATAAAGTCCACAGAGAGGGTTGGCAAAAGGATTATGGAGATTGTGGAAATACCCCAAGATGCAAGGAAATGGATTGGCAAAGCTTCAAGCAAGAGGACTCTACATTTTACTTTGTGAGAAATCACTTTGAGTCCATAGGAAAGCCAATACTATTAAAAGGGGGTAAGGTACTGTTGGTGAACAAGATGCTCCACGTGCACAAGTGATAGTCACCAAAAACACCCACAAGCTCTCCCACAAAAGTATGTCCAAAGTGAAATATCTAAAATCGGTGCAACCAACACTTTTCACTCGGTGCCACCGATTCCCAAACTCAGACAGACCCATGCCAAACCCTAGAACATCGGTGCAACCGATTCCACTTCGGTGCCACCGAGTTTGGGTTGCCAACTTTCTGTTACCTCGATTCACAAAATCGGTACCACCGATTTTTCTGGATCGGCATCACCGAGTTGCGCAATCTGACCGTTGGTCACCTAATCGGTACCACCGAGAATTATATATCGGTCTCACCGAGATTCAAAAGTTGTCACCTTTTGGTCACTTCGGTACCACCGAGATTAACACATCGGTGTCACCGAGTTGGTCACTTTAAGGTGTAACGGTTGGATTTTTGGGGATGCTTGTATATACCCCTTCACCACCACCCACTCGAAAGAGAAGCACTTAGAACTATTCCATACTTGCCCCATCCTATTTTCTGAGAGAGAGCCACCTACTCATGTGTTGAGATCAAGCTATTCCACTCCATCCATATGAATCTTGATCTCTAGCCTCCCCAAGTTGCTTTCCACCAAATCAATCTCTTCCACCATAGCCAAATCTGTGAGAGAGTGATTGTGTGTTGAGGAGTCTATCATCTTGAAGCACAAGAGCAAGGAGTTCATCGACATTGCCGAGCCTATTACCTTTTGGAGGGTGGTGCCTCCTAGATTGGTTAGGTGTCGCTTGGGAGCCTCCTACATCGTGTTGTGGAGTTGAACCAAGAAGTTTGTACGGGCAAGGAGATCGCCTACTTCGTGAAGATCTACCCATAGTGAGGCTTGTCCTTCGTGGACGGAAGCCGTTATGGAATAGTCAAGGTTGCTACTTCGTGGACCCTTATGGGTGGAGCCCTCCGTGGACTCTCGCGACCGTTACCCTCCGTGGGTTGAAGACTCCATAAACGTGGACGTACGATAGCACCACCTATTGGAACCACGGGAAAATCTTTGTGTCCCTCATGCGTTTGATCGTCCTATCTCAACTCTTTACTTCAGGTGCAATGTCTTTACTTTCCGCTGCTATACTTGTTGACATGCATGTGTAGGGTGTGCTAGACTTGCTATAATTGTTAAAATCTGCCAACCAATTAACTTGGGAAAAGGTTAGGTTTTAAATTCCTGCTAGTAGTCTATTCACCCCCCCTCTAGACACTCTTCTAGTGATCCTACAAGTGGTATCAGAGCATTGGTCTCCATTGCTTCGGTTTCATCACCGTGGAGGAAGATGGATGTGTCTAGTATAGAGAGTTTGAGTTGTAGAGTGCCTATTCTTGATGGAGAGTACTATAGTCAATGGAAAACTTTGATGCTTGAGCTATTTAATGAATTTCAATTAAGCAAGTATGTTAAGAGCCCCTATGTACCTCCCATTAATCCTTTACATCCCACACATGAAAGGAAATTGATATGCTATGCAATCTTAGAACTGTTAATATCATCGTTAGAGGATTGCCTAGAAATGTGCTTAATCAAATGAAGAATTTTGAATGTGCTTATACTTTGTGGAATGACTTGGAGAAACGATATCCAAGTTATTCATTGAGTAATCTTGATGAAATTCTCCATAAAACTATTGCCTTTCACAAAATGACGCCTAGTGATCCCAAGTTTGATGATTATCTATTTGAGCTTAGAGAACTCATGCGTGCTAAAGGAGATGTCATAACTATCAACAACATCATTGTAGAAGCCATTCGAATTCACAAGTTTGAACATTGTCATCATCACAACACTAGCGAATCTTTTGTTCCTTGTGACGAGGATTTCCCACATGATGATGACAATGTGGAACATGGCTACTATGATGAAGATGAGTTGTTCGACATCGAGTATGAGAAGATCATGAAGAATCTAAGTCTCATGGCAAACTTCAAGGATTACATGTCCGGAGGAAAAGAGTGGATTCTCGATAGCGGATGCACCGATCATATGACCGGAGATAGAGAGATGTTTGAAGAGATCACACCAAACCGTGGACCGCGAAGGTACATAACGTTTGGAGACAACTCCAAGGGTAAGGTACTTGGTCTTGGTAAGGTGGCCATATCCCATGATAGCTCTATTCAAAATGTTATGCTTGTTGAATCCCTTGGCTACAATCTTCTTTCCGTATCTAGACTTGCCGACTTTGGTTTTAATGTGCTATTCACGAAAGTAGATTGCCAAGTGTTTCGTCAAGATAATCATAAAATGGTCTTTACCGGTTTCCGTAGAGGTGATTTATACATTGTCGATTTCACTAAGAGATCCAAACCTCGTACTTGTCTTATTGCAAAATCTTCTAATGGTTGGCTTTGGCATAGAAGACTAGGACATGTTGGCATGCGTAATCTAGACAAGCTTATCAAAGGTGATCACATACTTGGTGTTAAAGATGTTATCTTTGACAAAGATAGACTTTGTAGTGCTTGTCAAGCTGGAAAGCAAGTAGGTGGAAGTCATCCCGTAAAGAATATCATGACTACTAGGAGACCACTCGAGTTACTTCACATGGATCTTTTTGGTCCCAATGCTTATAAGAGTCTCGGTGGAAATTCCTATGGTCTAGTTATAGTTGATGATTTTTCCAGATTTACGTGGGTATTCTTTCTTGATGATAAGTCACAGGTGCAAAAGATCTTCAAGAACTTCGTTCGCAAAGCGCAAAATCAGTTTGAAGTGAAGATCAAGAAGGTTCGGAGCGATAACGGATCGGAGTTCAAGAACACCCATGTGGATACCTTTCTTGACGAAGAAGGTGTTTCACATGAGTTCTCGGCTACGTACACGCCTCAACAAAATGGAGTCGTTGAGAGGATGAACCGGACGCTTATTGAGATGGCAAGAACGATGCTTGACGAATACAAGACGCCAAGACACTTTTGGGCAGAAGCCGTGGAAACAGCATGTCATGCCATGAACTGACTCTACTTGCACAAGCTTCTCGGTAAAACGGCATACGAGCTACTCACCGGTAACAAACCCCAAGTTGGATACTTTCGGGTATTCGGCTCAAAGTGCTACATTCTTGACAAGCATCGTCATACTAAATTTGCTCCTAAATCTCATGAAGGTTTCCTACTTGGTTACGGATCGAACTCTCACAATTACCGTGTCTACAACAACTTCACTCGAAAAGTTGAAGAGACGGTAGATGTGAAGTTTGATGAATCTAATGGTTCGCAAGACGAACAATTGCCAAATGATGTAGGAGATAAGGATCCTTCGAAAGCCATCCAAGACTTGTCCATTGGCAAGATTCGTCCCATGGAGGTGAAGGAAAGTACTTCATCAACTCAAGTGGAAGCCCCAACTTCGCATCAAGGTGAACCTCAACACGACATGGAGGTATCCACAAGCGGTACACGACAAGATGATGAAGAGGAGGAAGTACATCATGAAGATCCACCACAACCTCCTTCACCACCACCTCAAGGAAACGACACCTTCAACAACAACGAAGATGAAGTAGATGATGAATGATGAAGAAGCTCCACCATCCAACAAGCCTAAGCTACCCCGAGTTCGAGCAAGAGTGACCAAGAACCATCCTCTAAACCAAATCTTTGGTGACATACAAACCGGGAGAATCACTCGCTCTAAAACTCGCTTGGCTAACTTTTGTGAGCATTATTCTTTCATCTCTAGCATTGAACCCTTGAAGGTAGAACAAGCTCTTGAAGACCCGGATTGGGTGAACGCAATGCATGAAGAGCTTCACAACTTCGAGAGGAACGAAGTGTGGACACTCGTGGAGAAGCCCAAGGACGAGCACAACATCATCGGAACCAAATGGGTGTTTCGAAACAAGCAAGACGAAGACGGTCAAGTCATACGCAACAAGGCACGTCTCGTAGCCCAAGGATATACGCAAGTCGAAGGTATGGACTACGGTGAGACCTATGCCCCCGTCGCTAGACTTGAAGCTATTTGCATTCTTCTTGCTTATGCTAATCACCATGATATCACGCTTTATCAAATGGACATTAAAAGTGCCTTTTTAAATGGTGAGATTGAAGAAGAGGTCTATGTTAACCAACCACCTGGTTTTGTGAATCCTAAGAAACCTAATCATGTTTACAAGCTTCGTAAAGCTCTTTATGGCCTTAAGCAAGCCCCACGTGCTTGGTACAAATGCTTAACGAAGTTTCTTATTGAAAAGGGTTTTGAAATTGGTAAAATTGACGCAACCTTATTCACTAAGAGAGTTAATGGTGAATTATTTGTGTGCCAAATCTATGTGGATGATATTATCTTTGGATCTACTAACCCACAATTTAGTGAAAGATTTGGAAGGTTGATGTCCAAGAAGTATGAGATGTCCATGATGTGTGCGCTGAAATTCTTTCTTGGTTTGCACATCAAGCAAACAAGAGAAGGAACTTTCATCTCTCAAACTAAGTATACCAAGGACTTGATCAAGAAGTTCAACATGCAAGAGTGCAAAGGTATGGAAACTCCCATGCCTACTAGTGGACATGTTGATCTTACCAAGGAGGACGAACCAGTTGACCAAAAGGTTTATCGATCTATGATTGGTTCATTGCTATATCTATGTGCCTCCCGTCCCGATATTATGCTTAGTGTTTGCATGTGTGCTAGATATCAAACTGCACCTAAAGAGTGCCATCTTTTGGCCATGAAACGTATTGCGAGATATTTGATACAAACACCAAACTTTGGCATTTGGTATCCCAAGGGATCTTCTTTTAACCTTGTTGGCTATTCCGACTCGGACTATGACGGTGACAAGGTTGATAGAAAATCCACCTCGGGTACTTGTCAATTTCTTGGAAGATCTCTTGTGTCTTGGTCCTCCAAGAAACAAAACTCGGTATCTCTATCTACCGCCGAAGCTGAGTATATTGCTGCCGGATCATGTTGTGCACAATTACTATGGATGACACAAACGCTTAAGGATTATGGAATCCATGTTAAAAATGTTCCATTACTTTGTGACAATGAAAGTGCTGTTAAGATTGGTCATAATCCTGTGCAACATTCTCGAACTAAACATATTCAAGTTAGACATCATTTCATACGTGATCATGTTGCCAAAGGAGATATTAATCTTAAGCATGTTCGCACTAACAAGCAATTGGCCGATATCTTTACTAAGCCACCTGATGAGAAAACATTTTGTCACTTGAGGAGTGAGTTAAACATCATTGATGCTTCAAACTTGAGCTAGACTCACTCTAATGCATGCAAGGGCATGAGCTTTCTTGATATTTCCATGATACTCTTAAATGTTATCTTATACCATGGAATTCTAGGCTCCCTTGCATTGCAACTAACCTTTTGTAGGTACTTGGAAGAACTTCATTCCACAGGATTGCCATCAGCTCCAATCGTAAGAAATTTTGTCGTAACCAAGTATCCACAAGATCTTTTGATGATGGAAGGAACAAGACAACAAAATCATATCCTTGACATATATTTGATGTGATCATAATTGCTAATTCTCAATTGGTATCATGTCAAATGGACATATATTGTTCTTCCTTGCATGACTAACCTATGTAGGTGACAAGTGTACTAAAATGAGAAGGATTGCTCCCAACTCAAGATGATCTTCATCAACCTCGAGCATCCTCAACAAGTTCACCTATAAGCCACGTCATCAACATCACTCAAAGGTATGTACTCATATCCTTGAAAAAGCTTTACTCCAAGTCATGAGCTAAAGCAACTCAAGTGATATGGAGACATTAAAATGCTTAATCGAGAAATGGTAACCCCATTTTGAGCTTAACGATGAGTATGACCTATGATCAAGTATTCTTGCTTGGCTCCTAAGTCAATATACTCTAATATAGGTGACCTAGTCACCGCCCATCATCTAGTTAAGAATCTTGTTTGGTTCATTCTCTACTTGTAAGATCTCTTGGAACCACTCAAATCTTCTCTAGTTGATATCTCTTTGTAAAATCTTTTGCATTTCCTTTGAAAATCCTTCTGACACTTTGTTACGAAATTTTCTAAATTTATTTGCAAGTTTCTCAAGCATTGCCAAGTTTCTGTTTTAGCCTCGGAGTCGCTTATACAAATAACTCGGTTCTACCGAATTAGCAGATGAGCTGCAAAACAACATCTCGGTACCACCGACTAGTTTGTCTCGGAGCCACCGATTTGATATCTTCTCCAGTCTATATTCATATTAGTGAATCCTTGTTTCCTTAGAGATCCTATTGTGATATTTTCAATTCTTCGATGATCCCTTCTTTAAAAAAAATTTAATTAGGGGGAGAAACTTTATTCAAGGATCCCTAACTCAAAGGAGGAGAAGTCTTACAAGCTCTCAGATCAGCCAAAGGGAGAGAAATTATTTTCCATGATTCCCTCAGTTTTAATGCTATCTATGATTCTCATTTCTGTGAACCCTACACTCAATGACCCTTGTTCTCAAGGATCCCTTCTTAATTAATGATCCCTGTATCTGACCCTATGTATGACCTTTTTGGAAATTAATGCCAAAGGGGGAGAAATACCAAAGCTTCAAAGCTAAAAGGGGGGAGATACATGCTTATGCAAAGGGGGAGATATAATCAAGGGGGAGAATATCAAAGTTTATACTTATATGGACAAGGGGAGAATACCAAAGTAGGGGGACAAAAATATGTTCGGGAGAAAATATGTTTATTTCATTTGACTACTCATGTTAGACTTTTCTCACCCTATCCAATCCCAATATCTACATGCTCAGATTCAGGGGGAGAGGATGATCTACTATTTTCATATCTAAGGGGAGAAAGCTCTAAATGATCTTGGAGACATATCAATCTTAAGGAATACTATCTTCTATATGTTCTCCACATCTTGGTTCTATTGAGCTCTATTGCTTTTGATTGGTAGAATACTCTTGTGTTTCCTAACATTGTTTTCTCAAGTGTGTTTCTACTACTAGAATGCTCAAGAACTCAAGGTAAATATATGCATCACATCTTTGATCAAGATGATCTCTTGCTTCTTGCACATATTGTTTGCAAGAGTGAAGTCTTGAACAAGGATACATCTCATTCATATATATTTGATGCATATAGCCAAGATACACATGACTCCTTATATCCTACTATATGTGTATCCATGCATTCCAAAGCAACTATCCTTTAAGGGGATCGCACACATTTAGGGGGAGCAAGTCTAAGTCATGCGTCTCTCAAAGTCTTCATTATATCCATGCATATCTTTATTTTGAAGCTTTGATTGTATGTTGTCATAAATTACCAAAAAGGGGGAGATTGAAAGCACAACATGCTCCCTTGGTGGTTTTGATAATTCATGACAACATACATTGTCTCTTGGACTAATACTTTTACCTAGTGTATTTCAGATAAAGTCCACAGAGAGGGTTGGCAAAAGGATTATGAAGATTGTGGAAATACCCCAAGATGCAAGGAAATGGATTGGCAATGCTTCAAGCAAGAGGACTCTACATTTTACTTTGTGAGAAATCACTTTGAGTCCATAGGAAAGCCAATACTATTAAAAGGGGGTAAGGTACTGTTGGTGAACAAGATGCTCCACGTGCACAAGTGATAGTCACCAAAAACACCCACAAGCTCTCCCACAAAAGTCTGTCCAAAGTCAAATATCCAAAATTGGTGCAACCAACACTTTTCACTCGGTGCCACCGATTCCCAAACTCAGACAGACCCATGCCAAACCCTAGCACATCGGTGCAACTGATTCCACTTCGGTGCCACCGAGTTTGGGTTGCCAACTTTCTGTTACCTCGATTCACAAAATCGGTACCACCGAGTTTTCTGGATCGGCGTCACCGAGTTGCGCAATCTGACCGTTGGTCACCTAATCGGTACCAACGAGAATTATATATCGGTCTCACCGAGATTCAAAAGTTGTCACCTTTTGGTCACTTCGGTACCACCGAGATTAACACATCGGTGTCACCGAGTTGGTCACTTTAAGGTGTAACGGTTGGATTTTTGGGGATGCCTATATATACCCCTTCACCACCACCCACTCGAAAGAGAAGCACTCAGAACTATTCCATACTTTCCCCATCCTATTTTCTGAGAGAGAGCCACCTACTCATGTGTTGAGATCAAGCTATTCCACTCCATCCATATGAATCTTGATCTCTAGCCTCCCCAAGTTGCTTTCCACCAAATCAATCTCTTCCACCATAGCCAAATATGTGAGAGAGTGATTGTGTGTTGAGGAGTCTATCATCTTGAAGCACAAGAGTAAGGAGTTCATCGACATTGCCGAGCCTATTACCTTTTGGAGGGTGGTGCCTCCTAGATTGGTTAGGTGTCGCTTGGGAGCCTCCTACTTCGTGTTGTGGAGTTGAACCAAGAAGTTTGTACGGGCAAGGAGATTGCCTACTTCGTGAAGATCTACCCATAGTGAGGCTAGTCCTTCGTGGACGGAAGCCGTTATGGAATAGTCAAGGTTGCTACTTCATGGACCCTTATGGGTGGAGCCCTCCATGGACTCTCGCGACCGTTACCCTCCGTGGGTTGAAGACTCCATAAATGTGGACGTACGATAGCACCACCTATCGGAACCACGGGAAAAATCTTCGTGTCCCTCATGCGTTTGATCTTCCTATCTCAACTCTTTACTTCATGTGCAATGTCTTTACTTTCCGCTGCTATACTTGTTGACATGTATGTGTAGGGTGTGCTAGACTTGCTATAATTGTTAAAATCTGCCAACCAATTAACTTGGGAAAATGTTAGGTTTTAAATTCCTGCTAGTAGTCTATTCACCCCCCCTCTAGACACTCTTCTAGTGATCCTACAGATGGTGCGGCTTCGGGTGCAACGCTCCGCTTCATCCAAAATGCAAACTGGCCTCTCACGATAAGTGAGGTCTGGCTGGAGGTCGATGGCTTGATGGTCGATGTCCTTGTAGAGGTCGGGGCGGTTGGGTACTTGAAGACATTTCCGGAGTTGTGACACGTGAAAGATGTTGTGCACATCTGATAGCTCGGAAGGTAGCTCTAGCTGATAGGCAACTTCTCCTCGTCTTGCGGTGATCTTGAAGGGGCCGATGTATCTGGGTGCAAGCTTTCCTTTGACGTGGAAACGCTTGGTCCCTTTAAGAGGTGTGACTCAGAGATAGACATGATCTCCATTGTTGAAGCTCACTTCTCGGTGGTGAGAGTCGTCGTAGCTCTTCTGTCTTGTCTTGGCGGTCTCGAGGTGCTCTCGGACGAGTTGAACTTGCTCTTCTACTTCGCGGAGAACGTCTGGGCCAAAGACTTGTCCCTCTCCGGTTTCCGACCAGTTGAGGGGAGTACGGCACTTGCGTCCATACAACACCTCAAATGGTGCCATCTGAAGACTTGACTGATAGCTGTTGTTGTAGGAGAACTCAGCAAATGGTAGGCAGTCCTCCCACTTGGCTCCATATGCCAGAACACAAGCACGGAGCATATCCTCGAGTATCTGATTTACTCGCTCTGTCTGCCCACCGGTCTGGGGGTGAAAAGCAGTGCTGAAGGAGAGCTTGGTTCCCATTGCCTCTTGAAACTTCTTCCAGAATCTTGAGGTGAATTGGGTTCCTCGGTCTGACACAATCTCCTTTGGAACTCCGTGAAGACTCACGATGCAGTTGATGTAAAGGTTTGCCAGCTGGCTTCCATCATAGGTGGTCTTGACGGGAATGAAGTGGGCTACCTTGATCAGGTGATCGACAATGACCTAGATGGAATCATGTCCTTTGCTCGACCTAGGTAATCCGGTGATGAAGTCCATGCCGACTTTGTCCCACTTCCATTCAGGCACTTTGAGAGGTTGCAATAGTCCAGCGGGTCGCTGATGCTCAGCTTTGACTCTCTGGCATATGTCACACTTAGCAACAAAGGTGCCTATTTCCCGTTTCATGCCATGCCACCAGAATCTTGCTTTGAGGTCTTGGTACATCTTGGTTCCTCCAGGATGGATGGAGTATGGAGTGTCATGAGCTTCTTGCAAGATCAAGTTCTTGAGCTCTTCTTTGTTGGGTACGCAGATGCGCTTCCCAAACCATATGACTCCCTGCTCATCCACTGAGAATCCTGGGGCCTTGCCTGCCTTGATCTTCCTCTTGATGCCTTTGATGCTCTCGTGTCCCTTCTGAGCTTCCTTAATATCATCCATCAAGGTAGGCTTTGCTTCGAGGTTGGCTAGGAATCCAGGTGCGACTAGTTCCAAGCCGAAGCTTTCAAGTTCTTCATACAGGGCGGGTAGCCTTTCCTTAATCATAGCATTCAAGGAACAAGCCTTTCTGCCTAAGGCATCAGCTACCATGTTAGCCTTTCCAGGGTGGTATTGAACACTGAGGTCATAGTCCTTGATCAACTCCAACCATCTTCGTTGCCTCATGTTTGATTCCCTCTGAGTGAAAATATACTTCAAACTCTTGTGGTCTGTGTATATCTCACATCGCTTCCCCAGAAGGTAATGTCGCCATGTCTTCAAGGCATGAACTACGGCTGCCAACTCAAGATCATGAGTAGCGTAGTTTTCTTCATGAGGACGTAGTTGTCTGGATAGATATGCTACGACTCTGCCTTCTTGCATCAGAACACCTCCAAGCCCGGTTCTCGATGCATCACAATATATCACAAACTCCTTGTGAATATCGGGGGTGGCCAAAACTGGGGCTGTGGTCAATCTCTTCTTGAGCTCTTGGAAGCTTTCTTCACACTTCTCCGTCCATTCGAACTTCTTGTCCTTCTTCAAAAGCCGAGTCATGGGTCCGGCAATGCTCGAAAATCCTTCGACGAACTTGCGGTAATATCCCGCGAGTCCAAGGAAGCTCCTGACTTCCTTCACATTGGTTGGGGATTGCCATTCAGTCACGGCTTCAATCTTGGCAGGGTCCACTGACAATCCTTCTGCAGTCAACACATGACCCAAGAATCCAACTTCATGCAGCCAGAACTCACACTTGCTGAATTTGGCATAAAGCTGGTGCCCTCGAATCTTGTCTAGGACCAATCTCAAGTGTTGCTCATGCTCTTCTTCAGACTTGGAGAAGACGAGTATGCCATCAATGAAGACGACAACAAACTTGTCCAAGTACTCCATGAAGAGTTTGTTCATGAGGTACATGAAGTAGACAGGGGCATTGGTCAACCCAAATGACATGACCGTATATTCATACAGGCCATACCGGGTTACAAACGCCGTCTTTGGAATGTCTTGGGGCCTGATCTTCAACTGGTAATACCCTGACCTGAGGTCGATCTTGGAAAACACCTTCGCTCCATTTAGCTGATCGAACAGGTCTTCAATCTTAGGGAGTGGGTACTTGTTCTTTATCGTGACTTCATTGAGAGAACGGTAATCGACACAGAGTCGGATAGTTCCATCCCTCTTTGACACAAATAGAACAGGTGATCCCCAAGGAGAGGCACTAGGGCGAATGAATCCTTTTCTGAGCTGCTCTCCCAGTTGTTTCTTCAATTCAGCCAACTCTTCGGATCCCATTCTATAGGGCTTCTTATAGATGGGTCTTGCTCCGGGCATTAGCTCAATGATGAACTCAATGTCGCGGTCAGGAGGCATTTCGGGCAGCTCATCGGGGAAAACATCAGGGTATTCGCATACCACTGGCACTTGATCCAACTCAATTCCCGACAGACAATTAACCTGAGGGGTTCAAGTGGAGGCAGGGTTGGGAACATACTTGACTTCTACTCCTTGGCTATTGGTTATGGTAACGATCCTCTTGGCACAGTCCAAGTAGCCTTGGTTCTTGGTCAACCAATTCATGCCAAGGATGACGTCCAAGCCTGGTGAATCCAGAACTATAAGGTCTGCTAGGAAGTCTACCCCATTGATGATAATCTCAACTCCTTTACATACTATCTTGGACTTCATAATCGAACCCGGGGTTTGTATCAACATGTGACTACCCAGGGGTGTAGGCTTCATACCACTCTCTAGTGCAAACTTTTGAGTGACAAAAGAATGCGAAGCTCCACAATCAAACAGTACGGTTGCTGGGGTTGAGTTGACGAGGAACGTACCCAGTATGACGTCCGGGTCTTCCTGGGCTTCCTCAGTGGTCACGTGATTCACACGACCCTTGCCATTGTTGGGCTGGTTGCGGGGAACTGGGTTCCTTGGTGGCGCTCCACGGCCTTGACCTTGGTTGGGCGCATTGGGGCGCGGTGCATCTGGCTTCTTGTTAGGGCACTGCTTAGAGATGTGTCCAGGCTGACCATACCCAAAGCAAGTGACCTGACCATAGTTGTTGTTGTTGTTCCTGCCGCCGTTGTTGTTATTGGGGTTGTTGTAAGCTGGCCTTGGATTGGCATACTGCTGGGGCTGGTAGCTCGGACGAGGTGCAGGAGGTCTAGCCTGCTGCGGCTGATAGGTTGGCTTGGCTGGGGCTGGCTGCCAGGGGCAAGGCTTCTGGTTGCTGGAACTACCCTTGCTGATCATCTTGTGCTTGGGAGTGTCGTCTATGGCATGATGCTTGTCTTCCAGCATGAGAGCCTTGTTCACCAGGTCGAAGAAGGTCCGACAGTCACAGACTATGAGCTGATACTGCAGGGTCTGCTGAAGTCCTTCCATGAAGCGTTCCATCTTAGCAGCCTCCGTGTTGACATCTTCAGGTGCATACCTTGACAGCAGGTTGAACTTCTGCATGTACTCCTTGACAGAGCCACTTCCTTGCTTCAGCGCTCGGAATTCTCTCTTCTTGATAGCCATGATCCCAGAAGGAATGTGGGCGGTGCGGAATCCTTCCTTGAAGTTATCCCAGGTGATCACACGATCGCCTTGCATGACCTTGAATCCATCCCACCAAGCTCGGGCGGTACCTCTGAGGCAGTGAGAGGCATACAGCACCTTCTCACGATCCTCATTGCAATTGACCAGTGCAAGGAGGTCCTCGATGGTGCGGATCCAGTCATCGGCATCCAGTGGTTCAGCAGTCTCGGTGAAGGTTGGGGGCAAATTCCTCATGAACTCAGACAGAGTGGAACGGCCATTGCCGTTCCTGCCTTGCTGCTGGTTGTTCACAAGGACTTGGGCCATCTGCTGGATGGCAGCAGTGTTGGCTTGGCGTTCCTCCTGGAGGACTTGGAGAAACTGAGCTATGCTCATGTTCTCCGGTGGAGGTGGTGGCGGGGGAATATCGCCTTGTGGCTGCTCCTGATGTCCTCCAGCCTGAGCAGTCCCACCAGCTCCCTGTTGCTGGCTAGAGTTGCCGGCTTCAGGGTTGGTGAAGAAGCTGTTGCGGGTTGCAGTCACCATCCTATTTGGAGCAGCCAAGTCAAATAACCGGGATAGACGAGAGGAAAAACAATAATGGAGAAAGCACGCCTAAGGGGGTTGGTATAGTGCAAGTGTGTAAAAGCGAAGGTCGAAAGACCAATACATATATTAAGATAAGATAGACGATGGAGTCGCTTACACGTTGCCTAAGGAAAAAGCGCGACTTGCATCGGAACACAAACAACAAAAGCAATCAACAAGCACACATGGTTTCATATGAACCATTACACAGACTCGACTTCGCATGAGGGATACATGACTGATCCTACCCTAGGGGTTCTCGGACTCAGGTGGTGGAGTGCTCGGTCTCATAGCCACGCTCCTCTGGGTCTTCCTCCTATTCATCATCTGAACGAGCATCGTTTCCGGTCGAAGGGGTCGGAGAACGAGGAGGTCCATCCCGACGACTCTTCGTCGGTGGGTCAGTGAAGAGCTCACGGTACTCCTTCGCACTCATGCGACGATGATGTGTGGGTGCATCTCTAGCTGGGGGTACTCCTCCTCGGTAAGCGACAGCTGGTCGCCCCTCAGGGGCTCCATCCTTCTTGATCCTGTCTGGCTTTGTCTTGGCTTGACGAAGTAGCTCTCGGGTGTGGTGAGTTCCTCACGGAGCTTCATGGACTCCTTAATCAGGTTGTGAACCAGACTATCGGCGGAGAGGCTGAAGTAGGTCTGGAACCTGAGTGGTGTGCCATCCTCCTTGGATGGAATCAACGTCCAACTCTCGCCAAGATCATCCTTTCTGAAAGGTAGGTAGCGAGTAGCTGGCTCGTCAGCCATCTCTGGAATGATACCTCGAAGGTGTAGGAGTGCCTTGCGTGCAGCTGTCTCGACTGTGAGTGCCATGGTCTCCATCTGTGGTCCTTCAAAGAACCAACTAGGCAGGGAGTCGTTTGCCTTCACGACCACATCCATGTGGTACTCCTTCGTGACGGCATCGACCCGGTGCTCGTGGTAGAGGAAAACTGGTGGTTGGCGAACCGGCACTTCTCCAGGCTATCCTCAAGGAGTAGGGGAAAGCCGGATGTCAGGAAGGCTTCGGGTACGACGGCCATCTACAAAGGTTTGAAGGGAGGAGAGTCAGTAGAGTACTATGTGAAGAATAGAAGAGGTAATAAGTGCAGAAACTCCTGAGCATAGGTGCTAGGTGTAGTTTTGAAAACGGTTTCATCCTAACTAACGTCCATGCTAACTAAGGGCTTCCTACAGTCAGGATGGCTCTGATACCAGCTCTGTGGGGACCCCGACTCATAAGTCGTGATCACCGAATGCACGTGTACAGTGATCCCAGAGATCAATGCTCACTGAACACACAGAAGCTGCATAACAAGAGTCTTACATCCACATTTAGCATCTTACACAAATAATGACCATGAAGGTCAAGTCTTACATAGATAGGGCCGCAAGGGCCAAACACTTAAACATAACAAGCAGCGGAAATCTTGATCAGAAGCGTAAACCTACAGGCATTCTGACTGGGAAGCGTCCTAGTTCGCACATTCGTCACCAACGAACTCTTCACCATATTCCTGCTCTTCCATGCCTGGCCAATTAAATAACCAGTGGCAAGCAAATGAGTACTTTGAATGTACTCGCAAGCAACCCAAGTTTGGAACAAGGCAATAACAATGCATGATATAGCACTAAGTAGGTAAGTTTTGCGGAAAGCTAATTTTTGAGTGCAATGACATGATCAAGATAACTAGTAATAGCATGCACCATGAGGATACAAGTATCCGCGCAAACAGGTTACCGATATCAATATAATCAAGGTCTGAACATCTCATGTTCAATCATCATGTCAAGTCATCCGACTTGTCTCGAGTATTCCATCCTTGTTAACCTCACTCTCACACCAAGTTTATGAAAACTCAGGACATAGTTTAAGCAGCACCACCCAACCGTCCTTGACCGTGGACACGGCTATTCGAATAGTTTTACACTCTGCAGAGGTTGCACACTTTACCCACAAGACTCGGGAAACTTCCGAGTCAAGGCACGACTCGCGGTATTGTCCATACCCGAGGTAAGTACCTGAACATTGCCTTTCCCCTAGCGATACTAAACAAAGAGTCCACTCGTTGGTGCCATCCCTCATGATATACACCACACGTATCATCCACGAGGGCACGCAACGGTGTGCCCGGTGCCTGTAAAGACAGCGCATGGTCGCCCTAACAGGCACGACCCCGTATCGAGAGTGACCACGTCACTCCCGCCACTAGTAATGCGGGCTCTATGCTAGTACCCACCAAGCTATTCAACAAAGCCTCGTCCCATAAGGGGTATCGTGGTTGTACATGTAAGGTTGGGACGGTTGACAAATCTTAAATCTAATCCGTTTTCGAAAACACACACACAAAACTTGCTCTGGTACTCCACTTCTTTCTCAAGTGGTTACCTATCTCAACATCATCTCCCTCGGGCATTAGTGGCACCCGACGGGGTTTTCAAAAAAGTCTCTAAAATCATTTTGTTTCCATCACCATGCATATTCCCGTCCCACTTGCGTAGCAACTACTAGCAACCTAACTACTCCCACCCACACAACCCTCATAAGAATGGTAGGGTCATGCACGATGCAAGTATCAACAAGAAATTATCGAAGGCATCCCACCGTAGTGGTCACCACATCAACATGATCATCATCAAGAAATAATTTGCTATATGCCATGCAAAAAGAGGTTTCATAGTCATGGTCAAAGGGCTACTTTCCTGGCTCAACAAAGTCTTCGGGGTCTTCAAAGTCTTCGGGTCCAACTCCCTCGTCAACAGCGCAATCTATCGTCGCGATAAATAACGATAATAACAAGCATCGCAACAAAAACAGAGCACAAAAGCCACTTCAAAAATGTTACCCTATTCTGATAAATACTAAAAGCAGTACAAAAAATATTTTCCGAAGGTTTTGGGGTCGAAAAGGTTTTCAAAACTATTTTTAACAGAGGCTAAAATATTCAAAACTAGCATTTAAATAAAATCAATATATAAAACATTTTCACAAAATTACACAAGTGGCACTGTTAAATTCTACAGAATATTACAGGAATTATGGTGGAAAAATATTTGGCATTGGAGTTTTATTTAATTCACTGGAATTTTTGGAAAACTGGAGTAAAAAGAAAAAGAAAAAGGCTTCAGAGCTAACTGGGCCAGAACAGACCCAGTTGGGCCGGCCTGAGGCCAAGCCAGGCCTGGGCGAGCCGGGGCGCGCGCACCGTCTGGGCTCAAACCCGACAGGTGGGCCCCTGGCGTCAGCCGCACAAGGAGAGAGGGAGAGGTGAGGAGGAGGCCGACAGGTGGGGTCCCCCTGTCGGGACCTTCTCCCACCTTGGGACCGAGGGGGGAGGAGCTCACCGGCGAGGTTATTGGCGACGGCGAGGAGAGGCGAGTGCGGGAATGAGCTCGGGGTCGAGCCGCCGTTCTCCTGGAGGTCGAAGGAGCGGCGGGGGTGGCCGGAGTCGCCGACGACGAGAAGGCCGCGGCGGAGGGCTTCGGGCCGAGCTCGAGGTCGCCGATTCCGATTGCCAAACAAATGGGGAAGAGGGGGAAAAGGCTCAGGGGCACAAGGGAGGAGCAATGGGAGGAGAAGGAGGGCCGGAGGGGCTCTGTACCCAGGGATCACCGGTGTTCCGACTCGGTAGAGCTCTGGGTCGATTTGCGTGCAGGGGTCTCGATTGGGTGGCATAGGGGTTCGATTGGGGCGAGAAGAGAGAGACCAGAGGGGAGAGGGAGCTCAGGGGAGCCCCTTTTATAGCCAGGCCGCGGTCCACCACTCGGTGGTGTGCCGGTGAGGTCGGGGCGATCGCCTGAGGGCATGGGAGCTCGAATGGATGAGACAGGGGCGCTCCTGGGGTCGGTCTAGGCCAGGGGGAAACAAGAGAGAGAGAGGGGCAAGCTCGAGGCGGGTCCCCCGCATGGACAGGGAGTGGCGGAGCTGCGCGGTGCTCAGGCACGTGTGGTTGGGGGCGCTGGAGAGAGAAGGAGGAGGGGAGCGACTGCCTGCCGTGTTGCGGACGCCGAGGCCGACCAGGGGGACAAGTCCCCGCATCCCGAGGCTGTCGGGGGTGGGAATGGGTGCCAGCTACAGTGCTCGGGTGCACTGTAGCGCGCTCTGGAGCATGCGTTTGGCATGCCAGTGGCGTGCCCACGCGCTTTGGGCATGCCAAAGCTTGTGTGCTAGCAAATGGTGGATCTGGAGATGCTCTAGGGGGCTAGTGGGAGCTAGGGAGAGTAGAGGAAAAGGAGGGGGAGGTAAAAATAGATGCCGACCATGCTGTCCATAAGTGAAAATGGAGGTTTTCACCCCCCAATCATGGAGCTGTGGCCAAGCAAGTTTTACTAGAGGTGAATGATCATTGCAAGATGATGTGGTAAAAATTTGAACTCAAGGAGAATAGTAGAAGGGGGTCAAACAAGGGTTTTACCATTCTGGCAGAAGGTGTTTGATGGTGATTAGGGCTAGCAAATGGGCTTTGCTTGTCATAAGATTTGACAGGGTCAAATGGTGGTTAGAATTAGGGCTGATCGCCAAGTTTGAGCTTGATTGAAGAAAGTTCACAATGTAACTTTGTAAAACCCTATAAATCAATAGAATCAGATTTCTGTAGATCTAGGCATGCAATTCACTTCCCACAAATCCACCACTTGGTGTGGTATCATTATTTGGGGTTTAGATCATGCCCACAAAGTTTGGGGTCAAGGGAAGAAACTTCACAATGTAAAGTTGCTCAACTTTGGCTCTGGTCAGGAATGGTTTTGGAATATTTTGGTGAAGCAAATAAAGGGGGATTGAGATGAAACTTTGCAAGATCATCACACATGGAATTTGTGTCTTGGTGGAATTTTCCTGGAATTTATTGAGAATATTCTTATAGAAATATTTCAAAAGCTTGATTTTGGCAGAAAGGGTTTTGAAGGGTTTTGCCCATGATTTTGAACATGACCATGTGTTGAAACTCATAAATATGGAAAATATATGTCCACTGGGTTTCCCTAAATTTTCTCAAATATTTTTAAAGCATTTAAATAATTTTTCCCTATGAAAAACCATTCTGGCCTTAAGAAAAAGCCTTTAAATAAAATAGCAAAATAATCTTTAAAATTAATATTTGGTGGTTTTGGGAAGTCATATATATAGTAGGATCCAAATAAAGTCTTTGGGGAAAAAGGATCGACCCAATTTGAGGATTTGTAGTACAAACCTCAATTCATGGGCTTTTTAAAACCTAATTTGAATAAATCCTTTTTGGCCAAGATAATATTTGATAAAAATAGTTTTGGGTACTATTCACATGGCATGATCATTGGGCAAGAAGTTTGGATCAAGGAAGATGAATATGGAGAGGAGTAGAACCTAAGAGTGCCATACACAAACAACCAAACAAGCAAACAAGCAACAATTCAAAAAACTCATGTACTCAAAAAGTTTTAATTGGTTCCAAATTTTATAAATCCAAGCATAGCAAAGTCATACAAACACAGGGTGTGACACCGGCCCATCCCCTATCCCGCGCCCGGTGCGCCTCTTAGCCCAATTAGGTGAGTGATTTTTCCTTTTCTTTTATCAGAGGAGATTCAAATATTCATAAAGAATTCATTTTAGCTCCAAATTTGGTGATTCAAGTTTCTTCAGATTCCTAAAATCACGCCCTATCCAAATATGTGCATTGCACATTTTTAGAGCAAACTTTTCTATGTAGTTCAAACTCAAATTTAAATTTCAACTATGAGGGTCTCCCATTACAAAATCCCTAGGGGATTCAAATTAACTCCAAATGGAGCGATTCAAGTTCCTAGGTGTATCTAAATACATTCACTAAGTGGTGAACATTTTGCCTTACACTTATTCTGCTATGACAAATATTGGACCATTTCTTCATGTGTGATCCACATTGAAAATCCCTAGGAAAATCATGCCAACTCCAAATCCAGTGAAACCACTTCCTAAAGTTTTCTAAAATCATTCCCTATCTGTTGGGACCATCCACCTATTTTTATAAAAATATTTTTTGTATACTTCTTATAGGATCATCATTTCCTTCATTTCCACCGTTCAAAAAACCCCCTTGATCCACATCCAATGAAACCTCCTTGGCTATTTTTCTTTTGACCAGAGGTGTCCAAGAAAAATAAAACTCCTATTTATAGAGCACTTTGATCTCTCTGCTTGTTGTGTTGCTTATTTTGGTTGTTTCCGACAATAGTTGACGAAGTAGACGGAGTGCTCGGAGTTGGACGAGAAGCATGTGAAGACCTCGAAGACTTTGATAAGCCAGGCAAGCAGCCCTTTGACCATGTTAAGAAACCATTTTCATGCATGTCTTATAGCACTTGATTTCGTTGTATTGATCATGATGATGTGGTGACCACTTCGGCGGGATGCCTCCGATACTTTTACCGTTGATACTTGCATCGTGCATGACCCTACCTCCTTATGAGGGTTGTGCGGGTGGGAGTAGATAGTATGCTTAGTAGATGCTATGCAAATGGGTCGGGAATATGCATGGTGATGGAAATAAAAGTGTTTTCTAAGGCTTTTCGAAAACCCCATCGGGTGCCACTAATGCCCGAGGGAGATGATGATGAGCTAGGTAGCCACTTGATAAAGAAGTGGTGTTCCGAGGCAAGTGTGTGTGTGTTTTAGAAAACAGATTAGATTTAAGATTTGTCGACCGTCCCAACCTTACATGTACAACCACTCTACCCCTATATGGGAAGGGGCCTTCTTGATTACTTTGGTCGATGCTAGTAGAGAGCCTGCATTACTAGTGGAGGGAGTGACGTGGTCACTCTCGATATGGGGTCATGCCAGGTAGGGCAACCATGGGCTGTTTTCACAGACACCGGGCACATCGTTGGTCCCCTCATGGATGGTACGATCTTGAGCGAGGCTCGTGTGATGTACATCGTGGGGGCTGGGTACCAATCGAGTGGACTCTTTGTTTAGTGTCGTCAAGGGAAAGGCATTGTTCGGGTGCTTACCTCGGGTATGTAATATACCGCGAGTCGTGGATGACACGGAAGTTCCCCGAGTCTTGTGGGTAAAGTATGCAACCTCTGCAGAGTGTAAAACTATTCGAATAGCCGTGTCCATGGTCAAGGACAGTTGGGTGGTGCTGCTTAAACTATGTCCTGGGTTTTTCATAAACTTGGTGTGAGTGTGTGGTTAACAAAGATGGAATACTCGAGACAAGTCGGATGACTTGACATGATGATTGAACATGAGATGTTCAGACCTTGATTATATTGATATCGGTAACCTGTTTGTGCGAATACTTGTATCCTCATGATGCATGCTATTACTAGTTATCTTGATCATGTCATTGCACTAAAAATTAGCTTTCCGCAAAACTTACCTACTTAGTGCCATATCATGCACTGTTATTGCCTTGTTCCAAACATGGGTTGCTTGCGAGTACATTCAAAGTACTCATTGGCTTGCCACTGGTTATTTAATTGGCCAGGCATGGAAGAGCAGGAATATGGTGAAGAGTTAGATGGTGACGAACATGCAAACTAGGATGCTTCCCAGTCAGTATGCCTGTAATGTTAAGGCAAAAGGCATGGGTTCACGTTATCGTTGAAGATTTCCGCTGCAATCATATGAAGACTTGGCCATAGAGGCCATATTTGAGTGAAACGGTACGTAAGGGATGTAAGACTCTTGTTATTCAGTTTCTGTGTGTTCAGTGAGCATTGATCTCTGGGATCACTGTGCACGTACATTCGGTGATCACGACTTATGAGTCGGGCCCCCACACCAGAGATCCCTTCTCCACTCCCAGCGAGAAAGCAATCTCGGAGCCATCATTCCATTTCAATGTCACAAGTATCCAGTTCTAGTTGTATAGATCGGGATAGAACTCTGAGCGTCCGTTACCGTGGACACGACTATTCGAATAGAATACTTCCCTGTAGGGGTGCACCAAATTACCCAACACGCTCGATTAACTCTGCTCGGACACACTTTCCAGGTCATGCTCGGCCTCGGCTGATCAACACGCCGTAGTCCTACCTAGTCTCAACAGAGAGGCCACACACCGGTCTACATCCTAATCGCGAAGGAGTCATGGTCTAATCGTCCTTTGCAATCCTGCGTGTTACGTGGATGGCCGGTGTCAGTCCTGGCACCTCTTTATACAAAGACGGTGCTTACCTGGGCCACCCGGGCGTGTGCCGCTCAACTGTGACGTCTGAAGAGCTTTCGGGCAAATGTACTATGTAGAGTGCCCATACTGATTCCCGCGTGGTGGTTAGTGCGAAAAAGGCCAGAGTCTTACTCAGATCACATATCCAACCCCGTTAGTGTCTTGGTAGTGCGCGGTGATGATCAATGATCCATGATATGTCGCCCCATCTCCTCGACTTACGACAAGGGCTAAGAATGCCCGGTCGTGTCGCGTAATTATCTCGTGGGCACCTTCCTGGTCAACCCGACTACACATCACTCGCGGGTACCCTTGGGGCCGACCCGTCTTTCACATTCCCTCACGGGTACCCTTGGGGTCGACCCTACTTTCACATGGTTTTGTAGTTAAAGTCAAAGTAACCGTGTGTCCATACATCAAGGGGGAATCCAAGAAATCAACCTCGATGGATTCCACTCAATGTGACCGTCAAGGTGACCTGGGAGGAATCACCCTCGAGGGTTCACACTTGAGGTGTTGCACGACAGAGTCGTTATCGGGAGTGGTGAAGGAGGAATCACCCCCCGAAATCCACAACTGACTAGCTTCACTACAGAGTTATCATCATGAGTGCGTTACGAGGTATCACCCTTGTCACTCAATGGTAGCGCTATAGAGTCGTACAACTAGGGGGGGGGGGAGTGAGGTGATGTGTCGGGCTCAGGGCTTGTCGATCATGTTAATCGAGTCTTCGAGTCGTCGAGTCTCCAATGATGAAGCAGGGGCAACAGGGACAAGGTGAGGGGTCATTGGTGGGTCACTAACCAACCTATACTAAGCATATAGGATAACAAGTAAAGTAACAATAGCAGGTTACAAAAGCAGGCTATGCATCAGAATAGAAGCTATCAACAACAGTAGCAAAATCTAATGCAAGCATGAGAGAGAAGGAATGGGCGATATAGGAATGATCAAGGGGTTTTGCTTGCCTGGATACTCTGCTGAAAGGGGCTGGTCGTCAGGTGTGTAGTCCTACCAAGCAGTAGCGTCGGCTCAGTGTCTACCGGAGAGAAAAGGGGGGAAGAAACAATAAATATAAAGCAAACAAATGCATCACATGCATGACATGGCAATATGGAGTGCTAGGGGTGACCTAACGCAGTGCTACACGTTACAAACGGAGCGGGAAAATATCTGTGGATATTTCCCGGGTCTGTGGCTTTTATCGGACAAATGAATCAAAGGGGAAAGTTCCATGTTCATCATGCTAGAGGCATGTGACAGATGAACGGACAACGTATTCGAATTCGTTATATTTTTTCGAGCAACTGTCATATATAAATTATTTTCATCTAACTTATAGATTATTTTATATGATTTTTCAAAATTTTATTAATATTCGAGAATTTATAGATTTAATTTAATTCGAAAAATGGCTTTATTGCATCAGCATGACATCAGCATGAGGCCAACAGTCAACCCAGCTGTTCCAGGTCAAACTTGACAGCTCGGCCCCACCTGTCATAGATAGTGGGCTTAACCAGGGTTTTAATTTTAATCTAATTAACTAATTAACGAACAGGGCCCACATGTCAGTGTCTAATTAGTTCAAATTAATTTTTTCATTAACTAACATATTAATTAGGGGTGGGGGCCCACATGTCATAGGCTGTTAGGGGCTAATGACCCTGGGCCCACATGTTAGTGGCTCAGGGGGGTGTGGCCCACCAGTTAGTGACTAGGGGCTGCCCAGTGAGCAGTTGACCGGGGTCAACCTAGTCAACTAGGGCCCCTGGGCCCACTCGCAGTGACCCTGGGGGTGGCCCCAGGTGATACGTCGCCAACGTATCTACTTTTCCAAACACTTTTGCTCTGGTTTTGACCTCTAATTTGCATGATTTGAATGGAACTAACCCGGACTCACGTTGTTTTCAGCACAACTACCTTGGTGTTATTTTTGTGCAGAAATAAAAGTTTCCGGAATTGGACGAAACTTTTTGTGGATTTTTCAGGAATACATAATGAATTATGGAGCGAAGAGCTGCCGGAGGGAGGCCACTTGTGGGCCACAAGCCAACAGGGTGTGGCCCCCTAGGCCGCGTCCTGATGGCTTGTGGGGCCCACGAGGCTCCTCTGACCCTAATTCCAGTCATATAAAATCACATCTTCAGAGAAAAAAAATTAGAGAGAAGTTTTCATCACGTTTCATGAGACGGAGCCGCCGTCACCTCCTGTTCTTCCTCCGAATGCTGATCTGGAGTCCGTTTGGGGCTCCGAAGAGGGGAAATCGTCGACGTCGTCATCACCAACCCTTCTCCATCAACACCACCATGATGCTCACCACCGGGAGTGAGTAATTCCTTTGTAGGCTTCCTGGACGGTGGTGGGATGGGATGAGATTGATCATGTAATCGAGTTAAGTTTGATAGGGCTCCTAGTGTCCACTATGTTCTGAGATTGATATTGCTATGACTTTGCTATGCTTAGTGCTTTTCACTAGGGCCCGAGTGCCATGATTTTAGATCTGAACCTATTATGTTTTCACAAATATAAGAGTGATTCGGATCCTATCTTGCAAGTTGTATGCACCTATTTCGTGTCTTGATCCGCATACCCCAAGGTGACAATAATTGAGATTCTTTCCGGTGATTGCCGTAGTTTGAGGAGTTCATGTATTCACCATGTGCTAATGCTTTGTTACGGTTCTCTATTAAAAGGAGGCCTTAATATCCCTTAGTTTCCAATAGGACCCCGCTGCCACGGAAGGGTAGGACAAAAGATGTCATGCAAGTTCTTATTGCAAGCACATATGACTATATACTAAATACATTCCTACATTATATTGATGAATTGGAGCTAGTTCTGTCTCGCCCTAGTGTGTAACTATTACATGATTGATGTCATCTAAATCACTATCCATCACTGATCCATGTGCCTACGCTTTACATATACTGAATCTTGCTAAGTTACTATTGCTACTGCTACTGTCACAACTGCTACAAAATTACTGCTGTCACTACTACTGTTACTTTTTCTACTACTATTTGTCGTTCTACTATACTTTTACTGCAGAGAGATATCCCAGGTGCGATTGAATTGACAACTCAACTGTCAAGGCCAATAAATATTCTTTGGCTCCCCTTGTGTCGAATCAATAAATCAAGGTGAAATACTACCCGTGAAGACTGTCGTGATCCCCTATACTTGTGGGTTATCAAGACCTTTTTCTGGCGCCATTGCCGGGGAGCATAGATCTATTTATTGTGTTAACTTGAGGATATCCAATTGCCACTATGAAGAATCTGAAAGATAATCGAACTAAGATCGTCCCCTCTCGCACGAGAGGAGGTAAGGAACTGCCATCTAGCTCTGCTTTTGATTCACCTACTGTGTTGAATCAGCTTATAACACCACCGCCTATTGATCGTCCTGATATGTCACATAAACTTGATGATGCTACTTCTGAAATTAATGATGATACTATTGCTACACATGTTGAAACTGAAACTGTGCCACTGATGCACTACTTGATGCTCATATTGCTAAAGCTAGGGAACTCGATAATGCTGAAACTGATGAGGACTTTTAATCACCTGTTACACCTCGCTCTCCTAATAGATATGAAATTCCTTATGTACCTGAAGGTTATGTCATGGATAAGGAAAGAATTAGGGATTTCTTTGCTTGTGAAAATAGAGATGACTTGAAGAAACTGCTATGCAAACTAAAAGAAAAATCTATCATGGAGAAAATGAAATATGATCCTAAATTTGCTACTCCTCCTATATTTGTTACTTATAAGGATTATGAGTTCTCTGTGGACCCTGAGTTAATTCCTATAGTTGAGTCTGATCCTTTCCACGGTTATGAAAATGAAACTGTTGTCGAACACCTTATGAAACTAAATGATATTGCTGCTCTGTTTACCAATGATGAAAATATACGCTACTATTATATCCTTAAGCCTTTTCCTTTCTCGCTAAAAGGCGAGGCCAAGGAATGGTTCCTTTATCTTGCCCCTGGTTGTATGCGTAGTCCCCAGGATATGCTTCATTACTTTTCTGAAAAATATTTTCCTGCTCATAAGAAACAAGCTACCTTACAGGTAATATTTAACTTTGCGCAAATTGAAGAAGAGAATCTCCCTCAAGCTTGGGGGAGGCTTCTCCGGTTACTTAGAGCTTTGCCTGATTGTCCTCTTAAGAAAAATGAAATTCTTGATATCTTTTACAATGGACTAACAGATGCTTCTAGGGACTTCCTAGATAGTTGTGCTGGTTGTGTTTTCAGGGAAAGAATTGTTAGTCAAGCTGAAGAACTATTGAATAACATATTGCAAAATGCTGATGATTGGACGCTTCCCGAACCACCTCCGGAACCTATTCAAAAGAAAAGAGGTATTCTATTCCTCAACCCTGAAGATATGCAAGAAGCAAAAAGATCTATGGAGGAGAAAGGTATTAAAATTGAGGATATCAAGAAACTACCACCTATTGAAGAAATACATGGACTTGATACCCCGACACAGGTAGCAGAGGTAAACTCTCTCCGTTCCTTTAGTGAAAATGATATACCTTACACTAAGACTCATGAACAATGCATAGATGAATTTGACAATTACGTTGTTAAGCAAGAACACTTCAATAACTATGTTAAGGATCAATTGAGACGTAATGCCATGATGATAGACCGTTTAAATGACTTGATGTTTAGAATTGCTAATGATGTAAAAGGTCTAGGTAAACATGCTTCTATGGTTCACACTCAACTAGACCAAGTTGCTAAGTAAAAAAATGATTTGCTTGCTGAAGTAAATAATAATATGAACGATCATGTTGTTAGAGTAATGACTAGGGGAGGTCATATGACCCAAGAACCTCTCTATCCGGAAGGTCATCCTAAAGAATAGAACAGGATTCTCAAAAAACTAATGTTGATGCACCTAGTTCATCTAATAAGAAAAAGAAGAAGAAAAATGATAGGAACTTGCATGCTCCTAGTGAACCTGTTACACATACACCTACTGAGAACCATAATGATGTTTCTATTTCTGATGCTGATACCCAGTCTGTTAGTTAACATGCACCTAGTGATAATGAAAAGGAAGATGAAAGTAATACTGTGCATGTAGATGCTCCACCAGATAGTAATAAAGAACATGATAACGATGTAGAGATAGAACCTGCCGAGGATCTTGGTAACCCGCCTCCTAAAAATAAATGTTATGATAAGAGAGACTTTGTTTCTAGAAAACATGGAAAGGAAAGAGAGCCATGGGTTCAAAACCCCATGCCATTCCCTTGTAAGCCTTCTAAAAGTAGGGACGATGAAGATTTTGAGCGTTTTGCTGAAATGATTAGACCTGTCTTTTTGCGTACTCGTTTGACTGATATATTGAAAATGCCTCCATATGCTAAGTATATGAAAGGTATTATTACCAACAAAAGAAAAATACCTGAAACTGAAATTGCTACTATGCTTGCTAATTATTCTTTTGATGGAGGAATACCTAAGAAGCTAGGAGATCCTGGTATACCCACAATACCTTGCTCTATTAAAAGAAATTATGTTAAAACTGCTTTATGTGATTTAGGGGCCGGTGTTAGTGTTATGCCTTTCTCCCTTTATAAAAGACTTGATTTGAGTAAGCTTACACCTACTGAGATATCTTTGCAAATGGCTGATAAATCCACTGCTCTACCTATTGGAATTTGCGAGGATGTTCCTGTTGTGGTTGCAAATGTTACTATCTTGACAGACTTTGTTATTCTTGATATGCCCGAGGACGACAATATGTCGATCATCCTTGGTAGACCCTTTTTAAATACTGCAGGGGTTGTTATTGATTGCAATAAAATCAAGGTTACCTTTCATGGCAATGGCAAGCAACATACCGTGCATTTCCCGAAGAAGCAAACTTTGGCTAATAATATTAATGTCATTGAGCCTATTCCCACGGTTATCATTGGAAGTTTTACAATTCCTCTACCTACTGTCAATAAGAAACATTATAATCTTATTGTCGGGGAGATGCAAATCCCCATTGAGGTAACCTAGTGATATACAAAAATTCTTCGGTTGCATGTTAATCGGAAACGGATGTAAATAAGACTTGATCAACCTTATTAATGGATCATTTTTGGAAGACATGTGATTGACGAATTTAGTACTCACAACTCTCTGTATCAAAAGTTTATCCTCAATTATTTGTAGTTTATAAAAAATAAATTAGCCTGATTTTCCGTTTTTTCTGTTTTTCCCGTGCATAGAAAAATGCCCGAAAATAAAAATTCTCAGATTGTCACAAAATTTAACATGGATTTTTCTAGAATATATAAGATTTTTTGGCATAAAAATTGAAGCAGGGAAGTGCACCTGTGGGCCACAAGCCAACAGGGGGGCCGCGCCATGATGCCTTGTGGGACCCACAGGCCCCCTTGCCTTATCCCTTGAGCTCACTCCTTCCCCTACCTCTAGAAAAAATTCCCTAGCTCTCTCTCTCCCGTGTTCTTCCTCTAGAAACTAAAATTTTCGATCTCTTTGCTTGGAACTCCGTTTTTGAAACTGTTTTGAGGAATTGTTCCTTGGTATGTGACTCCTCCACTCCTCCAATTAGTTTTTGTTTTAGTGGTTTATATTTTGCATAATATGCTGCACTTGGTGCTATGGAAGATGAGCTTGCATGTTGAATTCTTTGAGTTCCAAATAGTATGAATGCTTGGTATGGCCTCTAGGCATCATTATGAGTAGTTGCCATCAAACTTGCAAAGTTTTATTGACATAAGTTTGTGGCTCAAAAATTTCAGAACTTTGTGCTTGGGAAGATGAGTTTCTTTAGGAGGAGCTCCTCAAGAAAACTTACCGCAAGTGAGTCATCTTGTGAGAGCTTAGTACGACAAGCTTACATTGAACCCCGAGACAACCAGATAGTTATGGCTGAAGCCAAATCATGTCGATGGCCAAGTGAAGAATTCATGAGAGGTGCAGGTATCAAGGAGGAATTTGACCGATTCATTGATAATACCGGCCTCACCAATTTCCTCGCAGATAAGTGTGTCCAACACTATGACCTTACCTGTACATTCACGCAATGATTTCGCTATCAATCACATGCTTCTAGAGTGTTATTTAAACTTTATGATAAATCCTTTAGCATGACTCTAGAAGAATTCTTGGTTGCTTGCAAACTTCCACTTTGGGGTTCGCCCGAGAAACCATCAACCAGTGATTATAATATGTTTATCGAGAGTCTCTGCATTGGAGAAGATAGGGGTGTAACGCAGGCCAGAAATAAAAGCATACATTTTCCCTTTATTCGTTACTTTGCACTGTTTAATGGCAAACGCGTAGTAGGAAAACAAGATTGCAGTGCCTTATGTGCCCCTGACTTAAGCCTTATCCACACTGCTATAACTGGTGAACAATGCCTTAACCTTGGTGCAATTGTTGCCCGAAGGTTGAATTCTAACTCTAGTAATGGTGATTTGTATGGAGGAATTTATGCCTCCCGCGTAGCTGCACAACTAGGAGTGTCGCCCCAACCTAATGATCCGATCTTTCCTGATAGATATTTAGATTTTGAAGCTATGCATTATCATGAGTATATTGTAAACCATGCTAGGGGTTATGAGTATAACTTAATATTTGGGAAATATACACATGTGTCTGTCACTTTGCATGCACCTGCCCTTTTTCATTTCCAGGCTCGACAACGTTACTATGTTCTTGAGGACAAGGTGCGGGAATACAAAGCTGCAATGGAGGATGCTCGTTTGGCAGAGGAGGCGGTCAGGAACCCCCCCACAAGCTACCATTTCAACCATTTTCTAGATTATCAATGGTGATCACCAAGCTAGGCAAACACCTAAGCTTGGGGGAGTACGTATTTCTCACTGACATTACATTCATGTTCACACACTTAATATAAATTGTCGGTGTTCATCCTCTTTCATTGTATATCCATGTTAGTTTTATTTTTCCGCTTTTTTCTTGTGTGTTTGAAAAAACTTTGGAAAACCCAAAAATATTTCTCGCATCTTTTCAGTTTTTTTCCCCGTTTAATTATCTTTAGCACTAAAAAGAAAACCAAAAAAGATTTCCTTTTCATGTCGGGAGCATTCCCATGTAGATAGTTTTTCTCGTTCTTGTTTTCCCTTAGTTTATTTGCTTGCTTGAGAAAAAACAAAAACTCCAAAAACATTTCAGTGTGTTTCCCTGAATTTCTTTTCTTTTTGTCAAGTCTTTGAAAGGAGAAGACCACGATGAAAATGTTGAGCGGCTCTTATATGCTTTATTATTGATCTTACAGAGAGCCAATATTACCTTGTCTTCTCCTTTGTCTAAAACTGCCCCGCAGATTCTAGCTTAGTCCACGGTATTCTTGCACTATTATTATTATCACATCATTCTGTCGTGCAAGTGAAAGGCAATAATGACGATATTTGACGATGTGATCGTGGCAAAGGAAGCTGGTATGAACTCTTCTTGTTTTCCGTTTTTGTAAATATGTTTAGCCCGTTCGATCTTGATTCGGTATATTATGAGTGAACATATTTATGATGACAATTAGAGATTATAGTTTCTCATGGCATGCTTAAATAGCTAGTAGTGAATAATGATTTATCTTATAGGTCAATGCGCATTAAAATGGTTATGATGTGGTATGGTAGTATGGTATTTCCCTCTGAGAAATTCGAGCGGCTTGATTGGCCCATGTGCAAACGTGTAGTTGATTCAAAACCAATGCAACCTTCATGATGTTTAAATTCAGAGTGTTCATATCCTACTCAGGCTATGTCCAATGTTAATTATTCACAATGCATACCTATGACCTTTTTCGCTCTCTAGCTGGTCGCTTCCCAACCTATTGCTAGCCTTCACCTGTACTAAGCGGGAATGCTGCTTGTGCATTCAAAACCTTTAAACCAAGTTATTCCACATGAGTCCACTATACCTACCTATATGCGGTATTACCCTGCCGTTCCAAGTAAATTGCATGTGCCATCTCTAAATATTCAACTAAACATCCATTTTGTGCACTCGTCTCGCTCATGGAGCGACGAGGCGGTTGGTATCTTCTATGCTAAGTGAGTTATTCTCAAGACGGTCGTTTATTCGCCGTCATTGCACGAGAGAGGCTAGTAAAAATGATGCCCAGTCCTGCATAATCAAAATTAATTAAACAAAACTCCTTAGGGCAGTTGATATGTTGGCAGGCATCCGTGGATTCGGTCAACCATGGTTTGTGTGTGGATGGTGGATAGGAGTAAACTTTACTATTCTATTTGGGAACCGCTAATAATGAGTTTAGCATGGAAGATATTGAAAACCTTTGTCGTAACGTTGACAAGAAAAGTGCACCACCCAAAAACTATATTTCAATCCTGTTTTAAAACTTGAGCTCTGGCACCTCTGCAAATTAGTGCTTCCCTCTGCGAAGGGCCTATCTATTTATTTTTATGTTGAGTCATCACCCTCTTACTAAAGGCACCAGACCAGAGAGCACTATTGTCATTCTTATGCATTGTGTCTAGTTAATGTTGGATGTGAGCATGACCGGATCTTTTCTACCCTGAATTATAATGTTTAGTCGCTGCTTGAACCTCAGAGGTGCTCTACATTTATGTTTTGCGGTCTCAGAAAGGGCCAGAGAAATACCATGTCACCATATTATATCATGATTGTTTAGATAAATTGTTGGCTTGTGAGATATTTTATTATTGCTTGCTAGTTGGTTATGTATTACCATGAGTTAATATGATGTTTAGTTGTTATCATGGATGTGGTTATTTATAATTTATACTGAAAACTTGAGCACTAGCTAAGCATGTGTATAACGACGAGAACAAAAGAGATTGTAAAAGTTTATTTATCACTTTCAGTTTGTCAACTGTATTGCTTGAGGACAAGCAATGCGTTAAGCTTGGGGGAGTTGATAGGTCTCCAACGTATGTACTTTTCCAAACACTTTTGCTCTGGTTTTGACCTCTAATTTGCATGATTTGAGTGGAACTAACCCGGAATAACGTTGTTTTCAGCAGAACTACCTTGGTGTTATTTTTGTGTAGAAATAAAAGTTCCCGGAATTGGACGAAACTTTTTGTGGATTTTTTCCGGAATATTTAATGAATTATGGAGCGAAGAGCTGCCGGAGGGAGGCCACCTATGGGCCACAAGCCTATAGGGCGTGGCCCTCTTAGGTCGCGCCCTGATGGCTTGTGGGGCCCACGAGACTCCTCCGACCCTAATTCCAGTCCTGTAAAATCACATCTTCAGAGAAAAAAATCAGAGAGAAGTTTTCATCGCGTTGCACGAGACGGAGCCGCTGCCACCTCCTATTCTTCCTCCGGAGGGCCGATCTGGAGTCCGTTTGGGGCTCAAGAGAGGGGAAATCATCGCTGTCGTCATCACCAACCCTTCTCCATCAACACCACCATGATGCTCACCACCGAGAGTGAGTAATTCCTTTGTAGGCTTGCTGGACAGTGGTGGGATTGGATGAGATTGATCATGTAATCGAGTTAAGTTTGATAGGGCTTGATCCCTAGTGTCCACTATGTTCTGAGATTGATGTTGCTATGACTTTGCTATGCTTAATGCTTGTCACTAGGGACCGAGTGCCATGATTTCAGATCTGAACCTATTATGTGTTCATAAATATAAGAGTGATTCGGATCCTATATTGGAAGTTGTATGCATCTATTATGCATCTTAATCCGCATACCCCAAGGTGACAATAATTGGGATTCTTTTCGGTGATTGTCGTAGTTTGAGGAGTTCATGTATTCACCATGTGCTAATGCTTTGTTCGGTTCTCTATTAAATGGAGGCCTTAATATCCCTTAGTTTCCAATAGGACCCCGCTGCCACGGAAGGGTAGGACAAAAGATGTCATGCAAGTTCTTATCGCAAGCACGTATGACTATATATGAATACATGCCGACATTATATTGATGAATTGGAGCTAGTTCTGTGTCGCCTTAGTGTGTAACTGTTACATGATTGATGTCATCTAAATCACTATCCATCACCGATCCACGTGCCTATGCTTTACATATACTGAATCTTGCTAAGTTATTACTGCTACTGCTACTGTCACAACTGCTACAAAATTACTGCTATCACTACTACCGTTACATTTGCTACTACTATTTGTCGTGCTACTAAACTTTTGCTGTAGAGAGATATCCCAGGTGCAGTTTAATTGACAACTCAACTGTCAAGGCCAATAAATATTCTTTGGCTCCACTTGTGTCGAATCAATAAATTAGGGTGAAATACTACCCGTGAAGACAGTCGTGATCCCCTATACTTGTGGGTTATCACCAGGTCAGCCACGCCGGCGGGCATCGCCGGAGCTGATCTGGCGAGCCACAAACGCGGTGGAGGGGTTTGGACCTCGTCGGAAATCCGCTAGGGGGGGGCATTTGGCACGGGGTCGGCCGCGTTCGAAAGAGGGCAGCGAACCGCGACGAACTGCGGTGGTGGCCGGGCCGGAGGGGGTCGGAATCGTCGCTGGCGACGAGCTTTGCGGCGGCGGTGTCGGTTCTATATCCGGCATATCTCGTAGTAGGGGTCCTAAGCTAGGCGTCTTGGAGCGATGGTAACATGGACACAGGATTTTACCCAGGTTCGGGCTCTCTCAAGGAGATAATACCCTATGTCCTGCTTTTGATTGTATTGATATGGGGATAGTACATAGTACAGGTATCTACCACGAGATTGTTTTAATGAATATGAGATTGTCTATTGACTAGCCTGGCCTCAGTTTATATAATTTGCCATAGGCCTTGGGTTTAGAGGAGTCCTTGTCTTGTGCGCCAAGTCTTGTGGAATCTCCCTTGTATGCATCATGGGCTGCCGGAAGTGGCCCATTAGTTAATCATCCTTGGGGTCCTCGGCCCGACCCACTAGTCGGGAGACGACGTGATGAGTACCCCCTAGTCCAGGACACCATCAATAGCCCTCTGAACCGGTTTTCAAGTTGGGGATGCTCCTCGATTCTTCCGAAAAGTTCTTTGTCTTCGGTCTTCGGTCTTGAAAACTGGTTCAACAAATCTTCCTATGTCCGATCTTGAGGATCGCCGAGCTGAATCCGAAGAGTTCACACGTCGGGCATCCGAGGAGCCCTTTAAGTTTTTGGCCTTTATCGATGCCTTGTTATTTTTTACGCCACACCTCGGGTCTGAAGTGTTTCCCATGCGGTGGTGTCCTATTGCGTCCGAGCTCCAATGTCGGACTGCATCCAAGGTGTCTTTTTTGCATCCGAGCTCCAACACCGGAAATGCCCTCTACGGAGCCAGCCACTTGCATCCGAGCTTTATGCCGGACTGCTTCCAAGGTGGCGCACCACCTCGGTCTCGGGCTGTTTTTTGCGGAATTTATTTCTCATCACCGCAATTTATTTACTATCGAGATGTATAGCTAGTAGCCCTCAAGGTGTGTGTCGGTCTATAACCCGAGGTGCACTTGAAGAAAAAAGTAACAATCAAAATAAAACAACTGATCCCAGTAGCCCCTGAGACTTAGGTCGATTTGCAAAATCGGCCTGAGGATCAAGTTCTTGCTCGGCGGCATACGTTAGGGATGGAAACGCGGTACGCAGTAGTTTCCGAGACTCGGGTTGGGTGTGGCCGACCAACCTGAGGATCGAATCTCCTCGGAAACCATATTGCACTTTGGACTTGCTGCATTGAATAGGCAATGCAGTAGCCCCCGAGCCTTAATTTAGGCACGGGTGGTCGAATTAAGGACCGAACTTTGTTTGACGCAAACTTTGTTACGTTTGACACAATTTATGTGTAATGATTCTATGTATCCAAGTACTTTACATCATTAATGCTCGAATCCGCATTGAACAAGACTTTGTAGACCGACCATCGGCTTCAACCTCCTCGGCCAGTAGAGGAGGAGTGTTTGTCCTACTTTATAAAGCCTTTATAAGGGCAAAGATTTACGACAAACAAGGCAATCCGACCACACGCTTTATAAACAAAGGTACGCGGAGAGCTATGTTATATTACTTATTTAACGTAAGAAACATCTTCTGGGAAAAATAGTTCATTTATAAGTTACTTTTCCCAGGATATCATGTTGACCATGATCGTGAAACCTCAACTCCAATCAATGTGGGAGGAAAATATTGAGGATTTAGTTTGGGGAATGTTCCCAAACTTTGTAGTCTTTAATGAACCGAAATTTTCACTTCTGTCATTGCCGACCAATTATTTTCTTAAGATGGCTAGCTTTCGGCTTCACCCAGTCTGAGGTACTAACCCGGATGACCCGGAAGTAACAATCACAGAGGTGTTCCCTTTACCCCCTAGCCGAACAATCGGGAACGTACGAGGTAAGCACAGGAGCCAGGCGACCCAGCTTGGCCAAAATCATAAGTCAAATTGATGCATATTTATGGTTTTATAACGATGATTACGGAAGGCAGCACTCGCATATTGAATACAAATGCTTTTATGCTATATGCTATTTTGACTCCTTTGTGACCGTTTATCATTTGAGAGTGACCCATCGTCGGCTTCTACCCCTTTGCAGATGCTACACAGGGTGTTTCCGCAGTAACAAGACAATGCTTAGCCGACGTCTCGGTGCTCGGAGGTGGTTGTGTTAGCATAAATGAGGTAATCAGATATCTAGGCTTTATAACTTTCACTTAGTCATAGGAGCTTAAAGTTTGGGAGGCCAGTTACTAGCCCCCGCTTAGTGTTCGGCGTCAGCCGAGGTCAAGCCATTAACACTTCGGCCAATTCTATGAAAGGCCATCAGTTTAACCTCTATCGATCTATAGTTTGACAGAGTCATCGGATCGCTGACCAGTTAGCTCTCATTGTGACGGTCAGTTTTCGGCTTTCTCCACTGAGGTACTTGACCAGTTAGATCGGAAGTACACTCGCGGTGGTTCTCCCTTTGCACACCTAGCCGAACAAAGTGGAATGTAGGAGGCAATCATAGGAGCTAGGCAACCCAACTATTGACCGAAGACACAGTTCGAAAATGATACATATAAAGCAATATCCGAGAATGTTTTGCCGAGGACTCCTCGGAGTACCTTGGCTTTTGGTGGGTTTGGCTCTAGTCGCAGTTCCCCATTGATATTGCCGATACTTTGAAGGCATCCGACGTTGTACTATGAGAGTTATGCTGGAGACACACATTATCCCCGAGACTCAGGTTGGGTGCGGCCGACCAACCTGAGGATCGAATCTCCTTGGGAACTAGTTCAGATGTCATGTGCGTTTCGCAAACGCCGAGGTGCAAGTCTGCAAGAAAGATACCGAGCTGTGGGTCGGAAAAGATCTCCCAAGCTGAATTATTACGCAGGGCACCTCACTCATGAGGATGTCCCGCCTCCCAAAATTTGGTCTTAAAATTAATATGTGCATCGGTCGTGCTTTAATATGACACATCCTATCTCCGGACTTCAAGCGGGTCAGCCTTTGGCTTCAACCTCCATATCCCGAAGGCGGAGTGTTTCCCTTAGGCATGTTTAGCGAACTAAACTCGAGCGGCTTTAGAAAGAAATCAGGCTACCCGGCTATTGACCACATACTCGTGTCAGAAAAAGGTGTAGTAGAAAAAGACTTTGCAACGACCAAGAAGAAAGCACATTTATTATAAAATGGCTCATATAAATTTAAGAGCCCCTGGCTAAAACTTGGTTAAGAAAGTTTTTAACAAACATAGTTTTCAACAGACAATTTTTTTTTGTTTAACAAAAAATATAATGTTTGGTTGAACCGAACAAAAAGTAAAATTTCAAAGAGAGCTGAGCACGAAAACGACTTAGCTGGTTAATGTGCTCGGTGCGTGATATGTCCATTTTGCATCATGATTTCCTACTATTATTTATTATGTTTTGTTGAATAATAATGCTTTGGGGAGTGATTCTAATGCCTTTTCTCTCATAATATGCAAGGTTTACTCAAAGAGGGAGAATACCGGCAGCTAGAATTCTGGACCCAAGAAAAGCACATCAGAGATACCTATTCTACACAACTCCAATGAAGCTGAAATTTTACGGAGATTATTTTTGGAATAAATAAAAAATACTGGAGCAGAAAACTACCGGAGGGGGCCAACCTGGTGGGCACAACCCATCAGGGGGTTGTGGCCTCCTCGGCCCACCTCTGGTGCCCATCTTCTGGTATACAGTCACATTTGACCTAGAGAAAATTAGAAGAGGACTTTCGGGATGAAGCGCCGCCGCCTCGAGGCGGAACTTGGGCAGGATCACTTTTGCCCTCTGGCGGAGCGATTCCGCCAGGGGAACTTCCCTCCCGGAGGGGGAAATCGAAGCCATCGTCATCACCAACACCCCTCTCATCTTTGGGAGGCCAATATTCATCAACATCTTCAAAAAAACCATCTCCTCTCAAACCCTAGTTCATCTCTTGTGTTCAATCTTTGTACCGGAACCTCAGATTGGTATCTGTGGGTGACTAGTAGTGTTGATTACCTTGCTTAGTTGATTACTATATGGTTTATTTGGTGGAAGATTATATGTTCAGATCCATTATGCTATTTAATACCTCTATGATCTTGAGCATGTTTATTATTTGTGAGTAGTTACCTTTCTTCTTGAGGTCACGGGAGAAGTCATGTTGCAAGTAATCATGTGAATTTGATATGTGTTCGATATTTTGATGATATGTATGTTGTGATTCCCTTAGTGGTGTCATGTGAACGTCGACTACATGACACTTCACCATTCATGGGCCTAAGGGGATGCATTGTGGAGTAGTTATTAGATGATGGGTTGCTAGAGTGACAGAAGCTTAAACCCTAGTTTATGCGCTACTTCGTAAGGGGCTGATTTGGATCCAAACGTTTAATGCTATGGTTAGATTTTATCTTAATACTTTTCTCGTAGTTGCGGATGCTTGCGAGGGGGTTAATCATAAGTGGGAGGTTGTTCAAGTAAGAACAGCACCCAAGCACCGGTCCACCCACATATCAAATTATCAAAGTAGCGAACACAAATCAAACCAACATGATAAAAGTGACTAGATGAAATTCCCGTGTACCCTCAAGAACACTTTGCCTATTACTAGATATTGTTCTGGCCTATCCTTTGCCACAAAAGGATTGAGCTACCTTGCTGCACCTTATTTACTGTTACCGTTACTTGCTCGTTACCAATTATCTTGCTATCGAACTATCTATTACCTACAATTTCAGTGCTTGCAGAAATTACCTTGCCAAAAACCACTTGTCATTTCCTTTTGCTCCTCGTTGGGTTCGACACTCTTACTTATCGAAAGGACTATGATTGATCCCGTATACTTGTGGGTCATCAAGACTCTTTTCTTGCGCCGTTGCCGGGGAGTGAAGCGCTCTTGGTAAGTGGCAATCAGTAAGGAAAAACTTATACTACGTGCTGAAATTTATTGCTACTTGCTACTATGGAGAACAATCCATTGAGGGGTTTGTTCGGGGTATCTTCACCTCGATCAGAACCACAATTAGTTGCCCCTCAACCTACTGCACCTACTGAAAATATTGGTTATGAAATTCCTTCGGGTATGGTAGAACAACTGCTTGCTAAACCTTATGCAGGAGATGGAACTAAATATCCTGATATGCATCTATTATATGTGAACGAAATTTGTGGATTATTTAAGCTTGCAGGTTTACCCGGAGATGAAGTTAAGAAGAAGGTCTTCCCTTTATCTTTGGAGGGAAAATCATTGACATGGTATAGGCTATGTGATGATCTTGGATCGTGGAACTGGAATCGTTTGCAATTGGAATTCCACCAAAAGTTTTATCCCATGCATCTAGTTCATCGTGATCGGAGTTATATATATAATTTTTGGCCTCGTGAAGGAGAAAGTATCGCTCTAGCTTGGGGGAGGCTTAAGTCAATGCTATATTCATGCCCCAATCATGACATTCCGAGAGAAGTTATCATTCAGAATTTTTATGCTCGGCTTTCTCATAATGATCAATCCATGCTCGATACTTCTTGTGCTGGTTCTTATATGAAGAAGACTATTGAATTCAAGTGGTATCTTTTAGAAAGAATTAAACGCAACTCTGAAGATTGGGAACTCACGAAGGTAATGATTCAGGTATAAAGCTTGAGTTTTATTGTGTTAAATCTTTTATGAATACCGACACTTTTCACAAGTTAGCACTAAATATGGACTTGACTCTGAGATAGTAGCCTCTTTTTGCAAAGCATTTGCTACCCATGTTGATCTCCCTAAGGAGAAGTGGTTTAAATATCATCCCCCTGTTAAAGAAGAAATTAAAGAACCAGTCATAGCTAAAGAAGAAACCATCATTTACAATGTTGATCCAGTTGTGCCTACCGCTTATATTGAAAAACCACCTTTCCCTATTAGGATAAAGGAGCATGCTAAGGTATTGACTGTGGTTCGTAAGAGTAATCTAAAAACATCTAAGCCCCCTGAGCAAATCAAAGTATAACCTAGTGTTGCTATGGTTAAAGATCTCTTGGTAGAAAATATTGATGGGCATGTTATCTACTTCTGTGAAGAAGCTGCTAGAATTGCTAAACCCGATGAAAAAGATAAACATAGACCCATAGGAGTCATGCCTGTTGTCTCAATCAAAATAGGAGATCATTGCTATCATGGTTTATGTGATTTGGGTGCTAGTGTGAGTGCTATCCCTTTTACCTTATACCAAGAAATTATGGATGAAATAGCACCTGCTGAAATAGAAGACATTGATGTTACTATTAAACTTGCTAATAGAGACACCATCACACCACTTGGGATTGTTAGAGATGTTGAAGTCTTGTGTGGGAATGTAAAATACCCTACTAATTTTCTAGTTCTTGGTTCCCCACAAGATGACTTTCGTCCCATTATCTTTGGTAGACCTTTCTTGAGCACCATCAATGCTAAGATAGATTGCGAAAAACAAACTGTCGGTGTCAGTTTTGGTAGTGTGTCTCATGAGTTTATTTTTTCCAAGTTTAGTAGACGACCTCGTGATAAAGCGTTACCTAGTAAAGATGAAATAATTGGTCTTGCTTCTATTGCTGCGCCTCCTACTGATCCATTAGAACAATATTTGCTTGATCATGAAAATGATATGCACTTGCGTGAAAGAAATGAAATAGATCAAATTTTCTTTGAACAACAACCTGTCCTAAAACACAATTTGCCTATTGAAACTCTTGGAGGTCCTCCTCCACCTAAAGGTGATCCTGTGTTTGAATTGAAACAATTGCCTGACACTTTGAAGTATGCTTATCTTGATGAGAAAAAGATATATCCTGTTATTATTAGTACTAACCTTTCAGAACATGAAGAAGAATGATTATTAAAAGTTCTAAGGAAGCACCGGTCTGCTATTGGATATACTCTTGATGATCTTAAGGGCATTAGTCCCACTCTATGTCAGCACAAGATTAATATGGAACCTGATGCTAAACCCGTTGTTGATACCAACGACGACTAAATCCTAAGATGAAGGAAGTGGTAAGAACTGAAATATTACAACTTCTGGAAGCAGGTATAATCTATCCTATTGTTGATAGTAGATGGATAAGTCCCGTTCATTGTGTCCCTAAGAAAGGAGGTATTACCGTTGTTCCTAATGATAAGAATGAACTCATTCCACAAAGAATTGTTACATGCTATAGAATGGTAATTGATTTTAGAAAATTAAATAAAGCTACTAGGAAGGATCACTACCCTCTGCCTTTCATTGATCAAATGCTAGAAAGATTATCTAAGCACACACACTTTTGCTTCCTAGATGGATATTCTGGTTTCTCTCAAATACCTGTGTCACAATCCGATCAAGAGAAAACCACCTTTACTTGCCCTTTTGGAACCTATGCTTATAGACGTATGACTTTTGGTTTATGCAATGCACCTGCTACCTTTCAAAGATGTATGACTGCTATATTCTCTGACTTTTGTGAAAAGATTGTGGAGGTTTTCATGGATGATTTTTCCGTTTACGGAATTTCTTATGATGATTGCTTAAGCAACCTTGATCGAGTTTTGCAGAGATGTGAACAAACTAATCTTGTCTTTAATTGGGAGAAGTGCCACTTTATGGTTAATGAAGGCATTGTCTTGGGGCACAAAATATCCGAACGAGGTATTGAGGTGGATAAAGCTAAAGTTGATGCAATTGAGAAAATGCCATGTCCTAAAGATATTAAAATTAAAGGTATTCGAAGTTTCCTTGGTCATGCTGGTGTCTATAGGAGGTTCATTAAAGACTTCTCTAAAATTTCTAGGCCTCTTACTAATCTTTTGCAAAAGGATATTCCTTTTATTTTTGATGATGATTGTGTGGAAGCCTTTGAAACACTCAAGAAAGCCTTAACCTCTGCACCTATCGTTCAACCACCTCATTGGAACTTGCCCTTTGAAATTATGTGTGATGCTAGTGATTATGCTGTTGGTGCTGTTCTAGGACAAAGGGTTGATAAGAAATTGAATGTTATCCATTATGCTAGGAAAACTCTAGACAGTGCTCAACGAAATTATGCTACAACTGAAAAATAATTTTTAGCGGTCGTGTTTGCTTGTGATAAATTTAGATCCTGTATTGTTGACTCAAAAGTAATTGTTCACACCGACCATGATGCTATAAAATATCTTATGGAAAAGAAAGATGCTAAACCTAGACTCATTAGGTGGGTTCTCTTGCTTCAAGAATTTGACTTACATATCGTTGATAGGAGAGGAGCTGAGAACCCCGTAGCTGATAACTTGTCTAGGTTAGAAAATATTCTTGATGACCCACTACCTATTGATGATAGCTTTCCTGACGAACAGTTAGCTGCAATAAATGTTTCTCAAAACACCCCTTGGTATGCTGATTACGCTAATTACATTGTCGCTAAATATATACCACCTAGCTTCACATACCAACAAAAGAAAAAAATTCTTCTATGACTTGAGGCATTATTTTTGGGATGACCCACATATTTATAAAGGAGTAGATGGTATTATTAGACGTTGTGTACCTGAGCATGAACAGGAACAAATCCTACGGAAATGTCATTCCGAAGCTTATGGATGACATCATGCGGGAGATAGAACTGCTCACAAGGTATTGCAATCTGGATTTTATTGGCCTACTCTCTTCAAAGATGCCCGTAAGTTTGTCTTGTCCTGTGATGAATGTCAAAGAATTGGTAATATCGGTAAGCGTCAGGAAATGCCTATGAATTATTCACTTGTTGTTGAACCATTTGATGTTTGGGATTTTGATTATATGGGACCTTTTCCTTCCTCTAACGGGTACACTCATATCTTGGTTGCTGTTGATTATGTCACTAAGTGGGTAGAAGCTATTCCAACTAGTAGTGCTGATCACCACACCTCCATTAAAATGCTTAAAGAGGTTATCTTCCCGAGGTTTGGAGTCCCTAGATATTTAATGACTGATGGTGGTTCACACTTTATTCATGGTGCTTTCCGTAAGATGCTTGCTAAATATGATGTTAACCATAGAATTGCATCACCCTATCATCCTCAATCTAGTGGTCAAGTTGAACTTAGCAATAGAGAAATAAAATTGATACTACAAAAAACTGTCAATAGGTCTCGTATGAATTGGTCTAAGAAACTAGCACTTTGGGCCTACAGAACAGCTTATAAAAATCTTATGGGTATGTCTCCATACAAAATGGTATATGGTAAAGCTTGTCATTTGCTTCTAGAATTAGAACATAAAGCATTTTGGGCAATTAAAGAACTTAACTATGATTTCAAACTTGCCGGTGAGAAGAGGCTATTTGACATTAGCTCACTTGATGAATGGAGAACCCAAGCCTAAGAGAATGCCAAGTTATTTAAAGAGAAAGTAAAAAGATGGCATGGCAAAAGAATCCAAAAGCGGGAATTCAAAATAGGAGACTATGTTCTTTTGTTCAACTCTCATTTAAGATTTTTTGCAGGTAAACTTCTCTCCAAATGGGAAGGACATTATATTATCGAAGAGGTTTATCGTTCTGGAGCTGTCAAGATTAATAACGCCGAAGGTACTAACCCGAAGGTGGTCAATGGACAAAGAATTAAGCTTTATATCTCAGGTACGCCTATTAACGTTGAAAGCAACGTTATCCAAACCATGACACTAGAGGAACACATAAAAGAAACCTTCCGGAACACTCCAGAATTCTGAAAAATAGGAGGTACGTGATACGGTAAGTAAACTGACTCCAAAATATCCGCAAAAATATTTTTTGTCAGTTTTGGAATATTAGAAAATTTTGGAAATAAAGAAATAAACCGGAAGGTGATCGAGGTGAGTACGATACACCAGGGCATGCCAGGCACCCCTGGGCGCGCCCTGGTGGGTTGTGCCCACCTCGGACACCTTCCCGACTCCGTTTTCCTTCCATATGCTTGTTTTCCAAGAATAAAAATTCTCTATATATACCCCCGACTGTTTTGATGACCGCATCACAGAAAAATCCTCTGTTCTTGTTTCGTGCTATTTTCCTGTCAGATCTGTCAAGTCAGACATCATGTCTTCTCCCTCTTCTAATACCGTGGAAGAAGATGCCTGGCTAATGAAGATAGAGCTGAAGAGGGAGGGGCCAGAAGAAGCCAACATGGAAGAGAAGGGCAAGGAGGCTATGGTGGATCAGCCCCCTGAAGGGGAGCAATCCATGCCAACAAAGGAGGGAGAAGAAGAAGATATCCTTCAACCTTATTACAGTCATCTCACCCCTATTGAAATCGAAGCTTTTAGAGCTTTCAAAGCGGTCCATGTTCAGAATAAATTTCTCATCCGTGAAAATATTTTGCTAGAGGAGCACATCAATAACCTTAGAAGAGTCATCCGCAAATTGGAGCACCTTTCGAAGTTGAAGTGTGATGCATCATCTCCACCACCTTATTCATCACCACCACCAAAGGAGATTTGAGCAGATGAGTATGGGCACTACCCTTGGCTTGAGCCAAGCTTGGGGGAGGTGCCCCGGTATCATATCACCATCACTTTTATTCACCTTTACGTATTTTAGTTTAATCTTTAGTTTCCCTTTGCTTTAATTGAATAAAAGTTTAGCATGATCTATTTTCATGTGTTAGTTTCGTGGCCTATCTATCTATGTAATCGAGTGAGAGTTATATAATAAAGTTTAGTTTGAGTTTTTGCCTCTCTACTTTCTTGTTGCAATCAAAATAAAAGGAAAGAAAAATAAATGAAAAGAATCATATGCTAATCTTATGGTGAGTAATGACATCACATAAGGAAAAGTATAAGTAGTAAAATTTATTGGAGATTGACAAACATAGCATTGGTCAATGATGCAATTCATGAAAGAATTAATAAGGGAAGAGAAGATTCACATGCAAATACACTATCTTGGACATCTTTTATGCTCGTGAGCTCCCATTAAATATTATATGTCAAAATTATTGACGCTGGACAAGGAAGATAACATAATGATCTATGTTTGTTCATATCTACATAGAAGTTATATTGTCATAGATCCCTCAACATGTGGTGCTTGCTCAATATCTTTGCTAGCCAAAAATTCCGCACTAAGTAGAGATACTACTTGTGCATCCAAAAACCGAAAACCAAACTCATTCTTTGAGAGTCCACCATACCTACCTATGGATCGAGTAAGATCCTTCAAGTAAGTTGTCATCGGTGCAATAAGGCAATAAAAATTGCTTCTAAAAGTGTTTTGATCAATTAGTGTAAGAGAAAATTGAGCGTTATACGAACTTATGATGGCAAAGTAATAAAAGCGAAGGACTGCATAATAAAGGTTGCTATCATAGGGGGCAATATAGCATGACGTTCATTTACATTAAGGGATTAGGCATACAAACCAAAAAGTGCATGACAACCTCTGCTTCCCTCTGCGAAGGGACTATCTTTTACTTTTATGTATTTACTTTTATGCAAGAGTGAAAGTATTCTTCCCTATTCCTTTTTACTTTCTCCTTTTGCAAGCATCATGTGGTGAGGAAAGATCTAGTTATATATATCCAGTTGGATATGGGTGGGCATGAGTTATTATTGTTGACATCACCCTTGATGTGAATACGTTGGGAGGCGAAACTATAAGCCCCTATCTTCCTATGTGTCCGGTTGAAACTATTTGTTCATGGGTATGCCGTGCGTGTTAGCAATCATAGAAGACTAAATGATGGTTGAGTATGTGGACTTGCGAAAAGGCTCTGACATGAGACCCTTCCTGAAAAATATGATGAATTGTAGTTGCAATGTTGACCCAGAACACAGTTTGTTGGTTTTCAATAAGGTTTATGCTTCATACTTCTATGCTGTGATGAATTGTTACTTGTTCATGGGAAGTTATATGATAAAAGTGTATGAATAAGTTTTATGATAGAGTTTGTTGCTGTTATGATAATAAGCATGATGCTACTATGTCCGTATTTTGTTTTTATCGACGCCTCTCTCTCAAATCATGTGGACATGCTTTTCAATATCGGTTTTCGCTTGAGGACAAGCGAGGTCTAAGCTTGGGGGAGTTGATATGTCCATTTTGCATCATGATTTCCTACTGTTATTTATTATGTTTTGTTGAATAATAATGCTTTGGGGAGTGATTCTAATGCCTTTTCTCTCATAATATGCAAGGTTTACTCAAAGAGGGAGAATACCGGTAGTTGGAATTCTGGACCCAAGAAAAGCACATCAGAGATACCTATTCTACACAACTCCAATGAAGCTAAAATTTTACGGAGATTATTTTTGGAATAAATAAAAAATACTGGAGCAGAAAACTACCGGAGGGGGCAAACCTGGTGGGCACAACCCACCAGGGCACGCCAGGCCCCCTGGGCGCGCCCTGATGGGTTGTGGCCTCCTCGGCCCACCTCCGTTGCCCATCTTCAGGTATATAGTCACATTTGACCTAGAAAAAAATCAGAAGAGGACTTTTGGGACAAAGCGTCGTCGCCTCGAGGCGGAAATTGGGCAGGAGCACTTTTGCCCTCCGGCGGAGCTATTCCGCCGGGGGAAATCGAAGCCATCATCATCACCAACACCCCTCTCATCTTTGGGAGGCCAATCTTCATCAACATCTTCAACAGCACCATCTCCTCTCAAACCCTAGTTCATCTCTTGTGTTCAATCTTTGTACCGGAACCTCAGATTGGTACCTGTGGGTGACTAGTAGTGTTGTATACCTTGCGTAGTTGATTACTACATGGTTTATTTGGTGGAAGATTATATGTTAAAATCCATTATGTTATTTAATACCTCTCTGATCTTGAGCATGTTTATTATTTTTGAGTAGTTACCTTTGTTCTTGTGGTCACGGGAGAAGTCATGTTGCAAGTAATCATGTGAATATGATATGTGTTCGATATTTTGATGATATGTATGATATGATTCCCTTACTGGTGTCATGTGAACATCGACTACATGACACTTCACCATTCCTGGGCCTAAGGGGAAGCATTGTGGAGTAGTTATTAGATGATGGGTTGCTAGAGTGACAAAAGCTTAAACCCTAGTTTATGCGCTACTTCGTAAGGGGCTGATTTGGATCCAAACGTTTAATGCTATGGTTAGATTTTATCTTAATACTTTTCTCGTAGTTGCGGATGCTTGCGAGAGGGTTAATCATAAGTGGGAGGTTGTTCAAGTAAGAACAACACCCAAGCACCGGTCCACCCACATATCAAATTATCAAAGTAGCAAACACAAATCAAACCAACATGATAAAAGTGACTAGATGAAATTCCCGTGTACCCTCAAGAACACTTTGCCTATTACTATAGATTGTTCTTGCCTGTCCTTTGCCACAAAAGGATTGGGCTACCTTACTGCACCGTATTTACCGTTATCGTTACTTGCTCGTTACCAATTATCTTGCTATCAAACTATCTATTACCTACAATTTCAGTGCTTGTAGAAATTACCTTGCCGAAAACCGCTTGTCATTTCCTTCTGCTCCTCATTGGGTTCAACACTCTTACTTATCGAAAGGACTACGATTGATTCCCTATATTTGTGGGTCATCAGTGCGGTCCGGGGTTGTGGCGGGACGAAGAAGTAGTCCTCGGCCTGGCCGAAGTCCCAGCCTCCAAGCCCGAGGTAATCGAGCGAAGAACTCGTGTCGTGAAGTGGCAACGCAACACGGTTGCTGCGGCGAGGCGAAGCCCCCGGTCCAGCAGAGGAGACAGAGTAGTTTGGCAGCATGACGGCGAAGCCCCCAGTTATCATGGGAAAAGGAAGTGTTTTTAGCAAACAAACTTTTTTATTTAATACAAATATAATGCTTGGTCGAACCGAACAAAAATTAAAAATTGAATAAAGTTGAGCATGAAAGCGACTTAGCAGTTGGAAATCGACTGCTCTTGTATGGCAGCCGAATTAATCAATCCAGATTAACCTTGGCCAGGAGTTTGCAACATCAATCGATGAGAAAGAGCCAAAATCAAATAGTGTTAGATTTGGCCTTCACGTGAACAAGCAAAGCAAGATGCACTATTCATTGATTAAACCTCATACATCGTGCTTGTACTTGGACTAATAGTACTATACTAGTTGATGAATTAATTTACTTTCCTGGTTTACGTGGAGGGGAACAACCTATTGGACGTTTCACGATATACAACCTCCTTCCGAACCGCGTATTGCTGGACAATCATGCGTCTGATTGACTTGATGCCACGGGATGAATTGAATTCACATATGGCCCTGGAGCAGCCCCAGCCGAGCTGCTTTTTAGGGAGTCACGCGCAACACATGGTCCCAGACACCATCTCTGCCTCGGCTACAAGACCGTGCGCCCGTCGGTGCTTCTGGCCAGCTCGGATCGTGAATCAGCCGCCGCCCAAGTTCTTTCCAAGATATATCTTGGAACATTCTATGAACAAAAAACGCCAGCAACATCAATAGTTTTCAACGAACATAATTTATATTGAACCGATCTAACCGGAAAAATATCACCTGATCATCCCATCGATCCGTGACGATCACCCAGCAGGCTCTTAATGAAAGCACCAATGTCGGTTCTATATCCGCCATATCTCGTAGTAGGGGTCCTAAGCTAGGCGTCTTGGAGCGATGGTAACATGGACACAGGATTTTACCCAGGTTCGGGCTCTCTCAAGGGGATAATACCCTACATCCTGCTTTTGATTGTATTGATATGGGGATAGTACATAGTACACATATCTACCATGAGATTGTTGTAATTAATATGAGATTGTCTATCAACTAGCCTGGCCTCAGTTTATATAATGTACCGTAGGCCTAGGGTTTAGAGGAGTCCTTGTCTTGTGCGCCAAGTCTTGTGGAATCTCCCTTGTATGCATCATGGGCTGCCTGAAGTGGCCCATTAGTGAATCATCCTGGGGGTCCTCGGCCCGACCCGCTGGTCGGGAGACGACGTGGTGAGTACCCCCTAGTCTAGGACACCATCAGGCGGCATTTGGGCATCGACGGCGACGGTGCTGCGGGGCACTAGAGGGAGCGTGCGTGCGTGCGTTCGATAGCTGAGGACACTCTAAGCACGTTCCCGTGCTCGATCGAGCGTGCCGACGGCAACAGCGACGGCGGCGAGCAGCGCGGCGGATCTACGCTTCGGCCATGGCGGCACGGCGAGCTACGACATTGGAGAAGAGCGGGGAAGCGAGGGGATCGCCGCGGGTGCTCACCGGGAGCCTGCAGGTGTGCGAAAATGTGCTCGGGGAGGGCTCGACGGAGCAAATCGAGCGACGAAGCTCCGGCGGCCCGAGGAGGAAGAAGAGGTCGAGTGGGCGCTGCGGTGGCTCCGGGCTCGATCTGGTGGCCATAGTCGATGCAGGGGAGCACGGTGAAGCAGGATGGCACGACCTCAACCCGGGGGAGCGACGGTGGGCGCGCGGGCGACGGCGGCTCGGCTTGTCGCTGGGAGGGAGAAGGCGGCGCGAGGGAGGAGAGGTGAGGGGCTAGGGTTGCTCCGGGGCCTCGGGGCGGGGGGGGGGGGTCGACGGTGACCTAGTATGCATAGGGGCGCCAGCAGATGGCCGTGGCGTGGATCGGCCGCGTCCACGCCCCCTCCTGAGAATAGGAGGTGGACGACGGGGCCAGGTGGGCTGGGCCGGCGGCCGGGCCAGCCACTGTGGCCTAAGGCCAAGTCTCGCCTGACCCTTTTCTTTTTCTTTTTATTTATTTCTGTTTTATTAATTCTTTTCTGTTTTGTTTTATTTTCTTAACCATTTGGCTTTTGTAAAATATGGGACCTGGCCACATAATTACATTGCAATATTTGGTACTTCCACAAAAAGTTTGGGGGTCATTTGAATAAGTTTGGATTTCTACATAATTTAAAAGGCATTTAAATAATTGTTTGGTCTCTGTTTTAATTGTTTTAGGGTATTTAAATACCCTGCAAAATGTTGGTTTCTTCATGACAATTATCCAGAGAATATTTGCAACACTAGGAACATTTTATTTTTCATGTTAGTGAATTTCTTTATTTCACTTATTATTTGAACTTGAATTTAAAGTGGAATTTGAAATGAGATATGATTTCAAAGAGGATGAAGCACTGTTTAGCAAAAATGATTAGCTTAATCATGATCATCACTGTAGCTTGATTACAGGTGTGTTACAACTCTCCTTCTCTAAAAGAAATTCTCGTCCCGAGAACTAGGAGGTAGAAGGCAAAAGATCAGGATATTCCGCACGCAGATTATCCTCGCGTTCCCAAGTGGCTTCATCTATAGAATGATTTGACCACTGCACTTTGAGGAACTTGGTAACCTTCTGGCGGGTTCGACGTTCATCTTTTTCAAGAATGCAGATCGGATGCTCATTGTATCTGAGATCATCTTGCACCTCGATCAATTCATGATCCACTTCACGGTGCAGGTCCTTGAAGCAACGACGAAGTTGTGAGACATGAAAGACATCATGGACATGAGATAATTGTGGTGGCAGATCCAATTTATAAGCCACAAATCCACGTCTTTTGAGAATGCAGAAAGGAACAATATAGCGAGGAGCTAACTTGTCCTTGACTCTGAACCGATGAGTGCCTCTCAAAGGAGTGACACACAGATAAGCTTGATCACCGGGTTGATAGGTTGAACCCAGTGTTTACGATCATAATTGCTCTTCTGGCGGTACTGGACCACTTTGAGATTATCCCGAACAATGCGAACTTGCTCTTCTGCTTGTTGGATAATGTCTGGACCAATGAGCGCCCGTTCCCCAGTTTCTGACCAATTCAGAGGGGTCCGACACTTACGCCCATATAGCACTTCGAAGGGTGCTATCTTCAAGCTGGCTTGATAGCTATTGTTATAAGAGAATTCAGCATAAGGAAGAGATTCTTCCCATTTCTTGCCGAAAGAGATAACACAAGCCCGAATCATGTCTTCAATAATTTGATTGACTCGCTCAACTTGGCCTTGGTATTGGGGATGATAAGGAGTGCTCCAAGTTATATGAGTACCCATTGCCTCTTGAAAACTATCCCAGAACTTGGAAGTGAAAATACTGCCACGGTCTGAACTGATTTCCTTCAGAATGCCGTGGAGTGACACAATTCTGGATATATATAGGTTTGCCAATTGACTAGCAGTGATTGTCTCCCTGACTGGCAGAAAGTGTGCGACTTTCGAGAATTGGTCGATGACGACAAAAATAGCATCGTTGCCTTTCTGCGACTTGGGAAGGCCAGTGACAAAGTCCATTTGAATCCTATCCCATTTCCATTCAGGAATAGGGAGTGGTTGCAGAAGTCCAGCCGGTTTCTGATGTCCCTCGATTTATCTATGTCAAGATCCCTTTTCATCTGATCAACATGAGCATCTTTGGCTTGTGCGGACTTAATAGCTCTCAGGAGAGTTGGTTCCAAGACAAGGTCATTCAGAGAACCCTGTGGAACTATTTGAAGGTTCAATTTGCGAAGTTCTTCATGAAGGCATGGTTGAGCTTTCTGAACCATGTGGTTGTTGCAATAAGCCTTATGACTCAAGCATCGGCCAAGACATTAGCCTTGCCAGGGGTATAATATATACCGAAGTCATAGTCTATAACTACTTCCATCCATCGCCTCTGATGGAGATTCATATCTGGTTGAGTAAACAGATATTTCAAACTTTGATGGTCGATGTAGACCTCACAACGATTACCGAGAAGGTAATGTCACCATAACAATAGTGCATAGATAACTGCATCAAGTTTGAGGTCATGAACTGGATAGTTCTCTTCATGAGGGCGCAACTGTCATGAAGCATAAGCAATCACTTTGCGCTCTTGCATTAGGACACAGCCTAATCCTTGACCGGATGCGTTGCAATAAATGACAAAGTCCTTACGAGAATCTGGAGGAGCAAGCACTGGAGCACATGTTAGCTTCTCCTTGAGTGCCTCGAAACTTTCCTGGCACTTTTCTGTCCACTCATACTTAACGCCTTTGTGAAGCAGATTGGTCAAGGGTTTGGCAATCTTGGAGAAGTTCTCGACAAAATGACGGGAATAGCTGGCGAGTCCGAGAAAACTTATGACTTGCTTGACATTCTTCGGGGGAGTCCAGTCAAGAATAGCCTGAACTCGTTCTAGGTTGACCGCAATACCATCCTTGGAGATCACATGACCAAGGTAGGTCACATCGGGCAACCCAGACTCACACTTGAGGTATTTAGCATATAGTTGATGCTCTCAAAGCTTCTCCAGTACAATACGAAGATGTTCAGCATGTTCTTCTTTATTCTTGGAATACACCAGGATATCATCTAGATAAACCATGACGAATTTGTTGAGGTATTCCATGAAGATATAGTTCATCAGACGAGAGAATGCTGCTGGAGCATTGGTTAAGCCGAAAGACATGACGGTGTACTCGTATGAACCATAACGAGTAACGAATGCAGTCTTTGGAATATCCTCTTCACGAACTCGGATCTGGTGGTAACCCAATCTCAAGTCGAGTTTAGAAAAAATAGAGGAACTAGCAAGTTGATCATACAGATCGTTGATCCGAGGAAGCGGATATTTGTTCTGAATGGTTGCTTGGTTGATGGGATGGTAGTCTTGGACCAAACGATTCGTACCATCCTTCTTCTTGACAAAGAGAGAAGGTGCTCCCCAGGCAGAGGAACTTGGACGAATGAAGCCTTGGCAAAGTGAATTGTCAATTTATTCCTTAAGCTCAAGGAGTTCATGAGGAGGCATCTTATAAGGTCATTTGGCGATAGGAGTGGTGCCTGGTACTAAGTCGATGACAAGCTCGACATCTCTAATAGGGGGAATTCCTGGAAGTTCTTCTCGAAAGACATCTTGGAATTCACAAACAACTCGAATGCCTTCAATCCCCTCAAGAGGTGACGCATTCAATGCATTTAATAAATAAATTCGTGCTTCGGCATCTCGAACAAGCTGAGCATTGTAGCTTACTATCTCATTTGAAGGATGAAGGAGATGGACGTTTTTTGAGGCACAAACGATTGAAGCAGTATGTGTTTTCAACCAATCCATTCCTAGAATGAGATCAATATTGGAAGACTTCAACATAATGGGAGAAACATGGAATTCCAACCCTTCAATTTCAGTGGTGACATTGTGGCTAACCAGGGACGTTCGACATTGGCCCGCGGGGGTGTGTACCACTAGTGGAGTGTTCATCTCCTCATATTTAATGTCATGCATGTATGTAAAATCTTCTGACATAAAAGAATGCGATGCTACTATATCAAACAATATAGAAGCTGGTACTGAGTTAATAAGAAGAGTACCCATCACAGTAGTAAGCTGGTCTTGAGCTTGATTCAGTTCAATGTTGTTAGCCTGACCATGACCATAAGAAGGCCTGGCATTGTTGTTGCGGTTCTGGTTGTTACCACTGCCAGTTGAAGGCAGTGCAAGCTGATTCTGATTCTGACTGCATTCTCTGGCACGGTGACCTAGACGACCACACTTGAAGCATAACCCGTCATTGGTACAGGGAGCAGAAGCTCGGGGTGGTGCAGCTGGAAGTATCGGTTGCCTAGTTGGTGTAGGAGGCAGACGAGGCGCAACATAGGACGGCCTTGGAGCAGGAGCTGGTGCATGGTACATGTTGTGGGGAATCCATATCTTCCGCTTCTGTGATGATGAGCCTGAAGATTGGCCCACGTCACTGGTGCGCTTGATGCCATCCTTGTAGTCCCGTAGACGAGTCTCAACCTGGATGGCCTTGTTCACGAAGGTGGCAAAGTTAGCATAGTCCCGGACATCAGGCTGCAGGTGGACACGGGCCGTCCATGGAGCCCACGTAAAACCCCACTTAATTTGCATTCGTGGACACTCGCGTAACCTACGATTTAGAAAGTGGGTAAAGTGGGCTGAGCCACGTTTTCCACGTAATAACCCACTTAATTCCTCGTTCCCCTCTTCGTATGATGTGGATAGGGTACGCCGCCGCCATCCTCGACCTTTCCCATGGCTGGCCTAGCGACGCTGTCCACCTCCCCCACAGCTTCACAAGCACTGCCGTCCAACTCCCCCACGGCCGGACCAGCGCAGCCGTTCATCTCCTCCATGCCCGCCCCAACACCGCCATGTACCTCTATCACCGATGAGGCTCACAAGAAGCGACCTGGACATGAACTCCAAGGTCTGGCTGCTGTCCAAGAAGAAGAAGAAGAAGAAGAAGAAGAAGAAGAAGAAGATTGATGTTGTCCAAGAAGAACTTGCAAAGGTAGTTATGGGGTTATCCCCTTGAGATCTGGACTTGCATACACATAATGGTTTCTCTGCTGCTAGTCTGTCCCTTGAGAATCTAGTTCAGTGTTGCTGGAAATCTTGGGCAGTGGTAGCTGATTAATTGCTAGGTCAATGTTGCCTTGTTACTCACAATGCGATGGCTTCAACTATCTCGAGTAAGATCATATTGGGATTTGGTTTGGTTAGAGCCACACTGTTGAAATTGTTAATTACAGGTTTATAGCTGTAATTCAATTGATACAACATGTAGCTGTTTTTATTTAGTGTAATGGCTCTATGTAGTTAATGTTTTCTCTGATATAAATATGGTGTTTGTTCTATTTTTTTATTCCAGTAGCATATATAGGCTGGGCATAATGGTTTGCTGATAAGAACATAGATTATACTTAGATGGATACACATACACTGCATCTAATGTTTAATTGTGACTAGATGAACATGACTAGAGTGTTTCTATTCATACACAGTAGCAATTATAGGGTATATAATAACATGATTCCTAAATGTTCTCTTCTGATATGACCTGTGCTTATGGATGATTTCTTTCTGGTGAGGTAGCAATGCATGTGCTCAGGACTTACCCTGTTACCGCTTCATGCATGTGCCACAAAGAATTATCTAATAATAATAGCGATAATCATTCACTTGCCTCTGTTAGCAATGCCCATGACTTTCTTTGCTCCATTTTGGTACTGTAGATTGTTTATCTATATTCATGTGGTGACTGGACTGAAGTTGAACTTCTTTATGTGGTTGAATTTATATTGATACATAATAGATCATTCTGTAATTGTCCAAAAAGTCTCATATTTGTGTACTTTTATTTAACTCAATTCATTTTTAACGGAGAAGTTACTGCTAACTGTATAGTACTAGCTGTTGCATCCTTGTGTTCTATAACTGTGCAAAGTCTCTTTTTTCTCGATGTTTTACTTCTAAATTTTTGCAAGTTCTGAGTGCTCATTGCAGTTCTCTCTTTTGGTAGCTTTTAGTCAGCTGAGTTAAAGAAGCAAGTAAGCCTAAACTTCAGTCTTTAGTCTTGATGACCATGCTGGACGCCAGATTGATGTTTAGGACATCTTGAAGAAATGAGAAAAATCCAACTAGGCTGTAGCCTAATATGTGTACTGGAATGCTCTGCCCTGCTCAAACTATATGTAGTTCAATAGCCTGTAATGGAGTCTGTTGTATGTGGGTATGTTCTGTAATTCTCAAAATTGTACTGCTACAGGCTGCAACTGTGCAACTGTTCTTTTATGTAGTGGGTATGCGGCAGCCCACATAACCACATATAATTTATGTGTGAAGCCCGTTTGTTCCACATAATTATGTGGGAAGATGCAGCACTATGTGGGACTCCCGTAGGTCGTCCCACTTGCAGGTTGACCTAGACAAGGAGCGTGAGCTTGATATCAGGGTGAAGTCCCCCATGGAACTTCTCCTGTCTATGAGCATCAATAGCGATGTCTTCTTTAGCATAGCAGGACAAGTCAAGGAACTCCCGCCGATAAGCATCTACAGTCTTGTTGCCCTGAGTGAGGTTGTGGAACTCTCGCTTCTTCCTGTCCATGATTCCCTAAGGAATGTAGCGAGCACGGAAAGCAACTTGGAACTCCGTCCAGGTGATGATGGTTCCAACAGGCTGTGAATGCCGGTGACTGTCCCACCATTGAGCAGCGGGACCCTTCAGAAAGTAGGCTGCAAAGGTGACATAGTTGGCTAGGGCGATGTTGGCAGACTCCAGTTCATATGTGATGTCGTGGAGCCAGTCATCAGCATCAAGGGGCTAAGTTGAGCTGTGGTAGACAATAGGGTTGAGACACACAAAGTCTTGCAGAGTTATTGGTGATGGCTGCTGATTCATGGTCGGCCGCGGGAATTGATCCATAAGCCCTTGCATAAACTGGCGGTTCAGCTCAAAGTGATGTATCATTCCAGCCATATATTCAGGCGGTGGTGGTGTAGCGTTGGCACCACGGCCACGGCGAGCTGGCCTAACCATTCTGTCAAATTTTAATAATGGTAGTTTTGCATTGAGTAAAAGCAAAGACAATGAATCATTCATGAGGTAACATGCACAAAGAAAGAAGTGCAATAGATACTTCATAGTCGTCGAACATGACATACAGATCCATACATAGGTCCATTACAAACCAGCGATCATAATTTTGGAAGGGAAATAAGCTAGACAAACTAGGCGGCACACAGGCACACGGTAGAGGGATACAACAACGGTACATAGCAATATGCTACATCAACGCCGGGGACATCCACTGAAGCCAGGTAACTGCAGGTGTGGGCGCATGGCACCCTCGATATAAGGATCCTGCATTCCGTGAAGACTCAGATGCAAAACCTGGTCCCGTGCGGGGAGTAGAGGTCCACGTGGAGGAATATGACCTCTAGTAGCAGGCCACTCAAGGCCTGGTGGAAACTCTGTCCTGCGCGGGTAAAGGATGTGCTCAGGATGCATCCTCGTAGTGACTGCTGGCAGCAAATGTGTCAGAGCATCATCAAGGCGAGCACGGGTGGCGTACAACTCGATAGCAAGAGCTCGGGCAGTACGATCCAGAGCCTCGGTGTACTGAACCAGAACATGCAGGTCGTAACGATGTCGCACGTAAGGGGTGCAGACATCGACGTAGTATCTAGTCTGATCCCCAGCGGGGACATACGGGATGTATCTAAATCCTATCTCCTCCAAGCTGGGGTGCTCTCCACGGAGACGTACGATAGCAGCATAGGCAGCATCATGGACTGCCATATCAACAGTCACTCCAACACCGTGATAGGTGTGCAGCTCAGTGATGGAGATGTTCTGCCGATCAAAGATACGAACCACGGCATGGTACTGCGCCTGGTTGAACTCGTGGTAATCCTCGTAAACAGTTTACTCGGGGTACCAGCAATATCCCAGCTGAAAGCACAACTTCTCCCTAGGTGGTTTTGGTAATTAATAACAACATATATTTCATTGGACTAATGTTTCCACCAAGTGCATCTCAGGAAAAAGTTCAATGATGGGATGGCTAAAGGATTGTGTGGAGAACCTCCCCAAGGAAAGGAAGGAATAGAATTGGCAATGCTTCAAGCTTGAAGACTCTTCATTTTACATTTTGTGAGAAATCACTTTGAGTCCATAGGAAAGCCAATACTATTAAAAGGGGATGAGGAATTATGATGATCTGGTTGCTCAAGTGCTTAGAGATTAGCCACCAAAAATACTCACCCATTCTCGCACAAAAATTCTCTGTCCAAAGCCAAAAGACAAAATTCGGTGACACCAACTTTCCTATTCGGATCTACCGAGTTTTAAACCTAGACAGAACCCTAGCCAAACCCTAGCATCTCGGTACTACCAACATTCCATTCGGCGCAACCAAAACCAGTGACCAACATTCTGTTAACCAGTTTCTTAAAATTGGAATTCCGAGTTTTAAGAATCGGTGATACCGAGTCTTGATAACTGCCTAGGTCACCCATATCGGTACATCGAGATTCATATATCGGTCTCACCAAAAAGGCCAAAGTTGTCACATTTTGCACTAGTCGGTGCAACCGAGTTTTCACTTCGGTTTCACCGAGTTAGGCAATAATGTTGTAACGGTTGGATTTTTGGAGATGCCTATATATACCCCTCCACCTCCTCTCATTCGTAGAGGAAGCACTCAGAACATACAAACACTTGCCCCATTCATTTTTCTGAGAGAGAGCCACCTACTCATGTGTTGAGATCAAGACATTCCATTCCAACCATATGAATCTTGATTTCTAGCCTCCCCAAGTTGCTTTCCATCCAATCAATCTCTTCTACCCATGCCAAATCTGTGAGTGAGTGATTGAGTGTGGAGGAGACTATCTTTTGAAGCACAAGAGCAAGGAGTTCATCATACTACCACATCTATTACCTTTTAGAGGGTGGTGCCTCCTAGATTGGTTAGGTGTCGCTTGGGCCTCCTTCTTCGTGATTGTGGAGTTGAACCAAGAAGTTTGTATGGGCAAGGAGATCGTCTACTTCGTGAAGATCTACCCATAGTGAGGCTAGTCCTTCATGCATGGAAGCCGTGATGGAATAGACGAGGTTTCTACTTCGTGGGCCCTAATGGGTGGAGCCCTCCGTGGACTCTCGCGACCGCTACCCTCCGTGGGTTGAAGTCTCCATCAGCGTGGACGTACGATAGCACCACCTATCGGAACCCCGGGAAAAATCTTCGTGTCCCCCATTGCATTTGATCTTCCTCTTCCTACCTTTACTTTCATGTGCATGTCTTTACTTTCCGCTGCTATACTCTTAGACTTGCATGTGTAGGGTGTACTTGACTTGCTACAATTGTTAAAATTGGCCAACACCTAAAATTGGGAAAAGGCTAGATTTTTATTTTGGTCAAGTAGTCTAATCACCCCCCCTCTAGACATACTTTGGATCCTACACCAGCCTGGTCAAGAGGTCGACCAGAATGGTCGGGAACCCAATCGCATGTCAGGACCGGTTTTTCAATAAAATATTTATTGAAAAACCGTCCTTATTGTCAGACCAGCACAGAAAACAATTCATACTGGTAGACAATCCTTGATATAGAAATCCAGTAGTACTTAATATTATACAAGGTTGAGCTGAGGCTGCTCAACAATTTATTACAGGCACGCCAATCCTTAACATAAAGGCGGATATGTCAAATGGAAATGGTGGTGGTACTACTGACTCGCAATATATGGTGGTGGTGGATATGTCACAGTGGAGTGAGGGACATGACTCTAATATCTTACAACTCGTCAAGCGTTGGAGTGAGGCTTGAAGATTTTATTTGGGTAGCGGAAGCATATATAATACAAGCGGTAGACTCCAGGATCGCAAGGGACTGACTGGGACTTCTCTAGACGCCGGACTCGCTATCGTACTCTTCATCCATAAGATCGCCTTCGTCAACATCTGGCCAAATCAACAAGCCAGGTGAGTACTTTGAATATACTCGCAAGACAGTTCAGACATAAGATATAACAAATGCAGACATGATGCACATATTCTGGTTAGATTAAAAGCACACATAAATATCATTAGCATTGTAGGGTAAGGTAAAATTATTTCTGTCATTAAACATATTAGTTCTCTAGAGACTGACGCTGAGACCGACACTTGATCTGTCGACCAACGTCCTTGACCGTGGACACGGCTACTCGAATCGTTTGACTCTGCAGAGGTTGTACTCTTTACCCACAGTCAACGGATTTCAGTAGTCACGAAGGACTAGTTCCGTCTACGGTATTTTAGAAGGAAACACACCTAACCAATACACACCCATTTCACATCACGCTGCCTGGAATCACCCAAAGCAACACTCAAGAAAAACTATAAGACGGGGAGGCCGACGCCTCGAATAGCATGGGATCAAATTTATACCGCGCGCTACTAATGGGTGCCTCCCTCTCGGCCCCAGCCGGAAACACCCATGCCCCCTGACCGGATGACGGGCTTTACTCTAGGGCCATGGAACCCTCATCACGTCCCCTCTATTTGGTGTGTACATGGAAAGAGGTTTGCAACTTACTAAACCGTATTCTTTGCAGAAAACATGTGGCAGCACGGAAATAAGGTGAACGGGGACAAGACTCGATCTATGTCAACACTGGAGTTAAACAATTTTTGATAATACTGGCATGCTCCAACATCACCAGCACTCAACCTCTCATGTCACCACATGACTAGGTTGGCCAATCATTTCATGATCACATCAAGTTTTTAGCTCACTTGCAACTTATCATGTATGAAATATCACATTCATCATATGCCTTATATTAACATGCCATAAAAACTCATGTCAAGCAAACATGAAAAACACTTATCATATCAAAGGTTCAAACATGCTTGCCTGGATCAACGTAGTCGGAGTCTAGCTCGGCGAAGTTGGCGGCAGCGTCTCCTCCTTCGGTATCTACGTCACATAAAATATAGAATTCTAACTTAAATACCGCGCGTGTATAAAAGTTGTCCCAAAATATTTTTGAATAAATATAACAAAAAACTAGACAGAGAAATAAAATTTTCAGAAAAAAGAATCAACTTAAAATCTTTTTTTGTTTGAAAGTTATAAAGAAAATAAGTCCAGGGACCTATCTGTCATAACCAGAAAGTTATCCAGGGGCTAGACAGAGGAAACAAAAAATGCTTCAGGTGAAATATGCGAACCAGAGAAGAAAACGCCTTTGGCAGAAATACACTTTCAGAAAACGGTTCGAAAATAAAAGAATCCTGACAGCGGGCCACCCCTATCAGGTTTGAAAAGGGACACCGGCGATAGAGCGCTTGCGGCGATCGCCGGCGACGATCGCCGGCGACGATCGACGGCGATCGAGAGGAGGGCAAGGGTCTAGGTGCACTCACGGGACTCTTCCGCGTCGGTGGGTGGTGAAGGTGGTCGTCGGCGAGCACCACGTCGATGGCTACTTCTTCTCCGGCGGACGGCGACGTCGGGCGCTGGTGGATCTCACCGGAGGGGGATGCTACCATCAAATTGAACCGCGGGTCAGAGGATTAGGTACACAAGGGTTCTACTAGCAAAGCTAGGGGTGCGGGCGCACGCTCACCAGAGCGAATTTTGCCGGAGACGGGGAAGAAGACCTCCCCGAGGTCCTCCGATGGGTTGGGCGTGGCTCTTAGGTGAAGTGGAGGTGGTGCTGGCTGCATAGCGGCTCGGGGGCCTCCTATTTATAGGCGGTCGAGGCGGTTGCCGTGATGGAGCGGGCTCCGGTGCGGATCACGGCGAGCGGCGAGGTTTAACAGGGGATTACGGTGGCGAGGCGGGCCACAGCATCAACTATGGCTCCATTTTGGCGCTAACCATGGCTCTGTAAGCAGGGTGGCCGCGGCTCGACGGAACGGCGACTTGCGGGCACGGCGGCTACAGAGAGCGCGCTCTGCCCTGTTCAGGCATCGCCGACGATGCTGCGGTGCGCGCAGGGTGGGGTACGGCTACGCGTCGGCTTCAGAAGGTTTGGGCAGCGCTGGAGCACGCCGTTCTACGGAGATGGCCTCTGGTGGCCGCAACGGGTGGCTCTGCCGCAGCGGGAGAGGTCTGGCCGGCGTGCCAGCTCATCCCCGCCGTCCACAGGCGGCCAAGCAACCGTGCAGCGCCCTGGATAGGGTTGAGCCATAGTGAGCAAGGCACCACTGCGGTTACTATCGAGATTAACAGTGCACTCTGAAGAAACCTAAACTTTGACAAAACAGTGCACGCCACCTGTTCGACCGAATGTCAGGGAGGCCAAAACAATTTTTCTGGAGGTGAAACTTGGAGGGCTTATCCACTGGGGCTTCTAGGGGTCCCCTGATTTTTCTTAGAATTTTTGAAATAGAGAGAGAAGGGTATCCAGCAAGAAATTCATTTCTGGTCCAGTTTTCTTTTGAATGGAGTTTAAAAATTTTGAACAGTGGACCAGAATGTTTTTGCATAAATAGGTTGTGGGTACTAAGGTGTACTAGGGCTAATTTATTTGGGGTCAAAAGCTCAAGGAATCAGGTACTTCCTTTGTAAATCTTGAGACCCCAAAATAAAAGACAGAAATCTGATTTGTAATAATTAATGATGAAAAATATATTTTTCTGGTTGGGTCCCTTGAGAAAAAGTTGGATTGCAACCTTGGGTTAGAGAGAGAAATTCTAGAGAACGGGATTTTGAAATGATGAGCAAGCCAAGAGGGAATATAGTTCTCAAGATAGCTTTTTAAAAATAATTCCCTCAAAGATATTTTCAATTGAAATATGAATATGCCAAGAAGGATTTTTGTAGGCAAGAAACTCCAACAGAAATATTTGAAGATTAGAACCAAAGTTTATCATAAAGTTTTATAAGAATTTTTCATCCTTTGAGTTGAAAAGAGGGATCAAGTCAAAAGTTTTAAATATTCCATCTCAAAAGAATAAACATATATTCAAATCAAATTGAAATTTGTTGGGGTGTTACATCGCATTGACAACCATAGTCTGGAGTACGAGCTGCCTTGTGGGACGCATCTGAAACAAGGAGGTTCAAAGATGCCAAAAGACAATGTGTGCATCATATCTTCGAAAGATAACAATTGTCGATAAAGCGGCTCTCCACGTGGATGTGATCACGAGAACCTAATGTTAGAGTTAGCAAAATCTTTAACCCGAATAGAAGAGAGATCAGAACCCAGAGTAAAGAAGAGGAATAAAATATCATAATCCCAACCATTTGAGATGTGGGCCCGTAAGCCACACAACGATGTTAGTAAATAGTTTTTCAAAGACTAGACTCAACTTCGGCCAAGGAGTTGGAAAGGGGCTTCCTACACGCAGTCGGCTCTGATACCAACTTGTGACGCCCCCATTTTGATCGTACGCTAATCATACACGCAAATGCGCACGATCAAGATTAGGGACTCACGAGAAGATATCACAACACAACTCTAGACACAAATTAAAGTCATACAAGATTTATATTACAAGCCAGGGGCCTCGAGGGCTCGAATACATAAGCTCGAATACAAACAAGTCAGCGAAAGAAACAATATCTGAGTACAGACATAAGTAAACAAGTTTGCCTTAAGAAGGCTAGCACAAACATAAGCATCAGATCGAAAAGGCAAGGCTCCTGCTTGGGAGCCTCCTAACTACTCAGCAGCCTCCACGTAGTAGTACGCTCCATCCTAATAGTAGTAGTCGTCGGCGGGATCAGCTGGCTCCTGGGTTCCGTCATCTCGTCATAGCAGTCGTATAAAGAGGAAAAGGGGAGCAAAGCAGCGGTGAGTACTCATCCAAAGTACTCGCATGACTTACATCAAATCTATACTAAGTATGCACCAGTATCAAAGGAATGGGGCTATATCTTTGGACTGAACTACATAAATGCCAGAAGAGAAGGAAGACCTAGTCCTATCGAAGACTAGCATCTTCAGTGTCTTGCAGCATTAGAAGAGTATAGATTAGCATATTATAAGTAAGCATTTTGTAATTATGCCCAGAGATCCCTTCTCAACTCCCCGCGAGAAAGCAATCATGGAGCCATCATTCCATTTCAATGTCACAAGTATCCAGTTCTAGTTGTATAGATCGGGATACAACTCTGAGTGTCCGTTATCGTGGACACTACTATTCGAACAGATATACTTCCCTGCAGGGGTGCACCAAATTACCCAACATGCTCGATTAACTATGGCCGGACACACTTTCCAGGTCATGTCCGTCCTCGGCTGATCAACACGCCGTAGTCCTACCTAGGCTCAATAGAGAGGCCACACGCATGTCTATGTCCTAATCGCGAAGGAGTCATGGGCCAATCGTCCTTTGCAATCCTGCGTGTTACGTGGACGGCCGGTGTCATTCCTGGCACCTCTTTATATAAAGATGGTGCTTATGCGGGCCACCCGGGCGCGTGCCGCTCAACTATGACGTCTGAAGAGCTTTCGGGCGAATGTACGACGTAGAGTGCCCATACTGATTCCCGCATGGTGGTTAGTGGAAAAAAGGCCAGAGGCCTACTCAGATCACATATCCAAACCTGTTAGTGTCTTGGTAATGCGCGGTGATGATCAATGATCCACAATATGTGGTCCCGTCGCCCCGTCTCCCAGACTTACGACAAGGGCTAAGAGTGCCTGGCCGTGCCGCCTAATTATCTCGCGGGCACCTTCCTGGTCAACCCGACTACACATCACTCATGGGTACCCTTGGGGCCGACCCATCTTTCACATTCCCTCGTGGGTACCCTGGGGGCCGATCCTTCTTTCACATGGTTCTGTAGTCAAATTAACCGTGTGTCCATACATCAAGGGGGAATCCGAGAAATCAACCTCAATGGATTCCACTCGTTGTGACCGTCATGGTGACCTTGGAGGAATCACCCTCGAGGGTTCACATTTGAGATGTTGCACGACAGAGTCGTTATCGGGAGTGGTGAAGGAGGAATCACCCTCCGAAATCCACGACCGACTAGCTTCACTATAGAGTTATCATCATGAGTGCGTTACGAGGTATCACCCTCGGCACTCGATGGTAGTGCTGCAGAGTCATACAACTAGGGGGGGTGAGGTGATGTGTCGGACTGAGGGCTTGTCGATCATGTTGATCGAGTCTTCGAGTCTTCGAGCCGTCGAGTCTCCGATGATGAAGTAGGGGCAACATGGACAAGGTGTGGGGTCGTTGGTGGGTCACTAACCAACCTATACTAAGCATATAGGATAACAGGTAAAGTAACAATAGCAGGTTACAAAAGCAGGCTATGCATCAGAATAGAAGCTATCAACAACAGTAGCAAAATCGCAAGCATGAGAGAGAAGGAATGAGCGATATAGGAATGATCAAGGGGTTTTGCTTGCCTGGATACTCCGCTGAAAGGGGCTGGTCGTCAGCGTGTAGTCCTACCCAACAGTAGCGTCGGCTCAGTGTTTACCGGAGAGAAAAGGGGGGAAGAAACAATAAATAGAAAGCACAGATGCATCACGACGCATGACATGACAATATGCAGTGCTAGGGGTGACCTAATGCAGTGCTACACGTTACCAATGGAGCGGGAAAATATCTGTGGATATTTCCCGGGTCTGTGGCTTTTATCGGACAAACGAATCGGAGGGGAAAGTTCCATGTTCATCATGCTAGAGGCATGTGACAGATGAACGGACAATGTATTCGAATTCGTTATATTTTTCCGAGCAACTGTCATATATAAATTATTTTCATCTAACTTATAGATTATTTTTTATGATTTTTCAAAGTTTTATTAATATTCCAGAATTTTCAGATTTAATTTAATTCGAAAAATGGCTTTATTGCATCAGCATGACATCAGCATGATGTCAGCAGTCAACCCAGCTGTTCCAGGTAAAACCTGACAGCTCGGCCCCACCTGTCATAGATAGTGGGCTTAACCAGGGTTTTAATTTTAATCTAATTAACTAATTAATGAACAAGGCCCACATGTCAGTGTCTAATTAGTTCAAATTAATTATTTTAATTAACTAACAGATTAATTAGGGGTGAGGGCCCAGATGTCATAGGCTGTTTGGGGCCAATGACCCTGGGCCCACATGTTAGTGGCCCAAGGGGGTGTCGCCCACCAGTCAGTGACCGGGGCTGCCCGGGGTTAACCTAGTCAACTGGGGCCCCTGGGCCCACTGGCAGTGACCCTGGGGGTGGCCCCAGGTCATCCACGTCGGCAGGCATCGCCGGAGGTGTTTCGACGAGCCACAAACGCGGCGGAGGGGCTCGACCCTCGTTGGAAATTCTCTAAGGGGGGTATTTGGCACGGGGACGGCCGCGTTCGAAAGAGTGGAGCGAACCGCGTCAAACTGCGATGGTGGCCGGGCCGGAGGGGGTCGGAATCGTCGCCGACGACGAGCTTTGCGGCGGTGGTGTTCGGGCATCGACGGCGATGGCGCTGCGGGGCACTAGAGGGAGCGTGCGTGCTTGCGTTCGATAGCTGGGGACGTGCTGAGCAAGTTCCCGTGCTCGACCGAGCGTGCCGACGGCAGTAGCGACGGAGGCGAGAAGTGCGGCGGAGCTGCGCTTTGGCCATGGAGGCACGGCGAGCTACGACAGCGGAGAAGAGCGGGGAAGCAAGGGGATCACCGCGGGTGCTCACCAGGAGCGTGCAGGTGTGCGAAAACGTGCTCGGGGAGGGCTCGACGGAGCGAATCGAATGATGGAACTCCGGCGGCCCGAGGGGGAAGAAGAGGTCGAGCGGGCGCTGCGGTGGCTCCGGGCTCGATCCGGTGGCTGTAGTTGATGCAGGGGAGCACAGCGAAGCAGGAGGGCACGTCCTCAGCCCGGGGGAGCGACGGTGGATGCGCGGGCGAGGACGGCTTGGCTTGTCGCTGGGAGGGAGAAGGTGGCACGAGGGAGGAGAGGTGAGGGGCTAGGGTTGCTCCGGGGCCTCGGGGGGGGGGGGGGGGGGTCGACGACGACCTTGTAGGCGTCGGGGCGCCGGCGGATGGCTGCCACGGGGACGGCCGCGGCCGTGGCACGCATCGGCCGCGTCCATGCCCCCTCCTGTGAACAGGAGGTGGACGACGGGGCCTGTTGAGCTAGGCCGGCGGCTAGGCCAGCCACTATGGCCTAAGGCCCAGTCTGGCCTGGCCCTTTTCTTTTTATTTATTTTTATTTCTGTTTTATTAATTGTTTTTTGTTTTGTTTTATTTTCTTAACCATTTGGCTTTTGTAAAATATGGGACCTGGCCACATAATTACATTGCAATATTTGGTACTATCACAAAAAGTTTGGGGGTCATTTGAATAAGTTTGGATTTCTACGTAATTTAAAAGGCATTTAAATAATTGTTTGGTCTGTGTTTTAATTGTGCTAGGGCATTTAAATACCTTGCAAAATGTTGGTTTCTTCATGACGATTATCCAGAGAATATTTGCAACACTAGGAACATTTTAGTTTTCACGTTAGTGAATTTCTTTATTTCACTTATTATTTGAACTTGAATTAAAGTGGAATTTGAAATGAGATATGATTTCAAAGAGGATCAAGCACTCTTTAGAAAAATGATTAGCTTAATCATGATCATCACTGTAGCTTGATTACAGGGGTGTTACATGTGGTAATATGAAAGAGCGTGAGTACATGGTTGTTGGTTAGTAGAAATATCGATAGTTAAAGGGTGTTAACTTGCTGTTCATCTAAATGTTGGTTGTGGCATGGTGATGATGTGTGAGCATTCTTATTCTTCATTGAAATCCTAGTGTTGTTTACGTCGGGTGCGTGCGATAGTAAACTCCTACCAACCTCGTCCCTAGGGGCATGTGTCGGCGTTCTGGGTTCGGGGGTACCCAGACCTGCCTGCCTGCGGCCCAACGCGTGGCCCACCACGACGGCCCGGTACGGCTGTTCTAGGTGCCGGACGCGGCTGTTCTTTGCTCTCTTCTGTAGCCGAGTTTGCCAATTTTTGGAATGAAGTTTGAAGTTTTCGTGTCTTATTCGAAAAAGGGGTGGGGAATTTTCTCCTTGCAGCATTTCTCGTTTTTTGAGCTTCTTCTTAAGGGGGTTTGGCACCCGCCAGCTCCCTCTCTCTCTCTCTCTCTCGCCCCGCGAGCGGGGGCTGGACATGGTGTGCACACACACCTCACCAAAACCTTGGCGTCCTAATCCTCGCGCGACGCTCTCGAAGCGAGCCAGCAGGCAGCATTGCCTCCGGCCCCCGGCCTCAGGGACGCCCATCTCCTGGCCTTGCTGGGCATCGCGACCCGGCATACCAGCAACGATTGACCCTCGCTCTGGGGCTCAAACCCACGGTCACCAGAAGAAGGACGGCCAAGGAACGAAGCTCCGGAGGAGCACGCCCTCGGGATGTAGGGACCCGCTGCAAGCACGCCAAGCTAAGTTATCCTAACCGTGACAAGCGGAAACATTTCAATTTGTAGCGACATAAATGCTAGGGTGCGAAACAAAAAATGCTAACACAAAGGCGCAAGCGCCATAGTTCATTACACGCCCCCACCGGGCTCTCCATGGTTCTTGATGCAGGAAGTAAAAGCAAAACATGGCCTCCCGAGGATCGTCACTCCTAAGACTTGGCTCCTGCGCCGCCCGCGTTCAGTCGGAGTCCTCCTCCTCCTGGACGCGGGCACGACGGCGTGGCGGCTCGGCGTCCTCCCCAGTCCGGGCGTGGGGACGCGGAGGCTCGTCGTAGCCATCATCGCTCGAGCTTCCCCCGGAGAGAGTGTCGCCATCGTTGGAGGTGCTGCGGCCGTCGCCAAGGGCAAGTTCACGCCAAGCGCCCGCCGTCTTCCCCGAAGGTCTCGACGAAAAGCATCGCCGCCCCGTCGTGCTTGGAATGGAAGGTACACCTTCCCACGGGCTACGGGCGCGGGCGAGCGCTTCCCCCTGCGGTTCAGGACTTCCCTGGGGCCCTCCCCCACGCAAGCCGCTCGAGAACCAAAGGCGAACCCCTAAGTGCCGCGCCTCAGGAGCCTTCGTGCCACCAGTGCCCGAACATGAAGGAGATCACCCCTCCCGCGTGCACTCGGGGGGCTGGCGCGGCGCTACGGGAAAGGAACATGACTCAGAAGAGGGAGAGTCGGGCTCTTGTGGCGCCGCCCCTGAGAGCCCGGTCCAGGTGCGGCCCGTGCCTCCTCAGGACGTCAGCCTCGCGAGGTTCGAGCGGGCAGCCATCGCTAGGGGCTGCTCGGCGCTCCCGCGAGACCCCCTGAGGAGAGCCCGGGGAGAAGCGATGGCCTGGCAAGGCAAGTACAGGTACACGGAAGCGTGCGAGGGTGCGAGAAGGGAAACGAAAAACCTCACAGAAGGAATGAGGACGCTTCGGGCGTAGCAGGCGACTACTACTCAAAAGCAAAGGTATAATACAAACGTTTAAACGCCCTCCAGGGGCCAAATGGTTCTTGACGCAACAGGAATGAGGAAAAAGGAGCTCAGGCAGAGGAGGCGCTGTCTCCGTCGCGGCTCTTGAAGATCTCGGCTCCGGAGCTGTTGCCTTCCTCGGAGGATGCCGCCTGGGAAAACCGCTCGACCAGGGACTCCACGTGCTCACGCACCTCGTCCCTGAGGGGCCTCCGGAGCTCCTCGGACACCGGCTCCATCGCGCGGGAGAGGTCGAGCGCGGGGGCGTGGCGGCGCAAGTTGGAGAAGATGCGCGTCAGCGCGCTATCCAAAAGGTCGCGCGCGCTGGACTCGGCGTCCTCATCCACATGGGATACGCCAGACTCCAGCGCCTCCACCACCTTCTGGAAGAAGTTTAGGTAGCCCCCGTCGCCGTGTGCACACGGCAACGCAGGGGCTTTCCCGACGAACCGGCGGACCGCACTGCCCGCACGAGGGGCGATGTCCAGGTACTGCTTGGTGCGCTGCGCCTCCATCATCTTCGCGAGCGCCGCTTCATCCCTAGCGGCCTGCACGGCGTTGGCGGCCCCCTCGACCTGGGCCTGGAGGGACAACAGCTCCACCTTGGCGTCCTCCTCACCCCGAAGCGTGGCTTGGAGAGCGGCCTCGGTGCTCTGCAGCTGGGTCCTGAGCCCATCCACCTCGCCCTGAAGCGCGTCGAGCCTGCGCCTCTTGGGCTTGGGCGCCCTGAAAGGAGCTGGTAATCAGACTCGGCGAGCCAGGCATGATTCGCAAGAAAAAGGCGGAGGGAACGGCACACTTAATCATCAGTGGCGGTCCAGCGCCGGTGCGCCTGGACCGGCCTCGAAGGCTGACCCCCGCCGCCCCCAGGAGATGGTGGTGGCACCAGGGATCCCGCTCACGCTCCAGCGCCGGCAACACTCTCCTCGAACTCCATGGAAAGGAGAAAGGGGGAATAGGGCAGTGTTCCAGCGAAAGTGGTGAACGGGAAGGTGTGCGAGGGTGGAACCGCCCCTCGGGTGAGGCGAGTTAGGCGCAACCACAGTCCCCGAGGCATCGTGGGGAGTGGAGGCGACGCGCGCACCTCGGGCGCCACGTGTTGTGCTCGACCCGCGGGCAGCTCTGCCTCACGTCGCCTCGTTCCCCTAACCTGTCACTTCAACGTGGGCCGGAGAGGAAGGATAACACAAGAGGGCGGCGTCAATCAAGGAAGGGCAATGATGACCAATGCAGCATGCCTGCCTCATGTAAACTTGACTCGGGGTGGTTCCCGAGGCCTTGCGGAAGAGGAGGAGTCCCGTGACCTACCAGGCGCCACGCGTTGAGCCTGGCCACAGGCGATTAAGGGCCCGCGGCGCTTCGCCCTTCCTTCCTTGGCTTCGCCCCGAAGCCAGCCCGAGCATGCCTTGGGCCCGGGGCTATTGTCGGCGTTCTGGGGTCGGGGGTACCGAGACCTGCCTGCCTACGGCCTAGCGCGTGGCCCACCACGACGGCCAGGTACGGCCTGGCGACAAACCCCCCATGACAAGACCCTCGTGAGGGCCCCGGCCTCGCGAGGAGAACAACACCAAGACCTCCAAGGGAGTGGTCTCCCCAGGTTACCTCCCGAGGAGCGGAGATTCCTATGTAGGTGCCCAACCTCCGGAGGCAGCGATGACGTGAGCCATGACGACCAAGGCCAGCGGGCACCAGCAGGCGCAGGGGGGACAATTTCCCCTTTGGTGCTAAGGAGGCAAGGACCTACGCGGGTTCCCGAGGGACCCCCAAAGGTTTCCCTTCTGGTGAAACGAGACCAAGACCACGAGCTCGGCAAGAAGGATGTCATCGCCGAGCCCACCTCCGCGTCACGCCCAGTTGCTTTGCAGGCGAAGACCACCTTTAGTCAGGATAAGCTGTACCTCCTGTCCCCTTTCGAATTTGACCGTTGTGGGATCGCTTCCCACCTGTGTGATGAGGGAAGAGGACCCAGGCCACTATAAATAAGGGCTAGCCTCCACCGAAGAGAGGACCGGATCCATCCTGACCTGAGTACCCTCGCGATGTCGCTCACCACTGTACTTGTTCATCCCCGAACCTCCTCGTGAGGCCAATCCACCTAAAGCAGGAGTAGGGTTTTACACCACAAGGTGGCCCGAACCTGGGTAAATCGTGTGTCCTTGTTCGTTTTCCCGGGGCGAGAGCAGTGGGAGAGTCGTGGTGTAGCTGCAAGGCAGAGTAGGATTGGAGGGCGAGTGCACCCCTGTGTTCGAACCTTTCTTGGGTCTACGGAGCCTCGATTCCGACAGCATGCGAGTAGTACTTTGCTTTGTGAGAGCTAATAAAGCTTTCTAATAAGTATATGAGTTCTTTATGACTAATGTGAATCTATGGATGTACGCACACTCACCTTCCCGTATATGCTAGCTTCTTCGGTACCGTGCATTGCCCATTCTCACCTTGAGGATTAGTGCAGCTTTCGCCGATGCATCCAAACCCCGTGAGATGATACGCTCTATTGCACATAAGCCTCCTTATATCTTCCTCAAAACAGCCACCATACCAACCTATCATGGCATTTCCAAAGCCATTCCAAGATACATTGCCATGCAACTTCCACTATTACATCACATGACTTGTGTGTTCGTCATCATATTGCTTTGCATGATCATGTAGCTAACAAAGTATTTGTGGCAAAGCCACTGTTCATCATTGATTACATGTTACGCTAGATCATTGCACATCCTGGTACACTGCCAGAGGCATTCATATAGAGTCATCTTGTTTAGTAGTTTTTCATATCGAGTTGTAAGTAAATAAAAGTGTGATGATCATTATTATTAGAGCATTGTCCCGGTGAGGAAAGGATGATGGAGTAATGATTCCCCCACAAGTCAGGATGAGCTGCAGACGAAAAATGAAAAAATGGGGGAGGCCAAATGAGCCCACCAAGAAAACAAAAACAAAAATAAAAAAATAAAAAAGGAAAGAAAGATAAAAATTAAAAAATTAATGAGAGATAAAGAAGAAAAGGACTTTGCTACTATCCTTTACCACACTTGTGCTTCAAAGTAGCACCATGTTTTTCATATAGAGAGTCTCATGAGTTGTCACTTTCATATGATAGTGGGATTTTTTCATTATAGAACTTGACTTGTATATTCCGATGACGGGCTTCCTAAAATGCCCGAGGTATTCATGAGCAAGCAAGTTGAATGCACACCCACTTAGCTTCAGTTGAGCTTTGATACACTTATAGCTCTAGTGCATCCGTTGCATGGCAATCCCTACTCCTCGCATTGATATCAATTTATGGGCATCTCCATAGCCCGTTGGTCCGCCTAGTTGATGTGAGACTATCTTCTCCACTTTTACTCCTTTGATACCTACAACCATATTCTATTCCACCTATATGCTATGGCCATGGTTCACGCTCATGCATTGAGTGAGGTATAAAATGCTGAAGCGCGTTAAGAAGTACGATCCAATTGCCTGGCTTAACACCGTGGTCCTTGACATTTGTATTTCTGTGGTGAAGCACCAATAAATCCATGGGATAATATTTGTAAAATAGCTCCATTGAGTCCAATGTTGGTTATGGAACCAATTCCTATAATTATGAAACCCATGTGAGATACAGAGGAATAAGTGACGTGGCTTGAGACTGCGTCGGTATTTCCTCAAAGAGGAAGGGATGATGCAGCACAGCGATGGTAAGTATTTCCCTCAGTTATGAAACCAAGGTATCGAACCAGTAGGAGGATCACCACCACCTAATAAGCAACACCTGCACACAAATAACAAATACTTGCAACCCGACCCGAAAGAGAGGTTGTCAATCTCTCTACGGTAAAAATATAGATTAGGATATGATAGATAGGAGAGATAGATCTCTCAAGAACACACAATAAAAATAGCAAATAAAAAGTGCAGCAATATATTTTTGGGTTTTTGGTATAGTAGATCTGAAAACAAAGAGGCAAAAAGATAGATCGGAAAGCAATATGTTGGAAAAGTAGACCCGAGGGCCGTAGGTTTCACTAGTGGCTTCTCTCATGAGTATAGCACACGGTGGGTGAACAAATTACTGTTGGGCAATTGATAGAAGATCAAATAATCATGATGATATCCAAGGCGATGATCATTATATAGGCATCACGTCCAAGATAAGTAAACCGACTCCTGCCTGCATCTACCTCTATTACTCCACACATCGATCGCTATCCAGCATGCATTTAGTGTATTAAGTTCATGGAAAAACGGAGTAATGCAATAAGCACTGTTCAAGAATTCGTCCGATTAACCAGTTAACTTGCCAGTTAATCGCTACTCGTAAGGTGACTGAATCGAATAGCACCTATTCACCGCGTTAACTTGCCAAGCCGATTAATTGGCCAGGTAAACCGATTAATCAGTCGTCATACCGATTAATCAGTTGCCAGACCGATTAATCACTACTCGCCCGTTAACTGGTGGGCAAACGAATCCCAAATTTTTGATAGATAACCCCTCCCACCCCCTCTTGATACTAAATACCTAGGGTTTGGCCCTCCTCCCGCTCCCTCATGCTCCTTTCATCCCCTCCTAACCTGGCTGGTGGCTATCCAGGTCCACACCGGTGCCAGCACCACACTACACCTCCAAGATCCAGCTGCTCCACCACTCTAGTCACCTGCCTCCCCACCCCCTTGGCTACTACCAATCCTCTCCCATGGGATGCACCCCAATCTCTTCCTCATGGCGCCACCAGCAGACAAGGTGCTACCATCCTTTTCCCCTATATTAGTGGAGAATCCAACATTCATATATTAGTACATTATAAATTACAATTTTGTAGATTAGTGGATGGAACTGTTGGTTTTGGTTGTTATTTTGTAGTATATTGTGTGATCTATGTTAGCAAGTATATGGACAACTTTAAATGTATAATTGGTAATTTTGAATTTTAAGATTTTGTAGATTTGGATGTATAACGATTATTAATTTTACCTCATGTCTATTTTTTTATACGCCTACAATAGAATATTTTGATATATTACATAGCTAAGTGCATGGAAATCTGGTATAATACATAAAACATCTAGATATAAGTTGGTAAGTTTCTATTTAATCTGTCGATTAATGGTCGACCGATAATCCAGTTAATAGGCTGATTCACCGATTAATCTCTACTCCCAAGCCGACCGAGTAGCTACCACTTACCGATTTCTTGAACATTGGCAATAAGAATGATGACATGATGTAGACAAGATCTATTCATGTTGGAATAGACCCCATCTTGTTATCCTTAATGGCAATGATACATGCGTGCCTTGCTGCCCCTTCTATCACTGGGAAAGGACACCGCAAGATCGAACCCATCACAAAGCACCTCTTCCCATGGCAAGAAAAATCGATCTAGTTGGCCTAACTAAACCAAAGATTCGAAGAAGAAATACGAGGCTATAAGTAATCATGCATATAAGAGATCAAAGAAGACTCAAATAATATTCATGGATAGAAACTGATCATGAACTCAAAATTCATCGGATCCCAACAAACACACCGCAAAAGTTTACATCAAATAGATATCCAAGAGACCATTGTATTGAGAATCAAAAGAGAGAGAGAGACAGGAAGCCATCTAGCTACTGCCTACGGACCCGTAGGTCTATGGTGGACTACTCACGCATCATCGGAGAGGCACCTATGAAGAAGATGAACTCCTCTGTGATGGTGTTAGATTGGATCTTGAGGCTCTAGAATTTGCGGCGGCTGGATGTGTTTTTCGTCGACTCCCCTAGGATTTTATGAATATTTGGGTATTTATAGGCGTCAGAGGCGGTGGAGAGGGGCCCCGTGGAGGGCACAACCCATCAGGGCGCGCTGGGGGCCCCCTGGCGCGCCCTGGTGGGTTGTGGCCTCCACATCCCACCTCTCTGGCACTTGTTTGGCTCACTGGGTGTCTTCTGGTCCAAAAAAATCTCCAAAAAGTTTCGTCGCGATTGGACTCCATTTGGTACTGATATTCTGTGAAGTAAAAAACAAGCAAAACAGCAACTGGCACTTTGGCACTATGTCAATAGGTTAGTCCCAAAAAATGATATAAAGTTGTTATAAAATGATTGTAAAACATCCAAGAATGATAATATAACAGCATGGAACAAGCAAAAATCATAGATACATTGGAGACGTATCAACATCCCCAAGCTTAATTCCTACTCGTCCTCGAGTAGGTAAATGATAAAAACTGAATTTTTGATGTGGAATGCTGCCTAACATGTTCATCTCATATTCTTTTTCTTTTGTAGCATGGACATTTGGACTTTTAGATGATTCAAAGCAATAGTCTAGTCTTAACATAGTGACTTCAGTACTCAAGCATGCCAACAAGCAACCATGTCTTTCAAACTATCAACACTAAATAAAGTTATCCCTAGTCCATCATGCTAAATCATTGATCCATTCATGAAACACACTCAAATATTAGCTATACCCAATGCTCAAGTACGATCATAGTGCGCCTTAGTTGGTGCTTTATAAGAGAAGATGGAGACTCAAATTAAAAATAAAAATTGCATAAAGTAAATAGATAGGCCTTTTGCAGAGGGAAGTAGGGATTTGTAGAGGTGCTAGATCTCAAAGTTTTAAATTGAGAGAGAAAAATATTTTGGGTGGCATGCCTTTCCTGTCAACGAAAACGACAAAGTAGTTCACAATACTTTCCATGCTAGATATATCATAGGCGGTTCCCAAACAAAAAATAAAGTTTATTCCTTTTTCCACCATTCTTTCACATTCCATGGCGGGCCGTATCCACGGTTGCCTTCCATACCACCACTTTCCAAGGAATTTATTATTTGACAACATAAAGTAAATATTTTTTCTTTTTCATTTCGGGAATGGGCATCCCTATTACTGCCGTACTCTCGTGCAATGACAAGTGAATAAACACTCATCTTGAGAATAACACATCTAGCATGGAAAAATATTGGACACTCCCCACCGTTTCATGAGCAGTACGAGCACACAAAAGAGAAGTTTATTTTGAAAATTAGAGATGGCACATACAAATTTTCTTGGAACGACATGGAAATACCGCATATAGGTAGGTATGGTGGACTCATAAGGAAAAACTTGGTTTAAGGATTTTGGATGCACAAGTAGTATTTCTACTTAGTACAAATGGAGGCTAGCAAATAGATTGAGAAGCAACCAAACCAAGAAACGAAAATTCACATAAGCGAGCATAGAGCATAACTAACACCGAATAATGCACCATAAGTAGGATGTAATTTCATTGCATAACTATTGACTTTCGTGCATGCATAGGGTATCACAAACCTTAACACCCATATTCCTACTAAAGCATAATTACTCACGAACATGACTCACATATTACTATCATCATGTTTCAAAACTATTACAAGGAATCAAGTTTAATTTGTCCAATGATCTTCATGAAAGTTTTTATTATATCCTCCTTCGATATCTATCACTTTGGGACTAGTTTGATATATTGCCATTGCTTTTTGACAAGCTCAAACAAATTTAAGTGAAGCACAAGAGCATAGAATTTTCATCTCCCAAAAAGGTATAAGTGAAGCATGAGAGGATTTCTTCAAAATTTACTAACTCTCAAATTAATCTAAGTGAAGCATGAGAGTATTTCTACAAACATTTCCAAGCACACCGTGCTCAAAAAGATATACGTGAAGCACTAGAGCAATTCTATAGCTCAAAAAGTTGAAGTGAAGCATAGAGAGCAATTCTAACAAATCATAGCATAATTTTGGCTCTCCCAAATAGGTGTGTCCAGCAAGGATAAAAGTGACAAACTAACAAGCAAAGGAAGCAAAGACTCAAATGATACAAGACGCTCCAAGTAAAACTCATGATATGTGACGAATAAAAATATAGCTCAAACTAAAATACCGATGGTCGTTACAAGAAAGAGGGGATGCCACTTGGGGGCATCCCCAAGCTTAGTTGCTTGTTTCTCTTTGGATATAACTTGGGGGTGCTGTAGCATCCCCAAGCTTAGGCTCTTTTCACTCCTTATTCCTTCATCCTTCGTGATCTCATCCAAAGCTTGAAAATTTCAATCACACAAAACTCAACAAAATCTTCGTGAGATCCGTTAGTATAATAAAGAAAATCTCTACTTTAGGTGCTGTTGCAAACCCATTCATATTTTGTTATTGCATTATACCTACTGTATTTCAACTTTAACATGGCTCATACCCTTCAATATAACCCATAGATTCATCAAAACAAGCACACAATGCAACGAAAACAGAATCTGTCTTAAACAGAACAGTCTGTAGTAATCTATACTCTAACCATACTTCTGTAACTCTAAAACTTCTGAAAAATTAGGAGAACGTAAAGAATTTGTATAGAAACACTGTGTTAAAATTTCAGCTCAAGATCACATTCCAGTAAAAAATGAAAATTCGAACACTTGACGCAAAGTTTCTGTTTCAGATTCAGCATCGCTTCTACTCATCTTATGAATCATCCTAAAGGCTCTACTTGGCACAAACACTAAATAAACCATAAAAACACAATCATAACAGAGGCATAATTGTGTCAACACTCAAAAAACAGAAAGGAAAAAGCAAAAATAAATTTATTCATTGGGTTGCCTCCCAACAAGCGCTATCGTTTTACGCCCCTAGCTAGGCATAACACATAGTTTCAAGTATTGCCATCTTTGGTTTTGGTAGAGGTGTTTTTGTCAAGAGGTTTTTGCAAATAAAACTTGGAACACATCATCCATAGTAACCTTAGCATTATCAAGTTGTCCCTCTATGTACCCCCTTTGATTCCCGGCCACAATCCAAGAATATTGTTGGTTTACAAATTTTGAGAACTTGTTGGATCATGTCTAAAACGGGGACTTCCTTTTTGAGATTCTCATCGAAAATTTGATTGTTTCCAAGCAAATATCTCATCATGTAATCACTATTGTAAAGCATCTCTCTTATTACCGGTTTTTCACGGCTCATACCATAGAAATCAAAGATCTCCCTAGCTTCCCTTACTATGTGATCAAATTCATTCATGAGAACAAGGGTAGCTAACTTCTTAGCCTTAGGATTCTTGATGATGGGTAGCTCATAAAACAATATTTGCAAGGTAGGATGGGTACGAATAAACCCATTTTCAAGTTTCAGAACTTGCTCTGAAATAGCTTCCGCATAAGTTTTAGTTCTTTTCAGTATAGGAGTATCATCAAGAGGCAAATTTCCAACGCAATTGAAAAATTCTTGGATAGTTTCTTTTCCTATAACGTTCCCTTGCCCCAAAACAAAAGTTTTAGCATCCAGATTACCAGAATATCCAATTTTGGGAGTCCTTCCATCATCTGTTTCTGCCATACCAAAATTACTCATGGTGACAAGCAAACAAGAGATCTGACGAGAAAAAGGAAAAGGAAAAAGGAGGGCGAATAAAACGGCAAATTGGTGAAGTGGGGGAGAGGAAAACGAGAGGCAAATGGCAAATAATGTAATTGCAAAGAGATGATATTTGTGATTAGGAACCTAATAGATGATGATGGTGTCTCCTCGGCGCCTGATATTGGCACGTAGAAGCGACCGCTTCCTCCCCGGCAATGGTGCCAGATATTCCTTTGACGTGGCTTGAAACTGCATTGGTATTTCCCCAAAGAGGAAGGGATGATGCAGCACAGCGACGGTAAGTATTTCCCTCAGTTATGAAACCAAGGTATCAAACCAGTAGGAGGATCACCACCACCTAATAAGCAGCACCTGCACACAAATAACAAATACTTGCAACCCGACGCGAAAGAGAGGTTGTCAATCTCTCTACGGTAACAAGACAGATTAGGATATGATAGATAGATCTCTCAAGAACACAATATAAAAAGAGCAAATAAAAAGTGCAGCAATATATTTTTGGGTTTTTGGTATAGTAGATATGAAAACAAAGAGGCAAAAAGATAGATCGGAAAGCAATATGTTGGAAAAGTAGACTCAGGGGCCGTAGGTTTCACTAGTGGCTTCTCTCATGAGTATAGCACGCGGTGGGTGAAAAAATTACTGTTGGGCAATTGATAGAAGATCAAATAATCATGATGATATCCAAGGCGATGATCATTATATAGGCATCACGTCCAAGATAAGTAGACCGACTCCTGCCTGCATCTACCACTATTACTCAACACATCGCCCGCTATCCAGCATGCATCTAGTGTATTAAGTTCATGGAAAAACGAAGTAATGCAATAAGAACGATGGCATGATGTAGACAAGATCTATTCATGTAGGAATAGACCCCATCTTGTTATCCTTAATGACAACGATACATGCGTGCCTTGCTGCCCCTTCTGTCACCGGGAAAGGACACCGCAAGATCAAACCCATCACAACGCAAAAACAACAACTGGTACTTTGGCACTATGTCAATAGGTTAGTCCCAAAAAATGATATAAAGTTGTTATAAAATGATTGTAAAACATCCCAGAATGATAATATAACAGCAGGGAACAAGAAAAAATTATAGATACGTTGGAGAAGTATCAATAAGCTATTCTTTTTTTGAAATTTCGTTGACCAAGAGAAGCTGAAGATCCTTAGATTATTTGGATAGCTCCTATTATTACTAACCAGGGCACTAGATCTTGTAGCACTTAGCAACGAGGCCCTATCCATTAGTATTCCATGTAAGAAATCCATTCTAGAAAAAATACAATTAGATTAGCTCTTCATAGACAAACTTGGGGTTTGCAAGCCAAGGGAAGATCGGCTCGGGATCATGGGACCCTTTTCTATCAGATAGATGGAGCCATGCCATGCTAATATGATAAAATGAATGGGAAGTAAACATTCTTTAAGGATCGTATTTTTTTCATAGTTAATGATTGTGTTACTTATGTTTATCGATATTACTATGTTAATGTTTATTAGTTCATCGTTTCTCAATGATCATACCTGAAAGAGATTACATGTTGGGTGGCATGTCACATCAAGAATTCTGTTTTTATCATTTACCTACTCAAGGACGAGCAGGAATTAAGCTTGGGGATGCTGATACGTCTCCAACGTATCTATAATTTTTGATTGTGCCATGCTATTATATTATCATTCAATGATACTGTTTAAGCATTTACTTGCTGATTCAAATTATTTTTGAGCAGTAACCTGTTAGCCTAGTGCCCAGTGCCACTTGTTGTTTTCTGCTTGTTTTTGGCATTTCATGAATACTGTACAAAACAAAGTCCAAATACCCTGAAACTTTTTGATGATTTTTTCTGGATAAAAATAAGACCTAGAAGCTTCGAAGGGAGACCAGAGGCCACACTGGGTGGCGCTAAGCCAACATGGCACGCCCAGGGGGGTGGCCGTGCCTTGATGGCTTGGGGCCACCTCCCACGGACTCTTGACATGATCTCGGGCTTATAAATTCACATATATTGGGGAAACCCTAGATAGCCTCTTGAAACACTTTTTTTGCCGACACAAGTCTTTGTTCCGTCGTGTGCCCTTCTGGAGCCCTGTTTCGGTGCCCTACCGGCGGGGCGATCGATCACGGAGGGCCTCTACATCAACCTTGTTGCTCCCATGGTGATGTGTGAGTAGTTCACCTCAGACCTACGGGTCAGTAGTTAGTACCTAGATGGCTCTCTCTCTATGTTCTTCAATGCAAAGATCATCGCGATTCCCGCGGTGATCTATCCTATGTAATCTTCTTTGCGGTGTGTTTGTTGGGATCCGATGAATTGTGGGTTTATGTTCAGATTATTCATGAAAAATATATGGTACTTCTCTGAATTCTTATGTTCATGATTGTTATAGCTTCGTATTTCTCTCCGATCTATCGGTTTGGTTTGGCCAACAAGACTGATTTATCTTCAGCGGGAGAATGTGATGGGTTCAATCTTGCGGTGCTCAATCCCAGTGATAGAAAGGGAAATGACACGTATTGTATTGCTGACATTAAGGGTTAAAAAATGGGGTGTAGCGACCCGACCTCAAACGGTCAAGCCTCTGTGTGTTCTGTGCCATCCCTGGATCAGTATGCTGGCACACACAGTACATCAATGTATATATCAAAGTGCAATCACATGTAAATAACGTAGAACTGATATATACCTTAAAATCTCAGCGGAAACAGTCAACGGGAGTGGAGTCCCAATAAACACCAACGGCAGGTTGAGTGTAGACCGTAACCCTGAATCGTACTCTTACTCGTCGTAGAAAAATATCTGCAACATAAGACGTTGCAGCCGTGTAGGTCAGTACATTGAATGTACCGGCAAGATCACAATAAGAGAAAACAGATGATAAGACTATTCTATATGCAATAAAGGTTTGTGGCTCTGTGTCTGAGTTTTTGCATAAAAGCTGATTTTATTTTCTTTTCCTACAACAAAGGAATATCAGGAGTTTTCACTATGGAAATATCTATTATGACATGGTTCCGCCAACCGATGTCTCAATGCCCACAAGTATCAAAAGTTGCCCACAATTAGTTATCAGTCTAGTGTTGAGAGTTCAGAGATAGATCCAAGTCCAGAGGCTCAAATTGTCCTTAACCGGGGACACGGCTAATCGATTAGGTTTAACTCTGCAGAGTGTTGTGTACTTTACCCACAAGATCCGTTCCCTCCTTGTAAGTCCTCGCACTGCCGGGTGTTTGAGAACAGGACGAACGAAACATGGTCTTTCAGAGTGTTTCCCTGACTACTGTCAGTGCCCATCCAATCCTAACGTCGACTACATCTCGTAGCACTGCCCAGCCAGAGTCACAACAAAGATCAACCAAGCCAGAGCCCATAATGACTTGTGGCTACACAGGTAAGCTTCCGGGCATGAAGTATTCATCCGTCTCTTTGAGTCTGGGTGAGGCTTTCCGCAAGATGTCATGGCGCTTCTCCATGCATCCCGGCCATCCACTGGTTACTCCAGGGTGCCCATCAAATCCATCCCTCACCCAGTAGTGTGTATTGAAAACTTGTTTCTCGAGTCTCGAAGTCTTGAGGTCTTGAAGATGCAGGACTTGAAGATGCCTTCATGAAGTTGTCGTCTTTGACGTAGAGTCCTTCACCTCACACCACTCTCGAACACTCATACCAACCCCGTCTACTTTAGCGTAGCATAGCAGTAAGACAAATAACGTCCCGGGGCTTCAGTAACAAGGAGTGGGTTCCTACCTCATGCATTCTACCCAACTACAAGAATTCAATAATACTACTGGAGGGATTTGTTGAATGATGTCACTACATGCAATAAAACGTAGGTATGAAATAGATGGTCAAAGTGAACTTGCCTGGTAAGGTTGATGAAGATAAATATCGCTCTCAGAAATAACTTGATAGAACTATTCGTCACTCTCCGATGAAAATCTATACAATTCAAACATTGCACTCATATAAGCAATCATACTAGCAATCAATACTATCAATCAAAAGGCAACACAAAAACAAAACACCAAAAGGGTTGTGATGAAGGAAATACTTAAGACAAAATTTAAAACAACAAAACTTCATCAAGCAACTAAGAAAAGGTTTTTCCTACAATTAACCTATTATCAATAGCAACACGACAACAACAAAGTAAAATCTAGCAAAGGCATTTAGCAAATATTTTTACTAGCAAAAAGAATTACAACTATGAAAACAACACACTAAACAATATGAGTTTTTGCCTAATAAACTTAACAACAAGAGAACAATAAATTACTAAAATAACAGAAAACAAAAATATAAAACAACTAAGTTAACAGAAAGTAAAACTTATAAAACAATATAAAAAAATATTTTTAGATAGGAAATCAACTAGCAATGAAATCAATTTGCAAGTTATTATGAAACTAGAATTGATTTCATGCTACCAAAAAAATAAATAACATAAAAATAAACTTGGTTGAAATACTACTGCTAACTAACATAAAACAAAGTAAAACTTGTCAATTAATATAAAAGAAAAATAAATTAAAAACAATTAAAACAAAAAGAGATAGAAATAAACCTAAAAGAACTAAAACAGAATCTGTTTTGCTTGAGACCCTAATTTAATATATTCTACAAATTCTCAAATTCTGCCTACTATTAAAAAAAATCACTAGTGACAAGTAGCAAAAGGAATTAACTCAAAACCTATTTTTAAACTCAAGTTACAAGCAATTTGGTGTTTGAATCAAATCTGTTTGAATCTGAATTTAAAATATTCAAATATGGTCAAACTTTATATCTACAGAAACTAGACAAAAATTGTGACATGATGCAAAAAGAATCACTCAAAAATATTAAAAACTCTAAAAGTTATAGCTAAAACAAAATCAGAAACTATTCTGTTAACTAAAACAAAAACAGAAAACTAAAACCTAAACTAACGAACAGGTGCGCTACGTGGCTGTTTCTCATTGGTTACGGGGTGTGCACGTTAGAGCTAAACGAACGAATGGCCGCAATGTAAAGAATAACGATTCGGTTAAAATAACTAACAGGAAAAACCGGCCGGTTCTTTTAACTAAACCGAAGGGGTACGCGGGTTCTAATCTACACCGTAGATTACAGATCGGACGGTGGAGGGCGGCGGTGGCTTACAGAGGAGGTGGAGATGAACTCCGGCGAGGCTCCGGCGGGGCAGAGGCGGCGAAGTCGACGGGGAGACGTCTCCGGTGGTCCTCGGGCGTTGGCGTCAGCACCAGACGATGAATACGAGCGCGGCGACGACGTTGTTGGCCTTGGCGTGGCTCGGGGACGACGGTGGCGAGCAGCACGAGCTCGGGGGCGGCGAGGTGTTCGGGTGGTCGACGGGGAGATCGCTACGGCGGCTCTGGAGCTCAGGCGAGTGCACGGGGAGGTGCGGGCGAGGGTGGCGGAGAGGATGGTGGGCTCATGCGGTCGAGGGGGTGGCTAGGGCGAGCAGGGGGTCGGCAATGGCGCGTCGGCCGTGGCGGAGCTCCGATGAGGGATTGCGAGGACGAGAGGGGCTCGGGGTTGGGTTTTAGGGGTGGAACGGGTGCGGGTGTGCACGGGCTTTATAGGCGGCGGCTCGGAGTGCTCAGAAAGAAAGAGATCGACAGGATCCGGAGGGGATTTGGTCGCCGGCGTCGGGAAGGAAAGGGGAGGGAGGAAAGGAAAGAGGCGACCGCGACGGGATACGGACGGGCGGTGGGTCCCGCATGTCGGTGAGGTGAAAGCGTTCGGGCGACCGATACGATGAGGATTCGGATCCGGCGAGTGGATCTTGGGCCTGATTTGCTAACGGGCCGAAACGGTGGTTTCCTAAATAGCTCACAGTTTTTCCTATTTAAAACCTTTTTCCTTTTTTTTTTATTAAAGCAGGAAAGAAAAACAAAGAAAGGAAAACAAAGATAAACTCAAATATATAGGTATTATATACCAAAATTCTCAGAAAATTAAATTCAATAAGATGGACATTTTTCCACGGCCAAAAATAAATACTTTAAAAAAAAATTAGAAAATGCCTAAATTGTTTTTATTTCTTTTGCAAATAATTTTCAAATAACCCCCTCGGTTTTATGGTTCAAAATTTCACAAAAATACCCCTGGTTTTGGAGGGTCATGTTCCTCCTCTCAAATTTTGAAATTTGGGGCAAGTGAATCTGAATTCTTTCGAACTTCAAAATAGAGCCAAATATGAAATAGATTCCAAATTGAATATTTTCAGAAATTTTCAAATCCACTTTTCAAATACTTTATTTGAAGAAGTCATGTCATCTTCTCTCCATGATTTGAAATGGATGAATTTGAATTCAAAAGCAAAGGGGGAGAGTCATTTTATTCCCTCTCATTCAAAAGTTTCAAAAAGTTTCAAATTTTCACTCAATTTCAATCACTCAATCAAACAATCAATCATTCTAGTGATTAATATAACATTCCAAATTTTGGGATGTTACAAACCTACCACACTTAAAATGAATCTCGTCCTCGAGATTCGAAAGGGCTAGAAAGAAAAGGTTAGGGTTTGGGGGATCTTCTAGCAAATCCATTGTCCTGCAAAGTGTGGGTGCTACCACACTTAAAATGAGAGTTATTGGTCTCCCAAAATCATGACAATCCTCTGGGGTCCTTGGCTATATTTGTCTCTTCACATTCCTTATAATAGCTCCTTCATTGATGTTGTTCTGTTACAGTCGTAACGTCTCCTTTAAAAACCCAGTGTCTCCTTGGTCATTACAAAGTTCTTCCGTTACTGGGTCTCCTTAACTGACAAGTCTCGTGATCATTCTAATTAACTTATCGATGATCTCATGGTGGTCTACCATTTGTGGTTATCCTGCAATGAAATGGGTCTTGGCTTCATTCTCACCGTAAAATTCCTACGTGACAACAGTTGCCATGTACAAGGGATCCTCATCATACCATTCTAAGGCTTAAAACAAAAGCTTCAAAAGGGCGTCGTCTCTTTACTATGGGTAAGTCACTCAGATTTACCATTCCGAATAGCAAGAGAATGATAAGAGTAAGTCGTCATGGTGGCCAAGCCATGTCGCACTGAAATCATTACCTTGTATAAGGTTTAGTGAATCTCGTATTCTAACACTTGGGCTTCCTCACAAGCCTTGCAGAATTTCTCTCGTCCACGAACAAAGTTCGGATAAATCCATTGATTCTGCAAGCTGAACAAAAACATCTATCGTTTCTTCACCACTCTCAGGTTTTCGTATTCTCCTAAGAAAATGTCTGCTTGATCTGTCATAGCTTCTTCCAAGTACCTTCCTTCATAAGGGTAGGGCTTGATCCTTATCAACCCTGAGGTCTGGGGCTTGTGGGCTCACTTCAATACTTGAACAACTTTAACTCACCCTTGGGGTTACTAGCGTGTCATATTCCAACAATTCCGTCAATTCATTCCATCATTCCCTTTGGTAAAATAAATCACAGGCTCATTCTTGTTCAGGATCCATTCTGTGAAATTCATTTTCCTTTCCATTGGTCTGTTTACCCTTAGGTATTGGTTCATCACTATAATCTAAAAAATTCCAACCTCAGGAGTACTTTATTACAAATGATGTCATCCACATAGTTTGATATGGTCCAGCATTTCCTTCTCCTTTATTCATTTATCCAAACTCCTTGGCATGAAGTATACATTCTTTTTCCTTGGTTCTTGTAGTTTTACTGGTTACTACCACACTAAAATTGAAATGTACACATGCTTGCATTAACCATATTTTCTCATATCCTCGAAAATGGTCAGAGGTCCTAGTTTATAGAGTAACAACTCATACAATTCAACATAGGAAATCATGACACAATAAATTCTATTGATTCATGAAGTTATTACAATCTCTGAGACTTCCGTTACATGGTTCAACTCCATAGCCTCAAGTAAAGTGAGAGTGCTTGCTATTACATTTATTACTTCCAAAAATCCACAACTCAACTACTCATATTTAGTCTTCTTCCCCGGACAGGTATAGGAGTAGTGTCCTGTCTTGTTGCACTGGTGACAAGTGATGTGACTCAGATCCTTCCGTGTAGAAAACCACGGAGTCTTCCTCTTCTTCTTGGGTTGGGCTCCTTGCTTGATGCTTGGCTCATACTTCTTGCAATAACAATGAGGTCTCTCCAAGCTACAATGCAAACATCTGATGCCTCCGCTTACTTGGACTTTCTTCTTGTCCAGGTTGATCATCACTTCTATCTCCTTAGGATTGTATTGCACTTCTTCTGTCGGGAAGTCTCCCAGATACTCGTTCGGACAGTCCTGGGAAATATGTCCTTCTTCTCCACATGAATAACATGACTTGGTATCTACGATTGGGTTTGGTATATCTCCCATCTTCATGGGTTCTTCTAACTTTTTCCCGAGGACTTCTTTCATTGCTTCCTTCTGCTGCTTCATCACTTCTTGGACCTTTGGGTATATTTGACATTGTGCTGGAAAATGAGTGGTTCCTTCACACAAGAAACATGTCACCTGACTAGTCGGGCATTCCTCAGCTGGGTGATTTTCTTCACAATGAGGGCATCCATCCTTGTGTTCTTCCTGGGTGTGTCCTATTTCTCCACAGATCTTGCATGCACAAATCTTCTTCACATCTTTGCAACGGGGCTTCCGGGTGTTAGTGACAACATGAGATTTTTGCAGAGTCATCTTGAATTCTTCCCAAGTGATTGATGCTTGCCTATCATGGATAGCTTCATGCATCTTCCACCAATTTGCAGCACCTTCTGCAAAGTACCGAAGAGCATAGTGGACCATCTCGTTCCTTGCAACATGGTTACTCCTTAGGTGATCCTCCATGTTCTGAATCCATTCTTCCGTCTCCAACCGACTCATCGATCCAGAATACATGAGTCTAGCTTCATTCATCATCTATTGGGTCCAAGGGTTTTGGGATGAGATTCGAGAGAGGGATAGAGGGAGATACACACAACACAAACAATATAGTTTTGAAAATAGGTTTTATTTGTGGCTGTCGGAAAAACACACACAAATGACAGCTCACAATTCATCGCATCTAACGTGAGTATGCAACAGGGGTTTGGTCTTCTAAGGGGCATATTGAAATGCTTCAGGGTCTTTGAATTCTTCGGGTCTTCAAAGTCTTCAACTGGTGTAACTTCAATTCTGGTTGTATAGGGTAATCCTCCTTTCACTCTGAGTTGGTTACGATTGTCCGATATCTTGTCCTTCTCGGAGTGGTCTCAGTTGATTCTTCACGTGGTCAAAGGGACAAGGGTATTGTCTAACTATTTGGGGTAAGGGGAATATTTGATGAAACTCAGAAGGATAAGAAGTAAAAGATCCTTTTGAAAATAATTTTGAGAGATATCCTGTCCTATGGGCTTTCCAGTTTCTAGGGTCACGTCCTACAGTCAACATGTGCTCTGATACCATCTCTGTAGCGACCCGACCTCAAACGGTCAAGCCTCTGTGTGTTCTGTGCCATCCCTGGATCAGTATGCTGGCACACACAGTACATCAATGTATATATCAAAGTGCAATCACATGTAAATAACGTAGAACTGATATATACCTTAAAATCTCAGCGGAAACAGTCAACGGGAGTGGAGTCCCAATAAACACCAACGGCAGGTTGAGTGTAGACCGTAACCCTGAATCGTACTCTTACTCGTCGTAGAAAAATATCTGCAACATAAGACGTTGCATCCGTGTAGGTCAGTACATTGAATGTACCGGCAAGATCACAATAAGAGCAAACAAATGATAAGACTATTCTATATGCAATAAAGGTTTGTGGCTCTGTGTCTGAGTTTTTGCATAAAAGCTGATTTTATTTTCTTTTCCTACAACAAAGGAATATCAGGAGTTTTCACTATGGAAATATCTATTATGACATGGTTCCGCCAACCGATGTCTCAATGCCCACAAGTATCAAAAGTTGCCCACAATTAGTTATCAGTCTGGTGTTGAGAGTTCAGAGATAGATCCAAGTCCAGAGGCTCAAATTGTCCTTAACCGGGGACACGGCTAATCGATTAGGTTTAACTCTGCAGAGTGTTGTGTACTTTACCCACAAGATCCGTTCCCTCCTTGTAAGTCCTCGCACTGCCGGGTGTTTGAGAACAGGACGAACGAAACATGGTCTTTCAGAGTGTTTCCCTGACTACTGTCAGTGCCCATCCAATCCTAACGTCGACTACATCTCGTAGCACTGCCCAGCCAGAGTCACAACAAAGATCAACCAAGCCAGAGCCCATAATGACTTGTGGCTACACAGGTAAGCTTCCGGGCATGAAGTATTCATCCGTCTCTTTGAGTCTGGGTGAGGCTTTCCGCAAGATGTCATGGCGCTTCTCCATGCATCCCGGCCATCCACTGGTTACTCCAGGGTGCCCATCAAATCCATCCCTCACCCAGTAGTGTGTATTGAAAACTTGTTTCTCGAGTCTCGAAGTCTTGAGGTCTTGAAGATGCAGGACTTGAAGATGCCTTCATGAAGTTGTCGTCTTTGACGTAGAGTCCTTCACCTCACACCACTCTCGAACACTCATACCAACCCCGTCTACTTTAGCGTAGCATAGAAGTAAGACAAATAACGTCCCGGGGCTTCAGTAACAAGGAGTGGGTTCCTACCTCATGCATTCTACCCAACTACAAGAATTCAATAATACTACTGGAGGGATTTGTTGAATGATGTCACTACATGCAATAAAACGTAGGTATGAAATAGATGGTCAAAGTGAACTTGCCTGGTAAGGTTGATGAAGATAAATATCGCTCTCAGAAATAACTTGATAGAACTATTCGTCACTCTCCGATGAAAATCTATACAATTCAAACATTGCACTCATATAAGCAATCATACTAGCAATCAATACTATCAATCAAAAGGCAACACAAAAACAAAACACCAAAAGGGTTGTGATGAAGGAAATACTTAAGACAAAATTTAAAACAACAAAACTTCATCAAGCAACTAAGAAAAGGTTTTTCCTACAATTAACCTATTATCAATAGCAACACGACAACAACAAAGTAAAATCTAGCAAAGGCATTTAGCAAATATTTTTACTAGCAAAAAGAATTACAACTATGAAAACAACACACTAAACAATATGAGTTTTTGCCTAATAAACTTAACAACAAGAGAACAATAAATTACTAAAATAACAGAAAACAAAAATATAAAACAACTAAGTTAACAGAAAGTAAAACTTATAAAACAATATAAAAAAATATTTTTAGATAGGAAATCAACTAGCAATGAAATCAATTTGCAAGTTATTATGAAACTAGAATTGATTTCATGCTACCAAAAAAATAAATAACATAAAAATAAACTTGGTTGAAATACTACTGCTAACTAACATAAAACAAAGTAAAACTTGTCAATTAATATAAAAGAAAAATAAATTAAAAACAATTAAAACAAAAAGAGATAGAAATAAACCTAAAAAAACTAAAACAGAATCTGTTTTGCTTGAGACCCTAATTTAATATATTCTACAAAATTCTCAAATTCTGCCTACTATTAAAAAAATCACTAGTGACAAGTAGCAAAAGGAATTAACTCAAAACCTATTTTTAAACTCAAGTTACAAGCAATTTGGTGTTTGAATCAAATCTGTTTGAATCTGAATTTAAAATATTCAAATATGGTCAAACTTTATATCTACAGAAACTAGACAAAAATTGTGACATGATGCAAAAAGAATCACTCAAAAATATTAAAAACTCTAAAAGTTATAGCTAAAACAAAATCAGAAACTATTCTGTTAACTAAAACAAAAACAGAAAACTAAAACCTAAACTAACGAACAGGTGCACTACGTGGCTGTTTCTCATTGGTTACGGGGTGTGCACGTTAGAGCTAAACGAACGAATGGCCGCAATGTAAAGAATAACGATTCGGTTAAAATAACTAACAGGAAAAACCGGCCGGTTCTTTTAACTAAACCGAAGGGGTACGCGGGTTCTAATCTACACCGTAGATTACAGATCGGACGGTGGAGGGCGGCGGCGGCTTACAGAGGAGGTGGAGATGAACTCCGGCGAGGCTCCGGCGGGGCAGAGGCGGCGAAGTCGACGGGGAGACGTCTCCGGTGGTCCTCGGGCGTTGGCGTCAGCACCAGACGATGAATACGAGCGCGGCGACGACGTTGTTGGCCTTGGCGTGGATCGGGGACGACGGTGGCGAGCAGCACGAGCTCGGGGGCGGCGAGGTGTTCGGGTGGTCGACGGGGAGATCGCTACGGCGGCTCTGGAGCTCAGGCGAGTGCACGGGGAGGTGCGGGCGAGGGTGGCGGAGAGGATGGTGGGCTCATGCGGTCGAGGGGGTGGCTAGGGCGAGCAGGGGGTCGGCAATGGCGCGTCGGCCGTGGCGGAGCTCCGATGAGGGATTGCGAGGACGAGAGGGGCTCGGGGTTGGGTTTTAGGGGTGGAACGGGTGCGGGTGTGCACGGGCTTTATAGGCGGCGGCTCGGAGTGCTCAGAAAGAAAGAGATCGACAGGATCCGGAGGGGATTTGGTCGCCGGCGTCGGGAAGGAAAGGGGAGGGAGGAAAGGAAAGAGGCGACCGCGACGGGATACGGACGGGCGGTGGGTCCCGCATGTCGGTGAGGTGAAAGCGTTCGGGCGACCGATACGATGAGGATTCGGATCCGGCGAGTGGATCTTGGGCCTGATTTGCTAACGGGCCGAAACGGTGGTTTCCTAAATAGCTCACAGTTTTTCCTATTTAAAACCTTTTTCCTTCTTTTTATTAAAGCAGGAAAGAAAAACAAAGATACACTCAAATATATAGGTATTATATACCAAAATTCTCAGAAAATTAAATTCAATAAGATGGACATTTTTCCACGGCCAAAAATAAATACTTTAAAAAAAAAATTAGAAAATGCCTAAATTGTTTTTATTTCTTTTGCAAATAATTTTCAAATAACCCCCTCGGTTTTATGGTTCAAAATTTCACAAAAATACCCCTGGTTTTGGAGGGTCATGTTCCTCCTCTCAAATTTTGAAATTTGGGGCAAGTGAATCTGAATTCTTTCGAACTTCAAAATAGAGCCAAATATGAAATAGATTCCAAATTGAATATTTTCAGAAATTTTCAAATCCACTTTTCAAATACTTTATTTGAAGAAGTCATGTCATCTTCTCTCCATGATTTGAAATGGATGAATTTGAATTCAAAAGCAAAGGGGGAGAGTCATTTTATTCCCTCTCATTCAAAAGTTTCAAAAAGTTTCAAATTTTCACTCAATTTCAATCACTCAATCAAACAATCAATCATTCTAGTGATTAATATAACATTCCAAATTTTGGGATGTTACATGGGGTTTATTCATAATGATTGGATTTACTTTGTCTACATCATGTCATCATCCTCCAAGCATTATTCTATTTTTACTTAATACTCTAGATGCATGCTGGATAGCGGTCGATGGGTGGAGTAACAGTAGTAGATGCAGGCAGGAGTCGGTCTACTTGTTTATGGACGTGATACCTATATACATGATTATTGTCGTGAATAAATATTACATAACTATGTGCTTTTCTATCAATTGCCCAACAGTAATTTTTCTACCCACCGTATGCTTTCTTTGAGAGAGAAGCCTCTAGCGAAAACTATGGCCCCCGGGTCTCTTCACAAATATTATTACAAAAACTCCCAAAATATTGCTGCCATTATTTACTATCTTTTTATTTACAATTTATATTTATCAATTTATCTATCTATGAATACTTATCGCTTGCAAGTAACGAGTTCAAGGGGATTGACAACCCTATTGCCCGCGTTGGGTGCAAGTGTGTGCTCTTTTCTGTGTAGGCGATGAAGACGGGAATTTGCGTGGTTCTCCTATTTGTTCGATAACCTTGGTTCTCACTATGGGAAATACTTATCTCTACTATGCTACATCTCATCCCCTCTCCGGGGAAAATCCCAACGTAGTTTACAAGTAGCAGGTTTGGGTGCGCCGACGAAGTTTGCGCCAACTCTTGAGGTGAGAAAAGGGCAATGCACGGTACCGAAGAGGCTAGCAAATTATGGAAAGGTGGGAGTGCGTATAATCCATGAACTCACATTAGTCCTAAAGAACTCATATACTTATTGTGAAAATTTTATTAGCTCTCTCGAAAAAAGTATTACCAGTGCACCACTAGGGAGGAGGTTGGGAGGAGTTAACCATGGCGCGCCCCGACTCAAAGAACACAAGGATTTCAATGAGGAATAAAAGTGCTCCAACATCCCGGTCATTCCATAACCAACACTTTAATGAACAGGAGATCACAAACATTAACATCGATATTCCTACTAATCCATGATCATCCACTAATGCACCCACATATTACTTTCTTAATGTCGCAAAGCTATTGCAAGGAATCAAACATATCATATTTAGTGATCTATAAGATTTATATAGGATTTTATGACTAACCATGTGAATGACCAAATCCTGCCAATTCTCTAAATAGATATAAGTGAAGCCGCGAGTTTAATTCTTTCAACAAAATACCATGCTCTAATAAATATAAGCGAAGCAAAAGAGCATTCTACAAATAACGGTGTTCCCAAAGTAGACAAGCGAGCATCCAAACTTCAAAATATATAAGTGAAGCATGATACGTCCATTTTGCATCATGATTTCTTATTGATATTTATATTATTCTTGTATTCAATCTTTGTCTCAAAACCTCAGATTGGTACCTGGGGGTTGCTAGTAGTGTTGATTACATCTTGTAGTTGATACTTGTTAGTTTACTTGGTGGAAGATAATATGTTCAGATCCTTATTCATATTTATTACACCTCTGATCTTGAACATGGTGATGATTTGTGAGTAGTTACTTTTGTTCTCGAGGACATAGAAGAAGTCTTGTTATCAGTAATCATGTGAAGTTGGTATTCGTTCGACATTTTGATGATATGTATGTTGTTGCATCATTTAGTGGTGTCATGTGACGTCGACTACAGGACACTTCACCATATTTTGGGTCTAAGGGAAGGTATTGTGGAGTAATATGTTGATGATGGGTTGCTAGAGTGATAGAAGCTTAAACCCTAGTTTATGCATTGTTTCATAAGGGGTTGATTTGAATCCACATGTTTCACGCTATGGTTAGATTTATCTTAATTCTTCTTTCGTAGTTGCGGATGCTTGCGAGAGGGGGTAATCATAAGTGGGTTGCTTGTTCAAGTAAGAACAACACCTTAGCACCAGTCCACCCACATATCAAATTATCAAAGTAACGAACGCAAATCAACTCAACATGATGAACATGACTAGACAAAAATTCCCATGTGTCCTTGAGAGCACTTTGCTTCATATAAGAGAATTGTCTGGCCTGTACTTTGCTACAAAAATGATTGGGCTACCTGCTGTACACTTGTTACTTTTGCTATTTGTCACCTATTATGAATTATCTTTCTACGAAACTATCTATCACTGTTACTTACATCACTTGTAGAGAATACCTTTTTGAAAACTGCTTATCATTTCCTTCTGCTCCTCGTTGGGTTTGGCACTCTTACTTATCGAAAGGACTGCGATTGATCCCCTATACTTGTGGGTCATCAAGAATCTTTTCTGACGCTGTTCCCGGGGAGTGAAGCGCCTTTGGTGAGTGGAATTTGGTAAGGAAACATTTTCGGTACGTGCTGAAATTTACCGTTACTTGTCACTATGGATAATAATCCTTTGAGAGGTTTGTTCGAGGTATCTTGACCTCGAATGGAAGTGGCAAAGGATTCCTTCGGGCATGTTAGAGAAACTGCTAGCTAATACTTATGCAGGAGATGGAACAACTCATCCTGATTTGTACTTGATATATATAGATGAGATTTGTGGATTATTTAAGCTTGTATGTTTATCTGAGGACAAGGTTAAGAAGAGGGTTTTCCATTTATCTTTGGAGGGAAAGGCATTGGTTTGGTATAGGCCAATGGATGATGTTGGAACATGGGACTGGAACCGGTTGAAGATGGAATTTCACCAGAAGTTCTATCCTATGCATCTAGTTCATCGTGATCGGAATTATATATATAATTTGTGGCCTCGTGAAGGATAAAGCATCGCTCAAGATTGGGTGAGGCTTAAATCTATGATGCACACTTGCCCCAACCATGAGCTCTCAAGAGAAATAATTCTACAAAACTTTTACGCTCTGCTTTCTTATGATGATCAATTAATACTCGATTCTTCTTCCACTGGTCCTACATGAAGAGAACTATTGAATTTAATGGGATCTTTTCGAAAGAATTAAACTCAACTCTGAAGATTGGGAGCTCGACGAAGGTAAAGAGTCAAGTATAAAACTTGAGTTTGATTGTGTTAAATCTTTTATGGAAACCAATACTTTTTATAAGTTTAGCGCTAAATATGGACTTGACTCTGAGATAGTAGCTTCCTTTTGTGAAACTTTTGCTGCTCATGTTGATCTCCCTAAGGAGAAGTGGTATAAATATCATCCACCAATTGAAGAATTGTTAGAGGAACCTATTATTGCTAAAGAAGAAACTATTATTTATAATGTTGATCCAGTTGTGCCCACTACTTATGTTGAAAAACCACCTTTTCCTGTTAGGATTAAGGAGCATGCTAAGGCTACAACTGTGGTTATTAAAAGCAATATTAAAACACCCAAACCTTCTGAACAAATAAATGTAGAACCTTATATTTCTATGGTTAAGGATCTCTTGGTTGATAATATGGATGGTCAGGTTATTTACTTCTATGATGAGGCTGCTAGAATTGCTAAACCTGTTAGAAACAAACAAGATAAGTTAGATAAAAATAAACCATTTGTTGACATGCCTGTTGTTTCTGTTCAGATTGGAGATCATTGCTATCATGGCTTGTGTGACATGGGTGCTAGCGTGAGTGCTATTCTTTTTACCCTATGTCAAGAAATTATGAATGATATAGCACCTGCTGAGATGGAAGACATTGATGTTACAATTAAACTTGCAAATAGAGACACTATTTCACCACTTGGGATTGTTAGAGATGTTGAAGTCTTATGTGGAAAAATCAAATACCCTACTAATTTCTTAGTATTTGATACACAACAAGATATTTTTTTCCCATTATATTTTGTAGACCTTTCTTGAATTCTGTTAATGCTGAAATTAATTGTGTCACGGAAAAGGTTAAAGTAAGTTTTGGTGACGCGTCTCATGAATTTAATTTCTCTAAGTTTGGTAGACAACCACATGAGAAAGAGTCATCTAGTAAGGATGAAATTATTTGTCTTGCTTCTATTGGTGTGCCTCCTACTGATCCGTTCGAACAATATTTGCTTGACCATGAAAATTATATGCATATGAATGAAAGGAATGAAATAGATGAAATATTCTTTAGACAAACACCTATTCTTAAACACCACTTGCCTGTTGAAATTTTAGGGGATCCTCCCCCACCTAAGGGAGATCCCGTGTTTGAGCTAAAGAAATTACCTGATACATTGAAATATGCTTATCTTGATGAAAATAAGATATATCCTATTATTATTAGTGCTAACCTTTCAAAGCATGAAGAAAAGAGATTACTCAAAACTTTGAAGAAGCACCAAGCTGCTATTGGATATACTATGGATGATCTTAAGGGCATTAGTCCCACTCTATGTCATCATAAAATTAATATGGAACCGGATGCTAAATCTGTCGTTGATCATCAACGCCGCCTGAATCCTAAAATGAAGGAACTGGTGAGAACCGAAATATTAAAGCTTCTGGAGGCAGGTATAATCTATCCCATAGCTAATAGTAGATGGGTAAGTCATGTTCATTGTGTTCCTAAGAAAGGAGGTATAACTGTTGTTCCTAATGGTAAAAATGAACTTATTCCACAAAGGATTGTAACTGGCTATAGGATGGTAATTGATTTCGGGAATTACCCCTTGCCTTTTATTGATCAAATGTTATAAAGATTATCTAAGCACACACACTTTTGCTTCCTTGATGGATATTTTGGTTTTTCTCAAATACCTGTTTCAAAAGAAGATCAAGTGAAAAGTACTTTTACTTGTCCGTTTGGAACTTATGCTTATAGACGTATGCCTTTTGGTTTATGCAATACACCTGCTACCTTCCAAAGATGTATGACTGCTAGATTCTCTGACTTTTGTGAAAAGATTGTTGAGGTATTCGTGGATGATTTTTCTATTTACGAAACCTCTTTTGATGATTTCTTGAGCAACCTTGATCGAGTTTTGCAGAGATGTGAAGAAACTAATCTTGTCTTGAATTGGGAGAAGTGCCACTTTATGGTGAATGAAGGTATAGTACTTGGGCATACAATTTCTGAATGAGGTATTGAGGTAGACAAAGCTAAAGTTGATGCAATAGATAAAATGCCATGTCCTAAAGATGTTAGAGGTGTAAGAAGTTTCCTTGGTCATGCTGGTTTCTATAGGCGTTTCATTAAAGATTTCTCAAAGATTTCTAGTCCATTAACTAATCATCTTCAGAAAGATATTCCATTTGTTTTTGATGATGATTGTGTAGAAGTCTTTGAAATACTTAAGAAAGCCTTAATTTCTGCACCTATTGTTCAACCACCTGATTGGAACCTACCATTAATTATGTGTGATGCTAGTGATTATGATGTTGGTGCTGTTCTAGGGCAAAGGGTAGACAAGAAATTGAATGTTATTTATTATGCTAGTAAGACTCTAGACAGTGCTCATAGAAATTATGCTACTACTGAAAAGGAACTTTTAGCAGTTGTGTTTGCATGTGATAAGTTTAGACCTTATGTTGTTGATTCCAAAGTTACTATTCACACCGATCATGCTGCTATTAAATATCTGATGGAAAATAAAGATGCTAAACGTAGATTAATTAGGTGGGTGCTTTTACTTCAAGAGTTTGATTTGCATATTGTTGATAGAAAGGGATCGAAGAATCCTGTTGCAGATAACTTGTCTAGGATGGAAAATGTTCTTGATGACCCACTGCCTATTGATGATAATTTTCCTGATGAGCAATTAGCTGTTATAAATGCGTCCCGCAGTACTCCTTGGTATGCAGATTATGCTAATTACATTGTTGCTAAATATATACCACCTAGTTTCACATACCAACAAAAGAAAAAGTTCTTCTTTCATTCAAGACATTACTTTTGGGATGACCCACATCTATATAAAGGAGTAGATGGTGTTATTAGAAGTTGTGTACCTGAGCATGAACAGGAACAAATCCTACAAAAGTGTCATTCTGAGGCTTACGGAGGGTACCACGCCGGTGACAGAACTGCACAAAAGATTTTTTGCAGGAAAACTTCTCTCCAAATGGGAAGCACCCTATATCGTCGAAGAAGTTTATCGCTCCCGAGCCATTAAGATCAATAATGCCGAAGGAACAAATTCGAGAGTGGTTAATGGGCAAAGAATTAAACATTATATTTCAGGTACGCCCATTAATGATGAACCTAATATTATACAAGTGATGACACCGGAGGAACACATAAGAGAGACCCTCCGAAACACTCCAGAACCCTCAAAAGGGATAGGTATGTGATACGGTAAGTAAACCGACTCAAAAAATTCCATAAAAATTATTTCTGTTAGCTTTGGAATATTAGAAAAATTACAAAAATAACAACCAGTTAGGGGGACCCACGAGGGAGTCCCAAGCCTATAGGGCGCGACCACCCCCTAATGTCTTGGGAGCACCTCGTGTGCCTCCCATACTCCGTTTTCTTCCTCGCCACGTATTCCGACCTAGAAAATTCATTATATATACTCCCGTATGTTTTGACCACCGCATCACAAGTTTCTCCTCTATTCTTATTTTGGGTTGTTTTTCTAATAGATCCAAATCACCATGAGGCCGTCAAGCTCCCCCAAGGACAAGTTCTACGAGAAGATCATCAATCCCTACCTTCCGGAGGTGATGAAACACCCTCAAGCCATTGAGATGCGTGAGGGGGTGCTTCACATCAAGGACGTTCAAGGACCAAAGAAGGAGGGAAGCAAGAAGGCCAGCCTTGAAGAAGTGGAATAGGAGATCTTCAAGTGCCATGGTATGGTGGAACGTGGACTCAGCGCTAATCACTCCATGATCACAGATTTTATTCGTGAACACAAGATGGACATCAAGGAGATTGTGGAGATGATCTTTAAGCTCCATGAAAAACTTCAAGATCTTCATGCTCAAGTCTTTCATCTACAAAACCAAAACTGTGAGTATGAATCTTGTTTCAAGAGGATGAGTATAGCTGCAGATTTCAGGACTCCAGAGACGAGATCTTCTTTCTACGATGGGGAGCCCATGCCTTGGAAGATGGAGGACAAGTCTACTATGAGGGACACTTGAGTACATGGGTATGGGAACCACCCTTAGCTTGTTCCAAGCTTGGGGGAGGTCCCCCGTATTGTATCACCATCACTTTTACCATTATCATCTATCTTAGTTTGATCCTTAGCTATTTTTTGATCTAGAGAAATAAAATTTTTGTATTGCTTTGCTTAGAGTGTTTGTTTTGTGATCTATCTATCCTTGTAACCGAGTGTGAGAGTTATATAATAAAGATTATTTTGATTTTGCTGCTTTACTCTCATGCATCAATCATAGTAATGAAATAAAAGAAACAAAAAGATCATATGCTAATCCCATGGGGAGTAATGACTTCACATAAAAAGATGTGTGCTTGATAAAAGTTATTGAGAGTTAACAAACATAGTGTTAGTCATTGATACAATCCATTCAAAATTATGAAAGAGGAGATGAGATTCACATACAAATACACTATCCTGGATATCTTTTATGATTGTGAGCCCCCATCAATTTTTTTTCTACATGATCGAATAGTTGATGTTGGACAAGGAAGATAGCGTAATGAGTTATGTTTGTTTACATACACATAGAAGTTATATTGTCATGGATACTTTAACATGTGGTGCTTGTCTAGGATCTTTTGCTAGCCTAAAATTCGCACTAAGTAGAGATACTACCTGTGTATCCATAACCCTTAAAACCCAGTTTCTTGCCATGAGAGTCCACCATATCTACCTATGGATTGAATAAGATCCTTCAAGTAAGTTTTCATTGGTGCATAAAGCAATGAAAATAGCTCCTAAATATGTATGATCTTTTATTGTGAAGGAAAATAAGCTTTGTACGATCTTGTGATGGCAAAGAAATAAAAGCTACGGATTGCATAATAAAGGTTGCTATCACAAGGGGCAATATAAAGTGATGTTCCTTTACATTAAGAGCTTGCACATACAAAAATAAAATGTGCATGACAACCTTTGCTTCCCTTTGCGAAGGGCCTATCTTTTACTTTTCGGTATTTACTTTCATGCAAGAGTCAATAATGTTCATCTCTATTCCGTCTTATTAACTCTTTAGTGGCAAGCATCATGTGTTGGGGAAAGATCTAGGCATATATCCAGTAGGATGTAGATGATCACGAGTCATTATTTGTGACATTATCCTTGAGGTAAATAAGTTGGGTGGCGAAAACAATAAAGCCCCTATCTTCCTATGTGTCTGACGAAAACGTTTGCTCCAAAAATATCCATTGAGTGTCAGCAATTATAGAAGCATAATGATAGTTGAGTATGTGAACTTGCTAAAATGTCTTACATAGACTCTTCTATGAAATATGATGAATTGTGATTGTCTCAATGACTAAGAACATAGTTTGTTGGTTGCCAATAAAGTTTATGCTTCATACTTCAATGTTGTGGATAGATTGTTACTTATTTATGAGAAGCTATATGATGAAAACTTTCTGCTATTGTTACTTATTCAATGTTGTGGATGTATTTTGTTTTTATCTACACCTCTCTTTCTAATTATGTGGTCATTATTATCGAGTTTGGCTTTCGCTTGAGGACAAGCGAGGTCTAAGCTTGGGGGAGTTGATCCGTCCATTTTGCATCATGATTTCTTATTGATATTTATATTATTTTTGGCCATTATTCTATTTTATGATACAATTCTAATGCCCTTTCTCTCATAATTTACAAGGTACATCACGAAGCAGGAAATTACCGGAAATGGGAATTCTGGACCTGAAAACCAAGAAAAAGGCTGAAAATTCTCTGGACTCCAAATGATCTGAAACTTCATGAGGATTTTTTGTGGAATACATCTGAATTTATGGAGCAAAGAACTTCCAGAGGGGGGGGGCATATGTGGCTCCCAAGCCAACAGGGCATGGTCAGCCCCCTCGTGCGCCAAGATGGCTTGGGAAGCCCACAGACAAGCCCAAGCCCCCCTCTTCTACTATATGAAGGGTTTTGACCTAGAAAAAAATCATAAGGATAATTTCGTGATGAAGCGCCGCCGTCTTGAGGTGGAAACCTGGGCAGAGGCCCTTTTGCTCTCCGGCAGAGAGATTTTGCCGGGGAAACTTCCCTCCGGGAGGGGGAAATCAAAGCCATCGTTATCACCAACGCTTCCTCCTTCGTGGGAGGACCAATCTTCAGCAACATATTCACCAGCACCATCTCATCTCAAACCCTAGTTCATCTCTTGTATTCAATCTTTGTCTCAAAACCTCAGATTGGTACCTGGGGGTTGCTAGTAGTGTTGATTACATCTTGTAGTTGATGCTTGTTGGTTTACTTGGTGGAGGATAATATGTTCAGATCCTTATTCATATTTATTACACCTCTGATCTTGAACATGGTGATGATTTGTGAGTAGTTACTTTTGTTCTCGAGGACATGGGAGAAGTATTGTTATAAGTAATCAGTTGAAGTTGGTGTTCGTTCGATATTTTGATGATATGTATGTTGTTGCTTCCTTTAGTGGTGTCATGTGGACGTCGACTATAGGAAACTTCACCATATTTTGGGCCTAAGGGAAGGCATTGTGGAGTAATAAGTAGATGATGGGTTGCTAGAGTGACAGAAGCTTACATCTAGTTTATGCTTGTTTCATAAGGGGTTGATTTGGATCCACATGTTTCATGCTATGGTTAGATTTATCTTAATTCTTCTTTCGTAGTTGAGGATGCTTGCGAGAGGGGGTAATCATAAGTGGGTTGCTTGTTCAAGTAAGAAACAACACCCTAGCACCAGTCCACCCACATATCAAATTATCAAAGTAACGAACGCGAATCAAGTCAACATGATGAACATGACTAGACATAAATTCACATGTGTCCTCGAGAGCACTTTGCTTCATATAAGAGAAATTCACATGTGTCCTCGAGAGCACTTTGCTTCATATAAGAGAATTGTCTGGCCTGTCCTTTCCTACAAAAAGGATTGGGCTACCTTGCTGCACACTTGTTACTTTTGCTATTTGTCACCTGTTACTAATTATCTTGCTACAAAACTATCTATCACTGTTACTTACATCACTTGCATAGAATACCTTGCTAAAAACTTCTTATCATTTCCTTTTGCTCCTTGTTGGGTTCGACACTCTTATCGAAAGGACTACGATTGATCCCCTATACTTCTGGGTCATCAAAGCACGTGAAGCATTCTATAAAGCCATACTCAAAGGATATAAGTGAAGTTCAAAGAGCATTCTATAAATCAACCAAGGACTATCCCATACTAGCATGGTGCATTGCTAAAATTAAAATAAAAGGCACACGACGCTCCAAGAATTTACGCATATCATGTGAACAAAAAAAATTCGAGACATACCGATAATTGTCGATGAAGAAAGATCTGATGCCTCTCGGGGCATCCCCAAGCTTAGACACTTGAGTCTCCTTGAATATTTACTTGGGGTGCCTTGGTCATCACCAAGCCTGAACTCTTGCGTCTCCTTATTCTTCTCATATCGATACCTCCTCGATCTTCGAAAACTTCATCTACACAAAACTTAACATAACTTTTATTAGAAGGGTTAGCATATATAACATCAAATCCCATCAATCTTGATTTAACATTATTGTATAATTATAATACAACATTACCCACTGTATCCTATCACAATTCTATGGCTCCCAAATCAATGGGGCTCAACAAGTTTCAAACATAAGCAGATAAATAAACTATAACAACAATCTGTGAAAAATAGGACAGTCTGTAAAGATGCAGATGAACATATACTTTTGCAACTCAGAAAATTCCGAAAAATTAGGGCATAATAAAAAAATTGTATAAAGTACTGTGTAAAAATTTCATAATTCTTTGACGCTCCAGTGAAGTATGAAAATTCAAACACTACAGAAAAAGTTTCTGTATTTGCGCAACACACATCAAAAAAGCAATTTAAACATCCCAATGGTAAATATTGGCACATTATTTTTATAATACAATGTATTTCTACAAGGGGATAAATATTTTTGTTGAAAAGTTTCTATAATCCAAGATTCACAAAGTTTCCATGGGCATGAACAAAGTTCAAGGCTAGCCCCCACTTCAACGGTGCTCGTCTTTCTCACTTCCACTTTTCTTTTTGAAAACATTTTAAGTTCCCCAGTTTATTTTTTTAATTTAAAAGCACACAATAGAATTAAACGACTCTCTAAAACTTCTGGGCTGTCTTTGATACGTCTCCAACATATCTATATTTTTTGATTGTTCCATGCTATTATATTATCATTTGAGGATACTTTTTAAGCATTTACTTGTTGTTTTATATTATTTTTGAGCACTAACCTATTAACTCAGTGCCTAGTGCCACTTGATATTTTCTGCCTGTTTTTGGCCTTTCAGGAATACTGTACCAAATGAAGTCCAAATACCCCAAAACTTTTTGATGATTTTTTCTGGACAAAAATAAGACCTGGAAGCTTTGGAAGGAGACCGGAGGCCACACGGGGTGGCGCCAAGCTAACAGGGCGCGCCTAGGGGGGTGGCCGCACCCTGATGGCTTAGGGCCACCTCCCACGGCCTCTTGACCTGATCACTTTGCTATAACTTCACATATATTGGGAAAACCCTAGAGAGCCTCCCGAAACACTTTTTCCGCCGCCGCAAGACTCTGTTTCGCCGTGTGCCAATCTGCAGCCCTGTTCCGGTGCGCTGCCGGAGGGGGGATCGATCATGGAGGGCCTCTACATCAAACTTGCTGCTACCATGGTGATGTGTGAGTAGTTCACCTCAAACCTACATGTCCGTAGTTAGTACCTAGATGGCTCTCTCTCTCTCTATGTTCTTCAATGCAAAGATCATCGTGATCCCCGCGGTGATCTATCCTATGTAATCTTCTTTGGAGTGTGTTTGTTGGGATCTGATGAATTGTGGGTTTATGTTTAGATTATTCACGAATAATATATGAGTCTTCTCTGAATTCTTATATGCATGATTGTTATAGCTTCCTATTTCTCTCCATCAGTTTAGTTTGGCCAACTAGATTGATTTATCTTCAGTGGGAGTGTTGCGTTGTGATGGGTGCAATCTTGCGGTGCTCTATCCCAGTGACAGAAAGGGACATGACACGTATTGTATTGCTACCATTAAGGGTAAAACAATTGGGTTTATTCATATTGATTGGATTTACTTTGTCTACATCATGTCATCATCCTCCAAGCATTACTCTGTTTTTTCTTAGTACTCTAGATGCATGCTGGATAGCGGTCGATGGGTGGAGTAATAGTAGTAGATGTAGGCAGGAGTCGGTATACTTGCTTATGGACATGATGCCTATATACATGATCATTTATGTGAATAAATATTACATAACTATGCGCTTTTCTATCAATTGCCCTACAATATTTTGTCTACCGACAATATGCTTTCTTTGAGAGAGAAAACTCTAGCGAAAACTATGGCCCCGGGTCTCTTCAAAAATATTATTACAAAAACTCCTAAAATATTTCTGCCGTTATTTACTTTATTTTTATTTGCAATTTATATTTATCTATCTATCATTACTTATTGCTTGCAATTAATGAGTTCAAGGGGATTGACAACCCTCTTCCCTGCGTTGAGTGCAAGTGTGTGCTCTTTTGTGTGTAGGCGCTGAAGATGGGAATTTGTGTGGTTCTCCTATTGGTTCGATAACCTTGGTTCTCACTGAGGGAAATACTTATCTCTACTGTGCTGCATCTCCCCTCCTCTTCGGGGAAAATTCCAATGCAGTTTACAAGTGGCAGGAAGAATATCTAGCGCCGTTCCGGGGAGCATCACCAAACTCCTATCAAGTACCTTCACACAAATTATGTTTCACTTGTTCTACTTTTTATTTGCGGTTATATTTTGCTTGCTATAAAAATAAAAAATACAAAAATATTTATCTTTGCTAGTTTACTTGCTTCGCTTCTAACTTTGCTTGTTTCGTCACCATGTCTCAAGATACTACTAACTTGTGTGATTTATCAAATACTAATAACAATGATTTTATTAGTTGTCCTATACCACCCGCCACTAGCGCGGACTTTTATGATATTAATGCTGCATTATTGAATCTTGTGATGAAAGAACAATTTTCCGAAAGTCGTAATGAGAATCCGGCTTCGCATCTGAACACCTTTGTTGAATTGTGTGACATGCAAACGAAAAAGGACATGGATAATGATGTGGTTAAATTGAATTTATTTCCTTTTTCACTAACAGATAAAGATAAAACTTGGTTTCATCCTTGCCTCGTAATAGTATTGGAACATGGGATAAGTGTAAGGATGCTTTTATTGCCAAGTATTTTCCTCCCGCTAAAATTATATCTCTCCGAAACCCAATTATGAATTTTAAACAACATGATCAAGAACATGTTGCACAAGCATGGGAGATAATGAAAATGATGATTAGAAATTGTCCTAGTCATGGTTTAAACTTATGGATGATTATACAAAATTTCTATGTTGGATTGAACTTTGTGTCTAGAAACCTTCTAGATTCTGCTACAGGTGGTACCTTTATGGAGGTGACATTAGAAGAGGCTACAAAACTTCTGTACAATATCATGACACATTATTCTCAATGGCACACCGAGCGAGCTCCAACTGGTAAGAAGGTAAATTCTGTAGAAGAAATTACTACTTTGAGTGATAAAATGGATGCTCTTATGAATATGATTGCAAACAAGAATTCTCAAGTTGATCCTAATGATATGCCATTGTCAACCTTGATTGAGCAAAATAATTATGCCATTGATGTGAACTTTGTGTCGCGAAATAATTTCAACAATAATGCTTATAGAGGTAATTTCAATGCTAGGCCGTATCCCGGTAATTCCTCTAGTAATTATGGAAACTCTTATGATAATTCCTATGGAAATTCATCCAACAATAATAATAGGATACCTACTTCTCTTGAGAACACCATTAAAGAATTTATTAGTTCTCAAAAGATTTTCAATTCTATGGTAGACGAAAAATTGCATAAAGTTGACGATATGGCTAGAAACGTGGATAGGATTGCTCATGATGTGGAAACTCTTAAAAGTAAAACTTTGCCACTCAAGCATGATATTAATGAGTCTATTAAATCCATCCAAATATCAATTAATGAATGTAAGGAGAGGACCGCTAGGTTGAGAACTAAGCGAGAATTCTTAGAAAAGGCTCTTCCACCCTGTTTTTACCATAATCATGATGAAGATCTTAAAATGATTGGTACTTCTCCCATTGAATCTTTGTTTACTAATATAAAAATAGATGATAAATGGACTGGAGATGAGTCAAATTTAAGTATAAGGAGTCCCGTTTGCTCGGAGGGTGATGATCGTAATGATAAAAATGAAAAAGTGGGGTTGGAGAGGTCAAAACTTTAACTAGTGATGTACCCACTATGTTGGATCATAAGGACTTTAATTATAATAATTTCTCTTTAGTAGAATGTATTTCATTGCTGCAATACATAATTAGCTCACCCAATGCTTATGAACAAAATAAGGCTTTTACTAAACATATCGTAGAAGCTATGCTAAAAGCTCATGAAGAAAAACTTGAGTTAGAGGTTTCTATTCCTAGAAAGATACATGATGAGTGGGAACCTACTATTAAGATAAATCTTAAGGAATATGAGTGCAATGCTTTGTGTGATCTTGGTGCTAGCGTGTCTACTATACCGAAATCTTTATGTGATGTGCTAGGTCTCACCGAGATAAATGAATGTTCCCATAACTTGCACTTAGCGTACTGCACTATTAAGAAACCATTGGGTAGAATAAATGATGTGTTTATTCTTGCTAATAGAAATTATGTACCCATGGATTTCATTGTGCTTAATATTGAATGCAATCCGACTTGTCCAATAATACTTGGTAGGCCTTTCCTACAAACTATAGGTGCGATTATTGATATGAAGGAGGGAAACATAAGACTCCAATTCCCACTAAAGAGAGGGATGGAACACTTCCCTAGAAATAGAATTAAATCACCTTATGAATCTATCATGAGGGCCACCTATGGATTGAGTGCCAAAGATGACAACACTTGAAACTATGCATTATGCCTAGCTAGGGGCATAGAACGATAGCGCTTGTTGGGAGGCAACCCAATGAATATCTTTAATTTTTTTTACTTTCTGTATAGGAGTGTTTACATGATTATTAATACCGTAATGATTGTGTTTTTACATTTAATTAGTGTTTGTGCCAAGTAAAGCCTTTGGGTTTAATTTGGATGATAGTAGAATTAATATGGTGCAAAAACAGGAACTTTTGCGTTCGTTGCATAATTTCTCTGATTTTACCGGAATGTATTTTTGATCTGAAGTTTTTACAAAGTATTGGTATAAAAATTCCCAAACTTGTCCTATTTGTTCAGAATTTTTGGAGTTACATAAGTATAGTGTTTGTGTAGATCATTACAGACCGTTCTGTTTTAGACAGATTCTGTTTTGCTTGCATAGTTTGCTTGTTTTGATGATGCTATGGATTGTATCGGGGGGGGGGGGGGGCTATAATCCATGGAGAAGTTATAATACAGTACCTTATGCAATAATAAAATATGAATCAATTTATAACATTAACTAAAGTTTTTGATTTACCTATCATACTAACGAAGCTCACGAGTTTTCTGTTGAGTTTTGTGTCCTGAAGTTTTCAAGTTTAGGGTGCGATCACGATGGATGAAGGAATAAGGAGCAACAAGAGCCTAAGATTGGGGATGCCCAAGACACCCCAAGTTAAATTCTAAGAAGACTCAAGCGTCTAAGCTTGGGTATGCCCTGGAGGGCATCCCCTCTTTGGTCTCAATCCATCGGTATGTCACTCGGAGCTACATCTTTATTCATCACATGGTATGTGTTTTCCTTGGAGCATCATGTATTATAGTTTGCTTTATTTTTAGTTTGCCACAATCATTGTTTGCTGGATATACCTACTTGAGAGATACAATTGTTCACCATGATTTGTTAGAATACTCTATGTGCTTCACTTATATCTTTTGAGCTAAGTAGTTGCTCTAGCACTTCACTTATATGTTTTAGAGCACGGTTGCGTATAGATTTTATAGAAATAATTGAACTTTCATGCTTCACTTAAATTTGTTTGAGAGTCTAATAAACAGTAATGGTAATTTGCATGGGTTATAAGACTAGTCCAAAAAAATAGGTATTCAAGGAGTGCATAATCAAAACCTTCATGTAGCACATAAAAGAGAAATTGTGGGTTAATGATATTGATGTCCTAATATGAAAGGGCATGAGTACATGGTTGTTGGTTAGTAGAAATATCGATAGTTAAAGGGTGTTAACTTGCTATTCATCTAAATATTGGTTATGGCATGGTGATGATGTGTGAGCATTCTTATTCCTCATTGAAATCCTAGTGCTGTTTAGGTCAGGGGCACGCGATGGTTAACTCCTACGAACCTGCTCCCTAAGGGCATGTGAGTAGTACTTTGCTTCGAGAGAGCTAATAAAGATTTGCAATAAGTATATGAGTTCTTTATGACTAATGTGAATCCATGGATGTATCCACACTCACCTTCCCATATATGCTAGCCTATTCGGTACCATGCATTTCCCATTCTCACCTCGAGGATCGGTGCAGCTTTCGCTGGTGCATCCAAACCTCGTGACATGATATGCTCTATTGCACATAAGCCTCCTTATATCCTCCTTAAAACAGCCACCATACCTAACTATCATGGCATTTCCATAGCCATTCCGAGATATATTGCCAGGCAACTTCCACCGTTACATCACATGACTTGTGTGTTCATCATCATATTGCTTTGCATGATCATGTAGCTTACATAGTATTTGTGGCCAAGCCACCGTTCATCATTGATTACATGTTACGCTAGATCATTGCACGTCCTGGTACACTGCCAGAGGCATTCATATAGAGTCATCTTGTTTAGTAGTTTTTCATATCGAGTTGTAAGTAAATAAAAGTGTGATGTTCATTATTATTAGAGCATTGTCCCAGTGAGGAAAGGATGATGGAGTAATGATTCCCGCACAAGTCGGGATGAGCTCCGGACGAAAAATGAAAAAAAGCGGGGAGGCCAAATGAGCCCACCAAGAAAAAGAAAAAAAGACAAATAAAAAGAGAAAAAAAGAAAAAGAAAAAGAAAAAGAAAAAAAGATATAATGAGAGATAAAGAGAGAACGGAGTTTGCTACTACCCTTTACCACACTTATGCTTCAAAGTAGCACCTTTTTTCATATAGAGAGTCTCATCAGTTGTTACTTTCATATGCTAGTGGGAATTTTTCATTATAGAACTTGGCTTGTATATTCCGATGACGGGCTTCCTCAAATGCCCGATGTCTTCATGAGCAAGTAAGTTGGATGCACACCCACTTAGCTTCAGTTGAGCTTTCATACACTTATATCTCTAGCGCATCCGTTGCATGGCAATCCCTACTCCTCGCATTGATATCGATTCATGGGCCTCTCCATAGCCCGCTGGTCCGCCTAGTTGATGCGAGACTTTCTTCTCCACATTTACTCCTTTGATACCTACCACCATATTCTATTCCATCTATACGCTATTTCCATGGTTCACGGTCATGTATTGAGTGAGGTATAAAATGCCGAAGCGCATTAAGAAGTACGATCCAATTGCCTGGCTTAACACTGTGGTGCTTGACATTTGTATTTATGTGGTGAAGACGGAGCCATGCCATGCTAATATGATAAAATGAATGGGTATTAAACATTCTTTAAGGATCGTATATTTTGAAAGTTAATGATTGTGTTATTTATGTTTATGGATATTACTATGTTAATGTTTATTAGTTCATCATTTCTCAATGATCATGCCTGAAAGAGATTTGATATTGGGTAGCATGTCACATAAAAAATTCTGTTTTTATCATTTAGCTACTCGAGGACGAGCAGGAATTATGCTTGGGATGCTGATACGTCTCCATCGTATCTATAATTTTGATTGTTCCATGATATTATATTATGATTCTAGGATACTTTTTAAGCATTTACTTGCTATTTTACATTATTTTTGAGCAATAACCTATTTACCTAGTGCCCAGTGTCAGTTGCTGTTTTCTGGTTGTTTTTGGCCTTTCAGGAATACTATACCAAACGAAGTCCAAATACCCCAAAACATTTTGATCATTTTTCTGGACAAAAATAAGACCTGTAAGCTTCGGAGGGAGAGCGGAGGCCACACGGGGTGGCACCAAGCCAACAAGCCGCGCATTGATTGCTTGGGGCCACCACCCACGGTCTCTTGACCTGATCACTTCGCTATAAATTCATATATATTGGGAAAACCCTAGAGAGCCTCTTGAAACATATTTTCTGCCGTCGCAAGTTTCTGTTCCACCATGTGCCCATCTAGAGCCTTGTTCCGGTGCCCTGCCGGAGGGGGGATCGATCACGGAGGGCCTCTACATCAACCTTGCTGCTCCCATAGTGATGTGTGAGTAGTTCACCTCAGACCTATGGGTTCGTAGTTAGTACCTAGATGGATCTCTCTCTCTCTCTCTCTCTCTCCCTCTATGTTCTTCAGTGCAAAGATCACCGCGATTCCCACGGTGATCTATCCTATGTAATCTTCTTGGTGGTGTGTTTGTTTGGATTCGATGAATTATGGGTTTATGTTCAGATTATTCATGAAAAATATTTGAGTCTTCTCTGAGTTCTTATATGCATGATTGTTATAGCTTCGTATTTCTCTCCGATCTATCGGTTTGGTTTGGCCAACTAGATTGATTTATCTTCAGTGGGAGTGGTGCTTTGTGATGGGTTCAATCTTGCGGTGCTCAATCCCAGTGATAGAATGGGACATGACACGTATTCAATTGCTACCATTAAGGGTAAAACGATGGGTGTTTATTCATATTGATTGGATTTAATTTTTCTACATCATGTCATCATCCTCCAAGCATTACTCTGTTTTTACTTAATACTCTAGATGCATGCTGGATATCAGTTGATGGGTGGAGTAATAGTAGTAGATGTAGGCAGGAGTCGGTCTACTTGCTTATGGACGTGATTATATAGATGATCATTCCATGAATAAATATTACATAACCATGTGCTTTTCTATCAATTGCCCAACAGTAATTTGTCTACCCACCATATGCTTTCCTCGAGAGAGAAGCCTTTAGCGAAAACTATGCCCCCCGGGTCTCTTCACAAATATGATTACAAAAACTCCTAAAATATTACCACCATTATTTACTTTCTTTTTATTTGCAATTTATATTTATCTATTTATCTATCTCTTACTTCTTATCGCTTGCAAGTAACGAGTTCAAGGGGATTGACAACCCTCTTGCCCGCGTTGGGTGCAAGTGTGTGCTCTTTTGTGTGTAGGCGTTGAAGATGGGAATTTGCGTGGTTCTCCTATTGGTTTGATAAACTTGGTTCTCATTGAGGGGAATACTTATCTCTACTGTGCTGCATCTCCCCTCCTCTTCAGGGAAAATCCCAACATAGTTTACAAGTAGCAGTCTCCCTGGCAGTGTTTTCTTTAAAGCCATTAAGGCAGGCATGTTGCTCAAGTAATCGATCAACCAGGATCCCAAGGTATATCAAAGTCAATTTTAATTAACAATGATTTGTAATATAGTAATATGCACATAGAAACATATATCATATAATGACGAGTCTAACTCTCTTCCTATGCATCGGCATGTCATAAAAGAACAATTCATGCACATCAAGTAAAGGCCAATGCATAGTATAAACTATTTTTTTCATTTTATCATATTAAGAACATTGAGAGGTAAAGATTTGGTTCCTCTCTCATAATAATTGCAAGTAGGAGCAACAAGAACATGCATATTATACCCATCAAAATCATCATGTGTAATGGTAAAACACAACCCATCAATATAATCTTTAATAAGTGCAAACTTCTCCGATATAGTGTAGTTGGGAGAATTCAAAAAGATAATAGGACTATTGTGTGTGGGTGCAATAGCAACAATTTTATGCTTAACATAAGGAACTATAGAAAGTTCATATCCATAAGCATAATTCATATTGGCATCATGGCAACAAGCATAGCAAGCATCCAGTTCATTAAAAAGGGATATTTCAAACGAATCCAAGGGATCACAACAATCATCATAACATTCATCCTTCGGCAAGCATGAAGGGAAATTAAACAATGTATGAGTTAAAGAGTTACTCTCATTATAATGTGGGCACAGGTAGCTAATCCGCTCTTCCTCCTTTTTTTCTTCACTCCCCTTCTCATCTTTTGCATCTAATGAGCTCACAGTTTCATCAATTTGTTCTTCCATAGATTCCTGCAGAATATTAGTCTCTTCTTGGGTAGCGGAGACATCCTCAATAAATTTATCAGTAGAGGAATTATATTCATAATTCTGATAGCAATATTTAAGTATAGCATAGTTTTTTGATCTGTAAAGAGATCATCACAATCTTCACACTTTTCAAACAAAGATTCAATTTCATAAGAACCCAAAAAAGCAACAAATTCTTTTATTTTTTTCCACATCATAGTAATCATACACACCATTAGCATAAGAACCAAGGTTTTATTATCATTAAATTCATATTGAAAGGAAGGTGTGGAGCCTTCATCTTAGAGCAACAAGTATAATCACATCTTAAGCATAAATTCCAAGCATACCAACACAACATTTTAATTTCATCCCATAGGTGTTTCCCTTTTTGAGACAAGAGATAATTCCTAATGTATTTCAGGTGATCCAAAGTATCTCCCATTATCAAGTTGAATGGAGATTTATCAGGATTATCAAAGTAATATTTAATGTTTTCCACATAACCAGCATAGAGGGTTTTAGGAGGTTCCCCATCTCCATGAGTAGCAAGTACAACTATTTTTTTGGTATTTTGTGTTCCATATCCATAACTAAAGATATAAAACAACTTAGAACAGAAAATAAAATTACTTAGTGATAAAGGAAACATGCACACACGAGAATATCAACCCCACGCTATTGCTCCCCGACAATGACGCTAGAAAACGGTTTTGATAACACACAAGTATAGGAGATCATTTGTAGACTTTTTTGACAACTAAGAGTGTCGATCCCAACGAGGAGCAAAATGTAGAATTAATATTCTCTCGAGTTCTATTGACCACCGATACAACTCTATGCGCAACATTGTTCACTATACCTAGTACAAGAAATAAACTACTTTGCGAGAATAAAATCAAAAGTACTTTGTAGGTGTAAGAGGATAGTTTTGCAAGATAATAAAGAACGCGGAAATAAAAGTTAGATGATGTTTTAACAATAGAACAATTAAGTTAATATAGCGAGACTAGAAAAGTGGTGGTAGGACTTGTGAGATTGTCCTAGGCAACTGATAACTAGATCGGTAATCATTATTGCAATTTTATATGTGGGAGAGGCATGAGCTAACATACTTTCCGTACTTGGATCATATGAACTTATAACTAGAACTCTAGCAAGCATCCACAACTACTAAAGATCATTAGGGTAGAATCCAACCATAGCATTAAGTAACCTGTCCCCTTTACTCCCATAAGCAACAACCCCCTTACTCGGGTATAAGCTTCTGTCACTCTCGCTACCCACTATAAGCGAATCATGAACATATCACAACACCCTAGAGTGGGAATCCACCACGTGTGCGCGGCACGGAAGGCACCATAGTACAACACCAAAATAAAACACGCAACTCAAACCAATCAAGATCATCAATCAACCCATAGGACAAAAGAAATCTACTAAAATATCATAGGATGGCAACTGTAACGCCCAAGATGCGATCCTATCCTCATTTTGGCTCGAGGGCCTCGACATGGATAGAAGCACATCTCGTCGTTTCGCAAGAATGGATATCATTACAAGTACATGTAAAGAAGAGATGAGTATATGGAATTGGCTTACAATCGCCACAAGCTAAATCAAGATCACAACAATACAACAACATATACAATCATCATACAGAAGAGCAGGGTCCGACTACGGGCGAAATCAAACGATAAAATGACATCCATCCTTGCTATCCCAGGCTGCCGGCCTGGAACCCATCCTATGATCGAAGAAGAAGAAGAAGAACTCCAAATCAAACAAGCATCGCGCTCACATCAAATCATCGCATTACCCGTACCTGCAACTGTTGTTGCAGTAATCTGTGAGCCACAGGGACTCAGCAATCTCATTTCCAAGGGTATCAAGACTATTAAAGCTTAATGGGTGAGGTATGGTTAACTGGTGAGGCTGTAGCAAGCACTAAGCATTTATTTGAGTGGCTAACTTACGAGTACAAGAATAAGGGGGGATGATCGTCGCATAAACGGACATGAACTAGTGATGATCTCTAAGAGATCCTGAACACCTACTTACGAGTCAAACATAACCCCACCGTGTTCTCTCTCGGATAAGGACTCACGAGAAGAGACATTCACGGTTACGCACACGGTTGGTGTATTTTATTTGAGTTTACTTCAAGTTTACTATGACCGGGTGTTAAACAAAGTTTCCAAGTTGCCACGTAACCGCGGGCACGGCTTTCCGAAAGATTTAACCCTGCAGGGGTGCTCCAACTCATCCATCACAAACTAACCACAAGCTGCGTTGGAATTTCTCAACCGCGGGATAACACGTAGTATTTGCGGAATCCCGATGGAAAATCTCCACTTCGAGATAGCCCGAAGTGTCATCGAAATCCCGCGCACAAGACGTTCGAGAAAGGTAAAACAAATCCAGCAAGGCCGCCCGGCGTACTGACTAAACCCGATAGGAGCTGCGTATCTCGTTCTCAGGGTACGACTGGATGAGCAAGACGTCGGGTTGGCTGAGACCCCGGGTGACTAGGGGGTGCCGGAAATCGCTCAGTTTGGACCAACACTCATGAGGAGCACTGGCCCAGGTTGTTGATTAATTATCCACAGGGTCCGGAAAGTCCCTATGCAATTTTATTAGTTATTAGGCAAATGTAGTACCAATGTTGGGCCTTGCCAGACAAGCTTTATCCTAAAACGAAAGTCAAGGGGGTCCCCATAACAACCCCGAGCATGTTAGGAGCGCAAAATATGGAACATAACATCGGTACACAAGTAACTAGGGCGGCAAAAGTGGAACAAAACACCGAGCAAAAGGCCAAGCCTTCCACCTTTTACCAAGTATATATGTGCATTAAATTAAATAGCAATAATATTGTGATATATTAAAAAATGTCCATGTTGGCACATGGAAACAATTGCACCTGCAACTAGCAACGCTATAAGAAGGGCTAAGCAAGCGGTAACATAGCCAAACAATGGTGTGCTGGGATGTGGAGGGTTAGAGGCTTTTCATGGCATTTGAGAGGCTTGAGAAACCAGTGGTAGGTAGCGAGACAAGTGATAGAAACGAGACATCTAGCATGGCAATGATAGTAGTGGTATCTAGGGAAATGATCATCTTGCCTGAGATCCCGCTTGGAAGAAGAACGGATCCATGGAGAAGACGAGCCAACGTAGTCGAACGAATCCTCACACTCCGAACGCTTTCGGAACTCTATCGAGAAGAAGCAATCCGAAACAAACAATCAACACACGATAAACACCACAACATATGCATGACATGATGCACAATCATATATGATGCATGTCCGGTTTACATATGCAAGGCATGGCACGATGCAACAATCAAATACTACAAATTAAGTGAAGCTCAATATGCAATGATTGCATATTGACGAAACTCCATGATCAATTTATTTAGTTCACTCCCATCTATGTAATCAACAATTTAAATGTTGTTAACCATGGCAAGAGGTGAAGCATGAACAACTACATCATCTAGGCATATTAAATGAGGTCGGAACAACACATAGCATTTCCGAGACGACCTCATATGCATATTATGAATTTGATCCTGTTTTTCCTAATCACATATTATATTTGTTAAACAGCAAAATAAATGCCACCATGTTATTCTACACGTTTTTCTAAGCAAGTTACATGTGTAAAACATTTGCATCGGAGCTACGGTTATTTAGTTATGATATAAAGCATTTTAACATGGCATTTAGGCAAAATAATACAAACAGCAAGTTTAAACAATTTTAACATGTGTGAAAGTTGCAAAGTATGAATCTACACAAAATTCTAGTCATTTTTCATATATAAAGTATTTTCATCCGATGCACGGTTATTTAGTTATGATATGCATGAAGTTCAAGGGTTTTTCTGCAATTCTGTTAAACCATGGATAATTAAACTAATTCGCCAGGCAGAAAAAAACTATACATGGGCCGAATCTGTCTAGCCCAATTCATAGCGGGGCGCCACACAACTGTACTATGCCGAGGGCGCAATATAGAGACGCAGGAAGGATGGCTAGTGGGCTCACCCAATTGGCCATGGGCCGGCGGAGCTGGGCCGAGGCGCTGGTGGCCCACTACGAAGACGACGGTTGGGTCTTGCGCGAGCCGGCCACGCGCTCTGGAGGGCTGGCGAGGCGCTCATTGACCGAGCGGTTCCTGCTCGTACACAGGAAGCAGAGGGCGCAATTAACGGTGGCTCCAGGCGAGGGAGGTCCGGGCGGAGTGAGTCTCACCCCACACGCGCGACACGCACAGGCGCTCATTCGGTCAACGGGCACGCTCGCCTCCACGCGAATGCAGAAGGAGTGGACGAACTGGCGTGGATTCTTCTCGATCCCCGGCGAACAACGGTATGAAAGGGGAATCTTCTGGAGCGTCGTTCACGGGCTGTTACAACTCGCCTCCACTTACAAGAGATCTCGACCCGAGATCTTAGGATGAGAAGGGGAAGAGAAAGAGAAGAGGTACAACTTAGTTTCTTCTTTAACAAATGAGCGAAACCAACAATCTTGAAGGATGCAAAGAGATGAAGAATGACACGAGGAACAGGCAATAATTCATGAGAAATTTGGGCAGCACTTCGGTAGACAAGAGAGGCAAAACTTTATAAGATGAAAGAACTTGAGAACATGGCAGAACACTCCGGTTAGATGGATAAGCAAGGAAAGAACATGATCTTGAAGACCGAAATGATGGGATGAATAAAGCAACATCACAATGCCTCCAGAACAAAAGAATGAAGCTAGATCATTGGAGAGAAAGGAACAGAGAAGAAAAATGACAACTTCTACCACAAAAGAATTTGAAAGCATCCTAACAAGAAGAGATTGAACGGAGTTGTTGAAAAATCAACAACGACAGAACAAGCTTGTTGTGGGCTTATGGAAAACATCTCAAAATTATGAGGTGACAACCAGCTACTAACGAAAACAATTGATTGCTTGGGAGCCAGAAGAGAAGCAAAACTTCTTTCCCCAAGAGGATACATTGAAACTTGGATCATTGATAAGCACCATGATAGCAACAATCCTAAGGAAAAGCTTTTGGTGAAATCCAATCCTAGATAACTCCAAGGAAGAGAATGATTGGTTTAATTATCTCACCCTTGATAAATTCTCTTCGAGACTCCTCATGAAACAAGCATGCTATAACACCATCTCAAAAGATAAGGGAGAAAGAATTGCACTTGAAATGCAAGATAACGAATACTTGAGGACCTCCAACAAAATCTTGACGAACACTTGAGAAAGAATTACATCCTTAACAAACCACCATGAAGAACTATGGGGACGAACTCCGGAATGAAAAGGATGATAGAAAAGAATTGAAGGTTGCAAAAAGAACAAGATTGAGGCCTTGCAATGATTTGGATGAAGCTTCGCGATGAGATACTTGAGAAAACTTGGAACTTCGGAAAAGAAAAGATGAGAACACTTGAAATCTAGAATTTGATATCATGCACCACTCCGGAAGAAGGATTGAAATCACTAGATGAAACAAGAATAAGAATTATGTTATGCTTATCCTTCATCAAGTTAAATTGATGACAATCAACGGATTTGGCATACTACTTATTCTTCTAGAAACGGATTGAAGAGAGAGATCGGGCACAAACTTGAAGAAGTCTTCAACGAAGCACCGGTAAGAATTTAGAATGGAATGAGGATACCATGAATGAATGGAGATACATGAGAACGAAGAGGTCATGATCCGCCTAATAGGAAACTTGAACGAAGCACCAGAATAACAGAGATACGAACAAAGAGCCAACAATTGAGAAGAAATTGAGAACGAAAGCTGAAAGCTGTGAACGAAGAAATCTTTTGAATTGATGGCCTTCGAAGGATCGAGAATGAAAACAACTCGGAATGCTCTGGATAGATATGGAAGGAATTACTCATGATTGAAAACAATTTGAGAGGATAGCAGCAAGTTGAAACCATGAATCTCTAGGAGAATGGACAAAGATTTAAGAGAAACACTCCTTTGGTCTTCAAGGCTGAGAATGATGACAAGAGAGAACATCATGAATTACTGAGACACTCCGGAACAATGAATAAGGAAAGGTTGAGTCAAGGATGAAAATGATAATTCTAAGCTATCTTGGAGAAGGAATATGACTGATGAAAATCATTCTTACGTCATACATGAAAATAACTAGAGATCTCCGGAAAGATTAGAAGAGCCAGGTAAGATCCTGGGAAAAAAAACCTGTGGGTTATGGGCCCACTCAAAGAAAACTCCGTTGAAATGATAGGTTAGGAGAGAAATTGCACCGGTACAAATTAAGAAACTCCAGATGGAATAATGAGAGATGAATAGAGATGAAAGGTTGGGATAAGAATTTCCACATGAAAAACATTTAACGAATGAAAAGAATATGATGAACACCGAGAGGTTGAATTGAATCCACTGGGGGAGAAAATGGAGATGAAGAATGATGAACTAGAGCACTTGGGATCTTCACAATGAATCACCAGATATAATACGGAAGAAAAGATAGCGGAAGAATCACATGAAAAGAAGATACTTGGATGATAATTTAATCATTGAAGAAAAAAGGCGGGAGGGTGGGGAAAAACAAAGAAAACTTAGGACGGATAAAAAGAACTCTGGAAGGCAATATGAGGATTGATCTTGCAAAATTGGGGAGGAATGAATTATCTTGATGAGAAACACACCGGTTAGGAAAGATATGAAATCACCACTTGACATCGAAGCAATTCGAATTACCATACTCCAAAAAAACAAAGGATGAGGCTTTCGAATTAAGCTGGAAACAAATACATAACCCATTTGCATTTGTTGGAAGGATAATCCTAGGTAACTACTTGAATTCCCACCTAGGAACTTCCAAAATCTTTCTGGTTATGCAATCTGGTCCAACGGATACATGGATCAATTACTGAATAAAACACTCAACTCCTAGCAATAATACTACCCACCAGTGTATCACATCCGTCAACACATAACCAGAGAAATCTCGGAAACTCATCTACCTCAGACCCTCGTAATCACAACGATACTAAACATGGCAGTACATGTGATCCCGCTCCCCAGTACTGGGTGCCGCCACACTCTTCGCACCACGAATAGTATTGAAGCAATTTCGAACATCCGTGTCCTGAGATACTAAGGAAACTGAACGATAGCGATGTGTCAAGAACCCCTTGGAGCTCAACACCCCGGGTCCAATCCATACGTACGGGAGGCACCAAGAACAGAGTTCCGGTCACATCGACATCATAGAGATTCCAAAATACCTGCGTGATCCTAAATTTTTTTTGAGTGAGAAGAGGGTAGAACTAAAATTCCTAAGTCGTAATTCCTCACCAGAGCATAGAAGAGGAGTAAAAAGAATCCTACTCTCCGATATATAACTAGACTCAAAATAGTTTTTTTTCACTAGACTCGACTCGGCCAAAGTTCGATCAATCAAGGGGGCTCCTAGGTCGGTACATGCTCTGATACCAACTTATAATGCCCAAGATGCGATCCTATCCTTATTTTGGCTCGAGGGCCTCGACAGGGATAGAAGAGCATCTCATCGTTTCGCAAGAATGGATATCATTACAAGTACATGTAAAGAAGAGATGAGTATATGGAATTGGCTTACACTCGCCACAAGCTAAATCAAGATCACATTAATACAACAACATATACAATCATCATACAGAAGAGCAGGGTCCGACTACAAACGAAATCAAACGATAAAATGACATCCATACTTGCTATCCCAGGCTGCCGGCCTGGAACCCATCCTATGATCGAAGAAGAAGAAGAAGAACTCCAAATCAAACAAGCATCGTGCTCACGTCAAATCATCACATTACCTGTACCTGCAACTATTGTTGTAGTAATCTGTGAGCCACAGGGACTCAGCAATCTCATTTCCAAGGGTATCAAGACTATTAAAGCTTAATGAGTGAGGTATGGTTAAGTGGTGAGGCTGCAGCAAGCACTAAGCATTTATTTGAGTGGCTAACTTACGAGTACAAGAATAAGGGGGGATAATCGTCGCATAAAAGGACCTGAACTAGTGATGATCTCTAAGAGATCCTGAACACCTACTTACGAGTCAAACATAACTCCACCGTGTTTTCTCTCGGATAAGGACTCATGAGAAGAGACAGTCACGGTTACGCACACGGTTGGTGTATTTTATTTGAGTTTACTTCAAGTTTCCTATGACCGGGTGTTAAACAAAGTTTCCAAGTTGCCACATAAACGCGGGCACGGCTTTCCAAAAGATTTAACCCTGCAGGGGTGCTCCAACTCATCCATCACAAACTAACCACAAGCTGCGTTGGAATTCCTCAACCTTGGGATAACCCGTAGTATTTGCGAAATCCCGATGGAAAATCTCAACTTCGAGATAGCCCGAAGTGTCGTCGAAATCCCGCACACAAGACGTTCGAGAAAGGTAAAACAAATCCAGCAAGGCCGCCCGGCGTACCGACTAAACCCGATAGGAGCCGCGTATCCCGTTCTCAGGGTACGACCAGATGAGCAAGACGTCGGGTTGGCTGAGACCCCGGGTGACCAGGGGGCGCCGGACATCGCTCAGTTTGGACCAACACTCATGAGGAGCACTGGCCCGGGTTGTTGATTAATTATCCACGGGGTCCAGAAAGTCCCTATGCAATTTTATTAGTTATTAGGCAAATGTAGCACCAATGTTGGGCCTTGCCAGACAAGCTTTATCCTAAAATGAAAGTCAAGGGGGTCCCCATAACAACCCCGAGCATGTTAGGAGCGCAAAATATGGAACATAACACCGGTACACAAGTAACTAGGGTGGCAAAAGTGGAACAAAACACCGAGCAAAAGGCCAAGCCTTCCACCTTTTACCAAGTATATATGTGCATTAAATTAAATAGCAATAATATTGTGATATATTAAAAAATGTCCATGTTGGCACATGGAAACAATTGCACCTGCAACTAGCAACACTATAAGAAGGGTTGAGCAAGCGGTAACATAGCCAAACAATGGTGTGCTGGGATGTGGAGGGTTAGAGGCTTTTCATGGCCTTTGGGAGGCTTGACAAGCAAGTGGTAGGTAGCAAGACAAGCGATAGAAACGAGGCATCTAGCATGGCAATGATAGTAGTGGTATCCAGGGAAATGATCATCTTGCCTGAGATCCCGCTTGGAAGAAGAACGAATCCATGAAGAAGACGAGCCAACGTAGTCGAACGAATCCTCACACTCCGAACGCTTGTGGAACTCTATCGAGATGAAGTAATCCAAAACAAACAATCAACACACGATAAACACCACAACATATGCACGACATGATGCACAATCATATATGATGCATGTCCGGTTTACATATGCAAGGCATGGCACGATGCAACAATCAAATAATACAAATTAAGTGAAGCTCAATATGCAACGATTGCATATTGACGAAACTCCATGATCAATTTATTTAGTTCACTCCTGTTTATGTAATCAACAATTTAAATGTTGTTAACCATGGCAAGAGGTGAAGCATGAACAACTACATCATCTAGGCATATTAAATGAGGTCGGAACAACACATAGCATTTCCGAGACGACCTCATATGCATATTATGAATTTGGTCCTGTTTTTCCTAATCACATATTATATTTGTTAAACAGCTAAATAAATGCCACCATGTTATTCTACACGTTTTTCTAAGCAAGTTACATGTGTAAAACATTTGCATCGGAGCTACGGTTATTTAGTTATGAAATAAAGCATTTTAACATGGCATTTAGGCAAAATAATACAAACATCAAGTTTAAACAATTTTAACATGTGTGAAAGTTGCAAAGTATGAATCTACACAAAATTCTAGTCATTTTTCATATATAAAGTATTTTCATCCGATGCACGGTTATTTAGTTATGATATGCATGAAGTTCAAGGGTTTTTCTGCAATTCTGTTAAACCATGGATAATTAAACTAATTCGCCGGGCAGAAAAAAACTATACATGGGCCGAATCTGTCTAGCCCAATTCATAGCAGGGCGCCACACAACTATACTATGACCAGGGCGCAATATAGAGACGCAATAAGGATGGCTAGTGGGCTCACCCAATTGGCCATGGGCCGGCGGAGCTGGGCCGAGGCACTGGTGGCCCACTGCAAAGGCAACTGCTGGGCCTTGCGCGAGCCGGCCACTTGCTCTGGAGGGCTGGTGAGGCGCTCGTTGACCAAGTGGTTCCTGCTCGTACATAGGAAGCAGAAGGCGCAATCAACGGCGGCTCCAGGCGAGGGAGGTCCGGGCGGAGAGAGGCTCACCCCACGCGTGCGACATGCACAAGCGCTCGTTCGGTCAACGGGCACGCTCGCCTCTATGCGAACGTAGAAGGAGCGGACGAACTGGCGCGGATTCTACTTGATCCCCGGCGAACAACGGTACGAAAGGGGAATCTTCTGGAGCGTCGTTCCCGGGCTGTTACAGCAACACATCATTGGATAATAATATGAAGCATAAAGCACCATATTCTAGTAGGGGGTACATTGGGTTACGGGAGAGTGTACTGCTGTAAATAGATGGGGGAAGGTGATGGTGGTGTTGATGAAGACAACAAATTTGTTGGTGTAGATCGCCACCACGCTATTTCCCCTGGCGGCACTCCAGCGCCACCGGGAGAGAGGGGGAGAGTTCCATCTCCTCCTTCTTCCTTGCCCCTCATAGATCACCATGGCTCGCAGAGGGGAGGAACTTCTACGAGATTGGATCTCTCTTTTTGTGTTTCTCTTCTGTTTCGCGTTCCTGTTTTCTGGCGTTTCACCATTTCTTAAATACACGGAGGTCCGTAACTCCGATTGGGCTGAAATTTTGAGGGGATTTTTATCCGGTTATTAGCTTCCTTGCAGCCAAAGGACACCACTAACCAACCTTTGAGGCGCCTATGAGCTTGCCCGGCGTGCCCTACCCCCAGGGCGCGCCTAGCGAGCTCGTGGGCCCCTCGGACATCGTCTGGCGTTGATTTTTTTCCCCAAAAATCACATATATTCCAAAATAAATCTCCATAAATTTTTATCGTGTTTGGACTTTGTTTGATAGGGATTTTTCATGAAACAAAAAACATGCAACAAATAGGAACTGGCACTGGGCACTGGATCAATATGTTAGTCCATGAAAATCTTATGAATTTTTGCCAAAAGTATATAAAAGTTGTAAAATAATGGCATGCATTCAAAAATTATAGATACGATGGAGACGTATCATCTGCCCATCTAGCAGTTGTATGAATTTAGTTTCAAGACCCCAGTCAATCTTGCAAAATCATCTACACTTGTATGGGAAGTTAGTGACATATACTAGGTGGGTTCATCATGGTGAAGCTGTGAACGTCAATGTTACTGACTATGTGGAAGTAGAAGATCACCATCTTGATCTTGCTGATGCTCAGGAGGAATAGGAGGAAGAGGAGGTGGCGGCGGAGCCAGTGAATTACCAACATTGAAACAATGCTACGAAATGCTCACGCATTTTGAGAACTTACACGTGTATAAGAAAAATGGTGGGCCATCATGTTGGAGAAATGCAACCTGGTAGTCAACGCAAGTTGTAAGCTATCAGTATTCTCAGCTATGGTGAGCTTTCTTCAGGTGAAGACATCTTAGCGGATGACCAACAAATCATTTGATGCGATGATGGATGCTTTTCGCCATTGTTTCCTAGCTGTGTCTGAGCTGCCATAAACCTACAATAAAATAAAGAATTTCCTCCGTGTGGTTGGAATTGGATATGATATGATCCATGTTTTTGAGAATAATTGTGTTATGTTCCGAAGATTATGCCAACTTAAGTGAATGCCCAAACTGCAAATCATCAAGATAGAAAGATGGCGATGCTGTGAAGAGGATTCCTCATACGGTTCTGAGATATTTTCCAATTATACCAAGATTGTAGAGGTTGTTTCATGATGTTCAAATAAGATAGGATGTACTGTGGCATGCTAGGAACCTGGAGTACAGAGATCGTAATGTAATGAGCCATCCATCTCATGGTAGTGACTGGACAAGCTTCAATCGGAAACACTCATTTTTTGCTTCTGAGTCGAGAAACCTTAGACTCGTCTTAGCTACAGATGGATTCAACACATTTGGCCACTAGAACACCACATATTACATCATAGCCTTGCTCATCCCAGGTCCAAAAAGTCCTGGAAAGGATTTTGATTTATTCGTGGAGCCTCTTGTGGAGGAACTTCAAAAGCTATGGAGTGGTGTTCTCACTCAAGACCTATTTACTAGGACACCAACTGATTTCTATTTGCGTGCTATTATAATTTGGTGCGCCCGTGATTTTCTGAGTTTGGGCACTATGTCAGGGCGAACGACACATGGTTACAATGCATGTGTTCGCCGTGACAAGAATCCGTTGTCATACCCAATACATAGTAAGGTTTGTTACATTGGACAACATTGTTTCCTTGACAAGGACCACCCGCGTCTTACAAAATACCGAAAACCTATGTTCAAAGCAGTTCATGAAAACCGTGATGCGCCAAAGAGGCTCACCGGCAAGGAGCTGGCGTAGCAATTAGATAAGGTCAGGCATATTATACAAGGAAACCATCGCAATAATGGTAGCAGGGAAAGGAAGCATTGCACACTAGAAGAGAGATCATTGTTTACCCGGAGGGCCACTTTGTGGGACTTGGAGTATTGGAAAGATTTGGATCTGCGGCATAATCTTGATGTGATGCACATCGAGAAAAATATATGTGACAACATTATCAACACACTTCTTAATATTGAAGGCAAGACAAAATATGTCTTAAAATCTAGGATTGATTTGACACACCTGGGAATCAGATCAATTTGCAAGTGGAAGATGATGGTGGATCACCGGATATGGCACCAGATGTGTACGTCTTGGACAAGAAAAAAAGAAAAGAATTCTTCAAGGTCCTATCACGTCTGAGATTCCCACATGGATTTGCTTCCAACCCTGAAACGAAAATCAGTGGAGATGAAAACAATGTACAAGGGTTGAAAACTCATGACTGACACATCCTACTTCAAAGGGTTTTACCTTTTCTCCTTAGAGGATTGGTCCGGCCTGTCTTATACAGAGCAGTTGCAGCGTTGGGACAATTCTTCAGGGAACTCTGCAATAGATATATCAGGATAGATGTTCTAGAGTGTCTTAAAAACAAGATACCAACTATCCTATCAACCTTGAGAAGATATATCCTCCAACCTTATTTCATGTAATGGTGCATTTGGTTGTTCATCTACCTGATGAGGCACTTCTTAGATGCCTAGTACAATATGGATGGATGTACCATATTGAAAGGCATCTAGGCACTTTCAAGGTCTATGTTAGGAATAGAGCTAGGCCGGAGGGTTCCATTGCAGAGGCCTACATTGCTACAGAAGCGTTGACATTCTGCTCAAGATACACTGAAATAGCTGACCAGCCTAGCAAAAAAGTATGCAAAAAAAATCCCGAGCTCAATGTTTTCGATCCTACTGTTCGAGTAACAGGGAAGAATGATAAACCTAAAGATATGGACAAAATGGTTTTGCATGTGTTGAATAACTGTCCTATGATTCTGCCTTATACCGAGTAAGTGCTAAGTACCACAACTTATGAATCTTAATCTACTAAACTTGCAGCACATTCTTATATATTCACATGTTGACGCGATCACTATGTTCTACAACATGTACGAAGAGGAGTTACTAGAGCAAAATCCAAGAAACATTGAGAAACAGGTTAGGGAAGGATTTTCAAAATGGTTGAAGAGTCGTCTAAGCTTTTGAATTGCATTGTCAGTTTTCGTAATATATTGAGTACATAAGATGACCAACTTGTCTATTTTCTAACCATAGGTTAAGAAGATGCAGGATGACAAACATGTAGTTAGTCATACCCTTTACACACTAGCAATGGTGTCGTAATCGGGGCTCCAGTGACCCAAGAAAGGTTTGAACTCTGGGGTGCACCCTCTCCAACCCTGCTCTTTCTTGCTAACCTATGGCGATGCTTCAGCGTGCTTGAGCTTTGGCGAAGAACAAAATACATGGTGGTTTACCCAGGTTCGGGCCACCTCACAGTGTAAAACCCTACTCCTGCTTGTCTGGATTCATTAGGGGTGAGGGTGAGTACAGAGGGGGTTGGTCCCATCTATGGTGGCTGCCCTGCTCCTTTTATCCTGGATTTGGTCCTCTTTCCCCGAAAATATCAGGCGGGAAGGGTTGCCACAAGCGCCAGTTTGAAGGGGAACAAGACTGCAACTTATCCTGACAAAAGTGGTCTTCTCCTGCAAAGGACTCCCTTCGTGACGCGCCAGTGGGCTCAAGGATGACCTCCATCCCGGCGAGCCCCCAGCCTTGGCCTTCTTACACCAAACGGGAAAACTTTGGGTGTTGCTTTGAGAACCGGCATGCTGGCCCAACTCCCTTAGCACCAAAGGTGCAAACCTCCCCATCCGATCCGGCTAGCACGGCTCCAGGCGCCGCTTGGCGTGGCGCGCATCACCCACGTGAGGGCGCAGTGCAGCGAGGCCCTGTTAAGCCACCTTCAACCTATACGCCCCGGGAGGCGGCCTCGCGAGGGCATCCTCTCGAGGCTTGCAGAGGCGCCTCTGACTAAAGGCCTGATGTGGCAGGGGCCCTCACAAAGGCCTCCTCCGTGAAGCCTAGCGGCGGGCCGTACTGGGCCCGTGCCGCGCGTCGTGTCTTGGGCATCAGGCAGACGGGCCTGGGTACCCCCAGTCCCAGGGGCCCGAAGGTAGCCCCCGGGCCCACGATGTGCACGATCCCGCCAGTTGGAGGGGTGAAGCGACGCGAGCCCTAGCCGCCTGTGGGCCAGGCATGACGCGTGACGCATGATGGAACGGGTGACGCCTCCACTTCCCCACGTCGCCTCGACAACCGCCCAGGCTAGCGTAAGGCCCACGCGCAGTACGTGGCCATCGTAGTTCTTCCTCGCTCTGCACCCATGCATTGGAGGCGAGGAGGCGGGGGCCGACCGTTCGCCGAACGCTATTTAAAGGCGGGGGAGGGTCCCCCGCCTCACTTCTCCGCTCCCGCTCTCTGCCTCTTCTTGTCACTGCCCGTGAGGAGGTTTTCCGCTGCTAAGAAGGGGAAGGCCGTGGCGGAGGAAACGGGGGCGCAGACGCCGGCGAGGGGGCGAGGTCATCCTCGTATGCTTGCCGCCGCGCCTGGGGCCCTATTCTGGCCGGTTCTAGTCGGTTCGGTCCACCGCGAAGGGGGTCAGGCCCGCGGCCACAGACGCGGGGGACGAAGTGGCCGCGGTCGTGGTGGGAGGGGCGGCCCTTCCGCCCGGCCGCCCCATCTGTGGAGCCACTCCGCCGACGTGGCTCGGGAGTTCATTGTGGGGATGGATGACCAACCCCGCACCTGGCTCCGGATTTCGGACTCCTTCGCGAGGGACATGGAGGAGAGTGTGCCCCTAGGCCTGTGGCTGCAGCCAGACATCTGCTGCAACGGGTCTTCTTGGATGGCGACAGAATTCAACCCCCTCGGCTTCATGTTCTTGAAGCTGGGGTGGAAGTCGTTCGCCCTCGCCCGCGGCTTCAAGGAAGGGCATGTGTTATACTTCAAGTTGGACGGGGCTCCCACACTCTTTGTGAAGATCTTCGGGAAGGCCGGCGACCGCCTGGATTGCTGCATGGAGAGTGACAGCAGCGGCGACCCCTCCAGCGACGACGGCGGCAGCAGCTCCTCCCTCGGGGGGACGGGGAGCGATGACGGCTCCGACGGCGGCTCCCCAGGCGTCCGCGTCAAGGAGGAAGATTCCGATTGAGCACGGTTGGTGACAGGGCCGGAGTCTCAGCGGCAGCACCGTTCGGGCCCGACCCCTCTTATTTTGCGTTGTCTTCTGTGGTGAACCATGCTGGCCTCGCGGGGGCGTGTAAGAAAAATTGTGGCCCTCGCGCCCTGAATTCCATGCTGTTTCTGGTTAACGATGCATTCGCCCTTGGTAATTCTCTTTTTGCTCGTTCCATTCTCCGTACCTGCCTTAACATTCCTGCATCACTGTAACCCAGCCCCCGAGTCGGACTCAGCCGTAGTTGGTACATCGGGTAGCGACGCGTGGGGCGAACCTCGGGGCGAGAGGATCAGAGCTCAGCAATGGCCCCCGGGGCACGATGCCCGTGGAGTCCCTCTTGACGCGTCAATGGCCCGCGCGAGAGGAGAGTTTTCCGCCTCATTCCCTCTGGGTTGTACCTCCTCGTCTAGCCCCCGGGGGGTCATCGCCCTTCGCGGGCCATGCCCTTGCAATTTGAACCAACCGTCTAGGGTCCCCTCACAAAGCTCCCGGCTTTTCCCTTGCTTTCTTACGAGCCTTGTGTCGTCGGGGTCCAGCCTTTGAGTGAGCCCCGGACGCTAGGGAGTGGGGAGTTCCTGGGGCGAGTGGGGAGACCCTTGAGGCGTGGTGCTTGGGGCCTCTGCCCCTGATGCGCGAGGGAGCCTCGGGGCGACGGCTCCCAAGGGGTTTTAGCGCTTCGGGCTTCGCCTTGTCAAAATGTCGCCATTTGTCGAACGCACCTCAAGAGGTCCTTCAGGCGAAGCTCCCCAGGGGGGAGCCCTTCGCAGGGTGCCCCGTTCCGGGCGCCGCGCGCTTGCCGGTTTGTGCTTGGGCGTCGCGTGAAGAGACCAATCACCCAGAGCTCTTGTGGGGTGACGTGCGCGGGGGTAGGCCCCTGAGCAGGGGCCCAACCCTTGGGGCTGACCAAGCATGAGGACCGTACCCGGCCCCCCGCTCAAGTGAGGCCTAAGGGGGGCCGGCGAGCTGCACTACGGAAGGAGATTCGTCGACTGCCGCGCCAGGCACAATTCGCCCCGGGGGCGACATGGCCCACGGGAGCGTTCTTAACTGGCTTCTCCGCCCGCGCGGGCATGTCAGGGCGTGGGCATGATCATAGCTTGATTGTCCCACCAACGCGGAGCATGGGGCTTCCACTTGGATGTGGGCATAGTCGCGGCTCGACAGTTCCGCCAGCGCGGAGCATGGGGCTTCCACTTGGGCGTGGACATAGCCGCGGTTCGACAGTTCTGCCAGCGCGGAGCATGAGGCTTCCACTTGGGCATGGGCATAGTCGCGGTTCGATAGTTCCGCCAGCACGGAGATTGGGGCTTCCACTTGGGCGTGGGCGGGAGTCCTCCTGAGGCCAAGGGATAGCGCTTCGGGAGGCTCCGGGGCGTGTACAGCCCCAACCTCATTCTTACGTGAGAGGGTCACAGGCGGCGATAAAAGGAGGGGTCGGGAGTTCCAGACACTGGGCTTGGAAACTCCTTCCTATGTCTTCACGCGGTTTGTGCCTAGTTTTTGATTCGGCTGCGAGCTCTCGTGCCCCGCAACATAGGCACAGAACGCGTCGTGCGGCCACCGGAGTGTGGCGCCCGAGGCGACGAAGCGCCTAACCAGCGGTAGCACGAGCCGAGCCGCACCCCACCTATCCACCCGCGACGGTTCCCTGGAAGGGCGAGACACCAAGGACCCTGGTGAGGTGAATTGCACGGGGGGCCAGCCCATGAGCCAAAGCTCGATCAATTGGATTTATCGGCGCTGTAGAGACAGACCCGAGCACAGACGCCTTGTCTAGCCCCCGGTCCTGGGACTGTCGAGGGGGTGGTTGCGAGGGTGCAGCGATTCCAGACGACAATGAGGCATCGAAAACTCAGGGTTTTAAGCAAGCAACATAAACTCAACGAAGGTTAATCGGGTTCATTACATGACGAGGAGGTACCAGCTCGAGGGTAATGCAGCAAATGTGGGGGGCATTTAATTTGAAACAAACCAAAAAGTCACCTGGCGCTCATGCTCCTGTGGGGGCGTGGGACTGCTCGACGGAGCATGATGCGGGAGTTCTGCGGGAGTGCCTGACGGGGTCTAGTCGCACCTCCGCCTGAGGTGCAGGATGTACTCGCGCAGGGTCTCCCCGGGAAGGTGCCACTCCCGCCGCGGGCTGTGGTCGGAGGGGAAGGCGTCGGAGCGGGAGCAGCCATGCACGTCCTTGAAATTGGCGATGAACAGCTCACGGAGCTCGCTCCACGAAGAGACTGATTCCTCGGGCAGGCTCATGAGCCATGAGCGCGCGCCATCCTTGAGGGCAATGGGGAACCAGTTTGCCATGACCTTGTTATTGCCGTTCGCTGCCTTGATGCTCAATGCGTAGAGCTGGAGGAACTCCGTGGGGTCTGGGACTCCATCATAGCGCGGGGGCAGCTTAGGCTCGAACTTGTCGGGCCAAACCACCCTGCACAGCTCGCGAGTGAAGGCTCGGCAGCTCACGCCGTCCGAGGGAGCACCACGTGTGTGGGCGGCTAGGTTCTGGTGCCTGGCCGCCGCTGCACCCTAGATTACCTGGTCTTGGCAATGGCACTGTGACTCTAGCTCGGCGGTGCCTTGAATGGACAACAACTGCTTTTTCCTTGGGGGCAAGGCTTCATGACGCCCGACACCTCCTTCGTCATCTGAGTATCCAATTGACGCAACTTGATAAGCGCGTTCAAGAGAACATGCCGCATCCTTCTCGTCGTAGACAATAGTGATGACACCGCTGCAGCCAGGCATCTTGAGGACGTTGTATCCGTAGTGGACTACCGCCATGAACTTGGTCAGCGCCGGGTATCCCAGGATAGCGTTGTACGGGAGGCAGACATGAGCCATGTCGAAGTCGATGAGCTCGATGCGGTAGTTGTCGCGTGTGCCGAAGGTGACGGGGAGGCTGACCTGCCCCAGAGGAGCGGTGGGGCCACCGGTCACTCAAAAGAATGGCCTGGTCAGCATCAGCTGGTTGTAGAGCACCCGGAGCTTCTGGAAGGTCTCGACAAAGAGCACGTTCAAGCCGGTGCCTCCGTCGATGAGGGTCTTGGGAACCGAGACGTTGCTGATGATGGGAGTGCATAGCATGGGGAGCGCGCCCACAGCGACCGTGGACTTGAGGCTGTCCCTGAAGTCGAAGGAGATGGTGCACTATGGCCACTTGAGGGGCCGCACAGTGCCCGGCCTCGGGAGGGTGGCACCCGCCTCATGAGGGAGCTGCTTGAACAAGTGGTCCGTCAAAGGTGCATAGGCGCCGCCAAGGATACACGCCACCGCGTGAGGCCCCTGGTGCCTCCTGGCTTCCTCGCTAGGTTGGCCATTGGCGCTCCTCTCGGGTGGCGGCGGTCGACGCAGAAGAGCAACGTTGCCCCCACGAGGCTGCCCACGGCGGGCGTTCTCACGGGGTCCGCCGTGCCCGTCACCCCCTCGGGGCTGCCCGCGTTCATCCTGTTTCCTCGCGCGGTTGCTCCGGCTGCCTCTGGGCCGGTGCCGCGCCCGCCACGGCCTGGGCGCTGGCTAGCGCGCTCGCCGCGGGGGGGCTTGAGTGCCCGGAAGTCTTCGGTACTGTGGGTGCACACGTTATGGTAAGCGTAGAACGGGCTGGGGGCGCACCCCTGCTCGGGTTCTGCCCCGGGGACCCGGAGGAGGGCGCGGGGCAGGCCACGCGGGCACGCGCCGCACGCAGGCTCATCCGGGCCGCTCCCGCGCGCCACTTTCTCAGCGTGAGGCGATGAAGGGCGGAGCTGGAGCGCGGGAGGGGGGGCAGGACCCCTCCGGCGGCGGCGACGAGCTCGGTGATGTGGTTCAACCAGGCGTCGTGGCCACCATCCGTCGGGCGGTGGCGAAGCAGTTCGCCCGCCATGAGCAGCGCGTCCTGCACATTCAGATCCCCGAAGCAACCAAGGGGGGAAGGAACCGTGGCGATGTGGGCGCCTTGCCGCACAGGAGGGCGTGAGGAGTCTTGCTGTTCGCGGGCAGCCGGGTTGGCAACAACGGTAGCCGCGGTGCCGGCAAGGCGGCGACGGCCGCCCGCCGCCCAGCGCCTGCTGCGTACTCGGCGAGCTTCAGCCATGGGGTTGGCAAGGACGGATCCGAAGCGGAGCTGGAGAACTGCGGTGCACCCCTACCTGGCGTGCCAAATGTCGGAATCGGGGCTCCGGGGACCCAAGAAAGGTTCGAACTCTGGGGTGCGTCGGCTCACCAACCCTGCTCTCTCTGTCTAACCTACGATGATGCTCCTACATGCTTGAGCTTGGGGGAAGAACAAATAACACAGTGGTTTACCCAGGTTCGGGCCACCTCGCGGTGTAAAACCCTACTCCTGCTTGTCTGGATTTCTTAGGGGTGAGGGTGAATACAGAGGGGATTGGTCCCTTCTATGGTGGCTGCCCTGCTCCTTTTATCCTGGCTTTGGTCCTCTTCCCCCAAAAATATCAGACGGGAAGGGTTGCCACAAGCGCCAGTTTGAAGGGGGACAAGACTGCAGCTTATCCTGACAAAAGTGATCTTCGCCTGCAAAGGACTCCCTTCGTGACACGCCAATGGGCTCGGGGATGACCTCCATCCTGGTGAGCCCCCAGCCTTGGCCTTCTTACACCAAATGAGAAAACTTTGGGGGTTGCTTTGAGAACCGGCATGGTGGCCCAGCTCCCTTAGCACCAAAGGGGCAAGTCTCCCCATCCGAGCCCGCTGGTACGACTCCAGGCACCGCTTGGCGTGGAACGCGTCACCCACATGAGGGTGCAGGGCAGCGGGGCCCTGTTAAGCCACCTTCGACCTATACGCTTCGCGAAGCCCCCGTGGAGCAATCCCGGGAGGCGGCCTTGCGAGGGCGTCCTCCCGAGGCTTGCGGAGGCGCCTCTGGCTAAAGGCCTCACGAGGCAGGGGCCCTCGCAAAGACCTCCTTCGCGAAGCCTAGTGGCGGGCCATACTGGTCCCGTGCCACGCGTCGTGTCTTGGGGCTCAGGCAGACAGGCCTGGGTACCCCAAGTCCCAGGGCCCCGAATAATTGGTCCTAATACTCGGGTAAGACATTATGCATCTTGTATTGTTGGAGATGGGTGCTACAACACCCTTGCACGCGATGAAGGCAGGAAGACACAAAATAGTGCCATCATGAGCATGGCTACACACAAGGATGCGACAACTAAAATGTATGCTAACATAACAGACATTGTTCAGTTGTAGTATATCTCCAGTTTCAAGGTTCATCGATGTGTGGTTCTATTTTGTTGTCGTTGGTATAACCAGTTTAGCAAGATCTCAAAACCCAAAGCTGATGACTATTTCAAAGCCATCAATGTCAAGGTGCCATACTGCACCGATGAGCCTTATATTTTGGAAAATCAAGAACCACAACTAGTTTTCTTGGAAGACACGTTTGAAGGTAACCAAGACTGCAGAGTATTGCAGAAGTTTGAGTAGAGGAATTCGTGTAATGAAGTTGCAGAACAAAATGATGCTTACACTGCTAGTGATGTAGAGGCTTCCGCAAATGTTTATGATATGTTTGAGGACCACCACATCAATAAGCTTGGAGAAAAGATTCCTTGTCGGGGTGTGGAAGTAGATGAGTTGATCAGAAAGAAGCCAATGATCGAGGACATTGATGTTGAAGAAGATGCCACCGGGGGAATTATGATTCAGGCTGATACACATGGTGAAGATGTTGATGCTGCTACTCGGGATGATGATTAGAGTGCTTTTATTGTATTTTTCTATGAGAAGATGACTTATTATTTGTGTGAATTTGAAGGTTGCTAATTGTATGACAACTTAAACCTAATGAAGTTGTTGTTTAGTATTTTGCAGTGAGAACATCACTTATTATGTATGTTGATTTGTGGTTGGTGATTGTATGACAACTGAAACATGATGACATTGTTGTTTAGTACTCGTATTTTGATGTGAAACTTCTGGTTGATGATTGTATAACTACAATTTAGCTGACGACAGTTTGTTGTAGGGCTGCAATTTGATGTACGTCTTGCAATGGGAAACAAAGCTGACCCGACAAGGCCTTTGCTAATTTATTTATTTATTAGCAAAAGGGGATACCCCCCGATTTCCATTAATAAAAATCATTAGATGTTCACCACACTAGGCACCTAGGCTGCTAAACATGTTTCATTCTTACTAGATTCAGCAAAGTGCTCATGCCAGAGCCACTGAATACATCACGAGTGCTACATACATTGCAAATAAAGAGACAATCATCCTAAAGAGCTCAACGATCTTGCCCATTATATTTACAAATGCATCATCTCCTCATTGCTGGCAAGGCCATTCAACAGTTGTTGCTTGGCCATGATATGGTGAACTGCATCTTTAAACTTCTGCTATGCATCTTCCTCTTCTGTTGTTCCTTCAGTTACTTGTCCAACACCCCAACCTCCTGGCATTGTGATTCCTCGTCTAACTAAATAATAAGCATAGTTTTGCTCCCCCCAAATTAGCAACTTTCCAAGAAATAAAAATCACAAGAATCTTCCCTTTTCTTCACTAAACAAATTGATAGATCATCAACCAAACTCAAAAAATTTGCACCCGAAAGCAGGCGAACAACTTAACCATGCTACCCCATGATTTGGGAATTTGTAGAAGACTCAGCCAGGATTGAGGATTGTAGTTGAGACGCGGCCGACGACTCTGCATGATTTCTAGCAGTCGCACCACACCAACGACAACGGGGTGCTATGAGCAACCAACTATGATGAGCATGCCGATGGGGGTGTGATAAGACCCACATTTGTACGGGTGGCAACTTCGCGCACATTTGGTTGTTAGCTTGATTCCCTGCAGAAGAGCAGGTGGATGAGCCAGCGGACAAGGTTGTTGCTTCCAGAGTGTAACGCCCAAGATGCGGTACTATCCTCACCCGGACCCAAAGCCTTGCTAGGGATAGAAGCGCATCTCATCATTTCACAAGAATAGATATAATTGCAAATACATGTAATAGAAGAGGAGAGTATAAGAGTTGGCTTACACTCGCAACATACTACATTACATAAATCATACAATCATCCATACAAACATCCAGAAGTGCACGGTCCGACTACAAACGAAATCAAACAATAAAAGCAAAGGATATCTATCTTGCTATCCTAGGCTGTGAAAGCACATATGCTCCCTTGGTGGTTTTGATAATTCATGACAACATACATTGTCTCTTGGACTAATATTTCTACCTAGTTTATTTCAAGAAAAGTCCAATGATGGGATGGCTATAAGTTGTGAGGAGATACCCCAAGATGCAAGGAATGGATTGGCAAAGCTTCAAGCTAGAAGACTCTCTTTTTACTTTGTGAGAAATCACTTTGAGTCCATAGGAAAGCCAATACTATTAAAAGGGGGTAAGGTATTGTTGGTGAACAAATTGCTCCACGTGCACAAGTGACAGCCACCAAAAACACCCACAAGCTCTCCCACAAAATCTCTATCTAAACCCAACTTCACAAAATCGGTGCCACCAACTTTTGATTCGGCCCTACCGATTTTCTACCCATGATAGAACCCTAGCCAAACCCTAGCTCTTCGGTACAACTGAGACTCCATCGGTGCAACCGAGTTTCAGTGACCAACCTTCTGGTGTCCCAATTCATAAAATCGGGATTTTCGAGTTTATGCTTCGGTCTCACTGAGTTTTGGGAACTGCCCTCGGCCGCTGGTTTCGGTACCACCGAGAGTTCCATATCGGTCTCACCGAGATTCCGAAAGTTGCCACATTTGTGACATATCGGTAGAACCGAGTTTGGCTTCGGTTTCACCGAGATGGCCAATTATGTTGTAACGGTTGGATTTTTGGAGATGCTTATATATACCCCTCCACCACATCCCACTCGCAAGAGAAGCACTCGGAACAGTTCCCCACTTCCTATATCCAAATTTGGAGATGCCTATATGGATCTTGATTTCTAGCCTCCCCAAGTTGCTTTCCACCCAATCAATCCCTTCCACCAAGCCAAATCTGTGAGAGAGTGATTGAGTGTTGAGGAGTCTATCATCTTGAAGCACAAGAGCAAGGAGTTCATCACCATTATCAAGCCTATTACCTTTTGGAGGGTGGTTCCTCCTAGATTGGTTAGGTGTTGCTTGGGAGCCTCCTACTTCGTGTTGTGGAGTTGAACCAAGAAGTTTGTACGGGCAAGGAGATTTCACTAAAAGGTCCAAACCTCATACTTGTCTTATTGCAAAATCTTCTAAAGGCTGGCTTTGGCATAGAAGACTAGGACATGTTGGTATGCGTAATCTAGACAAGCTCATCAAAGGTGATCATATTCTTGGTGTTAAAGATGTTATCTTTGACAAAGATAGACTTTGTAGTGCTTGTCAATCCGGAAAACAAGTAGGTGGAAGTCATCCCGTAAAGAATATCATGACTACTAGGAGACAACTCGAGTTGCTTGATATGGATCTTTTTGGTCCCAACGCTTACAAAAGCCTCGGTGGAAATTCCTTTGGTCTAGTTATAGTTGATGATTTTTCCAGATTTACGTGGGTATTCTTTCTTGATGATAAGTCACAGGTACAAAAGATCTTCAAGAACTTCGCTCGCAAAGCCCAAAATCAGTTTGGAGTGAAGATCAAGAAAGTCAGAGCGACAACGGATCGGAGTTCAAGAACGCAAATGTAGACACCTTTCTTGACGAAGAAGGGATTCTACATGAGTTCTCGGCTACGTACATGCCTCAACAAAATGGAGTTGTTGAGAGGAAGAACCGAACTCTTATTGAGATGGCAAGAACAATGCTAGACAAATACAAGATGCCAAGACACTTTTGGGTGGAAGCCGTGGAAACAACTTGTCATGCCACAAACCGACTCTATCTTCACAAGCTTCTCGGTAAAATGGCATATGAGCTACTCACCGGTAACAAACCCCAAGTTGGATACTTTCGGGTATTCGCCTCCAAGTGTTACATTCTTGATAAGCATCGTCGTTCAAAATTTGCTCCAAAATCTCATGAAGGTTTCCTACTCGGTTACGGATCAAACTCTCACACTTACCATGTCTACAACCACTTCACTCGAAAAGTTGAAGAGACGGTAGATGTGAAGTTTGATGAATCTAATGGTTCGCAAGTCGAACAATTGCCAAATGATGTAGGAGATAAGGAACCTTCGGAAGCTATCCAAGACTTGTCTATTGGCAAGATTCGTCCCATGGAGGTGAAGGAAAGTACTTCGTCAACTCAAGTGGAAGCCCCTACTTCACATCAAGGTGAACCTCAACACGACATGGAGGCATCCACAAGCGGTACACGACAAGATGAAGAGGAGGAAGAAGTTCATCATGATGATCCACCGCAACCACCTTCACCACCACCTCAAGGCAACGACACCTTCAACAACAACGATGAAGAAGATGATGTTGAAGAAGCTCCACCATCCAACAAGCAAAAGCTACCCCGAGTTCGAGCAAGAGTGGACAAAAATCATCCTCTAAATCAAATCTTTGGTGACATACAAACCGGGAGGATAACTCGCTCTAAAACTCGACTAGCTAACTTTTGTGAGCATTATTCATTCATATCTAGTATTGACCCCTTGAAGGTAGAAGAAGCTCTTCAGGATCCGGATTGGGTGAACGCTATGCACGAGGAACTACACAACTTCGAGAGTAACGAAGTGTGGACACTTGTGGAGAAGCCCAAGGATGAGCAAAACATCATCGAAACCAAATAGGTGTTTCGGAACAAACAAGATGAAGACGGTCAAGTCGTACGCAACAAGGCGCGTCTCGTGGCTCAAGGCTACACCCAAGTCGAAAGTATGGACTACGGTGAGACCTATACACCCGTTGCTAGACTTGAAGCTATCCGCATTCTTCTTGTTTATGCTAATCACCATGATATGACGCTTTATAAAATGGATATTAAAAGTGCATTTTTAAATGGTGAGATTGAAGAAGAGGTCTATGTTAAGCAACCCCCTGGTTTTGTGAATCCTAAGAAACCTAATCATGTCTACAAGCTTCGTAAAGTTCTTTACGGACTTAAGCAAGCCCCACGTGCTTGGTATAAATGCTTAATGAAGTTTCTCATTGAAAAGGGTTTTGAAATTGGTAGCGCAACCTTATTCACTAAGAGAGTTAATGGTTTATTATTTGTGTGCCAAATCTATGTGGATGATATTATCTTTGGATCTACTAACCCACAATTTAGTGAAAGATTTGGAAGGTTGATGTCCGAGAAGTATGAGATGTCCATGATGTGTGAGCTGAAATTTTTCCTTGGTTTGCAAATCAAGCAAACGTGAGAAGGAACTTTCATCTCTCAAACCAAGTATACCAAGGACATGATCAAGAAGTTCAACATGCAAGAGTGCGAAGGAATGAAAACTCCTATGCCTACGAGTGGACATGTTGATCTTACCAAGGAGGACGAACCGGTTGATCAAAAGGTTTATCAATCTATGATTGGTTCATTGCTATATCTATGTGCCTCCCGTCCCAATCATGATTAGTGTTCGCATGTGTGCTAGATATCGGGCTGCTCCTAAAGAGTGTCATCTTAAGGCCGTGAAAAGAATTGTGAGATACTTGATATATACACCAAACTTTGGCATATGGTATCCCAAGGGATCTTCTTTTACCTTCTTGGCTATTCCGACTCGGACTATGCCGGAGACAAGGTTGATAGAAAATCCACCTCGGGTACTTGTCAATTTCTTGGTAGATCTCTTGTGTCTTGGTCCTCCAAGAAACAAAACTCCGTATCTCTATCTACTGCCGAAGCGGAATACATTGCCGCTGGATCATGTTGTGCTCAATTGCTATGGATGACTCAAACTCTTAAGGACTATGGCATACATGTGAGACATGTACCATTGTTATGTGACAATGAAAGTGCAATCAAAATTGCTCATAATCCCGTGCAACATTCTCAAACTAAGCATATTCAAGTTCGACATCACTTCATTCGTGATCATGTTGCCAAAGGAGATATCAATCTCAAACATGTTCGTACTGAAAAACAATTGGCTGATATCTTTACTAAGCCACTTGATGAGAAAGTGTTTTGTCACTTGAGGAGTGAGTTGAACATCCTTGATGCTTCAAACTTCAGCTAGACTCACTCGGTTGCATGCAAGGGCATGAGATTACATGATACTTCCATGATACACTTGACATGTTATCTTATACCATGGAAATATATGCCCCCTTGTATTGCAACTAATCTTTTGTAGGTACTTGGAAGAACTTCATTCCACAAGATTGCCAACAACTCCAATCATAAGCAATCTTGTCATGACCAAGTACCCACAACTCTACTTGTTGATGGAAGGAAGAAGACAACCCAACCATATCCTTGACATATATTTGATGTGATCACATTTGCTAATTCTCAATTTATATCATGTCAAATGTATATATCTTGTTCTTCCTTGCATGACTAACCCATGTAGGTGAAAAAAGAACCAAAACAAACAAGGATTGCTCCCAACTCAAGATGATATTCATCAACATCGAGCATCCACAACAAGTTCTTCTACATGCTATGTCATCAACATCACTCAAAGGTATGTACTCATATGCTTGAAAAATCTTTACTCCAAGACATGAGATAAAGCAACTCAAGTGAAATGAAAACATTAAAATGCTTAATCGAAAAATGGTAACCCCATTTTGAGCTTAACGATGAGTATGACCTATGATCAAGTACTCTTGCTTGGCTCCTAAGTCAATATACTCTAATATAGGTGACCTAGTCACCGACCATCATCTTGATGAAGCTTCCAGTGTGGTTCATTCTATATTTGCAAGATTTCTTGGAACCACTCAAATCTTCTCTAGTTGATATTTCTTTGTAAAGTCTTTTGTATTTCCTTTGAAGTTTTTCTACATTTTAATACAAGTTTTCCAAACTCATTTGCAAGTTTCTAAAACATTGCCAAGTTTCTGTTTACTCCTCGGAGTCTCCGACTCAAACCACTTAGTTTCACCGATTTAGCAGATAAGCTGTATGACCACAATTCGGTTCCACCGACTCGTTTGTCTCGGAGCCACCGATTTTGACTTCTTCTATGGTTTGTGTTCATATTAGCAAATCCTTATTTCTTCGGTGACCCCTTTGATATATATATATATATATATATATATATATATATATATATATATAAAGGGGGGAGAAACTATATTCTAGGATCCCTCACTCAGAAGTCTTCCCAGCTCTCAGATCAGCGTAAAAGGAAGAAATTGTTCTCTATGATTCCTCAGTCTTAAATCTCTACGATTCTCACTTTTCCTTGAACCCTACATTCTATGACCCTTGTTCTCAAGGACCCCTTCTGACTCCATGATCCCTATGTATGACCCTGTGTATGGACCTTTTTGTAAATTAATGCCAAAGGGGGAGAAATACCAAAGCTTCAAATGCTAAGGGGGAGATACATGCTTCAATGCAAAGGGGGAGATACAATCAAGGGGGAGAATATCAAAGCTTATGCTTACATAGACAAGGGGAGAATACCAAAGCAAGGGGAGAAGTTTCATTGTTTCCCAAAGGAGAGAGAGCATGCCTAATCTTGTTCTAATTTGATACTCTTATTTGTTATTTTCATGTTAGACTTGTCTCACCCTATCCAATCCCAATATCTACATGCTAAGATTCAGGGGGAGAGGATGACCTATTATTTCACATCTAGGGGAGAAAGTTATAAATGATCTTGGAGACGTATCAATCTTAAGGAATGCTATATTCTATACGTTCTCCATATCTTGGTACTGTTGAGTTCTATTGCATTTTTGGTATGTAAAACACTCTTGTGTTCCCTAACATTGTTTTCTCAAGTGTGCTTCTACTATTAGGATGCTCAAGAACTCAAGGTAAGTATATGCATCATATCCTTTCTCAAGATGATCTCTTGCTTCTTGCACATATTGTTTGCAAGAGTGAAGTCTTGAAAAAGGATGTAACTCATTCACATATATCTGATGCATATAGCGAAGATACACATGACTCATCATATCCCTTCTACTATATGTGTGTCCATGCATTCCAAAGCAACTATCCTCAAAAGGATTGCACACATTTAGGGGGACCATATGTTAGTCATGTGTCTCTCAAAGTCTTCATTATATCTTTGCATATCTTTATTTCAAGCTTTGATTGTATGTTGTCATCAATTACCAAAAAGGGGGAGATTGAAAGCACATATGCTCCCTTGGTGGTTTTGATAATTCATGACAACATACATTGTCTCTTGGACTAATGTTTCTACCTAGTTTATTTCAGGAAAAGTCCGATAGTGGGATGGCTATAAGTTGTGAGGAGATACCCCAAGATGCAAGGAATGGATTGGCAAAGCTTCAAGCTAGAAGACTCTCTTTTTTACTTTGTGAGAAATCACTTTGAGTCCATAGGAAAATCAATACTATTAAAAGGGGGTAAGGTATTGTTGGTGAACAAATTGCTCCATGTGCACAAGTGACAGCCACCAAAAACACCCACAAGCTCTCCCATAAAATCTCTGTCTAAACCCAACTTCACAAAATCGGTGCCACCAGCTTTTCATTCGGCCCTACCGATTTTCAACCCATGACAGTTCCCTAGGCAAACCCTAGCTCTTCGGTACAACCGAGACTGCATCGGTGCAACCGAGTTTCAGTAACCAACCTTCTGGTGTCCCAATTCATAAAATCAGAATTTCCGAGTTTATGCTTCGGTCTCACCGAGTTTTGGGAACTGCCCTCGGCCACTGGTTTTGGTACCACCGAGAGTTCCATATCGGTCTCACCGAGATTCCGAAAGTTGCCACATTTTTGGCATATCGGTAGAACCGAGTTTTGCTTCGGTTTCACCGAGATGGCCAATTATGTTGTAACGGTTGGATTTTTGGAGATGCCTATATAAACCCCTCCACCATAGCCCACTCGCAAGAGAAGCACTCAGAACAGTTCCCCACTTCCTATATCCAAATTTCCGAGAGAGAACCACCTACCCTTGTGTTGAGATCAAGATCATCCACTCCAACCATATGGATTTTGATTTCTAGCCTCCCCAAGTTGCTTTCCACACAATCAATCCCTTCCACCAAGCCAAATCTATGAGAGAGTGATTGAGTGTTGGGGAGTCTATCATCTTGAAGCACAAGAGCAAGGAGTTCATCACCATTATCAAGCCTATTACCTTTTGGAGGGTGGTGCCTCCTAGATTGGTCAGGTGTTGCTTGGGAGCCTCCTACTTCGTGTTGTGGAGTTGAACCAAGAAGTTTGTACGGGCAAGGAGATTACCTACTTCGTGAAGATCTACCCATAGTGAGGCTAGTCCTTCGTGGACGGAAGCCGTTATGGAATAGTCAAGGTTGCTACTTCGTGGACCCTTATGGGTGGAGCCCTCCGTGGACTCTCGCGACCGTTACCCTCCGTGGGTTGAAGACTCCATAAACGTGGATGTACGATAGCGCCACCTATCGGAACCACGGGAAAAATCCTTGCGTCTCCAAATTGCGTTTAATCTTCCTATCTCTACTCTCTCTTACATGTGCTTGTCTTACTTTCCTCTGCCATACTTGTTGACTAGCATGTGTAGGGTGCATTAGACTTGTTATAATTGCTAAATCTTCCCACCAATTAACTTGGGAAAATGTTAGATTTTAATTCTTGCAAGTAGTCTATTCACCCCCCTCTAGACGTCTCTTTTATCGATCCCTTCAGGCTGCCGACCAAGTATCCCTCCTACTCGTTTGGATAGGTTATGTACATGCACCCACGCTCCTCGTCATACTCCCACTGGAGCTGGGAAGCATCAACTGGGTCAATCTCATCTGTACATGTACCTGTAGTAATCTGTGAGCCACGGGGACTCAACAATCTCATTAACCCAGGTACCGAGACTATCTAAGCTTATGGGCGATGTATGGTTAAGTGGTGAGGTTGCAACAACACTAAGCATATATTTGAGTGGCTAACTTACGAGTACAATATTAAGATGAGAATCTATGCATGTCGTACGAGTACTAGTTATGATCAATAAGTGATCCTGAGCCCCTACTTACGAGTCAAACATAACCCCACCGTGTTCTCTTTCTGAACTCCCTCAAAAAGAGACGATCACGGTTACGCACACTGTTGGTGTAATTTAATTGAGTTTACTTCAAGTTTACTATAACCGGATGTTAAACAATTCCCAAGTTACCCCATAACCGTGGGCATGGCTCTCAGAAAGATTTAACCCTGCAGGGGTGCTCCAACTCATCCATCACAAACTAGCCACAAGCTACGGTGGAAAACCTCAACGTCGAGATAGCCCCAAGTATCCTCGGAATCCAGGTGCACAAGACATTCGAGATGGGTAAAACAAATCCAGCAAGACCGCCCGGCAGGCTAGATCCCAATAGGAGCCACGTGTATGTCTTTCTCAGGGCACTACTAGATGGGCTAGACGCCGGGTTGGCAGAGACCCCGGGTGACCAGGGGGCGCCAGACATCGCCAAGGTGGACCAACTCTCATGAGGAGCACTGGCCCGGATTGTTGATTAATTATCCACGGGGTAGCTAAGCCCTATGCATTTTTATTAAGTTGTTAAGCAACCGTAGTATCAATGTTGGGACTTGCCGGAAGAGTTTTATCCCAAAATGATTATCAAGGGGGTCCCCATAACAACCGAAAGCATGTTAGGAGTGCTCAATATGGAACATAACACCGGTAAATGGAAACTAGGGAAGCAAAAGTGGAACAAATCACCGAGCAAAAGGACAAGCCTTCCACCTTTACCAAGTATATATGTGCATTAAATTAAATAGCAATAATAATATGATATCCCAAGATATCCATGTTGTCACAAGCAAACAACCTGCACCTGCAACTAGCAACACGATAAGAAGGGCTGAGCAAGCAGTAACTTAGCCAAACAATGGTTTGCTAGGATGTGGAGGGGTTAGAGGCTTATCATGGAAATGTTGGGAGGCTTGACATTCAAGTGGTAGGTAACGAGACATAACCATAGAAGAGATACAACTAGCATAGCAGAAATAGTAGCGGGATCCGGGTATGATCATCTTCCCTAGAGGGTCTTCAGTCGGACAAAGAACTGGCTCCTCGTAAGTGTTCTCGACAGGATCCTCGAACTCAGTCTGGAACTACCCACAAGAAGAAATAACAACAAATAAACATACAACCAAGGTAATATGCACAATCAAGGATGATGCATTTCCAATTTAATGTATTTAGAATGGCAATCCTATTCTAGTCATATTAAATGAAGCCTTGATCCATGTGGAGCATGGATCAAGTGACACTTCAATGCAAACTATTAATACTTAGCAATCTGGACAGAACAGCAACATGAGTTATTTTGAGATGCATGAACATGGCAAAAATGAATTCTATGCATGAAATCAATGCAAATGAATATGAAGAACGTTGGAATCGGAGTTACGGAACTCTCGGGGCACTCACGATGAGATACGGAAGGAAACGATGACAAAACATGATTTGAGAGAGGCTATGGGAAATTCCTTAGTACCCCAAGTACGCCACTAGATTGGAAATGAAATTATAGATGAAATGGCCTAAAGATCATGAAAACCCAATGTATAGAACTCACACAAAGTTCAAAAAGAATATGCAATGCAATATGTCTAAAACAACAACATAGCATTTTGTTCACATCAAAACCACAAGCTACAGGAACTTAAAATGCACAAACAATGCACGGGGTAGTAGCATATAACATACAGTTCATTTCGTCAGAAGGAATCATACTCGAAAGAGTCATGGATCAATTGGTAGGATGCTCACAACATGACTATAAAACATAGCATTTAGGGGCTTGGTGAAAATAACAGATTTTTCATAAAAAGTTTTAACATGAAGGCATATTGACAACAAGAAATACATGTGCTACATAACTTACCATGGCATGAAAATTCAGAACATGGTAGTTGACATAATGAACTTCATTTCATCCAACATGAGAATGGTCAAAATATGCACATAAACATGGCTAGCATCAACACAAAAAGGCTATCTGAAACAAACAGATTCTCAAACATAGTGAAAATCACAGGGTGCAAAGAGCAGCATTTTTTAACAGATATGCATGTTTGACAACAGAAATAACTATGATGCAAATCCTGTTCATGGAAGCTACTAGCACAAGATGATAGTAAACAACGTGCTTTCAAAAACACTCCAAGGGAGCAACATAAAAGGGGCTATAGATCAATGGCTATTCACATGACAAAATAGAAAAAATATAACAGTTTCAGACTTGGAATTATTTTGGCATCTCAAAATAGCAACATTATAAAGGCATGTTTGCATGGTAATAACAGTAGTTTAACATGGTTTTCATGGCAATACAAAAATACTAGGAGCAAGTCCACATGACAAAGGGCATATCTCATGTTCAAAGTTAATTCATAGGGTGCATGGATTAAATCACAAAAAAATGATAAAATGACTGAAACAATAAAAATGACATGCACACAAACTTTCTCAAAAGCCATAAATAATGCCAAGGATGGATTAGTTGGACTTTTCTACCCCATTTTCATATATAATATGTATATGTTGTTGTAGGAAAATTCTCGCAAATTTGATAAACCGAAAACTGCCATAAAAGGAAACCTAGTCATATTCCAGATCTGGCATATGACGAAAATTAAAAAAAATGAAAAACAAAAAAGAAAAGAAATCAAAAGGGGAGGAGGCTGGGATCAAACACAGAACCTCCTGGATCGGGAGCGAGGAGGTTGACCACTACGTTACTGCTGCTAAGTGTTTGAACAAAAGGAGGAAGATGTGCTATTTGAATAGGATCAAAGGTCAAGCCTTGATTTTTCCCATGAACGAATAGAGGTTGCCAGCGACGATGGCTATTGGAAACAGCGGCAGCCGCTAGGGGTTTGGACCCGCGTCGGGTGAGAGGAATCTAGGCACGGGGAACTGGAGGATGCGCTCACACGGAAGTTCGAGCGCAAGACCGTGCTCGTCTCGGGCATGACACATCAAGGCGAGCGGCGGCAGCAGCTCGACACGCACGGACGCGGCGACAAAGGCGTGCGGGCGCGGTGCAAGCACAAGGGCCGGTCATAGGAGCCCAACGCGGGAGCTTGAGCTCTCTGACATGGCCGTTCATGGCGGACAGGGCCTCGGGCGCGATGGAAAACAACGGCTACGACAACAAATCAGACCGGAGAGGGACTCTTGGGACTGACTGCTCACCGAGAATACCTTAGGACTTGGATATGGGGTCGGGGATGTGACAGAGAGGGCGGAGGAGCTCGCTAACCGATCCACGGGGGCTCTCGGTTCGTGACGGAGACGACGCCAGAGCGGGTGCTGTGGAGGGGCCTCCATTCGGCTAACGCCGGAAATCTGTCAAGGGGCACACCGGGGTCCTGGAAGACATGACGGAGGGGCGGAGGAAGCCGGCCAGAGGCGAGGACAACGACGGCGATGGGCAACGTGGCTTCTGTTCCTCTCTGAACATCGCTAAAACTCTCTGTTTGAAACTTACCAGGAAGAAGCAAGGGAAGGGAAGAGAGGTGGCGGCGGTGCGAGGAGGGAGGGTGGAGGAGAGGGAAACCTAGGGGTGTCCAGGGCTTTATAGGATGGGGCTAGATGGCGTTGGTTCCGCGTCCATGCTCTTGATACATCTCCAACGTATCTATATTTTTTGATTGTTCTTGCTATAATATTATCATTCTAGGATGCTTTTGGGCATTTATTTGCCAATTCATATTATTTTTGAGCACTAACCTATTAACCTAGTGCCCAGTGGCAGTTGCTGTTTTCTGCATGTTTTTGGCTTTTCACGTTTACAGTACCAAACGAAGTCCAATTTCCATGAAACTTTTTAACAATTTTTCTGGACCAAAAGAACACCTGGAAGCTTCGGGAGAAGACCGGAGGCCGCACGAGGCAGCCACCACCTAACAGGGCGCACACAGGGGTGGTGGCCGCGCCGTGTTGGGTCGTGGGACCCCCTCTCGTCTCCCGACGTCCCTCTCTGGCCTATAAATTGACATAAATTCCAAAAACCCTAGGAGAGCTCCCAAAACACTTTTTCCGCTGCCGCAAGTCTCTGTTCCGCCATGTGCCATCTGGGGCCCTGTTCCGGTGCCCTGTCGGAGGGGGGATCGATCACGGAGGGCTTCTTCATCAACCTCGCTGCTCCCATGATGATGTGTGAGTAGTCTACCACAGACCTATGGGTCCATAGCTAGTATCTAGATGGCTCTCTCTCTCTCTCTCCATGTTCTTCAATACAAAGTTCATCGCATCTTCGCGATGATCTATTCGATGTAATCCCTTTGTGCGGTGTGTTTGTTGGGATCCGATGAATTGTGGGTTTATGTTCAGATTATTCATGAAATTTTTTGATTCTCCTCTGAATATCTATTTGATTCTTATTTGCATGATTATTATAGCTTCGTAAATCTCTCCGATCTATTGATTTGGTTTGGCCAACTAGATTGATCTATCTTCAGTGAGAGGGGTGCGTTGTAGTGGGTTCAATCTGGCGGTGCTCTATATCCTAGTGACAAAGTAGGGGACAAGGCACATCTCTGTATTGCTACCACTAAGGATAAAACGATGGTCTTGATTCATATTAATTGGATTTTCTTTGTCTACATCATGTCATTGTTCTCCAAGCATTACTCTGTTTTACTTAATACTCTAGATGCATGCTGGATAGCGGTCGATGGGTGGAGTAATAGTAGTAGGTGCAGGTAGGAGTCGACCTACTTGCTTATGGACGTGATGCCTATATACACATGATCATTACCGTGAATATCACATAACTATGAGCTTTTCGATCAAATGTCCAACTATAATTTGTTTACCCACCGTATGCCTACTTCAAGAGAGATGCCACTAGAGAACACTATGGCCCCTGGGTCTATTCACTTATATATTTGCAAACGTTATTATTTCCTTGCTGCCATTATTTACTTTTTGTTTATTTGGCAATTTATATTTATCCTACTATCAACTACACTACTTATCCACCTGCAAGTAACGAGTTCAAGGGGCTTGACAACCCTCTTGCCCGCGTTGGGTGCAAGTATTTGCTCTTTTCTGTGTAGGCGCTGAAGACGGGAGTTGCGTGGTCCTCCTATTGGTTCGATAACCTTGGTTCTCACTAAGGGAAATACTTATCTATACTGTGCTCTTCGTGGAAAAACCCAACACAGATCCCAAGTATCAGGAAGGATTTCTGGCGCCGTTGCCGGGGAGTATCACCAAGTTACTATCAAGTACCTATTCACAAATTATCATTCACTTGTTCTACTTTTTATTTGCTGTTATATTTTGCTTGATTTAAAAATGAAAAGTATTTATCTTTGCTAGTTTACTTGTTTACTTGCTAGTTTGCTTGCTTCGCTTGTTACTTTACTTGCTTGGTCACCATGTCTCAAGATAGATTCTACAATATATCTTATTACCAATGGATGACGGAAATAGAAAGTTCCATGAATTTTTTATGACCTCACAACATGAGCATAATAAATTGTTTGCTGCTGAAATTAAGGAACACTCAACTTTGCTAGATGCTATTAGTGAGCAACTTGATGAAGTCAATAAGGAAGTATCTAATCTTCAATTACAATTTTCTCAAATTGAAGAATTGATAGGAAAGATATGTGATAAGCAAACCACTCTTGTAAATAGGATAGCTGCTAAACCGGAATCTTTCCCTATTAATAATCATGATGAAGATCTTAAAATGATTGGTACTTCTCCTATTGAATCTTTGTTTACTAATCTAAAAATAGATGATGAAGGGACTGGAGATGAGTCAACTTTAGCTAGAAGGTGTCCCGTTTGTTCAGAGGGTGACGATTCTAATGATAAAATTGAAAAATTGGGTTTGGATAGGTCAAAACTTTAATTTGTGATGTGCCCACTATCTTGGATTACAAGGACTTTAATTACGAAAGTTGTTCTTTAGTAGAATGTACTTCCTTGTTGCAATCCATTATTAGCTCACCAAATGCGTATGAACAAAACAAGGCTTTTACTAAACATATAGTAGAAGCGATGATAAAAGCTTATGATGAGAAACTTGAGCTAGAAGTTTCTATACCTAGAAAATTGCATGATGAATGGGAACCTACTATCAAAATAAAACTAAAAGAATATGAATGCAATGCTTTGTGTGACCTTGCTGGTAGTGTTTCTACTATACCTAAATCTCTTTGTGATGTGCTAGGTTTCACCGATATTCAAGATTGTTCCCTAAACTCTAATCTTGCGGATTCTACCATTAAAAAACCTTTGAGTATAATAAATGATGTGCTTATTCTTGCAAATAGAAATGATGTGCCTGTAGATTTCGTTGTGCTTGATATTGAATGCAATCCTACTTGTCCAATTATACTTGGAATACCTTTCTTACGAACTATAGGTGCAATTATTGATATGAAAAAGGGAAACATAAGATTCCAATTCCCATTAATGAAAGGGATGGAACACTTCCCTATGAAGAGAATTAAACCACCTTATGAATCTATTATGAGGGATACTTATGGATTGAGTGCCAATGATGACAACACTTGATCATATGCATTATGCCTAGCTAGGGGCGTAAAACAATAGCGCTAGTTGGGAGACAACCCAATAGTTATCTTATGTTTATTGTTTTAATTTATGTTTTGGTTTGATAACATGATTTTTGATACTGTAATGATTGTGTTTTTATGTTTTAATTTGTGTTTGTGCCAAGTAAAGCCTTTGGGATGACTTGCATGATGAGTAGAATTGATACGGTGAAAAAATAGAAACTTTAGCATCCAGTGAAGAATTTCTATAATTTTACTGGAATATCTTTTTGATCTGAATTATTCATACAGTATTGCTATACGAATTCCCCCGGTTGTCCTAATGTTTCAGAATTTGTGGAGTTACATAAATATGGTTTCTTTACAGATCATTACAGATTGTTCTGTTTTAGACAGATTCTATTTTTGCTTGCATAGTTTGCTTGTTTTGATAATGCTATAGATTATATGGGGGGGGGTATAAGTCATGGAGAAGTTAGAATACATCACCTTATGCTATAATAAAATATGAATCAATTTATAACAGTACCTAAAGTATTTGATATGCTTGCTATACTAACGGATCTCACGAAGGTTTCTGTTGAGTTTTGTCTGCAGAAGTTTTCAAGTTTTGGGTGTTATCACGATGGAAGAAGGAATAAGGAGCGACAAAGAGCCTAAGCTTGGGGATGCCCAAGGCACCCCAAGTCAAATTCTAGGAAGACTCAAGCGTCTAAGCTTGGGGATGCCCCAGAAGGCATCCCCTCTTTCGTCACAATCCATTGGTATGTCACTGGGAGCTATATTTTTATTCATCACATGATAGGAGTTTTGCTTGGAGCGTCGTTTGTTTTAGTTTTATTTTGTTTTAGTTTCCCACAATCATTGTTTTCTGGACACACCCACTTGAGAGAGACACATGTTCATCATGATTTGTTAGAGTACTCTATGTGCTTCACTTATATCTTTTGAGCTTAGCAGTTGCTCTAGTACTTCACTTGTATCTTTTTGAGCACGGTGGCGTATAGATTTTATAGAAATAATTGCACTCTCGTTCTTCACTTACATTTGTTTGAGAGTTAATAAATAGTGACGGTAATTTGCATGGGTTATAAGACTAGTCAAAAAATAATAGGTATTCAATGAGTGCATAATCAAAACCTTCATGTAGCACATAAAAGAGAAATTGGGGGTTAATGATATTGATGTAGTAATATGAAAGGGCGTGAGTGCATGGTTGTTGGTTACTAGAAATATCGATAGTTAAAGGCTGTTAATTTGATGTTCATCTAAATATTGGTCATGGCATGGTGATGATGCGGAGCATTCTTATTCCTCGTTGAAATCCTAGTGTTGTTTAGGTCGGAGGCGCGCGATGGTTAACTCCTCCCAACCTCCTCCCTAGGGGCATGAGAGTAGTACTTTGCTTCGAGAGAGCTAATAAAACCTTGCAATAAGTATGTGAGTTCCTTATGACTAATGTGAATCCATGGATGTATGCACTCTCACCTTTTCATATATTGCTAGCCTCTTAGGTACTGTGCATTGCCCATTCTCACCTCGAGGATCGGTGCGAACTTTGCCGGTGCATCCAAATCCCGCGGCATGATACACTCTGTTGCACATAAGCCTCATTATATCTTCCTCAAAACAGCCACCATACCAACCTATCATGGCATTTCCATAGCCATTCCGAGATATATTGCCATGCAACTTCCACCATTACATCATATGACTAGTACACCCATTGTCATATGTCTTTGCATGATCATGTAGCTTATAGTATTTCTGGCAAAGCTATTAGCCCGAACTACTGACGAGTAGCTAGTTGTCTAAGGATCAACTGAGCAGAGGAACTCACACGATGTACTACAACTACCACTCACAGTATGCTACCACCGAAGCATACACACACCAGTGAACAACAACTCTCGTAGTAGTACTAGTATTGTTCATTGATCTGATTGGAATGGAATGCAACAACTGGGTGGAGTGTATCTCCTTTATAGGCTAGTGAACCGACTATTATCCTAAAATATCTAGGCTAGTATCACCTCATGGCTGACCTCATGTGCTAAATGGATGTCATGGCTTACATACTATATACTTAGCTACTAAGGCACGGTAGCTCGAGTCCCCTTTTTTAATTTGTTGCTCACATGTAGCCATGCATGCATGTACCGGTGACAAGTTTGACTCAACATTCTCCCCTTCAACCTTCTCGAAGGAGCTTTACATCGATGATACAACCTTGTCCCACAGTTCCTGGAACCGGACGCGACCAAGTGACTTTGTCAGGATGTCCGCCTTCTGCTCGCCAGTCCGGATGAACTCCACGACCACCGTGCCTTTCTAGATGCAGTTACGAATGAAGTGATAGCGGAGATCGATGTGTTTGCTGTGGTCGTGAAGCACCGGGTTTTTACAGAGGGAAATCGCTCACTTGTTATCGACGAAGATGAGCGCAGGGGCGGTATCTTGGTTTAGCATCTCGCCAAGGAGGCGAGCCAACCAAATCCCCTGACATGCCGCTATAGCTGCCGCGATGTACTCCGCCTCGCACGAAGAAGTCACGACAACCTTTTGCCTCACCGATTGCCAACTGACGGGACTGTTCCCGAGGAAGAATGGTATGCCAGAGGTGCTCTTCCTCGAGTCCACGTCCCCAGCATGGTCGGAGTCGCTGTAACCAACGAACTTCTCGCAGTCACCGTGGTGATACATGCATTCGTGTGTGATCGTGCCTGCGATGTACCAGAGGAGGTGCTTGACCGCCGCGAGATGATCGCTGGCGGGAGTCTCCATGAACCTGCTCAGAAACCCGACAGCGAACGAAATGTCCGGTCGAGTGCGCACGAGATACCGCAGGCTGCCGATGATGCTCCGATAGAAAGTAGGGTCCACCGGCTTCTCCTTGCTCTCCTTGCTGAGCTTGCACCATCAGGGATGGAGCTGGCCTGTAGGCACTAGGGTAAATTGACCCCATTGAAATTACTAAATCCTTCATTAACTTTGTACTAATCACTGTTGATTTATAGAAGATGACCCCATTGCCATGGATATGACCCCAGCAAACTTTTTTTCTAGCTTCGTCCCTGTGCACTATGCCTCCATTGGGTAGTGCACGACATAGCAGTCCGCCATTCCTGCACGCATGAGCATCTTGGTGGCGTAGGCCGCTTGAGTGATCATCGTGCGACCACGCTCCTAGTTCACCTCCAGCCCGAGGTAGTACCGGAGAAGCCCGAGGTCGCTCATGTTGAAGAGGCGCTTCATTTCCTCCGTGAAGCATTCAGCCTCTTCGAGCTCTGCCCTGCCGATGACCAGGTCGTCGACGTAGATGCCTACGAAGAGCAGCGTGTTCGCGGTGCCACGCGAGTACATGCCGTACTCAGAAGTGCTGTGTGAGAACCCAAGGGATGCGAGACTTGCATCAAGCTTGGTGTTCCACACCCTTGGAGCGTGCCGGAGACCATACATGGCCTTGTGTAGCCGATACACGCCCTGCTCGTGGTTCTTGGCAACAAACCCTGGTGGCTGGGAGACGTACACATCCTCGTTAAGGTCGCCATTGAGGAACGCCGACTTGATGTCCATGTGGTGTACCTTGATACTTCCATTTTGCATCATGCTTTTATATCGATATTTATTGCATTATGGGCTGTTAATACACATTATGGTACAATACTTATGCCTTTTCTCTCTTATTTTACAAGGTTTACATGAAGAGGGAGAATGCCGACAGCTGGAATTCTGGACTGGAAAAGGGGAAAATCTGAGATACCTATTCCGCACAACTCCAAAAGTCCTGGAAATCTACAGAGAATTATTTTGGAATATATAAAAAATATTGGGCGAAATAAATACCAGAGGGGAACCAACAGGGAGTCACAAGATAGGGGGGCGCGCCATACCCCCCTGGGCGCGCCCCTGTGGCTTGTGGGCCCCCTGGCAGGTCTCCGGTGCCCATCTTCTGCTATATGGAGGGTTTTGACCTGGAAAAAATCAGAAGGGAGCTTTCGGGACGAAGCGCCGCCGTCTCGAGGCGGAACTTGGACAGAACCAATCTAGGGCTCCGACGGAGCTGTTCTGCTGGGGAAACTTCCCTCCCGGAGGGGGAAATCGAAGCCATCGTCATCACCAACGATCCTCTCATCGAGAGGGGGTCAATCTCCATCAACATCTTCACCAGCACCATCTCCTCTCCAAACCCTAGTTCATCTCTTGTATCCGATCTTTGTCTCAAAACCTCAGATTGGTACCTGTGGGTTGCTAGTAGTGTTGATTACTCCTTGTAATTGATGCTAGTTGGTTTACTTGGTGGAAGATCATATGTTCAGATCCTTAATGATAATTAATACTCCTCTGATTATGAACATGAATATGCTTTGTGAGTAATTACGTTTGTTCCTGAGGACATGGGATAAGTCGTGTTATAAGTAATCATGTGAATTTGGTATTCGTTCGATATTTTGATGAGATGTATGCTGTCTCTCCTCTAGTGGTGTTATGTGAACGTCGACTACATAACACTTCACCATTGTTTGGGCCTAGAGGAAGGCATTGGGAAGTAATAAGTAGATGATCGGTTGCTAGAGTGACAGAAGCTTAAACCCTAGTTTATGCGTTGCTTCGTAAGGGGCTGATTTGGATCCACATGTTTCATGCTATGGTTAGATTTATCTTAATTCTTCTTTCGTAGTTGCGTATGCTTGCGAGAGGGGTTAATCATAAGTGGGAGGCTTGTCCAACTAAGGACAGCACCCAAGCACCGGTCCACCCACATATCAAATTATCAAAGTAATGAACGCGAATCATATGAGCATGATGAAAACTAGCTTGACAGAAATTCCCATGTGTCCTCGGGAGCGCTTTGCTTTATATAAGAGTTTGTCCAGGCTTGTCCTTTGCTACAAAAGGTATTGGGCCACCTTGCTGCACCTTTGTTACATTTGTTACTTGCTACCCGTTACGAATTACCTTATCACAAAACTATCTGTTACTGATAATTTCAGTGCTTGCAGAGAATACCTTACTAAAAACCGCTTGTCATTTCCTTCTGCTCCTCGTTGGGTTCGACACTCTTACTTATCGAAAGGACTACGATAGATCCCCTATACTTGTGGGTCATCAAGACTCTTTTCTGGCGCCGTTGCCGGGGAGTGAAGTGCCTTTGGTGAGTGGAACTTGGTATGGAAACATTTATATAGTGTGCTGAAATTTACTGTCACTTGTTACTATGGAAACTAATCCTTTGAGGGGCTTGTTCGGGGTATCTTCACCTCGACCGGAAGCACAAAGAGATGCTCCTCAACCTACTGCACCTACTGAAAATATTTACTATGAAATTCCTTTGTGTATGATAGAGAAACTGCTAGCTAATCCTTATGCAGGAGATGGAACCCTACATCCTGATTTGCATCTAATCTATGTGGATGAAGTTTGTGGATTATTTAAGCTTGTAGGTTTGCCCCAGGATGATGTCAAGAAGAAGGTCTTTCCTTTATCTTTGAAGGACACAGCATTGACATGGTACAAGCTATGTGATGATATTCGATCATGGAACTACAACCGATTGAAATTGGAATTTCATCAGAAGTTTTATCCTATGCATCTGGTTCATCGTGATCGGAATTATATTTATAATTTTTGGCCTCGTGCAGGAGAAAGTATCGCTCAAGATTGGGGGAGGCTTAAATCAATGTTATATTCATGCCCCAATCATGAGCTCCTGAGAGAAATTGTTATTCAGAATTTTTATGCTCGGCTTTCTAATAATGATCGGTCCATGCTAGATACTTCTTGTGTTGGTTCCTTTATGAAGAAATATATTGAATTCAAATGGGACTTATTGGAAAGAATTAAACGCAACTCTGAAGATTGGGAACTCGACGAAGGTAAGGAGTCAGGTATAAACCTTAAGTTCGATTGTGTTAAATCCTTTATAGACACCGATGCTTTTCGTGATTTTAGCACTAAATATGGACTTGACTCTGAGATAGTAGCTTCTTTCTGTGAATCTTTTGCTACTCATGTTGATCTCCCTAAGGAGAAGTGGTTTAAATATCATCCTCCCATTGAAGTGAAAGTAGTCGAACCTATTAAAGTTGAGGAAGAGACTATTATTTATAATGCTGATCATGTTATTCCTGCTGCTTATATTGAGAAACCTCCCTTTCCTCTTAGAATAAAGGAACATGCTAAAGCTTCAACTGTGGTTCGTAAGAGTTATACTAGAACACCTACACCCTCTGAACAAATCAAAGTTGAACCTAGTATTGCTATGGTTAAAGATCTCTTGGTTGATAATATTGATGGGCATGTTATTCATTTCTGTGATGAAGCTGCTAGAATTGCTAGACCTGATGCTAAAGATAAAGATAGACCTATTGTTGGCATGCCTGTTGTTTCAGTTAAAATAGGAGATCATTGTTATCATGGCTTATGTGATGTGGGTGCTAGTGTGAGTGCAATTCCCTTTACCTTATACCAAGAAATTATGAATGATATTGCACCAACTGAGTTAGAAGAAATTGATGTTACCATTAAGCTTGCTAATAGAGATTGTTGGGGAACGTTGCAAGGGAAACAAAAAATTTCCTACGCACACGCAAGATCTATCCATGGTGATGAGCATCTACGAGAGGGAGAGTGGATCTACATACCCTTGTAAATCGCTAAGCGGGAAGCGTTAAGAAACGCGGTTGATGTAGTCGAACGTCTTCGCGATCCAAATCGCCGAGCGTCCTGCGATCCCATCACAATCCATCTCACGATCCAATCTCGATCCGTCCCGCGATCCCATCACGATCCGTCCCGCGATCAAATCACGAATCGTCTCGCGATCCTGATCACGGTCCTTCCGATCTGGCGCCGAACGGACGGCACCTCCGCGTTCAGCACACGTACAGCTCGATGACGATCTCCGCCTTCTTGATCCAGCAAGAGGGAGCGGAGAGGTAGAAGAGTTCTCCGGCGGCGCGACGGCGCGGCGGCGATGGTGGTGGAACAATTCCGGCAGGGCTTCGCCTAAGCACCGCTGAAACTAGACTAGTGGAGAAACCGATCTAGATGAAGTAGAGGGAGCATGTGGCAATTAGGGTTAGCTCTTCCCTCTAAATCCTCTAGTATATATAGGAGGGAGGGAGGGGAGGAGGCAGCCTCAAACCCTCAAGGTTTGGCCGAAATTGGAGGTGGAGGAGTCCTACTCCAATCCTATTAGGAGTAGGATTCCTCCTCTCCACTTGGAAACCCTTTCCACCTTTCCTCCTTTGGATTTTTTCCACCCAAAGCCACATGGGCCTTAGTGGGGGGGGGGGGGGGGGTTAGGTCAGCCCACTAGGGGCTGGCTTGAGTCCTCCCACAGCCCATGAGGTCCTTTGGGTCGAGACACCCCTCCCGATGGTCCCCGGTACCCCTCCCGGCACTCCCGGTACACTACCGAAATACCCGAAACTTTTCCGGTGACCAAAACAGGACTTCCTATATATCAATCTTTACCTCCGGACCATTCCGGAGCTCCTCGTGACGTCTAGGATCTCATCCGGGACTCCGAACAACCTTCGGTCACCACCATACATAACTCTACTATACCGAAACGTCACCGAACCTTAAGTGTGCAGACCCTGCGGGTTCGAGAACTATGTAGACATGACCGAGACACCTCTATGATCAATAACCAATAGCGGGACCTGGATGCCCATATTGGTTCCTACATATTCTACGAAGATCTTTATCGGTTGAACCTCTATGTCAAGGATTCAGTTAATCCCGTACGCTGTTCCCTTTGTTCTTCGGTATGTTACTTGCCCGAGATTCGATCGTCGGTATCTCTATACCTAGTTCAATCTCGTTACCGGCAAGTCTCTTTACTCCTTCTGTAATACAAGATCCCGTGGCTAACACTTAGTCACATTGCTTGCAAGGCTTATTGTGATGTTGTATTACCGAGTGGGCCCTGAGATACCTCTCCGTCACACGGAGTAACAAATCCCAGTCTTGATCCATACCCACTCAACAAACACCCTTGGAGATACCTGTAGAGCATCTTTATAGTCACCCAGTTACGTTGTGACGTTTGATACACACAAGGTATTCCTCCGGTGTCAGTGAGTTGCATGATCTCATGGTCATAGGAACAGATACTTGACATGCAGAAAACTATACAAATAAACTGACATGATCATATGCTATGTTTATAGTTTGGGTCTTGTCCATCACATCATTCTCCTAATGATGTGATCCCGTTATCAAATGACATCTCATGTCTATGGCCAGTAAACCTTGACCATCTTTGATCAATGAACTAGTTAACTAGAGGCATACTAGGGACAAAGTGTTGTCTATGTACCCACACATGTATTTTAGTTTCCAATCAATACAATTATAGCCTGGATAATAAACGATTATCATGAACAAGGAAATATAATAATAACCAATTTATTATTGCCTCTAGGGCATATTTCCAACATAGATACTATTGCACCAATTGGGATTGTTAGAGATGTTGAAGTCTTGTGTGGGAAAATAAAGTATCCTACTGATTTTCTTGTTCTTGGTTCCCCACAAGATGATTTTTGTGCCATTATATTTGGTAGACCCTTCTTGAATACCATTAATGCTAGGATAGATTGTGAGAAAGAAACTGTTACTGTAAGTTTTGGGGATGTGTCTCATGAGTTCAATTTCTCTAAATTTCGTAGACAACCCCATGACAAAGAATTGCCTAGTAAAGATGAAATTATTGGTCTCGCTTCTATTGCTGTGCCTCCTACTGATCCTTTAGAACAATATTTGCTAGACCATGAAAATGATATGCATATGAATGAAAGGAATGAAATAGATAAGATTTTCTTTGATCAGCAGCCTATTTTGAAACACAACCTGCCTGTTGAAATACTTGGGGATCCTCCTCCACCCAAGGGTGATCCCGTGTTTGAGCTTAAACAATTACCTGCTACTCTGAAATATGCTTATCTTGATGAAAAGGAGATATATCCTGTTATTATTAGTGCTAACCTTTCAGAGCATGAAGAAAATAGATTATTGAAAACTCTGAAGAAGCACCGTGCTGCTATTGGATATACTCTTGATGATCTTAAGGGCATTAGTCCCACTCTATGTCAGCATAAAATTAATATGGAGCCTGATGCTAAACCAGTTGTTGATCACCAATGACGGTTAAATCCTAAAATGAAAGAAGTGGTAAGAAATGAAATACTAAAGCTTCTGGAGGCAGGTATAATTTATCCTATTGCTGATAGTAGATGGGTTAGTCATGTTCATTGTGTCCCTAAGAAGGGAGGTATTACTGTTGTTCCTAATGATAAAAATGAATTGATCCCGCAAAGAATTGTTACAGGATATATAATGGTAATTGATTTTAGGAAATTAAATAAAGCTACTAGGAAAGATCATTACCCTCTACCTTTTATTGATCAAATGCTAGAAAGACTATCCAAACATACACATTTTTGCTTTCTAGATGGTTACTCTGGTTTCTCTCAAATACCTGTGTCAAAAGAGGATCAAGAAAAGACCACTTTTACTTGTCCTTTTGGTACCTTTGCTTATGGGCGTATGCCTTTTGGTTTATGCAATGCACCTGCTACCTTTCAAAGATGTATGATGGCTATATTCTCTGACTTTTGTGAAAAGATTGTTGAGGTTATCATGGATGATTTTTCCGTTTACGGAACTTCTTTTGATGATTGCTTGAGCAACCTTGATCGAGTTTTACAGAGATGCGAAGAAACCAACCTTGTCTTGAATTGGGAAAAGTGCCACTTTATGGTTAATGAAGGTATTGTCTTGGGGTACAAAATCTCCGAAAGAGGTATTGAGGTGGATAAAGCTAAAGTTGATGCTATTGAAAAGATGTCGTGTCCTACGGATATCAGAGGTATAAGAAGTTTCCTTGGTCATGCTGGTTTCTATAGGAGGTTTATTAAAGACTTCTCTAAGATTTCTAGGCCTCTCACCAATCTTTTGCAAAAAGATGTTCCATTCGTTTTTGATGATGATTATGTAGAAGCATTTGCAATTCTTAAGAATGCCTTGATTTCCGCACATGTTGTTCAACCACCTGATTGGAACCTACCCTTTGAAATTATGTGTGATGCTAGTGATTATGCCGTTGGTGCTGTTCTAGGACAAAGATTTGATAAGAAATTAAATGTTATCCATTATGCTAGTAAAACTCTAGACAGTGCTCAAAGAAATTATGCTACCACTGAAAAGGAATTTTTAGCAGTTGTGTTTGCTTGTGATAAGTTCAGACCTTATATTGTTGATTCCAAAGTAACTGTTCACACTGATCATGCTGCTATTAAATATCTTTTGGAAAAGAAAGATGCTAAACCTAGACTTATTAGATGGGTTCTTCTGCTACAAGAATTTGATTTGCAAATTATTGATAGAAAGGGTGCTGAGAACCCTGTAGCAGACAACTTGTTTAGGTTAGAAAATGTTCTTGATGACCCACTACCTATTGATTATAGCTTTCCTGATGAACAATTAGCTATTATAAATGCTTCGCGTGACGCTCCATGGTATGCTGATTATGCTAATTACATTGTTGCTAAATTTATACCGCCTAGTTTCACATATCAACAAAAGAAAAAGTTATTCTATGATTTAAGACATTACTTTTGGGATGACCCACACCTTTATAAAGAAGGAGTAGATGGTGTTATTAGACGTTGTGTACCTGAGCATGAACAGGAACAGATCCTACGCAAGTGTCATTCCGAGGCCTACGGAGGACACCACGCTGGAGATAGAACTGCACAGAAGGTACTACAATCTGGTTTTTATTGGCCTACTCACTTCAAGGATGCTCGCAAGTTTGTCTTGTCTTGTGATGAATGTCAAAGAATTGGAAATATTAGTAGACGTCAGGAAATGCCTATGAATTACTCTCTTGTTATTGAACCATTTGATGTTTGGGGTTTTGATTATATGGGACCTTTTCCACAATCTAACGGGTATACTCATATTCTAGTTGATGTTGATTATGTTACTAAGTGGGTAGAAGCTATTCCAACTAGTAGCTCTGATCATAACACTTCTATTAAAATGCTTAAAGAAGTTATTTTCCCTAGATTTGGAGTCCCTAGATATTTAATGACTGATGGTGGTTCACACTTTATTCATGGTGCTTTCCGTAAATTGCTGGCTAAGTATGATGTTAATCATAGAATTGCATCTCCTTATCATCCTCAATGTAGTGGTCAAGTAGAATTGAGCAATAGAGAGATTAAATTGATCTTGCAGAAGACTGTTAATAGATCCAGAAAGAATTGGTCTAAGAAACTTGATGATGCATTATGGGTTTATAGAACTTCTTATAAAAACCCTAGGGGTATGTCTCCGTATAAGATGGTTTATGGTAAAGCATGTCACTTACCTCTTGAGCTAGAACATAAAGCTTATTGTGCAATTAAAGAGCTCAACTATGATTTCAAACTTGCTGGTGAGAAGAGGTTATTTGACATTAGCTCACTTGATCAATGGAGAACCCAGGCCTATGAGAATGCCAAGTTGCTTAAAGAAAAAGTCAAGAGATGGCATGATATAAGGATACAAAAGCGTGAATTCAATGTAGGTGACCATGTCTTGCTATACAATTCTCGTTTAAGATTTTTTGCAGGAAAACTTCTCTCTAAATGGGAAGGGCCTTACACTATCGAGGAAGTATATCGATCCGGTGCCATCAAGATCAACAACGCCGAAGGCACAAATCCGAAGGTGGTAAACGGGCAAAGAATCAAACATTATATCTCAGGTACTCCCATAAATGTTGAAACCAATATTATTAATACCATAACTCCGGAGGAGTACATTAGAGAGACCTACCAAAACGTTTCAGACTCCGAAAAGGAATAGGTATGTGGTACGGTAAGTAAACCGACTCCAAAACTTTTCCAATGGCAATTTTTATCCGTTTTGGAATATTTAATAAATTAGGAAAATTTAAAGTAGTCCGAAGAGTGCACGAGGAGGCGACAAGCCAGGGGGGCGCGCCCTATCCCCCTGGGCACGCCCATGTGGCTTGTGGCCACCCCGTGTACCCTCCGGACTCCGTTTTCTTGTGGTATACTCCTTCGGGTCGGTAAAAATTCATTATATAATCTCCCGAAGGTTTTGACCTTCGAATCACAACAATACCTCCTGTTTTCCTTTTGAGTTGTTTCTGCAGCAGATTTAGAGCAAGATGTCTTCGCAAGAGTCGGTCGGGGAGAGCCGTGCCTCTCACCTGACACCGGGGTCCGGAGCATTCAGCGAAGCCAACCACTTCGGGCAGGCCACGGAGGAAGAGATAGAGGCCAACTTGAAAAGGATAGATGCCATGGAGGAAGACCAAGAAGTTACCTCTCATCTACAACCTGGAGCCATGTTGGAAGAACTTCAGAGCTCGGCAATTCCGAATTCGGTTATCCCTCCCAATGCTAAATTTCTTACTTATGAAAATATGAAAAAGAGTGTTGCTTCTTCCCCCGCAGCAATGAAACATCCATGGGTTATGGGAGCTCTAACCGTCACTGGAAAACTTCGCAAGGAAATAATGGATCTAAGACAGCAAAATAATAAGCTTGAGGAGGAGAATCGCATTCTGAGGGGCATCATCGCAAAGGATATAACATCACCACCTCCGAAGAAAGACAACTAAACACATGGGTATGGGCACTCCTCTTGGCTTGTGCCAAGCTTGGGGGAGGTGCCCCGGTATCGTATCACCATCACATCTTTTACTTTTATCATTTTTCTTAGTTCGACCCTTTTGGTTATATCTTGATCTAGTATAATAAAGTTTTTAGTGTGATCTAGTGTTGACTTTTGCTTTATGTTCCTCCTATGTAAGCAAGTCCGAGAGTTATATAATAAAGAGTAGTTTTGAGTTGAGGGTTTTGCTTGCTTGCTATGATCTTGAGAAATAAAAATAGAAAGAAGTATAGAATAAAAGCAAAGAGTATATATGATGATTTTATGGGGGGTGATGACTTCACATATAAGAGGTATGTCGATTGAAATTTGTTGTGAGTTGACAAACAGAGTTATTGGTCATTGTTGCAATTAAAAGGAAGTAATAAAGAAAGAGAGGTTCACATATAAATATATTATCTTGGACATCTTTTATGATTGTGAGCACTCATTAAAATATTATATGCTAAGAAGTTGATGTTGGACAAGGAAGACAACGTAATAGGTTATGTTTGCTTATTTCCGAATAGAAGTTATATGGTTATAGATCCTTCAACATGTGACGATTGCTTCCACCCCATATTAGCCAAAACTTCCGCACCAAGTAGAGATACTACTTGTGCATCCAAACACCTTAAACCCAGTTTTGCCATGAGAGTCCACCATACATACCTATGGATTGAGTAAGATCCTTCAAGTAAGTTGTCATCGGTGCAAGCAATAAAAATTGCTCTCTAAATATGTGTGATCTATTAGTGTGAGGAAAATAAACTTTATACGAACTTGTGATACGGAAGAAATAAAAGCGACAGACTGCATAATAAAGTTCTTTATCACAAGGGGCAATATAAAGTGACGTTCTTTTGCATTAAGGGATTGCGCATCCAACTATAAAAGCGCATGACAACCTCTGCTTCCCTCTACGAAGGGCCTATCTGTTACCTTTACTTTCTAGTACTTACCTTTATGCAAGAGTCATGGTGATCTTCACCACTTCCTTTTTTTCGCCTTTATCTCTTGGCAAGCATCATGTGTTGGGGAATGATCTAGATACATATATCCACTCGGATGTGGGTGAGCATGAGTTATTTCTATTGACATTACCCTTGAGGTAAATAGTTGGGAGGCAATACTATAAGCCCCTATCTTTCTCTGTGTCCGATTGTAGCTTTGACCTCATAGGTACCGCGTGAGTGTTAGCAATTATGAAAGACTAAAAGATGATTGAGTATGTGGATTTGCTTTACAAGCTCTTATTGACTCTTTCCTACGTTATGATAAATTGGAATTGCTTCAATGACTGAGATCATAGTTTGTTGGTTCTCAATAGAGTTCTTGATTCATACTTTACCTTGTGAATGAATTGTTACTCTAGCATAAGAAATTATATGTCAATATATGTTGATGTTCTAAAGATAACCATGATGCCTTCATGTCCGTATTTTATTTTATCGACACCTCTATCTCTAAACATGTGGGCATATTTATCGATTTCGGCTTTCGCTTGAGGACAAGCGAGGTCTAAGCTTGGGGGAGTTGATACGTTCATTTTGCATAATGCTTTTATATCGATATTTATTGCATTATGGGCTGTTAATACACATTATGGTACAATACTTATGCCTTTTCTCTCTTATTTTACAAGGTTTACATGAAGAGGGAGAATGCCGGCAGCTGGAATTCTGGACTGGAAAAGGGGCAAATCTGAGATACCTATTCTGCACAACTCCAAAAGTCCTGAAAATATACGGAGAATTATTTTCGAATATATAAAAAATATTGGGCGAAAGAAATACCAGAGGGGACCCACCAGGGAGTCACAAGCCAGGGGGCGCGCCCTACCCCCTGGGCGCGCCCCTGTGGCTTGTGGGCCCCCTGGCAGGTGTCCGGTGCCCATCTTCTGCTATATGGAGGGGTTTGACCTGGAAAAAATTAGAAGGGAGCTTTCGGGACGAAGCGCCGCCGTCTCGAGGCGGAACTTGGACAGAACCAATCTAGGGCTCCGGCGGAGCTGTTCTGCCGGGGAAACTTCCCTCCCGGAGGGGTAATCGAAGCCATCGTCATCACCAACGATCCTCTCATCGAGAGGGGGTCAATCTCCATCAACATCTTCACCAGCACCATCTCCTCTCCATACCCTAGTTCATCTCTTGTATCCGATCTTTGTCTCAAAACCTCAGATTGGTACCTGTGGGTTGCTAGTAGTGTTGATTACTCCTTGTAGTTGATGCTAGTTGGTTTACTTGGTGGAAGATCATATGTTCAGATCCTTAATGATAATTAATACTCCTCTGATTATGAACATGAATATGCTTTGTGAGTAATTACGTTTGTTCCTGAGGACATGGGATAAGTCGTGTTATAAGTAATCATGTGAATTTGGTATTCGTTTGATATTTTGATGAGATGTATGCTGTCTCTCCTCTAGTGGTGTTATGTGAACGTCGACTACATAACACTTCACCATTGTTTGGGCCTAGAGGAAGGCATTGGGAAGTAATAAGTAGATGATCGGTTGCTAGAGTGACAGAAGCTTAAACCCTAGTTTATGCGTTGCTTCGTAAGGGGCTGATTTGGATCCACATGTTTCATGCTATGGTTAGATTTATCTTAATTCTTCTTTCGTAGTTGCGGATGCTTGCGAGAGGGGTTAATCATAAGTGGGAGGCTTGTCCAAGTAAGGACAGCACCCAAGCACCGGTCCACCCACATATCAAATTATCAAAGTAACGAACGCGAATCATATGAGCATGATGAAAACTAGCTTGACAGAAATTCCCATGTGTCCTCGGGAGCGCTTTGCTTTATATAAGAGTTTGTCCAGGCTTGTCCTTTGCTACAAAAGGGATTGGGCCACCTTGCTGCACCTTTGTTACATTTGTTACTTGCTACCCGTTACGAATTACCTTATCACAAAACTATCTGTTACTGATAATTTCAGTGCTTGCAGAGAATACCTTACTGAAAACCGCTTGTCATTTCCTTCTGCTCCTCGTTGGGTTCGACACTCTTACTTATCGAAAGGACTACGATAGATCCCCTATACTTGTGGGTCATCATACCTCCCACCCACGATGAGCAGACACGACAAGGATGAGACGCACAGACTGCATCCTTGCCATTAGAGCGAAGACATCCTCGAAGTCCACCCCCTTGCGCTGCACGTAGCCCTTTTCGACAAGGCACGCTTTGTGTTTGACAATGGCGCCGTGCTCGTCCTTCTTAACCTTGAACACCCACTTGAGACCGATGGCTCGGTGCCCTACAGGCAGTGTGGTGAGTGTCCAAGTGGCGTTGTCGTTGATCGACGCCAGCTCATCGAACATCGCGCGACGCCAACAATCCTCTTGCTCGGCCTCCGCGGACGTGGTCGGCTCCTCGCCGGCCATCAGATGCAGGACGTCATTGTCATCATCATCCTTGTTCTCGGGCTACCGCTGCATTGCTGCAGGCTCGCCGAGAAGATCCGACATGCGTTGGAACCTGTGTAGGGTGCCAACGCTGTCGTCGACATCGAATAGCTCCGACCTCGCCGTTGGCGGGGTTGCGAACTACCTCCCGGGAACCACCTTGCTTGACGGCGGGGTATCCGGGGACGTCATACCCGGGGACGGTGTTCTCGGGGTTGTGATTTCCGGATCCACACCTCCCGGGCTTCCTGGGGTTGTAGAGTACATCAGGTACTCCACGGTGAAGGAGCTGCTTGCCGGAGCCTCCCTAGATGCCTCCCAAGTCCATCGCGCCTCTTCATCGAAGATGACGTCGTGCGAGACATGCACACGCTTCGAGACGGGGTCGTACATCATATACTTCATGGATCCCATCTCGTAGCCCATGAACACCATTGGGGTGCTCTGGTCGTTGAGCTTCTTTAGATGTGGGCGTGTCGTCTTGATGTGCCCGATGCAGCCAAAGGTGTGGAGGAAGCGTACGTCGGCCTTCCTCCCATACCACGCCTCGTAAGGCGTCATGCCATCCACGCTCCTTGTGAAGGAGTGGTTGAGGATGAAGATGACCGTGAGCACGGCCTCCCCCAATACGTGCTCGACACCTGCTTTGCCTTGAGCATGTAGCATGCCATCCCGAGCACCGTCTGGTTCCTCCACTCGACGACGCCATTCTGCTGCAGCGAGTAGGGGGCGGTGAGATGGCGTTGCACCCCCTTGTCGTCGCAGTGCTTGTAAAACGTGGCCGATGTGAGCTTGCCGCCACGGTCCGTGTGCAGCATGCGCAGCTTGTGGCTGCACTCGACCTCTGCTGCCGCTTGCTGCTTGATGATGGCTCTCTCCGCCTCGTCCTTGGAGGCGTGGAGCATCAGCCACATGAACCTGTTGTAGTCATCAACAAGCAGCAGGATGTAGCGATGCCCTCCTGGCGTTTCCGGGGTGATTGGGCCGCAGAGGTCCCAGTGAACTAGCTCCAGGGGTTTCTGCGCACGATAGCATGCCTTCCCGGGAAAGGGCAGGCGCCACTGCTTTCTAGCAAGACACGCATCACACAGCTCGTCAGTGTGCTCGATGTGAGATACCTCACGAATGAGGTTTCCTCGCGCCATCTTTCACAACCCGTCGAAGTGTTGTTGTCCTAGCCAGGCATGCCAACACCATGCGTCGGAGACATGGCCCACGACAAGGCACACATGATGCACGGGTTGATAGAAGAATTTGTAGAGGCGGTTTGGAGAGCGGGTTACCTCAATGAGCAGCCTCTTCTACTCGTCGCGCATGGTGAGCACATCGCGCCAAATGCCGATGTCGAACCAGCCCTCGTCGAGATGTCTGAAACTCATGATGCTACTCTTGAGCATCGGGATGAAGTAGACGTTCGTGAATGCCATGTGATCACCCCCTTTGTTGGTGAAGACGACGGTTCCGCGTCCATGGTTGTCCACCATGGATCCATTCGCGAACCTCACCTTCCCGATGATAGAGTGGTCCAGCTCCACAAACGCGTCGAACGAACCAGTCATGTGGTTCGTGGCTCCGGTGTCGAGGAACCAACCCTCACTCTGCTTGCCGCTTGCAAGCGTGGGTGTGGTCACGGCTCTCTCCTCGTTGAGGAAGATGAAGCCGCACGCACATGTCGTTGTCGGGGAGCCATCTCCCTCCAATGGAGTAGACCCAAAACAACTCGTCGTCAGGGTGTGGGTGACCTAAGTCGTTGTGCGCTCCTGCACGGACTCGATGGTCGCCATCATCATGGCCGGAGCATGGTCCGCCAGATGCGTCATTGCTGCACCATCTTGCGCAGGCTTGTCGGGTCCCGAGGTTGTCGGGGATGCTGTTGCCGGGGTGTGGCTCCCCCACACCCGGGCCTTCATCGCATCCCAGTCAACATGCCCAGAGAACGTCATTGTCGAGGTGTGACTTGTCACTGAACGGATGGTTCCCATGGATGGGCTTCGTGCCCCTCGTACGGAATGGGTGGTTGTCGGGCCGTGGTCGTGGGAGATGTCGTGCTCTCCTACACGGGCTCGACCCTTGCCAGCATCATTGCCGTCCCACCGACCACGTCTGCCTGCACGAGGTTTGCCTCTACTGCGGCTGCCTCTTCGTCCATCCTCGTGCGGCAGTCCCGGACCCAGTGACTCGGTCTGTTGCGGTAGTGGCACTTGCCACCGCTGCCAGAGCCTCGCCCAGCACCGCCCTGTCCTAGCTTGCGACCGCGGTTTCTGCCGCCTCTCTCAGCATGACCTCCGCCTCTGCGGCGAGCTCTGCTTCCCGTGGGGGTGCCTCCCCCATTGCCGGAAGAGCCGTCGCGGCTGCGCTGCTCAAGGTGCGCATCCCACTGCTCGCTGGTGAGCAGTAGTTCACCGCCGGCGCGGTTGTCGGCTTCGTCGCCGCACTCCTCGACGACCTTGAGCCGCCCTACCAGCTCCTCGATCGTCATGGTGGATAGACCCACCAAGCCCTCGATGGACCAGGCCAGTTGCTTGTACTGCCTTGGGACGATGCGGAGAAACTTGAGAATCACCATCTTGTTGTCGATGTGAGCCCCGAGCGTTGCGAGCTCGTTGACGAGATGTTGCAGCTACAAGGCAAAGTCGTCGACTTGTTCATTGGCCTTGAACCGGGTCCTCGTACTGGAGGCGCAATGTCTGGGCCGTCGACTCCCGTACGCGCTCTATGCCGATGCGCAGAGTCTTGATGGTGTCCCATGCTTCCTTGGCCGTCTTCTTGACACCAAGGGTGAGCACCATCTCCGGTGGGACGGAGCCCAGGATCGCCTCCATCGCCAGCCGGTCCTCCTCATACTCGACATCGCCGGTTTCCATGGCTTTCCACATATGCGCGCCTCCATGATGACTTTCATCAGGAGAGACCAACATGGGTAGTTGGTCCGCATGAGGAGATGGAAGGAGGTCCTGGACATGCCCACGTCGTGCACAGAGCGTGGCACACCCAGCTCGCCTCCCTGCCTACCACACAACGCGAGCGCGTCCGCCGAACGCGCCTCCTCAGCCGAGTTCTGCTCAACAGTCTTAGAGGGGTCGCCGGCGATGTCGTCCTTGGCCATATGCTTCGGAATGACCTGAGTCTCTGATACCAATTGTTAGCCCGAACTACTGACGAGTAGCTAGTTGTCTGAGGATCAACTGAGCAGTGGAACTCACACGCTATACTACTACTATCACTCACAGTATGCTACCACCGAAGCATACACACACTAGTGAACAACAACTCTCGTAGTAGTACTAGTATTGTTCATTGATCTGATTGGAATGGAATGCAACAACCGGGTGGAGTGCAGCTCCTTTTATAGGCTAGTGAACCGACTATCATCCTAAAATATCTAGGCTAGTATCACCTCATGGCTGACCTCATGTGCTAAATTGACGTCATGGCTTACATCCTATATACTTAGCTACTAAGGCATGTTAGCTCCAGTCCCCTTTTTTAATATGTTGCTGACATGCAGCCATGCATGCATGTACCGAAGATAAGTTTGACTCAACAAAAGCCACCGTTCATCATTGTTTACATGCTACACTAGATAATTGCACATCCTGGTACACTGCCAGAGGCATTCATGTAGAGTCATATTGTTTAGTAGTTTTTCTTATCGAGTTGTAAGTAAATAAAACTGTGATGTTGATCATTATTAGGGCACTGTCTTAGTGAGGAAAGGATGATGGAGACAATGACTCCCCCACAAGTTGGGATGAGACTTCGGACGAAAAATAAAAGAAAAAAGAAAAAAAAGAGAAAAAGAAAGAAAGGGAAAAAAGGAGAAAGAAAGAAAGAAAAAAAAAGAGAAAGAAAAAAAGAGAAAAAAAAAGAAAAATGAAATAAATGAGAGAAAAGAGAGAAGGGACACTGCTACTACCTCCTTTTCCACACTTGTGCCTCAAAGTGGTGCCATGTTTTTCATATAGAGAGTCTCTTGTTTTATCACTTCCATATGCTAGTGGGAATTTTTCATTATAGAACTTGGCTTGTATATTCCGATGACGGGCTTCCTCAAATGCCCGAGGTCTTCGTGAGCAAGCAAGTTGGATGCACACCACTTAGCTTCAGTCGAACTTTCATACACTTAAAGCTCTAGTGCATCCATTGCATGGCAATTCCTACTCCTCGCATTGATATCTATTGATGGGCATATCCATAGCCCGTTGATAAGCCTAGTTGATGCGCGACTTTCTTCTCCACTTTTTACCACTTTGATACCTACCAACATGTTCTATTCCACCCATATGCTATATCCATGGTCCACGCTCATGCATTGCGTGAGTAATAAAAAGTTGAAGCGCGTTAAAAAGTACGATCCAATTGCCTGACTTAACACCGTGGTGCTTGACATTTGTATTTATGTGGTGAAGCCGGAGCCATGACATGTTAATATGATAAAATGAATGGGGGGGGGGGTAAACATTCTTTAATGATCATATATTTTGAACATTGATGATTATGTTACTTATGTTTGTGGATATTATTATGATCAGAAATAATTTGCTACCCACGGTGGTAGCTACACATGGCCCGAGTTTTTATCTCTAATTATTTTGATAAATTATTTTGGAATATGAAAATTACTCTATAACGAAATATCATGACTTTGGACTAGCCACGAAGCAAAAGGCACTTGTGCCAAAAAGGCAAGCAAAAAAATTGAGAGAAGTGAGAAAAGGCCCTTGCTACACAATGAAAAGGCACTTATGTCATAAAGGTAATAAAAAAGACAACGAGAAGTGAGAAAAAGTCCTTCCTATACAACAAAACTATACTTGTGCCAATGCCATACGAAACCCAACACCTCATATATAAAAGAAGGCACGTATGCCAAAGAGTGTGTAGCTACCACCATGCATATAAAATCGCCTTAATGTGTATTTATTCATTGTTTCTCAGTGACCACACCTACAATAGATTACATGTTGTGTAGCATGTCACATCAACAATTCTGTTTTTATCATTTACCTACTCGAGGACGAGCAAGAATTAAGCTTGGGGATGCTGATACGTCTCCAACGTATCTATAATTTTTGATTGTTCCATTCTATAATATTATCATTCTCGGATGACTTTTGGGCATTCATTTGCCAATTCATATTATTTTTGAGCACTAACCTATTAACCTAGTGCCCAGTGCCAGTTGCTGTTTTCTGCATATTTTTGGCTTTTCAGGTTTACAGTACTAAACGAAGTCCAATTGCCACGAAACTTTTTGACGATTTTTTCTGGACCAAAAGAACACATGGAAGCTTCGGGAGAAGACCGGAGGCCGCACGAGGGAGTCACCACCCAACAAGGCACACCCGGGGGGGTGGCCGCGCCCTATTGGGTCGCGGGACCCCCTCTCGTTTCCCGACATCCTTTCTGGCCTATAAATTCACCTATATTCTAAAAACCCTAGGAGAGCTCCCAAAACACTTTTTCCGCCACCGCAAGTCTCTGTTCTGCCGTGTGCCCATCTGGAGCCCTGTTCCGGTGCCCTGCCGGAGGGGGGATCGATCACGGAGGGCTTCTTCATCAACCTTGCTTCTCCCATGATGATGTGTGATTAGTCTACCACAACCTACGGGTCCATATCTAGTATCTAGATGGCTCTCTCTCTATATATATATGTTCTTCAATACAAAGTTCATCGCATCTTCGCGATGATCTATTCGATGTAATCACTTTGTGGGGTGCGTTTGTTAGGATCTGATGAATTGTGGGTTTATGTTCATATTATTCATGAAAAAGATTTGAGTCTCCTCTGAATATCTATTTGATTCTTATTTGCATGATTATTATATCTTAGTAAATCTCTCTGATCTATTGATTTGGTTTGCCGACTAGATTGATCTATCTTCAGTGAGAGGGGTGTGTGTTGTAGTGTCTTCAATCTGGCGGTGCTCTATATCCCAGTGACAAAGTAGGGGACAAGACACATCTTTGTATTGCTTCCACTAAGGATAAAACGATGGGGTTGATTCATATTAATTCGATTTTCTTTGTCTACATCATGTCATTGTTCTCCAAGCTTTACTATGTTTTACTTAATACTCTAGATGCATGATGGATAGCGGTCGATGGGTGGAGTAATAGTAGTAGGTGTAGGCAGGAGTCAGCCTGCTTGCTTATGGACGTGATGCCTATATACACATGATCATTGCCGTGAATAGCACATAACTATTCGCTTTTCTATCAATTGCCCAAGAGTAATTTGTTTACCCACCGTATGCCTACTTCGAGAGAGATGCCACTAGAGAACACCATGGCCCCTGGGTCTATTCACTTATGTATTTGCAAACGTTACTATTTCCTTGATGCCATTATTTACTTTTTATTTATTTTGCAATTTATATTTATACAACTATCAGTTACACTACTTATCCGCTTGCAAGTAACGAGTTAAAGGGGCTTGACAACCTTCTTGCCCGCGTTGGGTGCAAGTGTTTGCTCTTTTATGTGTAGGCGCTGAAAACGGGAGTTGCGTGGTCCTCCTATTGGTTCGATAAACTTGGTTCTCACTGAGGGAAATACTTATCTATACTATGCTACATCATCCGCTCCTCTTTGCCAAAAAAACCCAACGCAGATCACAAGTATCAGCTCTCCTCACTGCACTGAAGCTGCTGCTGCACTGAAGGTAGAAGACGGCAAGGCAACAGAGCAGGTGACCGTCATGGGGGAGTGGACCAACTTGGAGGGAGTCCCAAGTGTGCTGCGTTTGGGGAGGTAAGGTCTGCCCGTCTTTTTTTATTTCTATTTATTTGAAATAAATAGACAAAGAAAGAAAAGACCAGGGAGTAGAAGAAGAGTTATTGAGACATGGTAATATACCTGGAACCCTGGTTTTAAGCCGGATTTAACAAAATTAGTTTGGTAATTTTTAGATATGGAAAATTAAGCAAGTTTGAGAATATTTTCAAACTTGGTTAATTTCTTAGGCCAACCAAAACATGTGCAAATGAGCTGAAATATGACAGAGAGGTAAGTGGCATGGTCTAGGGAATTTAGAGAAATGTTGAACATTTATTTAAGGCAGGAAAAACCCATTGCAAAAACACCAAAGATAAATAGGGAGAGGAAGGATTTGGTGATAAATTTGAAGGGAGTTGCAAACTTGATCAACCACTTGAAGAGGCTATGCACTTCACCCAAACCACACACATCACAAACACACCATGATGCAAAAACTATGGATGCCATGATGCAACAATAATGTCATGAGGCAAAATACAATTCAAATCAAACCACACATGGGATGTCATACAAGGTTGATCTCATGGAAATGGTGACACGATTGGAAAGTTGCACGTGGGCTGTTACAACTCTCCCCTACTACAAGAAGATCTCGTCCCGAGATCTAGGAACGGAAGAAGTAGGGATATTCGGAATGGAGAAGTTCCTCACGTTCCCAAGTAGCTTCTTTATCATAATGATGTGACCACTTCACTTTGAGGAACTTGATAGACTTGTTGCGAGTTTTGCGCTTGGTATCTTCAAGGATAGCAACTGGATGCTCACGATAGGATAGGTATTCTTGGAGATCAATGTCCTTGAAATCATCTGTGTGCTCGGGAGTCTTGAAACACTTGCGGAGCTAAGAGACGTGAAAGACGTCATGCACATTTGAGAAATTGGAAGGAAGCTCAATTTGGTAGGCAAGGTCTCCTCTCCTGCCAACAATCTTGAAAGGGCGCACAAAATGTGGTGCAAGCTTGCCCTTGATGCCAAAGCGTTGAGTGATCTTCATGGGAGACACTCGGATATAGACAAAATCATCGATTTGAAAGGCGAGATCATGATGCTTGCTATCATAATAGCTCTTCTGACAGGATTGAGCACCTTTGAGATTATCATGAATGACACGGCACATCTCTTCAGCTTTAGTAATCATGTCATTGCCATGGATTTGACGTTCACCAGTCTCCGGCCAATTGAGAGGGGTACGACACTTCCTGGCATAGAGAATCTCGAATGGGGCCTTGCCCGAACTTGCTTGGAAGCTATTGTTGTAGGAGAAATCGGCAAACGGGAGGCAATCTTCCCACTTCATGCCGAAGAAGATAACACATGCCCTCAACATGTCTTCATGGATTTGATTGACTCTCTCTACTTGACTACTTGTCTGAGGGTGGAAAGCTGTGCTGAAAAGAATCTTGGAGCCCATTGCTGACTGAAAGGATCCCAAAACTTGGAAGTGAAGATGCTTCCACGGTCTGAAGTGATAATATAAGGAATACAGTGCAAAGAAACTATCCTTGATGTGTACATCTCTGCCAGTTGAGCTGCCGAGATAGATTCTTTGACCGGAAGGAAGTGGGCGACTTTAGTGAGCTTGTCGATGACCACAAAGATGGCATCATTACCTCTCTTGGATTTAGGAAATCCAGTGACAGAATCCATCTCAATGTGATCGAATTTCCACTCGGGGATAGGCAAAGGCTAAAGAAGACCTGCTGGACGTTGATGTTCCACCTTCGCTCTGTGGCACACATCAGACTCGTTCACAAACTGAGCGGTTTCATGCTTCAAGCACGTCCACCAAAAGGTTTGCTTGAGATCCTGATACATCTTGGAACTGCCTGAATGAATCGAGAGGAGGGAATTGTGGGCTTGATAATCCCCAAGTGCAAGGAATCATCATAGCATTTTCCAAAGATGGAAGTGCTAAGTATGGAGTGTCGAACCCACAAGGAGCTTAAGGTGAGATCAATATTCTCTCAAGTCCAATCTGCCACTTATACGACTCTACGTACACCGTGCGTTTGCTTCTATCTAGAAACGAGAAATAAAACTACGTTGTGGGTATATAGAGGATAGCTTGGCATGATATTGGAGAACTAAAATATGAAAATAGTTGCTGCATAAATAAAGTTAGAATATATTACAAATAGCGAGTGTGGAATAATGACGGTATGGTGTGCGGAAATGTCCTAGGCAATTGGTAACAAGATCGGTAATCATTATTGCAATTTTATATGAGGGAGAGGCATGATCTAACATACTTTCCGTACTTGGATCATATGAACTTATGATTGGACCTCTAGCAAGCATCCTCCACTACTAGAGATCATTAAGGTAAACCCAACCATAGCATTAACACTTCAAGTCCCCTTTACTCCCATACATAAACAACCCCCTTACTCGGGTGTAAGCTTTTGTCACTCTAGCCGTCCAGTATAAGAGAATCATAAACATATTGCAACACCCTTCAATGGGAATCCCCCATGTGTGTGAGGCACGGGAGGCACCTTAGGACAACACCAAAATAAAACATACAACTCAAACCAATCAAGATCATCAATCAACCCAAAGGACAAAATAAATCTACTCAATCATCATAAGATGGCAACACATCATGGATAATAATATGTGGCACAAAACACCATGTTCAAGTAGGGGATTACAGTGGGGTGAGGGAGAGTGGACCTCCATAGATAGATGAGGGAAGGTGAGGGACGGTAATGTTGAAGAAGACGATCACCGCGGTGATGGTTCCCCCGGCGGCACTCCGGCGCCACCGGGAGAGAAGGGGAGAGAGTGTCCCCCCTTAGGATTCCTCCTCCATGGTCTCTCCCTAGATGGGGAGAGGTTCTCTCCTCTGGTCCTTGGCCTCCATGGCTCCCGGAGGGGCGAGAGCCCCTCCGGGATTGAATCTCTCTCTCTGTTTTCTTTTCTGTTTTCTCTCCACATGAGTTTTTCTTCGATATAGAGAGTTGCCGCGGTAGAGCATAGGGTCTACATTAATTTCTGATGGTTTCTCTATTTATAGGATTTTTCAGCGTTGGAATCACGCCAAAAGGAGCCACGGGGTGGTCCCAAGCCATCAGGGTGCCCTGACCCCCCAAGGCGCGCCCTGATGGTTTGGGAGCACCTGGTGGCCCCCTCCGGTAGTTATTTGCTCCAATATTGCTCATATGTTCCAGAAAAAATCATCAAAAAGTTCGGGCGATTCCGAGAACTTTCATTTTCTGCACAAAAAAACAACACCTTGGTAATTCTGTTGAAAACAGCGTCAATCCAGGTTAGTTCTAATTAAATCATATAAAGTGCATCAAAACCATATAAAAGTATTGTAAACATATGTGAATATGGCATGAATACTTCATAAATTATCGATACGTTGGAGATGAGGGCTTCGTCCATAATGACTTTTCTCAGCTCTCCCTTTAGAACCAGAAGACGGTCCACGAAGAACAAAGTGTCTTTGTCTTCAACACAGAAGCACTTATACTTGGGAATGCTCTTGGCCAAGCCTATTTTCACCTTCTTAACCATAGCATTGAGAAGTTGAGCTTGGCGAACTTCATCTTCCAAAGTTGGAGAAACTTGAAGGTTGGCAAGAAACCCTTGAGGAACTACTTGAAGGTTGAGCTTGCGAAAAGCTTCACAAAGCTCAGGCTGGAAAGGCTTGAGAATAATACTGTTGCAGCACGCCTTTCTGCTCAAAGTGTCTATAATCACATTTGCTTTGCCTAGAGTATACTCAATGCTCATATTATATTCCTGGATCATTTCCACCCAACGTGTTTGCCGGAGATTGAGATTGGGTTGAGTGAAAATGTACCTGAGGCTCTTGTGGTCGATGTAGACTTGGCCTTCCCAACAAGAGGTATCTCTAGGTCATCAGAGCATGAACAACTACCGCCAGCTCAAGATCGTGAGTGGGGTAGTTCTTCTCATTAGGCTTCAGGTGAGGAGAGGTATCAGCTACAACTTTTCTGTCTTGCATGAGAACACCACCAAGACCTTGCAGAGAAGCATCACAGAACACTTGGCATGATTTGGATTCATCGGGAGGAGTGAGAACTGGAGATGAAGTCAGCTTTTCCTTGAGTGTATTGAACGCAATATCACACTCAGGAGTCCAGACATATTTGACATTCTTTTGGAGGAGATTAGACAAAGGATTAGCAATCTTGGAGAATTTCTCCACGAATCTTCTACAATAGCTTGCAAGCCCGAGAAAACTTCGAAGCTGCTTGGCTCCCACTTCACAATAGCTTCGACCTTTTCAGGATTCACCTTGATGCCCTCAACAAAGATAATATGTCCAAGGTACACCACTTCATTGAGCCATAATTCACACTTTGATAATTCTGCATAGAACTTGTACTCCGTGAGCTTATCAAGCACAAGAAGGAGATGTTCCGCATGTTCCTCTTCAGTTTGGGAGAAGACAAGTATATCATCGAGATAAACCAAGACAAACACATTCTTGAAAGGAGAGAACATGAAGTTAATCATGCGGGAGAATGTTGGAGGAGCATTTGCAATACCAAAGGACATCACATTGTACTCATAAGAGCCAAAACTTGTCCTAAAAGCAGTCTGTGCAATATCTTTTTCACGGATACGGATTTGATGATAGCCCATTAGAAGATCGAGCTTTGAGGAAACCTTGGCCCCTTTCAATTGTTCAAGCAATTCGTTGATGTTGGGAAGTGGATACTTGTTCTTGATTGTCTTTTTATTCAATGGACAGTAATCGACACAAAGTCGTTTCGTGCCATCCTTCTTCTTGACAAATAGAACACTGCAACCCCAAGGTGAAGAATTCGGTCTGATCAACCCCAGACGTTCTTGTTCATCTAGATGCTTCTTCAACTCCTTCAGCTCTTCAGGGCCAAATTTATAAGGACGCTTGCATACTGGTTTAGTTCTAGGTTCGAGTTCAATCACAAACTCCACTGGTCGGTGAGGGGGCATTCCTGGCAATTCTTCTAGAAAGACGTCTTCATACTCACAAACAACGGGAACTTGAGATATGGCTGAGATTTCATTCTTCTCATTGAGAGAAAAGAGACATAGAGTGTCATCACGAGCAGCGAAAATGATCATGTCTTCAGAAGGATGAGTCAGTTTGACTTCTTTGGCTGCACAATCAATCTTTGCCTTGTGCGCCTCAAGAAAAGTCATACCAAGAATTAGATCAATATCGGAATTGCCAAGAACAATCGGAGAAGCCAGAAAAGCATAGTTGCCCATCTTGATAGAAACATTTGTGGCTTCCGTGCTTGCGTGCATGAATTTGCCCAAAGAGACAACCGACAACAGTCTAGGTAACTCTTCAATATAAAAATTATGCTTGGCCACAAAAGGATATGATATGAAAGAATGCAATGCACCAGTGTCAAACATTTTTTTGGCAGGAATAGAATTAACCAAGAGATTACCCATGATTACTTCTAAGGATTCTTCTGCTTGAGCTGAGTTAACCATGTTGACTCAGGCTGACTTGGGATTGTGTTTCGCCATAGCATTTCCTGGAGGCCTAAAGGGAGGAGGAGGCGGAAGACGCCGCTGGTTGGTGCACTTGTTAGAATAGTGCCCCCTCTGACCACACTTGTGACAAGTAACCTCTGAGAGAGGACGAAAGTTGGCTGGAGGAGGAGCACTTCCTCACTTGGGAGCCTGAAGTCTCTGCTGGAATCCTCGGTTGGGTGGGTAGGAAGAACCACGACCATCGTGCTGCTTCTGCTACAGAGGAGGACGGAACGGAGGAGGGTTTGGAACCCAATACTTCTACTGCTTAGGAACAATCTGAGAGGAGGACAAAGAAGGGTGAGAGTCTGTGAACCGCTTCTTGGAAGTCTCGATCTTGAGTTGAGCTGCTTCAAACTCTAGAGCCATGTTATAGAATTGGTCAAACTCAGTGGGCTCTGCAAGGACGAGATCAAGCTGAAGATCTTCCCTGAGGCCACCTCTGAACTGGTAAATCTTGCTCTTCTCATTAGGCACATCCTGCTTGGCGTAACAGGCAAGATTCTGGAACTCAGTATTGTACTGATAGACAGTCATACTTCCTTGCTTTAAGTTCCTGAACTTCTCACGCATACCCTCAACAACACTCGTCGGGATATGATGAGCTCTGAAGTCATGACAGAACTCGTCCCAGGTAACCACATGACCAGCTCTAGAATCTTTATACTGCGGCCACCACTCTGCTGCCTGGTTCTTGAGCTGGAATGTTGCAAACTTGACATAGTCCTGAGGCCTGGCATTGCTGCACTCGAAATGCTTGTTGCTGTCGACGAGCCAATCATCAGTGTGGAGAGCCTGGACACAGTTGCTAAAGGACTTGGGTTTATTGGCAAGGAACTAATTCTGAGTTATGAACTACGGCTGATTGTAGAAATTTCCTTGATGGCCTTGATTCCCTTGGTTCCTTTCTTGCATCATCTAAAGCAACATCTGAGTATTCGCATTGGTCACGGCCATCAGAGCTTGCCAAGCCTCCAGAGGTGGAGGTGGGGGTGGTGGAGGGTTAGCATCATCCCCATCACCACGACCCGGGTTTCCATGAGTTGCTGGGGCCATCCTGGAGATGGACATGAATATAAGATCACAATTGACAAGATGAAGCTGCTAAGCTGAATCAAAGGCTCGAATATTGCAACATGTAGTCTTAGCAAATTGCATTCAAACTAGAACTAGTGAGAATGCTTCCACAGATTAGCGACAACATCATAAGAAAAGCCACTTGTAATTCAACAAAGTATTGAGCTAAGAATTGCTCAGAACAAATTCATAATAGAGATTTCATTCGAAATCTTCGTGGTAAGGCTGACATTGGCACGATCTTACAATAGCCACCATGTACACTGTAGTGCACACGACATACAAAGCATCCCCAAATCGTAGCAAGCTACAAGGATTCTTTAAGACACCTCGAGAATTGTTGTAAGAACGACCGTCAACAAGCGAACCACTTAATGTCGAACCCCAATATCACATTATGCATCTATTGGAAGATAAACCTAGGTAACTACTTGAATTCCCACCTAAGAGCACCTGAAATCCTTTGGTTATGCAATCGGGTCCAAGGATACAATGAGTAAAATCCATCACTCAACTCCTAGCATCATACTACGCTCCAATGTATCACATCCGTCAACACATAACCAGAGGTCTCGGAAACTCATCTACCTCAGACCCTCGCAATCACAACGATACAAATTATGGCAGTACATCTGGATGCTCTCCCCAGTACTGGGTGACGCCAAATCCCCTCGCCACAAATAGTATTGAAGAAATTCCGAACATCCTCGTCCTGAGATACTAAGGAAACTGAACGATATTGAGTATGAAAAAAAACCTGGAGCTCAACTCCCCTGGTCCAATCCATACATACGGGAGGCACAAAGAACAGAGTTCCGATCACACCGACATCGAGAGGTTCCAAAATACCCACGTGATCCTAAATTTTTTTTGAGTGAGAAGTGGGTAGAATTAAAATTCCTACGTCAGGATTTCTTACCAGAGCAGGGAAGAGGAGTAAAAAGAATCCCACTCTCCGATATATAACTAGACTCAAAATAGTTTTTACTAGACTCGACTCGACCAAGTTTCGATCAAGCAAGGGGGCTCCTATGGTCGGTACTACTCTGATACCAACTTGTAATGCCAAAGATGCGGTACTATCCTTATCCGAGCCCAAAGCCTTGATAGGGATAGAAGCGCATCTCGTCATTTCACAAGAATAGATATCATTGCAAAAACATGTAATAGAAGAGGAGAGTATATGAGTTGGCTTACACTCGCCACATGCTACATTACATAAATCATACAATCATCCATGCAAACATCCAAAAGTGCAGGGTCCGACTACGGATGAAATCAAACGATAAATCAAAAGACATCTATCTCGCTATCCCAGGCTGCCGACCAAGTATCCCTCCTACTCATATGGATAGGTGACGTACATGCGCCCACGCTCCTCGTCATACTCCCACTGTAGCTGGGAAGCATCAGCTGGGTCAATCTCATCTGTACCTGTACCTGTGGTGTTGTAGTAATCTGTGAGCCACGGGTACTCAGCAATCTCATTAACCCGGGTACCGAGACTATCTAAGGTTATGGGTGAGGTATGGTTAAGTGGTGAGGTTGCAGCAGCACTAAGCATATATTTGAGTGGCTAACTTATGAGTACAAGATTAAGATGAGAATCTATGCAAGTCGGATGAGTACTCGTTATGATCAATAAGTGATCCTGAACCCCTACTTACGAGTCAAAAATAGCCCCACCGTGTTCTCTTTTCGAACTCCCTCGAAAAGAGACTATCACGGTTACGCACATGGTTAGTGTATTTTAATTGAGTTTACTTCAAGTTTACTATAACCGGGTGTTAAAAAATTTCCAAGTTGCCACATAACTGCGGACATGGCTCTCAGAAAGATTTAACCCTGTAGGGGTGCTCCAACTCATCCATAACAAACTAGCCACAAGCTGCGGTGGAAAACCTCAACCTCAAGATAGCCCCAAGTATCCTCGGAATCCTGGTGCACAAGACATTCGAGAAAGGTAAATCGAATCCGGCAAGACCACCTAGCAGACCAGATCCCAATAGGAGCCACACATATCTCTTTCATAGGGCACTACCAGATGGGCTAGACACCAGGTTGGCTAAGACCCCGGGTGACCAGGGGGCGCCGGACAACGCCCAGGTTGGACCAACACTGATGAGGAGCACTGACCCGGATTGTTGATTAATTATCCACGGGGTAGCTAAGCCCTATGCATTTTTATTAAGTTGTTAAGCCAATATAGTACCGATGTTGGGACTTGCCGGAAGAGTTTTATCCCAAAACAAATTATCAAGGGGGTCCCCATAACAACCCCAAGCATGTTAGGAGTGCTCAATATGGAACATAACACTGGTAAACGAAAACTAGGGCGGCAAAAGTGGAACAAATCACCGAGCAAAAGGCCAAGCCTTCCACCTTTACCAAGTATATATGTGCATTAAATTAAATAGCAATAATAATGTGATATCCCAAGATATCCATTTTGTCACATGGAAACAACCTGCACCTACAACTAGCAATGCCATAAGAAGGGCTGAGCAAGCGGTAACTTAGCCAAACAATGGTTTGCTAGGATGTGGAGGGGTTAGAGGTTTATCATGGCTATGTTGGGAGGCTTGACATTCAAGTGGTAGGTAATGAGACATACCGATAGAAGCAAGACAACTAACATAGCAGATATAGTAGCGGGATCCGGGTAATGATTATCTTGCCTAGAGGGTCTTCAGTGGGACAAAGAACTTGCTCCTCGACAGGATCCTCGAATCCAGTCTCGTCACTCAGAACTACCCACAATAAGAAATAACAACCAACAAACATACAACCAAGGCATGATGCTCCATCAAGGATGATGAATGTCCAATTTAATGTATTTAGCATGGCAATCCTATTCTATTCATATTAAATGAAGTCATGGGTCAAGTGACACTTCAATGCAAATTATTAGTACTTAGCAATCTTGACAAAACAGCAACATGAGTTATTTTGAGATGCATGGACATTGAAAAAATGGATTCTATGCATGAAATCGATGCAAATGCATATGAAGAACGTTGCAATCGGAGTTGCAGAACTCTCGGGCACTCACGACAAGATACAGAAGGAAACAATGACAAAACAGAATTTGAGAGAGGCTATGCGAAATTCCTTGGTACCTCAAGTATTCCACTAGATTGGAAATGAAATTCTAGATTAAATGGACCTAAAGATCATGAAAATTCAATGTATAGAACTCACACAAAGTCCAAAACAAATATGCAATGCAATCTGACCAGAATAGCAACATAACATTTTGTTCACATCAAAACCACAAGCTACAGGAACTGGAAATGCACAAACAAAGCTTGGGGTAGTAGCATGTAACATACAATTCATTTCATCAGAAGGAATCATACTCAAAAGAGTCATGGATTAATTGGTAGGAAGCTCAGAACATGACTATAAAACAAAGCATTTACGGACTTGGTGAAAATAAAAGATTTTTCACAAATAGTTTTAACCTGAAGGCATATTGACAACAAGAAATACATGTCCTACTAAACTTAGCATGGCATGAAAATTCACAGCATGGTAGTCGACATAATGAACTTCATTTCACCCAACATGAGCATGGTCAAAATATGCACAGAAACATGGCAAGCACCAACACAAAAAGGATATCTGAAACAAACAGATTCTCAGACTTAGTGAAAATCGCAGGGTGCAAAGAGCAGCAGTTTTTAACAGATAGGCATGTTTGACAGCAGAAATAACTATGATGCAAATCCTATTCATGGAAGCTACTGGCACAACAAGATAGTAAACAACATTCTTTCCAAAACACTCCAAGGGAGTAACATCATAGGGGCTATAGATCAATGGCTATTCACATGACAAAACAACAAAAAAATATAACAGTTTCAGACTTGGAATTATTTTGGCATCTCAAAACAGCAATATTATGAAGGCATGTTTGCATGGCAATAACAGTAGTTTAACATGGTTTTCATGGCAATACAAAAATACCAGGAGCAAGTCCACATGACAAAGGGCATATCTCATGTTCAAAGTTAATTCATAGGGTGCGTGGATTAAATCACACAAAAATGACAAAATGACTAAAACAATAAAAATGACATGCACACAAACTTGCTCAAAAGCCAGAAATAATGCCTTGGATGGATTATTTCGAATTTTCTACCCCATTTTCATATATAATATGTATATGCTGCTGTAGGAAAATGCTCACATCTTTGATAAACATAAAACTGCCATAAAAGGAAACCTAGTCATATTCCAGATCTGGCATATGAGGAAAAAAAACAGAAAAACACAAATGAAAAAGAAAACAAAAGGGGAGGGGGCCGGGATCAAACCCAGAACCTCCTCGACCGGAAGCGAGGAGGTTGAACACTACGCTGCTTCTAAGTGTTTGAACAAAAGGAGGGCACTGCGCTATTTGAACAGGATCAAAGGTCAAGCCTTGATTTTACCCATGAACGAACAGAGGTCGCGGGCGATGATGGCGATAGGAAACAGCGACAGCCGCTGGGTGGTTTGGACCCGCGTCGTTCGAGAGTAATCCAGGCACGGGAGCACTGGAGGATGCGCTCGCGCAGAACTTCACGCACAAACTCATGCTCATCTCGGGCATGACATGGCAAGGCGAGCGGCGGCAGCAGCTCGGCAGGCAGGGACGCGGCATGCAAGGCATGCGGGCGTGGTCCGAGCACAAGGGCCGGTCAAAGGAGCCCTAGGCAGGAGCTTGAGCTCCCTGACATGGCCGTTCATGGCGGACAGGGCCTCGGGCGCGACGGAAAACGACGGCCACGACAACAAATAGGACCGGAGAGGGACTGCGGGGATTGACTGCTCACCGAGGATACCTTAGGACTTGGAGATGGGGTGGGGGAAGCGACGGAGAGGCAGGAGGTCGTTGACTGATCCACGGGGGCTCTCGATTCACGATGGAGATGATGCCAGAGCAGGCGCCGTGGAGGGGCCCCCATTCGGCTAACGCCGGGCATCAGTCGAGGGGCATGTCGGGATCCTGGAAGACATGACAGAAGGGCAGAGGAAGTCGGTCAGAGGCGAGGACGACGATGATGGTGGGTGATGTGGCTTCTGTTCCTCCCCGAACCTCTATGAATCTCTCTGTCTGAAACTTACCAGGAAGAAGCGAGGGAAGGGAAGAGAGGTGGCGACAGCGCGAGGAGGGAAGCTGGAGGAGAGGGAATCCCTAGGGGCGCGCAGGGCTTTATGGGAGGTGGCCGGACGGTGTTGGCTCGGCGTCCGTGCTCTTCTCACGGTGCTGAAGCTGCTGCTGCACTAAAGGTAGAAGACATCGAGGCAACGGAGCAGGTGACCATCACATGGGAGTGGGCCAACTTGGAGGGAGGCCCAAGTGGGCTACGTTTGGGGAGTTAAGGTCTGCCCATCTTTTTTTAAAATTCTATTTATTTGAAATAAACAGACAAATAAAGAAAAGACCAGGGAGTATAAGAAGAGTCATTGAGACATGGCAATATACCTGGAACCCTGGCTTTATGCCGGATTTAACAAAATTAGTTTGGCAATTTTTAGAGACGGAAAATTAAGCAAGTTTTAGAATATTTTCAAACTTGGTCAATTTCTTAGCCCAAACAAAACATGTGCAAATGAGCTGAAATTTGGCAGAGAGGTAAGTGGCATGGTCTAGGGAATTTCGAGAAATGTTGAAGATTTATTTAAGGCAGGAAAAACCCATTGCAAAAACACCAAAGATAAATAGGGAGAGGAAGGATTTGGTGATAGAATTGAAGGGAGTTGCAAACTTGATCAACCACTTGAAGAGGCTATGCACATCACCCAGACCACACACATCACAAACGCACTATGATGCAAAAACTATGCATGCCATGATGCAACAATAATGTCATGAGGTAAAATACAATTCAAATCAAACCAATCATGGGATGTCATACAAGCTTGATCTCATGGAAGTGGTGACAAGATTGGAAAGTTGCAGTTGGGCTGCTACACGTAGCTTCTGAAGCTAGGCAGAGTAGCTACAGAAGAGGAGAAGCAAACGTTGAATATGTCAGTTTCATAACATGCAGACTAGTATAAAACTATATATAGTCCAGGTTTGGATTCGAACCAGTTACAACAACACGTCTCTATTTTTTCTAACAGTCAGCAATGTCTCTCTACTGGTAGACTAGTTTGTTTTGTACGCCTTCTCAAGTCTTTGATTTTCGGGAATTTTATCTGGTGAACGTTCCCTGGGAGGAGGATGGAAAACAAATGCATTTTCCTGGGAATTTTATTTGCGACGAAGATCAAATGGTGGCAGTTTCGTGATTGTTATTTGGCGAACGAGCCCAATTTTTCTTTTGTTGCTAAAAAGATATGCAATGTCGTGTCAGCTTAGTCAACAAACGATTCTGCCAGCCGTGATTGTTGGATTGACATCCAGGGTATGTCTTGTTTCTTCAGTCTCTTCTTCCTTCAACCGCCAAAACCAAACCAGTGCTGGCGGGACTGCCAGCTTCCAACTCCATAGCTGGCTGGGCTGCCACACACGCATCACCGTCCCATCGCACCCTAAAACTCTTGCCAGACCATCCCTCTACCCTCACACCTTCTATTATTCTCCGGCAACGACAGCCCCACCACACACCCAAATTAGTCAACTGTCGTACTCCCCCTTCGCCTGTGACTACATTGCCTAATCTTCCCTTGCTCCCGTTCATTCTCGCCCGAGGCCTCGCCACCGTCCTCCGCCCTGGTGCGCTCGCTGCGGAGGCACCACGTGGCATTCTCAACATGGTCAACAAATGAGAGGAATCAGACTGTATGTGAAGAGGATGACAGAAGGGGTCCAAGAGGTCCATTGCCATACCCAAAAAGGTTTCTTCTTATTACAAGAAAAGAAATGCTTCCTCCTAATGGTATCATGACTACTGGGGCCCAGGCCATTGTCAATGTAGTTAATAAACGAGGGAACTACACAAGGAGCGGCTGACAACAGGGACCCAACAACTCGCGCGATTCTTTTTTTGTTTTTAAGACGAAGCAAAATATCAACTGGGTTGTGCGGGGGTTGTTGTCCATCTAGCCCCTTTTGTTTTATGTTGACCACATGACCAGTCCAACTATTTTTTTCTTTGTAACAATGGCTAGCCCAACTTTATTTTTTTAACAATACCGGACGGAGGCCAACTTGCTTTTCTTCGACCTGCTGGGCCGCAAATCTTTCAAGACGAGGAGGGATGCATTCGGCTTGCCCAGAAAATGGGCTATAAGTAATACAAAATGGGTTGTAAATTTTTAAAAATACAACAAACCGAAATTAGTTTCAAATTTTGTTTTTTCTTCAGATTTTGAGATTTTAAATTCCACTAAAATTTATTGCGCGAAAAAATTCATTGGATTTTAAATTAATATAAATTTATTTTTGAAATTACTGTGAATCCGACTCAAAATTTCGGAATTAAAAACAGTTCAGACCCCACTGAAATATGCAAAATTTCATTGAAATTTTTAACCGTGGCCAGAATATGGACTGTAATGCTAACAAAAAGAATATGGGCTGCAATAAAGTCCTTAAGAATTAGCACATCGTTGTAAATTATTGAAAATAATTACAAATGGGTAGTATGCTTTTTGCCACAGATTTGGAGGCTAACTTGTGGGCCTACTAAGTTGACATGTATGCAAGGCTTTGTCAACTTAGTCAACAAACGATTCTAGCGGCAGTGACCACTGGATGTCAATCTAACGGCTGTCGTGCTTCTTCAGTCTCTCCTCTGCTTGCTCCAGCTGCCCAAACTAGCACCGACGGGACTGCCTGCTCCCGCCTTCCATGTCCGGCTATGCTGCCGCACAGGCCTCAATGCCCCAGCCTACTCCCACCGTTGGCCAGGTCATCCCTCTACTCAACTGCACCTCCTGTTATTCTCCGGCGATGGCAGCCACACACCCCATCCGAACCAGTCAACCCTCATACTCCCCTCTGCATGGGCATCCACCATCCGAGTCTTCCCTGGCTCTGGTCCATTCCCTTCCCAGGCCTTGCCGTTGTCCACTGCCTTTGTGCTTTTGGCCCGACATCGTCAACGAACGACATCCATCGAAATAGGACTGTACGTGGAGAGGCTGACAACTAGGACCCATTAGGTCCACAGTCGCACGAATGGACATGCCTCCTTAGTATGCGGAAAAAGAAAGATTGCTCCCCCTGATAGTTGGGACCCACCAGCTACATCTTCGCATGCAAGGAAGTGCCTCGTTATTACGCAAAAACAGATTCCTCCCCTTGACCGCTGGGACCCACTAGCTATATCTTCGCACGCAAGGAAGTGCCTCCTTATTACGCTAAAAAATGACCCCCCCCCCCCCCCCCCCCGCAAAAAAGTTGGGACCAATCAGGTCGAAGCGTACGTAGCGTTATGTGTCTGGTCATAAAACATGTATGTACGTACTGGTCTATCGGTCTCTCTGCCACGATGAAGCGTGGCCGGGTAAGGAGCGACACGTGTCATAGTAGAACCCCCATCGTAGCAGTTGAGGCAGTCCCATCTAATTCGTGTACACGTACGTACAACCACATTGCAAGAAAATAAATATGGCCACATACATACATACGGCCGGGGTCTCGAACACGTACTCATGCATACGTACGGCCATGGTTCTGTACATCGAGAGTCAATGGACAGGCCAGAGGAAACAACATCATGTTCCTCGGGAGCCAAGCTACTCGGCTAGCAGTGTCGCGTACCGGAAAATGGAGGAAATAGTCTTTTGTTCAACCGACTATAGTCGAAACGGAGTCATGGGGTGTGGTGTACCGCAAAAAAGAGGAAGAAAACTTCTGTTCAACTAGCTATGGTCGAAATGGGGTCCAGGGGTGTGGCGTACCGCAAAACAAAGGAACAGACTTATTTTCAATCGGCTACGGTCGAAACAGGGTCTAGGTGTGTGGCGTACCGCAAAACAAAGGAAACGGACCGGCTACGATCGAAGAAGCGGGGTCCAGGGGGTGTGGCGTACCGCGAAATGGGACTCCATGTGCTACTTCTCATCCACCGTCGACTTCCTCCAGCCTCCACGGGGTCCTTTTCATCCAACCCATCATTGGCTCAGGTGTGGAGTACCGCGGGACGGCCTCCTTGGGGTCCTATTCATCCATCACAAACTGCCTACTGCTACCACGAGGCCTGGCTTGTTCATGCAGCGCCAACCCCCACCGGCTGGGGTGGGGCATACGAGCGGGCGGCAACAACGGGAGCTGTTCTCCATAGCCAACCAACTATCTAGGTCAACTCAAGAAAGGGGCTCGATCGATCAATGCAAAGTCTCGACTCGTTCTACCGCACGTATCGCGCGTGCGCAGCAATAGACATTGTTCATCGAGAGGCAACCAACCGGATACTAGCTCAACTCGTGTCTCACAAGGGGTCGGGCTCTTAATGCAATGCATCGATCCATCAGGTTCAGTAAGGAGCGAAGGGATCGATCGCTCGAGTTCAGCTATAGCAGCCAATAAATCACTCAGATTCAGTTAGCAGCCCAGGAATCGCTCAGATTCAGTACGTAGTGCGAGGGATCGATCGCTCGTGTTCAATACATAGTGCAAGGGAACGATCGATCGCTCGGGTCCAGTAAGTGAACGCCTCGCTCGAACGGGTTAAGTTTGCTAGCGAACGCCTCGCACACACGCGCGTACGAGATAAAGGCGCAAACCACACTGCATCGCTTGGCCCCGACCACCCACCGATTCCCCACCGTAACCGGGAAATCCCCACAAATTTCCTCGCCCTCACTTCTACCATGTTTTTTTTTCATCATGCACGGCGCAAAGAATGTCATGCAGGTGCGTCTCCATCCCGTCCAGGATGAAAAGCCCATTTTCTGCCATAATTTTTTGTCATAGCAGTAGGAGCCCACCACATCTATGATGATACGTGTTTTTGTCACAATTATCTTCATGGAAGTGTCATATCCATGATAGAAAAGTTTTTGTTCGGCCCATAATGTGAAAGATGTGTATTTGTTTTGTAGTGCATGTCCCAATGATAGGAGACCAAAATGCTTAAAAGAACATTAAATTTCTGAAAGAAAAGAGGAGAAAGAATCTTCATCTGCTTGCCCGGTTGAAATAACAATGAACCAGGATATAAAGTTGTTACCTATCCACAACAAAATTGAGTAACAAAGTGTGAATGCATGCATGATCATTATCAAAGGGAAGATGAGCTGTCATTTGTCATAAACTGTCTTACCCTTACTCGTTCCTATAAACCATAATGGACTCATACTTCTTTCATATCTGTATCTCATAAATATCAAGTTGAAGTCATTTTTTAACACGGGGACAAGAAATACTTAAGCTTGGGGGAGTTGATGAGTCCAATTTATGTGATAATTTTACCAAGTATTTTATGCCCACATCATAGGCTTTGTGGAGTTTTACCGCATTCGTGCACCTCTTTTTGTGATAACCCCTCAGGTAACGCTTTTTGGACCAATTGGCATAATATGGAGAAGATCCCCCGAAATGGTAGGGAAATCACGTATTTCAAGTGATAATCACCTACCATACAGGAATCAAGCAAGGAGGCCAAAGAAGAAATTGTCGCAGTGGTTCCAGACCAAAACACGGCGTTCCATACGACCGTGCCGCTCGTATGGGTCCTATGGAGTGTCGTCGCCATAACCAGATCAACTATTTCCACCCCGTGAAATTGGATCGTAGATCAGACGCCCAGAGACACCAGAAACTCGTCCAGAAGGCAGAACCCTAGCCTCCAGAGTTCATTCGAATGAGGGATTCGCAAGGAGGAGAGGGCCATCTTCCTCACCATGCATACTAAGAGTTCAACATCATCACCATTGTCATCGTCATCATCATCATCATCACCACAGTCATTGTCATCCACAACCTTACCATTATAAAATCAAGAACCCTAGTGGACCATCTTGTGTGTTATATGAATCACCCATCCATGTATTCTATCACTCTGGTCATGATGCTCGTTTTCCTCATGTGTGACTAGAACCCTAGTTCTCGGGGATATAGATGAACCTTGGTATGCGTAAGATTTGAAACTTTATTTTGGATATGAGATTCCATGTTGAATGCTTAGTTTAATAACTTCGTGAATGTCATGAAGGGGGCCCACCCAACATTTGTGCCTTATGGCCACAAAGTATATCATTATCATGATGAAGGCCTAGAATGTGGGGGTAATTCAAGTTGACAGTAAAAGCCTCTTGCTCCTATCCTTTGCAATTGACCAAGAAATTATAGAGAACCCTTAGAGAGGGCGCGTCCATGGGGTAACCTTTCATTATCATGAGTTGTAACACTATGGGGGCAAATATGATGGTGGCGTGTGTGGCATGAAATTTACTTTGAGTAGAACGCCTTCTATACCTAGCTCCACCCAACATAATTGTCAACAGTGGATCAATTATCCATACCATACTATGCCCAAGCATAGGTGTGCTAGAAACATGCCAATGGGGATTCTCGACTCCCTGAGAACACCTTACTCCTCTGTTGTTTATTCAGTCATTTAATAACCACTATTTGTTTAATTTGATGTTATTTATTTCCAGTTTGTTCTACTCAACTACAATTTAATTCCGCACTGACTTTGCTTTAAGTCTCTGCAGGCATAAAAATACATAATTCATATAAGAGGCAAAAGTCTAATTCCTATTCTCCCTGCGGGGTCGATACTCTTACTTCGAAAAGGTTAGAACTAAGCGTTGTGCATTTACATGCCATCAAGCACGCGGCTTCCAAATTAATGAATCCATGTGACCTACTTGCATAGTCGCAAACTTGGCAGCGTAGGTAGACCTTGTCGAAAACTGACCCCCACTCTCCCAGACCAAGTAACGCTATCTCTCTGTTGTGGGTCCAACACCACTCTGTCCACCTATGGCCAAAGATGCAGGAACTGAGCCAAGGTACACCGCCCATCAATGGCCCCATATCATGGGCCCAAGCTCCCTCTGGTAGAGCGTTGAAAACAAGCCGACTGTCTCTAGTTTTCTTCCTGACTTGGCTGTAGAGCAGCGAGGTGAGGCCTCAATCCTATGACCATCAATCCACCTCTCTTCCTAGAAAAGAGCCTCATGACCATCTCTAATGGTCGTCCTCATGGCATCCTGGAACAATTTTAGGGAATCGGTTGGCACCGAGAAATTGAACTATGTCCAAGGCCACACTGGATATGTACTGAGCAACCACGGCCATTTGGTTTGAAGAGGTATGTTCATCCATCGCAAGTTGAGGATACCTAGTCCAACAGACCACTTGGGACAACATACCATATCCCAAGCAATGGCACACTTTCCTTCTCCAGCGTCCTTCTTTCCACACCATAAGAATCCTCGACAGATCTTAACCATTGTTGCAATCGTCCTTGGGGGAAGGTCCAGGGCCTACATGGTGTGAATCGAGATCACCGAGAAGACGGACTGGACCAGTAACATCCTACTTCTCATAGGAAGCATTGCGGCTTTCCAATGCGGTAGTCGGGCCACCAATTGATCCACCAAATCTTGGAACTAAGCTGCGGTTTGTTTCCAGATGAATGAGGGAAGTCCCATATACTTAAACAGAAACGAACCACTTTGGCCGCCGAGGAGTCCACAGACGAGGTCCCTTTCCTCTTGCGAACACTGGATCAAAATGGCTACGCTCTTGAGCATGTTGATGCGCAGCCCAGACGCCTCCCCAGAGAGATCAAGAATGGCAACATGCTTAGAGGTCCACTTCCTTAGGCTTGAGAAACACGATGACGTCGTCCACGAACATTGAAACCCATTGCATCAGGCCTAATCTTGCAAGAGGAGTGAAGATTCCTTTGTTAGTTTCCCTTGCGAATAGCCGTTGAAGTGGTTCCATTTATAGTATGAACATCATTGGGGATAGGGGGTCTCCCTATCGGAGTCCATAGTAGTTGAAGATGGTTCCTCCTATGACTCCATTTGGCACAATTCTTGTCGAAGACGTCGCCAGCAATCCACATATCTATGATATCCAATGAGCGCCAAACCCCAGTTGTCCCAAGGCCTCAATGATGAATGACCACTGAACTGTTTCAAAAGCCTTTGAAATGTCGAGTTTGACGAGGGCTGATGGGTCTTTGAGCGTGTGCAGTTTGCATGTTGTGCATTGTACGAGCTTGAAATTATCATGTAAAGATCTCCCACGAACGAAAGCACTCTGATGGTTGCCCACAAGGAATGGGAGATCCTCATCTAGCCTCATGGACATCACCTTTTTGAAAATCTTCACGGCCCCATGGGTGAGTGATACTCCCCAAGTGCAAGGAATAATCGTAGCAATTTCCAAAGATGGAAGTGATAAGTCTGGAGTGTCGAACCCACAAGGAGCTAACACTACTAGGGAAAACCTTATACACAGAACCTTAGCAGTTGCGCTAGATAAAAAGAGGCGCTACTGCTACTTAGCTGTAGCGCGCGTGCAGAACAGGCGCTACTGCTAACAAATTAGCAGTAGCGCATTTTTTAAAGACGCGCTACTACTAATATTGCCCGCACCATTGCCGTCAGGCTAGGTTTAGTAGTAGCGCGCACCAGATAACCGCACTACTGCTAAAAGAATAGTAGTAGCGCATTTTTAGGGTAGGGCGCTACTGCTAAGTTTGAACCTGGACACATGGAGGGCCCCACTTAGTAGTAGCACCTCTCCCTGGGGAGCGCTACTGCTATCTTTTTAGCAGCTGCGCGTTTTCTGCCAAGCCACGACCTTTTTCCTCCCCCATCCCCCCTCCCCATCATCCTCTCTTCCTTCACTTTCCCCTAGATCCCACCTCCTCTCTCCCTCACTTTGCTTCTTCCTCACTACTTCTCCCCCCATTACTCTCCTTCTTCTACCTCCCTCTCTCTCTCTGTCTATTGCTCCTAGCTAACTACACCACCTCCATTAATGCATCTCCTTTCTCTTTTTCCTTCCCCCTCCACTAGGTAGTTGAACTCATCTCCTTCCCAAACTAGCTAGGTAGATCTAGCATTTAATGAAGTGACCTATGTACCTCCCTAACTAGATATAGCCATGTCAAGAAGTAAGCTTTGTCCACTTTTGATCATTCCCCTAGGTGTGTGGCGACACCGATCGACATCATCATCACCGTGCTCGATCTCGAGATAGGTGATTAAAATTTTGTGCTTTTGCAAGAATGGAAATATGTGTATGTGTGCGATATGACATAATCGGGCGATATGATGGAAATTGTGTGTGTGGCATGAGTTGCCGCCGAATTGTGCTTGAGTTGCCTGTGTTTTGCCGAAATGTCGATTTATTTCCGTTTCGACAGATTTCAGGCAAACTCTATATGTCCTATTTTTAGGGAAGGTCATGCCGAATTTTTGTATGACTTTGATGCATGCATGCATTTTTATAATCAATTTGTTTACTATTACCGTGCAGGCGTTCGTGATGGTCAGTGGAACGATGGTGGAAAGGTGGTTGCGGTCGGCGGTGCAGGACATGAATGAAAATAACCAGACAGAGATTATATGTCCGTGTTGAAGATGCAAAGGAGGAGTTTGGATCGACCCCTATGAGGATGGTCGTGTAATGGCGCACCTGCTCATGACTGGTTTAATGGATGGCTATACTCGGTGGATAATTGAAGATGATGATGAGGAGGAGGAGGAGGACGCCGACGGGGCAGGCAATGACGACACGGGGCAAGACGAAGAGATGACCGATAATGGCGGCGGAGAAGGGGCCGGACATGGCGGCGGGGAAGAGGCCGGACATGGCGGCGGAGAAGAGGCCGGACATGGCGGCGGAGAAAACATGGACTCCACGCCGCACACTTCGTCGGTACTAAGTTCAATCGTGCGGGACCCTCATGTTCAGGAACTGCTTCGCAAGGAGACGAGTACTGACAGAGCTGCTTCTAGAGAGGAGGCCAAGCTGCAGCAACTGGTGGTTGACTCGAACACTCCATTGTATGATGGTTGCGATCCCGAGGTGACCCGCTTGAGTTTCACGCTCGAACTTCTGAAGACGAAGGCTAAAAACAAATGGACCGACACTAGCCTCTATGAGCTTCTCAAGTACCTAAAGGATGTTCTTCCCGCGGGGAATCTATGTCCTACTAGTGTGGATGAGACCAAGAAGATCGTGTGCCCTCTTGATCTGCCTCACGTTAGATACCATGCATGCATCAACGATTGCATAATTTATCGGAAGGAGCACGCGGAAAAAACCAGCTGTTCGGTGTGCAATGCTTCTCGATACAAGAAGGCCGGGAAGAAATCTCCCCAGAAACTTGTGTGGTACTTACCGATCACTCCACGTCTGCAACGTTATTTTGTAGATCCCAAGGAAGCAAAGCTCATGCGTTGGCACGCGGAGAGGACAAAGCCCGAAGATGGAGATGATCCGAAGCTAAGACACCTCATGGATGGAAGCCAGTGGAGAGCATTCAACGGCGAATATCGATATTTCTCATGTGATGCAAGGAACATCGTGCTTGGCGCGTGTACCGATGGCATGAATCCGTTTGGCAACCAGAACACCAACCATAGCACATGGCCCGTGTTTGTATGGATGTATAACATCCCCCCTGGTTGTGCATGAAGTCGAAGTACATACACATGAGCATGCTGATTCAAGGGTCGAAACAACCGGGAAATAATATTAATCTATATCTGGGGCTACTTCAAGAGGAGTTAGACACGTTATGGAAAACACCAGCCAAGATATGGGACGCCAGCAAAGGCGAGTATTTCTATATGAGAGCCGCGCTGATCACGACGGTGCACGACTATCTCGGTTACGGATATGTCGCAGGCCAGGTGTGCCACAGATATTGCGGATGCATGCGGTGCATGGATGATACGACGTCTCAGCAGCTAACGTCAACGAAAGATGGCGGGTCTGGGAAAATCGTTTACATGGGGCATCGAAGATGGCTCGAGAAGGACGACCCATGGAGGGACCGTGGAGATCTATTCAATGGTGAGGCTGAGCATTGAGGACCTCCACGTAAGCGGAGCAGCACCAAAATCGATGAGCTCTTGAAAAACTGGGAACAGTGCCCCGTGCCGGGAAAGACGTTGAAAAAGGCGCGCGGAGCCGCTGCTGAAGGTATGGAAGACGAGGTCTATTTTCTGGGACTTGGAGTACTGGCACAAACTCGACACGCCACATTGCCTTGATCAAATGCATATCTGTAAGAATGTCCTTGAGAGCTTGCTTGCGACACTGATGAACATGCCGGATAAGACCAAGGATGGGCCAAAGGCAAGAAGAGACTTGCAAGATTTGAATATCAGGGCAGATCTGCACATGACGCCCCGTAAAAAGTCAGAGGAGACAGAGACGGAGACGGAGGCATGGGAGAAGAAGGGCAAAAAAGTGAAGGAAGAGGATTATTGCCCCCCTTCTTGCTTCACCTTAACTCCGGCTGAGATCGATCAATTCTTCAAGTGCCTTACCGGAATGAAAGTTAGTTTTGGTTACTGTGGGAAGATAAGCAGATTTCTTGACACGAAGAAGAAAAGGTTCAGCGCGATGAAACCCCATGACTGTCATTTGATGATGACACTGATACTACCTATTGCCCTTAGAGGGATAATGGACAAGCACGTCTGTGAGACGCTTATTGGTTTTTGCAACTTTTTCGACGTCATCTCTCGAAAGTCGATCAGTGTGAAGCAGCTCCGAAGGCTACAGGAAGAGATCGTTGTGATACTAAATGAGCTTGAGATGTACTTCTCGCCCGCGTTCTTTGACGTCATGGTGCATCTGTGTGTCCATATTGTGGACAACATAATAGACCTGGGGCCGTCATTCCTGCATAACATGATGCCGTTCGAGAGGATGAATGGGGTCATCAAAGGATTCGTTCGTAACATGTCCCGTCCGGATGGAAGCATTGTCCAGGGCTATCTGACACAAGAGTGCATCTCTTTCTGCGAGAATTATCTATATGGCGGAGACCGGCCTGGTGTTGGTTTGCCCATTAAGAAGCACGTTGTGATGCTCGAAGGAGAAGGTCACTCCAACGATCGCAGGGAAGTGCATGTGGCCAACTCAGATCGACGCAACGACTTTGACAGAGCAGACTTAGTAGTGCTAAAACACCTAGACCAGGTAGATCCTTTCGTGACACTGCACAAAGAAAGCATCGCAAAGAAGTATCGTGACCAGGGGGTATGCAGGACGGACGCCGAAGTTACTAGAGAGCACAACTCCACTCTCCTGCATTGGTTCAAAGAGCATATTCTTGCTAATCCCCCGGAACAGGGCTCTAAGGACGGATTGCTCATATACGCCTTAGCACATGGCCCCTCGGCCAACCTCGTGACCTACCAGGCATACGATATAAACGGATACACGTTCTACACGGAGGCCAAAGATATGAACAGTGATTTTCAGAACTCAGGGGTGACAATGGAATGCATGACCGGCAGCGACAACGGCGCAACTGAGAGATTTTACGGAAGGGTCGAGGAGATCTGGGAGCTTGACTACTTTGGACTGCACAACGCGACGATGTTCCGTGTCAGATGGGCTAAGAATGTCGAAAGAGAAAACCGGTATTTCACTACCATGACTATACCCGACACCAAGAGCGCTACCGTGAACGCCATCACAAAAAACGAGCCATGGGTACACGCTAAGCACGTGACACAATGCTTCTTCATAACCGACCCGAGAAATCCCAGCCGTGTTGTCGTGAGTAGAGGCAAAAGGAACATCATTGGAATGGATGGAGTCGCCAACGAGGAAGACTATGACCAGTACGGCAACCCGATGAGGGAAGATGACGATGACGATGAAGTATACGTCAAAAGAAGAATCAATACTACATTACCTAAGAAAGATCGTACTCCATGGAAAAGGAAAAGTCACAATGCGGGGCTCAATTATTCGTAAACGAACAAGAAGCTTAAGGGAAAGAAGCTCACTCAAAAACAAAAACGTCGACGCTGATCGAGAAACCGTTATCAGTCAAATGATGTAATATATATGTTCCTATTTTGTGTACACACTTAGCCGTTATGCATGGGTTAAATGATGTAATATATATGTTCCTATTTTGTATACACACTTAACCGCCAAATGATGCAATACGCCTTAGTTATATACACACTTAACCGCCAAGTAGCAGTAGCACGTTTCTGTAAAACGCGCTACTGCTAGTTGATATAGCTATAGCGCATTTTACGTAAACGCGCTACTGCTACTTCCACATAACCCCCCGCGCGGGCTTCCCTCCTCTGCTTCCTCCCCCAATTCCCCCACTCTCTTCTCCCCCTCGTCGCCGTAGCCCCTGCCCTCGCCAGAGCCAGAGCCCGAGCGCCGACGCCGACGCCGACCCCGACATCGCACGCCTCCCTCGCCGTCGCCCGGCCCCGACCCCGACGCCGCACGCCTCCGTCGCCGTCGCCCGGCCCCGGCCCCGACCCTGATGTGGCACGCCTCCCTCCTCTGCTTCCTCCCCTCCCAACCACGGCCGTCGTCGAGCCTGCCTCCTCGCCCTGCACCCTCTGTAAGCCCCCCACCGCTCCTCCGTCTCTGCCATTAGGGTTCTAGCTAGGGTTCTTAGGTTAATTTACTTAGGTTTTAGTTAGGGCAGTAGGTTAATTAGGTTATCTATTTAGTTAGGGCAGTAGGTTAATTAGGTTCTTAGGTTAATTTACTTAGTTATGAACCTTAGGTATCAAATTTAGTTATGAACCCTAGGTAGTTATTTTTTTTGTGGTGATGAATTTAGTTATGAACCCTAGCTAGGTATCAAATTTAGTTATGAATTTAGCTAGGTATCAAATTGTATTCAAGGAATTTTTATTGGTATTTAAAGAAAAAACAGAATTATTGCTATTTGATTTTTTAGTTAAAGCTATTGTTGCTATATGAACCCTATATGATATGTGGACATGTGATTTGGACATGTGATTCAAACAGGGCCGTGGTGGAACAACCCCCCACTAGCTAGCTTATATTTGAATTGGACCTATGATATTTGGAAAATGATGGTTATGTGTAGGGTAAATGATCCGAGTGGCCTATGTTTCGCCGGAATGTTGATTCATTTCCGTTCCGGTGAATTTCACGCGCTCGATATGTCCACTTTTTAGCAAAGGTCATGCCGAAATTTCCCGTGAATTTTGGCATGACTTGTGCTTGAAAGAAGGCATATCGAGTGCCGGGATTTGCTGGGAAACGGCATTCCAGCAAACCATAGACCTTTTTTTATGTCATTGCTCATTTTTATTATAGCTTAAGAATTAAACAAGGAGACTTAATCATAGGAAACATGTCGAACAACGAAGAAACTGGGCCTTCTGACCACGATGCAGACGAGATGGATTATGAGGGTGAACATAAGTACCTCGACTTTTTGTCTGCTAAGCACAGTCAAGGTTTGCAGCGCGGCCTCGATGATGGTACTAACGCCGACATCGACACCGATGGCGCCGACACTGATGGCGGCGCCAAGACCGGCGGGGAAGGTACCGGCGCCGAAGCCGCTACCAAAAAGAAGAAGCAGAAGAAGCAGAGGATACGAAAACCTAACAAACTCGGCATCGGACGACTGGTGATCACAAAGATGGCCCCTGGCAAGTTTGAGCCATTAGAGCCGGAAGAACCTCGCAAGTGCTACGGGAACCAAGTCGGATGCATCCTACGGGAATGCGCGAGCATCAACGACGATGACTTAGGGGGTAAAGAACATTTGAAGCAGTTGCTCCTGACGAAGCTGCGCAAGAGATTCAAGTTCCCCGATCGGGATGATGGCATAGAACACCGGTGGAAAGATCCGAAGACTAAAAAGATTAACAATCACGCCCTGGGCATGTTTAGCAATGATTTGGCCTCCTGGAAAGGGAGGGTGAAACGAGCTATTGAGGCTGAGGAACCCATGTCCAAGGTTCTGGAGGAAAATCCGACACTTACGGAAGAGGAGTTCCAAAAGTTCAAGGACTCTTGCGCTACCGAGGCAGCCAAGGCTAAGGCTGTGAAATTCAAGAGCCTTCAGCAAAGGAACACAGGGAACCAATGCCTCGAAAGCCGTGGCTATCTTGGCAAAAGGCCCATATGGGATAAGGAGGACACGGAACGTGAAGACGCAGGTCTCCCAGACCCCTTCGCGAAGTTCACCAACCCCTTGGAGCGTGACTTCATCAGGGCCCGCTACAAGTGGGACAAGGAAAAGAAGGTTTTTTACATGGACCCGATCACGAGGAAATTGATTAGAATACTAGTAATTATTCTTTTACCACCTTTCATTTACCTTCTGATCAAGTCGACTACACATTCGTAAACGGTTCACGTTCCTTCTGCAGAACAAGCAACACAAGCTTGCAGCCGAAAGCCAGTCTTCGTCGATGAGGCCCAAGTGGGACACCCCTCTCAACCGGGCCTTGAACGAACTTAAGGGACTCCCTTTGGACCAGCGGCCGCAATATGGACGTGTGTACGGCGCCGGAGACGGCGCCACGTGGAAGGTCTTTTACAACGAGGGCCCGGAGGCCAAGAAGCAGAAAAAGAAATTCAGTCAGGCGGACATCGACGAGAAGGTGAAGCTTGCGTTCGAGAAAAAAGCAGCTGAGGATGCGAAAAAAGCAGTCGAGGAGAAAAATGAGTTGCTACAGCAGGCAGTCGTTGCAGCTGTAGATGCCTGCAGAAATGATTTCGCTACTAACTTGGTCCCAGCTATCATCAACTGGACGAAGGATAATCCAGACAAGATGGTAGATGATCTCCCCATGCCCAGCTTCGTCGGGAGCAACTCAGTGAACAACACAACCACACGATCACCTGCTCACGCAACCGCGCCTGCTCCCGCACCCGCTCATAGCAGCCTGTCCTCAGTCTCTAGCGTGCTAGGCGGGCCTTCGTCTTTGGCTGAGCTCGACGCCCTCACGGTAATTACATGTCGCACCAACATATATCTAGAATATTCCGTTTTCATTGCCTTTCGGATGTTTTACGCCGCAGACATGTCTTTGCAGGCCGACGAAACCCCGTGCACCGTACTCTACTTGATCAAAGACGAGAAGGTGGACGTGGGAAATGCGGTGATAACGAAGCCCTTGGAACTCACGTTCCACGGCCAGCCGATGCCCGGTGGGCACTTCAGGGTTACCTTGTCGAGTGTGAAATAGGGGCACGAGGATTTGCCTCCTCCAGTACGGCTAGGGGGAGAGGACGACGAGACCCAGCCGCGGCTTGGAAACTGCAAGGGTTGTGTGCTGCTATGGCCGAAGAATCTTCTTCGTCTGGAGCCGGTCGAGAGCACACCAATAACCACACATCAGCAAGCAGGTATGAACACCACCACCCCGCCTACGCAATTACCAGCGCCTGTAGTAGTGCCGTGTGAGAGCGGCGGACGACACGAGGAAGGGATCCAATAGTGGCTTATGTAATCGCCCCCGTAGAACAAATAATGGATGATGAGATGGACGAGGACCCTCTTCGGTTCCTCAATACAGGCGCCTATGACGATGACTTGGAATTGATGAGTCAGCCATATGACGACTCGGGCTATCAGCATGCTGATGAGGAGATGGATGATCTGCCCGGGCAGGAACGTCCTAGCAGGGTTGATTGCAAGAAGTCTCTCTTCATGCAATCCTCACCAGACACGCCTGAAGATGCTGCCTCAACACAGGCTCAACTAGCCGAGGGTCGTATAGTGCTTAGCCCGACAACACTATGGCAGGGGTTAAGCAAGGGTCTGGAAGATCAGCCCAAGAAAAAGGAGAGTCTGGATGGTCAGCCCAAGCAGAAAAAGGAGAGGAGGACACCGCCGAAGAAAGGCTCTGCTGCCTACAAACAAGCCAGAGCACATAGCAGCCAGACGGCGGATTTTGAAGAGCGTGTACCAGTCAAAGGTGTGGCAATGTTCCATGTCACGGGCGAGCCGATCCTACCGCCGAAACCACTGGAGGCAATATCAGGGGATCTCAGGAGACTGCACGACCATGTGATGTCGATTGAGAAAAGCCTATTAGCCTTGAAGGATCCAGGATATTCGACATACGCGGCTCGTGTGCCCGAGGGGAAGTGCTACGTCGACACACGGCCCGCGGAGGTGTTCTTCCTGCGGTTTGAGCATATCTTCGAGATGTTTCTAACAAGGCGGCTCGATTTTACAATCGTCCGCCTTTTTGCTCTACATATGAGCTCCATCATGAAGAGAGAAGTCGTCTCACAAATCTGTGTGGCGGATCCATACTACATGCACGAGTCCTTCTTGAGTCTCGGCGACTTTGAGCGTAAAACTGCTAGGGAGTACCTCAAAAACTTCATGGTACAGAATAAGGACCAGGAATTTGTCCTCCTGCCTTATCATCCAAAGTAAGTCAGTGCCGGACAACCCTTTCGTACATTTCAATCATTCCTTCTCGCTCATATGGAGAATAATTTGAGGTGTTCTTTTCCCCGCAGCAACGGGCGCGCCATCCTTATCATTCTTTACCCGCGAGTCTCCCACGCCGTGTATTTCGACCCTACCAGAAACTATGAGAAGAAGGACTACACCCACGTAATGAATATTCTAGATGATGCTCTCCAAGGCTTCAGCTTGAGGGGTGGCCACATGCAGATAAGGAAACAAAGGAACCGCAAGACAGGTTTCTCGCATAAAATTAACTTCTACTGCATCCATGTCCCGAAATCAAGTAGGAACGATGGATTCTACCTCCTCCATCTCATGATGGAGTTCAGAAGGGATCACCAAAAGCTTCGCATGACAACCAGAAACGATGATCATATCCGCAAGTGGGTAGAATCTCAAGGAGAAGCGGATTATAAACTTAGAGATGACTTCTTTCGCATCCAGAGGGACATTGCGACGATCATCATGAAAGAAGTCGTCGAAGAGAAGGGGATGTTCCACCATGGCCCTATATCGCGAGCTGACGTCTAAACTCGCATAGGCATGCAACGTCAGGACCTCACGCCGTTCAAGAAACTAGGGTGCATCCTCGATGATACGGAAGGATGGAAGTTCTAGTGATTTACGATCCCGATGATGATGATATGTGTCGGTTGAACTTGTATACTTCTTGTAGCGATGAAACTTTGTGATGTCCACGGTCCCTACCGAACTTGCGTAACGCTAATTTGTTAGTTTGGGTACGATGACCTGCGTACCTCTAGTTAATTAGTTTGCGTACGATGAAACTGCTATGATTATTTAAGTTTACTATATGTTGCATCTAGTTGCTAACCCTTTCTTTTTCGTGTTGCTCAAGTATATTTTGTTGCATATGATTGTACATTCTCTTGATGAAGATGCATCTCTAACAGGTACCTAGATTCTTGATGGCGAAGAAGCGGTGCTATGTCGTGTACAAAGGGATGGTTCCGGGAGTATACGATGAGTGGTCCGAGTGTCAGGCGCAAGTAGAGGGGGTCTCGGGCGCCAGCCATAAAGGCTTCAAAAGCAGACAAGAAGCAGAAGCTAGTTACTTGAGGAGGCTCACGCTAGCGCGAGAGAGGACTCATAACCGCCGCCTCATGTACTGCATAGTTTCGCTCTCACTCATAGTGATAGCTCTTCTCGTGTATATCATTGTTTAGATGTATGATGATGTAGTTGCAAGTATTCGAGACTTGTATCGCTATTTTCGAGAGATGATGACGAGAGACCACTTTGTGTTGGATGATGATTATGATGATGACATGAATTGATAAGACTATTTGTATGTGTATGCTATGATTACATTTGTATGTGTATGATATACTAGATATTATTTTATAAAGCCTGTACAAATACAAAACAAATATGCAGAAAAAAAATCAGAAACTAATAAAACTAGCAGTAGCGCGGCTTACAGTAGCGCGCTACACCTATTAGCAGCAGCGCGTCCCGGTAAAGCTCGCTACTGCTGCCCATGTTTAGCAGTAGCGCGTCTTACTCTATAGCGCTACCGCTATTAGCAGCAGCGCCTCCCGATAAAGCACGCTACTGCTACCCATGTATAGCAGTAGCGCGGGTCAAACAACGCTACTGCTTCAAGTTAGATGTAGCGCCGTATCAGTATCGCGGGTACCCGCGCTACTGATACACCTAAAAACCGCGCTACTGCTAGGATTTTCCCTAGTAGTGTAAAGGTGAGATCAATATTCTCTCAAGTCGTATCTGCCACTGATACGACTCTACGTACACCGAGTGTTTGCTTCTATCTAATAACGAGAAATAAAACCACGTTGTGGGTATATAGAGGATAGCTTTGCATGATATTGAAGAACTCAAATATGAAAATAGTTGCTGCATAAATAATGTTAGAATATATTATAATATATTACAAATAGCGAGTGTGGAATAATGATGGTATGGTGTGCGGAATCATCCTAGGCAATTGATAACAAGATCGGTAATCATTATTGCAATTTTATATGAGGGAGAGGCATGAACTAACATACTTTCCGTACTTGGATCATATGAACTTATGATTGGACCTCTAGCAAGCATCCGCAACTACTAGCAATCATTAAGGTAAACCCAACCATATCATTACACTTCAAGTCCCCATTATTCCCATACGTAAACAACCCCCTTACTCGGGTGTAAGCTTCTGTCACTTTAGCCACCCACTATAAGAGAATTATAAATATATTGCAACACCCTACAGCAGGAATCCCCCATGTGTGCACGGCACGGAAGGCACCATATGACAGCACCAATATAAAACATACAACTCAAAACCAATCAAGATCATCAATGAACCCAAAGGACAAAATAAATCTACTCAATCATCATAAGATGGCAACACATCATTGAATAATAATATGTGGCACAGAACACCATGTTCAAGTAGAGGATTACAGCGGGCTATGGGAGAGTAGACCACCATAGATAGATGAGGGAAGGTGATGGTGGTGACGGCGGCGAAGTTGTTGATGTAGATTCCGTCACCATGGTTGCCTCGACGGCGTTCTGGCACCACCGGGAGAGAGGGGAGAGAGTCTCCCCCTTAGGCTTCCTCCTCCATGTCCTCTCCCTAGATGGGGGGAGGTTCTCCCCTCTGGTCCTTGGCCTCCATGGCTCTCGGAGGGGAGAGAGCCCCTCCAATATTGGATCTCCCGCTCTGTTTTCCTCTCTGTTTTCTCTCCGGATTGGTTTTTCTTTGATATAGAGAGTTGCGTCGGCGAAGCGGAGAGTCTATCCTAATTTCTGATGGTTTCTATATTTATAAGAGTTGTTTGCGTTGGAATCACGCATAAGGGAGTTACGAGGGGCCCACGAGCTAAATGGCCCTTTGACCCCCCATGTTGTGTCGTGGCCAACAGCCCCCCCCCCCTCCGGTGCTTCTTCGCTCCAATGTTGCTCATATGTTCTAGAAAAAATCACCAAAAAGTTTCGGGCGATTCCGAGAACTTTCATTTTCTGCACAAAAAATGACACCACGGTAATTCTACTGAAAATAGCGTCAATCCGTTTTACTTCTAATTAAATCATAAAAGTGCATAAAAGCCATATAAAAGTATTGTAATCATAGGTTAATATGGCATGAATACTTCATAAATTATTGATACGTTGGAGGCGTATCAGTGATGCTCACCGGCCTATAATCCGTGACGTCCATGGCCCCCACCTTCTTCAGCAGCAAAGAGAGGACCACTCTATTAATCACCTAAAGTCCCCGCCTGTCTCCACGAAAAAAACACTACTTCAGGAATGCCTAGCACTGGCGGGCGCCTAAAGCCCAGCAATGGCGAGCTGGCCTCGTTGGGCCGCCTGCCACTAACCTCCCACCACCGCTAAAGTGGCATCAGTGGTGGGCGCCCGCCCGCCACTCGTAGGGCCCTTACAGTGGCGGGCGGCTGTGCTTGCCCTCTAGTGCAGTCAATCTCGAAGCAGTGGCGGGCGGGGCGCAATGTCTCCACTACTCTGTGAAGTACATGCGGCAGACGATTATTAGCGCTCGCCATTCATTACTGCACCAGGCTAGAATAAAAAATGCTGCCACATTAGTTTTAGCTGATGCAAATACGGGACAATTCTCATTAAATGCGAGCAAATCAGGAATAAAACTAGCGATAATAACTCAAAAAAAGAATGAGAAGTACATTAATTTGAAACGAGTAACACAAAATACATGGTCATCAAATAGTATGTTGATCAAGTTGAACAACACAGTGCATGACGACACTTAGTTACGGTTTAGGTTGTGCCCGCTGCAATAAGCTTGGTTAGGCTCTTTTGTTGGTTGGACTCATCTTCTTTGGTGTTATTATAGAATTGGCCGGACGACGAGCGAACCTCCTTGTTTATGATAGTGGCGAACTTGACTTGTAGTTCTTCGAGCACTAAGCCAGCTTTGGCCGAATTGTTTTGTACTTCTTGACCCCATTTGAGAATTCTATCATGCTGATTTATCGTTTTTGCAGGCCGTATGAATTCTTCCATGAGAATGCAGGCGTAGACGCTACAAGTCAGACTAGTCGACGATTGTTGCATAGACGATAGTGTTCATCTGAAGGCAATCATTTTCCTTCCACTTCCTTTGTAGTCTTTTTCAACCGTGTGGCCTTCTGCAGTACTCCAATGGAAAAGACCATCATCGAGAAGGTCCTTCAGGAATGACCAGCCTTTTCCCGGGCTCTTCGTGGAATCCAGCAAGTAACAGTTGCACCTTTGTGGTCTTAGCAGGAGGATAACCCAATGGTTGCTGCGCAAAATAGAATAAACATACCGCAATCATGAGAAAGTTACAAATTTTGAGACGTGAAAACATATATGAAGGAAAAAGGTACATAAGAGAAAGTGTAAAGCAAGAGAAGGACGTACATGGGTTAGTATGGCATTCTGTTACATGAAATCTAGAAGGTAATTCTTCATGCACCGCCTCCCTTCCTCATTTTTTAGGTTTTCCTCATTCATGAGATAAGGGTCGGCTATGGCGACATCATAAATATTCTTTCTTATTACCTCAGTGGCTTGACAAAGCGCCCATAGCCTCATTACACAAGTTTCAACATTATAGAATCTGAACATATAGAAGATCTCTTTCAAATATACATATATTTTGTCCCCGCTGAATTTTTTAAAGAAAGTACATCCCTTTGGCACCTTGCGTGTATTGTGTTGGGTTAACGATGGATCCTTGTTATTATTGGTAGCTCTAAATCCACAAATTTTTCATCACTGGTGCAGCGACGCCTACACAAACGGTTTTTAACCTCTTTTCGCGATAGAGTTTTAAATCATCGCCTTGCCTATGTGTGCGATGGGGGGTCCATCCCACACGTCACAGAAAATTCATCGGTGATGGTGGCCGATGAATGCAAATGATTGTCAAAACTAAGCGTATGGGATGTCCGCATCTATCACAAATGAGAGTCATCGGTCAACCGTTTCAGATATGTCATATTTCCCAAACGGGTCATCCTTGCTACTCGTGTGGGATCGCATTACCATAGCAGTCCTTTTTTGTGGTGCAACGTTCACGATGCCCGTCGCATCACAAACAGTTCATGATTGTAAAGCGTGTATGATAGCGAGACTATCAGAAACATTTGGTCCTACCGCATCGTTTGCGATATATCAAGTTTCCCAAACGCTCCAACTGTCGTACTCGTGTTTGATGCGTACGACATAACAAACAGTTCATCATTATAAAGCATGTATGATAAGAAGACTATCACAAATATTTAGGTAAGTCTCACCATTTCTGATATAGTCTGACATCACACACGGTTTTTAGACGGCAATTGTGTGCATGGTCACACACGGTTTCTCTCGCTGAAACATGTCGATTCGTGTGGTGTAATGACCTGTAGAGCATATTTCCCCCCTAATTTAATCGATGCAATTTAAAATTCTACAGAAATTGAATTTGAAAGTAGGCAATAACATTTTTTGTATCCATCATATATAGATATAGCTTCAAGCACCAATGCATTATTCCATTCATAGTTACATATGTGTAAGAATTACATAAAAAGAATTACATAAGGACCAAATAAAGAATGACGAACTGGTTGCTGTACAAGGTGAAGCGGAATGCCCATATTGTGGCCTCCTCCATGTAGAATGCACACACGACTCTAGTCCAACCCCTTGTGATGGCGGACAGGCCATCCTTCACTATCTTGATAAGAACATATAGATAGTCATCGTAGCATGGTAGAAATATTTTAACCTTTGCATGTCCACCAATCATGTAGTTTGAGAGGTAATCTTGAGTAAACTGCTTTGGGAACCACTACAAACAAAAAAGATTCAGATAATTTAATCTAACAACTCATTGTGGGCAGTAAAAAGAAGGGTACATAGTTCTTAGTTACCATCGTGCAGTTCATTGTTGTCTTGGATAAGGTGTAAAGAAATAGTTTAATTGCCATATTTTGTCCCATTTTACTATCAATCTTTATTAGTTTCCTCACTTGATGTTGGTTCATGAATATCTCCTTGCCCCATATGCAAAAAGGGTCGAAGCGCAGATCTTTACGACTGACATATGTACCTGCAAGCAACAAGTTAATATTAGAAGCTAAAATGAAATTGCGCAATGGCATATTACAGTACTCCCTCCATCCCAGTATATAAGATCTTGTTACATCCAAAATACTCACATATTGGATGTATTAACATTTTATATTATGGCGCGGAGGGGGTATATACAAGCCATGTGATGAAACTAACCTCGATGGAAAACAACAGTCGTTCCCAATATTGTCCTGGGTAAGCACATCGAAAGGCATGTTAAGTACAACAGGCTAAACATCAACCAAATATACGAATGGTAAACAACATGATCTCAAAATGATAGCTTCAGTGTGCAGGTTTTTAAGCACACTAGCTAAGCAAATAAGAAGCGGAAAGGTGCATTAATTGCAATAGGCTTAACATTTAACAACAACATAATATACTCATTCAAGCTGGTATTGTGCAGGTTTAAGCATACTAGTTATTGTTACATAAAAATGGAAAGGCATATGCTCACTAAAACAGGCTTAATGATACGTCTCCAACATATCAATAATTTTTGCTTGTTCCATGCTGTTATATTATCATTCTTGGATGTTTTACAATCATTTTATAGCAACTTTATATCATTTTTTGGCACTAACCTATTGACATAGTGCCAAAGCACCAGTTGCTGTTTTTGCTTGTTTTTACTTCGCAGAATATCAGTACCAAACGGAGTCCAATCGCGACAAAACTTTTTGGAGATTTTTTTTAAACCTGAAGACACCCAGTGGGCCGAAGAAGTGCCAGAGAGGAGGGTTGTGGAGAGCACAACCAACCAGGGCGCGCCAGGGGCCCCCCGACGCGCCCTGATGGGTTGTGCCCTCCACGGGGCCCCTCTCCACCACCTTTGATGCCTATAAATACCCAAATATTCAGCAAACCCTAGGGGAGTTGACGAAAAACACATCCAGCCGCCGCAAGTTCCAGATCCTCGAGATCCAATCTAACACCATCACGGAGGGGTTCATCATCCTCATTGGTGTCTCTTCGATGATGCGTGAGTAGTCCACCATAGACCTACGGGTCCGTAGGCAGTAGCTAGATGGCTTCCTCTCTCTCTCTCTCTCTCTCTCTCTCTCTCTCTCTCTTTTGATTCTCAATACAATGGTCTCTTGGATATCTATTCTATGTATACTTTTGCGGTGTGTTTGTTGCGATCCGATGAATTTTGAGTTCATGATTAGTTTCTATCCATGAATATTATTTGAGTCTTCTTTGATCTCTTATATGCATGATTACTTATAGCCTCGTATTTCTTCTTCGAATCTTTGGTTTAGTTAGGCCGACTAGATCATTTTTTCTTGCCATGGGAAGAGGTGCTTTGTGATGGGTTCGATCTTGCGGTGTCCTTTCCCAGTGACAGAAGGGGCAGCAAGGCACGCATGTATCGTTGCCATTAAGGATAACAAGATGGGGTCTATTCCTACATGAATAGATCTTGTCTACATCATGTCATCGTTCTTATTGCATTACTCCGTTTTTCCATGAACTTAATACACTAGATGCATGTTGGATAGCGGTCGATGTCTGGAGTAATAGTGGTAGATGCAGGCAGGAGTCGGTCTATTTATCTTGGACGTGATGCCTATATAATGATCATCGCCTTGGATATCGTCATGATTATTTGATCTTCTATCAATTGCCCAACAGTAATTTGTTCACCCACCGTGTGCTATACTCATGAGAGAAGCCACTAGTGAAACCTACGGCCCCCGGGTCTACTTTTCCAACATATTGCTTTCCGATCTATCTATTTGCCTCTTTTGTTTTCAAATCTATTATACCAAAAACCCAAAAATACCTTGCTGCACTTTTTATTTGCTCTTTTTATTTTGTGTTCTTGAGAGATCTATATCTCCAATCTATCACGACCTAATCTATCTTTTTACCGTAGAGAGATTGACAACCTCTTTTGCGTCGGGTTGTAGGTATTTGTTATTTGTGTGCAGGTGCTGCCTATTAGGTGGTAGTGATCCTCCTACTGGTTCGATACCTTGGTTTCATAACTGTGGGAAATACTTACCGTCGCTGTGCTGCATCATCCCTTCCTCTCTAGCGAAATACCGACGCAGTCTCAAGCCACATCACTTAACAGCAACGAAATATAGTCATTCATAGTGGTACTGTTGAAATTGCATAGAACATAGCTTGCACTAACATCAAATTGTATAACTCAACATCACATTGTGAAAAAACTGAAATAAACAGTGGGCGTGTTAACTACACCAGGCTTAACAGGAAGCACATATCACTAGTGCATCGACGTGCTATACAAACGGTTTTTAACCCCTTTCCGCAACGTAATTTCAAACAGTCGCCTTGCATGTGTGGGCGATAGGGGGGTCCATCCCACACGACACGCAAAACCCGTCGGCGATGGTAATTAACGAACGCAAACGATCTGCAAACATAATCATGTGCGATGCAGCAACATATCGCACACACAATATTTTGGGCGTACGTATGGGATTTGGGATCAATAACACACGTCTAACACGAGTCAAAAATGTCTAATTGCTCATGGAAAACAAACGGTGTTTTACCTTTTACCATTTGCGAAACGTTACCTAACCCACACGGGCCATGGTATAAACTGTGTGTGATATCTTCATCATCGCACACGAGATTTCCCTGGCAACCGTCTGCCATGCATGATATCATCGGACACGTTTCCCAAAAAATTAACGCGTGGCATCGTCTATGAGTTGCGTGTGCTTTCTGTTCTAGATCGCACACGCTTAGTTGCTTGAACCGTGTGCGCCGAAATGGCTAGGTTATTGTAAAATACCGCATTTGAATCCCCCTGCGAATAGCAAATTTGCCACAATATGCAATCGACAAATAGTGTTCACATGAAGAATATTCATCATAATTCGCCACAATATGCAATTGAACGAATAGTGTCCACAGGAAGAACATTCATCATAATTCACGACAATATGCAATTGAGAAAATGCTAGCTAAATTCCACAGCTATAAGACCAACATATGCAGTACATAATCATAGTGTATGAAATACAAAGACATGATCACATGGAAAAAATGCATCCATGCATATATGTTTAGCTGATAACACTACATGAATGCATACTTATTATTGGGGGATATGAATGCTGTTTTCGATGTCTGTACTGTGCTTCATATAGCGTTTCACAAAGAAGGTGCTGATAAATTTCCTAATAGACATCAATTCATCTGCAGCGAGGGGTTCAGAAGTCATCGGTCCGAAGATCAACTGCAGAATTTTTAGATCAGAATGTGACATACGTGTGGAGTAGACACTAGTGCAGGTGCCCGCTATACAAACGGTTTTTAACCCCTTTCCATGACGTAGTCTCAAACCGCCGCCTTGCATGTGTGGGCGATAGGGGGGCCTATCACACACGACACGCAAAACCCGTTGGCGATGCCTGCTCCCGGTCACACACGATAGGCAAAATTATGTCGTGTGCGATTGGAAGGGCCATCACTAACAGGTATTTTGGGGAAGTCGTGTGAGATGTGCTTAGCATCCCACACAGTGAATCCCAAACGTACGTTTCCATTCGTATTGTACATCACACACAATTTTCTGCATAACATCGTTTGTGTTAGGGGTGGCCATCATGCACGGTGTCTAGAAGAAACTGTTTGGCATAGGGCTGTCCATCACACACACGTTTTATGTGAAAACGTTTGCGAATGGGTGTTCTAACGCACACAGTTTGTGTCTGGAAGTCATGTGTGATTGTTCACAGATCCAACACGCCAATTTTCCAGAAACCGTGTGGGTTTGTTGAGGTCATCGCTGACGGTGTTCTTTGACAAACCGTCTGCAATATGAAACCCCAATAATCAGGCTAATTGCTCTATTATTTATAATCCAGCTAGTATACAAATTGACACTTCATAGCAAGCACACAATATATTTCATTTCGTATTACGGCAACCAGGATTTCAAATTGAAATACATCAGAGTACAATATCATATAGGCATATACTATCTAGCTACCCAATTACACGATAGGACCGAGTTTCACATGCAACATCTAAAACCTTTGGAAACTAGCATCATATACGGTAAATAGACAGATGAATCTCGTCTAGAAAAATCTTGAAGCGGAAGGCAAATATTGAGCCTTTGCTCATGTCGAAGGTTCTTGCAACTTTATGCCAATGCCTGTGGATGGTTGCCCGCCCACCCTTCATCCTCTTGAGGAAGACTTCAAGATTATATCGTGGGTGCTGTATGAATACCTTCCTCGCCTCTTGACCATACATGTGGTTTGAGACGTACTCATTGATGAACTGCATTGGAAAGGACTGGAAACAAAGATATGTATAAATTTCATTTTGAAAAATTGAAATGTCACAAAGGGAGAAAAGACAAGGTAAAAGAGATAGTACCATCCTATAGTTCACTGTTGTCTTCTTCATTGTGCAGACAAACAACTTGTTGTTTTTCGTCGCAAGTTTCTTTATCTTAACAATCTTTCTGAGTTTCTTGATTTGACTGATATTCATGAACACATCATTTCCCCACATGCAAAATGGGTCGAACAGTGGGTCTAAACCTCTTACGGCAGGACCTACATGTGCAAGACCAAATTATTGTTAGAAACCTAAATATTAGAATGGTTCCTGCAATTACACAATAATGTGCTATTAGCCAAAGGATCATGAAAGTGCAAATCTCGATGGTAAACCTTAGTGTCTCCCATTATTCCCCCTGTAACGTGTTTAAGAATAGATATTGATCAGCTTTTAAGTGAGATTTGGCATGCTATCAGTAAAATATGTTAATGAAAAATAAACGCATTGCAGATCCAACATATGAATTCAAGGCACGTGGAAAAGCCAAGCGTGCTAAGAACTATGAAATATAGCAATTGTATGTTTCACATGCATAACAAAACAAAATTGTACCAACAATAATCGAACATCACATTGCAGATGATCACCAAAACAACTGAACCAAACAGTTAACTGAGCATCACATTGCACAATAGAACATAGTAGAAGGTCAGATTGGATAGTAGCATTACATTGCATATTTCACTAGAATTTCTTAAGGAAAGGCAGGAGCAGCACATGCAACAGGTAAAACAAACATGCGTAATAGGCGTAGCTAGCTGAACACAAGTCATTAGTAAGTAAGCTTAAAAAACAAGATATTCCTCATCGTTGGAGATATCGATAACGATGGGCTTGGACGAGGGCGAGGCCTCCACATCGTGGGTTCCCTCCTCGTAGTGGTGAGTTGCTTCAGCCTGTCCAAGCACCAACCTGTCGGCTCTGGAATTGAGGAAAGCACGGGCACGCTGAGAAAACAACTCGTAGTCGTTGTCGAAGGCAACAGCAGAGCCCTTGAGAAAACACAACGAGCTGTTGTTCAAAGCAGCCAACCGCGTGGCGGCGTCCGCGCGCGAGCGTTGACGGTGGCCTTGACGTCTAGGTACTGCTCCAAGATCTGGGGGTCAGCACGCATGGCAGCCATCGCGGCCTCATCCGCGCGTGCGGTCACGATTTGCTTCTCCGCTGCCACGTGCTCCTTGAGATCTTGGCTATACTGCGTGCACCATGTCTTTCGGCAGCGATTATGTGGGGGGTGGGCCGGTGATTTTGGTGGAATGTGTTGCGCCGGCAGTTGGGGCATGTGGAATGTAGGAGGAGGGGGTATGGGGAAGGTGTGGATTACCTGACTATGACTAGGTCGATGAGGCCGAGCAGCAGGAAGGAGCATCGCCGGCGAGGAGGCAGCGCTGGAAGCAAGCAGTGAAGGCTTGAAGTTAGGAAAGGAAGGGGGAAGCAGGGGCAATGTGGCTTTTGGGTGGTACGAGGGGCGGGGGAGGTAGATATTTGCACGGCAGCCCAAAATTTCGTTCGGTGCGTCGAAAAAGTAGCACGCACAGTCACATCGGACACAGTAGCTTTACCATAACTGTGTGCGATATTCAACAACACAAACGTATCCTATAGTTTATCCCGTGTGTGATGAGACTGAACATGGAAATTTTGGTCTCCAACCTTCTGGCGTAAGATATCAGTGTTCGGTTCTACCGTAGGTGCATCGCATGCCAATTAAAATTTCCTACGCGCAGAACATCCAAGAACTTGCTACGGAGATGGATCACAGGTCGTTACCACTAGACGCATAGTGCCGTGCAGCGGAAGTAGAGTTGGGGCAGCGCGTTTGCGTGGTCCGTCTCCTCCTCGTCTGATCTCCCTCGAACAGCCGATCCGATCTCCCTCGCGCAGCCGGTCCCATCTCCCTCGAACAGCCGGTTGCCAGATCCCACGTACAGGTTCGCCGGAGTGGCGCACGTGCACCGCCTCTAATGGTATCCGCGCGTGCAGGAGGAACACCGTGCGGCGGACTGCTATGTCCGATCACACAGTCGGCGGCGGCAAGTGGAGGTGGCTAGTTGCAATACATGCAAAGCCCTAATGACGGCGCCGAAGTGATCAACCGGATGGGTGTGCCGCACCTCAACTATATATAGGCATCCGTCGCGGGCTCAAATCTTGGGCCTCGGACGGATCCTAAAGCCTACGTGTTCCTTCCCTTAAGCGCGCGACCCCTTAGGTTCTCGTTCACTTGGTCGCGAGTCAGATTACATCCGGCTCGACCAGTCGGTAGCGGTCTCTAGCAAAGCGTGCCGACTTCAAGTGTCCGATGAAGCTGGTTAGGCGAACATGTACTTCACACTTCTGTTCCCTTTGCCACATGATATATGTTTCTCGTGCTCAAGGCGACATGGTCATCCTTGTTGCCGCACGACCTCTTTCTCATTCCGGTGAATCCGACCAACACTTCGGATTATCTCATAATCCTCATCGCACGGCCATGCTTATCCAGGTCGGATCACCCGAGGGGCCCAGAGTATATCTCTCCTCATCGGAGGGGCAAATCCCATCTTGCTTGACCACGTCTCGCAGCATGGGTCTGGACAAGCCCGAAACCTACCTTTATAACTACCCTGTCACGGAGTAGCGTTTGGACGGCCCAAAGCAAGTCTGTCACCATCCCGAGTACATGCGCCAGCTCAGGTCTTAGGACACATAACGTACGTTGTACTAGAGACTCACAGATGACCTATCGCTGCGTCTCATGGTTGGGTGTGTCCAACTCAGACCTTATCTCGACTCGGATCTGACTACGTCGAATCTGACCAGATCTTTCTGAGTCCATATTATCCGGCTAGCATCCAATGCTACATGGTCAGTGAGACCGAACCATCCACCGTGTCATATGCTAGTCTAACTGGCTGAGTGTCCACATAGCCTTTTCGACAAGGGACCATTTAGGACAGTCATCATACAATGCATAGTCTCACAAATAAGTCATGTACTTGTTAATACACATTACTGATAATGTCCAAGGACTATCTTTATTCATAAACACATAGGAAATATCATCATACATGATTGCCTCTAGGGAATATCTCCAACAGTCTCCCACTTGCACTAGAGTCAATCAAATAGACATCGAATGCCCATAGCTCTAACGTGCCCCTCATGCTTGGGTTGTGGAAGTGGCTTAGTCAACGGATCTGCAACATTTTGATCCATATGAATCTTGCATAAATTAGTATCACCATTCTTTACGAGCTTTCGTATCGGGTGGTACTTTCGGTCTATGTACCTGGTCTTGTGGTGTTGTCTCGGCTCCTTGGCCTGTGCGATGGCACCTGAATTGTCGCAATACTGGTCCAACGGTTTTGCCCAGCCCGGGAACACACCAAGATCCTCCAGGAACTTCCGAATCCAAACACCTTCCTTTGTAGCTTCACAAGCCGCAATGTATTCGGCCTCTGTTGTGGAGGCGGCCACCGTATCTTGCTTGGAACTCATCCAGCTCACTACTCCTCCATTCATGACATACACGAATCCAGTTTGTGATCGACAATCATCCTGTCGGTTTGGAAACTAGCTTCAGCGTAACCCTTTATGCAGAGCTCCTCCTCACCTCCATAAACTAGGAACATCTCTTTAGTCCTTTTCAGGTACTTCAGGATAGTTTTCACCGCTGCCCAGTGACTCTCACCTGGGTCAGCCTGGTATCTGCTTGTTAAGCTTATTGCATAGGCAACATCAGGTCGAGTACATAGCATGGCATACATGATGGATCCTATTGCCGAAGCATACGGAATCCTACTCATCCGGTTTCGCTCATCGGAAGTCGTAGGACTCTGAGTCTTGCTTAGTCTTATACTATGTGAGATGGGCAAGAACCATTTCTTGGCCTCACTCATGTTGAACCTCTTCAACACTTTGTCTATGTACGTGCTCTGGCTCAAGCCGAGCAGCCTCCTCGATCTATCTCTATAGATCTTGATGCCTAAAATGTACACTGCTTCTCCAAGGTCTTTCATCGAAAACTTGCCATTCAATGATTCCTTGACTGAGTTCAGCATCGAAACATCGTTTCCGATTAGTAGTATGTCATCCACATACAGGATCAAAAATACATACAGGATCAAAAATACTACCGAGCTCCCACTAGACTTCTTGTATAAACAATAGTCCTGTTCGTTCTTGATGAAACCAAGGACAACGATGACTTCATCAAAACGAATGTTCCAACTCCGAGCTGCTTGCTTCAATCCATAAATGGATCTCTTGAGCTTGCATATTTTACTAGCATTATTTGGATCGGCAAAACCTTCAGGCTATATCATGTATACATCCTCCTTTAAATTTCCATGAAGGAAATCCGTTTTGACATCCATATGCCATATCTCATAATCGAAATATGCAGCTATAGCTAGTATGATCCTCACCGACTTTAGCATCGCTACCGGCGAGTAGGTCCTGTCATAGTCAATTCCTTGAACTTGTCCATAACCTTTAGCGACAAGCCGAGCTTTGTGGATCTGAACATTTCCATCCACATCGGTTTTCTTCTTAAAGACCCATTTGCAACCAATGGCAATTACGCCAGGTGGCGGATCAACCAAGTCCCAGACTTGATTATCATCCATGGACTTTAACTCGGATCTCATGGCCTCCAGCCATGCCTCAGAATCTGGGCTCACCATCGCTTCCGCATACGTGGCCGACTCGTCGCTTTCTAGCAACAACACATCGCGCACTCTGCGCAATCTTTCCGACCTCCGTGGCTCCGGTGCCGATTCCACTCCGGGTTCCCTGACCAACTCCGGTATGATCTCATCACTAGCTGAGTTGTCCCCGGGTGGCTCTCGAATTTCTTCGAGTCGCACCGTTCTCCCACTGGCTTCCCGACTGAGAAACTCTTTCTCTAGAAAAACCCCGTTCCGAGCAACAAACACTTTGTTCTCTTCTCGGTTGTAGAAGCTGTATCCCAAGGTTTCCCTCAGATATCTCACGAATATGCATTTATCCGACTTGGCTGTAAGTTTGTCCGACATGAGTCGCTTGACAAACGCTTCACAACCCCAAATCTTTAGAAAAGACAAACTAGGACTCTTCCCAGTCCACATCTCATGTGGTGTCTTGTCTACGGATTTTGATGGTACCCTGTTAAGTGTGAAAGGTGCAGTTTCTAGAGCGTATCCCCAGAATGACAAGGGTAAATCCGATTTGCTCATCATCGATTGGACCATGTCCAACAAGGTTCGATTTCTCCGTTCTGACATGTCGTTTCTCTGCAGCGTACCCGGAGGCGTGAGTTGAGGTACTATACCTCGGCTTTTTAGATGATCATCAAACTCCTGGCTCATGTACTTACCTCCACGATCCGATCGGAGAAGCTTTATTTTCTTGCCGAGCTGATTTTCAACCTCATTCAGAAACTCTTTGAACTTTTCAAAAGTTTCCGACTTGTGCCTCATCAAATAGATATATCCATATCTACTCAAGTCGTCGGTAAAAGTCACGAAGTACTGATAGCCACCTCTGGCCGTTGTGCTCATTGGACCACACACATCACTGTGTATAAGCTCCAACAGCTCGGACGCCCTCTCGCAACTCTTTCTAAAAGGAGACTTAGTCATCTTGCCTAGCAAGCATGATTCGCATGTCTCGAATGACCCAAAGTCGGACGAAGTCAAGAGTCCATCATCATGGAGCTTCTTCATGCGTTTCAGACTAATGTGCCCAAGCCGGCAATGCCAGAAGTATGTCGGATTTATCTCATTAGGCTTATGCCTCTTGACATTCACGTTATAGACTGGTTTCGTTTCTTGATTCAAAATAAATAGCCCATCTACAATGGGTGCATAGCCGTGGAACATTCCATTCAAAAAAATGAACAACCATTGTCCTTTAAACCGAATTCATAACCCTGACTCATCAAGCATGAGGCAGAAATAATGTTCCGACTAAGTGCGGGAATGTAATAACAATTATTCAATTCCAAAATAAATCCAGAAGGAAGCTTGAGCTGCATCGTGCTGACCTCCAACGCAGCAACTCTTGCTTTGTTGCCGACCCTGATGTCAATCTCCCCTTGTACCACACGCCCAGTTCTTATCAGCCCCTGCATCGAGGTGCAAATATGAACAACCGATCCGGTATCAAATACCCAAGAGCTACTAGGTATGTCAGCAAGGTAAATGTCTATGACATATGTAACAAGTGTACCTTTGCCTGATGAAGCATTTTCGGCCTTCTTGCCATGCTCAGCAAGCCACTTGCTAAAGTTCCTCTTCCAGTGATCAGTTTCCTTGCAATGAAAGCACACGGTCTTTGAGTCCGGTCCCGGCTTCAGAGCAGCGGCGGAGACAACCTTCCCCATGCCCTTTGCCTTACCCTTTTTCTTGGACCAACTCTTCTTGAACATAGCCGAGTTCTGCACCATCAACACTTGATGTGTGCCTTTCTTAATATCTTGCTCTGCCACCTTATGCATCCAATGCAATTCAGTGAGCTTCTTATCCATGTCGTGCATATGATAGTTCGAGACGAATGTCCCATAGCTAGGTGGAAGAGAACCCAGAATTGCATCTGTGGACAACTCGTCCCCAAGTGGGAAGCCTAACCGATCCAAAGCTTGCATGTACCCGATCATCTTGATCACATGCGGGCTCAGTGGATCACCCTCTTTCAGCTTACAATCCGTCAAGGATTGCCAGACGTTGAACCTTTCGATCCTAGCCTGCACCTGAAACATGCTCTTGAGACTCTCGAACATATCGAAAGCGTCAACGTTTTCGAAATGTTGTTGCAAATCGGGCTCCATACAAGCCAGCATGAGGCAGTTGATCTCGTTTGATTCATCAACGAGTTTCTGATGGGCAATCTTGGTTGTGGCACTAGCATTCTCGGCAGGTTCCTCTGGAAGTGGATCCTCTAGAACATGTTCCTTTTTATCGTGCTTGAGAACAATTCTCAGATTTCTATACTAGGTGGTAAAGTTTGTTCCATTCAGTTTATCCTTTTCCAGAATTGATTTCAATGCAAAGTTGGGTTGAGCAGGTGGTGCCATTGATCTACAACAAAAAATATGCAATCACTAAGCAATGTGTTTATGTAGAGTAATTCAAGCCTTAAACAGAACTACTCCCACTGAAGTCAGCATCCCTGCGCAAACTCTCAGAGATTCAGGATCCGTCTAGCACGAGCGACTAGTGAGCTTTAGCATCACTGCTAGCCAACTTACCTATTCGGTAAGCAACTCCTTGCTAATCGTATCTCTATACGACTCCTGTCGGTCGGGTAGGTATCTTATACCCCGGCTCCCAACCTTCTTTGCCACAAGGCCCAAAACCGTTTTGATAGCCTTGTCAAGTTAACCTGATGCAGTGCATGTCCATGTCCGACACGAACCCTCCAGTTCAAGGACACCTAGTAGCACCTCAATTTTATGAGCCCACCACTAGACGTACTTGACGTGCGGAGGTGCAACATCCAGAATGGCAATGTGCTTGATAATAACGAGGGATCTTTCTACCATTCTAACATGCATAGAAACAAGAAGCAATATCAATCACATATAAACATAAATATGTGAAATAGTATGGCTCCTTCATGGATGTCCTTCCAGGCCGGCTCCAACTCCGATGACCAGGGTGGAACTCCATCTTGTTCGTCACACCGGGACGCCAAAGCCTCGAACTTGATCTCTGTTCTCCAACTACTACAACTAGTAATGAATTTAGAGAGAATCACAAGTCGACACGCAGGTCGTTATACAATATAATGACAGCACTTTGGCTCCTGCCGGATGACAATCATGACACACAGGTCATGTTAAATTACACACATGCATCACATACAAATGAGACATACTATTCACATCAAACCGGCAAAACATAGTTATGCATATAATCGCATTCTACCGGTTTGTGTGATCGCGTACGAAATACAAGACGCTACGCATACGGCGGTCCCGCTAGTCGGTTAGCGAGCGGGGTTCGAAGGGGCAGCGCCCCTCGCGGGTGCGGGCAGCGCCCGACGTTTTCGGAAATCACAGATCGAATCTGTATTCCGATCATGCCGGATTTTCTGATCTGACCGATCTCATCCATCATCGCGAACCCGATTCGGAATTACGTTTCATAGTTAACCCCGATGGCGGATACCGACCGGTAGGGGTAGGTTGTGTCACGACCTGCTCGATTCCGATTGACAGAAAAACATAGCCATATCGATCCCCATGTGCAGTTGATCTCATCAACCGTGCTCATAGCCAATCTCATAAACGACGACAGATCTCATCTGCCGCCTCCACATATCATATATGCATCCGATCTGAATCCAAATCCTATAGCCGAGGCTCTGATACCACTGTTGGGTTCTACCGTAGGTGCATCGCATGCCAATTAAAATTTCCTACGCGCAGAACATCCAAGAACTTGCTATGGAGATGGATCACAGGTCATTACCAATAGACACGCAGTGCCGTGCAGCGGAAGTAGAGTTAGGGCAGCGCGTTCGCGTGGTCCGTCTCCTCCTCGTCCGATCTCCCTCGAACAGCCAATCTGATCTCCCTCGCGCAGCCGGTCCGATCTCCCTCGAACAGCTGGTCGCCGGATCCCACGTACAGGTTCGCCGGAGCGGCGCACGTGCACCGCCTCTAATGGTATCCGCGCGTGCAGGAAGAACACCGTGCGGTGGACTGCTAGGTCCGATTACACAGTCGGCGACGGCAAGTGGAGGTGGCTAGTTGCAACACATGCAAAGCCCTAATGACGGCACCGAAGTGATCAACCGGATGGGTGTGCCGCACCTCCACTATATATAGGCATCCATCGCGGGCTCAACTCTTGGGCCTCACACGGATCCTAAAGCCCACGTGTTCCTTCCCTTAAGCGCTCGACCCCTTAGGTTCTCGTTCACTTGGTCGCGAGTCAGATTACATTCGGCTCGACCAGTCAGTAGCGGCCTCTAGCAAAGCGTGCCGACTCCAAGTGTCCGATGAAGCTGGTTAGGCGAACTTGTACTTCACACTTCCGTTCCCTTTGCCGCACGATATATGTTTGTCGTGCTCAAGGCGACATGGTCATCCTTGTTGCCGCACGACCTCTTTCTCATTCTGGTGAATCCGACCAACACTTCGGATTATCTCATAATCCTCATCGCATGGCCATGCTTATCCAGGTCGGATCACCCGAGGGGCCCAGAGTATATCTCTCCTCATCGGAGGGGCAAATCCCATCTTGCTCGACCACGTCTCGCAGCATGGGTCTGGACAAGCCCGAAACCTACCTTTATAACTACCCTGTCACGGAGTAGCGTTTGGTCGGCCCAAAGCAAGTATGTCACCATCCCGAGTACATGCGCCAGCTCAGGTATTAGGACAGAGAACGTATGTTGTACTAGAGACTCACAGATGACCTATCGCTGCGTCTCATGGTTGGGTGTGTCCAACTCAGACCTTATCTCGACTCGGATCCGACTACGTCAAATCTGACAAGATCTTTCTGAGTCCATATTATCTGGCTAGCATCCAATGCTACATGGTCAGTGAGACCGAACCATCCACCGTGTCATATGCTAGTCTAACTGGCTGAGTGTCCACACAGCCTTTTCGATAAGGGACCATTTAGGATAGTCATCATACAATGCATAGTCTCACAAACAAGTCACGTACTTGTTAATACACATTACTGATAATGTCCAAGGACTATATTTATTCATAAACACATAGGAAATATCATCATACATGATTGCCTCTAGGGCATATCTCCAATAATCAGATACTACATTGCACACGGTACTTGCATTTCATGTTCATTTAGAAGAGAAAATGGGGATACAGTGGCAAATTTTGGTCTGAATTTCCCTTGTTACATTGGTCATCGACGTCATTGCTTAATTTAACAACACTTGCAATTTTGAGTATACTACACAAAAGTGCCTACAACATTGCCCGCACTTACTTAATCGAGCAACTAATAAACATTAGTTAGTTGACCTAAACATTACTTTAACAAAACACCATCGCTCTAGACAGAGACTAATATTCCGCCTGGCATTCGTCGATCTCCGCCGCCTCCTCGATGACCAGCTCCCGCTTGACGACCAGCTCCCGCTCAACTACCTCCAGGGAAAGGAGATCCATGCGATCCATCGCAACATACTCCAGCATCTCGCAGTCTTCGTCCACCATCTCTTTGGATAAGGACTCCATGAGCCGGGCATGGGCGGCCTTGATCCGGGCATGGACGGCCACAATCTTGGCTAGGGAGGCCGTCGACGAACGGACGCCTGCTCGAGCACCCTCAGCGATTGCCAACTCAACGGACGTGGGTTATCGACCGGTGTCGGAGAAGGCAGATGTGATTTGTTCAGTGACCGACACGAGATGGGCGTGGGCGGCCTCGAGATGGGACTGGGCGTCCGCCATCAGGGCTACAGCGATCGCCGAGGAACTGACAGCTGATGTGCCGTTCTCGCCTTTTGCTATCCCCGTCGGGTTGTTGCTGTCGCCCTCTCAGCTACAGCAGCTTCCCTTTTGGTTGCTGGAGCCGCCCTGTCGGAGGTAGCGGCCGCGTTCAAGCATGTTGAGAGCGTGCTCATGGCTAATGCAGCCGCGCTCGGGCCGGAGTCGGTTGCCGAAGTTGCCCTTGTGACGGGGATCCACGTCCCCATCTTTCACCGGCGACGATTGAAAAGTAAAATGGTCTGAGGAGTCAGTGCGGTAAACTGGCCGGCGGTGTACTGCAGCCGACGAAGCTTCCGGCCTAAGCCATGCATTATGAGGATTGGCCCAAGATATTTTGTACTGCATCACACACGATTCATGAACATGAACTGTTTGTGAAAGACTTGATTTTCAAAATGTTTTTAAAACAAAAAATGAGGATACTTCGACAAAGGACGGTGTTTGGATTGCAATAAGATTTATCTGCAGTGAACACTGACCAATAGCTGTGTCGTGATAAAATATGGAATTATTCAGGGTTTGTTTGGCATTTTTATAAATTAATTGAGTTTTCTAGACATTTAATGTGTATAATTCAAATTTGAACTATCGTCCCAATGTCCGTGCATCAAAATGGGATGAAAATCATATTAGTGTCCATGGCTTCATCTTTAGGTCATGGGCAAGATATGGGAATGAACTTCAAACATCTCGGCATCTTGGCTCGGCCACAAACATTGAGAAACTTGTTTTTTAAATTACTGTAAATCCAAAATGCGTGAGAAATTCTAAAAACTTGGCATGTTATCATGACATGGCACATATGTGCCATGGTAAAAAAATTGTCCAACTTGGGACAATTTTAGGCACAAGTCCCTTAAAAACGGAGCTTCTCACTGCAATCTTTGTGGTCCCGATAAGGAACGTCACCTTATGTGGGCAAAACGACATCCGCTCATCTTCTCGCCATGAACTTTTGTTAGAGGCAACTCAGACCAGTAAGAGTGTCTTGCTAAAATATGGAATTATTCAGGGTTCGTTTCTCATTTTCATACGTTATTTGAGTTCTCTAGGCATATAATGTGGATAATTAAAATTTGAACTAAAATCACCAGGTCCGGTGCATCAAAATGGGTTGAAAATCATATACGTGTCCGTGGCTACTTTGGGCCCCATGCAAGATATGGGAATGTATTTCAAACATCTCGGGGTCTTGGCTTAGCCACATACATTGGGAAACTTGGTTTTACATTCATGTATAAATCAAAAACTCGTCAGAAATTCATGAAACTTGGCATGGTGTCATGGCATGGTTCATATGTGCCCTAATGAAAAATTGTCCGGTTTGGGACAAGTTTTGGCACAAGCCCCTTACAAACCTCAGCTACTCACAGGAAGCTAGCTTTTGTGGTTTCGATATGGAACGCGTCAGCTTGTGTGGGTGAATCGACATCCGCTGCCTCTTCTCGTCTTGAACTATATATTTGTAGAGGCAACATATACCAAAATGAGTGTCATTCCAAAATATGAAATTATACATGGTTCGTTTGGCCTTTTTATACATTAATTGACTTTTATATGCACTATTTAACATGCATAATTCAAATTTCAACTACATTCACAAGGTACGGTGCATCAAAATGGGTTGAAAACCATATAAGTGTACATGCATCTTTAGGATCCCAAGCAAGATATGGGAATGAATTTCAAACATCTCGCGGTCTTGGCTCGACCATACAAACATTTTGAAACACGGGTTTTAAATCATGTGTAAATCAAAAACTAGTCAGAAAATTCATGAAACATGGCATGGTGTCATGACATGCATGGCTCATATGTGCCATGGTAAAAAATGTCCAATTTGGGACAAGTTTTGGCACAAGCCCCTCACAAACCACAGCTTCTCACGCGAAGCTTTGTTGTTTCGATACGAAATGTGTCACCTTACGTGGGCGAATCGACATCCGCTGCATCTTCTCGTCTTGAACTATTTCTATAGGCAACATATACCCAAATGAGAGTGTCGTGCCAAAATATGAAATTATACATGGTTCATTTGGCCTTTTTATCCATTAATTGACTTTTATATGTATTTTTTAATATGCATAATTCAAATCCGAACTACAATCACAAGGTCTGGTGCATCAAAATGGGTTGAAAACCATATTAGTGTGCATGCATTTTTAGGTCCCATGCAAGATATGTGAATGAATTTCAAACATCTCGGGGTCTTGGCTCCGCCACAAAAACATTGAGAAACTCGGGTTTTAAATCATGTAAATCAAAAACTCGTCAGAAGATTCATGAAACTTGGCATAGTGTCATGAACATGGAACATAAAGGCGTCATAGCATTTTGTTTTCCTATTTGAGACTCGTTTTTTAATATATATTTTCTTTTAGAGCCAACATTGAGAATATTACGTAAAATTATAGTAAATCTAGAACTCACACAAAATTCAAGAAATTGGGCATGGCATCATTATATTGCACCAATATGCTGTGGTATTTTCGTGTCATTAATAGCGAACAAAAGCTTTTTGGAACAAAGAACTATCACATTTCCACGCAAACGGTTGCATTATTTTCAAACCGTTGGCGTTCTACTGCCCTTACGTGCTGCCAAGCGTCGCACTCTTTTATTGGCTAGGAGGTGCCGTGCGAGCAGCTGCTTGAGTTGACAGGAGGCGTGCGAGTTGGCCTCCGCTGCGCAGGCTCACCGGGAGGCGTGCGGGTAGTACGTCGAAGGCTCACCGGGAAGCGAGCCCTTTGACCTCCGTATCCGCCCTCATCGCTTCCAACCTGTCCATCAATGGCGCCCGAGCCGCTGTTTAATAGGCGGCTTTACTGCCCACTCACTCACAATTCTCCATATATCTTCGCCTCACATTACCCTCCATCTTCAGACCTCCACGGCGACCTACGCCATGGTGCAGAAGGATCATATGCCACTAGTCTTCCGGTTTGGTGAAGTTGACACCGAGCCAGAAGAGATAGAACATAAAGACGAATGGGACGCCATGGACAGGGCCCTGGAAGAGCTGCATGCCGCAGCGGATGCTGCCCCGACGCACTCGCCAGCAACCATCATCGCGCCCGCGCCAGCAACCATCCCCGTGGCATTGACGGGCTAGTCGCCCAGCATCATGACAGCGCTGGAAACCGCGGGCGTCAGGGAGGTCCCCGCCGACCCCGCGCGAGCTCGTGTACGTGCAAGCGCTAGCGCCTCCTCCTGCCCCCATGCTCGTGCGCGCCCTTGCACATGCCACGCCGGTCCCAGTGCATGTGCCCGCACCCACGGCGCCCGACCCCTTGCGCGCGCCTGCACCCGTCACGGCCCCCTCAGCGGATTGGGCCGCCGCCGTCGACATCTTTCTTGCAGCAACGCTAGTCGCTGCCGCCCGGCCCCGCGCCCGTCGATTGCACTACGACCGGCTCTTTGATTGTGAAGTCCATAACATGCCGGTCTCGTTTGAAGAACTGTACAACTGCGCCCCGGAGCACGAGAACGCCGCCACCGCCACCGCAACTAGTTTTCTTTATATTGTATCTCGATTGTATGAATGTAAAGTGAAAGCTTGACTGAATGATATCTACGGTTTGATGAACTAAGTATTTATCTCTGAATTCACATAGCAAACAAAAAACCATCATAGTTTTATCTGAATAAACACTCATCGCAAACGGTTCAGGTTCAATACCCGTTTGCAGATCGACAACTATCTTTCCTTCGCCCGTAAGCCAAGTCAAAATATTGGCACGAAGGATTGGTGCAATGCGTCATCGCAAACGTTTCTCGAATATGATCCGTGTGCCTAGTGCAGACAACCCGGGAAGATTTGCATCTATCATATTGGGTAAATTGCCATGTGTCAAATCGGAAACATTGGCATCTGTCGATCTAGTAACACTGGCATTTGTCAACATTGTAGCACTGACATTTGTCAAGTTTTGCAGGAACAAAATCACAATTAGGGTGTAATTTTGCAACTGAAATTCACTTTAAACATGGATTTCATTCATACATTAAGCACTGGTCTTTGTACAATACAGTTCAACTCGACAGCTGAACCGAACAAACTTTTCCCCAATTGTTTCCAACCATGTACTGACATAGCTAGTTCAACTATATATAGTAGCTAATTTAAAGTACGTGGTACAGTTCAACCATATCTATAGTTAGATGAACTGAACAAAATAGCACCTAAATACTAGTACTACGGAGGGGCTTTGTACCACTTCCAGCAGAATCGAGCGTGCTCTGTAAGAGCAAGTGGAGGAGGAGCCTACCGACGAGTTGGTGGAGTCATGTCCATTGCCTGCCAGTGCTGCCCTCCGGCGCTCAAGACGCCCCTCCTCAAAGCGATGGGACTCGACGAAGATCTCAGCATTCCGTGCTACCGCTGCGGCTTCTCCTGCGGCCACGGCGTTGGTGAGCTTCTTCGCATGCGCGACCTGGCGCTCCACCTCCTTCTCTAGGAAGTAGATGTAGCGCGCAAGGGTTGCGACGCAGAAGCCCGACGGCGGGCCTTTGGCGGCCTCCACCTCCCGCATTCGGGCCGCGGTGGCGGAGCGGGTGATGACCCCACCACCTAACGGCGGGGTCATGGCAAAGACGGTCGACGGTGGGGTGGCGGCCCCGGCGGCTACCGGTGTGTTGGCGGCCACGGCGGCCACCGGCAGCAGCTGCCTTCGGGCAGCGGTGGTGGAGCGTGTAGTTGGTGGTGTGCGCACACCCACCAGGGACGCCACGTGCACTACACGCTTAAGAGGACTGCCGCGCCGACACGGTGAAGCATCCCAGCTGGAGCTGTCCTCTGGCGGAGTGGCTGGGCGATGACGAACGGCCGGTGCCATTGGTGATTGGGGGAGAAGCAAACTAGACAAGCTACGGGGAGGGAGGGGATGAAGGCAATGTGGAGTCGCCGGCCGTGAGGGTTTATATAGCAGGTCGGCAAGTGTTACAAACAGGGGTGTTCGTTTCCCCTGACTTGTGCACGGACAATAAGCCTCCGGCCTTCATGGCCTGAGCCCGCTGGGAAAAATTACCACACCACCAAGCAAACATTCAAGAACCAGACACCGGCAGCAACAACCTGCAGAAGGCCAAACAAATGCCGGTAAGACCAACACAACGGCCCAGGAGGGGCCCAAAGCATGCCAGCCATGTCCTCGGAGCCTGCCAGGGACCGAGGCGCGCACATCTCAGGAAGACCCGGCAAGCCATTCCCCGGCAGGCACGAGCTGACCAGCAACCGCTCCATCGCATCACGACGCCAGTCACTTGTCGATACAGTGTCGAGCCCGCAGGCGGCTAAGTGGCTCTCGCTAAGCACATGGCGAGGCACCGGAAGACAGATTATACCCAGTTGACACCTGTCCAGTAGTGTATCAAGACACTAAGCAACAGCTAGCTAGGCGGTGGCAGGAGCTTGCCGGGAATGCATCCCCGAGCGTCACCTTGTCTAGCAATCATGGTATTTTGTCCTAAATGCCAGAGTTAGGTATGATAGCTCTGTTAGCTATCTAATCACCAGATAAAGACTGTTTTGCCACTCTGGTTGCCCCTTGCACTATAAAAGGAGGCCCAAGGCAACCTAGCTCAAGATTCGGACCTTTGGACACTTGTACCCACGTAGTAGCTCTCCCCGACGGCAACCCTTGCCGGGATTGAGCGCTGTGTGTTCTTCGTGTTCCTTTGATCAATCCATCAAAACCAGGAGTGGGGTTTTACGCTTCACAGCGGCCCAAACCTGGGTAAAAATGCCACCGTCCAGATCGTCGCGCTGCCTCATGGTCTCCGCTCTTTGTGCAACATGACCCCCTTTGCCAAACCACAAAGGGGCCTCTGGTCCCATAGGTGATCATGTGCATCCATGCCCCGACATCTTTGGTGCACCAGGTAGCGGGTGCGTTATTTGTGCGAACCCGAGTTCGTGAGCAGCGAGTCAATCTTCATCAACATCTTCTTCATCCATGGCTCCCAAGAAGAAGGCCGGCGCGATTGCACTTCTACCCGCCTCGAAGGCCCTCTCGCACGCATCCATGAACGCCGTGCGTGCTACTGCGGCAGTGAATGAGGAGGGCACCGAGGGCGGGGCGATGGGTACTGACGGCGCCGCCGTCGCGTCCCCCACGGCCAAAACTGGAGCAGGGGACGCCGGAAAGAAATGGACCCACCCGAACCTAGGGAGGTGTGGCATAACCCGGTAGGCCAAGGAAAGAAAGAGGTACCTGGCTATGCCCATCTCCCCTCTGCTTCCCCGCCTGTGATCAGCTCTGCGGGGTGGCGGCACCATCAGTGTCGATAAGCTCGCATGTGGTTCGGTGCTAGAGCGAATCCACTGATTGACGCTCCCGACAGGCGAACCACGGCAAGGTCCCGTCCGCCTGTGCATAGGTCGCCGTGGGGCCGTTGGGTGCGAAGGAAAGGAGAGAAGGCTCAGTCGTTTATGTTTTCTCCTCCATTCCCGTTGATTACGAATGTTTACATTAACCCGGCAGATCCGTGCCGCGGATTGTACTCATGACTAACGGATCTCCAAGTACCTCCGCCTCATTTCTCTCCGCGTTCCCTTCCTCTCAGGGCAACGATGAGCGCACGCTTATGCGCGCGCCGGAGGGAGCACGAAGAGGAGTGGTGTCAATGGATAGAAGGAGGGGTTATGAACATGAATAAGCTCGCGTTGGAACGGAATGAAAAGCCATGACAAAAGCTAAGTTGACATAAATATCAACTTCCATTAGGATATACATTTGTATGCCCCTTCGTCGAACCAAAGGTTTCGTATGATAAATCTTGAGTGTGATGGGACCTTTACCATGTTTGTTCGCGCCCGTGTTTTGTTTCGAGCCTGCTCAACAAAATGCGCGGCAGCATCAACACTGCCGAAGGTAATCTCGCCGGCAGCATGTCATTGCCAGCAGAAAGCTAAGGACCCGTTCCTCAAAGCAATCGCGGCAACACGTCGTTGGCGGGTAACTAGAACGCGCAAAGGTAACAATCATACGAACGCCAACAGGGAAGCGAAGGGGATGGCATACGTTTGCATAAAAACATCAGTTCAGCAAACATTAAAATAAAGAAAGTGCATGCCCTAATACGAGATACCTACTGTGTCTTAAGTACAAGACAACATGACAACAAGGAAGGCTCAAACTTAACTCCGGTGGCTCCCCTGGGTCCTCGAAACTATGAGGATCCTGTCAGCAAGGGGACCGGCCTACTTCATGGCGGCAGAGGTGTCGGCGCCCGACGACAGCTTCTTGAAGCCATCGGAGAGGTCCAGCTCCGGGTGGAAGAAGGCGAGGTTGCTCAATACCAGGAAGAGGGCGTCGCGTGCCAGCTTCCGGGATTCATTGGCAAAGCAGGCGGCCCTGTCTTCCTCATATGTCCTCAGCCCCTCGATCAAGCCATTGAAGAAGAGTGTCAACTTGACGCTTGGAGCCTCGTGTCTGCCGACGGTGAAAGCCCAGCTCTTCATGTCCATCTTGGCAATCTGGGTAGTGAAACGCTCGGCGATATCAACCATGCTCTTGATCTAGAGGTCACGCTGCTCAATTAAGTTCTCCAGCTTTTCTTCAGCATCCTTCTGGAGGGTGTTCGCGCGGTTCACATCTGTCAGTAGCAGTTTCTCGCGAGCCCCGGCAGATTCAAGGTCACTCTCCAAGGAAGCAAGCATGGATTTCATGTCAGAAATGGTGCCGTTGGCGGCATCAAGACCTTGGCTCTTGGAGGAAAGCTGTGATTGCGCCTCTCCCATGGTAGCTTCTGCCTTTTGCGCTTCCTCCTTGAGGGCCTCAGCCTCCTTGGTGCTCCCGGCAAGGTCCTCTGTCAGCTTGGTCAGTTGAACCTCAAGTTTGGCCTTTTCGGTAGATACAACAGCTAGCTCGTCAGCCACCTTCTTCAGTTGAGCAGTGGACTCCTGGGAAAGTGCGTCAAGGGTGGTCTTGTGGCTATCCTCCAGCTCCTTGGTACGTTGCCGGACGCGGGCTTCCAGCTCCTCCTCCTTGCGACGGAGGGTAGCCTCAAGGGCCCTTTTCTGGGAGGAAATGCTCTTCACTTTGGCGTGCAGAAGCGCTTCGCGCTCCGCCAGTTAAGCCTTCCAGGCGGCAACATCCTCTTTGGCCATGGATAGCATCTCATGCTGCCTCTTGAGAGAATGGACCAGCTGATTATACCACTCCCGCAACTCGCTCCCTTTGTTCCTCAGCTGCTAGTCCACGAGCTCGGCTGAGTCACGCTGCTCCTTGACCGCCTGCCACTTGAGGTTGTACCTGCTCTGCACGTCTTTGAGCCCTGCTGCTATGGATTCCAGAAAATCCAAATCCTTGGCGCCATCGGCAGTGCCATCAGCTCCTTCGATCCTCTGGGACGGCGGCGCCAGGATCCTATTGATTTCTTCGTCAAGGTCTGCGCCCGCTGAAAAGGGTGAATCAGGAGCTGAGGAACCCAGCTGAGCTGTGACCAACGCCAGATGGCTCTGGGGGGGTCGCAGAGCCGATGCCAGTGGATAGCTAAGCGAGGAGGGGCCCATGGACTGAAGGGGAGTCTTCTCCTCAACCACTGGGTCCAGGCCAGGCATGCTGCCGGGGTTTAGCTCCGTCTCTTCCGAGGACCTCTGAAAGTCCCCGACAGCCGGCTCATGTTCCTCCGTGACAACGATCTTCATCGCCTCCGCGGCAGCGTCCTTCCCAATGTCAGCTACCTCTTCCAGCAACTCAGGTTCTTCAGATAGTGGAGCTGTGGATTATAGCAAGGAACAAAGATATGGAAATCAGAAATCAATAAGGCACGTAAATGGAAGAACAGAGGGAAAGCAAAAAAATACCGGCAAGTGGGATACCCGATGGAGGTTGCTGCGGAGGGACATCCCCTTCCCCGGCAACATCAGTTGCCGGCGTGCGGTCTGTAACCGTCCCTTCGGCGATGACCTCGACATGAGCAAACTCTTCGATGGCGGCCCTTTCCGAGGAATCTTCCTTGCGGGCGATGGTTGACGAGAAATCTGGAAGGAAAGGTTCCTCCTGGCGAGCCTCTCCCTGATATTTCTCTCCTGTCTCCCTGTCGGGTGAAGGGAGACGTCTGATACGTCCATTTTGCATCATGATTTCCTACTGTTATTTACTTTGTTTTGTTGAATAATAATGCTTTGGGGAGTGATTCTAATGTCTTTTCTCTCACAATAAGCAAGGTTTACACAAAGAGGCAGAATACCGGCAGCTGGAATTCTGGACCCAAGAAAAGCACGTCAGAGATACCTATTCTGCACAACTCCAATGAAGCTGAAACTCCAATGAAGCTAAAAATTTATAGAGATTATTTTTATATTTAATAAAAATTACTAGAGCTAAAAACTACTGGAGAAGCCCCCCCCCCCCAGGTGGGCACAACCCACCAGGGCGCGCCAGGCCCCCCTGGGTGCGCCCTGATGGGTTGTGCCCAGCCTGGCCCGCTTCCAGTGCCCATCTTCTGGTATAAATTCCCAAAAAACCTAAAAAAATTAGGAAGAGGACTTTCGGAACGAAGCGACGCCGCCTTGAGGCAGAACTTGGGCAGGAGCACTTTTGCCCTCCAGCGGAGCGATTCCGCCGGGGGAACTTCCCTCCCAGAGGGGGAAATCAAAGCTATCGTCATCACCAACACCCCTCTCATCTTTGGGAGGCCAATCTTCATCAACATCTTCAACAGCACCATCTCCTCTCAAACCCTAGTTCATCTCTTGTGTTCAATCTTTGTACCGGAACCTCAGATTGGTACCTGTGGGTGACTAGTAGTGTTGATTACCTTGCGTAGTTGATTACTATATGGTTTATTTGATGGAAGATTATATGTTCAGATTCATTATGCTATTCATTACTCCTCTGATCTTAAGCATGATTATTATTTGTGAGTAGTTACCTTTGTTCTTGAGGTCACAGGAGAAGTCATGTTGCGAGTAATCATGTGAATTTGATATGTGTTCGATATTTTGATGATATGTATGTTGTGATTCCCTTAGTGGTGTCATGTGAATGTCGACTACATGACACTTCACCATTCATGGGACTAAGGGAATGCATTGTGGAGTAGTTATTAGATGATGGGTTTCTAGAGTGACAAAAGCTTAAACCCTAGTTTATGCGCTACTTCGTAAGGGGCTGATTTGGATCCACATGTTTAATGCTATGGTTAGACTTTGTCTTAATACTTTTCTCGTAGTTGTGGATGTTTGTGAGCGGGTTAATCATAAGTAGGTTGTTAGTTCAAGTAAGAACAGCATCTTAGCACCGGTCCACCCACATATCAAATTATCAAAGTAGCGAACACGAATCAAGCCAACATGATAAAAGTGACTAGACGAAATTCCCGTGTACCCACAAGAACACTTTGCCTATTACTAGTGATTGTTCTGGCCTGTCCTTTGCCTCAAAAGGATTGGGCTACCTTGCTGCACCTTTTTTACCGTTATTGTTACTTGCTCGTTACAAATTACCTTGCTATCAAACTATCTGTTACCTACAATTTCAGTGCTTGCATAGATTACCTTGCTGAAAACCACTTGTCATTTCCATCTGCTCCTCGTTGGGTTCGACACTCTTACTTATCGAAAGGACTACGATTGATACCCTATACTTGTGGGTCATCAAGACTCTTTTCTGGCGCCGTTGCCGGGGAGTGAAGCGCTCTTGGTAAGTGGAAATCGGTAAGGAATAACTTATACTACGTGCTGAAATTTATTGCTACTTGCTACTATGGAGAACAATCCTTTGAGGGATTTGTTCGGTGTATCTTCACCTCGACCGGAACCACAATTAGTTACCCCTCAACCTATAACACCTACTGAAAATGTGACTTATGAAATTCCTTTGGGTATGCTAGAACAACTGCTTGCTAAACCTTATGCAGGAGATGGAACTGAACATCCTGATATGCATCTCTTATATGTGAATGAAATATGTGGGTTATTTAAGCTTGCAGGTTCACCCGGAGATGAAGTTAAGAAGAAGGTTTTCCCTTTATCTTTGGAGGGAAAAGCATTTGCATGGTATAGGCTATGTGATGATCTTGGATCGTGGAACTGGAATCGTTTGCAATTGGAATTCCATCAAAAGTTTTATCCTATGCATCTAGTTCATCGTGATCGGAATTATATATATAATTTTTGGCCTCGTGAAGGATAAAGTAACGCTCTAGCTTGGGGGAGGCTTAAGTCAATGTTATATTCATGCCCCAATCATGACATTCCGAGGGAAGTTATTATTCAGAATTTTTATGCTCGGCTTTCTCATAATGATCAATCCATGCTCGATACTTCTTGTGCTGGTTCTTAAATGCAACTCTGAAGATTGGGAACTCGACTAAGGTAATGAGTCAGGTATAAAGCTTGAATTTGATTGTGTTAAATCTTTCATGAATACCGATACTTTTCACAAGTTTAGCACTAAATACGGACATGACTCTGAGATAGTAGCCTCTTTCTACGAAGCATTTGCTACTCACGTTGATCTCCCTAAGGAGAAGTGGTTTAAATATCACCCCCCTATTAAAGAAGAAATTAAAGAACCGGTCATAGCTAAAGAAGAAATCCTCTTTTACAATGTTGATCCAATTGTGCCTATCGCTTATATTGAAAAACCACCTTTCCCTGTTAGGATAAAGGAACATGCTAAGGTATCAACTGTGCTTCGTAAGAGTAATATAAGAGCACCTAAACCCCCGGAGCAAATTAAAGTAGAACCTAGTGTTGCTATGGTTAAAGATCTCTTGGTAGAAAATATTGATGGGCATGTCATCTACCTTTGTGATGAAGCTGCTAGAATTGCTAAACCTGATAAAAAAGATAAACATAGACCTATAGAAGGCTTGCATGTTGTCTCAGTTAAAATAGGAGATCATTGCTACCATGGTTTATGTGATTTAGGTGCTAGTGTGAGTGCTATCCTGTTTACCTTATACCAAGAAATTATGGATGAAATAGCACCTGCTGAAATGGAAGATATTGATGTTACTATTAAACTTGCTAATAGAGACACTATCACACCACATGGGATTGTTAGAGATGTTGAAGTCTTATGTGGGAAAGTGAAATAACCTACTGATTTTCTAGTTCTTGCTTCCCCACAAGATGACTTTTGTCCCATTATCTTTGGTAGACCCTTCTTGAGCACCGTCAATGCTAAGATAGATTGTGAAAAACAAACTGTCGGTGTCAGTTTTGGTAATGTGTCTCATGAGTTTAATTTTTCCAAGTTTAGTAGACAACCTCGTGATAAAGCACTACCTAGTAAGGATGAAATAATTGGTCTTGCTTCTATTGCTCTGCCTCCAACTGATCCGTTAGAACAATATTTACTCGACCATGAAAATGATATGCACTTGCGTGAAAGAAATGAAATAGATCAAATTTTCTTCGAACAAAAACCTCTCTTGAAACACAATTTGCCTATTGAAACTCTTGGAGGTCCTCCTCCACCTAAAGGTGATCCTGTGTTTGAATTGAAACAATTGCTTGACACTTTGAAGTATGCTTATCTTGATGAGAAAAAGATATATCCTGTTATTATTAGTGCTAACCTTTCAGAACATGAAGAACAAAGATTATTGAAAGTTCTAAGGAAGCACCGGGCTGATATTGGATATACTCTTGATGATCTTAAGGGCATTAGTCCCACTCTATGTCAGCACAAGATCAATATGGAACCTGATGCTAAACCCATTGTTGATCACCAACAACTATTGAATCCTAAGATGAAAGAAGTGGTAAGAACTGAAATATTAAAGCTTCTGGAAGCAGGTATAATCTATCCCATAGCTGATAGTAGATGGGTAAGTCCCCTTCATTGTGTCCCTAAGAAAGGAGGTATTACCGTTGTTCTTAATGATAAGAATGAACTCATTCCACAAAGAATTGTCACTGGCTATAGAATGTTAATTGATTTTAGAAAATTAAGTAAAGCTACTAGGAAAGATCATTACCCTCTACCGTTCATCGATCAAATGCTAGAGAGACTATCTAAGCACACACACTTTTGTTTCCTAGATTGATATTCTGGTTTCTCTCAAATACCCGTGTCACAATCCGATCAAGAGAAAACCACCTTTACTTGCCCTTTTGGAACCTATGCTTATAGACGTATGCCTTTTGGTTTATGCAATGCACCTGCTACCTTTCAAAGATGTATGACTGCTATATTCTCTGACTTTTGTGAAAAGATTGTGGAGGTTTTCATGGATGATTTTTCCGTTTAAGAAACTTCTTTTGATGATTGCTTAAGCCACCTTGATCGAGTTTTGTAGAGATGTGAACAAACTAATCTGGTCTTGAATTGGGAGAAGTGCCACTTTATGGTTAATGAAGGTATTGTATTGGGGCATAAAATATCTGAGTGAGGTATTGAGGTGGTTAAAGCTAAAGTTGATGCAATTGAGAAAATGCCATGTCCTAAAGATGTTAAAGGTATTCGAAGTTTCCTTGGTCATGTTGGTTTTTATAGGAGGTTCATTAAAGACTTCTCTAAAATTTCTAGGCCTCTTACTAATCTTTTGCAAAAGGATATTCCTTTTGTCTTTGATGATGATTGTGTGGAAGCCTTTGAAAGACTCAAGAAAGCCTTAACCTCTGCACCTATCGTTCAACCACCCGATTAAACTTGCCTTTTGAAATTTTGTGTGATGCTAGTGATTATGTTGTTGGTGCTGTCCTAGGACAAAGAGTAGATAAGAAATTGAATGTTATCCATTATGCTAGTAAAACTCTAGACAGTGCCCAACGAAATTATGCCACTACTGAAAAAGAATTTTTAGCAGTTGTGTTTGCTTCTGATAAATTTAGATCATATATTGTTGACTCCAAAGTTATTGTTCACACCGATCATGCTGCTATAAAATATCTTATGGAAAAGAAAGATGCTAAACCTAGACTCATTAGGTGGGTTCTTTTGCTTCAAGAATTTGACTTACATATCATTGATAGGAAAGGAGCTGAGAACCCCGTAGATGATAACTTGTCTAGGTTAGAAAATATTCTTGATGACCCACTACCTATTGATGATAGTTTCCCTGACGAACAGCTAGCTGCAATAAGTGTCTCACACAACACACCTTGGTATGCTGATTATGCTAATTACATTGTCGCTAATTATATACCACCTAGCTTCACATATCAACAAAAGGAAAAATTCTTCTATGACTTGAGACAATACTTTTGGGATGACCCACACCTTTATAAAGAAGGAGTAGATGGTATTATTAGGCGTTGTGTACCTGAGCATGAAGAGGAACAAATCCTACGGAAATGTCATTCTGAAGCTTATGGAGGACATCATGCGGGAGATAGAACTGCTCATAAGGTATTGCAATCTGGTTTTTATTGGCCTACTCTCTTCAAAGATGCATGTAAGTTTGTCTTGTCTTGTGATGAATGTCAAAGAATTGGTAATATCAGTAAGCATCAAGAAATGCTTATGAATTATTCACTTGTTGTTGAACCATTTGACGTGTGGGGTTTTGATTATATGGGGCCTTTTCCTTCCTCTAATGGGTATACTCATATTTTGGTTGCCTTTGATTATGTCACTAAGTGGGTAGAAGCTATTCCAACTAGTTGTGCCGATCACCACACCTCCAATAAAATGCTTAAAGAGGTTATCTTCCCGAGGTTTGGAGTCCCTAGATATTTAATGACCGATGGTGGTTCACACTTTATTCATGGTGCTTTCCGTAAGATGCTTGCTAAATATGATGTTAACCATAGAATTGCATCACCCTATCAATCTAGTGGTCAAGTAGAACTTAGCAATAGAGAAATAAATTTAATATTACAAAAAACTGTCAATAGGTATCGTAAGAATTGGTCTAGGAAATTAGATGATGCACTTTGGGCCGATAGAGTAGCTTATAAAAATCCTATGGGTATGTCTCCATATAAAATAGTGTATGGGAAAGCTTGTCATTTGCCTCTAGAATTAGAACACAAAGCATTTTGGGCAATTAAAGAACTCAATTATGATTTCAAACTTCCCGGTGAGAAGAGGCTATTTGATATTAGCTCACTAGATGAATGGAGAACCCAAGCATATGAAAATGCCAAGCTATTCAAAGAAAAAGTAAAAAGATGGCATGACAAAAGAATCCAAAAGCGGGAATTCAAAATAGGAGATTATGTTCTTTTGTTCAACTCTCGTTTAAGATTTTTTGCAGGAAAGCTTCTCTCCAAATGGGAAGGACCATATATTATTGAAGAGGTTTATCGTTCTGGAGCTATCAAGATTAATAACGCCGAAGGTACTAACCCGAAGGTGGTCATTGGCTAAAGAATTAAGCATTATATCTCAGGTACGCCTATTAACGTTGAAAGCAATGTTATCCAAACCATGACGCCGGAGGAACACATAAAAGAAACCTTCCGGAACACTCCAGAATTCTTAAAAATAGGAGGTACGTGATACGGTAAGTAAACGGGCTCCGAAAAAACCGCAAAAATATTTTGAAATTTTAGGAATAAAAAAATAAACCGGGAGGTGATCGAGGTGAGCACGACACACCAGGGCGCGCCCTGGTGGGTTGTGCCCACCTCGGATGCCTTCCCGACTCCGTTTTCCTTCCAAATACTTGTTTCCCAGGAATAAAAATTCTCTATATATACCCCCGACTGTTTTGACGACCGCATCGTAGAGAACTCCTTTGTTCTTGTTTCGTGCTGTTTTCCTGATAGATCTGAAAATATGTCGTCTCAAGATTCAGATGGAGAGAGCCATGTTGATCCTTATGTCTCAGACCCAAGGATCTTTAGGGAAATCTATCCATATCTATGGACCTCGGAGGAGGAAGAAGATGCCACCATGCAAGAAACACAAGATAACAGCTCTGAGGAGGAGGATGATCCATTGCCTCAACCCAGAGACATGCATGTGGAGTTTAAGAAGTCAAGCCTCCCGAGAAGATACAAACCTAAGGTCCAATTTATCCCATCTCGTTTTCTGCAGGAGAGCAAGGAGGCCTTATGCAAAAGGATATTAAAGCTTGAGTTGGAGAATGATAATGTAAGGGAGGAAAACTTTATGCTTAAATATAAGTTGAAGAAGAAGGCTCTGCATCACCACCACCTACATCAACACCTCCACCTTCTTCTTCACCACCACCAAAGGGGACTTGAGCATATGGGTATGGGCACTCCCCTTGGCTTGAGCCAAGCTTGGGGGAGGTGCCCCGGTATCGTATCACCACCACTTTTATTCACCTTTACCTATTTTAGTTTTATCTTTAGTTTCCCTTTGCCTTAGTCGAATAAAAGTTTAGCGTGATCTATTTTCGTGTGTTAGTTTCGTGGCCTACCTATCTATGTAATCGAGTGAAAGTTATATAATAAAGTTTAGTTTGAGTTTTTGCTTCTTTACTTTCTTGTTGCAATCAAATAAAAGAAAGACAAATAAATGAAAAGAATCATATGCTAATCTTATGGTGAGTAATGACATCACATAAGAGAAAGTATAAGTACTAAAATTTATTGGAGCTTGACAAACATAGCATTGGTCAATGATGCAATTCATGAAAGAATTAATTAGGGAAGAGAAGATTCACATGCAAATACACTATCTTGGACATCTTTTATGATTTTGAGCCCCCATCAAATATTATATGTCAAAACTGTTGACGTTGGACAAGGAAGACAACGTAATGATTTATGTTTGTTCATATCCACATAGAAGTTATATTGTCATAGATCCTTCAACATGTGGTGCTTGCTCATTATCTTTGCTAGCCAAAAATTCTGCACTAAGTAGAGATACTACTTGTGCATCCAAAAACCCAAACACAAACTCTTTCCTTGAGTGTCCACCATACCTACCTATGGATCAAGAAAGATCCTTCAAGTAAGTTGTCATCGGTGCAACAAGGCAATAAAAATTGCTTCTAAAAGTGTTTTGATCAATTAGTGTAAGAGAAAATTGAGCGTTATACGAACTTACGATGGCAAAGTAATAAAAGCGACGGACTGCATAATAAAGGTTGCTATCATAGGGGGCAATATAGCATGACGTTCTTTTACATTAAGGGATTGTGCATACAAACCAATAAGCGCATGACAACCTCTGCTTCCCTCTGCGAAGGGCCTATCTTTTACTTTTATGCACTTACTTTTATGCAAGCGTCAAAGTATTCTTCCCTATTCCTTTTTACTTTTTCTTTTGCAGGCATCATGTGGTGAGGAAAGATCTAGGCACATATATCCAGTTGGATATGGGTGGGCATGAGTTATTATTGTTGACATCACCCTTGAGGTGAATACATTGGGAGGCGAAACTATAAGCCCCTATCTTCCTATGTGTCCAGTTGAAACTTTTTGTTCATGGGTATGCCATGAGTGTTAGCAATCATAGAAGACTAAATGATGGTTGAGTATGTGGACTTGCCAAAAGGCTCCGGCATGAGACCCTTCCTGAAAATATGATGAATTGTAGTTGCAAAGTTGACTGAGAACATAGTTTGTTGGTTTCCAATAAAGTGTATGCTTCATACTTCTATGTTGTGATGAATTGTTACTTGTTCACGAGAAGCTTTATGATAAAAATGTATTGAAATAAGTTCTTGTGTTAGTCTTTGTTGCTGTTATGTTAATAAGCATGATGCTTCTATGTCTGTATTTTTTTTTATCGACACCTCTCTCTCAAACCATGTGGACATGCTTTTCAATATCGGCTTTTCGCTTGAGGACAAGCGAGGTCTAAGCTTGGGGGAGTTGATACGTCCATTTTGCATCATGATTTGCTACTATTATTTACTTTCTTTTGTTGAATAATAATGCTTTGGGGAGTGATTCTAATGCCTTTTCTCTCATAATATGCAAGGTTTACACAAAGAGGGAGAATACCGGCAGCTGGAATTCTGGACCCAAGAAAAGCACGTCAGAGATACCTATTCTGCACAACTCCAATGAAGCTGAAAATTTACGGAGATTATTTTTGTATTTAATAAAAATTACTGGAGATGAAAACTGCCGGAGAAGGGCCCCCCAGGTCGGCACAACCCACCAGGGCGTGCCTGGCCCCCCTGGGCGCGCCCTGATGGGTTGTGCCCAGCCTGGCCCACTTCCGGTGCCCATCTTCTGGTATAAATTCCCAAACAACCTAAAAAAATTAGGAAGAGGACTTTCGGGACGAAGCGCCGCCGCCTCGAGGCGGAACTTGGGCAGGAGCACTTTTGCCCTCCGGCGGAGCGATTCCGCCGAGGGAACTTCCCTCCCGGAGGGGGAAATCGAAGCTGTCGTCATCACCAACACCCCTCTCATCTTTTGGAGGCCAATCTTCATCAACATCTTCAACAGCACCATCTCCTCTCAAACCCTAGTTCATCTCTTGTGTTCAATCTTTGTACCGGAACCTCAGATTGGTACCTGTGGGTGACTAGTAGTGTTGATTACCTTGTGTAGTTGATTACTATATGGTTTATCTGGTGGAAGATTATATGTTCAGATCCATTATGCTATTCATTACTCCTCTGATCTTGAGCATGATTATTATTTGTGAGTAGTTACCTTTGTTCTTGAGGTCACGGGAGAAGTCATGTTGCGAGTAATCATGTGAATTTGATATGTGTTCGATATTTTGATGATATGTATGTTGTGATTCCCTTAGTGGTGTCATGTGAACGTCGACTACATGAAACTTCACCATTCATGGACCTAAGGGAATGCATTGTGGAGTAGTTATTAGATGATGGGTTGCTATAGTGACAGAAGCTTAAACCCTAGTTTATGCGCTACTTCGTAAGGGGCTGATTTGGATCCACATGTTTAATACTATGGTTAGACTTTGTCTTAATACTTTTCTCGTAGTTGCAGATGCTTGCGAGGGGGTTAATCATAAGTAGGTTGTTAGTTCAAGTAAGAACAGCACCTTAGCACTGGTCCACCCACATATCAAGTTATCAAAGTAGCGAATACGAATCAAACCAACATGATAAAAGTGACTAGACGAAATTCCCGTGTACCCTCAAGAACACTTTGCCTATTACTAGTGATTGTTCTGGCCTGTCCTTTGCCTCAAAAGGATTGGGATACCTTGCTGCACCTTGTTTACCGTTATCGTTACTTGCTTGTTACAAATTACCTTGCTATCAAACTATCTGTTACCTACAATTTCAGTGCTTGCAGAGATTACCTTGCTGAAAACCGCTTGTCCTTTCCTTCTGCTCCTCGTTGGGTTCGACACTCTTACTTATCGAAAGGACTACGATTGATCCCCTATACTTGTGGGTCATCAACGTCCTTCCTCATCCCTGTCAATGGGCGAGGCCCGCACTAGGATTTCACAGAGAGGGCTAGACCGGGGGCTAGGCGCAGGGTTCTCCTCCACGTCTCCTGCCGGGCTCTTGCTCGCCGCGGGATCCGGCCCAGCCGCGGATTTGGCCCGCTTGGTCCTATGGGCAAGAGTCTCCTCGTCCTCATCCCTGCCAGAGTCAATCATACGAGATCAATCAAAAGAAGATCAAATATAAAGACTTCGGCAAGGATTGTGATCGAATGGCTTACTCCGAGGCGATGAGCATGGAGTCCAGCTCATACAATCCAGGCGGCGGGGTTGATCTGCCCCTTTTCAGAGTTGCGATGGCGGAGCTTGGCGGAGGGATCAGGACTTCCGGCAAGGGCGAGCGTGGCGGAGAAGTTGGGCTTGACGGGGGGCTGGGGTCCACCACTGTGACCCTCCGTCGCTTGACGGGAGAAGCTTTGGCTTGAGAAAGGAGGGAAGATTGGCGGCGTGCCACCTCGCGCCCGCCTCCCTTGGAGGTCGTCTTATTCACCTTCGAGGAGCCCCGCGAGGATGCAGGGGCTGTTGGTTCTCGGTTGACGTGTTGACGGAGGCGTCGCCCTGGTTCTGGAGCTTCAGGGCCCATTTCGAGCCCCTCCTCCTCCACCTCTGGCTCCTTCTCCTCCTCTGCCTCGGTCCCTTCCTGGGTTCCTGTCGCCATGGCCTGGGAGCCCCCAGCCCCGGCAGACTCCAACTCGGCAGCCTCCCCCAGAGAAGATTCCTGCTCTCCTCTTCGGAAGAGTCGTCATCCCCAGACTCCTCCTCCTCCTCCTCCCCAGAGGCTGCTCCCTTGGCGGCTCTGACATCTTTGTCTTCCGCAATTCGAGCGGCGATGAAGGCCCTCTCCGCCGTCCTGGTGGGCGCGGTCAGGTTGTCCTCTGGCTTGGAAGCTCTCTCCTCCATGCTGGAGACCCACTCCATCTCGCTCTCCAGGGCGGGAAGCTCTCAATCAGGCATAACACCGGAGGTGTCGCAATCAGGCATACATTGCAGGATCTGGCCCAGGGCAGAATTGCAGTGCAAATGGACGACTCCTGACGGCAAATGGAACGGCCGAAGGCAGACGAACAACTTATCTCGTAGCCAACCATGGCCATGAACTATCAGGTTGTTGGCAGGGCCTGGGTACAGTCGCATCCAGTCGGCGGGACCATTGAACTCCCATGCAAGCCTGTCCCTCTTCTACAATGGCGTGATGCGACGACGGAGGAAGTTTGCCCCCACATGCTCGATGGTCAGCCCGGCAGCCTTGAGGCGAATGATCCTGTTCAGCGCCAGGCGGAGCTTGCCGTCGGTAGGACCCAGCTTGCCCCAGTCGCTAGCGCGCGTGGCACATACGGTCCGCGCCAGGCAGAACGCGGGGGCATTTTCGTCCTTGATCCAGCACTAGTCAGCCCCTCCATTCTTCCCACTTCCCACGATGTTGTCCAGAAAGGTAATCCCAGCCATCCTTCCTGCCCCGGGGGATCCAGCTTATATTCCCTTAGCGGTGGGATCTGTCCTCGATCCGAGGAAGGAAGAAGTGCCTGAACAAGTCCACATTGTGGGCGACTCAGACAAAGTTCTCGCACAGATGGGCAAAAATCGCCATGCATGCCATTGCATTGGGCGTGAAGTCCAGAAGGTGGAATCCATACACCTCCATCATGGCACAGAAGAAATTAGAGAAGGGGGAGAGAGACCGCAGTAAAAGTACGCGCAGAAGAAGCGGTACGAATCTGATGGCTTTTTCTCCTTGGGGCTGTTTGGCAGGACCTCAGGTGCTCCATGCCCCTTCGTCGCCCTCCCCCACATATAGGCATACCTTTTGATCAAGGTATTGCCATCCAGGCTCGATGGGGAAATAACCACATCTCCCTGTCGCCGCCTCTCCAGCTCTTCCGCTTTCTTCTTCCTCTCCTCGACCACTAGGTTCGCGGATTCAGCCGTCTATTTCCCCTTGTTGGCGGCCGTCTTTCGCCCCATCCCTAGAACTTCCAAGGGCGGCGGATGGTCTAGCAGCGCTCGGCGGGCCGGAAGTGGCGGCGAGAGAGATTCTTTGGCTTGAGGAGGAAGATGAAGGACGGATAAAAGGATGCGAATGAGCAGCACCCCTGCGTGTTGCCCTTTTTATTTAGGGGGACCCGCACGGGGGCTGGCCCTTCGCTATCTTTTTGGAGAACGGCCATTTTATTACTGACAGTTCTTTTTTACTCTCCAACGGCTACTGTTCCATGACCCTACGACCTGCGATAATTGCGTGGAGTGGGCGTGGGACGGGAGGACAGCATCCCTTCAACGCGTGTACGTGCACTGTTTGGGGCCTAACCCAACATGCTAAGCGACACGTATGGCTCAGGCCCGGGGGATTCTGTCGGGGTATACAAACAGGGGTGTTCGTTTCCCCTGAATTCTGCACGGACAATAAGCCTCCGGCCTTCATGGCATGAGCCCATCGGGAAAAGTTACCACACCACCAAGCAAACATTCAAGAACCAGACCCCGGCAGCAACAACCGGCAGAAGGCCAAACAAATGCCGGCAAGACCAACAAAACGTCCCAGGAGGGGACCAAAGCGCGCCAGCCACGTCCCCGGAGCCTGCCGGGGACCGAGGCGTGCACATCTCAGGAAGACCCGGCAAGCCATCCCCCGGCAGGCACGAGCAGACCAGCCACCGCTCCACCGCATCATGACGCCAGTCACTTGTCGATGCGGTGTTGAGCCCTCAGGCGGCTAAGTGGCTCTCGCTAAGCATGTGGCGACGCACCGGAAGACAGATTATACCCAGTTGACACCCGTCTAGTAGCGTGTCAAGACACTAAGCAACAGCTAGCTAGGCGGTGGCAAGAGCTTGCCGGGAATGCATCCCTGAGCACCACCTAGTCTAGCAATCATGGTATTTTGTCCTAAATGCCAGAGTTAGGTATGATAGCTCTGTTAGCTATCTAATCACCAGATAAAGACTAGTTTGCCACTCTGGTTGCCCCTTGCATTATAAAAGGAGGCCCAAGGCAACCTAGCTCAAGATTCGGACCTTTGGACACTTGTACCCACGTAGTAGCTCTCCCCGACGGCAACCCTTGCCAGGATTGAGCGCTGCGTGTTCTTCGTGTTCCTTTGATCAATCCACCAAAAGCAAGAGTAGGGATTTACGCTTCACAGCTGCCCGAACCTGGGTAAAAATGCCAGCGTCCAGATCGTCGCGCTGCCTCATGGTCTCCACTCTTTGTGCAACGTGACCCCCCTTGCCTAACCACAAAGGGGCCTCTGGTCCCGTAGGTGATCTTGTGCATCCGTGCCCTGACAACAAGCATTGGGGATTAGGGGATTTCACCGAGCCGGGCGGGAAGCTAGAGCCGTAGGTCAGTTTTGTGCGCAGGAACCTGCGTGGTTGTGCGCGGGAACGGTCTCATCGAGCGGACGCGTGGCCAAAAGCGGTGCCGAAGCTTGCACTGGAATCCTCGGGAGGCAACACAGTGATAAGACGCGAGAGAGGACGGGGTGATGCGCAGGCACACGACACATAATAATAAAGCGTATGCGATATTAATACAGGCAAACGACACTTCCCAACGTAGCGTCGGTAATGATTTCATCCATCGCTGACAATTGTTTGGCAGCAACCGTCTGCCAACAACCCACACAGCTTGTTAGTATGAATCGTTTGTGTTATTATTGGTCTTCCCACACAATTCTGATGAACTAACTATTTGCCTGGTATCACCCACACCTTGTTATGGTAACTCGTTTGTGTTCTTGCACGATCAACGCAAACAGTTTGTCCGAATGAACTGTATGTCGTACTTCACACACTTATGTATTTTGAGAACCGTTTGTGTTATCTTGTCTAATCACAAACGGTTCATAAGAACAAACTGTCTGCCATAGATCGCACACACAACTACTTTCTGAATTGTATTTGATGGATCCACCTTCGCACATAGTTCGTGCCATTAGTGACGGAGCTTGAACTATACCGTTTGCGATTCATGCATCGCACACAGTTTCGTTGAAGGGCCTCTGATTGATGTGTCGTCTTTGGACCATCCTGCAGTAGTGAGAAAGTAGTAATTAAGAAAAAAACATACTGGTTCAATCTTGTCAGCACCGACACCACATAGAACATGTCTGCATAGGTTCATCATGTGTGCGCACACGTAGAATCCACATAGGTTGGTCCCTTGTTGTTGTTTAGGACACTGAAATTTTTGTACAATACTAGTCATGTATTTGCCCTATTAGGAACAACCTAATCGGTGTAATTTGTTTCTTTTTTTCTTTGTAGAGAAATAGAAAGAGGTTGACTTAGAAACTTGAATATCTGACTAGCATTTTCTAGAAATAACAGATTTCAGTGTCTTACCGGAGAAACGATCTCGTGCTGCAGAGGTAGTTGGCGGCCGAACCGGCATCCTCGTAAAGTTATGTACCTTGACAATACAATGCAAATGAAGATGCAATTTCACATACTCAATTCTTGAACCAGATATGAACACAACATATTAACATTTAAGAATTCAATACCTATCCACGAAATCTTGAAGATCATTCAGATCCTGACTCTCATTTGACTCTCTCAGAGAATCCAGGTAGTAAACTGTGTTGCGTTTTGGAACAATGACCACCAAGATCCAGTGATGGCTACAGTTTAAGAAAACCTTGAACTTACGAACTATGTCAAAAACTGAAAGATGATCAATCCATGCGTGATTGTATATTTAACTTACTGTTCATGATATGTGCACATGAAGAATTCTCCTGTCTATAAGTCAAACAAGATCTTGGCGACATGATCAACAGAAGCCTTGCGTGCCTCATTATTATGTAAGAAAATGTTGTGTGCTAAATCAGGATCTATGAAATGCGCATGCACCCTTAATGATCTTTGCGCCGTCAATCCCCTGAGAGGAATACAATACAGTTAGCTTTTTTTTTCATTTACAGCCTTGTATGGAGAAGTTGATCAGAGTTTGTGAAGTACTTACAACATCAAACATTTGACAAGAGTGGCAGTAAGCTGATCGAAGTTGAAGAAGAGATGAAAGTCCTTGAATTCCACATTGATGGTACCCTCACGGTGATTGAAATGCCTACTATCGTAGTGCACTTGCAGAATGTTAGTATCTTCTCCTTCTGACATTCTGTCCATGCAATATTTATGTAATTTGTGACAAGTGGAACTGCACTCCTCATAGTATTCGCCAACAAGAAATGGCTGGTCATGCTTGTACTTGCGTGCTTCACAAGGGTCTTCATCGGCCATGCCATGGTTCTTCTTGAGCAGTCTTTGTAGTAGGATGCTCTGGTTCTCATCGCTCCTCTGTTTCTGTCATGTGTAATAACAAATTACCAATTTTACCAGGAAGCTAAATATAAATGCAACAGTCTTTGTAGTACAGGATGCACATCGGCAGTGTTTGAATGAGATCAAATTAATAGTGACAGGTATGTACATTCTGCTGTCAAACATGCCAATCTGTTAAAAACTCCTGCTCTTGCACCATGTTATTTTCACCAAGTTTGAGAATATCTTTATTACTGATTGCCATGTTGTGTTGATGCTAGCCATGTTTCTGTGGATAATTAGACCTTGCTCATGTTGAATGAAATGAAGTGCATCATGTCTACTAGCATGCTGTAAATTTTCATGCCATGATAAGTTCTGTAGCATATAGTTATCTTGCTGTCAATATGCCTTTAGGTTAAAATAGTTTGTGAAAAAATGTTATTTTCACTAAGTCCCTAAATGCTATGTTTTATAGTCATGTTGTGAGATTCCTACCATCTGATCGGAGCCTGGCTCACTTGGCTAGTGGAGTGGATGTACAACCCAGCCACCCAGGTTCAAGTCCTCATGGGCGCGAATTTGTGTTCTTATTATTTCAAAATAAAAAACTCGCTGTGGGGGGCTTCCCTTACAGCTTTTATTCAATAAAATATATAGACACAAAGCAGGGCGTAGGCTATTACCTCCATCGGAGGGGCCGAACCTGGGTAAACTCGCCTCCCGTTCCCGTTTAACCCCTTTGAGTCGTCACCTAGCAGCGACGGCCTCACACCTAAGTCCTTGCACGAGAACATCTGCCGTGACAAAACCACGACAGTTGGTGCCCACCGTGGGGCCCTCGCCCGGTGGAGTTGAGTTCTTGAAGGGAACCCGTCCATGGTTCGGGAAATTCGCGGTTGGAGAGATGACCAAGAGTCGTCGCGACAAGATCTACATCGGCAATCCAGTCTGGGGCGACGAGGTCGACTCAATTGAGCGCCGGCACCAGGTCCCCTTTGGCAAGAGGGGCGCTGCGGTCCTCGAGTCAAACATCAGCACCAACATCGATGAGTCAGCTCGGCACGACCAATTCGGCCGGGATAAAGCCAGCCAGCGTCACGTGTTCGTCGGCTTCACCCAGGGAGTTTGCCTCTCGGATGAGCCGGCGGGCAGCAGGGACACCCTCGTCAACTCAGATGGCAAGTCTTCCATGGGAGAAACTAAGTCGATCTGTCCTCTCTACGATGGCAGACTTGGAGGTTCATTGGAGACTGAAGCCCCCAAGGAATTCCATGAGTCGCCTCGCCAAGTTGTTGTTTACATGGCAGGAGTCACGGCGGCTCAAAATCCGTCCACAGCTGGAGCGGTGGGTGGCCCTAGTGGGTCTGGCAGAACGCCGGTTCAGACCATGGCGGATCTAATGGCTGAGATGGCAAAGCTCGTGGAAACTCCTATTACCGCGGAAAATCAGGAAGAGCGCAACACGGAATTAACTAAGCCACATGACCAGATGACCGAGGTACAGAGGGAAATCGATGCTGAGAACGCCCTAATGGCAGAGTTACAGGCTCGTATACATACTGAGTCAGAGCACCTTAAGGCCGAAGCTTGGCAGTTAGGACTTCTGAGAGACACATCTGAGGCAGTTTACCAGAGGAGACAACGGAGCCGGCTGCCAACGAACTTCGAACCACAGCAACTTTTTAATACACCTCAACAGACTCCGGGGGCTGGGTAGCCGCTCAGAAATCAACAGAACGAACCGTCTCAACCACTACCAACTCACTCGCCACCCCGACGTTTCCAGATGCCGTGGGGCCACTTTTCCAACCCTGTTGACAATGTGCTAGCGGCGACCCGAAACCTGGAAGCACTACCTATTCATGGAAATACCCCTGTTGAGGTTGAGGGCAGGAATGCCATAGAGATGCTAAAAACAGTGGTGGTGCAGCAGGCACAGTATTCTTATAGCCGCGACCGGATGCACTCCACCCCATATGCCAGCCACAGCAAAAGCCGCCATGTGGAGTCCCCAGCTGTTTCTAGCAGTGGGAGCAGGCAGCAGCCCTAGGTTTCCCCAACCAGAAATGTGCCATTAGGTGCCCAGGTGATTGTCGATACAGCCAGGGGCGCACGACAGGCAGAGGCGGAAGCAGCAGCACGGGCGAGTCAACAACTCCATGCTCAACCGGTAACCGTGTGGGCTGGGACAAACAGTAGGAAGATTGGGGTACTTGGTTATCCCCGGCCCTCCGTGCCGAGCGTATGCCCAAGGACTTCAAAGGACCTCACAAGGTGCCAAATTACACGACGGATCTTGAGCCGGCAGCTTCGATCGAAAGCTACGAGTTTGCAATGGTTATGTTAGATGTCAGTGACGCTATGTGCGCCAAGTACTTAACCATGATGCTATATGGACTGGCTCGAACGTGGCTGAAGAATCTACCGCCCAATTCCATCAACACTTGGTCAGAGCTTAAGGAGCGCTTCATCAAGAATTTTCAAGGAACATGCAAGAAGCCAATGACGATATTAGATCTTCAGCATTGCGTCCAGTGCATAGATGAGTCGGCCCATCATTGGACTCACCGGGTTGCAGAAATCATACACTCGTCAGACAGCATCACGGCGGCTCAAGCCGTCCTGATCCTAGAAAAGAACTGCCACTTTTAGCCGCTAGTCCAGAAGCTCGGGCGGCTCAAGTGAAAAATACAGGACATGGGCGACTTAATGGATGTCCTTACCAGATACGCCAAGTCAGACAACACTAAGGATCCAGGCTCAGATGAGGATAAGACTATCAAAGGCAAGAAAGGCGAAGGTAGTAAAGGCCAGCATAATCACGGTGGTAACCAGGGAGCCCAAAATAACAGCGGTAAACGGAAGCAACCAGAGGGCGGGTCAGACTTCGTTGCTAATACCAATATTGTTTTTAAAAACCAACGCCGTAATGGTCGCCCAGGAGGGACTTATAATGGGAATAAGCCTCGTAATTACGAGGAGGCACTCAAGGCACTGTGTCCCAAACATAGTACCCAGGATAAGCCGGCTACCCACTCATGGGAAAACTGTTACATCATGCAGGAATTCCGCAACCAAGCCTTCCAGAATCCTCAAGGGGGCAACGGTGGAGGACACCCGGGTCAGCATAGTCCTGGCGGGTCACAGGGCGGCTCAGGAGTTGGTTTCCAGCATCAGGCAAATAATGGCAATGGACAGCATCCTGGCCAGGGTAATCAACATAATAACCAAAGTGGTTTCCAGAGTAATCCCAAGCAACTGAATAGCGGTCAGTACCACTAGTACCTGATTCCTCAAATAATAATTCATATTGTCTGGAGAATTTACAAGAAGGATCATTACCTCCAAGAAGAAAACAACCCGGCCTTGGAGCACTGCTCACCCGCGGCCATATTATACTTAGAAACCATCGGCTCCTTAGTTTTTTGTAATCCCCCCTGCAAATTCTGTACATACTTCTTCATATTTCAAATATAATAAAGCCGACATACCCGAAACTCGGAGTTTCTGTCGTTTCATCCTACAAACTGAGCATGAGTCTTTATTTTCTGAAACAATTGTCACTTGGGGGCTTCCAACTCACCGAGTTCAGCTTTCTCACCCTTGTGACCCGGCAAAAATCGCCACAATCCATTGGGCATTTGGGGGCTTCCAACTCACAGAGTTCATCTTTCTCACCCTCTTGACCCGGCAAAAAATGCCACATATGGTTAAACCTGCGTGTATGCTTGATGCGACTCCGATCAGGTGACCCCGTGTACTCTTGACAAGTCAATCCTTTTGGACCCTAAGCTTACCAAGTTTAAAACATCGGTTTGAGTCACGTGAGAGCAGGCATATAGAGAGCTAGGATAAACCATGGGTTATCATACCCGCTTCATTGAAGCAAGACTCGAGCCTCGAAAGCCGGTCTTTATGTCAAGCCTCGAAAGTCGGCACTTTTTATATCATGTTATCACATACATACATGGCATCATTGCATCATACATCATACATGCATATTTATATTTGTTTATGTTACAGGAAGCCGGTCTTCAAAACCAGGTTACATCGTAAACTTCTGCAAAAAAATAAATCTTTCTGGTTTATAATGACCAGGATTAAATGATTGGAATTTCCAAACCAGCTCAGAAGAGCTGGTCTACCTTGCTGAGCCTTGAAAGCCAGTCTCTTCTTGCCGAAGTCTCACTAGGCCGGCTTATTAACAATACTTCATATTGGTATAACACTATTATTACTACCTCATAAATTTTGTAGGTACAACACTGCTTTATTACCGGCTCATACATGAGCGTCCGGGTTATCAACCGTCATCATATTATGACCGGTTCAATCATTTTCTTCTTCAAAACTATTCCAACAAGACTTGAGCTTTGAAAAGCCAAGTTTCTTTGCCGGCTCATTCATTGACTTGTCTTCTCCGTCCCAATCAAAGGACTCGTCGAACACAACAGAGATATTCAAGGGCAAGCAAAAGAGCAGCACAATCGGCAATTATCGAGCAGATCAAAAGGATCAAAGTACCTTCACAAATGAGAACATGCACGAAGGCATGACAGAGTTTTTCAAGAAGTTTTCAAACTACTTCTATTACAGACTCATCTCCGGAGCCACAAAATATTCATGTTTTGCCCAACACTTGGGGGCTAGAACCACCGGGCGACTTAAATTGTTCTTTACATATCACTTTTGTGATTCGCCTTCTACACCGTCCGGGTTAACCTCAGGCTGACCCCTCGCCTGAGCCGCCTCTGGGTCATCCTCCATTGGATCTTATGGTTCTTCGATCTGAAGGTTGTCCACATCCCAGTTGCAGTGGGTTAAGGCATGGAATAAAACTTCTTCATTCAGGATGGAGGACGGGTCAACGTCAGGGGCAAAAATATGCTTACGACGTTAACGAGTCAGGTTCACCGGCACAAAGGAAGGCGGCCGAATTCGTGAGTTGTTAGCATCATAAGCCGCCTGATAATTCTTCAGCTCCATTTTAGCGACAAGTTGTGTGGCCAACACTCGAGATGTCTTGACACACTTAACATAGTCAGCATCACTAAATGTTGAGCTGTCATCTTTGAGCTCAGGAAACCCTTTTGCCATTTCTGCCGGGTCTAGCTCCTCTGAGTAAGCTTGAGCCCGGCTTAAAGACGATGTTGCACCGGCTCGGGCGGCTGATCTTTTCAATTCTTCAACTTGTTTGGGGGTAGTTGAGAGAAACCTTAGCACATCCTTAATGAGCTTCACCGGCTCTTTGTCCCCCAAAACCTCCTTGATTGCGAGATGGCTTCCAACATAGAGTTGCTCAGTCAGTGTATATACAATGTTCAGCATAAGCAAGCTGTTATCATGGAGGATGCGTGTTCGTGGGCCTACAAAACAATTTAAACACATAAGTCGCCAGGCGGTTTATCTGCATACATGAATATTTTGGCGGGTTAGCAAGATACTTACCAAAAATAGCCTGAGTCATATGGGCAATATGCCGCTTTAACCCAGATAGCTCCTGTGTGATGGGCTTTCATTGGCCTTCAGCTTTCTCTGCATGCTCCAACAAGGCGACCTTCTCAGCTTCAAAGGATTTATTTTGTTCTTCAAAATGTGCCTTGGCCTTCTCCAATTCCTCCAAGGCAAGGCGAAGTTACTCCTCAACAATGGTTGGGGCATTTTGCCCTACTTCAAGATCTTTCTTCAAGCCGGTCATAGTTGACTCGGCTGCTTTTAGAGATTCCTGAACAATAGGAGTCGTCATATTCAATGGTCATAAGCCGGTAGCAAGATGCAATATCATGTGACAGATAAATTATAGCAAGTCTCAAGCAGATTGCTAGCAATATACTTAACACTTGGGGGCTAATGCATCTTAGTTCTCTCAAAGCAATGATATGAAGAAGACCCGACTCATCTCAAGAAGATGAGCCAACCCTTGGGGGCTACAGGTCGAACTTCAAAATTACTAAGACCCAACTCACCTCAAGAAGATGAGTCGGCCCTTGGAGGCTACAGGTCGAATTGGTTGAGATTATTAACAAGACCCGCCTCATCTCAAGAAGATGAGCCGGCCCTTGGGGGCTATGAAAGGGTATATGGAGTATACAGCAAAGAGGAGCATACCGCATATCTGATTTTCATCATGCTGACGAGGCCGACTTCCATCTCCCGGCTAGTAGCAAGACGATCCAAATAACCAGCGTGTAATTCTTCAACACTCATGTTCTCATAACTCGGAAGCTCTAGCTTGGCCTTCCCCTTCTCAGGCAGTATTGTTTCATCTTTAGCAACAAGTTTTGTCAGCACTCTGGAGACCTCAGGAATGGTGTAACCCGACCCAGTAATGGTGACCTCCTCATTCTTATCACAAGGAGCATCTTCATTCGTCTTTGAAGGAATGGGCGGGTTAAGGTTGGCCACCGGGGCAGGCTCAGTGTACATAACATCAGTAGTTGTCGGCTCAGGTTGAAAGGGTAAATCAGTTTGGGGCCCCTGATGTTCTTCAGGTTGATCAGCATGAATTTTAGGAGGCACCAAATCTGAGTTTCCCGGCTCAAAGGTCTCAGGATCAGTGGATGGCTCGCCAGTTTTCCTCTTCTCGGCTTTGGCCTGGGCACTACAAAATAAGAAGATAGAATAAGAAATATGCAAGCTTAAAGGTTCGCATAGGCATACATATGACAAAAGAGAATTTACCCAAGGTTGATGACGAAGGGTGGCAGCTTGGAGGCGGTTGAGTCGCCTGACGAAGGTGGCGACTCCTAATAAACAAAATCATAATGATTAAAAGGCTGCTATATTGAACCAGCTTCGGAAGAAAAGGAGTTGGACTGAAAGGTACCTCATTTGGTCGCTTACGGGCGACTGGTTTATTGGGTAAGCCGGTTGTGAGATCACCATTACCGCTCCGGGTTTGGCATCTTGATTTATGCTGAGTTTTCTTCAAAACAAAATTGGGATCCAAATAAGCATCTGGATGAGAGAAGCTTACTTTCCGAATGGCCCTCCTTGTTCTTGTTGGAAGCAAGGATTCTGAGCTGGAGGTAATAGAAATTACCTCAACATCGTCAGCCCGTTTCATCTCGACATCGCCCTAAGAAAAGTAGGCATTAGCTAGATTCAATAAAATACGGTTAATGGAAATTGATTTCTAGCTCTAATTGAATATCGGTTGCTGCCGACTCGCCCATAAGTGACGGCTCTTCTACGACCGCATGTTTCTTTGAACTTGGAAGGGCCTTAGGCTTCTTGGTTGCGGTTTTTGCTCGTTTCTTGCCCCAAAATGAAGACTTAGCCTGCAAAGTTGATGATTAAAACTAACAGGTAAGGATTTGGAATTTAAAAGAAGAAGACATTTATACAAGTCAGACATAAAGTTGCCGAAGATTCTTACTGGAGGAGCCGGGTTAAGGGCATAAAAGGGCTTCACTCCGTCTTTGCTGCAATCGGCTTGACTTTCACCCAGTAGCTTCTTCATGATCCGATTTATTTCATCAGCACCCAAAGTTAAATTGTTATATCTTTGGACGTCGTCTAAGTCACTGGAGTAAGTGCACATTAGACTGTCACGGTGGCTTAGCGGCAAAATACTCCAGGATACCCAGCATCGGGTCAAGTCAACTCCAGTTAACCCATTGGCTACTAAAGCCCTCAACTTTGGATATATAGGAGCATGCTGAGCGCGTTCTTCTGGAGAAGCCCAGCCAGGAAATTCAAGGTCCATGGGAAGACGATTTGGTGTGTAACCCGGCAAAGGGTTCTCATCAGCTGGGGTCGTATTCCGGCAATAGAACCAAGTTATATTCCACCCTTTAGGGTGGCTTGGCAGAATGGCACCAGGAAAGGCAACATCTCTCCTCCTCTGGATTGAGACCCTGCCAAGCTCTAGAATGGGGCCATCAGCACATTCAGTCTGGCGATTCAAATAGAAAAATTCCCTAAAGAGGGAGACAAAGGGCTCTATCTGCAGATACGCCACACAGAACTTGGAACTGACAAAGATTGGATATGGAGTTGGGACCCAGATCTTGAGGATGAAGATGGAAGAAATGCAGAACATCTCGAAAGAATTTTGACCCGGGAGGAGAAAAGCCTCTGAGAAGAGGATCCAAGAATACTACTACTTCTCCTTCTTTTGGATTTGGGATTTCCTCTCCAAGGGCAACCCGCCAGCCAATTACTTATTTAGGCGGCAAAAACCCCTGATCTTGGTAATCTTTAAGAATGAGTTCAGAAACTTGGGAGGCCACCCAGTTGCAGGTGTTGGATTTCGACATAATAAGTTTCCTGGATAAAGTAAAAAAAGGGGCGGCTTAAGCATATGGTTAAAAATAAGACGGCCTAATCATTTACATTGGATAAATCGCCTCGTGAGAAGCCAGCGTCCTGATACAATAGTCTATCACATGGCGGGTTACAACTATGGAGCCGGCAAAAATGAGGGTGACTTACGCTAAATCAAAGACCTCTGGTTTTTGCTAAGTGTGGGACAAACAAGTTTCAACCAAACTGGCTACAATTACGGATCGACAAATGATTCGGAAAAGGAAAATATTTTCTAAACCTAACAACAAGGCATGGGAGCAGCAGCAGTCTAATGTACAGATTCTTAAGGTGGGTTTGAAGACGTTATGCAAAAAATGAATCTGCCATTCAAAGCTGCTATATTTCTATAAATGAGACTCACGGAATCTACACATGAACGAGCAATGGCGATAAACAAAAAAGGAACTACCGAAGCACTCAAGAACTCCGATGAACTACTATGGATCTAGGTAAGAAGAACGATTTACCTGAAGGAGGCCGAGGGCGGTGGAGACGATCAGCTGGACCTCAGCGAAGACACGGTGTCGCTGCAGTCCTGAGAGTGGTCATCGGCGACAGATGAACAGCGGCACTGGCATGACAAGACCTGCGGGCGCGAGGAAGAAGAAGCGAGAAGGGCGAGGTGAAAGTGAAAGAAGGGACCCTCCAGTGAATATTTAAAAGAGAGAAACCCGAAGAGGCAACCAGCGGGCGCAAAAATCAAGGAGACGTAGTAATTTTGGGAAACAAAGACGCCTCGATTTTCGGGATATGTGGATACACTCAGATTCTTTGTGATGTCATCATTGGTTCCCTGGATTTCTGGTGGGTGACGTCACTACATGGACGACACAAGAAAAGTAACAAAGTCTAGAAATGTGGGAGCCGGCGTTTTGAGATCCATGAACACAGATGCGAGCAGATGATAAGCTGCCAAGAGAAAGTAAGGGGAATTGACATGAATAAATTCAAATCAATTTGGGGCCTAATGTCGGGGATATAACCCCGTGATATAACCCATCCTATTGGGCCGGGTCAATATAATGGCGGCTCAGATATTATACTCAAGGTGGGTCGTGCCGTTGTAGACAAGGCAGTTAAGGCGGTTATTAAGTAAGCCATTGGGCGGCCCTAGCGCGTGGAGACGGCGACTCAAGGTCCACAAGGCAGAAGACACCAGAAGATTCCTTGCTTGAGAGGCAAGGCGTGTTAGAGACATGATAGGTTACGAGTTGTAATAGGACTTCGACTCTGTTGTAAACCCTAGGGTCTCGACCTGTATATAAAGTCGAGCCCCTAGGACCGAAAGACTTAAGTTACACACCCTCGAAAGCTAGGTTAGCGATTCCGCACCCTTGTAATCGAGATCATCATCAATATAGGCACAAAGCAGGACGTAGGCTATGACCTCCATCGGAGGGGCCGAACCTGGGTAAACTCGCCTTCCGTTCCTGTTTAACCCCTTTGAGTCGCCACCTAGCGGCGATGGCCTCACACCTAAGTCCTTGCGCGAGGACATCTGCCGTGACAAAACCACGACAAACACTCATGAGGATCACTGGCACAATTTGTTGATTAATTATCACGGTGTCCGGCAAGTCCCTATTCAAGTTTTATTAGGTTGGCGAATGGTAAAACCAATGTTGGGCCTTACTGCAAGAGTTTTATCCTAAAACGAATTATCAAGGGGGTTGCCATAACAACCCCAAACATGTTAGGAGCTCTCATCAAGGAACATAACACGGGTAATCGGAAACTAAGGCGGCAAGAGTGGACCAAAACACGGGGCAAAAGGCCAAGCCTTCCACCCTTTACCAAGTGTATAGATGCATTAATTAAATAAGCAAGATATTGTAATATCCCATGAAGTCCATGTCCCAACATGGAACAAACTGCACTTGCAACTAGCAACGCTATAAGAGGTGCTAAGCAAGCAGTAACTTAGCCAAAAACCGGTTTGCTAAGACAATGGAAGGTTAGAGGCTGATCGTAGCAAGTTGGAAGGCTTGACAAACAAGTGGTAGGTAGTGAGACATAGCGATAGCAAAGAGGCAACTAGCATAGCAAAGATAGTAGTGATATCCAAGGTAATGATCATCTTTCCTGGAATCCCGCTTGGAAGAAGATCGAAATCCATGAAGACGAACGGGCATAGTCGAACGAATCCTCACGCTCCGAAATATTATCGGAACTCTAGCGAGAAGGAGCACTCCAGAAACAAACAAATTACATGGTAAACACCACAACATAATCATGATATGATTGATGTCTACTACACAACTTGTTCTTGTAGACTCGTGTTGGGCCTCCAAGCGTAGAGTTTTGTAGGACAGTAGCAAATTTCCCTCAAGTGGATGACCTAAGGTTTATCAATCCGTGGGAGGCGTAGGATGAAGATGGTCTCTCTCAAACAACCCAGCAACCAAATAATAAAAAGTCTCTTGTGTCCCCAACACACCAAATACAATGGTAAATTGTATAGGTGCACTAGTTCGGCGAAGAGATGGTGATACAAGTGTAGTAATGATAGTAGATACTGATTTTTGTAATAATAACAATAAAAACAGCAAGGTAGCAAGTAACAAAAGTGAGCACAAACGGTATTGCAATGCTTGAAAACAAGGCCTAGGGTCCGTACTTTTGCTAGTGCAATCTCTCGACAATGCTAATATAATTGGATCACATAACCATCTATCAACGTGCAACGAAGAATCACTCCAAAGTTCTTATCTAGCGGAGAACATAAGAAGAAATTGTGTGTAGGGTACGAAGCCACCTTAAAGTTATCCTTTCCGATCGATCTATTCAAGAGTTCGTACTAAAATAACACCAAGTTATCCTTTCCGATCAATCTATCTAAGAGTTCATACTAAAATAACACCATATGATACGCATCAACCAACTCTAATGTCACCTAGATACTCCAATGTCACCACAAGTATCCATGAGTTAATTATACGATACGCATCAAACAATTTCAGATTCATAATACTCAATCCAACACAAAGAACCTCAAAGAGTGCCCCAAGATTTCTACCGGAGAAAGTAGGACAAAAATGTGCATCAACCCCTATGCATAGATTACCCCAATGTCACCTCGGGAATCTATGAGTTGAGTGCCAAGACATAGATCAAGTGCTCTCAAATCCGTAAAAGTATTCAACCAGGTAATAATGAAATCTCAAAGGGAAAACTCAATTCATCACAACAAGATAGAGAGGGGAAAACACCATATGATCTAACTATATTAACAAAGCCCGTGATACATCAAGATCGTGCCAAATCAAGAACACGAGAGAGAGAGATTAAACACATAGCTACTGGTACACATCCTCAGCCCCGAGGGTGGACTACTCCCTCCTCTTCATGGAGACCATAAGGATGATGAAGATGGCATCCGATGATGATTTCCCCCTCCGACAAGGTGCCGGAACGGGGTCTAGATTGGTTTTTCGTGGCTACAGAGGCTTGCGGCAGCAGAACTTCTGATCTAGGGTTATTTCTGGGGGTTTCTGAATATATAGGATTTTTGGGCGTCGGTTTTTACACGAAGATGGGCCACGAGGGGCCCACAAGACACCAGGGCACGCCAGAGGGGGCTGGCGCGCCCTGGTGGGTTGTGTCCACCTCATGGCTCTTCTGGCCCTCCCACAAAGCTTCTAGTGCCTCTTTTGTTCAAAAAAAATCGTCAAAAAGTTTCGTTGCATTTGGAGAACTTTTATTTCTGCACAAAAAACAACACCACGGTAGTTCTGCTGAAAACAGTGTCAATCCGGGTTAGTTCCATGCAAATCATACCAAAACCATATAAAATTGTTGTAAATATGGCATGAATAGTTCATAAATTATAGGTACGTTGGAAACGTATCAATGATGTGCAAACAAGTATGATGCAAGTCCATTCAATTATGCATGGCATGGCAAAGGACAACAATCAAATACTACACAGTAAGTGAAGCTCAATATGCAACGGGTTGCATATTGACGAAACTCCAGATTCCAATATTTAGTTCACTCCCGTTTAGTTACCCAATAAATATTAAATGTCGTTAAACATAGCAAGAGGTGAAGCATAATTAAACTATATATCTAGGCATTTTAAATGAGGTTGGAAACAACATATATTATTTCTGAAATGACCCCACATGCAAATTTTGAAATTGGTTCAGATATGTCCTAAACACATTTTATATTATTAAAAAGGAAAACTAAATGCACCATGTGATACTACTTGTCATTCTAGGTGATTTACAAATATAGATCATTTCATTTGTAGCTACGGCCTGAAAGACATGACCAACACAAGATTAGCATGTCATGAATGCCAAATACATGCTAACAACAACCACCAACATTTTATCATGGATGCAAAAGGATATTATGAAACTACATGCAAATCTAAACAAGTTTCATGTATTACATTCTCAAAACAGAACCACAGTTCACAAATTGCAAACAACACAAGTTTTAGTTACAATCTATCAAAAACAACATGATGCCTACTTTGGAGCAATAAAACATGAAGCTATAGGTTTCTAACACAGATGAAGATGATATGCACTTAATGTAGAGATAAAATGCTACAATTTACTGTCACACCCTGTGTTTGTACCACCTTGCTATGATTTTGAGTTTAAAAAATTTGGACCAGTTAAACCTTTTTGTGTGCGTGTGAGTGCTTGAGTTGATTGCTATTTTCCCTTTTGCTTGATTGTGTTTAATTCACAAAAATATTTCTTCTCTCCAAACTTATATTCTTGATCCAAGATCTTTCCCAATGATCATGCCATGTGTATAGGACCTAAAACTATTTTTACAAAATATTATTTTGACCAAAAAGCATTTATTCAATTTAGGATTTCAAAACCCCCTAAATTGAGGTTTGTACTACAAGTCCTCAAATTAGGGAAACTATTTTTCCCCAATTATTTTATTTGGAATCTACCATATATAAGCCAAATATTATTTTTAAAGATTGTCTTCATATTTTATTAAAAGGCTTTTTCTTAAGGCCGGAAATGGTCTTTTGTAGGGGGGAATTATTTTAGTTCCTTCAAAATATTTCAGAAAATTTAAGGAAACTCAGTGGACATATATTTTCCATATATATATATGAGTTTAAACACATGGTCATGCTCAAAATATTGGACAAAACCCTGCAAAACCCTTTCTGCCTATTTCAAGCATTTGAAATATTTCTATAAGAAATATTCTGAAATAAATCCAGGAAAATTCTAGTAAGTCTCATATGCCTAATGTGATGATCTTGCCTAGTTGCATATGAATCCAAATATTTTTGGTTCACCAAAATACACCAAAACCCTATCTGTCCAAATCCAAATTTGAGCAACTTTGCATTGTCAAGTTTCTCCAATTGACCCCAAACTTTGTGGGCATGCTCTATTCCCCAAAAATATGCCACCACACCAAGTGGGGTATCAAGGAGAATGGCTTAGCATGATCAGATCTATAGAAACCAGATTCTGTTGATTTCTAGGGTTTATAAAGTGTGCATTAGCAACTTTCCTCAAAAGGTCCCAAACTGGGTGATCCACCTAATTTTTACACACCATTTGATCCGGTTAAATCTCAGTTCAAGGAGAGCATTTCATCTTGCCGAAACACTCATCAAACACCTTCTCGTGAAATGGTAAAATTGTTGTTTTGACCCCTTCCACTATTCTACTTCACTCCAAAATTTTACCAGAGCTCTTACCAGTCACCTTCTACCCCCAGTAAGAAACCCAAGTCCTCAGCTGAATGATTGGGGGGTGAAAACTCCATTTTTACCCCCTGGACAGCCATGGCAGAATCACTTTCTCCCCTCTATTTTACTATCCCACCTCTCCCTTAGTCCCTAAGCTACCCCAGGGCATCTCCAAACCTTCCAACAACTAGTGGACAAGCTGGGACGCGTCCAGAGCGCGTGGGCATGCCGTGGCATGCAATAACGACGCTCTGGAGCGCGCTACAGTTCCCAGTCGCACTGTAGCCACTCCCATATCGATGCTCCCGACCACCTCGAGCTCCACCCGCACGCCAGCAGGGCTGCCTCGACGTCCGCAGCACTCCAGCTGGTCGTCCCCCTCCTCCTTCTCTCTCCGGCGACCCCAACACGCATGCCCGAGTGCAGCCCAGTTTGGCCAACCCCTGGCCTCGCACGCGCGCACTCCCTCGCTCTCTCTCTTCCTCCTCCCCAGGCCTAGACCACCTCCAGGAGGACCCCAGACACCAGCCATCGGACCGCCGCACCTCTAGCGATCGCCACGGCCTCGTCGGTGCACAGGCGTACGATGGACCGCACCGGAGCTGTCGGCGTTCTGGGAACGGGGGTACCCAGACCTGCCTGCCTGAGGCCCAGGGCATGGCCCACTTCATCAGCCAAACACAGCCAGGTGCGGCCCCACTCAAGACAAGGCCCTCGCGAGGACCCTAGGCTCGCGAGGAGGAGCGGCGTCAAGACCGGCAAGGGACGAGCCTCCCCAGGCCCCCTCCGGAGCGGCGGAGATCCCTATGCAGAGCCTGGCCTCAGGAGTCAAAGATGACGCAAGAAAGAAAAGACGGGCGCCAGCGCGCCAGGCGGCGCAGTTTCCCCTTTGGTGAAAAGGGAGCAAGGATGTACGCGGGTTCCCAAAGCATCCTCCAAAGGTTTCCATTCTGGTGTAACAAGACCACGACCCCGAGCCCCGCAGGACGGATGTCATCGCCGAGCCCACCTCTGCATCATCAACAGCAACTTTGCAGGCGAAGACCGCCTTTGGGCAGGGCGGGCATGTACTCCTATCCCCCTTCGAAATTGGCCGTTGTGGGATCCCTTCCCGCCATTGCGATAAGGGAAGAGGACCCGAGCCACCGCTATATATAGAGGGTAGGCTGCACCGTAGCAAGGGATCCGAACCCATTCGATTCACTCACCCATCACCAAGCCAACAGAGGGCCAAGAACACCTCAGGAGCGCCCTCACGAGGCTCCGAAACACAGTACTAGTTCATCCATCACACCTCCTCGAGAGGCAATCCACCAAAGCAGGAGTAGGGTATTTACGCTTCGCAGCGGCCCGAACCTGGGTAAACTATCGTGTCCGTCTTCTTCCTCATCATCGTGCGAGTTCATCGTTGTGTCCATCGAGTAGCGAGCTAGGTGGGGCGAAGCTGCAGGGGATCTTCGCACACGCCCCTGTGTTCGAATCTTAAGGGTTTTGCGGAGCCCGAAATCCGACATTTGGCACGCCAGGTAGGGGGCGTGTCGAAATCTTCCTCAGGTCCCACCTCGCCTCCGCTCGCTGCACTCATGGCAAAAGGATGTCGATCCCGCGCTGAGCGGCGGGCTGCCTGCATGGGCGCGGCCGGCGCCGGCGGGCCATGGCGCCCCACGTCACTCTGCCACCCCGTCGGCGGGCGCCGCCGCCGGCCGGACTCTCAACGAGCGCTGGGGGCTGTCTCCTTCACCAACCACACGGCACGCCCCCGTCGTCCCGGCCCTTCCCCGCGTTCAAGCCGCGCCGCCACTCCTCAGAGTCTGCCAAGACCCGACGCACAGACATGTCGCGCTCCTCGTGGCACACGAGCTACAACGCCAACACGCTGCCCGCGACCGCCGCATCGACAGGGCCAGGCGTGCCCCTGGGCGCGACACCGCCGCCGATGAGACCCAGGTGTATCTCCGCAAGGCTCGCGCCCGCGAACTCGCACGACCAGCGGGCACGGCGCCTGGGCTGCACGGGCGCGCTCGGGACGTCCGCGGCGGTCCGCGCTCACCGGGGACCTGGCTTGAGCAGCCGGGGACACGGGATCCGGCCGCAGGCGCCGGCAGAGACCGGAGGGAGGTGCTGGCCGCACAAGAGGGGCGCCGCCTCGCGCCTCTCGGCACGCTCACTGGAACCAGGGAGGAGGACAGGAGGCTCAACTGCGCCGGCGCCCGGGGGCTCGTGCAACTCTACAACGACCATGTTGACACGTTCCCGGGTCATGAAGGGAGCAGCACCGACTACAACGGTGGCAGGAGGCGCACACGCGACTTCGCGGGCAGCCCCCGCGCGGGCTGGTATGTGCAACCTCACGGGGGTGGTTTGCGGAGCTGGCTTCGCGAGGGTACCCGGCGCGGGGACCTTCGCGAGGCACGTCCGCTGGTAGGGAGCTGCCTTGAGCAGGCGTCTGGGTCTGGGGACCGGGGGCCACTCGCCTGGGAATGGAGGGTAGACATGCGCCCTCGTCCCCGGGCCGGGAGGCCCCAGCTTGGAGGCGGAGGGTGGAACACACGCCCATGTCTCCGGGCCAGACGATCCCAACCTGGAGACGAAGGGTGGAACATGCGCCCGGGTCTCTGGGGCACGCGACGCTCGCTTGGAGATGGAGGGTGGAACATGCGCCCATGTCTCCGGGACGGGTTTCGTTCGATCACCAGCGGGCGATCATGTACTCGCCCATGTCCCCAGGCCCGGCTCGCCCGACCTGGGGGCAGGGCCCCGAGTACCAGGATGGGAACCCCGGGTATCCCAGCGAGGCGCACTGGGACGTCGCCCGGGGAGCTCAGGGCCTTCTTCTGGGGCGGGCCCTCCCGTCGGAGAGCGCAAGGGGCTTCCCCTACGCTCGAGGGCCCACCCGGAGCGGACCCTACTTCGCCATGACAAACCCGGGGGCTGGGAGTGGGCTTCGTGCCCGCGAGGCATGGAGCTCCCTATACACCCCCGGGGCCAACACCGACCCGTGACACTCTCACGTAATAATGAGTGGGCTGTATACGCCCGGAGCCCCCTGAGGACGCGGAGGGGTTCCTCCCACGCAATGTGGCAGCCACAGCTCCGCGCTGGCGAAGAAGTCAACACTGCCAATCAATGGCTATGCCCATGCAACGTGGATGCCCTATGCTCAGCGCTGGGCGAAGACGAAGACTAGTCTAGGTGCCAGACGCGGCCGTGATTTGCTTTTCTCGTGTTTGGATTTGCCAGCTTTTTTGAAACTAAACTCAGGGTTTTTCCAAATCATGATTTAAAAGGAAAGGGTCAAAGATTTGTTTTCATCACCATTTCTTATGTTGGTTTCTCTCTCTTCGAGTCAAGCACTCGCATGCTCCCCTCCCCCTCGTACCCCGCGAGCGGGGGCTGGGGGGCAGGGTGCTTACACCTCGCCAAGGCCTTGGCGCCCGGATCCTCGCGTGGTACTGACGGATGAGTCAGCAGGCGCATGTCATCTCATACTCGCCCGGGGGCTCCATTCACGGCCCGACGCGCCATCTTGGAACCTCGGGAGGCCCACCCCTCCCGGGGCAGGAAGCAAAAAAATTCTTGGGACAGCTTGAGCGTTAAAGGGGGCTCCTGAGCATCGCGCCTCAGGAGCCTTACCGGTCATAAAGCCACTCGCCCCCCTTGATGTCGTCCTTGGTTATCCGTTCGGCATCAAGGGTGTCGAGGCTTCGCCCCGTGAAGTGCGTCCAGGTGATCCGGTCGTACCTAACGGTGGTGGGGAAATGTGCGGGACTGGGACCTGCCGACGTAGGGCTACTTGAACATCAACTCGGAGCCTCGGGAAGCCCGCCCATCCTGGGGCAGGAAGCAGAATTTTCGGGAGCCGCTTGAGCGTCTAAGGGGGCTCCTGAGCATCGCGCCTCAGGAGCCTTACCGGTCATAAGGCCACTCGCCCCCCTTGATGTCGTCCTTGGTTATCCGGTCGGCATCAAGGGTGTCGAGGCTTCGCCCCGTGAAGTGCGTCCAGGTGATCCAGTCGTACCTAACGGTGGTGGGGAAATGTGCGGGACTGGGACCAGCCGACGTAGAGCTGCTTGAGTGTCGAAGGGGGCTCCTGAGCATCATGCCTCAGGAGCCTTACCGGTCGAAAAGCCACTCGCCCCTTGATGTCGTCCTTGGTTATCCGGTCGGCATCAAGGGTGTCGGGGCCTCGCCTCGCAAGGTGCGTCCAGGTGAACTGGTCGTACCATGCAACGGTAGGGAAATGTGAGTGACTGGGACCTGCAGACACAGAGCGCCGACAGGGCTCCCAACCTACCTCGCTCGCAAGAAGAAGAAGCCCACCGGACGTACGGACTCTCCGAGCGCCGCAGCCGCGCCTCCACAACCCAGAAGCCTACTGCAAGCATGACAAGCTAAGTATCCTAACCACGACCGGAAGGCAATTTCAACCAACAAAATGCAAAGGCCATCACACATGACAAAAGTGCTGTTAAAAAGAGGCGAGCGTCCAGATCTATTACACGCCCGCAGGGCCTCCTTTGGTTCTTTGATTGCAGGAACAGGAGAAGAGGAGGAGAAAGAAAGTGAAAAAGCCCCACGGGGGCTGTTGCCTCAGGAGCCCCGGCGTCGGTGCACCAGCGCTTAGTCGGTGTCCTCCTCTTCCTTCACGGTCCCGTGGAGGCACGCCGGCACGGACGCCCCTGGAGCGGAAGAGCGGTGCCGCGGCGGCTGGTTCCCCCTCCCCCCCCCCCGAGGTCTGGGCGTACCGGCGTGGCGGCGTGTCGTAGTTGCTATCGCTGCTGTCGCTCGGGCTCCCTTCGGAGGGGGTGTCGCTGCTGCCGGAGCGCTGCGCCCGTCGTGAAGGGCAAGCTCATCTCCAAGATCGCCGAGGCCGATGTCTTCCGGGCAACACCCCAGGCGCTCGCCCTCTTCCCCGAAGATCTTGACGAAGAGCGTCGCCTCCCCGTCGTACTTGAAGTGAAGGGTGCGCCTCCCCTTCAGGCCGCGAGCGCGGGCGAACGCTTGCCACCCACGGTTCAGGTACACGTAGCCTCCGGGGGTGACCTCGACCTCCACCCACGACGCCGCGCTGCAGCAGCCATAGGCCGGCAGGCCCTCCGGACGGTGGCGCCCCCGCGAAGAAGTTCGGGAGTTGGAACCCGGCGGCCTCCGGCCTCTCCGCCCACATCACGAACTCCTGGGCCGTGTCGGCCGAATGGAGCCGCGGGCGCGGCGGCCGGATGGCCACCGCCGACCTCCCACTTCGGCCGCCACCACCTCGGCCACTGCAGCCGCCCGCGCTGGACGACGCCCCACCGCGACCGCCAATGGTGACCCCGGGGCGCGCAAAAGCATGGCCGCACTCACCGGGAACTACTGTCGGCGTCGCGGAATGCTTCCGGGAACGACCGCGACCCCTCCTGGGCGGCGGAGCGGCAGGACCCTCCCCGGAGGCCTTTCCCTTCTTGGCAGCAGAGAACTTCCTCACCGACGCCATGACTGGGAGGGCGACGGATTTGAGATGGGGAGGCAAAGAAGACGAAGATGAGTGAGGGCTTTCTCGCCCTCGCCCACTTATATACAGCCAAGGACTGCCCGGCGCCCCCTCGCGTTCCAGGTGGCATGCGGCCTCTGAAGGGTCACATCCGCGTGGCCCAAAGCAGCGGCAGCATTCAAGGAAGGGCAATGATGGCCGGCGATGTGCACGGGCGTCGTGTCAATTTGGCTTGGAGCAGTTCATGACGCCCTCGGGGAGCGGGGGCGTCGCCGCCCAGGCATTCGACACGTGTAAAGCCTGGCCCGCAGGCGTTTGGGGCTTGTGGCGCTTCGCGCCGCCCTCGAGGCTTCGCCCGGAAGCCGGCTCGAGCGCGCCTTGGGCCCGGGGGCTACTGTCGGCGTTCTGGGAACGGGGGTACCCAGACCTGCATGCCTGCGGCCCAGGGCATGGCCCACTTCATCAGCCAAACACAGCCAGGCGTGGCCCCACTCAAGACAAGGCCCTCGCGAGGGCCCTAGGCTAGCGAGGAGGAGCGGTGTCAAGATCGGCAAGGGATGGGCCTCCCCAGGCCCCCTCCGGAGCGGCGGAGATCTCTATGCAGAGCCCAGCCTCAGGAGTCAAAGATGACGCAAGAAAGGACAGGCGGGCGCCAGCGCGCCAGGCGGCGCAGTTTCCCCTTTGGTGCAAAGGGAGCAAGGACGTACGCGGGTTCCCAAAGCATCCTCCAAAGGTTTCCATTCCGGTGTAACAAGACCATGACCCCGAGCCCCGCGGGACGGATGTCATCGCTGAGCCCGCCTCTGCATCATCAATAGCAACTTTGCAGGCGAAGACCACCTTGGGGCAGGGCGGGCATGTACTCCTGTCCCCCTTCGAAATTGGCCGTTGTGGGATCCCTTCCCGCCATTGCGATAAGGGAAGAGGACCCGAGCCACCGCTATATATAGAGGGTAGGCTGCACCGTAGCAAGGGATCCAAACCCATTCGATTCACTCACCCATCAATAAGCCAACAGAGGGCCAAGAACACCTCAGGAGCGCCCTCACGAGGCTCCGAAACACTGTACTAGTTCATCCATCACACCTCCTCGAGAGGCAATCCACCAAAGCAGGAGTAGGGTATTACGCTTCGCAGCGGCCCGAACCTGGGTAAACTATCGTGTCCATCTTCTTCCTCGTCATCGTGCGAGTTCATCGCTGTGTCCATCGAGTAGCGAGCTAGGTGGGGCGAAGCTGCAGGAGATCTTCGCACACTCCCCTGTGTTCGAATCTTAAGGGTTTTGCGGAGCCCGAAATCCGACAGGAGCAATAAGAAGCCCCCCGAGCCTCTCTCTACCCTATGGTCCCTCTCTTTACACCCCAATAAACCCCCTAGGCCACCAACTCCTCCCCTCTCGCTCTCTGTGCTCGGGATCGAGCCGCGCCCCGCCGCTTCAGCTCGCCGGCGATCTCGGGGTACAAGCTTCCTCAGTCCCTCCTTTCCCTTTCCTTGGAACCGCCGTTCGCCACTGACCATTTCCCCTCTCTCTCCCGCTCATTTTCAGCCCAAAGGCATTGACAGCGACCTCCTCCCGAAGCTCTCCGCCACGGGCTCACCGTCGTGGGCGAACCAGGGTGCCCCGACGACCAACTCCACCTCCTTCCGAATGGCGACGACGAGGTGAACCCATCCCCGCATTCGCCTGCCGTCGCCGTGCCCTTTACCGTCGTTGCTGAGCTCGCCGACCTCTCTGGTCGCGAGGTTGAAGATTAGAGGCGGGGCCCTCCGATCATCCTCACCTCTCTCTCCCTCCCCTCTCTGTCTCTGGCCACCGAGGTCCGCCCGTCGGGTTCAAACCTGACGAGCGCGTGCGCCTCGGGTCGCATGGGCCACTTCGCTGGCTGGGCCGACTCGGCTAGCCACTTATGGTCCAAAGGCACAGTGCCTTTTTGTTTTTCTTTTCTATCAGATTTTCCAAGTATTCCTTGGATTTATATATTTATCCTAAAATCTTGTAAAAGTCCAACCTATTGGATAATGCCACTTGTGCATCATTTGAAAAGAAAATTATGTACTGTTTTTATTTAAAACCCTGTTTTGAATATTTAAAACAACTATTAAAATGCTTTTCATTTTTTTTACACTTCAAAACCAGAAACTAATAATTTTGTTATTTTTAGTTTTTAACCTTGTATTTTACAAAAATGGTTTAACATTTTTGGGAGTGGTTTATTTTCCCAGTTTTTGTCGTGATCTTATTTTTGCCCGTTATATTGTGATGATAGATTGCGTTGTTGACAAAGAAGTTGGACCAGAAGGATTTGAAGACCGCGATGACTTTGTTGAGCCTGGCAAGCAGCCCCTTGACTATGTCTAAGAAACCTTTTTATGCATGTCATATAGGACTTTAAATTGATGCATCGGAATCATGATGATGGTGACCACCTTGATGGGTTGCCTCTGTTAGTTTCCCTCGTTGATACTTGCATGACATGACTCTACTTTCTGCTTAGAGTTGTGTGGGTGGGAAGTAGCTAGGTTGCTAATGTAGTTGCTACGCAAATGGGACGCGTATATGCATGGTGTTGGAAACAAAGTGTTTTCAAAAACTTTTCGGAAAACCCGTCGGGTACCACTAATGTCCGATTGAGAAGATGAGCTAGGTGACCACTTGAGAAAGAAGTGGTGTACCAGAGCAAGTTGTGTGCATGGGTGTTTTCGAAAACGGATTAGATTTAAGATTTTTCAACCGTTCCCAACCTTACATGTACAACCACGATACCCCTTATGGGACGGGGCTTTGTTGAATACTTTGGTCGATGCTAGCAGAGATCCCGCATTACTAGTGGCGGGAGTGACGTGGTCACTCTCGAAACGGGGTCGTGCCGGAAAGGACGACCATGGGCTGTTTTCATAGACACCGGGCATACCGTTGGTCCCCTCATGGATGGTACTTGTGATGTACATCATGCGGGCTGGGTACCAATGAGTGGACTCTTTGTTTAGTGTTTTCAAGGGAAAGACAATGTTCGGGTGCTTACCTCAGGTATGTAATATACCGCGAGTCATGGCTTGAGACGGAAGTTCCCCGAGTCTTGTGGGTAAAGTGTGCAACCTCTGTAGAGTGTAAAACTATTCGAATAGTCGTGTCCACGGTCAAGGACACTTGGGTGGTGCTGCTTAAACTACGTCCAGTGTTTTGCTAAAAACTTGGTGTGTGTGTGTGTGTGTGTGTGTGTGCGCGCGGGAAGAAGATACATAAGTTGAGTCGGACGACTTGATGTGATGATTAAACTAGAGTTGTTCCAAACTCTGTTTATATTGATATCTGTAACCTGTTCATATGGATAGTCATAACTTCATGATGCATGCTTTACAAGTAGATAGAACATGTCATTGCACATCAAATTAGCTTTTCGCAAAACTACCCATTTAGTGCTATATCATGCTTTGTTGTACCTTGTTCCAAACATGGGTTGCTTGCGAGTAGATTCAAAGTACTCATTGGCTTGCCACTGGTTATTTAATTGGCCAGGCGTGGAAGAACAGGAATATGGCGAAGAATACCTTGGTGACGGACATGCGAATTAGGACGCTTCCCAGTCATAATGCTTGTAGGGTTAAGGCAGATGGCATGGGTCTACGCTATCTTTCAAGATTTCCGTTGCGAGTTTATGTTTGTTGTTTGTCCTCCATGGCCCTATCTATGTAAGACTTGACAATAATGGTCATAATTTGTGTAAGACGGTATGTATGGATGTAAGACTCTTGTTATTCAGCTTCTGTGTGTTCAGCATTGATCCCTGGGATCACTATACATGTGCATTCAGTGATCAGGACTTATGAGTCGGGGTCCCCACATTTACATAATGGGTTCAGGTTCATAGGCAGCAGGTTAATTTACTATGATTTATGCAAAATGCAACCTCCTGTTAAATTTTAGGGACTTAGTGAAAATCTGGGATTTTGCCAAAGAGTAACATCATGATGTTGTCTTGAGATGCACAAAATATTAGGTATAGCAATTTTAACAAGGTATGTAAAGAAGTAGACATGGCAATCTTCATTTTACTCCATTGGCACAAATTCATAGGATGCATGGATCATTTACTATGATTGTTAACAGAAAACAGTTTTAACATGATGACCACTTAAGTGGAAGAAATTGACATGATGTAGATGTTTTACATGGCAACCAAAAAAATGCTATGATAGAGCACATACTGAGATAAAATCACATGTAAGAATCATAAGCATGTGGGCTATAAATGAGATGCAATGGTCAACAGAAGTTTGAATATTATAACGGTTTTCTGCAGTTATATCATAATGCACTTTTGCAAAACACTTCACAGCATGTAGGTGAATACTACTATGCATACAAATGCCAC